>JAKFHU010000741.1:5912500-7194558 GCA_023783475.1 Daubentonia madagascariensis | reverse complement strand
AGGCATCTATTTGCCTAGGGCAGGAGTTCTCAAGCTTTTTGGTCTCAGGACCTCTTTATACTCTTAGAAATTACTGAGGACCCCAAAGAGCTTTTATTTATGTGAGTTAGACCTATTGAATTTTACCATATTAAAAATTAAAACTGAGACATCTTAAAACACAAGAATACATAAGCACACACATAATACGTCACAGCAATATAGTCATTAAATTTTATGAAGTATCTGGAAAACCACTGTATACTTGTGAGAGAATAAAACTGAAAAAGGCAAATACTGCCTTATGGTTTTTATGAAAATCATCTTAACCTCACAGACCCTCTGAAAGGGTTTTTGGGATTCTGGGGGACACCTGAACACACTTTGAGAACTGATGACCTAAGGCAAGAATAAGATTATTACAGCAGGACTGCAAAAAGAGTCAATATTTAGCTTTTGACTTCCAAAACAGCAGTTTTTGAGTCTCTAGAGAGAAAAAAGTATAGAAAGTCAGGTTTTGTTGAGAATGAAAAAAGATTCCTAAATTCCTACAATTCTATTTACATATTAAAAGCAAAACCTGGGGATCTGAACAAATTTTTACTTTAAATGACAAGTAGAAAGAACTCAAGTAAAGACGTCAGGCTACTTAGGGAGGCACTGAGAAGGCTTGGGGCAGAAGAAGGAGTCAGAGATCCAAGGAGGACAGAGGAGATCCAATGCCAGTTTCCTTGAATATTTCTCCTGCCCTCAATCTCAGGGTCAAACCTGAAGGGAGACAGCACTGAAAATACAGAAACTGAAGAAGCTGAAGGGAAAGCAGAGTACCTAGGGAACCTGTGCTACGCTTCCTGTTGGAACTCAGGGAGGAGCCTTTCTTTTAAGATGATAGGTACCTACAGGGGTTCTTCTCAGTGACACAGAAAAGAAAGTAGTAGAAGGTCTAACCTAGTGTTCTCTTAATATATAATATTAAGAGAATTATAATATAATGTATAATAATGTATAATAAACTTCTTAATGTATAATATTCCTTTTAAAGTAAGTCTTTTTAATTTTGAATGTAATAAATCTCTCATTTAAATGACCAATGACTGGGACTGTTCCTTTTATTTATGGCAAACCTATAAAAAGGAAAGTTGACCAACATAGTCTACAAGGGAGGATATAGGTAAACAATAAGTGTAGGAATTAATTACTCAACACCAAGGCAGAAATGAGAAGGTCTTTGGTGCTAAATAAGGAATCCTCAGGGCCATCAAAACAGAGAGGTGAATATCTAAAGATATGACCAAAATATCACCAAAAAATCCAGCTGTATCATAGATTTAAATGCAAAACAAAACCACCAAAACATATTTAAAAACTTGTTTACACACCAATGGCATTTTCCAAGCATTACACAAAACACAGATACCACGAAAGAAAAGTTAAAGTTGATTAGAAAATATTTAATAATTCCATATCGCCCCCCAAAAACACTTTAAACAAAGTAAAAAGCTATACAAGAAGCTGGAGAGATATATAGTATATACCACAAAGCACGACTACTTTCCTTAAAGTACAAAGAACTTTTTAAAATCTTTTTAAAAAAGAAAAGACAAAATTCTAATAGAAAAATAGGTAAAGTATATGAATAGATAATTCCAAGAAAAAGAACTGTAAATGGTCAGTAAATATATTAAAAACTTTAATATATTAATAACTCAAGAAATGTAAATCAAAACAAGGTATGATTTTTCACCTACTGAAACTAACAAAAATGTGAACATTTAAAATACCAAGTGTTATATCTATTTTTCTGTATGCCTGAAATAACCCATAATTAATGAATATATATTTCAAAAAACAAAGGATAGAAAATATCCAGTGTTGGCAAGAATAAGTACTTTCACATTTTTTTGTGGGAATGCAAACTGGTATACCCTCTGAAGGAAAACTGCAATATTTATTAGAATAAAAATAAAAATAAAAGTTTTAATTCTTTGTTAATTCTAGTTTATTCTTTATCTTCTTTAGTATATTTGAAATATTCCATGATAAAAGATATTTAAGGGAAAAATGCACATATATTAACCTTAATTAAAATGCTGGGAATATCTAACACTCCCATGATTGCACAAGAGTATAGAGATGTATGTGCAAAAATGTTTAATGAAGTGATGATGTAAACAGAAAAGAAAAATATACAAATGTACACAAAGAGATGAATATTTAATTAAATTACTATCTCGATATAATGAAATACCATGAATCTATTTGAAAAAAATTGTGAATCTATATGTGCTGATATGTTAACATATATGAATGAAGGCAGAATCACAATTATATATACACACAATTCCATTTGGATAAAAAAGGAAGGCGTGTGTCTATCTGCTGAGAACATTTCAAGAAGAAGACACGGAAGATACTAGTGGCCTCTCCTTTATAAACTTATATACTATTTTAATTTCTTACCATAATTATGTTACTTTTAAATAATTCACAAGAAAACAAAATAAATATTGACATCATAGCTCTCTCTATTTTTACCCCTCGATCAGCCTTTTCCATGGCCTCAACAACACAGAAGACTCCCAAACTTTAGACTCTGACCTTGACCTTTATTCTTAAGCTCCAGGGCCAAATTGACAATGGTCTCCTGCATGCATATCCCATCCATTACCTCAAATACATTGGCATCTAAAATCAAATTCTCCCAAATCAAGAATGTCAAAAGAGATTAATGGTCCACATATTCTCAATCATTTATCTGTGTACATCTTCTCTCTCAACTGGACTTCTGATACAAGAATTCCATTGTCAGACAAGAACCTGGGTTCTGATATTTTCTCTTTGTTTTTGAAGGCAGATGCCTATTCTTTAGTTATGAAATGAACCGAAGAGATGGTAACACTGATTTCTTTTGCTGGAATAAAGAACGTAACAGAGTCTATTTTAGGTGATCAATAGCTATTTCTGCTATGCATGGAGAGGTGGGCCAAGGGACTAAAAGCCAGGCTTTGTTTCCTTAAGATGGATTATTGAAATGAATAAGATAGTCAGAATAATATACTGATATAAACCGATACGCAGACTGATACGCACTATTCAAGAACTGGAATCACAGAGGACTATTTGCATGGCTGTAGCAGACATGAGTCAGAATTGCCAGTGGTTGAATATAAGTCCCTTGGTTGTCAGAATAACGGAACTTTAAACCAAAGTAGAGAATTTAGGAAGAGGCAGCAATCCATAAGGGAAAACACAGAAATGGTCAACTCACATATGAAAAAAAAATTCTATTTCAATAATAAGCTGAGATATGCATATCAAATCAATAATACCATTTTTTGGATTAAGATTCATCCTGCAGTCCTCCCACCGCACCGCTCCCAGGGAAGGAGGTGAAGAACGCCAGCGGCTGCCTGCGAGCACGGACCGCTCACTCCGAAAACAGCATTGCGAATGACAGAGAAACAACGCCGAACGCCCAGCCCAAGAAAACAGCTACAAAATTTTCACAAAGATCGGAGGGCGCACGGAGCACAATAGAGCCCAGAGCGCGGGAAGGACGCGCTCGCCAGGTCGGCACAGCGCGACCTGCCCCCCAAGCAGTTATGCGCCTCCCCATCCACGCAGTCAGGGACAAGCCCAGAGTTGGGACAGAGCGGTTGTTCGGACGGCGAGCCCTGTGGAGAGGAGAAAGTAGCCAGAGCCAGACACAACACGCAGCTGCAATATATAGAGACTGCCGAGGGCTGGGGAGGAACTGGGCAGGGATGGAGTGGAGATACAGCTTCCCGGGACAGTGCGCGGGAACCCGCAGGCCGGCACTGCGCCACTAGAAGTCAGCGGGACTGGGCCCAGGAGTTTAACGGAGAGTGGGACACGCCCTTAGAAGCTGCTAGCAACTGCCGCTGTGGCCGGCGGAGAAAAACTGCGCTCCCGGCGCGATCGGAGCCCGGCTGTGCGCCAGGCTGGTGGCGGCCGCCATCTTTACAGCCACCCGCGTGGAGCTGTGAGCCGCGTCTCTAGCTCCCCCCGTCCCGGCCCGGGGCTCTTCTGCTGGGGCTAGACAGGCTTTGCCTGTGGTGCCCAGGGACAGCTGCATCCGTGGGTTCCAGGTGGGACGAGATCCCGGAACTGTAGCGGCGGGGACCTTTGGGTATTGGAAACAGTTTGCAGCTGGTCCATCTGGTTCCGCTACCCCGGCTCTGGCCTCCGACAAGTCCGCTCCGTGCTGGTCCTAGTGCCCGCCCTTCAGGTCCCAGCCCTCCTGTACCCCAGAGATCCCTCATTTTGAAGGTTGCTGGCTATAGTGACTCATTTGGTATAACTGCTGGATCCCATGACAACCAAATACCTCAAGAGCCACAGGCTGAACCAGAGCAGCTCCCCATAATCCTGCCCACTTCAATAGGGAATTTCGTGCCATCCAAGAGCGCTTCCAGCGGCCACTACTCCCCCCTCCCTGTGGGAACACCCCCCGGTGGAGACTGCTGGGGATAGAGATGGCCACCCGCCTCGCCTTGGGGTCTAGTGGTGGAAAAGGGGTGCACAATTGGAGATCCCCCTATCAACCAGTATCACGCGGAGACACACATCAGAAGGGCAGACACACGTGGCTAGATGAGCAACCTCTGAGCTGTGTAGAATTTTCCCAATTCAGCTCTCACACTGCAGCCAAAAGAAATTGTGTTTCTACCTGCACCTCAGGAGGAGCAGGGTCAAAGTAACCCCGAGGAGCTACAAGGCCCCTCCCAAAGCACGGGGCTTTCGCATACCCCAACTGGGGAATCAGAGTCTGCCACGGACATAACAGAATACCTAGCTAATAGGGAGCAGAGGACTCATATCCTCAAGTACAATTCATCAGCTCAGAGCCCAAGCTGGGAGGTCATTCTCACCACACTCCACTGGGAAGAGGAGAAGACCACAGGTCGGAGTTAACTCAAGATCCACCAAACTTGCTAAAATACACCTAAGGCAATACAGGCCACTACTTCTCTCCCTGGCTTTGCCAAGGAACAATAATTGTGGGCCTGGTGAGAGGGCCATAAACTAGCTCTAACACCCCCAGCTCTCGACCAAGAGGCCAGATAAGAAAAAACCAGCAAAAGAACTCAGGGAACATGAAAAATCAGAGTGAAAAGTCACCCCCAAAAGAAATTATCAGTTCCTCAGCAATGGATACCAACCCAAATGAAATGGGTAGAATGACAGAAGAGGACCATGCAGAGGAAAGAATTTCAGAGCTAGAAGACAGCTCCTATGCGCTAAATAAATCAGCCGAAGAGAAAGAACACAAAAACAAGAGGCAGGAAAAAAGCATACAAGAAATGTGGGATTATGTAAAGAGGCCAAACTATAAGGATCATAGGTATCCCTGAGGGAGAGGAAGAAAATTCGCATGGGCTGGAAAATTTATTTGAAGGAATAATAGAGGAAAATTTCCATGGCTTAGCCAGAAATCTCGATATCCAAGTACAAGAAGCACACAGGACTCCTGGGAGATTCAACGTGAAAAGGCATTCACCACACCACATAATTATTAGACTGACCAAAGTAAACACAAAAGAGGCACTCCTCAGACCTGTAAGACGAAAAGAGCAGGTAACCTACAAAGGGAAACCGATCAGATTAACTGTAGATTTCTCAGCTGAAACCTTACAAGCCAGAAGGGAATGGGGAGACATCATCAATCTCCTAAAACAAAACAAAGGTCAACCCAGAATTCTGTATCCTGCCAAACTAAGCTTCTTATATGAGGGAGAAATAAAGACCTTTCCAGATAAGCAATCACTGATAGAATTTGCAAAATCCAGACCGCCCTTGCAAGAAATGCTTAGGCCTGCATTATACACTAAACAGAGCAACAGACACCCACCTATGTAAAACTACGCAAAAGGTAAAACTCCAGAAACCAGATTCAACAATGACGCAAGAGGTAAAACAAAAGATACCACCCAACAGAATAATCAGAAATTTACCCCAAATATCAATTCTCTCAATAAATGTAAATGGCTAGAAATGCCCACTGAAGAGACATAGGCTGGCTGAATGGATTAAAAAATACAAACCAAGTATCTGTTGTCTTCAGGAAACACACCTTACACACAAAGACGCATTCAGACTCAAGGTGAAAGGATGGAATACAATTTTCCAGGCTAACGGAAACCAAAAGAAATCCGGAGTAGCCATCCTCATTTCAGATGACATAAACTTTAAAGCAACAAAAGTAAAGAAAGACAAAAATGGACACTATATAGTGGTGAAGGGAAAAATCTCACAAGAGGATTTAACAATCTTAAACATTTATGCACCCAACACAGGAGCACCCAGGTACATAAAGCAAATACTGCTAGATCTAGAAAACATAATAAGCAGCAATGCCATAATAGCAGGGGACTTCAACACCCCACTGACGGAACTGGACAGATCCTCCAAACAAAAAACAAATAGAGAAATAAAAGACCTAAACAGGGCTATAGAACATTTGGGCCTAACAGATATCTACAGAATACTCCACCCAAATAACACTGAATATACATTCTTCTCATCAGCTCATGGAACTTTCTCTAAAACTGACCACATCCTAGACCACAAAACAGATCTAAACAAATTCAAAAAAATAGAAATCATACGATGTATCTTTTCAGACCACAGCGGAATAAAATTAGAAATCAATTCCAACAGAAACTCACATCTTCCTCCAAAAAATTGGAAACTAAACAATCTATTGCTGTAAGATTATTGGGTCAAGGAGGAGATTCAAATTGAAATCAAAAGATTCTTTGAACTAAACGATAATGGGGACACAAGTTATCAAAATCTGTGGGATACAGCAAAAGCAGTCCTGAGAGGAAAACTTATCGCCCTAAATTCCCACATCCAAAAGACAGAAAAGTCACAAATCAGTAAACTAATGAATCATCTTAAGGAAATGGAAAAGGAAGAGCAAAGCAATCCTAAAGCCAGCAGAAGAAAAGAAATAACCAAAATCAGAGCAGAATTAAATGAAATGAGAACAAAAGAACAATACAGAAGATCAATGAAACGAAAAGTTGGTTCTTTGAAAAGATAAACAAAATAGACAGGCCACTTGCCAGGTTGACCAGAAGCAGAAAGGAAAGGACTCTAATAAGCTCAATTAGAAATGAAAAAGGATAAGTCACAACTGATACCATGGAAATACAAAACATCATCTTTGAATACTACAAAGATCTCTATGCCCACAAACATGAAAACGTGGAGGAAATGGACAAATTCTTAGAAACACACTACCTCCCTAGGCTCAACCAGGAAGAAACAGAATTTCTAAACAGACCAATATCAAGCACCGAAATTGAAGCAGTAATTAAAAATCTACCCACAAAAAAAAGTCCCGGACCAGATGGGTTCACACCTGAATTCTACCAAGCCTACAAAGAAGAACTGGTGCCTATACTGCAGAAATTATTTGAAAATATCCAGAAGTATGGAATCCTCCCAAACTCATTCTACGAAGCCAATATCACCTTGATACCAAAGCCAGGAAAGGACACAACAAAAAAAGAAAACTACAGACCAATATCCCTTATGAATATAGATGCAAAAATTCTCAATAAAATTCTTGCAAACCGAATTCAAATGTACATCAAAAAAATAATCCATCACGATCAGGTGGGCTTCATTCCCGAGATGCAGGGATCGTTCAACATACGCAAATCTATAAATGTCATTCACCATATAAATAAAAGCAAGAACAAAGATTATATGATCCTTTCAATAGATGCAGAAAAGGCTTTTGACAAAATCCAGCATCCTTTTATGATAAGAACTCTTAACAATATAGGCATAGATGGCTCATTCCTAGAAACTATTAAAGCCATATACAATAAACCCACAGCCAATATCATACTGAATGGGGAAAAATTGAAGGCATTCCCCCTTAAAACTGGCACCAGACAAGGGCGCCCACTATCTCCACTTCTTTTCAACATAGTGCTGGAAGTCCTGGCCACAGCAATTAGACAAGACAGAGGAATCAGGGGCGTCCAGATAGCGGCAGAAGAGGTCAAACTTTCACTATTCGCAGACAATATGATATCATACATAGAAAACCCCAAAGATTCAACCAAGAGATTCCTGGAATTGATAAATGAATTCAGCAAAGTCTCAGGATACAAAATTAATACACACAAATCCATAGCCTTCATATATGCTAATTACAGTCAAGCCGAGAAACAAATTAAAAGATGCTATACCTTTCGCAATAGCAACAAAGAAAATTAAATATTTAGGAACATATCTAACTAAGGAGGTCAAAGACCTATATAGAGAGAAGTATGAAACACTGAGAAAGGAAATTGCAGAGGATGTAAATAGATGGAAAGCCCTACCATGCTCTTGGATAGGCAGAGTCAACATAGTAAAAATGGCTTTGCTACCTAAATTAATTTACAGAATCAATGCAATACCTATCAAAATACCAACATCATTTTTTGCCGATCTAGAAAAAATAATTCTACGCTTCGTGTGGAACCAGAGAAGACCCCATCTAGCCAAAGCAATCTTAAGCAAAAAGAACAAATTGGGAGGCATCTGTCTACCAGACTTCAAACTATACTACAAGGCTATAGTAACCAAAACTGCATGGTATTGGCACAAGAACAGACACATAGACCAATGGAACAGGACTGAGAACCCAAATATAAAACCAACCTCATACAGTCACCTGATCTTTGACAAATTCCAGAAAAACGTACACTGGGGAAAAGAATCCCTATTCAACAAATGGTGCTGGGAAAACTGGACGGCCATATGTAGAAGACTGAAAGTGGACCCACACCTCAGACCTCTCACAAAAATCAATTCACAATGGATAACAGATCTAAACCTAAGACATGAAACCATAAGAATTCTCGAAGAAAACGTTGGAAAAACTCTTATGGACATTGGCCTAGGCAAAGAATTTATGAAGAAGACCCCCAAAGCAATCACAGCAGCAACAAAAATAAATACATGGGACCTGATCACATTGAAAAGCTTCTGCACAGCCAAGGAAACTATCACTAGAGTGAACAGACAACCTACAGAATGGGAGAAAATATTTGCATGCTACACCTCTGATAAAGGGCTGATAACCAGAATCTATACAGAACTTAGGAAAATCAACAAGAAAAAATCAAACAACCCCATTAAAAAATGGGCAAAGGACATGAACAGAAACTTTTCCAAAGAAGACAGAATGATGGCCAGCAAACATATAAAAAAGTGCTCAGCTTCTCTAATCATCAGGGAAATGCAAATCAAAACCACAATGAGATATCACTTAACTCCAGTGAGATTGGCTCATATCAAAAAATCCCCAAATAACAAATGTTGGCGGGGATGTGGACAGATAGGAACACTCATACACTGCTGGTGGGACTGCAAATTAGTACAACCTCTATGGAAAAGAATATGGAGATACCTCAAAGAATTAAAAGTAGAATTACCATTTGACCCAGCAATCCCACTACTGGGTATTTATCCAAAAGAAAAAAAGACATTTAATAATAAAGACATCTGCTCTCGAATGTTCATAGCAGCACAATTCACAATTGCAAAGTTGTGGAAACAACCCAGGTGCCCATCAATACACGAGTGGATCAATAAAATGTGGTATATGTATACCATGGAGTATTACTCAGCAATAAGGAACAACAGTGAATAACACATCTGGTATTATCCTGGTTGGAGCTAGAACCCATTCTTCGAAGTGTCACAGGATTGGAAAAACTAGCACCACTGGTACTCACCATCAAACTGGTACTAACTGATGAACACTTACATCACATAGGGCAATAACATTCATCTGAGGGCGGACAGGCGGGAGGGGGGTGGAAAGGATGGGAAAAACTCTCACTGAATGGATGTGGGGAGCACAGTTTGGGAGATGACCATGATTGTGGCTCTGACACGGGCAGAACAGGGGCAATGTGTATGGCCAAAGTGTTGTACCCCCATGATATTCTGAAAATAAAAAAATAAATTTAAAAAAAAAAAGAAAAAAAAAAAGATTCAAAAAAATAAATAAATAAAAATAAAAATAAAAAAATAAAAAATAAATAAAAATAAATATTCAGAACCAGTGGCCAACAGGCTGGTACTCACATTATCTGTTAATAATTACCCAAATAATCTGGACCTACTCAAATAATCTAGTCATGATTATAACCCAAAAAACAATCTAAAAGGAATGACAGTATTTGTGGTTAAAAATATTTTGATTGAGGAATTGAAAAATAAACACTTTTCTGAATCAATATATGTTATGAGTGTAGTCACTGCCAAATATTTTAAAAGACAATTTCAACAATTGCAAAGAATTTAGTTTTAAAGAAATAACAGAGATTTTAAAATGTGACAAACTGTTGACCTAATTTTGAACCTCTACTAAGTTTGCTCCATTCAATAAGTTTCACATTTTCTTTTGATCATGCTATTATTAGAAATAAAATCAGAACATTATTACACAAAAAAAGCACATCCAGCCAAAGATTGCAATGACCCACGCAGCCCTCACATTTTATCAACAAGATTTGCCAACAAAACATCTCAAAACAAAGACAGTAAATGAAATTTTTTCTGTGAAAGGTTACTTCAGCATTCGACAATCATTCTGCATACGTGTAGCTTGGTAGAATTCACACTTCAGACTTTAGCACGTAACACATCGACTCTTACGCAGGGTTAAACTTACTGACTAAATTATGTACGTGTTTTTTATTCATCTTATTTTAATTATTTCAGGTATGAACTTTTAAAATTAATTATAGCTCATGAAAAATTCAACAATTTTCATTTTGACTACTGATGAGGTTATTGGTTATTGGTGAAATAAGGGTATTTTTATCATTTTAAAACTGGTATTAGATATTGAAGAATTGATAAAAAGAGGGAAAAGTGAAGTAAGACAAAACAGTAAAATAAAAACAAATGTACACAAATAAAGTGTTTGCAATGAGAAAAAAAAAAAAATACCATTTTTTCACGCATCAAATTGGCAATAATCCAAAAAAGGTAATACCAAGTGCTGGCAAAGGTGGGATAAACAAGCACTGTCATAAGTCTTTCTGCAAGGCAACATAGCAATGTTTCACCTTGTAAAAAATGTTTATACTTCTTTAACCATTTATTTCATTTTCAGAAACTCTCCTTGAGGAACTTACGAGAGACGTGCATAAAATCAAGGACCACAGCAATAAAAAAATTTTTAAAAAACTGAAAGCAACTTAACTATTCAAAAAAAGGATTAGCTAAATAAATTATGATATAACCATACAGTGAATAAGAGTTATTAAAAGCCACATAATTTTGGTTTTTAAAAAAAATTAATGAATAAAAATGTAAAAAAGAAAAAAATTATTTGTAATTGAGAATTCATTTACTACATTACATGTGTTGCCTCCGATAGGAGTTCTAATTATATTAAAAATTTCTTCTAAGCTGGTGCGGTGGCTCATGCCTATAATACTAGCACTTTGGGAGGCTGAGGCAGGAGGACCCCTTGAGGCTAGGAGTTCGAGACCGGCCTGGGCAATAGCAAGACCCCGTCTCTACAAAATGTAAGACTGTCTCAAAACAAACAAACAAACATTTATTCTAGAGTTTATTATTTAGAAAAGCTTTATACAGCCTAAGGAGTTAGTATGTTATAGACAATGAGAACTCTAAATTCTACCCCCCCTTAATTTTATTAGGCCAAATTTTTAGCTGAACTGTATAGTACTCTACATTCCCAAGAATAGTGGGACTACCACCTCCTACTACCTCCCTTGTCATTACATAGCAGTTTGTAACTAATATGCACTTATTTCATCCTGCCACATATCATGGTTAGATTTGTCAGCTTCTCCCCGTAACTAAATGGTCTTTGATGCTTGAAATCATTTCTTGTCATCTTTAGATCTCACATAATAAATAGCAAAGGACTTCAGATAAAGCAGGTAGGTACTCAATAAATGTTAGCTGAAATGGTTTCAAAAGGAGAGATAGGGTTTTGAATAACACAATTATAATAATCAGATTTTTAATATTTCCTCATATATTTTAACTTCTGAAAGGTCACAAAGGAAATTTCTTTACATTTTATACAACGAATTGTTTAGTTCAAAATTTCAACTTCTATAAACAAATGCCTCTCACTTGTTTTCTCACAAAATCAAAACAATTTTTTGATGCATAATATTTTTATAAATTTATAGGGTACATGGGATATTTTGATCCACGCATACAATGTATAATGATCAAATCAGGGTATTCAGGATATCCATTACTTTGAACATTTATCATTTCTTTGTGTCAGGAACACTTCAAATCTTCTATTCTGGGTATTTTGAAATATACAATACATTGCTGTTAACTAAAGTCACTTTACTGTGCTATCAAACTCTGACACTTCATCCTTCTATCTAACTGTAGATTTGTTCCTATTAACAAACCTCTTCATTCCCCACTCCACACATCTACTCTCTACCTCTAGGAGAACAACTTTTTTAGTTCCCACATATGAGAGAGAACATGTGGTATTTGACTTTCTGTGCCTCGCTTATTTCATTTAACATAATGACCTCCAGTTCCATTGGATTATTTTTGCTTTTCCAGTTCCTTGAGGTGCATTGTTAGCTTGTTTACTTATAATCTTTCTACTTTCTTGACGTAGGCGTTTATTGTAAACACTGCTTTTGTGGTATCCCATAGGTTTTTGTATGTTGTGTTTCCATTTTTGTTTGTTTCAAGACATTTTTGGATTACTTTTTTAATATCTTCATTGACCCAAAGGTCATTCAGGAGCATGTTGTTTAATCTCCATGTATTGTACAGTTGCCAAAGTTCCTCTTGTTACTGATTTCTAGTTTTATTCCACTGTGGTCTGAGAAGTTACTTGATATGATTTCCTTTTAAAAATTTCCTGAGACTTGTTTTGTGGCCTAACATATGATCTATCCTAGAGAATGTTCCATGTGCTGAGTAGAATAATATGTATTCTGCAGCTATGGATAAAATGTTCCATTAATGTCTCTTAGGTCCGTTTGGTCTAAAGTGCAGTTTATATCCAACGTTTCTTTGTTGATGTTCTGTCTAGATGATCTGTCTAATGCTGAGAGTGAGGTGATGTCTACAACTATTATTGCATTGGAGTCTATATCTCCCTTTAGATCTAATAACATTTGCTTCATGAATCTGGGTCCTCCAGTAGTGGTGTGTAAGTATTTAGATTTGTTACATCCTCTTGCTGAATTGATCCCTTTATCATTATATAATTACCTTCTTTGTCTCTTTTTTACTGTTTTAGCCTTAAAAGCTTTTTAATCTGATATAAGTACAGCTACTCCTGCTCTCTTTTGTTTTCTGTGTGGAATTTTCTTTTCCATCCCTTCATTTTCAGTCTATATTTGCCTTTACATGTGAAATGAGTTTCTTGTAGATAGCATATTATTAGGTCATGTTTTTTAATCTACTCAGGCTGTCTGTACTTTTTAAGTGGGGAATATAATCAGTTTACATTCAAAGTTATTATTGATAGGTGGGGACTTAATTCCTGTCATTTTGTGAATTGTTTTCTGGCTGTTTTGTGTATCCTTTGTTCCTAATTTTCTCACTTATTGTTTATAATTGCAGTTTGGTGGTTTTCTGTGGTGATAACATTTTAGTCTTTTCTCTTCCTCATTTGTGTGTCTGCTCTACCAGTGAGTTTTATACTTGTCTGTGCTTTCATGATGGTATACATCATCCTTTCACTTCCAGATGTAGGATTCCCTTAAGCATTTCTTATAGAGCTAGTGATGAATTCCCTCAGTGTTTGTCTGGGAAAGACTTTATTTCTTCTTCATTTTTAAAGGATAGCTTTGCTGAGTATAGTATTTTTGTCTGACAGCTTTCAGCACTTGGAATACATCATCTCATTCTCTCCTGGCCTGTACAGCTTCTGCTAAGAAATTCACTATTAGTCTGATGGGGGTTCCCTTATATGTAACTTGATGCTTTTTTCTTGCTGTTTTTAGAATTCTCTCTGGTTTTGACTTTTGACAGTTTGATTATAATGTGCCTACTAGAGACCTTTTTGGGTTTAATCTATTTGGGAATCTGAGTATGCTGCCTATGAATGTCTACATCTCTTGCAAGACTTGGCAAGTTTTCATCCATTATTTTGTTAAATAGGTTTTCTATGCCTTTGCCCATCTCTTCTCCTCCCTAAACACCCAAAACTTGAATATTTAATTGCTTTATGGTGTTGCATATACCATGCATGCTTTGTTCATTCTTTTTTATTCTTTCTTTTTATTGCTGACTGGGTTATTTCAAAAGACTTCTCTTCAAGTTCAGATATTCTGTCTTCTGCCTGATCTAGTCTAATGTTGAAGTTCTGGATTACAGTTTGTATTTCATTTATTGAATTCTTTGTTCCAGGAATTCTATTTGGTTCTTTTTAATGATATCTATCTCTGTTGAATTTCTCACTCAGAACATCAATTGTTTTTCTGATTTCTTTGTATTGTTTATCTGTTCTCTTGCATCTTGCTAAGCTTCTTTAATATCACTGTTTTTAATTCTTTTACAAGCATTTCATAGACTACTTTTTAATTGGAATCTGTTCCTGGAGAGTTATTGTGTGTGTTTGTAGAGTTCATGTTTCCTTGCTCTTTCATGTTTCTTGTGCCCTTAAATCATTAATATCAGTGCATCTGGTATAACATTTTCTTCTCACAATTTTGTGGATTGGCTTTCATAGGGAAAGACTTTTTCCTATGGATATATCTATAGAGTTGGTTTGGTAAGGCGGTTTGGCTTTGATTCTTGGTGGATGCAGAAGTGCAGTCTCTGTATAATTTCTTTGGCTATGTTTATTACTTCCTCAGTGGCTTAGGCCGGGGTTGTTAGTGGAGTCTTAATGAAGCTTTTGTGCAAACAGGGATGTCAGATGGGTGGGTCCTTAGGTTCCAGTGGTAGCAGGCTTAGTGTGTCAGTCCTTGGGACCCTAGGTGGCATATACAGGCATCAGTGGTAGTGGCTCCAGGTGGGCCAATCCTTTGGCCTCTAGGCATTTTTTGCAGTGGCAGTGGTCCGCTGGGTAGATGGTTCCTTAGGCTTCTTGGCAGTGTGCCTGGCACCAGCAATGGCAGTAGTGGTGGCAGGCTAGGCATGCCAGTCCCCAGCCAACATGTGGGTGGCTGCCAGTTGCCAGCAGCTGTGGTGGCAGCAGGCTCATCCTCTGGTTCCCAGAAAGAGTACATGGATGCTGGCAATGGCAGGCAGGGTGGGCCAGTCTCCAGGCCACTGGATGATCTGTGCTGGCACTGGGGGGTGGCAGCAGGCAGGGAGGAATGACCCCCAGACCCCTGGAAAACATCCATGGGCACTGGTGGGGATGGTGCCAGGTGGGATGAACTTGTCCTCAGGGCTCTGATGGTGCACACAGATGCAGGCTATGGTAGGTGGAGCGAATAAATCCCAAGGCCCCTTGACAACTTGCTTGGGTACTTGTGGCAAATGAGACGGATTTATCCCTGTGCCCCCAACTATACACACAGGCACAGGTGGGGGTGGTGTCAGGCGGGGAGCCTGTTATGAGCTGCTTGATGGTGTGTTTGCTCCAGTGGTGGTAGGCAGTGCAGGTAATTCCCAAGGGCCCTGCTGGGTACACAAGGTTACCAGAGGCAGTGGCAATAGGTGGGGTGGGCTTGTCCTCAGGCCCCTTGATGGTGTGCATGGCCACCAGTGGTGGCAGGCAAAGCATGTTGCTCCCCTGGACCCCTGATAATATGTGGCGGCACTAGTGGCAGATGGGTGGGCCTGTCTTCGGGCCCCCAAGTGGTGTGTGCAAGCTTCAGCTATGGCAGGCGGGGTGGTTCGGTCCCAAGGCTCCCAGATAGCATGCTTGGGTGGTGGCAGTGGTTTGTGGCGTGGGCCTGACCTCATGCCCCAGGAGGGCAATCAGGTGGGGTGGTTCCTAGGCCCCCTAAAGGTTATTTTCAAATGTGCAACAGCCCTACTGCTGGAGGGAAGCAGGATTGCTGCCAGTTGCAGTGGCCCCAGGCAGGCAGTTCTCATGCTCTGAGGAGTACACACTTTGGCTACCTTTGTCCCAAGGGTAGCCTCCCTGATGTGCTGCACCACCTGTTTTCCAGGGGTATAGGACTACATTGGTTAGAGTGCTGGGGACTTGACCACACTGCTGGGTCCAGCTGCAGGTGCAATGCTACAGCCCTCTGGGTATACATGGGGGAATGTCAGTGGGGCTTCATAGACGTGGACATGCAGGAGCTACTGGGTCCCAGGACAGGGATGTAGTCATATGGGGTCTAGACTCTCAAAATGGTGCTGTGCTGCTGCTGCTTGGGTTTGGGGTGGGGGGGACTCCCTCTTTGGAACAATGCCACCACAAGTACTTTAAGCAGCTCCCTATAATGGTCTCAGGACCTGCAAGGGCTGTGGGGCTGTCCTGTGGCTAGGATTGCAGGAGTCTGAGGAGGAAATGTGCACTGCTGAGGATCTCTTACTCACCTTTTCCTCACACTGGGAAGGTTCTCCTGGCTCTCAGCTGACTCTGGCTGGGCTGGCTGCTTCAGTTCCCTCTCCTTCCTTGCCTCAGAAGTTCCCTGTCACTTCCCTGTTGAATTCCATTGTTCTCTCTCAGATGCTCTACTTGATGTGTTATCTACTCGCTGTTTTGGTCCTTCTTTGTGGAGGAGATGAGTGCTGGGTGCTTCTAGTCAGCCATCTTGAAGCCCCCCCATATCACAAAATTTTATAAGCTAGATTTTGCTGATTATGTAAAAATATCCACAAATTCTTCAGAAATTACTTAAATAGAAAGTCAATATTGTTTAAGGAAGTCTAAGGAAGGCTAATACTACTGAACTGAAAGTAAGTAAGTTTCTGCAACCTCATTAAGATCGATTTTTCCTAAAAAGGAATAGTGAAAAACAAAAAAGTTTATGCACGTGCATGTGTGTATATTAACAGGAATGAGATAATAGAAAATGAGCCTATATAACTATAGAATTTCCTTTTCTTGAAAAATGAGCTTTTCAGACAACTTCCATGGTAATGCAGTCAACACCTTATTATTGTGGATTCCATATGATTTAGCATACTAGATAAGCCACATTAAAAATAACCTCTGTTTTCTTTTCTTAAAATCTCTCTTCTCTTTCCAACATAAACATATACTCAAGAACCTAAAATCTTCAAACCATAAAAAACTTACTGGCAAAGGTTAAATTTGTGTTTTTTCTTAAAATCAGTAAAATCCACAGTATATTTGGGTATAAAAATTTTCTTAACTTTGTAAATTGTATCTCAATAATGAAAATGCTCTAGTAAAACTCATAATCAGTCCAGAATTAATAAGAGGTTTAAATCATACAATATTATTTGCTACTTATTTCTCAAATAACATTTAGGTTTTCATCATGGAATACTTTTAAAGCAATTAAGTTTTATTAGTTTTAGCAGCCAACAGGCCTCCTTTATTCATTTGTAATTAGTACACTGTATAAAACTGTCATGGCAAATTGGATAGGCAGTGTTTGAAAACTGGTAAAATATGTTAGGAAGGAGGGAAAAAAAAAATCAAGCATTTCTCTTGCCTGTCTCACCTGTACTTCAGGTGACTAAAGAGATGATGATGGCAGATCCTTTTTTTTTTTTTGATAAAAAATTCAGCTAATAATATATGCAGAGGAGTGATAGATTTAGTGTGCTACAACTTTGTAACCCCTACTGGAATAATGGACCTGACAATGATTACAAATGGCTGCTAAAATCATTAGAGAGCATTATAGCTGATGATACACTATCAGAGGAAAACTGAATCTACTGATCGATTTTAACATCACAACAGAGAGAACTTAAACTATGTTTCCTACTGAGCTGAAACATACAGCACCACCTGGGAAATATTCTTGACATCATCCCCCCACCCCACTGCCCACAAATGAACTGATTCTGATCAAGCTTCCAAATCTAACTACTAGGTTAAAGGAAATACATGAACAGAGTAACACGATAACATGAGGATACAATCAGAAATATCCACACTGAGAAATTCTATAGTACAGATAATGTTTTTTTCTATGGCTGTATGGACCTTGTTTAATTCCTTATTTGCTAAAAACATGTAGGAGAAAATTGGGGCATTCTGTATAGTGACTAAATAATCAATGATATTGAGAAATTATTATTTTTTTTATGTTTCAAAATGATCTAGTGGTTACAAATAAAAAATCCTTACCATTTAGAGATACATATTGAAGTATTTACAAATTACATGTTTGTGATTTTGTTTAAATCATCAAAATTTTAGAGTGGGAGGAACTTGTAGATGGGTTTATAAATGAAACAAGACAGGCCATATATTGATAACTGAAGCTAGGTGATGGTTAAATGTACATTTATTATACTGTTCTGTCTAGTTTTCTATGTTTGAAATTTTCCATAATAACAAGTCTTAAAAGCCTTTGAAATTCTTTTTGTACCTAAGCTAAATATTTTTCTTATAATTAAATTTATAGCATTTATTAGTCAAAAATTTTTAAATTGAAAAGTAAAGAAACATCAGGCAACGTGTGTCCAAATTATGAGTTCACAAAAAGTAGAGAATTCAAATTTTGAGATGATTATTAACAAACAACAAAAACAACAACTAAAGACTTATTTATTACAGTCAGTACTTTTTCCATGTTTCTAATATCACTGACTTTCTTATACCTTTTTAACAGTTTCCTTTTAATATCCAGTTAATTCACAAATGGATACTAAGTAGAGAGTAAATAAAACCCATTAATTCCTTAGCAGTTCAAAACAAATACTTCACATTTATGTGCAACTCACCTGCTGTAAAATCTTCAGTCAGATCAATAAATGCATGAGAATGTGGAATTCGCATTTTACTTTTAGTGGTCAATGCAGGATGCCATGATAAATTCCTAAAAAATAAAATAAAAATACTTTTTAAAAGATAAATATTAAATGAGCATTGTTTTAAAACAGAAAAATCTGCATGTTAAACATTTTAACATTTATTTTACTGATAGATTTCACATACCACAAAATCCACTCTTTTAAAGTGTACAATTCAGTGTTTTTTAGTATGTTCACAGTGTACAATTATCACTTCTGCCTAAATCAAAAACGTTTTCATTACCCAAAAAAAAGAAATCCTGTACTCATTAGTCACTCTCCATTTTCCTTCCCTCTAGTCCCTGGCAACCACTAATCTGCTTTCTGTCCCTATATGCATTTCCCTATTTAAGATATTTTACATAAATGGAATCACACAATATGTGGCCTTTTGTGTCTGGCTTCTTTCAGTTAGAATAATGTTTTCAAGTTCATCCATGTTGAAGCACGTATCAGTACTTCAGTCCTTTTTATGGTGGAAGAACATTCCACTGTATGGCTGTACATTTTATTTATCCATTCATCTGTTGACGGGCATTTGGCTTATTTCTAGTATTTGGCTGCTACAAACATTCATGTACAAATTTTTATGTGGACAAACGTTTTCAATTCTTTTGCATATACACACCTAGGAGCGGGATTGCTGGGTCATAAGGGTAAGTGTATGTTTAACTTTTTGAGGAACTGTCAAACTGTTTTCCAAAGCTACTTTACCATGTCATATACCCACCAGCAATGTAGGAGGATTCCAATATCTCCTTATCTTTGTCAACACTTATTTTTGTCCATTTATTTTATTACAGGCATCCTAGAGGGTATGATGTAGCATCTAATTGTGGTTTAAGTTGTATTTTCCTGATGGCTAATGATGTTGAACATGTTTTCATGTGTTTATTGGCCATTTGTGTATCTTCTCTGGAGAAATGTCTACCCAAATCCTTTACCAATTTTCAAAAATTATATTATTTATTGCTTTATTGTTGAGTTGTAAGAGTTCTTTATGTATCTTGGACACTAGACCTTTATCTGTTATGTGATTTGTCATTATTTCTCCCAATCTTTGAAGTTGTCCTTTCACTTTCTTGATGGTGGCCTTTGAAGCACAAGTTCTGAATTTTGATTGAGTCCAATTTATCTATTTTTCCTTTTGTTGCTTGTTCTTATCATATCCATTGCCCAATGCAATAATGCAAGGTCATGAAGATGTTTTCTTCTAAGAGTTTTTTAGATTTAGCTCTTATATTTACATCTTTAATTCTTTTTTACAAAGAATAAGAAAACAAATTATTTAATATCATAGAAGGTTTTCTAAGGCTGTGGAAAATAATGATGATTCTTTCACAAATATTAATTACAGAGTTTAAGATCATGCAGAAGAATAAATTTAGACTCCCTACCTCATACCACATACAAAAAATTAACACAAAATGGATCAAAGAGCTAAAACTATAAAACTTTTAAAAGAAAAAACAGGAATAAATCTTCACCTTGGATTTGGCAATGAATTATTAGATATGACACCAAAAGAACAAGCAACAAAAGAAAAAATACTAGACATTTCTCCAAATAAGATATATAAGTGGCCATCAAACACATCAAAAGATGCTCAACATCATTAATCATTAGGGAAATCAAAACCATAAATCAAAACCACAATGAGAAACAACCTCACACTCTAGAACGGCAATCCTCAAAAACCAGAAAATAACAAGTGTTGGAGAGGATGTAAAGAAATAGGAACTCTCATATGTGGCTGGTGGGAACGTAAAATGGTGGAACCCCTGTGGAAAACAGTTTGGAAGTTCCTCAAAAAGCTAAACATAGAATTACCATATGACCTTGCATTTCTACACCTAGGTACATATCTGAAAGAACCGAAAATAAGTATTCAAACAAATACTTCTACACAAATGCTCTTAGCAGTGCTATGCAAATAGCCAAAAACTGGAAATAACTCAACTCTCCAGCACTGGATAAATGGATAGATAAAATGTCACATATCCATACAGCAGATTATTACTTAGCCATAAAAAGGGTGGGATTACTAATACATGGTACTATATGAATGAATCTTAAAAATATAATGCCATGTGAAAGGTGGCAGATACAAAAGGTCACATACTATATAATTCCATTTATGTGAAATATTCAAAATAGTAAAATCCATAGAGACAAAAAGCAGATTAGTGGTTGCTAGGGGTTGGAAATAAGGAAGAAGGGAGAGTGATTGCTTAATGGGTACAGGGTTTCCTTCTGGAGTGATCAAAAGGTACTAGAACTAGATAGAGCTGATAGTTGCATAACATTGTAAATGTACTAAATGACACTGAATTGTATACTTTATAAATCGTACAACTAGAGATTCTATGACAAATACAACAGTTAGTTTTGTTATCTGAATTTTACCTCATCAAAAAAAAAACCCAATACCACAAATTGTCCATATATCTTTCATCTAGTTTCCATTAATGTTAACATCTCATATAACCATAGTATAATTATAAAAACCAGAAGGTAACACTCACATATTACTATCAATTAAAGAAGAAAGAGCAAGTTTAAATAAAATCATCCCCCTACAATTCCTCATCAGTTGGGAATACCCCAGTGACAAAGGTATTCTCATCTACCAAGGCCCTACTCAAATCAGTTTCCTCTAAAAGGTCTTGTCTCTTCTCTCACTGTTTTCCTGTTACAATTTTCTCTAATGGCACTTTGGTTTGCATTAAAGTTACTTTAGGAACTTCCTCTTTGCGCTGTAAAGTTTCTCCAGAAACCCTGACTCACTGATAATTGTTTCTACAATTGCCAACCCAGGACTTGGCTCCCATGAAATAGTAAGCAAATAACTGGCTGGACTGAATCATAGTCTTAAGCAGCATTTCCTATTCTTCTCTACTACAGTGAGAATTTGCTGTCCTTTTCATAGTATTACATTTCAGTCCAATAGGGAACCATAGATATGCCATCTCCACAGAGCAATTTAAGGCTATTTAAGTCCAACTTAACACAGTACCCGATTGACTGGATAGCAAACAAGGTTTATAACTGTGGATTTGGTTTTGTTGTCTTTGGAAATCAGAGAGACACAATGGACTAATTTGTTCTTGGCAGGTGGAATCTGAGAAAAAGGATAAGCATTCATCAGGAAAAAATGTTTTCTACACAGAGTGTGTTCTACAAACTGCAACCTTTTCCCAATAAGCTTCTATACTCATCTGAGCACACACTGGGACTAAATACACTTTAACCTAGACAAGACAGTAAAATCAAAATCAAGCAGTATTCATACAAACTGATTTCATTATTTTGACCAAAACCCTATAATATAATAAGGTCATGGTAATAAGAAAATATTAAAATAAATTGAGAAATTACATACAGCATTTGCTGTATGGTAATTTATATCAAACAACTCATTTGATTATTCTTTCATACTACACAAGGTTGGAAATCTTTAAAATAATTTCAAGTAAGTCCAATTTAATAATGACCAATTCATTTCTTTTTTAAGATAGGCCATTTATTCATCAATTCTATCATTTCGGTCTTAAAGTATTTTTAATTACCAAAAAAATCATCAGACTTGGGCTAAAGATTCTCTGACAAATTTAACCTAAAGTCATTTCAGAAGAATTTCCTTATGTTCCCAACAAATTTGTGTTATAGGCCAAGAATGAATTAAAAGCACAAGTTTTAACAGAATTGAGCTCAATGAGGTTGATCATATGGCTCTGTCTTTAATTACTACCTAAGCAGTTATTGATCTAATTCCCTATAAATTTTTTAGTAGGCTTACTTTGAAATAAGGCATAGCTAGAATTTCGGAAAAATTCAACTTGTGACATTTTACCTTAGGAGCTATTTAACCAAATGTATATTTCAATGGAAGAATTTAGAACAGTGATAAAGCAAAATTCATAAAAGGACAGACCACAGGCCAAATTCAGCACAAAGATTTGTTTTATCTGACCTACATATTCCTTTAAAAATCTTGAATTCACTGCTTAAACTTTTTGTAAAAGTCAGATTTCACATAAAATCTGGATTTCTAGCTTCTCTTGAAATATCAGAAGGGCTGGCAACCCACTAGCCCTGCTCAGACAAAGCTAGCTCCTCCAGGCAGCCAAAGTTCTTATTTTCCCAAACTGCTTCACTCACTTTGGTTTCCTTCTTGGCCCCTTTAGACATCTGAATGTGTAACCCCTAACAATACATTAATTATAATCTTGCTATCTTGAACATTTCAAATCAGTATTCTAGTTCTTACTTGTTGCTTATCATCTGCTATTTTATAGTTACATCTCATAAACAGCAGTAGCTGATTCTTAGAGTTTATTTCATACACAGTGTCTATTTACCATTCTGATGTTTACCAAAGGTGGAGGGAGACCGGAAGAGCTGTTGTTTCTTTTTGTGGTGTATTTTAAGATGGTTGAAAACTGAACATATATACAGGTGTCTATCAGAATTAAAGTGTTTAAAAATTTATCATTGAAAATAAAATTCATTTGTCCTTCTACCTTTAAAGTTGCTCTTTGTACATATCATAGTTTTTCAGCAAGAAAAAGCAGATACCACACTTTTCAAGCAACTAAACCCATATAAACTATAATCTTTTCATATATGTGCCCAACTCCATTTGAAGGCTAAGGTTACAAATATAAAATGCTCTGATGACAAAGGAAGAAACAGCAGAGATGAAAAAGTGGGCAGTTCTAAGCCACATTGAGGCTATTCATTGACATTTTTTGACCTCTGTAGAAAATTCCAATTATTAGCTTTTCCTACACAGGAAACAAAATTACGTCTAAGTGTTCTAATTAGTGGGCATCATCACCCTTAATCTGAAAGAATAGCATTTATCAAGGCATGAATTTAAATGTAATTAATGTCAACCATAGCTGTTGGTTGCCCATGGTAACTGCTCTTTGAAATGACTGCTAATCCACCCTCTTTACAATGATCAGCTTATACTGAATGTTATTTAAGATATCCAGGTAAAAGCATTTACTAGGAGATGGGTTTGGCATGAAGAAGAATCTACTTCTCCAAGCTGCCTAGTTCTTTAGTCCAGTTGTCTTCAAACATTTTTGCTCAGATACGCTCTAAAGGAATTTTGAAAAACTATATACACCCTAATACATTAAATAATTTCTAAGGAAATAATCTAAACGTTTTCTTATCACCTTAAACAACTGTAAAATAAATAATTTTCGAATCGATTACAATTATTAAAATTTTAAAATGAAATGATTACTTTTTAAAAACGTATCCAGTGGAATATAAATAAAACATTGAATTGCTATCCATCATCCACAAAAAAAATTGAAAAGAAACCCCATACGAACAAAGTCTTCTTTAATATTCAGAAATTGCACATCTTTCCCTCCTTTTATCCTTGAACTTGCTCTTCCATTTCATTTTTTAGAGAACTTTATCATGATGTGAAATGTTTTTATATCTGAAGTCTTTTTAGTGATGACTCTAGCATAATTCTCCAAACAAAAATGTCTACAAACTGGTCTATAGAATAAAATTGGTATTTAATTGGTTTTTTTCATGGATCCAAGTATTTAAAAAAACTCTCTGAGTTTGAATTATTTTAACCATTAGCATACAATTGATAAAAACACATATTATATAGTTTGATAACTAATTTAGCCAAAGGTAAAATTTTACTGGAAATGCATTTGTAAAAGAAATGTACAGAGCTTTAAAATATATTAGTTTATTTCTCCTTAAAATACTATGTCATTGCTAGAATGAGATAGGATTCAATATAAAGTATACTCCTATTTTTCATTTTTATAGGTCTAAATGCTAAGAAATCTTCCTTGTATAAATAGGTAGATTGCAATGAAAGGAGTTTCATTATAGCAACGATTCTCAGTTCTTTGAACTCCTCTGTAGTCATATATCAAAAATCACAGTTACCTATCACCAAAAATAATTTTTAGTACTCTATCAATTAGGTCTTCCTTTAAGCATTGGAAGCAAGGAATTAGAAAGCCCCTGACTTGCAAAAGTATGCACAACCCATTCATTAGAGCCATTTACTTTCTCAATTTTTGAGAAGTATTCCAAAGGCATTACCAAGATTTATCAAACAACTTTTAGCTATACCAATTATCTTTTATTTAGAGGTATCTTAGTGAACCAGACATACTAACAAAGAGTTTGGGAAATCTTTTTATTGCATTTTTGCCCATATTATATGGTTTTATAAAATATTTCTTTATCATCATATGCTTTAAATATGTTTTCATCAAAATCTCCCTGGAAATTTAATATTAAGAAGCTATTAAATTTTTAGGTATGTTGAATGTGTTGTGATTATGTATTCTTTTAAAACTCCTTATCTTTTAGAAATATATGTTTTGAAATATTTATAGATTAAAAATGTCCAAGGAGGAGGTATTGAAAACAGGAAAATGGGAGAAAAAGATATGGATGAAAAAATAACCGGCAATGACTTACTAACTGTTGAAGCTGGGTGGCATTAGATGCCAGTTCATTGTCTCATTCTCTTTACCTTTGTATATGTTTCAAATTTTTATAATAAAATGTTTAAAAAAACTTAGAGCTGCTGATTTAGCTTATTCAATTTAGGGAAAATGTCTGCCTTATAACCCAATTAGCAATTCCAGTCCCTACTGTCAAACTAATCTCCAAATGAAAATTATTTTCTGCCAGAGAGAATCTGACCTCGTTTTTTTCAATTAAAATAAATGTGCTAATATGAGTTTCAAGGAATATTATAAAAACGGCTAAGAAATGACAGAATGTATACTGTAGAACAGATTACTAAAAGCAGTCAAGATTAAAATAATGCAATTTTGATAAAATTGATTTATCTATTTTTACAAAATAGCTTCTAAAATAAGATGGTAAAGCAACATGTTATTTATCATTAGCTAACTCACAGCAATGCAATATAGCACAACTAAAATAATTTATATAACAAGAAGTATGACAAAAGACATAATAGTCTTTAGTGAATGTGTGTGCATATTGAACTCTGGGGTCTGGCTTTTGGAGTAATTAAATAAAAACAGAGTACAAAAATAATTCTACTGTTGTCATTTCAAAAGAAAAAGAAAAAAATTAAAAATTAAAAAAAATCAGAAATAACACTATTTCATTCTCATTTCATTAAACATAGCAAACTTTTCCTATGACTTTAATAAAAAAAGAAAGGTATACACTGCAAAAAATTTTGGATCAGAAGCCAGCATGTAAATTTATTTATTAGGCTACAGGATTATTATATTAATAGGATATAGAAAATAGTAAAGATAAAATTTCATAAGATAAAATAAGATGCTATAAGTGGAATTTTCTCGATAGGATTTGATAAAATGCAATGCTATATTATAGATAAATGCATATCAAATATAAACGAAATCATGTAAAAGTTGTATCCATGGGTTTAATAGTCCTAGAGAACCCTGCAGTCACATATGAAACAATTGTCATCCAAAATTACTTTGGCATGAAAGGTATCTTCCTTGCAGTTAATGATGTGTTCTAGGGATAAAGTACTAAGAATAGCTGAAAGATCTGCTTTTTCAAATTCAGTGTTTCTCATGGATACCCTATTAGCTTTGCTCTCCCAAGGCTCTCTCTCAACAATAATGGATTCTGTGACAATAGTCAAGGAATAAAAGAGGCAAAGTCATTAAAACAAAAACTGTCATTACTAGCACAACCCCCACTCTAGCACAACTGAATTCAGAATATATCAATGTGGACCAAAATACCTGCTTTCGCAGCCAAGCTTCATGTTAAGAGAAATGTGTAAGAAAGAGAAAAACTGGAAGTTCTATTAATTTGGGATATCTTAATTAATCACAAAAGGAGGTTACTCCTGTGTTTGGTACCTATGGGTTTTTACTCCCCAGGAATTGTCTCATTAGTAAGATTTAGGAAGGGTAAGGAATATGGCGTTTTCATGTGAAGGAGAAAATCACAGTGAAAACAAGTACATTCTCAGGCATATCAATTTTAAGTAACAACACCTATGAAACCTGAGAATCTAGAAGGTGATTTGCTTAAAATGATTTGTGCTTCTATATTCCTTTCCAAGTCTTTACTTACGGTAAAGTGAATAAACACAGGCTACCGTATTGTGTTTCCAAAGATGGCCACAGTATTTCCCATCTCACATATGCTTTTGCACTCAGTCTTGCCATGCCTACATTAAGAGACAGAGTCTACAATCCTCTAACTCCACTGAATCTTAGCTAGTCCTTCAATTTATTTTGACCAAGAGAATACAACAGAAGCTGTTTAAATTCCAAGATTGGGCCTTAAGAGATCTGCAGTTTCTGCCTATACTTCTTGGCATGCTCCTTCTTGGAAAGCAGTCATTAGGCTATGAGGAAGTCCAAGCTATCCATGGAGAGAGAGAGGGAGGCCACATGAAGGAGTACCATCAAAGGCCCTCTGTGACTATAAAGATGGTAATGATTGTAGAGGAATGAAGGCAAAAGCCTAGGCTTTAGAACTTGGAAGATCAAGACTCAACTCCCACATTTACCATTTACTCACAGGGTGTGAACTTGTAGTAGTCCCTTAACCTTTGAATTAGCCTCTTTAGTCACTGTTACCCACACAAGCTATCTGTTGTGAGAACACAAAATGAGACAACTGATATAAAGTGCCAACCTCAGAGTTACTCAGAAAACAAAACAAAACAAAAACCCAAACAGGTTTGGGATTCTCTTTCTTCTCTTTATTCCCCATCCAACTCTAAGCCTCATGGAGAATAGATAAGCTGTGCAATCTCATGGTATGCTTCCTCTGGAGGGGCACAGTGAAGAGTAGGAGAAGAGTGGAAAAGGCAGCATTAAATTCCTGATGAATTACTCACTCACTCTGGGCCTCAATTACAACTCAAAGGTATGGGACCAGATAAATCTTAAGGACCTCTCAGCAATAATATCTTATATATATAATAGAAAATATGGAGATTTCTTTTGGCTATATCTTTATTTTGTCCCAATATGGCTACTTCCATAGAGTGTGCAACAGTAATACTACACCTAAGAGACATGCCAAGCAACACTGGCTCCTAGGACAGGCAAATCCAAAAGAAGATCACGCAGTCTGCAAAGAAGCATATGCCTCCTAGTTAAACATGCATCTCCACCCAGGACTACTGTGGAACTCAGAACTGGAACTCAAAGCCTAGGCCTCCAGACTGTTAAAAATCAACTATTTGCTGGGCATTTTCAACGCATAAACTTTAAAAAAATACAACAGGAATCTAATGAAAGGACTTAATCTATATTTTCAGAAATTATAAATAATTGTGATGTATTTTACCCTAAATTGAAATTATAATATACACTAATCTTACTCAAACTCTGCCGTATACATGGTTTTTCTAACTACACTAGTTTTAAAATTGACTTTTTTCAGTACATATGCAAATAGTAATGAAATAAAACAAAATGGTTTCCTCTCAAATGAGAAAACAAAATTCTGATATATGCCAATAAAAATATGCTGAATTCAAGACACTGTTTTAAATATTATCAGTTACTATCTTCATGGTGAAATGCTGCTATCAAATTTTTTTACACAGAAAGTATAAAACTGTGATTTTCTCAAAAGAAGCTGACAATCTTTCTAAACAATTACTACAAATATACATCTTAACATTATTAAGATTTAACTAAAAGCAAGGTGAGTAAACTTTGAGAACAACTTAACATCATTTACTTAGAAACAAACAAAATTTCACTTAAATATAATACTACCAATCAGAACCTAAAATAAAGCAGTATGATAAATCATCAAGGAATCTTAGGTCATTTAATTGACCCCTCAAAAGCATCTGGTGGGACTCCACGAAATAAAATTATGGATCCTTAAGAAACTATAACATGCCACTTGAAATAATCACAGCATATTTTAAGTCATCTGCTAAAAACTTTTCACTATTTTTGTGGTTTAATTTTCAAAATAAAAAGGTATGGGTGAGAAACATTGGGAAAAGAAATGAATTTATCTCCAACAGCAAAGTTTCTTTAGGAAAAGAGAAGAGTTAGAAAACTGATATAATGTTTCTACAGAACTATTGATAAAAAAGTGATTTCTCTAGTTTTAATGGATTCCTTTTAACAACAGTGTTAAAAATATAAACAGTGTATGGGGTGAGAAGGGGAGGTGGCTGCCAGGGGAATTTGAAGAAAATATGAATCTCAAAGCTACCTTTTTTCATTAAGATTATGAGTGTTAACGCTGATTACAAAGTTAAAAGCTGCCTTGAGGATTATTTGGTTTTATTTTGTGCTATAAATATCATAATTTTCATATTCTTTCTAAACAATAAATTTAAGTGATACAATATACTATTATTTCATTAAGACAAATATTTATATTTTCTGTAATGCATCAACAAGTAAAATCAGCAGTAAAAATAAAGGGTGATTTAATAAATCAGTCATTGGTTATAATGTGAGAAAAGATGAAAGGTTAGATGGAAAAATAGGAATTTATTTGTCCTGGATTGACAATAACTGACTATATTTAAATAGAAGATACATTTTTTTCTGATAGTGGAGGGAAAAACCCTTCCACACAACTAACAGTTAAAAATGGCTGCTTTCAGTGCCACTAATATTACACTCAAAATTTTCATGCAATTGTTTGTCAAGAAAACAGTATACGTCAAAGTATATATTGTCACATACCTACATTAATATCCCCAAGTACACAACTTGGGCCTTACGCAGAAATGTGTTTGAACTCAGTATGTGAGTCATGGAAAATGTGAACAGATCAACATTATATTTGGCTTTGATTAAAATTACAGGTACAAGTGTTTTCACTTCAATACTAAAACAATATTCTGAATGCTTAGGCAACATCAGTTTCAAATGCCCTCTTATAGAAAATGCTCATTAACCATAACCTCACATCATTGCAGAAGCTGCTCTAACACTTAATAGCTAGGTGTTATTTCTAAGTAATGTGGCACATTATTAAATTATTTCAAGTCATTATAAAGTGAAGTTGAGGTGCAAATTGAAGCCTCACCTTTGACCATTTAACGCACTTCAACTATCTTCTGCACCTCAGTAGATTTAGTACCCTTCCTGTCCCTGTCAGATAACCCCCACTGTACCAATTACAAGGGATTCTTCTGCCTGTTTCCATTGCCTGCTTAGACTGACTGTCTGCACTTTTACTACAGCCAAACTGGTTGTGCTTAGTTTTACCCGTGGGCAATCTCAGATTTCCATGTATGCACTGGGACAGGTTATAGCCATGGGCTTTCAGGTACATCCTACAGAAGTATTTCACACTCTATAAAAAGATCACTGCAACTTTCCCATAAAACTAAAATGCTGGCCAAATTTAATTAAATTTAAGATAATCATGAGTCTGGCCTACCTGTATAGCACAATATTTAAGTTGTAAAAGGTAGATTTCTTGATAGGTAAGACTGAGTTGCCAATCAAGGTCATGTCAATAGTCCAAAATGTCAATGCTGATGGCTTTGTCACTTACACACCAATGGATGTGTCTGTTGTTTATAAAACTGATATGGCCTAAATATATTTTTCTTATTTTGGTAATATATTAATGCTTGCTCCCATTGGGACATATTCAGCTTTCTGTTGTCTGAAACATGATATTACTAAGCTACAGTCACCCTAACAATGCTACTGACACAAATTATTTTCTGTCAATTTATACAACTTCATTCTTTAAATTGGCATCAGGACAAATCTTGTATTCACACTTGTCACTTACTATTGCTTAATCTGTAATGGAAGTTTAAATGAGATATCATAAAATACCACAGTATTACTCTAGTATATTGGAATGTACCAGAATATAATGTATAAAAAATATAATTGAACATGTCTTTAAGCGTAAGTTTTAAAAGCTATACTTTTTCAAGAAGCAGAGAAAAAAATCTAATATAGAATTCAGAACAAATAAGCTATGACACTATCATATTATAAAATAGTTTTCTTGTAGATTAAGTAAAAAATCCGTAAGGATATTAAAAGTTTTACTTTTTGAATTGTCCACAATAGCTGTTTCACACATTTTAATTTCTAAAGGTCAAACTATATCAGATTAAAGATATCCCAATTATTTCCTTGACCAATGTGGAGTTACCATGAAATAAACTAGGCCAGAAGTTACCATCACATTCTGAATCACATGTCTACCTTTGGAAGAGAGGAAAAGAAAGGACAGGATTTCCTGAGCAGGCCTAACTTGCCTTGGTAGGAGTGGAGTGGCCTGTGTGTTCCCAGTACCCCACCTGCACTCAGTTCCTCCCAGATAATGGCCACAAAGGCTGATAAGGATTTCCATTCAATTTGTCTCTAAAGGAAGACTCTCTTTCTGATATTTTTCAGTTTGGAGGAAAAAACAAGTTTCTCATTCAAGATGAATGAGAAATAACAATAATTCTTTCAAAGTTCATTATGACTAGCATCAAAACGTCCATATCCTTTATTGAAAACTTCCTGAACAAGTGATAGGAAATGTGAGTATCTCTTCAGAATACCTTAAATTTTGACAATTTACTCATCTGTATGCCTGTGAAGAACATTTCAAAAACTAATCACAAAAACAAACTACTTTTACAAAACACAGAGAGAAGATTCATTAGATTTCCAAGTAGCTGGGGAAGACATTGATAAAGGTGGTTATCTGTACTTTCTGGAAGGTCAAAAAAGTAAATAAATGTGTTCTGTATTCTGGAACTAATTTTTCCTTGTCAGATACAGAAAAAAAATCAACCACATAAGGTATCTCATGAAAAGTATCTTACTATCATGAATTCTTGTGGTAGGAGGACAGTTCCATTTGGATCCAGAGGAATTATAATAGAGATCACTGAATTGCAAGATTTCAGGCAGTTTTTCCTAAGAATTGCATGCTTGGATAAGTAAGAGAGGCCTAGCATACATATTGGTCAAGGATAAAGTATATACTGAAAAGGTTCCAGAGGTTTGAGGAGGAATGCTTACAATTTCAGGCAATTATTGATTGCTCACTGAACAAATGAAAGAAAGAAGAAACAAAGCTTATCAATTAAAGTCTGGGAGCTAACATGAATCAGGTGGAGGATCCAATCAAGACAGCAGCTACCTATCCTATTTAGATTAAACCCATCCATTTCAAAACATCTCAGGAACCAATATTTAAATTGTGATCTGTAAAGTTTGAATCTCTAATTTCCAGGGGAATAAAGGGACTAATCTGGCTCTTAGAAAGCAGTTGCAGATCAAATCCAAACTGTTTGAGAAAGCTTATATGTTGACCAAATGCCCTTTTAAAAATCTTTAAGAACAAAGATTTCCAATGAGCTGGCTTTTCTCCAATGGTTAGAACAACCCATTCATATAGACACAGTCCCTGCAGTAGCAACAACACATACAATTAATTACATGGTTATAATCATATTTACTCACCCTCCTAATAGTATCTGTGGCTGGTTGGATTCATTTGTGATGCCAAATATGTCAGGAATTAGATCACCATTGAAGCTGAAAAGAAAACATTTAAAACGATAAGTGGCTATTTTATTAAATTCTCACTTCTAACTTAGCTTTAAAAGCAAAATTAACTTTGAGGAGGTGTGGCGGACACTACAATGCTCACCAGTATTCTAGCTGTAGTCAGTGAAACGTCAGCACAAATGACACGTGTCACTTTCAGGCCAAAGTGTTTAATTTCTGTTACTGGGCCTTCTAGCCCTCTCTAAGCCTGCTATGGCAATGAGAAGAACTAGTGTTTCAGATGGTCAAGCTACAAAGACTGTGAGGCCTCTGATGACCTGACTGAGTGAGGCACAGAGCAAAGCCTATCACTGATCATGCAGTGTGAACAAGAAACAAGCTTCTGTTATGAGATTTTGAGGTTGTCTGTAACCTTTGCATCATCTTGCCTATCCCTGAGTGATAAGGAGACAGCACTAACTCCTAGAAACTTATTTCAGAATTATGACCCAACTTGTTTATTTAGATGGGCTTAGGAGAAATAACCCACAAAAATAAGCCCTAGCTGGTATAAAAAAATTCATTCTGGTCACTGAATATTAATAACAACAATGAAAAAATACACAGCTATGAAAGAAATCAAGCCAAGCACCCTTAAGAAGATTAATCCATGGGCTTACTGTTCAGACTTCTAATGGCCACTGACCTATTGCTGCATGACTATGATTTTAATAACTGTAAGAAAGGCAGTACTGGAAACAAGAATGTGGCCATACTTAGCATTAGTCCCCAAAATGATGTCTCCCTCATTACCAAAATACCCTGTCACAAATTTGGATTAAATTATGAGTCTATTTTGAGGAAATAAACGGTAACAAAAAGGAAGAGTTGTAAAAAGAACACAAATTTCTCCTTAATATAGAAATCTTTCTAAATTTCTGGAGGAAATCCTGTATCCTTCATATCTGTCAAATCAAGCATAACAGATTTACTCAAAAACAGCTATCTTAATTCGTTAAGTAATGACATGGCTAACACCAGAATAGATCCATAATGGATGCATTCACAGCTACTGAAACAAAAACACAAATCTTTTCCTTTTTCTAAAAAGAAAAAATTTCATTTTTCTTTTTCCTCCATAATAGCAAATAAGTATCATATTAGGCCCCTATCAGCTTTAAGAGAGTGAATTTAGTGTCAATACTACTCAGCGAAGTAGTTTCCTATGTGAAAGATTTTATTTTATGTCTAATTTTAAAATCATCCCAAGAAAAGCAAGCACATACTTACTCCATAATTAGTGGTTCATCTTGAAAAGTCCTATTGAGTATGGTCATATTGTTAGGATCTGGAAAGAGAGAAAAAAAAAAAAAATATATATATATATATAAAAAACACATATATACAAATTAGCAGGCATTTGATATTATTTTTGATATCCACACTTAGGAAAAAATATTATTTTATTCTTTTCAAGATTCATCTCTAACTTAGTCCAATTATTATCATTAATAATATACTATAAATCTAATTTAAATGGACATCAAGCTTGTAAAGATATATATACTGGGAGAGTACATTTTACAATGAATGTACTTTACAATAACTTCTTTTTGAAGCTCCCATCTAAATGTCTCTTATTTAAGTCTTTATATACAATTTAGTACTAGAGCAGTTGACAGCAAGGTTTTGGTGTAAAGGAGTCAATATATGCAAAAATTCCTGCTCTAAAATGTTCACGATTAAATACAAGCAGCATTTTGCATGTGGTACTCCTTTAGATACTTGCTGAGTGAATGAATATAAAGTACTGAGATTACTGCTTATATTCCCTAATGTGACCAAAAAAACACAACTGCATTTGCTCTCCTTGAAATCTGACTCCATGAGCAAAGTTGTCTATTTAGGTATAATTAAGTGATTTTTCAGGTAAGACTTGAAAGTTTTGGAGGGTATATAGGGCAGACTGACTCTCAACCTCTACTTCAACTTTTTTGTGCTTTCCTACACTGAGGACACTAGAAAATAAGAATAACATTTCCGAGATATCCTTGCATCTGAGATGCTGAATAAAAGTTAAGACTTACCAATCAGATACACTGTCAGTTTTAAAGCCATGAGTGAGACAAAGGCTGTGCTTCTGCTATTTCAATCTGTGTCTGCTCACTGAATTTGGGAGTATCAGAGACAAGCTGCAGCATCCATTTTGCTAGTGAGAATCATAGCAGGCACACCATCATTATGGCAGCTGTTGTGCAATTGGCCACTTCTGGTAGCTAAAAGAGGCAGTACCTTCTTTGATGCCACTGGGGATTATTCGTTAAAGTTCAACCCAGAGTTTGTTCTTTAGCCATCCCAATAACCCTGTAAGCCATTAAAACCCTTTAATAAATCTCTCTTGTTAAATCTAGCAAGAGTGGATTTTGTTCCCTGGAATTCACCCCAGACCATTCTGGGTTAAAAAGAAAAATCAGAAAATGAACTTTTAAAAAAAGTTTTTACAGGCCAGATGTGGTGGCTCATGCCTATAATCCCAGTGCTTCGGGAGGCCAAGGTGAGAGGATAGCTTGAGGCCAGGAGTTTCAGATCAGCCTGGGCAACACAGTGAAACACTGCCTCTACAAAAAACTTAAAAATTAGCCAGGCATGGGGGTGCATGCCTGTAGTCCTAGCTACCGTGGAGTCTGAGGCGGGAGGATAGCTTGAGCTCAGCAGTTCAAAGTTACAGTAAGCTATGATCATGCTACTGCTCTCCAGCCTGGACAACAGAGCCAGATCCTGTCTCTTAACACACACACACACAAAAAAAGATTTTACAATTACTGACACCCCAAAATAGTATTTTTGAAATGATTTCAGAATAATATTTAGTTACATTTACTTTTCATATCCAATGATAAATATTAAAAACTCTTAAAACAAATTCACCTAATGTTTGATTTTGTCCCCAGAAGATAACAGCTCCTAATTCACTGCTGGCATGATTTTTGGGAAGGTATGTCAGAAGGACATCCATTTGTGAATCTCCATCATAATCCCCAGGGACTACACTTGTTATCAATGCACTGTGATTCCTAAAAGAAACAAGCATTTAAAAATATCCAGACAAGTTATAATAGAAAAAGACACCTCTATATTTCTACCATACAAAAATATTTTAATGCAAAATTTAAAATTTCACAGAACTGATTAATCTCCTCTTCTTTAATATCTCATCATCCCTCACATATTTAGATCTCTTTGGTCTACAAAAGAGTTCAGAATAAATGCAGAATAGTCTTAAGAAGCAAGATAAATCTGAAATATATCAAGAGAAAACTTGTTTGCCTAAAATAGTTGTTTTATTTAGCTCCTTCGCCAAGGACACTAAGACATTTGGATGGTGTTTAAAATAAATGGAGGCTCATCATAATTAATTGCCAAAGCACCAAGGAATATCACTGTGATTTTCTCAATTAAAAGATATTATTTATAAAATATTTAATTTAGATTTTAATGTAAATTCAAAATTTACAGTGAAAATTAAATAATCACTTTATTTCTGAAAGCTCACAGAGATTCACAATGGAAAACAAGTTTTTATAAAACATGGCAATCAATATACTATCCATACATATATATCTAACTTTATATTTTTAATAAAATAATTCTAAAATTATTAAAATTAACCTTGAAAACGTAACATCTTGGAGTTTTGTCATAATGTTGTCTGAGTGATCCAATCAAAAAATAGACCTTAAATTCATTTTATATTTAATTCTACTTAGAGCAAATAGTAAGACAGCAAATTCCCAACTAGACTATGGATAATATTTTCTAAATGTATCAGTGGTAGTCCCTTTTCCCTCTCACTCAGCAAGGCTAGAACCAAGTGGTTTATTTCTGGAAAATCTCAGGCATTGAGGATTTAAGTTACAGCAGCCGGTAAGGTTTTGGCCTTATGCTAAAAACAGAAAGTTAATGGAAAGTCTACAAAAGAAACAGTTTGACCCTTGTCCCCAGCTCTACCCTATTTCTCTAATACCAGCCAGCCAGGAACATACACACAGGCAAGAGATGGCAGACAGGTCCTACCAGGCAAAATGTTTCCAATAAGCTCTTTAATGCCTTACTTGTAAATATGAATAGACACCTGCCTTTTAAAGAAACTATGAATATTAAAGACAGCTAAAACAAGTAGCAATAAGGAACTTGAAGAAAACAGAGCTAATGGAGGGAACAAAAAAAACTTCAAAATTATACTTGAGGCAAGAAAAGAAAATATGTTCATAAAAAAAAGAATAGCACGCTAAGAGAAAACAACAGTAAGAGAACAAAGAAAACCTTGGAAATTAAAAATATGATGGCTAACATAAAAAATTTAATAGAAGGCTTAGAAGATAAAGTTGAGAAAACCTTATGGAAAGGAAAATAAAACAAAACAAAATGACAAAAAATAAAACCCCCCAAACCCAGGTAAGACAAAGGAATAACGGATGAACTCAGGCAGACCAACAACCAACTGATAGGAATTCCTGAAAGGGAGATAAGCAAAAAATTACCAAAGAAATAAGAATATTTCAAAAAGCTCCCAAAAAGAGAGAGCTCCAGCTTGAAAGGGCCCACTTAATGTCCAGCACAGTAGGTGAAAAATAATCTACACCAAAGCACATCATCATGAAATCAAAGCAAAATGGATAAGGAAGAAACTCTAATAGCTTCCAAAATTAATAATAAAACAAGTTACACTTAAGGATTAGGAGAAAAAGGATTGAATTTTAAAACAGCAACCCATGAAACTAGAAGACAATAGCGAACTAAAATGTTAAGAGCGGGTAGAAAAAGTTTTTGGACATGCAAGGATCTACCATGTATCCTTTCTCAGGAATTTCCTGAAGGATGCACTCCAGTGAAGAAAACAAGTACATAAAGACAAAAATGGCACAAGATCCAAGAAATAGGATTTGAACAAAGAACAGCAAAGGGGAAGTCCCCAAATAGTAAGTGCAGAAGGTCTGGAGAATGAATCAAGATTGAATAGGAATGTAGAGGACCCAGTGCACAAAACAAAAATGCATGATAGGTTTATGGCCATTTTGATGGAAAATCTACAATGAAATTAAGGATATGTACATAGAAAACCATGCAATCTATTTTTTAAAAAGTAATCATTTACTCCAGGTGGAAAGCTGTACAAGAAATGAAATATTGTATACTACTTGGGTCTGAAGTACATAGAAACTACATGGTTGAAATGTAAACAATGATTACTGATGTAACTAAAAACCATGACATAATTACAAAGTTGCTAAATCCTTTCCTATGCTATCAAAAAAACCAAAAGAATATTAAAAAATAACTCAAGAAATTTCAGTGTAAAAATTTATTTTAAAATATGGAAATAAACACTAGAAGAAATAGCTAAAAGTTTTAAAAGTGGTTGCATCTGAGAAAGAAAACAGAAATAGGGGAGGAAAAGGGTGAAGGATATTTTTACTTTGAAAAATATTCTCGATTAAAATACAAACAAGAGTTTCTAGATTTTAAAAGTATATAAAACAATTAACATTGCATTAATCAACAAAAGAGAAATTAATTGGGATTTTTGTTTTAACTCAGTAGAACCCAAGCCCTTCCTTATAGCCTTCAAATTTCCTTCTAATCTTCCAAGAAAAATCGCTTCCAGGCAGTTAGTTCATTTCTTGTATATATTTATCAATTTCTGTTCCTTCAAGCATGCTGATATCTACTACCCAGAAACATTTCTCAAGATGCATAAGTTCCTGTTTATCCACTTATAACTTTCTCTTCAATGTTCTAATTCAAGACCATTTTTTTTCATGAGTTTAAGTTTGCATAAAATAGCGTAGTTTGAGCACTAATTAGTCCACATAGTGACTCTTTAAAAACAGTTTCCTAAGTAGTCTTTGATTTTCTACATACCAACTCATTTTCCACATGGTTAACAAGTAGATCAATTTAAAATACTGTTTCCTTTTTTTTTCAATGAATAAAATAATTATTGAGCATGTATAGTATTAATTATGTGCTGAGCACAAAGATCCATAAAGATGAATTGATTTGCCCAAGATTACCATTAGCTAGAGAGCACAGCCCAGACTGGAACCCAGGTCTCCTGAATCTCAGCCATGGATTCTTTATAAAGATACTCACAGCCCTCCACAATCTGGCCCAACCCTACCTACACAACTTCCCACTATTATCTTAAAATACTGTTTTCATCATCTCTCCTTTGCACAAGGACCTGTAATGATTCCACCTTTTGAACTCAATAATCTTTTCCCATGGGATTCAGTTCAAACTCCGTCTGATACTTATGAAGGCTCCCAGTCTACCCTGATCTCATCGTCCTAGTCTGTAACTGTCCAAAATGTATCTTCCACTTCTGTCAGGCATATCTTTCCCCCTCCTTTTCACAACATGCTGCTTTTACTGTCATCTCTTACAAATGCTGGGTCCCCAAACTTGACACCCTCACCTTCACCTAACTTTTGCTCCTACTAAAGTCAAGCTCAAGTTCTATGACACTCTGGAAGCTGCCACTTTGGCTTGCACTGACCCATCCTCTTTGAATTTAGACAGCAATCAATCCTTGTTTCTTGTAGTTTCAAACCTGTGTTGCCTCACTATTACTGGGCAGGTCACTCTTTCGTGCAATTACAACCATATTTAAAAAAAAAACAAAAAACCGAGAACTATTATTTGAACATTATAAAAATTCAGATAATTTCAAAAACTTGATTAGAATTCCTTCAAAGTCAACCTTAAAAACTCACCAGCTATCAGTCAATAAACAAAAAAATTAGGACAGAGATCACTGATCTTTTCCCCACTGCAAAGGAGGCTCCTTCTTCCCCAACACACAACACATGATTGACATAATAAGCCTCCTGTGAGTGACCTGCTCCTGACACATCCAAGAAAGCATATTAAATTGCAAGGAAATAAAGTGTTTATACAGGAACAGACCTGATTCCACTCAAATTTATTTATTTAAAAATAAATCATTTTGAAACTCTGGTACTTTCACTATTTTTCCTAACAAAGCACTTGCTACACATACCTCCTAAGTAATGGTTTTGTGTTACAACACCACAGGTAAGATTGATTTCAAAGACAATCCAACCAGCTATTGCATATCCATTATTATGCTAATGACTAAGGTTTTACAGAAACAAACCTATTTGTACTTACTTCAAGGATATCTTTACTTTAGGTTTAAAATAGGGTGCGTTCTGGTCTGCCAAAAAGATGATTAAATCATTTCCTAAAAGAAATAAATATATGACATTAGAAAAATGTTTCCTGGTAAAACATCCAATCAGTGGTTACGAGAAGCCTTCCGGGCACTGGTATCAACAAGAAAACTTTTACTCTACTCCAGTTCTTCTGCCCGCTCAAGAATAGTCCCACCAGCCTAATGGGGACACCTAACAGTATATCACAAGCTCCATGTTCAAAGCAGCAGAGAAATAGGAAGGATGAACATGGAAAAATGTAGTTGATCAAAACAGACTGAAGCCAATGTGTATGGATTCTGTCAGGAGTCAGACTGGCTGAATAAAAGAACCATATAAAGAACATGCTTTATAACTATATGTCAAGCCTTGTCTTCCCTAAACCTAACAACACTGCCCCTTATAAAGCTGTTTAGTTCATCACACAGACGCATCACACCAAGGATGCAGGAACACCCACTGTACGCATCTGACAACAAGGACATAACCATGCAAGCAGAAAATGCTGACTCCTCCAAGACACTCCTCCTGTGGCTCCTATGGAACCATTCCCCAGGTTGATGCATTCTTGAAGTTCAATTGGCACTCACTGGGACAGACTTTTGAAATTGTTTAATCAAACACAGGCCATCTTTAAAGTCAAGGAGATTGTACCCAGTTCGGATGGAGTAGCTACAGGTTTGACAACATGTTGCAAAACGGGGAGTCACACAAAGATTGGGAAAATATCCAAGGTCCACAAGAGGCCCTGGGGTCCTGGCAAGGGCCCCAAGAAGTCTCTGGTTCAGGATTCTGTCAGTCAAGCTCTGAGTCAGCTCTATACTTCCTCTTCCTTCATGGCCTTGACTTTTAAGCAGCACCTGCTTCTGTGGGTACTCAAGAATGCTAAGACCCCTAATGCCCACCGTCAGCATCAGGACCATCTGAGATGAATTTAGTGATGATCAAAGCAAAGAACTCCTAAGAACCACAAATTGGCAAAGAAAGCAGAGATTTGGAAGGCTAGAGTGGTGACCAAGGTGAGGAAGGTGTACACAAAAGAATAGGCAATTCAGGAGGGAGGAGAGTCTGCTGTTTGAGAATGCTTCCCCAAGGAGGCTCTGGGTTTATTAGTGGTCCCTGCAAAATGCTTGTGTGAGCTGTTTAGTGTTTAGGGCCTTGGAAGGGCACAGTAGCTTCAAAGAAAGCTGGTATCCTGAGAAAGGGAGGGGCGAGTAAATTAGGTAAATAGTGAGACAGGGAGAAGTTCCCTATGAGAGAAACTGTCAAGTTGCACCTTTTCCTGTTCATCAAAGGGGAAGGAAGACTGAAGTAAAGCAGAAGAGAACGACTGGGCCTTGGGAGCGAACGTAGATGCAAGGTACAAAGACTCCTGGGAATCAGGAAGGATTTAGGAAGGCAGGTGATTCCAACGGGAGGAGGGGGTGCGTGGATGAAAGCAGCGGGCTTCTCTGGAAGAAACTGGGGTGCTGTCATGGCTTTTGGGGGGTAGGTCAAACTGTAAGGTGGCCAGGTCAGGACCTGAGGTTGGAAAAGGTGGAGAAAAAGGGCAAGCTGTCAAGAATGCTGGAGATAAAGAAAAGGCCACAGGGCTGGGAGAGAACGACCGGGAAATTTTGGAGGACTGGCCATCGGGGCAAAGGGTGTGGGGAACACCGGGAGGGGCACACGGACAGCGGACAGAGGGAGGGCCCGGCAAGCACTGACTTTCCCGCAGCACGAAGAGGTCCGTCTGCTTGTCGGAGTTGAGGTCCCCGAAGGCCGCCAGGGTGCCCCAGGCCTCGGCCCCAAAGAGCTCGGCTGTGACGTTGTGCAGCGCCCGCGCCGGGACCGGCCCGACTCCCAGCAGCGCGAGCCCCACAAGGAGCGGCGCCAGCAGCTCCCAGGACCTCGGCAGCCGGCCCGCCGCCGCCATGGCAGCCCTCGGCCCCCGCCCGCCGGCCCAGCGCCGCGCTTGACGGCAGCCGCAAAGCACGGCGCCACCGGCCGAGAGAGAACGCGCTCAGACCCGGTGTGCGTACGAGCCGCCGTCGGCTCTCTCTCTCACCCTCCCCTAGGACCGCTCTTCTGACGCTAGAGAGGCCGTGGAGCTAGGGTCAAACTCGTTTTCGCGCTCACTTCCGGCCGGCGCGCCTCTCGACAGTGTCGCGCGGGGGGGGGCGGGGCCGGCGGGCGGTGCTGACAGGCGGCCCCGGGGGCGGTGGCCAAGGCGGCTGCCGGAGCGCAATGGCGGGGGCGGCGGGACTCATGACCGAAGTGAGCTGGAAGGTCTTGGAGCGAAGAGCTCGGGTCAAGCGCTCAGGTTTGGCTGGCTGGGGCGCCGCCGCCTACCCCCTATAGCACATTGGGCGGGAGGCAGATGGGGGTCCTGGAAATGAGCCTGTGCCCCTCGTATTTTCCCTTAGAAAGCAGGCGGCGGCCCCGGCCTGGCTACTTATGTCTCCCCTTCATCTCTAAAAATTAGGTGGCTGGCCCAACTCCACTCTGTGTGTGTTCTCCAACTGTATTTTGTGTGTGTGCCCCTGAGAAAGTAGGAGGCGGTCCCAACCTCGCTGAGAGTCTTTCCCCTTAGAAAGCAGGCGGCGACGCATTCCTGGGAAAGGGAGTGTTTCCTCCCTATGAGTGTTCCTTTGTACAAGTCAGATAGCTTCATCAGATCAAGTCAAATGGGACTATGATCTGACCCTAGAAAGCCGGCGGCTGCTCGTTGCCTTATTTCGTGTATCCCCCTTTACATTTCCCAGAAGTTCTCTGCTGTAGCCGGTTATCTTTGTGGCAGAAACTGAGAGAGACAAGGCCTCAGGTCACGAAGTGGGTCAAGTTGAGCAGAGTTAGGGCTCAGAGGAAGCAGTCCTGTTCCTTACGCAAATGGCCGGAGGTCGCTTAGTTTCCACCTGTGGCTCCCAAGCCCAAGGCCAGGAAGGTCAGAAGACTCCAGTGCAGGCGGTTGTAACAGTTCAAGTGTCCTGAAGTGACTTGTTCGAATTGCACAGTCACGACTTTGAAGTTAACACTTGTGGCTCCTCCGCGAGCTGGAATTGAAACTTCCCTTATTCCTGCCTGGCTGGATATAATCTGAAACAAAAAGTGTGCCCATAAACGGGAAAGGTGGTGGAATTGACAAGTCTTCGACTAAGGACTTGCCCTTTTAAAGGATTGGAAAACTATATGTTATTATTGGGGGATATGGAAGACATTGCCTGGGAAAATTAACTTTGCATTTGCGTTGATATTAAGACATTTTTTTTTTCTCAGCTACTGTGCCCCCATTATGTTTTGGGTTTTTCCTATTTATGACGGTCTTAGTTGTCTGTTGTGCGTACTTTTTGTTTAATTTGGAGAAAGTGTCTATTTTCATAAATCACATACCCAATCTTTGTTGCCTATTTCATTGTTTTTTGTATCTTGAAAAAAGTTCTGCATTTATTTACTTAGTGTTATAGTGGAACTACCACCTACAAAGTATGACAGAATTTTACGTTAACAAAAGTAGTCCTTAGTACATTTTAGAACCAATAGTTACTTGGAATAGTCACATGTATTTTTGTTTCACGCTTTTTCTTAAATTTTTTTGTGTCATCTAGAAATATTGAGTTGACTACTAACAATGTGACTATCAGGGCTATAAAAAGTGTTATTGGATTGATTATGTCTGGACAAAGAGAGTAACCAGAGTTTTCTTACAGGGAACTGAGCACTGCTCCTAACATAAATTTTTGCAACGTTTCTCTTTTCCATTAATAAGCACATAGAGTTTATTTTCTTCTCCAGTCTTTACTTTGTTTTTTTCTGAAATGCATGTCATGACAGTAAGCTTTGAAAACCTTCCTTCTCTTTTCTTAACTGAGAAAAAAATTTAAATTTTATTTAACTATTATTGAATGCAGTTACTTAAATCTAGTTTCATTTGCAAAGAAGTTAAATGCATATTATCAATGTTGAGTGTTCCTATATGTTTACATCCTAGTAGTAAAAAGAGATACCAGTTGAAGTCATTCCTCCAAATTAATAGTTATGTTTGAGGTTTTAGATTCTTCTGATAACTATGAAGTATAGGTGATAAAATTTCTTGAGTGAATCATTTCCTTCCTGTGTCATTAAAAACAATCAACTCGATTCTGTTTGTTACTTTTACAAGATTATATAAACAGAGGTTTGTTTGAAAGTGGACTAACCTGACTGGGTATAGACCCCTCTGCAGGGTTCTGAGCATTGTTACATAGTAGCATAATCACTTTACTGCACATTAGAGGATACTACTCTTATGTAATGTTTAATAAGTGGATATTATATATTTCCTGCCTCATCCATATAAGCAAATATAATTTATCAAAGCAAAGAAAATCAAATTTTCAAGTCATGAAAGAGAAAATAAAATTATGATGATCCTCAATTACTGCCTTTGTTGCATACTGCATCATGTTAATAACTGCTCACACTGCTTTCAATTAATCTAACACTGATTGCTTCTAACCTTCACTAAACAGTTTTAAAATTGCTGTAGTTTAGCCTGCGACGCTTATGATTAGAGTCAACAATTTGAAATGGCCAGCTCACCTGATGCAGTCGTCTCCTCTCCACCAGCTTTCTTAAGGTCTGGTAAGTGTGTAGACCCCAAAAGGGTCATTTGGTAATTTTAAATACCTATGTTTCTGAAGGTTGCTGTCACCATAAGATATCATTTTCGTTTTATTTCCTCTATTGGTGGGCACAAGTCTGAGCACCATTTCTGCTAGTGTCAGCCTCGGGTTTGCATTGTATTTTGAATGTGGACTGTTGTGTTTTTGTTGGGTTGGGCATGAGAAGGACAGAGTAGACATTTGCAAGCTGTTTGACTAGGGACAGTTCCTTAGTATCTGGTAGCCTCAGTTTTCAGCTACATAAAGTAGTTTCTTAAATGATTTTTGTCTTCTTGCATAATGGAAGTAACTTTTATATATTAGAAATTTTTGGTCAATATCCCACTTATCTACTCTTCATCGACTCCCTGTGAAGTAGGTGTTATCATGTATGTTTTCACAGATAGGAAGTGACTTGCCCCAGGTCCTGAGACTGTTCTGTTTCAAGGCCTTGTGCTTTGTGCTTTATCCTGTGGCTTCTTGGTGTAAGGGCTGGAGGAGATGTTGGCACAGTGGCTCTTAGACTGTTGTGTTGATGCATCCCCCCTTTGAGAGCCAAATGAAAACTGTGGAATTGCTCCCCAGAAGAGCACACATGATTTTGAAAACAATTTCTGGGTGGTTTGTGGACCCAGGAATGACCATGTATAATTCTCATTAGGAAGCAGGCCTTTGGATGTATTCAGTTTCACTTGACAGAAGAAGAAGAAACAGGTTTTGTTAAGTGGCCTCATAGCTGAAATGAAGACTAAAGTCTTTAGGGCCCTTTTCTGTAGATTTTGACCCACCTTGGGCCATTTAAAACCTGTTATGTGTCAGAATGCTCTGGGAGAAGCCTGTTGGTGAGAGGCTACTTTGTCTCTGTTTTAAGCAGAATATTCAAACCTCAGGAGTCATTAACAGTAAATGTGAGATGAGCACCCCCAAACAGTAAGAGTGAAAGCTCCTTGGCTTCACCATAGCCATTCAGAAGCGTTTCCCCCCTTCATTTCCATTTATACCTGTTTGGCAAGATAGAAGAGGAAAATCTTTAAGAAAAGAAATAGGAAACAGCTTAAGGAAGAATCAAACAGGAGAAAACAAAACTTACACTTTAAGGAATGAAAATGATTCCTGTCTTTAGTTGTCATCTGCTAAATGACAAAATATTACATGTAACAATGCCAATTGATTTCTGATAGTACCTTTGAACTAAAAGAACAGGAGGATGTATATCTCTGGACTGTGTTTTCTTTCTTTGTACCAGGCTTTGTTTTCTGTCTTTGCTTTCCTACTTAGAGTTTGTTGGGTTTTCAGCGCTAAGTCATTCAGTAGGAATGGGGAAATAGAATGTTAAGATATACTTTTATGCATCAGTAGTACTGGAAATTTCTAAACTCAAGAACTGTGCTTTAATATTACATAGAGTATTTGAAGGTATACACAAGAGACTTTTCCAGTACCATACCATTAAATTGAAATTGAATGCACCAAAAAACAAAATAGAAAAATATCAAACTTCAGTGTTGAAATTCATTTTAAAGAATGATTCTTTATGAATTACTTTCAATATTTACACTTTTTTGGAAGTTCCTCTAAGCAAAACTTAGTAAGACTATAAAGAAATACTTAAAACTTTCATCTGTTAAAACAATAAATACCCCAAGTAGTTTGCATTTATAATTTATTTGCTGATTTAGAAATACTGTATTTATGTTGGAAATGGTTTGCTTTCCTCTATTGTAGTTCCTTAGACATTATCATTGTAGGAGAGTGTTTTGTTGCATGATTTCATTTAACAATAATTTTAAAGCATGTCCTGGGTTCACAGCTGAGCTTTTCACTGGTACTTTTGGCTAGAAACTATCCAGTATTGCCAAAAATTAGTTTTCAACATATCTGATTTGTTTCATGTATTTTAACCCTCTTTATTCCTCCTGGATGTTTCTGCTTTTTATTTTTTTCTTTGTTTCAAAGTCTTTATTGAATTTAGCTTGAGCCCTGCATTTCTGTGTACGCATACTTGAGTTGTGCTTTGACTAATAATGTGTCAGTGTGTGCTGTGGTTGATTGTAATATGTTTTGACTGCTTAAATTGAGAGACAGATCTAGGTATCCAGGTTTTCTTTAAAGAACCTTGGAGTAAAATGTACAAGACCATGAATTTATAAAGAAATTAAACAACCAAAATAAACTAAATAATTATTAGGGAAGGAATGTGGCATTCAATACCTCAGATTGCTTCCATTGCTCATGTGACCACTATACATACAATATATTAAGTTTGCAGAGTTGATCAGCTGTAACAATCACCTTGACATTACAGTTCAGTTATTTGGAGTAATGGTTATAGCATATTGTGGTAAGGTAAGAAATGGCTTGGCATTTTTGCTTTTGTTCTTAAATGAAAAATGTTAAGAAACTATTCCTTCTTAAAATGAATCATCAGCTTTTCTCTATCTTGACTCCCTGTTTATCAGCATCTGGTGAAGTAGATTTTAACATGTGACTTGAGTTTTTCCTTTACTTGTTTCTCTTTATGTTCTTTGATTAATTTTCTTTTATTTATTTGATTTGATGAGTATATCAGTGTCTGGTAAAATTTTATTGTATCTTCTGGTCAAAACTCAACTTTTTGTTTTACATACCTGACATTATTCTTTTTAGGCGTTTATATAGCAGCCTTGTTTTTAGCCTAATTTAACTGTTAACTAATCAGAAAGATTCTTGTGACCTGAAGAGACCATAGGTCTGAGGCTCCTGGACTCTTGTGGATTGTAGCCCCCTTTAAGAGCCTAATGAGCGAGTACGCATTTTGTGTTCAGTTACACCTGGATCTAATCCTGGCTCTGTTGTTTACTACCTATTTTATCTTGAGCAAGTTACTTTACATCTTTTTGAGACTCAGCTTCCTGCTCTATAAAAATAAGGGTAATACAGCCTACCTGGAGAGATTATTGTGAGGATTAAACATGATATTGTATGCAAAACACTTGATATTTAGTAGTTGCTAAATAAATTTTATTTTTTATCTTTTCTAAAAATGTCATTTATTAATGCAGTATTGCTGATGTGCATTAGAGAGTATGGACTTACATACATGCAGACATGATTACTTATCTCTCTCTCACTCTCATTTTGCTATCCTCAAACTAGTCATTTGATTCAGAAACCATTAGCTCAAATCAGATTACCCAGAATCAAATATTAATAGAGCTGTGCTATTTAACAGTCCATTCCAATTTGTAAATTTAGCTCTCATTTTACTCTAAGTTCATCTCATTTTTGTCAATAATCACTACAACTCTAAGGAAATTGTTTCTGACAGTTTCCATGGAAACTCCTATTAGCCAGCAGGTAGAGCAGTTGTTATTTTATGTACAGTTAGAAGACATTTTTGTCTTATATTGGGTATGTAATGGGCTCCCTTCATGTATGATGGAAATTTCAGAAGCACTCATAAATTGTATCCTGCTTGCAGCTCAGATTTCTTCTTATTAGCTCTTACCCTGTAATCTTATAAGATTTAGGAGATAGAGGCCATATGATATGCCTCAACTCCGTTGGCATGAATCTCATTGACCTTAAAGCTTACTCTCGTTCTGTGTCATTATGCTCAGCAAAAATGTTGCTTCAGATTTCATGAGTGCAATGGTTTCATGAAGAACACAACAGCTTGTCTCACTGCTTTAGATGATGACTGAATACTCACATTGTGCGTTCTAAAAGCTACTTTCCTCTTGCTGTTTTATCTTCAGTCTTTTGTGAAATCAGGGAAAGAGTAAGAGGAACTCCCCAGAATGGCCTGCTTCTAATCCAAGTGCCTACTGAGCATTTCCAAATGGGTATATATATGATGGACATCTCAAATGTAACCTGGTCAAAACAGAACTCTTATTTTCTATTCCTATTCCTATCCTAAATGTGTTCCTCCTTGAATATTCTTCATCTCAGTAAACTAAACCATTATTCTTCCAGCTGCTTAAGCTAAAACTGCAGGGGTTACTTCTCTCCTTCCTTCACCCTTTTCATTGAGTTAATCTGTAAATCCTTTCTACTCCATTTCTAGAATACATACCAAATCTGTTTTTCTCCAACTGTCCTTCTGCCTTCTTAATCCAAGCCACTTTTATCTCTGGTCTAGACTACTGAAATATCCTGGTTTCCTGTCCCCACATTCTTGCCTCATACAATCTGTTCTCTACCCAGCAGTGAGAAGGATATTTAAAAAACATAAGTCAACTCATGTCACTTTCCTGCTTAAAATCCTCCCATTGTGTCCTTCATTACCTTAGCATAAAATCCATATTCTCTTCCCTTGGGTGACAGAGCCCCAGGTGACTTGGCTCTTGGCTGCCTCTCTCACCTGCTCATGGAATGCTCCTCTCCTCCATAGTTCTTCAGCTATGCTGGCTTTCTTTGGGCCCTTAAGACACAATCTCATTTGCACTTTAGCCTCTCTGTAGTAGCTGTTTCCTCTGCCTGGAAAGCTCTTTATACTGCTGTTAGGGTAGCTTGTTCCTTCTGGTTGTCTTTTAGGTTCTCATCTTAGACTTAGCCCCTGTAGAAAGGTTTTTTCTGCCCACCCAATCTCAGTGGCCCCCAGACATATCATTCTTAATTTCAATTCTCTGCAGTGTACTTCTCACTATTTGATATTTTTGTCATTCTTAGCTTTCTTGTCTACCTTCATCTACTAGAATATAAGCTGTGTAACAGCAGAGACTTAATCTATTTTGTTCACTGCTGAATCTCAGAACCCAAAAGAGTAGCTGGAACATAATAAATATTCGGTAAATGATATTGCTTAGAAAATACTGTTATTTATCACACCTGAGTCTCTCCTGCCCCTTGTGAGAGACAGTGTCATAATGTGGTTATTATACAAATTTTAAACTCATACAATTAGGCTCAAATACCAGTATTGGTACTTACTAATTGTGTGAACTTCTTTTGCACCTGATTATACAGTGGAGATAATAGTATATCCCTCATGAGTCCTTTTTTGAAGATGAAATAATGTCTATGAAGTACCTAGTGGTGGTAGTAGTAGTACTAATAATAACAAAAATGATTTTCACGTTAATGATGACAGCAGTGACAACTTTTTAAGCAGCTAATCTTTATGGAGTTCTTAATATGTGGCAAGCAGTGTTCTAAGTGTTTTACATCTAAATCTCACAATAATCATATGTTCTAGGTACTATTACTATCCTCTTTTGAAAAAATCAAAACACAGAAGTAAAGTAACTTACTTAAAGTCACTCAACTAGAGAGTAATAGAGTTACTCGGGCAAAGCCTCTGCTCCTGACCACTGCTGCCTTCCCTCTCTTCATCATCAATAGTGCCTAGTACTCCATAAATAAATGGCAGTGATTACTGTTTGCATCTTGGTGATACTCACTGTTCTTTCATCCATTTCAAACTAACTAATGTTTATTGGACCTCCCTGATGTAGTAGGAAGTTTGTAATACATAATACCAGTCTTAGAGAGCTCATAGCCTGAAGGAACTTTATGCAGAGCTCAGGTGACCAGTGCTTTTGCATACATGCAGTCTGCAGTCTCAGACATGCAGAGTCTGCATGTCTGCATGCATACATGCAGACTCACTGTATGCGGTCTCTCTTTTGCATACAGAGAATCTCAGTCTCTCTCTCTCTCTCCTTTTCTCTCTCTCTCATCCAGGACTTTTTTTTGTTGGAAGATTTTTTATTACTACTTCAATTTCAGTGCTTGATATTGGTCTGTGTAGTAATTCTGTCTCTTCCTGATTGAGCCTAGGGAGGTTGTGTGTTTCTAAGAATTTGTCCATTTCCTCCACGTTTTCATGTTTTTGGGCACAGAGATTTTTATAGTATTCAAAGATGATGTTTTGTATTTCCATGATACCAGTTGTGACCTCTCCTTTTTCATTTCTAATTGAGCTTATTAGAGTCCTTTCCTTTCTGCTTCTGGTCAATCTAGTGAGTGGCCTATTTTGTTTATCTTTTTAAAGAACCAACTTTTTGTTTTATTGATCTTCTGTATAGTTCTTTTGTTCTCGATTTCATTTAGTTCTGCTCTGATCTTGGTTATTTCTTTTCTTCTGCTGGGGTTAGGGTTGGTTTGTTCTTCCTTTTCCATTTCCTTGAGATGATTCATTAGTTTACTGATTTGTGAACTTTCTGTCTTTTGGATATGGGCATTTAAGGCGATGAGTTTTCCTCTCAGGACTGCTTTTGCTGTATCCCACAGATTTTGATAACTTGTGTTCCCATTATCGTTTAGTTCAAAGAATCTTTCGATTTCCATCTGAATCTCCTCCTTGACCCAATAGTCATTCAGCAATAGATTGTTTAATTTCCATGTTTTTGGATAGAGATGTGTGTTTCTGTTGGAATTGATTTCTAATTTTATTCCACTGTGGTCTGAGAAGATACATGGTATGATTTCTGTTTTTTTGAATTTGTTGAGATCTGTTTTGTGGCCTAGGATATGATCAATTTTAGAGAAAGTTCCATGAGCTGATGAGAAGAACATATATTCAGTGTTATTTGTGTGGAGTGTTCTGTAGATGTCTGTTAGGCCCAAATGTTCTAAAGTCCTGTTTAGGTCCATCGTTTCTTTGCTTATTTTCTGCTTGGAGGATCTGCCCATTTCTGTCAGTGGGATATTGAAATCCCTGGCTATTATGGCATTGCTATTTATTGTGTTGTCTAGATCTAGCAGGATTTGCTTTATATATCTGGGTGCTCCTGTGTTGGGTGCATAAATATTTGGGATTGTTAAGTCTTCTTGTTGGATTTTTCCCTTCACCACTATATAATGACCATCTTTGTCTTTCTTTACTTTTGTTGCTTTAAAGTTTATGATATCTGATATAAGAATGGCTACCCCAGCTTTCTTTTGGTTTCCATTTGCCTAAATCTGGCTAATTAACAAATCCATCACTTCACATACTTTTTTTTTGGTGAAAACATTTAAAATCTCTTAGCAATTTTGAAATGAACAATGCATTATTTAATATAGTAACTATTCCTGTGCAATACATCATTAAAGCTTATTCTTCCTGTCTAACTAAAACTTTGTACCCTTTGATCAACATCCAAGAATCTTAAGTGTATAATTGAAACTGGTCATTTGTATAGGGTCTGGTATGTTTTATGTCACATGCATTATACATCATTAATTTTTAATTTGTTATATAAAATTTTAAAAAGGTGATTATTTTACTCCCTTTGTTATCAATAATTCCACACCATTTAAATGGCTCTCCTTTTGGGCCATTTAGGATTCAAGTCTTATAGCTCAGGACTGAAATTTGCAAATATATAGGCCCTGGTCATGGAGATGAACACTTACGCTGTTACTTGGATGATAGATCAAATCTTATTGCTAAATCTGTGAATAGAGACTAGAAAGTATAGGCACAGGGTCTGGGATTGGGCAATTGAGCTACGGACAGTTCTTCATACATATTTTAGCTTTCTGGTATGTTTTGAAAACATATCAGGTGTTTAACTTGTATTCTTTGTTACATTTCTATCTTCCTCCAGCAGTTGAACCACTGAAGAATTTTCTATATATTTAAATTCATTTTTTTAATGTAGTTACCTTAACTTTGTAAGCTTGGTTATAAATATCTGATGATTGGTTAGAGTAATAAGTCATCAATATATCCAAAAGAATGAACTTGGCTTCTTTTGACTTCAGTCAGTGGACTGCTTTTTCCATGGGGTTTTCAGCTTGCAGGGCAGCTTATTGTTTATTTTTTATAATTCACATCTAAACTGTTAATGGCCTCTGTTTTAGGATGGTTTCCATCTCATCTTTTTTCCACCTGCCTTCTGAATATGTTTCATGAATTTCTGTCTGTGTAACTAAATGGCAGTTATGCAAGTGTAACTCTTCAAAAATTAAGGGCAAAGGACTAAACCTCTAAATTTACTGTGATCTTTGATGTTAAATGTTTTGATATAAGTATTTGCTGATATATTTTGAGGATGGAAATTTGGCACATCTAAAGTAGTAGTGTACTGTCTCTCTCTCTTTTTCTCTCTTTCTCTGTAACTTGACCATAGATCTTGCTATCTTAATATAGGTGGCCTTACTAGTTCCTCTCTTCTTAAGCAAAAACAATATATTTAGTAAGTTTTAAATAACAGAGTATGCTATGGTTAAATGATTCCAAAGTGGGCAGCACTATTAGGCTTTAACCAATTTGGTGCTATAAATTTGGTTAGGTAACTTCATCTGCAAATTCTTAGAAACCTGGAGCTCTAGAGAAAATGCACTGTGTATAGTGAGGCTTTGCTAAGCATGGGAAATAGAGCCATAACCCATTGGGTGACATTTCTCTTAACTCAGCACACTTTCATGCTTCTAAATAGTGTTTGAAAACATGTCTTATTTTAACAGTAATCTCATTTAAGCATAATGTTATTTGGTATTATGGTAAACATTGATAGAATTAATCATTTCTATTGATATTCTTTCTGTTTTGACAGTTTTTTCATTCAAATTGAGCCCCTTTTAAATATGGCTTATATGGACATGTTGATTTTAAATGTGAGACCTTTCATTTGTGTTAAACAGCTTTTACATAGTTTACTGATAACAAAGAGGTTTTCATGTTAAATATCTTTAATATGGAAGTATTTAAAATAAGAACTTGTTTTCTTAATTTACATATTTCTCATGGTAATTATTTTTGCTTTGTAGGATCTTTTTATATGAGCTTTTATTTCTTATTTATATTAGTTCAGAGATCCTCTTGTTTGGCTATATTATCTTGTTTTCATGGAAATATATAATGAAACTTAATTAATTTGTTATACCCACTTAATCCCAGTTCTCAATAGGCTTGTAACTTCGATAATAATTGTTTGCTCATTGACCTCAGGATTAAAAAAAATCCTAGCAGGATGTAAAGTTAATTATTAATTTGAAGGAATAAAAAACTATTTGAGGGTTAGAATTTATCAATGCACTCTTCTACTCTATCTCATTGTATGACATTGATATTTGTACCTAAGACCTATACCAAATTAAGTCTTTACTGCATCTTTTTTATTCTACCCTTTAAATGTTTCTTGAATATTTCTTCCCCTCTGTATCCTTGCTGTCACTGTCTTAATTCAAGGCCCTAGGATGATTGTTTTGACCTGAATTAGAGTTTTGTGCCTAGTGCTCACCCCCTTTCTAGCAGTCCTTTGCCCTGCCAACAGATTCATCTTTCTCAAATTTGGATCATAAGATGCCCCAGTGGCTCTTCATTATCTAAAGAATAAAATGCAAACCTGGAAACTACTGTTCAGCATCCTCCACTATTAGACTTCTGGCTACCTTTCCAGCCTCCTTTCCTTACTTATGTTGTCTGCTGCAGCATTATTAATCTACCTGCAGCTCCCGGATGGGTCATTCTCTTTCTGACTTCTGCACCTTTTTTAGGTTCCCTCTGGATTAAATAGCCTTTGGATTAAATAGCCTTTCTCTATAAGCTTGGTGCACCCCATAATCTTTTATTTTTCTCCAGTGATCTCTTGTCTTTGCATATTTTCTGACAACTCCTTTCTCTGCATCCCAGGTTTCAATTAATTGCTGTACTAATTCCTATAGCACCTTATCCATGCTTTTAGCTCTGATGTCACTGCATTGCTATGCAGTAATTATATATCTTTTTCCTTTGCTAGGCTATGAAATCCTTCAAGTCAGGCAGTAGGTCTGTTGCAGCTTTGTATGAATAGCCCCTGATACAGGACTTGGTGCTGGTGGCTCAAAGGTGAATAAGAATAAAAATTGAATGAATTAATTTATTATGCTAAAAGAATTTGTGCAATTTTGCTACAGAATGAATGTCTTCATGGTAAAAAAAAAAAAAAAGAAAGTTCCTCTACTGGTCAAGTTCAAAAAAGAAAAGTAATAAATGAATCAAAATAGGGACCTAAGTATATAATAGCTTTATGACTTGGTGAGGGCACTCTTGATTGTTCTCTTGAACTGTAGACAGCATCTCCAAGGCCAAACTGCGTGATTTGAACTGCTTTTGCTCCTTGCTTAAAAACCTTGAGCAATTTCTGTGCACTGATTTTTGCTTTCCCTGAAGGGAAAATGGAAGAAATCACATAGATTATTCATCTACATTATTGGCAAAATGTAGTCATGAGTAGCATGTTTATTCTTTCACATAGATAGAAGGTCAGTGCTATTTAATAGACCTTGTCTATCACAGCATAAACTTTACTTAAGATACCAAGGGATTTGAACTTGCCATTTAAATTTCAGGAATATAGTAATGAAAAAGTAAAATGATACACTTTTAAATAGAGTAGGGAAAAATTAGATTCCTGAGTCTTGCCATTTAGAGTAAGTTTCAGAAGAAGAAGTGATATAAAATCTATTTTTAGAAAAGTCTTAAACATGCTAAATAAAGCACTAGAGAAAAATTTCTGTTTTTACATTAGGCCTCTTCAGATCAGGTCTAGCAATTACTGTGTATATAACTAACAAAAGAGAGCTATTTTTATTCTTGTGAGTTGCAGTTATCTTGAACTAATGTGTTATTGAAATGGAGATAAAAGGTAGTGAAATTTAGGTAAAGGGCAGGTGCATCAAGTAATACGACAACGGAAACAGGTCATTTACATGGCTGACATGGACAAAGTACAACAATCAATACCAGAATTGTTTAGAAACAACTCAGTACTGGGGGGAAAATTGTCATTAAAGCAATATTTCTGATTTAAATGTTACCATGGAAGCAAGTTACATTGCTGTGAACCTGTATTATTTTCATAAGAAGAAATGAAATTCTTAAGACCAGAAAGAATGACTATATACTTAACTTTTTTGTTTTGCTTTACCTGAAACAAGAAATGAAGGGTATTTTGGTGTTTAAGTCCTAGCTCTTCTACTTGCTAGCAGTGAGACCTTGGATAAGTCACTAAACCTTGATTTTTTAATCTTTAAAATGGGAGTAATAATAGTACTTACTAGGGTCATTGTGAGGATTAAATGAAATCATGAATATAAAATTCTCAGCATAGTACTTTGCACAGTAATTGTACAGTAAATGCTCAAATACTGTTAGTTGTTTTTATTAGGATGCTGATAATGATGCTATTATGATATTATTCTTTACTTTTTTGAGCTCTTTGGTTAAAATTAGATTTGTGTGTTTATATTCAGCGTGTTACATATTGACAGCTCCTATTAAGAGTGTATTCTGAGTATGTTGGTGAATTATAGTAGCATAAAGCAATGTCCTTGTCTAGGACAAAGAGACCAAAATAGTGAATGTAAATTTTTTTTAAAAAATCAGACCCCTGAATAGGGAGTCTGGAGATCTTGTTTCTGGTGTTGGTTCTGCTCTTAACGAGCTCTGCATTCTTGAGCAAGTTGTGAATTTCTTCCGTAAAGTAAGGGGCTTAGACCAGATGCTTGTTAATATTTTTTTCTGCTCAATCATTGACTGTCAGGTGAGTTAGAGGAGAATATAGGGTTTTAGGGCCTAGGCTGGGTGATTTTAAGGCAGATCTTGCAAGATGGGGAACCGGTTATGGTTGTGCAGAGTTGAGTTGATGAGACAATAGCTTTGGATTTGTCAGTACAGTGATGTAAGGGTCTTGAAGCAACCCTTGATAAACAAGGTGTTAGTTTTGATATTTAAGCTTTTTTAGTTGATTCATGGTGTTTTTAGGGGTTTTAGAGTTAGTTTTCCTAAGAGAACAAAGCTGCTTTTTAATTTCAGTCTTGACTTGGTCAACATTTTATATCCTCTCTTCTTCCCTCCCTTCTCTGATAGAAGTACTTACTACCTCTGCAGAGCCCTGGGTCTCCTTAAAATGCAGATTCTAATGCAGCAGGTCTGGGATAAGGCCCAAGAATCTGCAATTCTAGTAAGCTTCTAGGCAAGGTCCTTGCTGCTGGTGGATGGCCTGCCCTTTGGGGAGTAAAAGTCTACCTATAGCACCGTATTTGTTGAGCAGCAGTCCTTTGCAATATCCTGGTCTCTTCTCTGTCTTGGAATTTAGAATGTAGATCTCAGGATCTGAATTAAGCATCCTCATGTTCGAATCTTGAAGTTGGTCTTTGGGTAAATATGTCATTATGTGCATCCTTGATTCCCATTGGGCACAAGCCCACAGTTAATTGGTGTGATCCTTGGCTGTTTCTGTAGCCGCCTTTCACTGGTATGGTTTTCTGCATGTGCTGGTTTGCTGGTCTACTCCAGCCTCTGACTTCTGGCCTGGATTTACCTGGCCCAGATCTTTTGCTCAGCTGAGTCCATTTCAGGGCTTCTGATTTTAGGCCATTGCTGTACATTAATAGCATAAGTTAAATTTTCCAACAGATGCTATTGGAAATTATAGTCACATCTCTTTCTAGTCTCTTTACCATACATGATTACAGTAACTATATTTGAACATCCCTTCTATGTCCAGAGGATCATGTAGTCCTCCTTTCATTAGGGAGCTCTGCTTCAGGATATAATGATACCCTCCATTTTCAGGGAATTGCCTAGCCAATTGAATAGGCATGACTGGTAGGCATGACTGGTCAGCACTAGAGGTTAAGCTGATTTTCCCCCAGTCCAATTTATTTTTCCACAGATATTTCTTTGAGAAACTGAAGTGCTAATTGCTTGAAGGTCTTTGTGGAGGCTCTTGGTGGGGATGGGGGTGGGAGGTAGTGTTCCTTCTGGAGTCTTTTATATCTTACGTAGCTTATCATTTAAAGAAGAATAATACCAGTAAACACTGGCTTTAGTAGTTCTTTTTTCCTGCGTATCCTTGTAAGACAAGATTCAACAATTTCATAGAATGCACATAAAATGGGGTAGGTGCTTCAAGCAATACAATATAATTTTCTCTGAAAAGTAGAGGAAATAGCCGGCAGTCTTCAAATTAACTACAAAAAACTAACAAGTTTAAGGCTGATTTCCATTATAGTTTCATGTTACAGAAGTAGTTTAGTTTCATTTGCAACAGTATAAGCTGAGTACCTTAAATATCCATTGTCGTGACTCCAGTTTTTATTTCAATTTTTTGCTACAATAAAATCCTTATAACTAAATTATAATGCAAATTAAGTACAGCAAAATTTTAATAGCTGGAGTGTTCACCCAGAGTCACATTCTTTCAGTTTTGTATTACATAAAAAACTAATAGTCCATAAAAAATATGGTAAAGTTAAGCTACACTTAGAATAGGTATGAAAAATTTTAAGCCAAACTAGATGGTTTGAATAGCATATGACACGTTGAGTTAGAACTTAAAGAATGCCTATTAGAGTATTCCAGTGCTATAATTTTAAGTGCATGTATTAGAAAGTAGGTTAATTTATATTTTAATATCTTCATTATAGTGTGAGTGTGGAGGCCCCATACTTATTCTGTACTTCTTAAGAAGAGATTTGATTCCACTCCCAAGGATCTTGAGTTTACTTTGTCTTTCACAAGGACAGCTTGTTTTTCTGGGATATTTGACAGTTGGCTGGAGTTAGGTTTAAAGGTTGTTAGTGACTTGTTAGTGAAATTAAGGTTAGCTCTGAATAGTCATGCTTCAGAAATTCATTTTGGTTATAAAATTTTGCTTAAAGACCTTTTAGCATCACTCCTGTGTAGCACAGTGTTATATTTTAGTGGAGCTTTTTTCCCTTTTCCACCGTAAGTAATGCTCTCCTTCCTCTGCATTGTTAGAGAAAGTGGGTAATCTTGGTTTTCTGCATAGCTCCCACACATAGGCACTGAACTACCTGTAGCAACCCAAGGCTGCTTTAACATCACATTTATCCTTAAGTATATTTTTCTGTTTCTTAAAAATTAGTGGTTATTTAATTTGCTGATTTAAAAATCACTATTTGGGTCATCCATTCTTACATTAATCAAGAGGATTCTGATGTTAGCCACAAAGCCAGTTAATCTAGAATTCCTTAATTTCCTATATTGTGCCTAGTCCTGTCCTAAGTGCTAGAGTAGATAGTAAAACTTAGGGTGGGGAAGACAATTTAATATGCTTTGTTCTAGTTGCTTTACTTAAAATATTTCATTTGGCTGGATGCAGTGGCTCATGCCTATAATCCTTGCACTTTGGGAAGCCGTAGTAGGGGGATCACTTGAGGCCAGGAGTTCAAGACCAGCCTGGCAACATAGTGAGTCTTTTCCTCTACAAAAAATTAAAAGAAAAAAATAATTAGTGTGGTGTCACATGCCTGTACTCCCAGCTACTTGCGAGGCTGAGGCAGTCCAGGAGTTGGAAGTTGCAGTGAGCTGTGATGACACCACTGCACTCTACCCCAGGCAACAGAGTGAGACCCTGTCTCAAAAAAAAAAAATAAAATAAAACATTTCATTTAAGTCTCACAACAACCCTGTGAGGTTATATAGTTTTCCCCAGTTTTCAGATGAGAAGACCTAGCTCAGAGAGAGCCCGAGTCCTGAAAATTGAAAGTGATATATATAGCTGTGATTGCAGCCCACTTCTGTTTTCAAAACCCATGTTATTTTGACAGCCTCTTATGTATTAAGACAATCTCCTTCCAGGAGCTTGTTGATATTCTAGGGGATGGGGGGTGAGGAGCAGGGTTTGTGGGTGGGGAATGGAAGACCCCTCTTGGGTTTAACTTTATTCACTGAAGAGTCAAAGTTGGATTGTAAAATATGTGGCTTGGATTCCATTCAAGAAAGTTGGGTCAGTTAGTGATTATATTGTAGGTGGGTCTTTGCAAAAGGCAGTTTCTCATCACAGACTCTCAGGAGCAAATCACTAAAGTCTAAGGGTTGTTCAGAAAGAAGTATAGTGTAGGAAAGGTTAATGCCATCTCTGCCCTGTTTTACTTAGCCAATGATGTAAAACTTCACTATATTTTGATGGGAAGAAAATTAACTAGCATTCATTACCTACAAACTCTACAGTGTCTTTCAGAAATATTTCTAGTTTTATTCTGGTTAAGAATATTTTTATTTCTAGTCAGCTTACTTTGCTAACTCATAGTTTATTGTGATTTTTTCAATTAACATTCAAGACTGCCTGTATTCGTGTTTATTGTACAAAGTAGTATCTATACAATTTTTATTTAGCAGTAATAACACTCATATTAAATATAATGCTGAACTTTGCTAAGATAGGAATGTAGACCAGGCTTCATCAAAGTGTAAATGATAAATGGAAATTGTTCAGGTTCATTTGTCAAAATGCTGAATGGCTTGAAATTATTATTTCTGTAGGACTTGTGTAGAATAACATATGGCACAGCAAAATGCCTACATATCACATGTTTTTATCACTACCATAATAAAAGATATGCTATAATTAAATACTTCTTATAAAGATTAAGAATACTGTATAGTGAAATTCTTTCCCTGCTGTGTAATTCAATTAATAATGAACTAAGACTCTATCATTTCAGTCTTAGAAGTTTGGAATTTAAAATTTTTACTTGTGGTGTAAGTATGAAATAATGACCCTGAGTTTCTCTTGAGAAATCTTGTACATTCCGATAAGTATTATGCTTTATAAATTGGTCTACTTCTAAGGCTACATACATTAATTCCAGTAGTGTTGCCATTGCTCAAATCATTTCTTAATCATCTCCTTTTATGATTTTGTTTACATCCCCCTTTGTAAGCAATAGAAGAACAGAACAGAATAGAATAGAACAGAACAAATTGAATTACTTTATGGTCACAGTTTAGGTTATTGATAAATGAGCCTTTCTTAACTTCATCTGCCCTGACGCATCACCTTATTCATTGCGGCTGATTCCGAGTAACTTTTGGCAAGATTCAGACATCACAGAATAGTGATTTATTTCATTTGTTCAATAAATATTTATTAAGCACTCACTATGTTCCAGGCACTACTGGTGGCACTGGGGTTACTGCAGTGAATAAAAAATTAAAACAACCACTGTTGAGAACATTAAATAACTTGTGCCACTTTGAAATGCATTTTTTACCTCTAAAAAGGAGTTCCAAAGACTTTTTAGAAAGATTAGAATTGTTAGCATGCAGCTCTGACCTCACAGAAATCATACAAAATCATAGTACCTTATGGCAAGGTACTCAACTGGACCATAAATAAATAAAAGAAAATGAAATAGCTAATTGAGTGATTGGTATTCATAAGGTCAACACATGAGACATCAACCGAATTTAATATCCTTAAATAGACTTTATAGGCCATGCTCCTTCTTTAAAGGTCACTGGAAGAACTTAATACCTTTTTATTAAAAATAAAATGGGACTGATGGAATGGCCTTTTCACATCTTATTTGGATACGTTGAATAGACAAATTTTACTTCCTTTTTATAAAGTGTTATTTCATATTTGCCATTTCATATTTTACATTTAAAATGTTTCTTACCCAGCTTGCTATCCACCATGGAGAAACTTAAAAACTTGAGGGTTCTAATGAAGTGTAATAATAAATAGGAGTCATTAAATAAGTAAAAGTGTACGTGTGTATGTATACATATACATGTGATTTTGGAGAGTTCTGCTATTTAAGGCAGAAAATGAAAGTAAGGATTATGGGCTCTTAACTCTTCTCAGTGAAGCATTGTTTTGTGAGGTTGTATGGTGTAAGGAAAAGTGCACATATTCAGTTTGTCTTTAGAGAGCCCTGTGTTCAAATTCAGACTGCCATTTAATAACTTTTCTGTGCTTCAATTTAATACCAACCTCATAGCTTTGTCAGAATGATGAAATGGGATAATGTGTATAAACTATCTTGTATAATGCATAGTAGTTAGGCATTCAAATTTCCTTTTCCTTTTTAAAAAATTATACAGATAGTAAATGAATATCTCCTTATGTAATATTTAGACAATCAGAAATATATAGAGTAAAAATCACTCATTTTTGACAGTTTGTGCATATACATTTGTAGACATAATACATATATAGTTACTGTCATTTAGTTTTGCAACACCTAGGATCATGCTGTACGTGTCTTGTTGTATGACATTACATTTTTTACAGTTTTTTTTTTTTTAGCCTTTCTTGATATTACAAATAGGTCTACTTCATTCCTTTAACTGTTCCAAGGTACTTCATTGAATGGTGTCATAATTCATTTATTTATTCCCATATTGAAGGCACATTTATTCCTTAATGTTTTAAATTTCTGTGCTTGGTGGAACTGTACACAGAAGTAAATCATGGTTTAAGTTTTGTTTCTTTGTTTCTCAAGAGAGGTATGTGTGATCTTGAAGATGTTCAAAGTGTTGAGTCATGTATAGTGTATTCAAAACTTTTAACTATAAAAGTTAATATGTATTTATTCTAAAGTGAGGAAGATAAGTTTTCCAATTTGTATAATCATGGAAATGTTGCTGAGGAAGTGAGACTTCATCATTAAATCAGAGAATGGATGGGGCAGTAGCAGGAGATAAATTTGTAAACTGGTGAGAATAAATTACAAATTGTGAGAATAAATTTGTAAACTGGTCATCAAAAGTTTCCTGAAACACTGCTTCTTTGTCAGGGTTTCATACATAGCAGAGCAGCTTCTTCGATACAGTGTATTGACAGTCAGTCCTCAACACAAGGTTAAAAAAAAAGTATTTAAAAAAAAAAGGAAAAAAATTTCCCTGAAACATGTTTTGTCAGCTTCTCTCCTACTTTCCCTTCCTTCCTATCAAACATTTACTACCATCTACTATGCACTAGATATTGTTCCTATTGTTGATCAGCTTCCACTGTAATATGGGTGATAACACATTAATCAAATAGTGAAAATAAAATGTATTGTGATAAGCAAGAGCTGTCGTTAAGGTATTTACTAAGTGCTGTAGGAATGCAGAAGATAGAACAATTAACTCTGCCTGTGGGAATTCAAGAAGGCCTCCCGCAATCATGTGGATCACTCAGTTCAATTTAATAAATAAATAAATATTTATTTATTTATTTTTATTTCGTAATATTTTGGGGGTACAACACTTTAGTTATATATATTGCCTATGCACCGCCCAAGTCAGAGCTACAATCGTGGACATCTCCCAAACTGTGCGCCCTGCACCCATTCAGTGAGAGTTTTCCCATCCCCTCCATCCCCCTCCCACCTGCCTGCCCCCTGATGACTGTTATTTCCATGTGTGACATAAGTATTGATCACTTAGTACCAATTTGATGGTGAGTACCAGTGGTGCTTGTTTTTCCATTCTTGTGATACTTTGCTTTGAAGAATGGGTTCTAGCTCCAGCCAGGATAATACCAGATGTGTTAATTCACCATTATTTTTTATTGCTGAGTAATACTTCATGGTATACATATACCACATTTTATTAATCCACTCGTGTATTGATGGGCATCTGGGTTGTTTCCACTTCTTTGCAATTGTGAATTGTGCTGCTATAAACATTCAAGTGCAGATGTCTTTGTTACAGAATGTCTTTTTTTCCTTTGGGTAAATACCCAGTAGTAGGATTGCAGGATCAAATGGTAGTTCTACTTTTAGTTCTTTGAGGTATCTCCATATTACTTTCCATAGAGGTTGTACTAATTTGCAGTCCCACCAGCAGCGTATGAGTGTTCCTATCTGTCTGCATCCCCACCAACATTTGTTGTTTTGGGACTTTTTGATATGAGCCAATCTCAGTGGAGTTAAGTGCTATCTCATTGTGGTTTTGATTTGGATTTCCCTGATGATTAGAGAAGTTGAGCAATTTTTTATGTTTGCTGGCCATTATTCTGTCTTCTTTTGAAAAGTTTCTGTTCGTGTCCTTTGCCCACTTTTTAATGGGGTGGTTTGATTTTTTCTTACTGATTTTCCTAGGATCTATATAGTTTCTAGTTATCAGCCCTTCATCAGATATGTAGCATGCAAATATTTTCTCCCATTCTGTAGGTTGTCTGCTCACTCTAGTGATAGCTTCCTTGGCTGTGCTTTTTAATTGGATCAGGTCCCATTTAATAATTTAATAATTTAATAAATATTTATTGAGAATCTCTGATGTGCCAGCATTAGGGCAACAAAATTGCGAATGTATTGGAATAACTTGTCCCTTCTCTAGTAGCATCCTTCTAGTTTGTGTCAGTAGAGGAGTAAAAGGGATTTTAAAATGAAGAAATTATGGTCTGAAGTTGATGAAATTTAAACTTCAAAGTTGCTGGAAAATATATTGTATCTTGTATAGAAGAATCATAGGATAAACATGTAGATTATTGTCCTCTGGGAAACTTTACTATCTTGGCAGCTCAAAATTAATGTTTTAATAATATACTAATGAACCACAGATGTGGTTTGCATGTATTTTGTATGTTCATATACAAGCCTATCTCTTTCTTCTGTTCTCTCATGCCTACCGGGTCTGCATTCTTCCTGCCCTCTTCACCTTCTGTGTGCATATATGTGAGTATGGGGAATATATAAACTTCATGAAACTATGAGACTGTTTGACCCTTTATAATAGAAGATCTTCAGATTCTGCTTAGTTCTTGATTATCTTGGGGAAACATCTTAGCCCAGGGATTTTGATTATTCACTGCTTGTTTATACATTCTTTCTTCTTAGATTATTAACCTATGTACTTCAGAGTCTTCAGAAGCTACACTCCTCAGGCTTTCAGAGACTTGTTCCTGACTCTGAAAAATTACAACTCTTAACATGTCTTGTATCTGTTACATTAGCTGATCAGTATAGCTGAGGCAGTACAAGAGTCTAAAGTTGCAATTATTAGAGCTGGTGAACTTCAACTTGCCCAATTCCCAAAGTTAGAGAATCATTAATAAAGTGCAAATGGTACATACTGATTGATTCTTTCCTTGGGCTAAGAATCTACTTTCACAAATTTTGTATTTGTGAAATTTTTTCTGCTAGATCCAAAGACCCAAAGAAATATGAAAGTGTGCTGCTTATGTTTTAACTTGAACTGTCAATATCCAGTATTGAGTGCCATATAAATTTTTTTTTATAAATCAATATATGTTGTTTCAGGTAATGAGGATTTTTGCAGATATAATGAAACTCTATATAAAGCTTTGACTATTTTATAAGCTATTTGTAAATATTATATGCCTGTGATAGGTTTGAAATCTTGCCCAAAAATCTTATATCTGGAAGAAAATATAAATAGGCCAAATGCTACAGTATTAGAGTTTTTATACAGCTTTTGAAAATTGTTTTATTCAAACAGACAATGGTCTGTTTGAATGCCATAACTTGTCCTCTGCTTATGACTTTTACAATAATGAATCTTTCTATTCACTTTTGTAACATAAAAAAAAATTGGACCAGTGTGATCCTTTTAAAAATTATGGAATACACTACTTACTCTAAAAGTGGTTTAGAAAACAAATTCCCAATAGATCAAATACCTAAATGCAAAATTTTATTTTTTTACATAATAAAAAACTTAGCAGAAAATTGAGGTGACTATACATATAATCTAAGGGTTGTCAAAAACTATCTTAGGAAAACTAGAACCATATGAGAAAAGATAGATGTATTTGACTATTAAAAATTTTTGTATTACAACATTATTGTACTAATGAAAGCTCAGGGAAAATATTTATTTTGGAAATATTAGATATATAGTAAATAAACATATACAAAGAGCTTTTAGAAATTGATAGCAGAAGGACTTAACAAAGCAATAGCAAATGGCAAAAGAATATAGACAATTCACAGAAGAGCAAATCCAAATGGCCAATTTGAAAAGATTCTCAAATTCACTAACAGTATGGAAAAGAAAATCAGGTAAAAGTGAGATATTACTTTACTTGTATCAGATTAGAAAAACTTTTAAAAGAATGGAACACTTAAATTTCTAGTAGAAATATGAATTATTTTAGCCTTTTAAAAATGCAGTTTGCCATTATTTTGTAAAAATTACACTTATTTAATTCAATACTGCTTCTGGGAATTTAGACCAGGGGTGGGAAAACTTTTTCTATAAAAGGCCAGATAGTAAACATCTTAGGCTTTGCAGACCATATGGTTTTTGTTACGAGTACTCAATTTTACATGGTATCACTAACTGCAGAATTGGGAAGGCATGTGTAGTAACATGCTGTTATATGGTATATATAGTCCAATGTCTATATAGGTGAATCTAAATTCAAGCACATGTGTAATAGTAAAATGTAGTAAAATAGTTAGGAACTGATGAATTTTGAGTATTTATTACCTTTGTTTTTAATGATTACTTAGTTATAAGTTTATAAAATTTAATTTTCAATAATGAATGTTGCACAATCAGCTCTCATAATTCCTGAAAATTTAACTATGGGACTCTCTCCAGCTAGTACTAGCTGGCTCCAGCACACCACTGGCTATAACTAAGTATAAGGATGTTTTTGCAGTATTGTTGATGATGGCAAGAACAGGAAACAAACTGTATACCCACTGATGGGGGAATAGTTCAGTAAGTGGTATTATATGTATACCATGGAATATAAAGCAGCTACTAGACAGACCATTGCCTTGGAGTGATTTCCATGTATGTTGTTAAATGAGAGGAGCAAGATGCAAGGATGGCTGTATGTCATGATCCCATTTTTATAAAACAGGCAATGATAGACTCTCCCCTCATTTATGAATATAAGAAAATCAGAATTCTATAGGCCTTTGTAAGGATTTAGATTTATAATAAAATTCTCTGTCTTGTGAATGAACACACTTGAGCCAGTGTTTATGGTGTTTTTTTATTTGTTTGTTTTGTTTTTTTTCTGAGACAGGGTCTCTCGCCCTGGAGTGGTGAAGTGACATGATCATACCTTATTACAGCCTTGAACTCTAGGGCTCAACACATCCTCCCACCTAAGCCTCCCAAATAGCTGGGACTACAGGCGCCTACCACCACGCTTGGCTATTTTTATTTTTTTTAAGTTTTTTTGTAGAGATGAGCTTTGTTGCCTAGGCTGGTCTCGAACTCCTGGCCTTAAGTGATCCCTTCAGCCTTGACCTCCCAAAGTGCTGGGATTACAGATGTTAGCCACCACACCTGGCCTTGAGTCAGTTTTTAAATAAAATTTATTGTGTTAGTAATATACTGTCTTCACGTTCTAAACCTTTTCATGTGTATCACTTCAAAAAAAATTTAATATGTAGTATCTTGTTTCTTAAGACAGGTACATTTTCCTGTGTTTACAACTCTGAGCATTAAGTATGTATGTGTTTATAATTTCATGCCCTTCTAGATTTCAATTGCTGCCTTCGTGTTTATATGGAAATTCATTACTTGAAATTGCTATTATTTTCAGAGATTGCAATGCATACATTCCCTATTCTTTGAGCCCCCTAGGAGGGACTGAATTTTCCTGTCCTTTGTATTCTAAGATACTCCACCACCCTCTTCTTTGTATCATTCTTATTCCTTATCTTGCCTTTCACCCTAAACTTTCAGCCTTGGTAGCTTGCTAGGTATGTGGTCCAGAGTCTTATGCATACACTTTATATATTAATTGAGTGAATAAACAATGGTATTTATCTTAGTCTATAACTATATATGGAGAAATGATGAAGCTGTCATCAAAGTCTTGATAAATAACATTGTTGTTATGCATTAAAGAGCTTTGAATCAGATAATGAAAAGTCTTATTCCAAAATAATGGACTATTACTGTTGTATTGGTTTGCTAGTCAGTTTTCCACCTAGAATTTCCTCTTTAAAAATCTTTTTTATTCTTTTAATGGTTGCTATTTTAATTACTAACGTTATTTGTGTTTTCTTAAGAGCTACTGCAAAATACTCAACAAACTTCTTGGTTTTTTGTAGTGCAAAATTCAGAAAATATTTACCTCTGTTAAGTTTACACTCTTTCTTGATATTGTTTTGGGTTCATGAAAATGTCTTAGGAAACTCCTTTAATCTTCTTGTTAGTAAATAGCCCCTCCCTACTTTTTGATAAAACTGTTGTATTTCTCTTCAAGTAATAACTTCTGCCCCTTCTTCTTTTGTATTGCTCTTTGTCAGGGTATGCCTTTGACAGTAGCATGTTCTGGAATAAAGATTATATTTTTTAGTATGAAGGGAATTAGCTGGTAAAAAAATTAGATTGACTCATTTTACAAACTTGATAACTGATAAGTTTTATTTTATTTTGTCATGCCTGGATGTAAACATAATTCAAATAGGAAAAGCATTTAGAAAAGAAAAATTTACATTTTTAAAATTCATTTCAATTTTAACTCCATTTATTAGATTTTTCTGTTTTGCATTTTTAAAATATTCTTTGGGAATTCGTGTCTCATTTAATTGCTTTCTTTTCCACATTTTTATTTGTATTGATGTTTTTCAGATGTCTAATTTTTGTTTAAAATGTTACTATTGATTACTTTTACTTCAGATTTGTGATACTGTCCATAAATTATGTGGAACATCTTTGTTTAATTTTTATATAGTTACTTTAGAAGCAATACAATGGTGATCGCTAAAATGTTAACATTTATCTAAATAAGCTATTCTTAACTTATCATGGGCTTTCTTTGAAGACACAGGAAGGTATAAAAAATATTGACTTCCACTGAATTAAATGATTTTGTTATTTTGCTTTTCTGCTATGCTTTGAACATCTTCTCTTTTATCTTTTACTGAACAACATATTTATGTTCTTGAAATCTGATTTTCCTTTTATTTGTTGTTGCTTCTAATAAAGCTCCATTGGTGAATTTTTTGAGAAAAATTAGATGACCGAATCATTTTAGTTTATTTAGTCTTAAATGTAATAGTACTTTTAAAAATAAATATTTTAAAATATAAAACCATGATATATCATTAAAACAATCTTTCAAAATCGATTCACCTTACCAGTGTAATACAGGTTGATTTCAGATTTATATATTCTATCTTAATCCATATGCACATGTATTTACCTAATTTTAATGGATGTATATATTCAACTTCTGGTGATTTTAATTTTTGCATATAAAGCAAAATACTAGCTCTGCTAATAGATATCTAAATAAAAACAGAAATGCCACTTTCCACCCCAGCAAAGGTGTCCCGTTTGATCTTTGTATATACATATACACAATTTATAACTTGTGATTATTTGTATAATATGTGATTTTATTTTCTTTCTTAGTGGATGAGCTTCACTAGAATTGTGTAGACTCCCAGAGCTTAGTAACTTATGTACTAGCAGTGACCATATTTTTCCTTCCCAATTGCCAGGCTACCCATATACTTACACCTGCCTGGACCTAACTGAATGCAGGAAGGCAAAGGGCATGACTGGGCTCTTGCCTCCTGTGGAGGAGGAGGCAAGGAGTCCTGATGGTCTCCTGTTCTGTTGATAGATCTCTTTGTTCTTCACTGTGGAGCCATTCCATTGGGTACCATTGTGAAGACTCTTTTTTAGAGAATCTCTTCACTCAGAGCAGGTTATTGCCTATAACCTGTTTTTATTCACAAATCATCTGTCTTTGCAATAGAAGGTAATGGGACTGGTGGCTGACTGTATAGGTCGTTTCCTTACTTCGTAATGTTTAGCATCTGCCTAAACATAAAGGGCTTCCCAATACCCTGGCTTTAAACTAGCATTATGGACATAGCAATTTTATGAGCATGAATGCTTTAATTTTCTTTAAAAAACAGAATCTTAATGTGCCAACATGATTTCCCCCCACGGTAAATTATAGGTTCGTTTTTGGGCTATGTTGTTAGGTTATATGGTAGGTATTACCTGAATCCGGAGGGGGATTAATTGTGACCTTGAGATGTTTGTGATTTCTGAGTGCTTTTAACAAGAATGAGAGACAGTACTTAGTCTGATGCCTGAAGGTTCAGATGTCTTTCTTTCAATCAGCAATTGAGAAAGTGCACTAGTCAAGTGAAAAATTTTCTGCATCCCTTTTGTGGCAAATTATCGTGATTATTGTGTGTTCTGTAGCTTGAGCAGCGTCCTCTGCTAACACCCTGGAGTAGTTTTCATGGCTGAGAAGGAGAAATGATCTCTGCTTACAGTCCAGACAATAAGGCAAGAGTATTATCTACCCGGAAGAAAGTAGAGGCTTAAGAATTTCATCATGAAACCTAGCTGGATATTTGTAGAGTGGGTAGATTTGGAATATGTGAGCATTATCTTGTTTTCTTGAGGTTTTGGGGGTATGATTGTTTGACAGAAAATTGCCTGATGAAGCATCAGCATAAGAAATAAGGTTTGGATTTTAGGGTACATAATTAGATATATTTCTTAATAATTAGAAATTACCGAGCTAGTGACTACTACATGACTATTAGTGGTATTTGAGTTGTTAGGACCAGGATACACATCACTGAGTTGAATTGAGTGGCTGGGGTAAGGTTGGGAATATCCTAGGACATTCAGAGCTCTTCTATGCTTATTGTCAAGGGTGCTTTCTTCTCACTCCTTCCCTCTGCAGAAGTTTTTCCAGTAGTGAAGTATGGTAGTTCACATATAAAAATGAAAATTAGATTGTTAAGTAGTAGTTCTTCATTTGTTTAGAATTTTTCTTTGTTTATCTGAGTGAAAATGACTGAATGTGATAGGTTTTCATTTTTCTTTTAGGCTCAGTTTATGAACCTCTGAAAAGCATTAATCTTCCAAGACCTGATAATGAAACTCTGTGGGATAAACTGGATCATTATTACAGAATTGGTAAGCAAAATCTGAGGAAAACAAGTCCATAGGTAGCTATGATTAGTATGTACTCTGCCCTAGTTATATTGTATACATTATGTAGATGATATTGTTCTGTCATTTGGATGTTGGGGTGGTTTCAGTACTTCAGCAGCTATATATTCCAATCACCCATCAATATCAGGACTATAAAAGGAATCTGGCAGGTCATACCTGGCCCTTGAATAATTTTAAAACTGTCACCAATATCTTCTCTGTGTGTGTGGTTTGTTTTTTTTTTAATTTTTAAAAATTTTTATTTTTTTAGAGACAAGGTCTCACTCTGTCATCCAGGCTGGAGAGCAGTGGCATGATCATAACTCACTGCAACCTCAAACTCCTGGGTTCAAGTGATCGATCCTCTTGCCTCAGCCTTCCAAGTAGCTAGGATTACAGGCACGTGCCACTACACCCAGCTAATTCTTTTATTTTTTGTAGAGACAGGGTCTCTCTATATTGCCCAGGTTGGTCTTGAACTCCTGGCATCAAGTGATCCTCCTGCCTTGGCCTCCCAAAGTGCTGGGATTACAGGCATGAGCCACCATGGCTGGCCACTTGTGTATTTTTTGAACCTTCCTAAACATTACCAGATTTGAAATTTTGAGGATGTTCTTTGATTAATACAAAATATTTCACTTAAGTATTAACTTGCTCATCTACCTATGTATAGTTCCCAGGTAGTCCTGAACCTTTTGTATCTGTTTCTAATTCATTGAGATACAAGAGGTAATCTTAGGTTATCATTATTATCAGGTCCCTGATTTTTTGTTTTGTTTTTCCAGGCCCAGCCTGGCAGATTTTGTTTTGTGAGTAAGCAACTTTGATATATCTGTGTATGGGACTCCTCTTTGTTCATCAGAACAAATATTGGAATGCCTATCAATTTTTTTGTCAGTTTGCTTCTTGTGCCATTTACTTATCCTGGTATGGCAAATAACATAAAATTTGATTTGTCTCTCCCTAAGACAGGGATTTTTTGTGTATTTCAACTTCATATAAAACTTCAACTTATGTTCGTCAAGATTCTAGCATAAATTCTTATGTTGCCCTTTTTATTATCTTTGTAGCAATAACTAGCTAAAGAGAACTAACTACATTTTTAAAAGAAATATAAATTGCTTATTTTGGACAATGAGGACCAATTTTTTATATAGGGAAAATAATAAATACCCTGGTATTCTGAAAGAAATTATCATCATAAGATCAGTTTAGTCTGAGAAAAAGAAACAGAAATCATAATTCTTTAATCTCTGTGAAGGACCAGAGTGTTTTATACTTTTGAAAAACTATTCTAAAAAGTAGTCAACATATGCCAATCTAGATTAGATTGATTTAATGTATTTTGTGAAAAACATTACCCATCCATTTATAGTTAGACAGGAATAAAATAGCTTTTAGCAAATGTAATTTTAGTGTATTGGTTTTCCTGTTTTAGGACTCTTTCATAGATAATAAAGTAATAAAAAATAAGATAATAAAATAATATTTGGCTTTTATTTAAGTAAAATGTTCACAATTTACTTGCTATTGTTTTCATGTTACATGAGGATGGGATTCAGTTTGAAATGTTAAACATATCCCTAACATGTACAATATGTAAGTAAAATGAATACTGTACATTCCTCTGAGGACCAGGCACAAATTAGTCATCAGTGAAATACAGGATTTTGGCCTGTTCTGTGATCTATCCTCATCCTTCCTAAGCTGTTGATCATTTACTTTACTTACAGCAGTTGAGTTGACTTTGTGATTTCACAAATGTATGCTACTCTTTGTTGTATATTTGCTTTAAGTTTCCCTATTGAACTCATTTTTAAAAAATATTATGCTCAGCTTTTTTTTTTTCCTGTACCTTATGTTGTCCTAATAAGACCTATAACATGTATTGACATTAACTAGGAGGTGCTAATGTCTTTTTAAGCCCTGGTTCGCTGAGTCCCTTCCTCAAAACTGGAAAAACCCCTTCATACAGGGATGGATTTCCACTCAGGCTGGAGTGATATGAAGTTTTTTCCATGTCTTCAAAAATTTTTTACTATAGCTCAGTTCAGAAACATAGTTGTCAGAAGTGGGATGAGGAAACCAAAGAGGATTAAGACATTCTGCCCAAGGGAAATGGCTGGCTGTATAATTCATTCTTTGTCTTATCTTCATTTGCAGTCAAGTCAACATTGCTCCTGTATCAAAGTCCAACCACAGGTCTCTTTCCCACTAAAACATGCGGTGGTGATCAGAAGGCCAAGATCCAAGACAGCTTATACTGCGCTGCTGGGGCCTGGGCTTTGGCTCTTGCATACAGGTGAGCTGGTGTGTGTTCTCCTAGTAACTCCAAGTCTAGGTAACAGGGTTTTGTGGGACCAAGACAAATTGAGAAGCTATCTTTCAGCTCTGCTGCTGACTAACTGTGTGACCTGTGACTGCTCACATCCTTTTTTAGGCCTCTAAACCCTTTCATTTTCTAAGGGTTTACATGAGAATAGTTCTAACATTTTATGACTTTTGTTACCAAAATTATTTGTCTCTAAGGTTCTAAATCAGCATTAGTCTTTGATTGATAGAATGAACTACCTACCCATTTTCATTGAGTTGATTGGTTTCAATCATAGAGGGAATTGATGGTGGTTGAATTTTGCTGGTGATAAAATTGGAGTCCAGAGTGCTTAACAGATTTGTTCAAAATTATACAACTAGTTAATGATTGAGCCAGGTTCAGGGCTCCTTTTTTTTTTTCCTCCAGTTTATTGGTTTTCCCACTGTTCTTCACTGAGGTATCAGTTCTTAAATATGGTTGTAAGTCAAATAATTATTTTATAAAGTAAAAAAAATTTTTTTCCACAACATAAAATTTCTCTTTACTTAGTTTATTTCATTATACATAGAAAGTACCCAATGTGGATCCTGACACAGTCAGTAGTAATACATTTTAACCATATTTAAAATTTTTAAGATTTAGTTTTTGAACATTAACTTTCTGAAAGTGACCTATGTGTGTATTTCTGATTTAAAAATTATGTCTTCCATGTGAATATGATTCATCTGTTTTAATGCACTGACATGTTGAATTTTAAAAAGAAAATCAAATACTGAGATAACATGAAGCAGTCATCTTTAGCACACTTGTGTGCTAATGTCACTAAAAGCATTTCCTTACATATTCTATGTAAGTCCAATATAGCTTTATTAAGTATAAAACTGCTATAACACCTTTACCAACTGCTTAAGCCAGTTATGGACAGACTGACATTAGTTGCCCCTTCTGGATTGACGTAATGGGAAGTACACCTCACCTGTGCTGACTTCTTACCAAAATATCTAACTTGAGTCTACACATGAATAAACAATCAGACAAAGCTAGATTGTGGCTTATTGTAAGACAACTTGCCTGGACTCTTTAAAAATGTAAGTATCATAGAAGATTAAGAAATAAGTATAAGGATGGCTAGATTAAGAGAGACTAAAGAAATATGACAGCCAAAGGCAATACATAATTCTTAATTGGATCATACATTAAAAAAACACTATGAAGTACATTTTGGGGATAATTTGATAAATTTGAGTCTAGACCATATATTAGATAATATCGTATCAGTATTAAATTCCTTAGGTGTAATAATGGTATTATGGTTATAGGAGAATCTCCTTGTGTTTTAGAGATATTTCTGAAGTATGTGGCAGTGAAGGATCATGATGTTTGTAGCTCACTCTTGAATAGTGAATAAAAAACTTAGAGCATGCAAGCTAATGTCAACAATTGGTGAATGTAGGTGAAGAGTAAAAGGTTTATTCATTGTAGCATCTTTTTAGCTTTTTTTGTAGATTTGAAGTTTTTCCAAATAAAATGCTGATGGAAATTTGCTTTAACAAATAACAAGCATACAGGCCGCAAGCCTGTGAGCAAAAGTCAGACATTAACCTTTTCCCAAAAGGCTGCAAACATCTGATAGAGATTTTATGGTCCTTACTTTGCTGGGCACACTATCTATGTAGAATTTGCCTCTGTTAAGACACTTATGTCTGACTTCAGGAGGAGAAATACTGTATAGATCGAATTTATGCTAGTTTTACTGCAATGCCTGTATGAGAAAGAAGGAATGATGTGCTAATGATGAATAACTTACTTTTTGCTGACATTCACCATCTTACGTCAAAATAATATTCATTCTTTCCAGTAGTGAGTGGTATATGAGATCTACAATTAAAGCAGGAGGTACTTATAGTATACTTTTTAAGGAGACAGGTGATACTTTCTGTCAAGTGAAAATGATCGCCAGATATTTTAGTTAAGTGAAACTGTGAATAAGTCAGTTTTATTTTTCAGTAGTGGGTAGCTCTCATCCACCTTTTGAAAGTTACTGATCTATAATAAAAAGCAACTTATGGACAGACAGAACATCTTAACCTAGTTTAATAGTTAAATTTTAGCTATTCTGTATTTTTAAAAGTAAGCGATGTAAACTATAATCAATTGATTTTAAATTAAGGCCTGAGAATATAAAACTTTATGCCAAAATACATCATGTACCATCCTGGATGTGTGTTTATTTGAAGGCATCCTTGACTGTGACTAAAGTGCTGGCCCTGGCAGTATTAAACACATGGCAGAGCAAAGAACGCAGGTGCCTACCTTAACCTGTACTTCCTTAAATCCAAGTGGCCAATGCATAACCTAAAGGGATAGGTAATAAAAATTGCCTCTACTCCATAACAGTGCATTTAAGAAATCTGTTGGTAGATTTTTTTTTCCAATATAGAAATATCCTTTAAAGTTTTAGCCAAATCATTGTAGAAAATATTGTATATTATTTTTAAAGCATTTAGCTTACTTCCTTAAAAGAAGGAAAAATCTACACAAGTTTCATCATAGGATTTTTTTTTTTTACTGCTACGTTTCTAATTCTGCTGGGAAAATGGACTTCCAGTGTGAGAGTTAGTAGACATCACCAGAACACAGGATTAGCCAGATAGTTAAATACTTAATTATCAAAAGCGCTGCTTCCTTTTCAAAAGTGTTTCCAATTTGTTTCATGAGTTATCTTTCTCACACAGGCGCATTGATGATGACAAGGGAAGAACCCATGAGCTGGAGCACTCAGCTATAAAATGTATGAGAGGAATTCTCTACTGCTATATGCGTCAAGCCGATAAGGTAAAACACTGTGATGTGGACTGGAATTTTCACCTCATTCTGAAGGATTAATTTAACCAATGCAGCAATAGCATCTTCTGGAATGTACTTTAAAAAGGTAAAGCCACATCCTAGGGCAATCTAGATAGGTGAAAACAGCCTCTGCCTTCCTACCCCAGGGTTTTAAAATGCTGAAATTGAAGGAATAACTTAAGCAAGAGGTGATTAAGAATTGTTATTTAAACCTGGATTTGTTTGTGTTTCACACCTGGTGTTTGCTTGATAAAGACTCAGTTTCTCAGAAACCTCACAAATATCCATAGTTGTAAGCAATATTATATTACTTAATGAAAATCCTTGTCAAAGCTACTTTCGGACATGTGAATCGCTCTGGTTTAAGTGAACTTTAGTTTAAAAATACAATACTTCATTTATATGCAAATAGGCTAAGCTTTACAGGGTTATATGGAAATTAAAGAAAATAATATCTATGTCGAGGGAAAAGAAGCCGAACTCTGTAAAATAATTTTAGAGGAGATTTATTCTGAGCCAAATTTAAGGACCGTGACTCCAGCCACACCCAAGAAGCCTTGAGCAAGTGGACTCACTGTGGTTGGGTTACAGTTTGGTTTTATACATTTTAGGGAGATAGGGGTTACAGGTAAAGTCATCAATCAATACATGGGAGGCGTACATTGGTTTGGCCCAAAAAGGCAGGCCATCTCAAAGCAGGGGGGCGGGAGGAGGCAGTGGTGGATTACAAGTCATAGGTGGGTTTCGGGATTCTTTAGCTGACAATTGGCTGAAAGAGTTAGGCTTTATCTAAAAGACCAAAAAGGAAATGCTTAAGTTAAAATGAAAGGTTTGAGCACTCAGGGAGGTCCAGACAGGAGGATCTTTCTTAAGATAAGGATCTGCTAGGATGCTTGAGTTAAGACAAGGGAGGTCTTCTATCTTTTGGATGATGTTAATGCTATACCAGAATCAGGTTGGGAAGTAAACCTGCACTATATTTGGTTAACAAAACCTGTTTAGTGAGATTTTATCATTTGTAGGTGTGACTCACTAGGCCCCTTTAGAAAGGAATTTGGGCAAAAGAAAAAGATCAGAGTTCAGTCCTCATATATAACATTTTTAAAACTGTATAGCTCTATACAAATATAATGTGCAATTCCCTCTACTTACCTACATCTCTGTGTCTCCAGGTCCTAACATAGTAAGTGTCCATGTATACACATCAGTGTGTCGTGCATCCCTAAGACCACCCCCAGGTTTGATGATTCACTAGGAGGACTCACATGACTCAGCAGATAGTCACAGTCATAGCTATTGTTTATTACAGTGAAAGGAGACAGAGCATAATTAGCAAAGGGCAAAGGTACATGCGGAACAAGATGGAGGAAACCAAGTGCCAGCTTCCAAGAGTCCTTTCCCAGTGAGTTCACAGAGATGCACTTAATTGTGACAACACATATAAAATGTCTACCAGGGAAGCTCATTAGAAGCTTAAGGTTTTTATTGGTGGCTGGTCGTATAGATACCCTCTGTCTAGCACTTACCAAAATTCCAGACTTCCAGAGGGAAACCAGTTGTTTAGTATAAACTACATTGTTTATTTAATCAGTTTAGGCATAGTGAACCACTCTTACGAGGGAATGGTGGAAACCCTCCCAAAATCTAAGTTTCTACTTACCCGCCAAGGGCCAACCTTACAAGCAGTTTTTTCTAAGGTTAACCATCTCAGGCCTACTATATTAATTCTTTTCTGGACAATCAGCATAAACTAATGCACTGGTTTCTAGTCTGTTACTAGCTGTGTGGTGTTGGACAAATTATTTAACTTCCATGTGCCTCAATTTTTTTCATCTGTGAAATACAAGTAGTAATAGAACCTCCCTTGTAGGGTCCTTGTGAGGATTAAGAAATAATGTATAGAAGCACCCAGCACAGGGGCTGGTACCAGGTGAGCATACAGTAAATATTTGTTGTTGTTATCATTAGTATTATTCCCTCTCCTTTCTAGACCTCATGCTTCAGATATGTTTCCAACTTCTACATTTTAGCAAAGATATACAACAGTAACTATGCAGGCAATTTTGATCACTTAATATTTTGTATATTTTTATCATATGAATATATTAAGTTTTTAATTTATGCTTGAAAGGAATTTTTAAAATATGATAGAAAATCTTCTCCTTAAGACCTGTATTTCAAGTCAAAACCTTTTAAAAAATCAATTATATTCTGCCACCAGAGTATAACAACAAGAAAATAGTAGTTGGCAGAAAAAGGAAATTTATTTATAAGCAAATAATAGAGATGTATGAAAAACCTGTAATTTGTCTACTGAGATTTAACTTTGCAAATCTATTATTATAAAGGTTTTTTTCTCAGATGCTTCAAATAAAGTAGTATGTCATAGATTGACATACTGGAATTAAACTAGTATGTCATGTTATACTGATGAAATTGTGATTAATGTTTTCCTAAATGTGAGATGTTACTGTTTATTTCACATGAATCATTTCATGAATGCCTAACATCTTTATGAATTCAACTTTTCTCTCTAGGAAACATAGGGAGAACCATGAATTTCACGTGTTTGCTAAACAAGCTGACAGACTTAAATTAGAATTGTTTATCAGAAGGAAGGCAATGATGTAATTGCTTAAGGTTTTTTCTTTATGGCATGGTTAACTAATTGTTAATGGCCTTTTCTAAGTATAATTATGTTTTCTTTTAAATATAGTTTGAGTGTGACGTAAGCTGTCTTAAATTCCTTAAATTACAAATGATTAGCATTTCTTTCCTTGTATAACCATGATAGTAGACCGTTAAAATAAATGTGAGTTGTAAGGTGTAGATCACATTGAGTGTTCATACATACCACAAAATGCCAGGTTTTGATATTCTTATGAGTAGGAGATGCTTTATAAATTTTAAAGCATTTTCATTGTTACAATCTTTCTTGATCCCCATAACCTTTTAGAGTAGGAAAGGGGAATATTACTATAAGCCACATTTCAGTGTGAGGAACTGACTCAGGGAGCTTGAACCATGCACCCAGCTCAGTGCCTCTCATCACACGGTCAATTGGTGCTCACCATTCTCCTCCTCCAGTCTTGGCCATTTCCTTTATGACACTATAGCAGTAGAGTATATGAACGTATTTTAAAATGTGACATAGTTATCTTTTGGCCTTTCCTTAAAACTAAAGCGAAGCACATTGTAGGGTTCATTTGCTGTTTGACCTTCTTTGTCTTCTGAAGTACAATCAAGACCTAGAAAGTCTAAGTCTTTTCCACTTTTATTGATTTATCATTGTGAAACATGCTTCCTGACATAGTTTCCAAAAATACTAGCTAAAAGAAATATTTTAAATTTATTATGAATTTGAGTGAATAAATATAGAGTTGTCCTTGCATAGAATAAAGCAATCTGATTATTGTGTTTTATTGTCTTGACACTTAATGTCTACTTATTGATGTCAAGTATATTTTGCCTCTAAATGTTCACATACCTATTCTTTCATTTAGTTTCTTTTCTAATACTCCTTAAAGAGAAGCATTCATAGTTTTTCAAAGTTGATTCAATCTGCAATAGTAGGAGGGCAGAGATTTACTTTGTAATAGGCTATAAATGTTGCTGTGCCTAATTACCTACTTTAAAAAATTTGTTTAAAATGCTAAGTAGTTTCTAATTAATGAGAAATCATTAAGGTTTTATAAAATTTATTCTTCCAGGATTCCCTTATGAGATGATTTTTTTCCCTCTAAGTGCGTATTTTAAGGCTATAAATTAAGAATGGATGACAAAATACTCAATTATCTTTTCCCAAATGAGAAGTTTATTCACAGTGACAAAAGTTTTCAGGAAAAATCTAAGTAAAATGCAAGTGGAAAAAACATTATTCTACATTTATTTTAGTCTAGAAAATTTTGCTTTAATCATTATTTTTACTTGCCAGATGCCAGACATCGTATAAAATCCTAATTAATGTCCTCATGTTTTTGGCTGCTTTCAAGAGAACTTTTTATTTATAATTGACATACAGCGTACTCCATTAATCTTCAAAGCTTACAGAGTTTAGACTTTATTTTTTTCTGAAATTTTAAATTACTTGTCCTTTAACAGCTTTTAAAACTCAACGTATAGTTATATAATTCCCCATTTGAGCATCTTTAGTCATTTAGTGGTTGCTTTCCTCCTGACACAGTGATTGAATATAAATTCTCCTGCTGGGTTCTTTCATGTCTTGAAGACAAATGACAAATACCACCTTGTCAACTGCAGCAGTCACTTTATTAAACTGATGAAACCTTATCCTTTTAGATCTGTATCAACTGGGAAAATGTATTTTATTTCAACTTTGCCATAGTTTTGTATAGGAGCCCAGAATAATGTTCAGGACTTCGAGATAATAATCATGGCAGTGAGAAAGGAGTGACCATGTGAATTTCTATTTGTGTAGTTTCGGGATATTGCCAGCAGTTTCACATACTGAGAACGGATAACCGCCTTCTCTGAGTTAACACTGGATGCCTTGGTCACTTTATAAATAGAGAATGTACATCCCTTACTGTACCTTTATTCACTTGGTCCTGATTACCTACCGAAAGATCCTGACTTTCGTTTTGTTGATCAGGTACTGCAGTCATAGGGAAGGCTGTATTTGTTTGTGCAGGGCCCTTGGAGATAATAAAAGTTTATCAGCACTCTAGAACAGAATTGTCCAGTAGAACTTTCTGTGATGATAGAAATGTTCTATATTACTATTGAGCAATACAGTAGCCACTAGTCACATGTGGCTATTGAGTACTTGAAATGTGGCCACTGTGACTGAGTAGCTGAATTTTTAACTTAATTTAATTTTAATTAATTGTAATTTAATTTAATTAGTCACATGTAGCTAGTAGCTACCATATTGGACAGGGGAGCTTCTAGAAGCTGTCAAGATAGTGAGAGTCTAAAGAAAAACTTTCTCTACTCACAATACTTCTGACACCAAATGTGTAGCTTTTCCGCACCAAGCAGTTCTCCAATTTGCACCAACTGAGTATTCTACAATTTAATGCAATTCTTCCAGTAACTACCTGAGGTTAACACAGATTCCACAGGTTAAGAGCTGAGTCCCACAAGAGTGCCCCCCACTTCAGATACCAATTTTAAATGGTGGGTCCCCAGGTGACCCACACTTCTGTCAGAAAAAAAATTGAGGATTCCTATGATCCCTTCCTCAGGTTCAATAGTTTGTTATAACAACTCCCAGAACTCAGGGAAATACTTCACTTAATATTACCAGTTTGTTTTAAAGGATATCATAAAGGGTACAAATAACAGCCAGATGACATAGGGCAATGTCCAGAAGGATTTCAAGTGTAGGAGCTTCTGTCCCTGTGGAGTTTGGGGTGCACCACCCTCCCAACATGTGGATGTGTCCGTCACCCCAGAGCTCTTCAAACTGCACCATTTAGGGTTTTTGTGGAGGCTGAATTATATAGCCATGATTGATTAAATCATTGGCTATTGGTGATTGACTTAATCTCCAGCTGCTGCTCTCCCTTTCTCCCCCTCCCCTGAGGTAAGAAGGTTAGTGGGGGTGGGAGTAATGAAAGTTCTAACCCTTTAATCACTTGGTTGGTTCCTCTGGCAACTAGCCCCCCATCTTGAAGATATCTAGGGGCCTATCAAGAGCTACATCATTAGCATAAACTCAGGCATGGTTGAAAGGGACTTATTATGAACAACAAAAGATACTCTTTTCACCCCTGTTGCTCAGGAAACTCCAAGTGTTCTAGGAGCTCCAGGAACTGGGGAGGAAGACCAAATATATGTTTTACGATATCACAGGGATATACAGACAGCTAATAAAAATGTAAGACAGGAGAAATAACTGCGGGATAATCATCCTGATGTGGGAGTCCAGAGGAAGGAATTTTGGTTGGGGTTCAGAAAGGACTTTATAAAAGAAGATTTTTTTTGAGATAGGATTTTAATGATGAGAATAATTTTAAAAGATGGAGAAGAGAATATGGTTCTATATGGTTTATTAAGCATGTGAAACAAGGCAAGATCACAACCACCTAGGTATTATCACTTATATCTCTTGAGAAAGGAGGAAAATTATTGCCTTTACATAGAGCTGTATATCATTCTATTCATTTTTTTGTTCTTATTTATCTCATACTTCAAGGGATTAGCATAGTACTTGGCGTATAGTTGGCTTCAGTAATTTTTGCCAGTTTGAATTGAATGGGCCCCAAAGATGTGTAAGCTTTGTTGCCCTTAGAGTTTGTTGGATCAATTAGTATTTACTTAGTATTCTAAAATGGTTAAATTTTATGTCTAATTAATAGATAACAATGTGGCCTATGTTCTCTTAGAATTGGTGCCTTATTAAGTAATGAGAGTACAGTATATATGGAAGGAGAAATGAAAACGTGTTAACAGAAGCATAGGTTAAAATTTGTGACCCTTAGAGAAAGAAATGGTATTTGAAGTTTGAGTACTTACTGCATTAGAATGTAGCCTAAAGTACTTTTTCATTATAAGTGTCATGTAAGCATATCCAAACAACAGTACAGTGGAATACAATCACTGAAATCCTGCCTCATAAAGTAAAGCAATATTTTACTCTAAAATAAAATAAGATGCAAAACGTTTCTAAATTAACATGCTCCCTGCTACACTTGAGTTGCTATGTTTGTGAAATATCAATTGATACTCATGTTAACACTATTAAATCGGTAGCTATGTAGCTTTGTGTATTGTTTCTTTAGAAAAGATAACATTTCTGCTGCTTTGTTCAGTCCTATGCTTATATGGCTTAGCTTTCTTCATTAAAAAGTTCATGAAAAATAACTTATAATCTGAAGTCTTGGATGAGTTTGTGAATTACTACCATTATTTAAATTTTGTATTTGATTATAGGTCCAGCAGTTTAAGCAGGATCCGCGCCCAACAACATGTCTTCACTCTGTTTTCAATGTGCGTACAGGAGATGAGTTGCTCTCTTATGAGGAATATGGTCATCTTCAGGTAAAAAGAGAAGAATACAAATTTTCTTCTCTTTATACTGTGTATCGTAGAAGATTTGAGACTGTTTAAAAAATTTTTTTAGGTAGATTTCATAAATTGTTCAAAATAGAAACAAAAAATCAACCCTGAAATGGAGAAGAAAGTGAAATACTTATCACTAGGGCTGAATTATTGTGATTGAACATTAAATCTGACTGAATTCGCAGTCCTCAAGCAAAAAGGGCAACTGAATGGATTATATTATTATTTCTGTCTAAAAGAAGGAAGCCTACAGTTCTTTCAGTGACAAAAGCTTTTACTTGTTATCAAATTCAGAAGAATTTCAACACTTAGGAACTAGAGGAAAAAAGACAATTGACAATGGTGTGGCAGTAAATGGGTTTTTGTTACATGGCAGTTCATTTCTCAGTATATCAACCTTCAGTAAAGCAAACAACGTGCTGGAGAAATGTAATTCCAAAAGGCATTTCTGAAGTCCATAACTTTTGTCTTACATAATATATTAAATTTTATTCCTATGCTAAGAATACACTAAGATTTTATGTTTTGTTTTCATGTTTTTCCTCTCACATCTATATATTGTTTTTAGCTGGACATCCTATTGCCTTGTTTCTAAGATATAAATATTATCTATGCTATTTATCTTTAGTGGATTTTCTTCCTGCTCGTCATTTGGTTCTCTGTCTTTAAGACAGAATACTTATTATTCATAATTCCTTGCTAAAATAAGAGTGTCTCCTTTTTATAGTTCCTCTCTCTCTCTAGAGATCTGAAATGTCTTACTTTAGTATGTCTCCTCCAAACACAGAAGTGTAGTATCCCCATTTCTATGCAGCAGAAACTCGTGTACTTATTTGTAAACAGTTCCTTGGAGAATTAGCGTTATATGAGTGTGTAGTTTCTCAACCGTAACCTTGTAACTATAACATAATTAGATTTTATGTGCCTTTTACTTTGATAAATATGTTTACCATCGGAAAGAGGGTTTTCAGAAGATAACAGCTCCTTTATTCTTGTATCTCAGAATTTAAGCTCAATGCCTGGCACTTAGTAGGCATTAAATAATGTTAGTCAACCTGTTATTTGGCAATCCCTTTATAACTTGCCATTATTGACATTTTCTCACAGAATCATACCAAAGTCAGAGCAGAGGGTTCTTAGATGTGTTCCTGTGACTGTCCATAGGAATGAAATTTCTTTGAAGTCATTTTTGACAGGCCAATGTCAGTACTATAAGAAAATGTTAATATTTGGATGAGCCTGGCAACGGAGTGAAACTCTTCTCTACCATGTTTTAAGGAAGGCGACTCAAAAGTTGATGTCAATCTATAAAACCTAAAACCAGAATACTATATCTTTCTGTGTGGCCTACTTGGACCTTCACAAGATTCTCACACCCACTGGACTCTGAATGCTAGGAAGTTGGGAGACATCCAGGGTAGGCCTGGCTCCTGAGAGGGCTACCAGCAGTGCCAAATGCTGGTGGCACACGGGCTCCTTTGTCTAAGGCTTCCAGGGCACCCGTAATCTTCTGCCCCAACTGTCCATCATCAGTCAGTAAGGGTTGGAGGAGGGTCAAGGGAGACACAAGCCACTGAGACTATTAGAGGTTAATAATCTTCTATATTAGTATTTTATAGGAACAAAATTACTTCTTGCTTTCTCTTTCTTCTTAACTCACATTTGCAGTTTCCTAGTTAAGTTAGAATTTTTCACTGGCTTTATTTCTTATTTAATAACAGTTTTATTGTGATATAAGTCACATAACATGTAATTTACCTATTTACAGGATACAATTCAATGATTTTTAGTATATTTACAGAGTTGTGCAACCATTATCACATTCAATTTTAGAACATTTCCCCAAAAGGAAACCTTGTACCCATTAGCAGTCATACCTCATTTTCCCCAAAGCCCTCCAACCCTAGGCAACCACCAGTCTATGTGGATTTGCCTAATCTTGACATTTCATATAAATGGAATCATATAATGTAAGATTTTTTTGTGACTGGCTTCTTTCATTTATCATGTTTTCAAGGTGTATTAATCGTGGTCTCCAGAGAGACAGAACCAATAGGATGGATGGGTGGATGGATGGGGGGGTAGGGAGAAAGAGAGACAGAAATGAGAAGAGATTTATTATCAGGGAAATTGGCTCATATGATTATGAAGGCTGAGAAGTCCCATGATAGGCCATCTACAAGCTGGAGAAACAAGGAGATGCTTGTAATGTGGCTCAGTCTAAGTCCAAAAGCCTCGGAACCAGAGAACCGATGGTGTAACTCAGTTGGAGGATGAAGGCCCGAGACTGAGAGCCTAGGGAGCCACTGGTGGAAGTCCTGGAGTCCAAAAGCTAGAGGACTGACAGTTCTGATGTTCAAGGGCAGGGGAAGAAGAGCATAACCAACTCTGGAAGAGAGAGCAAGAATTCACCCTTCCTTCACCTTTTTGTTTGATCTAGGCCCCCAGCTGATTGGATGGTGCCTGCCCACCATCCAAGCATAGAACTGTCCTACTCAGTGCACTGACTCACATGCCAATTTCCTCCAGAAACATCCTCACAGGTGCACCCAGAAATAATGCTTTACCAGCTATCTAGGTATCCCTTTATCCAGTCAAGTTGACACCTAATATTAACTGTCACATAAGGTTTGTCCATGTTGTGGCATGTATGTTTCGTGCTTCTTTTATCTGAGACAATTTACACATCCTATTCAGGATTCTTTGAGAATCTTTTCTTGTTAAAGTGGATATTATTGTCTTTTTGTTTTGTTTTGTTTAGATCATAAAATGTCTATTTTTAATAATAAACTAAAAGAACACCTCATTTCTTCATAAAACTAATTTGTTCATAAATATATTTTAAATTATATGCTATACCATTGACTAAAATTAATATGTTCTTGCAGTTGTTTACATAAATTCTGGGTTCTCTGAAAATAATACTGTTTTCAAGATGTGCTGCCTATTGTTTATGGTGTACTGGCGTAGTCTTAATGTCTTGCTTGCCAAATAACTTTTTCATTTACATATATTTGAGATGGAGTGACATTACATAGCTGCCTGTGGGGCAGAACTATTCCAAAGTAGAAGTCCTTTAGATCCAGAGCTTGAAAATAAACCTTAGAAAACAAATAATATAAAAACAGTTGCTAACAGTTCTACTTGCAGGCATTTCCCTGTTCAAGTGTTACCCATCACAATGAACTTGAGGATTTTAGAATTTTACATGTAAAGTTGGGATTTTATTATGAACTAAATCCACAACTCCTTTATTTCACAATAGGAAAGGAAATAGTTTTTATATGACACTATTAGAGCAAATGACTTGTAATTTTAGCCTTTACATTTAATTTTATAGCATAATATTTTTGTTGTTTCCTTTAACCTTTTAACGTTGCTGTTTGTTTCAGATAAATGCAGTGTCACTCTATCTCCTTTACCTTGTGGAAATGATTTCCTCAGGACTCCAGATTATCTACAACACTGATGAGGTATGATTTCCCAAATTCTTTACTACTAAATATCATCTCTGAAAATATCTTAAATTTTTTTTAGTTTTAACAATTTATTTTAGTTTCATAAAAATGGATTATTCTTAAATTCATATAATCAGATATTGGATTTTGGATATTGGATCAAAAAGTCTCAATGCATTGCACTTTAAAAATGAACACAATATACAACAGGTTATAAAACTTTACTCCGATGAAGACTTTATTTCAGGTGATCTGAAATAAAAACGTGTAACTTTCAGAAAATTTTAGTAGCAATGAAAGTGAAATAGCATTTGCAGATTATCTCAGAGTTACAGGTCTTTTTTTCACATCATTGCTTTTTGTAACTCATCCCTTTAAAAGTAAAAAGAAACTTTTATCATATTATATTATTTTTATTTATAGAACTTCAGTGGGGTTCTTCATGTTTTTCAAAAGACAAATACCATATTCTTATTCTTATGAGAAAAACTGTAAAGAATTCATATTTCAAAGGTGAGAAGCATTTCTTTTACAGGCACTAGTGCTTGAACAAACACATGCTGACACACTGTGAAATGTGCCACAATGGAAGCAAAAAAGCTTTTATTATTGAGATAGAACATACAATGAGAACTCCGTGGAAGAGTAGGTATGCTATACCATACTTGTTATTATTCCTCTCCTGTGATCCATGCAAGGAAGAACAATTACATTGTATACTCAACACCAAAATCATCATTGGACTGTGCTGAGGGTCCTATTTTCAAAATAGGTACAGGTAGTCCTGCCCTCTAGTATTTTATAGTCTCACGCATCCTTATACTGTGTAAGTTTATAGTTTCGTACAATAAATAAAGTCTATTTAGAAGTGAAGATAAATAATGATAGTAAGAAATTAATAATACCCAATTATGGTTTCTTCTATTTGATTAATCAAAGAATTCCATGTTTTTATTTCATCCAAATAGTTCTTAGTTTTTATAATATTGTGGAATAGTGGTATTCAAGCATTTTGGGTGGGGGAGGAGCTGGGAAACTCCTATTTTAGACTAATCTTATGCAGCATGCTAGAATATCAAACAAATAAATGAGGCATGACTGGGGAGAGGAGGGAGGACTTCTAGAACCAGCCCATTTAGCTTCTCATTTCTTTCCACCCATAGAAGCTCCAGCATACTGGGAGAAGTATCCCAGGTCCCAGTGGAATACAATATGATAACTATTTACAATAAGTGGTACTAACATTGTTGATTGCAAGTGATTTCACACTAATGTCACTTGAGGTAAAATGGTAGTGGTGAGATTGCCTTATTGGTGGCTGTGTTTTGTTTGGTATTTTGTTTTTAATTTTTAAAACTTATATTTTGCTTTTGTAATAACTAGCATAATGTATTTTAAATCTTTATTTTTTAGCTGCCATTTTTCATAAATATATTGTTTTATATGGCTTATGCATACTTAAGCTATTTTTGATATTTCCTTCCTTTTTTTCCTTCTTATTATATTTATGTTTTTTCTTGGCCTTATAGTTTTTATTTGGTACTTACAAAATTTTTGTGTAAAAAAAATTTCGTGTAGTTATTATGAATAGCCTTCAACATGTGCACTTAAAAAGTGTCATCGTTGCTCTCCGTTTTTTTCCTTGAGACTCTGTATGTGTCGGAGATCATATATGGATAGGCAGTAAATGGACCTGCATAGAATCTTTCAGTGAATGAAGCTCCTTTTATCTGGAGATTTCAGAGAATTTGATTCTTCGAAAGGTGATGTGACTTGGAACCATTTTCTTTTATAACTGTACCTCAGAACCTGGATTGACAAGTTCATAACCCCATCTCTTCTTCAGTCTCTAGTTTCGTTCACATCTTAAGGCAATCCAAGGACCTGGGAAGGCAATGGGGCTACCACTCATTTCCTTCTATTTACTATCAAATTTTAAATTTGTCACAATCTTTATTTTTCTTAGGATTGAAGAATGCAGTGTTTGGAGATATACATATGTTTGGTACACATACACATATGTATGTAATGTATGTACTACATTGTCTGCACTTTTGGTTTATTTAATGGGCCTTCCTTTGGCTGCTCATCATATCTTTACTGATTCTCTTGTTTTTGTAAACTTTTTATTCACTCTGTAGTTCCTTAAATAGAGGGCCATTGTCTTAAGGGTCATGTTTACCCTTACTAATGTGCTGTGAATACACTGAGTGCCAATGTTTGTGGTGATGAACTTTACTGGGTAATATATTTCCTAAGGGCAGGGACAGTAGTGTATGCTAATTTTCTAACATCTTTCATTGCTTACACAGAAGTAGCATATTTTCTGGGTACTCAGTCTTTATTAGTGTCTATAAAAGTCTTGCTGTGCACATTTATACATTGAGTTTTTATTACAAATACAAACTGTGAAAGAGGCAAAGTTCTGTAGTTCTGCTTAACAATGTTACTTGCTTTCTTTTCTTTATCTGGAGAGAAACCCAACATGGGTGTTAAACTTATACCTAAATATAAATTACACCTAAGTCCGTCCATCCTGTCTACTAATGGAGATAATCATTTACATGTGTTGGAGTGGGGCAAAGTAATGAACTGCTATATGGTGTTCCATGTCTCATTCCATGACAATAAACTTTCTAAAAGTAGATTAATTAAAAAAGAAAGAAATCATTTAGAAATGGGTCCAGAGAAACTTACTTTATTTAAAATCAAAGTACCCCCCAAAATTGTATAACAATAAGATTTTATTTTGCATTTAAGATAATTTTTTCTTGCTTTTTATGAAAAAGCCGCATTACATAAAAAGGCTCATAATTCTTTCATAAAGAAGGGATTTTCTAGACTCTGGTCACCTACAACTATAAATCTTAAAGAATACTTTGAAAGTGAAAATTTATGAGGTTAAAATTTTGTCTTCCCTTCTTACATTTTAGACTTGCTTTATTTTAAATTAAAGTATTAAAACCTGTTAATTATATGTCTTTGTCAGCTAAATCTTTATATATTTAAGTGGAGAAACTATCTGCACGGACTCTAATGTGTCTTCTCCAGCATTATGCTGTTACATGACTCCAATTTTGGTGCTCTTTAGTGATGGGTCACAAGTCACAGTGTCACGTCATTTTAGAAAAACAGCAACCTCAGTTATTCTTACAAACTTGAAATTTAAGTGGAAATAAGCATTAATTGGGGATAATACTTGGGATAGTCAATAGAACCAGTTGTATTGACAGAAGTTTGTCAGATGGTCCTGAATGTTCCAGTTCTCTTAGATAAATATGCTTAAGTGTTTCTTCCATGGATGAAAATTTAGAGTGTGTTTAGGTTGCAAGCCTGGTAATGAAAATGCTGCACAAAACTGTAGGTGCTTGTTTGACGTGAGACCTGGGGAAATCCCCTTTACTGATTGTGTCTTACCTGTCATTTACTCTTTATTTTGCAAAGATACTTTCTACAATCTGACCTAGAAGCTCTTTTCGAGTGTACCATCTTTCAGATTGTATGACACATGGAATTTCTTTCTTATTATATTAGCTACCTATTGCTGTGTAACAAATTACCTTGGAATTTAGTGGCTTAAAAGATTAAACATTTATTAGTTCTTAGTCTGTGCATCAGGAATTTGAGAGTGGCTACCTTGGGTGGTACTGACTTGGGGTCTCTCATGAATTTGCACTTGAGATGTCAGCTGGGATTACATCATCTGAAGGCTTTATTGAGGCTGGAAGATCTCCTTCTAAGATGGCTCAGTCTTATGACTGTTGGCAGGAGGCTTCAGTTTCTCCCTGGCTGTTAGCAAAAGGCCTCTCCATAGAGCTGCTTTCAGTCTCTTCACGACATGGCAGATGGCTTCCTCCACAGCAGATCCAAGAGAGCAAGATGGAAGTACAATGTTTTTTATGACCTAGCCTCAGAAGTCACGGTTCATTACTTTACAGTATCCTATTTATTACACAAGTCAGCCCTAGTCAGTGTAGGAGGGGACTACCCAAGGGCTTAAATACTAGAAGTTAGGTAGAATTGGGAGCTAGCCTACTCTATTTAGCATATTAGAAGTTCCTGTTTGAACTTCCTTAGATTTTTTAAGATGGAATTTTCCCCCCTATATACTGAGACTTTTGTTTTAAAGATAGGTATTTTATTTATCCTAGTATTATTTACTGAGTTTTGACTTTTGTGTGCATGTTTTATCTTTAAATTATTAGCAATTTTTTGGTTTCCATTTATTATATGAATACTTTTGTGTTATAGATTCTTCCTTGTGGTATGAAGTGGTTATCAGGCAGAGCTTGAGGGGTTTCTGTCTTTTAAAAGTTGGAACAAATCTCTTCTATAAGCAATTTTAGAGGCATATAAGGTATCCTTAACTCCTGCTTGCCAGCAATTTACACAGAGAAAATGAATAAGTTGCTCATAACTGTTCATAGATGTTTTTCTCTAAAAATTAAAAGATACCATTGTCCTGTTTCCAAAATTACATGTAGCGGTAATGTTAATAATAATGGCTAACATTTGTATAGCACTGATTATATAATGTCACTGTTCAAAGTGTTTTGCATATATATAAACTCATTTAATCTTTACAGCAACACTATCAGGTAGCAGTTATTATCTTTATTTTACAAATGACCAAAGTAATGCAGAGAGCCACTAAGTGGCTTGTTCAAGGTCACACATGTTAGTCAGTGGCAGTGCTGGGATTTAAACCACATAGTCAGACTCAAGATTCTGTTCTCTACACTGACAGTGAGTGTTATATTTTTATTTAACCTGTACAGATATGAGTGACACATATGTCACATAATATTATATTCAAGCCATGAAGGCAGCCAAGGAGACTTAAGGTTTACAGAGTTATTCATGTATAGATGCCTGCATTCATTCATGCCTCCTTTCATGAATCATGCAATTATTTGACAAATATTTATTGAGTTTCCACAATAGTCCCATCAGTGAGAATGAAATGAATGAAAAAAGAGATTTTGTCTCTAAAATCATGAAGTCCACGTTATTGTGGGGAAAACACAGAATGGGTTGTCTTTTAATTTTCTTAATGGTATCCTTTGAAGCAAAAAGTTTTTTTTTATTTTGATGAAATCCCATTTATGTAATTTTTCTTTTGTTGCTTGTGCTTTAGGTGTCAAGATCTTTTTTAATTTCCTCCAATGAGGTTTTGTAGTTTTTAATATATGTCTTTCATTCTTTTTAAAATTTATTTCCGACTATTTTATTTTGTATGCTATTATAAAAGGAGCTTCTTAATTTCATTTTCAGATTGTTCGTTGCTAGTATGTAGAAATTCAGTTGATTTTTGTATATTGATCTTGTGTTCTGCAACCTTGCTGAACTTGTGTTTACGTTTTAATAGTTTTTATGAATTCCTTAGGTTTTCTATGTAGAATATTATATCCTTTGCAAATAGTGATAGTTTACATCTTCATTTCTAATATGGATTGCTTTTACACCTTTTGCTTGCCTAATTTCCCTGGCTAGACCCTCCAATACAATGTTTAATATAAGTGGTGAAAGTGGATATCCTTATCTTGTTCCTTATCTTGATATTAGGGGGATATCATTTTTTATCATTAAATATGATGTTACCTGTGGGTTTTTTGTAGATGCCCTTCATCAGGTTGAGGAAGTTCCCTTTTATTCCTAGTTTCTTGACTGCTTTCAAATACTTTTTCTATATCTGTTGAGATGATCATATGGTTTTTGTTTTTTATTCTATTGATATACAGTATTTCATTGACTGATTTTCTAATTTCGAATGTACTTAAAATATCTGGAATAAATCCTACTTTATTGTCATCATGTATGATCCTTTTTATATATTGCTTTATTCAATTTGCTGAGTTTTGTTGAGGATTTTTACATTGATGCTCATAAAGGATACTGGTGCATAGCGTTTTGTTTTGTGTGTGTGTGATGTCTTTGGCTTTAGTGTCAGGGTAATAATGGCCTCCTAAAATGGGTTAGGAAGTGTTCCTTCCTCTTCTGTTTTTTGGAAGAGTTCGTGAAGGATTGATACTAATTCTTTAAATGTTTGGTAGAATTCATAAGTAAAGCTAGCTGAGTCTGGGCTTTCCTTTGTGGAACATTTTTTGGTTTTGTTTTTATTTGAGACTGGGTCTCTCTGTTGCCCAAGCTGGAGTGCAGTGGCACGATCATAGCTCCCTGCAGACTCAAACTCTTGCACTCAAGCAATCCTCCCGGCTTGGCCTCCCAAAGTTCTGGGATTACAGGTGTGAGGTACCACATCTGGCCTCTTTATGGGAAGGTTTTTGATTACTATTTCAGTCTCTTTGCTTATATGTCTATTCAGAATTTCTATATCTTTCTGAGTCAATTTTGGTAATTTGTGTTTTTCTAGGAATTTGTCTACTTAATCTAGATTATCTAATTTGTTGGCATACAATTGTGCATAATATTCTATTTAAATCCTTTTTGTTTCTCTAAGGCTGGATTAATGTCCCCTCTTTCATTCCTGATTTTAATAATTTCAGTCTTAATACTCTTTTTCTTGGTCAGCCTACCTAAAGGCTTATCAATTTTGCAAATCTTTTCAAAGAATCAACTTTTGGTTTTGTTGATTTTTCTCTATTATTTTTCTATTCTCAATTTTATTTGTTTCCTCTAGTCCCTTATTATTTCCTTCCTTCTGCTTGATTTGGGTTTATTTTGCTCTTATATTTCATTTTTCTTAAGGTAGAAGTTTACATTATTGATTCAAGATTGTTCTTCTTTTTAAAATGCAGTCATTGAGAGTTATAAATTTTGCTCTTCACACTGCTTGTCTGCATCCCATTAGTTTTGATATGCTATGGTTTTCTATTCATTTATCTGAGTGTATTTTCTAATTTGCCTTGTGATTTCTTCTTAGATCCATTGGTCATTTAGTAATGTGGTGTTTGATTTTCACATATTTGTGAATTTCCCAAATTTCTTTCTATTATTGGTTTATAATTTAATTCTGTGGTGGCTGGAGAACATGTGATTTCTGTAAAATTATTAGATATGGTTATTCCCATTATTGTTCTTTTCAATTCAAATTTTTCTTTTAATTCCTTTTAATAATTTCTATCTCTATTGATTTTGTCTCTTTGGTAAAATATCTTTCTCAGGGGTTCCTTTAGTTCTTTGTAGATGCTTTCCTTTAGCTCTGAGCATATTTAAAATAGTTGTTGTAAAGTCTTTGTCTAGGACTAGGTACCTTGACTCACGCCTGTAATCCTAGCATTTTGGGAGGTCAAGGCATGAGCCTAGCTTGAGTCCAGGAGTTCAAGACCAGCCTGGGCAACCTAGTGAGACCCCTGTCTCCATAAAAAATAAAAACATTAGCTGAGTGTGGTGGCCCACCTCTGTAGGAGGCTGCTCAGGAGGCTGATGCAGGAGGATCACTTAAGCCCGGGAGTTTGAGGTTGCAGTGAGCTGTGATGATGCCACTGCACTCCAGCCTGGGTACCAGAGCAAGACCCTGTTTGAAAAAAAGAAACAGAGACAGAGAGAGAGAGAGAGAGAGAGAGAGAAAGAGAAAAGAAGAAAGAAAGAGAAAGTCTTTGTCTAGTATGTTCAGTGTTTGGGCTTTATCAGGGAAATTTCCATTAATTTCTTTTTCAGGGATACAGGCCATAATTTCTTGTTTCTTTGCATGTCTCATATTTTTTTTTAAAACTGGACATTTTAAATAATATAATATATCAACTCTAGAAATCAGATCCCCCTCATTTCATATGAACATTTTATTGATGTTCATATTTGTGGTTTGTAGATATTTTTACTTACGATGCTATTTGTTTAGCATCTTGCCTGAAAAATTTCTGTGAATTCTGTATTCTTTGTTGTATGTGGCCATTGATGTCTTTGCTCAGTTAGCTTACTGGTCAGTTAATGATTGAACAGAGATTTACTTAAATGCTTTGAACCAGTAAGTCTCCTTGCCTTTGCAGAGGTCCTTTGTGTATGTTTTGGTACATAACTTGAACGCTCTCACAGGCAATATACAACTCTGCATTAACTTTCACTTCCTGCTTTTGCAGAGCCTCAAGTTCAGCCAGAGGTGTGAGATTAATATTTCAGGTCTTTTCTAATTATGGGCACAACTTTCTAGGAATAAGTCAGAGCTTTTCAAAGCCCCCTATGAATATCTCATTGCCCAGTTTTAAGAAAATTTTCTTAGGCAGCTATAATGTTAAATAGTTGCCACTGATTGTTTTCTATATATAAAAGTCCATTTGCATTTGAGTGAGCTCTTAGATCGTTTAAAGCTGAGATCCCCAACCCCCCTCCATGGCCTATTAGGAACCAGCTGAACAGCCAGAGGTGAGCGTAAACTCTGCCTCCTGTCAGATCAGCTGCAGGATTAGATTCTCATAGGAGACATTAGATTCTCATAGGAGTGTGAACCTGCTCATGTGAGGGATCTATGTTGCGCCCTCCTTATGAGAATCTAATGCCTGATGACGTGAGGTAGAGCTGAGGTGGTGATGCTAGCGCTGGGGAGCAGCTGCAAATACACATTATGATTAGCAGAGAGGTTTGCCTGCACAACAAATGTAATGTGCTTGAATCATCCTGAAACCATCCCCCATACCAACCCCAGTCCTGTCCAATCCAGTCCAGTCCGTGGAAAAATTGTCTTCCATGAAACCAGTCCCTGCTGCCAGAAATGTTGGGGACCGCTGATTTAAAGGAAAGCTCTGAATGCCTGTGTGTGTTCATGGAGCTGTCAGACAATTCAAATAGTAAAAATTCACTGAGATGGTGATTTAGGGGGAGTTCCAAACCTGTTGTGTTCTTTCTGGTAGTTGCTAGTCCGCTGGTTTTCATGACTACTAAATGCTATGGGCTGGAGGAGATGGGGGGCAGAGGGGAAGGAGGAGGACTAGGGCAATTTAATATCCCCAAAGCTCACTCTACTTACTCAGATTTCTGCCATTTTTTAGATTTAATGCTTAAAGTTGATTTTGATGATTTTGTCAGTATTCTCACTGCTTTTGTGAACAGTTGGATTTTCTGAGGTCTTTTCTCCTCCATTTTGTGAATTGGATTCTTATTAATAACTTTTTAAATTTAACTTTATATTGTACCTTCCTTCTACTGCCAAAGAAAACACTTTTATCCTGCGATTCATTCTATAAGATCAATTAACCCGGGGATCCTAATGTATTTTTTAATTGCATTAATTAAAAAATCCTTAATATGCTGTGAACATTTTGCCACATTTAAATATCTATATACAATACATTTAATGGCTGCCTGAGATCTGTACCATGTATCAGAAATATTCAACCAAATGCCTACTGTCCATTCATTCTCAAATATTTAGTGCATACCTGTTGTGTGCCAGGCCTTTGCTTGGACATTTAGGCTTAATACAGTATGTTTCTATTATAATATTAATGTTATTATGAATGATTTTTGCTGAATATTTGTATGCATTTTTGAACAGTATATTTAACAAGTTCTTAGGATTCAGCTATTACCTTGAGATTGCTGTCACTTCATTGATTTCGTAATCAGGCAGTGAATTTATACTTATATCCAAATTAGTGTCTTTGACTTTTTTATCTAAAATCAAACTCTCAAGTATTTATGTAGAAATGTTTTTGTAATTTCTATTGGATATATGACTGTTATTGAATAAATTTAGAATTATCGTATGTAATAAAGCTTGTCCTATGAATGACTAAAATTTATTTTTCATCCTGTCCCTTCTAAATTATACTTCATTATGAAATGTTAGATTAATTCGTCCTGTATCTGTTTGGGATGATTACAGTGGCTTAAATGAAAAGGTGCTTATTTTTATCATGTAATAAGATGCCTGGAGATGGTTAACTGCTTGGTTTGTCAGTTTCCCTTTTCTTTATTACCTCAAAGTAGCTGCTCTAAAAAAATGGTAACCAGAAGATTGATGAAAGAGGTGTGTTAGCTACTTTTCATCTGAAGCAGACCTTTTTATCAGAAATATCAAAATCCCCAGCAGATTTATGTTCATGCTTTATTGGTCAGACTATTATAAGGCCATCTCCTGTTGAGCAGTGAGGGTGGGAAAGTATGTTTTTCTTTTCCAGCTTCTAAAGGTGTGCTGTCCAATAGAAATATAATGCGAGCCTCTTGGTAATTTAAAATTTTCTAGTAGCCACATTAAAAAAGATTAAATTATTTTAATAATATATTTTATTTAATGCAGTATATTTATAATAATATTTTAACATGTAGTAAATATAAAAGATTATTAAGGAGATATTTTATGTTCTTTATTTTATGTTAAATTTTCAAAATCTGGTATGTATTTTACAGTGAACACTCATCTCATTTCTGACTATCTATATGGCTACAAGTGCTCAATAGCTACATGTAGCTAATGTTTACCTTATTTATTGCACATGGCCATTTGCTTTCTTTACCTGTCATTTATAATATGTTGAGTTTTCATAATGCAAATGGACAGGAAGCAGGAAATTTTTGTTATATATATGGCTGTTATTGAATAAATTTAAGGTTATCTATCATATTTAATAAATCTTGCCATATGAATGACTGAAATTTATCTTTCAGCCTGACTCTTCTAGGTTATATTTCATTATGAAACATTAGATTAATTCATCCTGTATCTGTTTGGGATAACTGCAATGGGATATAGTCACTGAGATGTTTCTCCATCTTTCCAGAGTTATTTCCTAAGTTATTTATTTTTAATTGTTCTTTAATCATTTCTCTGCAGCATCTGTGTATTTTGAATCTATTACTATTAGCTGCAGATTCTCAAATGCCATGAGAATGAAGTCACTGATAAGAAGATTAGGTGCTAAAGTTAGTATTCAAATATTTGATCTGCTAATAACATTCTTTGAGGATATTCTTTTCTAGTTCTGAAATTCCTTTATTATCATTCAGTGTCCCCATGTTGCCTGACTGGGAAGTCTTCAAGGGAAGTCTTTAGTCTAATTTTTGGTTTTTTGCTATGTCATGAAAATTCTACTTGACTCAAAAATTTAAAATTCCACTTAAAAATTTAAAAAGGACTTTTATGGGCATTTCATATCAAGTTATATGATATTTGGTGTCTAATGGTATTGAAAAATGGCTATTATTTTTCAGTTGGTTTCAGTCTCCTGGTTCTGGCAAAGTTTGTGATTTTTCAGTAGGATTTTTATTAGGATGACATGAATTATGCATTTTTTTCCCCTGAAATCTTAAAATCCCTGGATGAAAATTCTTTAGTATTGAATATACTTGTACTTGTCATCTGCAGTTAGAAGAATAACTCCTCCCCAAGGACAAACTATTTTAATATTTTGAGAAAAAGACAGGGTGCAGTTTACCCAAGAAAAGACTTATTATTTGGTTTTAATATTCCTGAAGTTTATGTCCACAAATTATCACTGTTTTAGGATAGGTGTGGCTTTTTCTTCAAAAATGCCAAAGCGTTAAAAAGATAACTAGCTTTTCTGTCAGTGTTGACAGATGTATAAATATGTATATGCCAATTTCAAAATAGAGGGAATTGGAAAAGGGTCTATTTGAAGAGATGATGACTGACAATCTGAATTGAAGAAAATATGTCTTGTGCAGAATAGGTAAAAATAACATCTCCCCCACGAAAACCCCTGGAGAATAAGAAATAAAAGGAAGCTGGGTCCCTAGATGACCTAATAGAACTAATCTGTACCACCAACCTGTGCAAAAAAATTTAAAGATTTTTTTTGATACCTGGAAACAATGCGATGATGAAAAGCACAACTCTCTGTTCATCTTTGAATGAAATGCACATTGTTTGTTATTTATAGCTCTGAAAGAGAGAAAGCCCCCATGTGGGGCCACACAGGGAATTGTACCAGAGAACAGGTTAACAGCAAGCTACAGCTGTGAGGAGGTGTTTATATATGGCAAGGAAGGGGTTGCTTGGGCTCCCTATGGATTAGCTAATTGGAATACTTTTGTGGGCTCCAGTGCATAGGGGTTGTCTCACTTCATATGGGATCCAGTGCTGGGGCAGTTAGAGTGGTGATACAGTTTTGATGTTTGTCTCCTCCAAATCGCATGTTGAAATTGATCTCCAATGTTGGAGGTAGGGCTGAGTGGAAGGTGTCATGGGGCTGGATCCCTCATGAATGGCTTGGTGCCTTCCCTGTGGTAATGAGTGAGTTCTCATTCTATTAGTTCATGAGAGAGCTCTCACCCTTTCTCCCCCCCTTGCTGTGTGACACGTCTGCTCCCCCTTTACCTTCAGCCTTGATTGGAAGCTCTCTGAAGCCCTCAGCAGAAGCAGATGCTGGCACCATGCTTCTTGTACAGTCTGCAGAGCCATGAGCCAAATAAGCTTCTTTTCTTTATAAATTTCCCGGTCTCAGGTATTCATTTATAGGACTAAGACAAGTGAGTACATAATGGTCCAGAGCGTGCGAGCCTGTGCAGGAACTGGTTGGGGTGTGGAAATGCTGTTCAAAAAGAGGAACTAACCAGTCTCTAACCAGGGCCTCAAAACTGAGATAAGATAACATTTTAAAAAGGGCTATATTATACCTGCACCAACCATAGTGTAAAGGAAGTCAATTATATCTTAAATGCCACTCACTATATTTGAAGTAAAGGTATAAAGAGTGATATTATTTAATGATTAGAGGAATAGTTCACTGGGAAGATACTTAAATACTGTATAAACCTAACAATATACCCTCAAAATATATATAGCAAAAATTTAATGAAATAATCTGGGGAAAAAGAAACCTCAATTTCTCCTACTATACTCTCACAACACAGAAGTGTGTGGGTATTTTCCCCATACACCAAGCAATTCTCTCGCAGACACCAGCTAGATATCCTATAATTTAACTCAATTCTTACACTAGCTAGCCAGAGATTTTGTCAGATCCTAAAGGTTGAGGGCTCCGTCCCATAAGACTGCCCCTCACTGCAAATGCCAGTATCAAGTCCCAGATTGTGACCTATACTTCTGACCAATCAACTATAAATTGGGGTTCCCACTACCCCATCCTTGGGTTTGATTAACTTGATAGGATAGCCCACAGAACTCAGGGAAACACTTATGTTTACTGGTTTATTATAAGGAATATTAGGATACAGATGAACAGCCAGGTGAAGAGATGCATAGGGTGAGGTGTGGGGGTGGGGCATGGAGTTTCAATGCCCTGTGTGGGCTTGCCAACCTCCTAGTGCCTCCATGTTTTGCAATCTGGCAGCTCTCCAAACTCAGTTCTTTGGGGTTTCTATGGAAGCTTCATTACATATGCATGATTTATTAAATTATTTACTATTGGTGATCAACTCAACTTTTAGCCCCTCTCCCACTCCCTGCAAGTTGGGAGTTGGGACTGGAAGTTCCAGTCCTCTAATCATATGGTTCATTCCCCTGGCAACCAGCCCCCATCCTGAAGCTATCTAGAGCCCACCAGGAGTTGCCTCATTAGAACAAAAATGCTCTTATCACCCAGGAAATGCCAAGGGGTTTAGGAATTCATGTCATATACTCCTGTCATTCAGGAAATTACAAAGGTCTTAGGAGCCCTGTGCCAAGAACCAAGGTCAAAGACCAAATATTAAGACAAAAGATTTTGCTAGCACTTCTGTCTACAAGGTATATAGGAGCTTTCTCTCAGGAACCTGGAGCAGACACCAAATATTTATTTCTCATTATAATGCAATATAACAAATATGTGAGAGATTTTTAGCACATTTCTCTTAGAAACTTATAATCCAAGGAGCCTAAATAAATAAAAGATGTAATGTAGATGATTTGAACAGCAGTTAGTCTCAAGAAATTTCTGTGAAGCTAAATGAATATCAAACAATCAGTGGCTGTATTCCCTGACCACACTGAATTTAGAACTCAATAGCTAAAAGATACCTGCTTAATGCTCCATTTCTAGAATCTAAAAAAACTTCTATTTTATGGTTTTTGAAGAAATAACAATGGAAATTGAGAATACCATGGAGTAACAATGAAAACATGCCATATCAATACTTGTGGAATGTAGCTGAAGTATTATTAGTGTACAATTGTTAGCCTTGAATGCACATATTAGAGAAGAGTTATGATGGAAATTTAACAAGTTAAATATCTGATTTTAAAAGTTAGAAAAAGTATATCTTAGTAAACACAAAGCAAGTCGAAGGAAGAAAGTAATAAAGATAAAAATAGGAATAATATAAAATATAAAGGTACAACAGAGATTGTCAACAAAACCAACAGCTTAATTAAAAACAAAAAAAGATTAACAGTATAAACCAACCTCTTAAAAACTTTGCCAAGCAGGCAACGAATAGTTATATAGATAAACAGTATTAGCCATGGAAAGGAGAACATAACTACAAATAAGTAGAGATTTTACAAAGAGAGAGAGAGAATGTACCATAAGAAATTATATAGCAATGAAATTTAAAACTATCCAAATGGAATGTGTTCTAGAAAAACCCCAAATTCATATGTTGAAGCCCTAACACCTAGTATCTCAGAATGTGACTGTTTGGAGATATAAACATAATCTCTTAAAGGTAGGGCCTTTAAGGGTAATTTAAAATGAGGCCCTTGGGTGGGCCCTAATCCAATCTGAGTGGTCACCTTAGAAGGAAATTTGGACATAGAGATACCAGGGGCATGTGGTCACAGAGGGACAACCGTGTGAGGACAAACAGCAAGAATATGGCCATCTACAAGCCAAGGAGTGAGGCCTCAGAAGAGGCCTGACACCTGACACTTTGATCTTGGACTTCAAGCCTTCAGAAATGTGAGAAAACAAATTTCTGTTGTTCAAACTACCCAGTCTATGATACTTTGTGTGGCAGCCCTAGCAAACAAATGCAGTTACTAAAACTGACTTAAGAAAAAATAGAAAAATGAGGCAGACCTATAACAGTGTTTCCTAACCTTTTTATTGTTGTTGCTCTTGTCCCCAAGGAAAGGAAAACCATTCTCCCTAATGTGAAAAGTTAAACATGAAAGAATAAGATTTTGTCCGGTAGAGTTGAGCTTTGGAGGGCTGCACATTATTGTAAGATCTAAGATTTTTTTTTGACCCTTGCTTCCCCCGAGAACCAATCTCACCCCCTAGGAATGTATGATCTGCAGTGTTTGAAGAAAGTAAATCACTCCCCAAAAATCTTCCTTTTCCCCCTCATCTTCTCCAAAACCAGAACAGCTTCAGCTAGTTTTGTAGGCAAATTTTAAAAATAAATTTATTTATTCATTTATTTATTTAAATTATTTTTTTGAGACAGGGCCTTGCTCTGTTGCCTGGGCTAGACTGCAGGTGGCATCATCATAGCTCACTGCAACCTCAAACTCCCAGGACCATGCAATTCCCTGGCCTCAGCTTCCTGAGTAGCTGGGACTACAGGTATGTGCCACTATGCCCAGCTAATTTTCTTTTTTTAATTTTTTGTACAGACGAGGTCTTGGGGTCTCACTACGTTGCTCAGGCTGGTCTTGATCTCCTGTCCTCAAGTGATCCTCCTGTCTTGGCCTTCCAAAGTGCTAGGATTACAGTTATAAGACCCTGTGCCTGGCCTTTAGACAAATTTTATCAAAGCTTGAAGAAACTCCTATCTCATAAAATAGGGAAAGCTCCTCAATAAATTTTATGAGATTGGTGTAATTTTATAAAACTTAACAAGGGTAGTATGAAAAATCAAATTTTAAACCAATCTCAGTTATATTCTATTTTTTTTGTTCTTCAACTACTCTTTCAGTCATTTAACGATTTATTTAACAAACACACTGCCATGTGAAAGAGAAGTTGTTCTAGACTCTGGGGATACAGAATGATGAAGACAGAGGTCCCTGCCCTCTGGAAATTACATTTTAGTTGGGGAAGTTGCCAAAAACCCAAATTCCTAAATAGAAAAAGATAAAATTCAGTGCAGCAGATTCAAATAGCATGGGATGATAGAGAATAACAAATATACTACTTTTGATCAATTGTACAAGAAAAGTTAAGATCCTAAGTAATTTGCAAACCAACTCCAAATGACAGGTAGAGGGAGGACAGGGGTGAGACATGGAGAATGAGAGTGTGAATGAATAATGCATAAAGTGCCATTTAAAGTTGCATTTGGCTACCAGTAAAAGAAAACCCAACAAACAATGGCTTCAGTAAATAATGTTTTTATTCCATGCACCAAAAATTCTGGAGGTTGGAAGTCCTGGGCTTTAATAGTAGCTGATCAATGTCATCAAGGATATAGATTCCTTTTCTCCTTCTCTACAGTCTTTAGCATGAGACTTTTATCCAAATAATCATAATATAGCTGATGTTCCTCTAGGTATCTTGTCTACACTAGTAAGAATTTAAAAAAAGGAAGAGGCTTTTAAAAGTTACTAGATGCTTGATCCAGTGACTTCTGCATCATCTTATTGGTCAGAACTTGGTCACATAATCACTCCTGCTCTTGTGGAGCCTTGTGAAGTTAAAATCAGGGTTCTATTAGTAAGAAAGAAAGTGAGAATAGATCCTGATGGTCAGCTAGCATCATGTGCCACAACCAAGTAGTGATTAATCGCAGAAAAGTAAGGATGATTAAAAATGGGAAAGTTCATCAGTGACTCATCATATTAGCAAATTAAGGGAGAAAAACTGTATGATAATCTCAATAGGTACAGAAAAAGTATTTGGTGAAAATTCATCACCTTTTCATGAAAAGCATTCTTATAAAATACATATGAAATGGAATCTTCTTAACCTGATAAAATATAACTGCTGAAATCTATAGCACATTTCATGTTTAATAGAGAACTGTTAGAAACAGACCCTTTAAATTCAGGGACAAGAAAAGGATATTGATTATATAAACTTCTATTTAATATTGTACAGACCTAGCCAAAGCAATAAGACAAGATGTAATGGGTATGAATGGGAACAGTAGAAATGAAAAAGTTTTCATTTCCTATGAATTATTGTGTACATATTAAATCCAAATGAATCCTTAGGTAAACTATTAAAAGATATTAAAAAGTCCAATCACAGTGCTGGATACATGATCAACATATGGATAGCAATAACTTGTCTATAGATCAGCAATAACTACAAAGAGAATAAGTGAAATTTAAAGTAAATATTCCACTCACTATAATGTACCTGGAAATGAATCTAATAGCAGATGGACAGAATCATAAAACTTTGGTCTTAAAACAAAGATCTAAACAAATATCAATATAAATCATGTCAATAGACAAGAAGACAATATTGTAAAGATATCAGTTCTTCCTATATTAATCTCTAAGTAAAAACTTCCATAGACATCTCAACAGAATTTCACGAAACTTGACAAACTGATTTTAAAATTCATATTGAAGGGTAAACTGTAAAATACATAAGGCCATTTTGAACAAGGAAAAAGATGAAGGAAATGAAGGGAAACTCACCTTACCAGATATAAAACTCTACCATACGTCCATAGGACTTAATGTGATAGTGGTATAGCAATAGACAAATAGCCAGTGGAACAGAACTGAGGGTCCAGAAACAGATTACATATACACTCCTCCTCCACATACATACGTATATGGAGCTTGATTTATAAAAGCATAGGCTGTGCAGAGCAGTAAGGTAGATGCTTCAATAAATAGTACTCCATTATTCTTAGAAAATGATATTGGAAGCCTCTTTTGACATGAAAATCAATTCCCAGATGTGAATTGTGAAAGGTAAAAAGGTTATACTTTCATAGCAATGTTCGAACTTTTTGATCTCAGCATCCCTGAGAACCCCATACAGTTTCTGTTTGTTCTAATATGTTTATGTTTGTTTTGTGTGCGTTTACATCTGTTGATAGTTGCTGATTAGAAATTAAAAGATACATTTTTTACATTTTTATTTATTTTATTCCAGAATATTATGGGTAAAAAACATTGAGGTTACATATATTGCCTGTGCACTGACCGTCATAGCTACAAATGTGCTCATCCCCAGACAGTGTGTACCACACCCATTAGATGTAAATTTACCATTCCCTTCTCCCCCCTCCCTCCTGCCTGAGACCCAGTGATTGCTACTTGCATATGTGCACATGAGTGTTGATCAATCAGTACCAATTTGATGGTGAGTACATGTGGTGCTTGTTTTTCCATTCTTGAGATACTTCACTTAAAAGAATGGGCTCCAGCACTATCCAGAATAATATAAGAGGTGTTAGTTCACCATTGTTTTTTGTGGTTGAGTAGTACTCCATGGTATACGTATACCACATTTTATTAATCCACTCATGTATTGATGGCCACTTGGGTTGTTTCTACATCTTTGCAATTGTGAATTGTGCTGCCATAAACATTCGAGAGCAGGTATATTTTTTATAGAATGTATTTTTTTCCTTTGGGTAAATGCCCAGTAGTGGGATTGCTGGATCAAATGGTAGTTCTACGTTTAGTTCTTTGAGGTATCTCCATACTCCTTTCCATAGAGGTTGTACTAGTTTGCAGTCGATCAGAGGTGTATGAGTGTTCCTGTCTCTCTACATCTATGTCAACATTTGTTGTTTTGTGACTTTTTGATAAAAGCCATTCTCACTGGAGTTAAATGATATCTCATTGTGGTTTTAATTTGCATTTCCCTGATGATTAGAGATGATGAGCGTTTTTTTATGTTTCTTGGCTGTTATTCTATCTTCTTTTGAAAAGTATCTGTTCATGTCCTTTGCCCATTTTTTAATGGGGTTGTTTGATTTTTTCTTACTGATTTTTCTGAGTTCTGTATAGATTCTAGTTATCAACCCTTTATCAGATGTTTAGTTTACAAATATTTTCTCCCATTCTGTAAGTTGTCTATTCACTCTAGCAATAGTTTCTTTGGCTGTGCAGAAGCTTCTTAATTTGATTAGGTCCCATTTGTTTATTTTTGTTATCACTGTGCTTGCTTTTGGGATCGTCTTCATAAATTCTTTGCCTAGGCTAATGTCTATAATAGAGTTTTTCCAACATCTTCTTCCAGAATTCTTATGGTTTCATGTCTTAGGTTTAAGTCTGTCATCCATTGTGAGTTGATTTTTGTGAGAGGAGAGAGGTGCACATCCTGTTTCAGTCTTCTACGTGTGGCTATCTAATTTTCCCAGCACCATTTATTGAATAGGGATTCTTTTCCCCAGTGTATGTTCTTGACTGCTTTGTCAAAAATTAGATGTCTGTATGAGGATGGTTTTATGTCTGGGTTCTCTGTCCTGTTCCATTGGTCTAAGTCTCTGTTCTTTTGCCAGTACCATGCTGTTTGGGTTACTATAGCCTTGTAGTATAGTTTGAAGTCTGGTAGATTGATGCCTCCCAATTTGTTCTTTTTGCTTAAGATTGCTTTGGCTAGATGGAGTCTTCTCTGGTTCCACATGAAGCATAGAATTATTTTTTCTAGATCTGCAAAAAATGATGTTGGTATTTTGATAGGGACTCCATTGAATCTGTAGGTCACTTTGAGTAGTATAGACATTTTAACAATGTTGATTCTGCCAATCCATGAGCATGGTGGGGTTTTCCATCTGTTTGCATCCTCTGCTATTTTCCTCTACAGGGTTTCATAGTTCTCCCTATAGAGATCCTTCACCTCCTCAGTTAAATGTAGTCCTAGGTATTTTATTTTCTGTGTTGCTATTGTTAAAGGTATTGAGTCTTTGATTTGGTTCTTAGTTTGACTGTTGTTGGTGTATATGAATGCTACTGATTTTTGTGCATTGATTTTGTATCCTGAGACTTTGCTAAACTTATTTATCAATTCCAGTAATCTCATGGAAGAGTCTTTGCTGTTTTCTAGATATAAGATCATGTCATCTGCAAAGAGTGATATTTTGACCTCTTCTGGTCCCGCTTGTATGCCCTTTATTTCCTTCTCATGTCTGATTGCTCTGGCTAGGACTTCCAGCATTATGTTGAATAGAAGTAGTGATGGGGCATCCTTGTCTGGTGCCAGTTCTAAGTGGGAATGCTTTCAATTTTTCCTTGTTCAGTATGATGTTGGCTGTGGGTTTGTCACATATGGCTTTGATCATTTTGAGATAAGTCCTGTCTTTGCCTATTTTGTTAGGTGTTCTTATCATAAAAGGGTGCTGAATTTTGTCAAATGCTTTTTCTGCATCTATTGAGAGGATCATATGGTTTTTGTTTTTATTTTTATTTATATGATGGATTACATTTATAGATTTGCATATGTTGAACCATCCCTGCATCTCTGGGATGAAGCCCACTTGGTCATGATGGATTATTTTTTTGAAGAGCTGGTGAATTCGATTTGCTAGTATTTTATTGAGAATTTTTACATCTATATTCATAAGGTATGTTGGTCTATAGTTTTCTTTTCTTGTTGGGTCCTTACCTGGCTTTGGCATCAGGGTGATGTTGGCTTTGTAATACATATTGGGGAGGATTCCTTCCTTCTTGATGTTGTGGAATAATTTCTGCAGGATAGGCACCAGATCTTCTTTGTAGGTCTGGTAGAATTCTGGTGTGAAACCATCTTGTCTGGGCCTTTTTTTTTTTAGGAATGTTTTTTATTACTGCTTCAATTTTGGTACTTGATATTGGTCTGTTCAGAAAATCTACATCTTCCAGGTTGAGCCTAGGGAGGTGGTGTGTTTCTAAGAATTTGTCCATTTTCTCCATGTTTTCAAGATTATGTGCATAGAGATTTTTGTAGTATTCAGAGGTGATACTTTGTATTTCTGTGGTATCAGTTGTAATTTCTCCTTTCTCATTTCTAATGGAGCTTATTAGAGTCCTTTCTTTTCTGCTTCTGGTTAATCTAGCTAGAGGTGTGTCAATTTTGTTTATCTTTTCAAAGAACCAGCTTTTTGTTTTATTAATCTTCTGTATAGATCTTTTGTTATCAATTTCATTTAGTTCTGCTCTGATCTTATTTATTTCTTTTCTTCTGCTGGGTTTGGGATTGGTTTGCTCATCCTTTTCCAGGTCTTTGAGACGATTCATTAGATTGTTGATTTTTGATCTTTCCGTCTTTTGGATTTAGGTATTTATGACTATGAATTTTCCTCTCAGGACTGCTTTAGCTGTGTCCCACAGATTTTGGTAACATGTGTCCCCATTATCGTCTACTTCAAAGAATCTTTTGATTTCCATCCTAATTTCCTCCTTGACCTGAACATCATTCCCCAGCAGGTTGTTTACTTTCCATGACTTTTGCCTACAGATGAGTGTTTCTGCTGGAGTTGATCTCTAATTTTTTTCCACTATGGTCTGAGAAGATGCATGGTATAATTTCTATTTTTTTAAATTTGTTGAGATATGTTTTGTGCCCTAGGATGTGATCAATCTTAGAGAATGTCCTGTGTGCTGATGAGAAGAAAGTATACTTGGTGGTTTTTAGGTAGAATGTTTTGTAAATATCTGTTAGGCCCATGTGTTCTGAAGTTCTATTTAAGTCCCTTATTTCTTTATTTATTTTCTGTTTGGAGGATCTTTCCAGTTCCGTCAGCAGGGTGTTGAAGTCCCTGGCTATTACGGTGCTACTGTGTATCATTTTGTTTTGATCAAGTAGGATTTGCTTTATGAATGTGGGTGCTTCTGTGTTAGGTGCATAAATATTTAAGATTGTTATGTCTTCTTATTGAATTGTTCCCTTTATCATTATATAGTGACCATCTTTATCTTCCATTGCTTTTGTTAATTTGAGGAATAAGTTATCTGCTATGAGAACTGCTACTCCTGCTTTCTTTTGGTTTCCAGTAGCATGGAAAATTGTTTTCCATCCCTTCACCTTGAGTCTGTATGGTCCTTGTGGGTTAGATGCATTTCCTGAAGACAGCAGATACTTGGCTTGTGTATATTTATCCATTCTGCCAGTCTGTGTCTCTTCAGTGGGCAGTTCAAGCCTTTCATATTTATTGAGAGAATTGATAAGTGGGTGGATTTTTGTTCATCCTGTTAATTTGAACTTTTTTGTTTTGTTTTATCTCTTCAGCCATTGTGGTATCTGACCTTTAATCTTTTGCTTTTGGGTAATTTTACATTGGTAAGTGTTTCTTGTGATGCTCTGTGAATAACACAGTTTTATGAACTTCCTGAAGAGTAGGCCTTGTCTTGACAAATTCCCTCAGCATTTGCTTGTGTGGGAAATACTTAATTTCCCCTTCATATATAAAACTTAATTTTGCAGGACACAAAATTCTAGGTTGGGCATTATTCTGTTTGAGAAGACTGATGATGGGGCTCCAGTCCCTTCTGGCTTGGAGGGCCTCAATTGAGAAGTCTGCTGTTAGTCTGATGGGTTTTCCTTTGTAAGTTACCTGTTGGTTTTGCCTCCCTGCTGGTAAGAGCTCCTCTTTCGTATTTATTTTGGCTAGTCTGATGACTATGGGTCATGGTGTATTCCTCTTTATGTTGAGTCTTCCGGTAGTACTATGAACTTCTTGTACCTGGATATCTAAATTTCTAGCAAGGCCAGGGAAATTTTCCTCAATTATTCCCTCGAATAGATTATCCAACCCTTGTGTATTTTCTTCTTCACCCTCTAAAAGATATATTTTTATTTATTTATTAATTTTAAAATAATCCATTACACACTAGCAGAGATATTGTATTTTTATTTAAATAACTATGTTTTCCAAAATAAATAGTTGAGTGAAAAGAGTAGTATTGCTCTATGTTTTTGGAAATCTCTGATTTCTGGCTTAGGAGAAGACACTTGAATTGTCATACCTGCTTTTGCTCTCAATCTTTTGCAATATTACGTATGATGTAGCCTCTAGAAAATTTGTTTTACACTTGTGAGAGAATGAGAGTGAACATAGTTTTAACTTGAATATTCGTGTATCACACTTTGAGAATTACTATTGTAGAGGAAACTTTACGATAATGTATCTTTCTGACTTCAGGGTAGGAAAGGCTTTCTTCAACAAGACATAATAAGTATAAACTCTACACACGTACACATACAAGATAATTTTGATCTATTAAAGTAACAATCTGGTCATCAAAAAATGACAATAAAGAAGGTGAAAAGGTAAGTTATGACTTGAGAGAAGATATTTATAACACGTGTGTCTGACAAGATAGGTATCTAGATATGTAAAGAGCTACTACTCATCAATAAAAAACCTCATTACTGGAAATTAGGGAATCTAATCAGGGAGATTCAAATTAAAACCCCAATCATATGCCACTTCACATGTATTAGACTGGTATAATAAAGAGTTGGATAATTCTAAGTATCAGCAAAGGATGCAAAGCAAAAAGAACTCTGTATACTGTTGGAGTGGGCCTAAGTTCTTATAACCGCTTTGGAGAGCAATTTGACATCATGTAGTAAAATTGAAGGTGCACTAAATCTATGATCCAGCAATTCAGCTTTCAGATTATGCCCTAGATTACAGTTTTCCTACTTGGGTACCACAAACAGGTTACACATGTCAAGGGTACTGAGTCTTTCACTCCAAAGGTGTTTGTGGGGCCTGGACTAGCCATGCGTATCAGGCTAGTGGCCTCTGGCTGCCAGGAGTCTTGCTCACTTGCCTCAGTGTGTTGTGCAAATATTATTTCTAGATGTACCGTGATGTCAAAATGGTTGAGAAGCTCTTTCCTAGAGACATACTAAAATGTGCATCGCAGCAATGTCATGTAAAAAATGTGATGGTAAGATTCCAGTTTATAGATGCAGAAATAAAGAGGGAAATAGAAAATAACCTTCAGGCAAGAAGTACAGTAATAATTACTGTAAACAAGATCCACTGATAAATGCTGAAATTAATAAATGAGATTATGAGGAGAACCAGAATTTAAGTAATCTCAAAGCATTTCCCTCAAGATATTTATTAACTACAAAGGGAAAGATTGTAACATTATAGAGTAGAACCCTGGCGGAAGCCACTGTAACTAAGTGATCAAGGTTATCACCACCAGTGAGAAGACATATTGACATCATGAATCCTGTGCTGTGATGCACTAAGAAAGTCACAGCATTATTTCCTCTGATATTCTTGCCAACAATGTAAAATGTCATTCCAATCATGAGAAAACATTAGACAAACTGAAATTGAGGGATGTGACAAAATAACTGATCAAAAGTATCAGGGTCATAAAAAAACGAGGAAGGAGTGAAGAAGAAATAAGCTAAGGAGAAATAACAACTACATACCGTGAGGTCGAAAACCACTTCACTCTGAGTATCAGGGAGAGGGGTTTTGAAGTAAATTAAGGTTACCCAGAGCTTTTATCTTCCTGAACAGCCACTGACTCACCAAACAGTGGGTGAATTCATAAAAACTGTAAGTATTTGGTTGACTATAAGACGCAGGAGAAAAAAAGCCTTTTAATAAGCACTTATTTTCATTTAAGCAACATTAATGTGCAAACATCTTTTTGAAACTATGGGAAGACAGATCCTAAAATACTCCTAGTAGGGAAGGAACAGTAAATAGAAATCAGTTGTATATTCCCATTATTACTAATTTAACATATGTAATAAAAACATCATATAAACTTAGCATTTGGTGTTTGGTCTGAACTGTTTTATTTTAGTGAACGCTTGTTAAAATCCATATTTTTAAGGAGTTTTATTGAGTCGTTTGTAACCTCAGTCCTCCTTACCTAATTTCTCCATAGTAAGTTTTTAATTCATAAATTGTCTTACCACAGTTGTTTTTAAGAGCCTAACCCTCAGGCTTGAGAAGGAGTTACTATACAAATTTGGTTAATATTGACTTATTATAATGAATGTTTTTCAGTTTTTTATATATGTATAGGGAGTGAGTTAAACTGATCCTTGCATTTGGAATTTCTGGTAAACTAAAGTTATATTTGTTTATTCAATATGAGTTCCTCTCAATCTCTAACTTATTGTTATGTTTCTTGTCACACATACCTTAAATTTCATAAAGTCCAGTATGATTTTATTTTTTAGCACAGTATTACTCTAGTACACTGTATCCCAAAATGTGATTGTTTCACTTGCATTTAACTCTGTTTTGAAAGTATTTCAGATATTTGAGTTACTGTTTTAAGGATATTCTTAAAATATCCAGAAAATACCACAGACATTTGGATCTGACTGTTCTAGGCTCTTTCAGATTAGAAATACTTCACTACAGACTTTTTGCAGAAGTTAATTCCAAAGATACATGCCTTTAAAGTAAAGTAACACAAATTAGAAATTGATGTGAAGGGAAAACAAAGGACTAATAGCATTGGGTACAAAAACTAGAGTCAGGATTGAAATTAATACACAAAATACCCTGATCTTGGAAATAGTTGTGTTCTTTATTTTTATATTCTAGCAACCTCATATTTCCTCAAGTGCCCAATCCTTTGTAAAGCATGATATTATTTGTGTAGGAAATGTAAGAAATTTACGTTTCTGAGTTCAGAGAAGTTATATGGGTCCACAATTCCTTATCTGAAGAAATCTTTGGAACCAAATGTGTTTCAGATGTCGGAACCTTTTGGATTTAAAAAAGATAATACTGTTTTGATACCTTATATTATGTAATAACCCCAGCAGGGTTTAGGGCAGAACTGCATAATCAACACATTAATATTTTTATAGTAAGACATATACATATTCACACAAAGTGGTATACATAAGGCAGATAATCTCATCTCAATTCTGGGTTTTGCTGACTAATGAGTTAAAAAACAATTAGTTTTGAGAGCTTGTGGTATGGTGTTTTAGAATTACAAATAAGGGATAGTGGACCTGGATACTAATTAGAGCTGAGAAAAAAACACAGGAAACAATAATTAACAGCTGTGGTCTTGGCTCTAAGTATGGTGAGAGTTAAAAGAATTCAAAGACTTCACCAAGAAGGGAAGTTTTGAACTGGGGTAAAAGAAGAGTCATAGAAAAGTGTTTCATTTGGAAATGAGCAAGGCTAATGCCAACTAGCCCAATTAGAACCCAGGGTCTCTGTCAGAGGATAGTGAAATAAATAGAGGCATGTGGGGACAGGGTGGGAAGATTATGGAGGGTTTGAATGTCAAATGTAAGAGTTGTAATACTGTGTCAAGAGTCACAAAACTTTAACCAAAGAAGTGATGTGAACAATAGCAGGCCTTGGTGGCAGAATGTGGAGACATAAAGGGAACATAACATAGTATTATCAAAAAACAAAATTACAACAAATTTGAAGATCTAATTGACTTTTATTAGCAATTTGTGAATTGAGGAGCATATCATCTAAAGATTTAGAGAAGGCACTCTTATGAGCTGTGCAAAGGTGTTTGGCTTTATAGGAAGAAAAGGGTTGAAGAAAGCAGAAACAGGGAACAAAAAGCCAATTGGTTATTTCAAAGTTACTTTCCTTATAGAGTTAAAACAGAGGGTACTTCCTTATCATACTGGCTCAGGTAAACTGGGCCCCTGTGAATTGGTGGCTGTGAATCTCCTGATTTTTTGGAAAACTGGCCCTTTCAAAGTTTAGTTTGATTATGTGTCACGTAGCACAAGTGACTCCATTCTGGTTTGGTCTGGTCTGTTGGGCCTAGTGTAGGAGCTCAGTCCAAATCAATATCTTCTTACGCATTTTATTTAACAGTAGTCAAAGTTGAGTTTAAGATTTCTAGACTGAGAGCCTGGAAAACCAGTGGTTTCATGGAGAAAAGCAGAAAGGATAAATACTTCCAACTGGAAGAGTTTAGAACATGTTGTTTAATGCGAAATCCAAGTGGAAATGTTTCATAATTAGGTATAAAAGCAAAGGTACAGGTTATAAATATTCAGGGCTAGAATGGAAAAATCACTGAATTGTAAACATGCATTGTATTATTAAATATACGTGAACAATTATTTATTTTATTTTATAGAAACCAGATGTGGTGAGGCTAATATACCACGTGTCACGTAGTTAATTCATTGTATAGCTGAGAGCAGAACCAGGTCTTCCATGTGTGATGTTCTTGCCTTTGCAGTACTGTATGTACTGTCTCTCATACTATTAATACTATTTCTAGTTAAAACCTTGATAGTGAAAGAGGTTGCTGGAGAGATGAGGTACCTGTGGGGAGAAAAGAACAAGACAGAGCTTTGGAGAATGCCCACCGGTAGGAGTAGAAGCCAGAAGAGGAGGCAATCTGGAAGATGAGAAACAAGTGGAGGATGTGGTGTCAGTAGCCAGGGGAATGGGAACTTTCAGAGAGAAACCAGTGATCAGTTTTATGAAATATGATAGAGAAGAAGAGATGGATGAGGATGGATAATTGGACTTACATAAGAATTACTTTTTGGTAATCCTTGCAACTATAGTTTCTGTAGTTGAAGGTGATGAAGGTTGAAGTCAAGCTGCAAATATTTATTGAGCATCTGCCTTGTGTCAGACACTGTTCTCTGGGGATGCAGGAGTGAACAGAACAAATCTCTGCCCTCAGGGAGCTTACATTGGGAGGGGGGACCGTTAACAAACATGTAAGTGGTATTTAAGTTTTCTGCATAGGACTTGTTAATCCATAAAAGCCTTTCCAGTCATCTATTCTACCATCTATGCAGCCTGACCAGACACCCTTACCTGAGCCTAGTCCTGATCCTGACATTGTCCCAAGGGGAGAGAAGAAACAGGTGTATAGACTATACACTTGAGAAGTTTGTCATGAAATAAAGAGGGATTTGGATGGCTTCAAAGCTTTAAAGGTGGAGAACTGACAAACTATAAAGTATTATCTGTATGTGTTATAAAATCTAAATAGCTTTTAAGACTGTAGAAGAGCTGACATCATGAAAATGACCAGGTTTTTTACACAGGCAGGTTTCCCTTAGGGTATATAGGCAAGGTAGCAGTGAGTGGGGAAAGCTGGGGTGACCCTCACCAATATTCAAAGTAAATAAAAAGTTTACTGTGAGTATGTACTGCTCTACTCTTGGGTGGAGAAGTTATGGGATAGATATATCTTTTGTAGTCATCTAGAATTAACTTGCTCTCTGTTCTATTTTTGTGGTGCCCCAACACCCAAGTTGCTCTATCACTGAAATCAGTGAGCTGTTCTTGGCCCTGAGGGCAAACGCCTCTCTGTTGGAAAGAAGAATGGAAAAGAGGATGATCTAGATGCCCTAGCCATTCATCCTTTGTGAGATAACCTGGGTAGACTACTCCGTGATCAATTGTTGATCAGTATGTTTGTTGACTTTGAGCTTAGGGATTTTCTGAAGGCCCTAGAAAACATGGAAGAACCATTTTGAGAGGCTGTGGTTTCCTCTGCTCTGATTTCTCCACCAATTCCTTCCCATCTGTTTTCTCTCGTCCTGTGATTTCTCAGTTTCTGGCCTACTGGTAGAACCTTACCTTGGCTTTCTGTATTACTGTTGTTTCATTCTTAAAAGTGTGTACATTATGTTCATTATGTGTATTTGGGGTGGAGGTGGAAGGTGTGCATTGCTACTTCCGAAGGATTTTGTGATGAAGGGTAGGCAGATGCATGTATTCAGTTTGTCATATTGAACCTAACATGATGACTAAATTTATATTTTTTTTCGAGTTAGAAAGTTTAATTATCACACAGAAATGGGCATTCAAGTTACCACATTGGGACTGTTGTTTGCCACTTCAAATGACTTAACATGTCAACCACACAAGACTGACCCAGAAAGGATGACTAAATTTAAAACCCTGTAATCAGGACCTATAGCCCATTTAAGAAACTGCCTTTATTAATATTAAAATTTAAAAAACCTTTTATTAAAAAAGAACTGGCCATAGTTACTTTTGAGAGTATAAGTTTCTTCAAATATCTGAAATCTTTATGTGGAAGCTGTGACCCTTGGACTATTTGTTGGTGCCCACCTGCAACTGTCAGCTTTTGGTTTATAACAACACGTGCCTGTAGCTATGAAAAAGGCAGGAGGAAGATTAGATTCCAGGAGAAAGAATAGATTTAAGACTCCAGGTTGATCCAACGTGGAACTGGCACTTTATAAAACAAAGAAATATCTTTTTATCTCCAAAGTTTTACACTTATTTAGTGTTTCATATGGACATTTTAGATTATAAATATTATTATACAATATAAAAACAATGCTTCATATTTTTTTTGGGTCTTAAAAATGCACAGTCCTCATACACAGTAGTAGATACATCACTGAATAATTATAGACAGCATTAAGAGGATTTAAATTTTATTTTGGTACTACTGTATAATATTAGGTTCTCACCTAAAGTGAGCTTTATATTGGAAAAACCAAGTAAAACAGAATATTCATAATTAATAATCACATGAATTTCAATATGTTAAAAATGTGTTGGGAGGCAAGTGTGTATTTGGATTTCAAATTATTCTCTTCAGTATCTAAAGATCCAGTTATTGCATGTGTCATTATGTTTTATTTCTTTTTTTTTAGGTCTCTTTTATTCAAAACCTTGTATTTTGCGTAGAAAGAGTTTACCGTGTTCCTGACTTTGGTGTCTGGGAAAGAGGAAGCAAATATAATAATGGTAGCACAGAGCTGCATTCAAGGTAATTTGCTGATTTCTGAGTTTTTAAATTTAAATGTATGGGATTTGAATATAAATAAAAAAGCATTAAATTGGAATTGTGCTATGTTAATTTTCAATACTATTTTTTTCTACCTGTGAAATTCACTTAAAATTAAAGCAAAAGAGCCTGCTCTCAAGTGCCTGTAAACAGGTGCAGGAATGGAGCAGCCATCTTTCCCAACCTCCCAAGGTGTCAGTATGTGCATATCAGCCTTCATCATTAATCCACAGCTTGGCCTTTCTGTTCAACCACATCATTTTCTTTTTCCTCTTTGAAATTACATTATTCGAAATGTGAAGTACATTAAAATTTCCAAACACCAGTTGTATATGCATTGCATGTAAAATTCGCTTCCATATTATAGAGCTGATTTTAATCCTAACCACAGATTCTCATACTCTTCATATAAAACTTAGTGTTCAGTGTCATCTGTAAGAGCTGTATCTTGAGCTTGGTTTAGTGCACATGAATAAGCAACGATAGCTGATGACTGATGTTAATAGTTTATGAATTACCTTTACTCCTTAGAGTTAAGGAAATAGCTTTAGTGACTGATGGCACTTTTCATATATTCTAATTTTATGTCCAGAGGGGCATCTTTTACCAAAAGAGGTAGCTCAGTAAGTCTTATCCATGTTGCACTAAAAGATACAAGAATTTAAGCTAAAGGTTATCACTGTAAGTCAGTTTGGATCATTGAGACTTAAATGAGAGAAATAGTGTAGGACAGCAGTCCCCAACCTTTTTGGCACCAGGGACTGATTTCATGGAAGACAGTTTTTCTACAGTCTGGGGGGAGGGGAGGGGAGGGAAGGCGGAGTTCAGGCAGTGATGCAAACAATGGGGAGCAGCTATAAATACAGATGAAGCTTCACTGCCCCTCACCTCCTGCTGTGCAGCCCAGTTCCTAAGAGGCCACGGACCAGTGGTCCACGGCCTGGGGATTGGGGAATGTAGGTCTAGGAAACACTGGTTAAGAGGAATCTGCAGCTCTATGCATTTTTTGGATAGAAGGGCTAATCACACACAAATAATTAAGCTGATATAATATTGAGTAAACTAAACACTGGCTCCAGATCACTAGCTATGTAACCCTGAGCAAGTTATGTAACCTCTCTATGCTTCAGTATCCTCATCTGTAAAATGAAGATAATAATAGTTTTGACTTCATAGCATTGTTGTAATGATTCAGTTAATATATGTAAAGTATTTAAATGCCTGGCATAAATAAGAGCTAGAATACTAGTGTACTCACACACTGAAGAAAATTTTAATAACAAAGACTGAAATAAAAAGGACTTTCAGATTAATCCTTGTTAACTAATATGCAAACCTTTTTCCATAGGTTTTATGATTCATGTGAGGCATTTTTACAATATACAGAATAGTAGCAATCAGTGAAGAAGTCAGTGAGGTAGAGAAGTAATTTGTGGAAAATCTTAGTTCAGACATTAAACAAATCCTGTCAAATACTAAACGCAGGAGGATAATATTATATTTCAGCCATCATCCAAATTAAGTTCTCAATATTCCAAAAGTATCACTCAAATTACAAAAAAGAAAGTGTTGTAAAGTGTTATACCATGGACAATTAGAAGATCAATGTTAAATGTATAAAACCCATCATCCAAGCCTAAATGGCAAACTTCATTTCCCATCCATTTGAATAAAATCAGCTTGCTACAATTAAGATTAATTTTGCATGCAAAAGGTAGCAAAGAACATCACATAATGTGATGTTTAATCTTTATCACATCTAATTAGATAAGATGATTTTTAATTCATCTTTTCAGTATTTATGATTACCAGGTCCCTTCTTTTCTTTTTCTTTTTCTTATTTTATTTTATTATTTTTTTTTCTTTTTGAGACAGAGTCTTGCTCTATCACCCTGGCTAGAGTGTAGTGGTGTCATCATAGCTCAATTTAACCTCAAACTCCTGGGCTCAAGCGATTCTCCTGCCTCGGCCTCCTGAGTAGCTGGGACCACAGGCATCCTCCATCATGCCCAGCTATTTTTCTATTTTTTGTAGACATGGGGGTCTTGCTATTGCCAAGGTTGGTCTCGAACTCCTGACCTTAAGCAGTCCTCCCACCACGGCCTCCCAAAGTGCTAGGATTACAGGCGTGAGCCACTGTGCCCAGCCCCTTCCTTTCTTTTTAATAACCATTTAATACATGTCAACCTGATCTCATTGCCACTATTTTCGGTATGAAATATTTAGACTAGGAGTTTTTGTGTTTGTAAAAACTGTAGTGAGCTCAGAAAGAACCTTGGATAAAAGTTACCATTGACCCCAGAAAGTGAGGGTGTTTGTTGAAAGTTCCGTAGAGACAAAACAGAGGCTTCAACTTGTTCTCCTGTAACTGAGGTACCAGTCTTTAAATTGACTCATTAAGGTTTTTATTTCAAGGCTTAGAAAATCATTATGTGATGTTCTTTGCTACCTTTTGCATGCAAAATTAATCTTAATTGTAGCAAGCTGATTTTATTCAAATGGATGGGAAATGAAGTTTGCCATTTAGGCTTGGATGATAGGTTTTATACATTTAACATTGATCTTCTAATTGTCCATGGTATAACACTTTACAATTCCCAAAAAGAACTTTAAACTTTTTTTTTCCCCCCCAAATATTTCTGAGCTCAGGTCTCCATGAGCCTATTTTGGATGTGTCACTTCTGGTGCCAAAAGAATATATTTTGAAACTGCAGGAGAACTGAACTCCATGGCTCTCATGGACACAGTGATGGCAATAGTAGTGGGAGGCCAGTATCCTTCTGTGCTTAGGGCTGGGTAGTGGAATGTAGAGCTGCTACCAGCCGGGGATCAAGTCACAACACTTAGTCTATTGCTGCTATAGTACTCCCCAGAACTATCTGGGCCTTGCTGGATCTGTTCGTTATTGCTTAGTGCGGTATCCTTGTTATAACCTCAAGCTGTTCTCATAATTTCAAAGGTTATAATTTTCCGCTTGAATTAATATATATTAATACTTGTTATAAGTACTTACTTCTCTTTGCCTTCTGACTTTTTCTTCCACTCTCCCTCTATCTCTGTGTTTTAATAGAAGGCATAGAGAGAACAGAGCACAGCTGGACTGTTGCCTTGGTGCTTACTGGGGCCTTGGCCAAAGTTACTGGCTCTTTTTCCCTTGCCACACTGGGTACATCTCATCTAAGTGCACCCTGTATTGAAGATTTCCACCCTGGAGCCCCCAAAACATGCACATATGCTCTTCTGAGATCGAAGACTCCCTCTTCAGCAACTGTGCTCAGTGGTCCTTTTAATAATTGCAATCGGTGGCCTGAACTGTTGTAAAATATGTTTAGCCAGGCAAGGAACATTACTGCTTTTTATATAGGGGGAAGCTAACATTTAGGTTTTGTGATTTCCTCCTGCCCCTGCCCCCTTAAATCACACAGTTCAGTAGGTGGTAGAAACAGAACTGGAATCTAGGTCATTAGCCCCCAAATCCAAGGTCATTTTTACTATATCACATATTTTAAAGTCTTAAAAAGTTTTTCTAAAGTGTGAAAAAATAGCAGGGTGTAAACTCTGTAGAATTGTTATAAGTTTCAAGGATATCTTCATTTAGTAATCAGTACAGCTTGATTCAGCTTAATGCTTTGGTCAGACCCTTCTTGATCTGCCCTGTTTCAACAGGTTTCCTGGTATTCCTTTAGTCCAGATTCTTATTTAGTATTTCTTAGATAGATCCCCCCCAAACTTTTTTGGGGGGGTCTCTTTACATTTATTAAAACCCCATTCTAGCAGTAGCCTTACCCTTTCAAGGGTTTCAGTAACAGGGTCTATTGCTCTAACCTCGTTATGATTCCCTTGAAATGTATCCTAGGCAACCATATCCTGCTCTCCTGACTTTTCTATTTACTTGACTTTCATCAAGCAACATGCCCCTTTCAGTTTCTTCTAGGGTGTCTGGAACTATATCATAAAATGTTTTTCTTCTCTCCTATTCAGTCTCTAAGTCTTTTATAAAGGCCCATATATTTTTTGATCTTATACCATTAGATTTAATTACATTTTTCTCCATCTATTATTTTGGTACCATTTATTGTAGCACTATTTCTTAACCTTCAGAGTTACATATCCAAGTAGTCTTCTCAAACTCTCCAAGTTTAATTCAAGTATTTTAATCTTTAAATTTCCCCCTCCTCATTAATATCAGGATATTCCTACTCTTTGGGACTGCCTTTACACCCAACCTTTCTGTTTTGGGAAAGAGATAAGTCTCTGCTATAAAATGTGAAATGAATTCCAAACCTTAACGTTGAATTTTTCGGCTATTGGGAAACAAAAATGGAAAACTGTACCTAATTTAGTAATGTGCACGTGTGCCCAAATGGAAACAAATTAACTCCTAAGTAGAACTTTACATTTAACAACATAATTTATTTTTTTACTTTGTAAAATCTTGTTTGCGATACAAAGAAGACTGTAGAAGTAAAAAGAATTAAGATCTGATTTTTCAAGTTTTTAAAAATAGTTTTATGATCCATTCTCTTGGCTTTTCTAATAAAGAGAGTCATCACTAAAATATCAGATAAGTAACCATCATAGCACCACTTTACGGAGTTTAAGATGCTTTTAGTGACCATTTTATTCTATATAGTGCTTATTACTTAAAGTAACCACTTAGTCTTCGTAAGCCATTTTTGATGTTTCAGTCATTGAACTATGATAGAAGCTACTGTCCATCCATTCTGCTTCATTTTATGTATTTTTGCCATACTGAACAATTCATGAACATCCATTAAAAACCGTAGTACTCTAAAGTCCTTGTTCTTCCAGGAACTATGGTTGGGTAGCTCAGGGAGTTAAACCATAATGTTCATGAGCAGCAGATTGTGAATTTAGTTCTCATGCCTGCCAGTTACTTTTGTGGATTCCATCGTTTTAAATGGTTTTAAATGGATTTTAAATGACGTAGTCCAATCCATCTTTTCTAGAAAAGCTTTGATTTATGCAACAAATCACTTTATTACTATCTCCCAAGCAAATGTCACTTTATTTTAGCTCTTAAGAATGTTAGACTAAAAGATGTTGAAGTACCACCTTGCAAGAATCAAATCAGTAAATGTCCTGTTGATAACAGTCACATGATATATTCAATAACCAATAATAGAACAATTTAATTTTCTGAGAATGTCTTATACCATCAAATGTTTAAAAATTCTTACAATAGTATATATTGTATTTGCTAGTAAAATGTAAGATCACACTAGAATTGTGCTTGGATTTCTAAATAGCTTACTGTTGCCAGAGATTTAAGTAACCAGTGGTAATAAATTAACATATTTGTGAATTTCAATTAAGTCCAATTATTTAACCAATTTCATTGGCACAGAAAGTTAAAATGGAAAGAATTCAATAAACATTTAGTCTAGTCCAGGTACAGTGTTTGTTTCTTTTGTAATGCTATATTTAGAAGACAATTTTCAATTTCATCCCATTAGCTGTCTTTTAGCACCATTGTTAAAGACAGAACTTTGAGTTGGCTACATTGTTTTTCTCCTGCAGTACCTAATTTCTTATGTGTTTGCATTTTGAGTCAGTTATTTTCTCCTCACATTTCAAAATACTGTGAACAGTCTTAATAAAACATGTACCTCACACTGTAAGTGTAGATTTTCTGATACTGCTAGGTTAACTGAATGTAAATGCTTATGCATTGTCATCAGGAGCACATTTTCTTTTTTTGTTAGTTTTATTTTAATAGATTTAGGGGGTACAAATGGTTTTTTGCCACATGGATGAATTGCATGGTGGTAAAGTCTAGACTTTTAGTGTACTCATCACCCAAATAGTGTACATTGTATCCAATAGATAATTTTTCAACCCGCACCCCCCTCACACCCTCCCCCTTCTGAGTCTCCAGTGTCCATTATGTCACCTTGTATGACCATGCACATCTATTTCTTAGCTCCCATTCATATGTGAAAACACGCAGTATTTGGGGTTTTTTTATTCTAGGGTTATTTCACTTAGGATAATGGCCTCCAGTTCCATCCAAGTTGCTGCAAAAGACATTATTTCATTCTTTTTCACAGCTGAGTAGTATTCCATGGTATGTGTGTGCGTGTGTGTGTGTGTGTGTGTGTGTATACACACACATATACCACATTTTCTTTATCCACTCATTGTTTGATGGGCATTTATGTTGGTTCCATATCTTTGCAACTGTGAATTGTGATAAACATACAGTGTTTTTTTTTATAAAATGACTTCTTTTCCAGTAGTAAGATTGCTGGGTCAAATGGTAAGTCTATGTTTATTTCTTTGAGGTATCTCCACACTGTTTTCCATAGAGGTTGTGCTAATTTACATTCCTACCAACACTGTATAAGCATTCCCTTTTCACTGCATCCCCACCAGCATCGATTGTTTTCTGACTTTTTAGTAATGGCCATTCTGACAGGATAAGGTGGTATCTCACTGTGACTTTAATTTGCATTTCCCTGATGATTAGTCATGTTGAGCATTTTTTCATATATTTCTTGGCCATTTGTTTCTCTTCTTTTGAATAGTGACTATACATGTCTTTTGTCCACTATTTTATTTTTTTTTCTTGATGATTTGTTTGAGTTCCTTATAGATTCTGGATATTTGTTCTTTATGAGATGTATAGCTTGCAGATGTTTTCTCCCAAATATTCTGTAGGTTGTCTGTCTACTCTGTTAGCTATTTCATTTGCTGTGCAGAAGCTTTTAGTTAAATTAAATCTCATTTATTTATTTTTGTTTTTGTTGTATTTGCTTTTGGGGTCTTAGTCATAAATTCTTTACTTAGGCCAATGTCGAGGATAGTTTTTCCTAGGTTTTCTTCTAGAATTTTTATGGTTTCAGGTCTTACATTTAAGTCTTTAATCCATCTTGAGTTAATTTTTGTGTGTGGTGAGAGATAGGGATCTAGTTTCATTCACCTGCATGAGGATATCCAGTTTTCCCAACACCATTTATTGAGTAGACTGTCTGTTCCGCAGTGTATGTTTTTATCTGCTTTTTCAAATATAAGTTGGTTATAGATATTTGGCTTTATTTCTGGGTTCTCCATTCTGTTCCATTGGTTTATGTGTCTACTTTTATACCAGTACCATGCTGTTGTAGTTACTATCACCTTGCAGTATAATTTAAAGTCGGGTAATGTGATAACTCCAGATTTGTTATTTTTGCCTGTGATTGCTTTGGTTATTTGTGCTCTTTTTTTGGTTCCATATGAATTTTAGGATTGTTTTTTCTAATTCTGTGAAAAATGATATAGTATTTTGATAGGAATTGCATTGAATCTGTAGATTACATTGGGTAATATGAGCATTTTAACAAAAGATTTTTCCAATTCATGAGCATAGAATGCTTTCTGATTTGTTTGTATCATCTGTGATTTCTTTCATTAGTGTTTTGTTGTTCTCCTTGTACAGAGCTTTAACCTCCTTAGTTAAGTATATCACAATGTATTTTTTTTTTTGCAGGTATTGTAAATGGGATTGAATTCTTTATTTGATTCTCACCTTGGTTGTTATTGGTGTGTAGAAATAATGCTCATTTGTGTACGTTGATTTTGTAACCTGAGACTTTAATGAATTCATTTATCAATTCTAGGAGTCCTTTGGAGGAGTCTCTAGTGTTTTTTAGTTATAAGATCATATAATCAGCAAACAGAGATAGTTTGACTTTGTCTTTTCCAATTTGAATGCCCTTTCTTTCTTTCTCTTGCCTGATTCCTTTGGCTAGGACTTCCAGTACTACGTTGAGTAGAGGTGGCGAAAGTGGGAATTCTTGCTTTGTTCCAGTTCTCGGGGACAGTGCTTTCAACTTTTCCCCATTCTGTATCATGTTAGCTGTGGGTTTGTCATATATGGTTTTTATTATTTTGAGGTATGTTCCTTCTATGCCTGGCTTGTTGAGGGTTTTTATCATGAAGGGATGCTGGATTTTTGTAATGCTTTTTCTGCATCTGTTGAGATAATCATATGGTTCATGGTTTTAATTCTGTTTATGTGGTGAATCACATTTGATTTGCAAATGATGAACCATCCTTGCATTCCTGGGATGAAACCCACTTGATTGTGGTGAATTATCTTTTTGATGTGCCTTTGGATTCAGTTGGCTAGTATTTTGTTGAGGATTTTTGCATGTACATTCATCAAGGATATTGGTGTGTAGTTTTCTTTTTTTGTTGTATCCTTTCCTGGCTTTGGTATCGGGGTCATACGGCCTTCATAGAATGAATTAGTGAGGATTCCGTCCTCCTTGATCTTTTGGAACAGTTTCAGTAGGATTGGTACCAATTCTTCTTTGTAGGTCTGGTAGAATTCAGCTGTGAATCCATCTGGTCCTGGGCTTTTTTTAGTTGGGAGATTTTTTATTACTGATTCAATCTCACCACTTGTTATTCTTCTGTTCAGAATTTCTGTTTCTTCCTGATTCAAGTTTGCGATGTTTTGTGTTTCCAGGAATTATCCATTTTCTCTAGGTTTTCTAGTATGTGTGCATAGAGGTATTTGTAGTAGTCTCAGATGATCTTTTGTATTTCTTTGGTATGAGTTGTAATGTCTCCTTTTTCCATTCTGATTGACCTTATTTGAATCCTCTCTCTTGTTTTCTTGGTTAATCTAGCTAGTGACTTACTGATTTTGTTTATCTTCTCAAAGACTCAACTAATTGTTTCATTGATTCTTTGTATTTTTTTAATTTCATGTAATTCTGCTCTGATCTTTGATATTTCTTGTATTCTGCTAGCTTTGGGTTTGCTGTGTTCTTGTTTTTCTAGTTCCTTGAGGAGTGAAGTTAGGTTGTTAAGTTATGATCTTTCTGTCTTTTTGATGTAGGTGTTCAGTGCTATAAACTAACACCTTAGCACTGCTTTTGCTATATCCCAGAGATTTTGATAGCTTGTGTCATTATCATCATTCATTTTGAAAAAATTTTTAATTTCCTTCTTAATTGCATCATTGACCCAAAGATCATTCAGCAGTAGGTTGTTTAATTTCCGTGTATTTGTATAGTTTTAAGAGTTCCTGTTGGAATTTATTTCTGGTTTTATTCCACTGTGATCTGAGAAGATGCTTGATATGATTTCAGTTTCTTTAAATTCATTGAGACTTGTTTTGTGGTCTAAGACATGGTCTTTCTTGGAAAATGTTCCATGTGCTGATGAGAAGAATTTATATTCTTTTTTTTTGAAGAGAAAAGAAAAGTTTATTAGGTTTCATTTAGCATAAAAGATTCAGTGTATTGGGAAAAGAGATGAGCTGGAAGGAGATTCTCTGTCACTAATCAGCCTTGTAATCTTGTCAAGCCTTGTCACCTCACTGATTCTTCCGCTACAAGCGTCCCTCCCACAAAAAATGGGTCCGAGGAGCTGCACACACTACTCAGAACTCTAGCCTGCAGCCCATCACACCCTAACAACGTCAGGTGCTTATGTGGAGACCACCTTCCTGTTCGGGACTGCCGCTGGCGCCATGGCCTTTATTAGTCCACTGCCCACGATGAACACAGCCAAAATCAAGTTCGCACTCTCTCCACAGCTGCGTGGGACAACCCAAACCACGTGCTTAGGGATTGCCCAGAGAGGAGAACGTGTATTCTGCAGTTTTTGGATTCAATGTTCTGTAAATGTCTGTTAGGTCCATTCTTTCTAGAGTCCCATTTAAGTCCAATAGGAACACATTCTTAAGCAAAGAAACCAGTTGACAATGAATGTGTTTACTTGAACAGTCTGACTGTAGAACCCCCAGGGGCTCTTCTAACCCTTTGGTTCTAAGGATCTGTAATTCTTGTGCTGATACCGGGGTCATTTGGTTACTATTTTGCAGTATGCAAAGCTAAGCGTTAACATTATTGGCCTAGTTGTTCTGGGTGCATGGTAGTGTTTGTCCTCAGTGTGGCCAGTGCTGGAATTATCTTGAAGGCTTCTTCACTTGAATATCTGAGTATTGATGGGGACCTTGGCAAAAGCCGTTTGCAGGAATGCATATGTGAAATTTTTCCAAATAGGCTTCCTCGCAGCATGGTGGCTGGGTTCCAAAGTCCACAATACCAAGAGAGGATTAGGTGGGAGCTTCTTTGCCTTTTATGGCCTAGCCCCAGAAGTCATACCGTGCAAATTCCATCACATTTTATTTGTTAGAGTCACTAAAACCAGACCATATTCTAGCAAGGGATATTAGACTCTACCTTTTCATAGGGAGGAGTGTCAAAGATTTTGTGGGCATGCTTTAAATCACTATGTATTCTTCACTTGGAACCTTTAGGTTCCAGTCCTTGTCATTTCTTTCTAGAACAACTTTGGATCTATAAAGAGCCTGCTACCCCTGTCTTCAGTATGCTAGCAGATTTTCTGGATTTTCTTTAACCACAGAAGCATCAAATAGTTCCTTCACTGGCAGGAACCTTTCACTGGCAGTGAAATGCTAAACTGCTGATTTGAGTCAGTAGGGTAGTATCTGAAATACAGATTATTTGCTCCATTGTTCTTGGAAATCAGTGTAAATTCGTCAGCATAGATTGTTGTAGGGTACAAAGTTCACCAGAGACAAAGTAGGATGGATTTGAAAACCACTTACACTTAACTTCTCTGGGCTTTAGTTTCCTCATCTGAAAAGTAAAAGGAGTTAACAAAAGAAGTGCAAGACTTGTTCATTGAAAACTACAAAAAAATGTTGAAAGAAATTAAAGAAGATTTAAATAAATGGAAAGACATCTTGTGTTTAATACAATCTATGTCAAAAATCCATGTATCTTCTTTGTAGAAATTGATGAGCTGATTGTAAAAGTCACATGAAAGTGCAAGGTATCCAGACTAGCCAAAACAACCTTGAAAAAGAACAAAGTTGAATTTAACACTTTCCAATTTAAAAACTCATTGTGAAGCTACAATAATTAAGATAGTGTGGTTCTGTTATAAGGACAAGGAAATCAAAGGAATGGAATTAACAGTCAAGAAATAAACCCATACATCCATGGTTGATTTATTTTGACCAAAGTGTAAAGACAATTCAGTGGGAAAGAATAGGTTTCAACAAATGGTACTGGAACAACTGGATGTCCACATGCAAAGGAATTAATTTGGACCCCTACCTCATACCATATAAAAGATATCTATCTTAGGTATCTATATATAAGATATATATATATAAGATACCTATATATACTATTTTATACATGTATATGTATATGTATAGGTTTTCATGTGAACAGAAGTTTTTATTTTTCTGGTATAAATGCCTAATAGTGCCTGCAGTTGGGGTCATATCCTAACTGTATGTTTAGTTTTTTACAAAATTGCAAAACTTCTCCAGAGTGCTTGTATCAATTTGCATTCCTACTAGCAATGTATAAGTTATATTTTGTCTCCATCCTTACCAGCATTTGGTGTTACCACTGTTTTTTATTTTAGTCACTCTGATTGGTTTGTAGTGACATCTCATTGTGATTTTAATTTGCATTTCCCAATGGAGAATAATGTTGAACATCTTTTTATGTGATTATTTGCCATCTGTATATCCTTCAGTAAAATGTTTCTTTATATCTTTTACCCGTTTTCTAATTAGATTGTTGTTTATTGTTGGTTTTTCAGAATTTTTTGTATATTGTAGATACTAGTCCCTTTTCAGATATGTGTTTTGCAAAATCTCCTTCCATCTATAGCCCGTCTCTTTATCCTCTTAATAGGGTCTTTCACAGAGCAAAAGTTTTTAATTTTGATCAAATTCAGTATATCAGTTTTTCCTTTTATGGATTGTGCTTTTGGTGTCCAGTCTGGTAACTCTTCACCTAGTTTTGATCCTAAAGATTTTCACCTATTTTTTGTGTCCAAAAGTTTTATAGTTTTACATCTTACATTTACATTCATGATCCATTTTGAGTTAATTTTCTGTAAGGTGTGAGACTTAGGTTGACGTTTTGTTTTTTGGTTTTCTGTTTTTTTGGTTTTCTTGCCTGTGGATGTCTAGTTGCTCCAGCACCATTTGTTAAAAAGACTATCTTTCCTCCATTTGAAATGCTTTGGTGCCTTTATTAAAAATAAAGTGAACGTATATATGTGGTTCTATTTCTGGATTCTCTGTGTCTGTTCTTCCACCAATACCTCACAGACTTGATTACTATAGCTATATAATAAGTCTTGAAGTTGTATAGACTCATTCCTCCCATTTTATTCTTTGTTTTCAAAATTGTTTTAACTATTGCAGTTTCTTTGATTTTCCATATAAATTTTAGAATATTCTTGTCTGTATCTACAAAAACTCTTGCTTGAATTTTGGTGGGATTTGGCATTTTTATTGTTGAGTCTTTGATTCCATAAATGCAGTATGCCTCCCCATTTATTTAAATCACCTTTGATTTCTTTCATCAGCATTGTTTCATTTTCACAATGAGACAGTGTACATGTTTCAGTGCATTTACACCTATTTTTCTTTTCTTTGTTGGATGATTGGAACTGATACTGGGTTTTCAAATTTGGATTCCATGTTTTCATTGCTAGTATATAGAAATACAATTTATTTTTTAATGTTGATCTTGTAACTTATGACCTTGCTATACTCACTTATTGATTAAAGGAGTTTATTTTTTTTTAAGATTCCTTGAGATTTTCTACATAGATAATCATGTCATCTGTAAATAGGGACAGTTTTATTTTTACCTTTCCAAGCTGTATTCCTTTTATTTCCTTTTCTTGCCCTATTGTTGGTAACCTAGAACTTCCAGTACTATGTTAAACAGTGATGGTGAGAGCAGACATCCTTGCTTTGTAAAGGCATTCGGTTTTTCTTTCACCAAGGAGTCTAAAATTAGCTGTAGGATTTTTGTAGGCCAAGTTGCATTTCCCTGTATTCCTATTTTTCTGAGTTTTTTCATGAATGAATGTGATTTATGTCAGATTAATTTTCTGCATCGGTTTATATGATCATGTGGTTTTTCTTCTTTTAGCCTTTTAATATGTTGGATTGTTGGATTATATTGATTGATTTTTGATTATTGAACCAGCCTTGTATCCCTGGAATAAACCCCACTTAGTCATGATGATAAATTATTTTATATATTGCTGAATAATGTTTGCTAATATGTTTTTAAGGATTTTCATGTCTGTGCTCATTTGGGGTATTGGTCTAAGTTTTCTTTTTGTGTACTATGTTTTTCTTGTTTTGATATGAGGATAATGCTAGCTTCATAAAATGAAGTCTAAATCTTCTATTTTATGAAAGAGGTTGTATAGAGTTGGTATTAATTCTTCTCTAAATGTTTGGTAGAAGTCTCCAATGAAATTATCTAGGCCTAGAGATTTTTTTTTGTTATTTAAAATTACAGATTCAGTCTCCTTAATAGTTATAGAGCTATCATTGGGTAAGCAGTGGTAATTTATGCTTTTCTAGGAATTGGTCTCCATTTCTAAGTTGTCAAATTGATGTGTGTAGAATTTTTCATAGTGTTTTCTTACTATTCGTTTGATGTCTACAGGGTCTGTAATGATATCTCCTGTTTTATTCCTAATATTGGTCATTTGTGTGTTTTGTCTTAGTTTTTTGCCAGTCTTGGTAGAGGTTTGTCAATTTTAATGATTGTTTCAAAGAATCAGCTCTTTGTTTCATTGCTTTTCTCTGTGGTTTTTCTTTTTGAATTGCATTAATTTATGTTCATATCTATGTTATTTCCTTCTGTTTGCTTTGGGTTTATTTTGCTCTTCTTTTTCTGGGTTCTTAAGGTGGCGGCTTAGATAATTGATTTGAGACTTTTCTTCTTTTCTAATGTATGCATTTAGTGCTATAAATTCCCCTCTTAGTACTGCTTTAGTTATGCTACACAAATTTTGATATGTTACATTTTCATTTTCATTCATCTTCAATGTATTTTTTAAGTTTTACTTGAGACTTCCTCTTTGACCCATGTGGATTATGTAGAAGTCTACTGTTTTGTTAACAAGTGTTGGAGATTTTCCTGTTATGTTTCTGGTATTGATTCTAGTTTGATTCTACTGTGGCCAGAGAACACAGTGTGACTTCAGTTCCTTTACATTATTTGAGCTTTTATTTATGGCCAGGATATGGTCTATATTGTTATATGTTGGTGTGCACTTAAAACAATAGTGTATTCTACTCTTTTTATGCAGAATGTTCTAAAAATATCAATAGATGCTGTTGGTCGATGATGTTTAGTTCTATATCCTTGCTGATTTTCTATCTAGTTCTACCAATTATTGGGAGAGAAGTGTTGACATCTCCAGCTATAACTGTGATTCTTATTTATTTCTCCTTTCAGCTCTATCAGTTTTAGTTCACATATTTGTTCACATATTTTGTAGCTCAGTTCTTTGGAGCATACACATTTAGGATTGCTATGTCTTCTTGGTGGGTTGACCCTTTTATTATTATATAATATACTTCTCTGTCTCTGGTAATTTTCTTTGCTCTGAGGTATACTTTCTCTATAATTAAAATAATCACTCCATTCTTTTGATTAACATTTCCATGTTATATCTTCTTCCATTCTTTTACTTTCAACATGCCTACATTGTTAAATTTGAAGAGACTTTTGTATAGCCAGCATATAGTTGAGTCATGTTTAACTCTGCCAATCTCTTTCTTTTAATTGGTATATTTAGGCCTCTTACATTTAGTGTAATGTTTGGGCTTAAGTCTGCAATTATTTTTTCTGTTCATTCTCTGTTTTTCATTTCTCTTTTCTTTTTCCTACTTTTCTGTGGGTAGTTAAACTTTTTATAGAATTCCATTTTGATTTTTCTAGAGTGGTTTTGAGTGTATCTTTTTGTATAGCTTTTTAGTACTTTCTCTAGGTATTACATTAAATAGATGTAATGCCTCAGTGTATCAATGTCATCATTTTATTAGTTTGAGGAAAGTATAGAAACCTTACCTCTACTTATGTCTTATTACCCTCCCTCATTTATAGTGCAATTATCTTAAATATTTTCTTCATATACATTTAGAATCACATCAGTGTTATAATTTTTGATTCATCTGTCAAACATAAAGCTCAAGAGGAGAAGAAAAGTCTATTGTATTTATCCATATTTTTGCTTACCATGTTCTTTCTTTCTTTTTGATGTTCCAAGGTTTCTTTTTTTTTTCTTCTCACCTTTACCTTTCTGTTTAGAGAACTGATTTTAGCTATTGTTTTAGGGTAGGTCTTCTGGTGATAGAATCTCTTATTATTCCGTCATCTGTGACTGTCTTGCTTTTCCCCTTGATTACTAAATAATATATTTACTTGCATAAGATTCTAGATTACCAGTCTTTTTCTTTCAATTCCTGAAAACTGTCGTGCCACATCATTCTACCCTTCATGGTTTCCGATAAGGAATCCAATGTCATTCTGATTGTTTTTCATTTTTAGGTAAAATGTTTTATCTGGCTACTTTCAAGATTTTTTCTTTGTCTTTAATTTTTAGAAGTTATAATGTGTCTTAGCATGGATATTTTTAATTTTACTCTGTTTGGGTTTCACTCGGCTTTTTGAATCTATAGGTTTATGGCTCTTGCTAATGAATTTTTCTGCCATTATTTCCTCAGGTACGTTTTCAACTCTTCTCTCTTTCTCTTCTCATTTAGGACCTCCAGTGATATATATGTTAGATATTTTGTTATGGTCTCATAGGTCCCAGAGGCTCTATTTGTTTTTTCCAGCTTATTTTCTCTTTGTTGTTCAGACTGGGTAATTTCTGTTGTTCTATCTTCCAGTTTAGTTTTTCTTTCCTCCGTCCACTTCATTCTACCATCGAGCCTGTCCACTGAGCTTTTTTTTTTAGGGGGGGCAATTATTGTATTTTTCAGTTCTAAAAACTTTGCTGGGACTTTCTCTTTCTTAGTTGGGACTTTTTTTTTTTTTTTTTCATTTGTTTCAGGTATGTTCATACTTGCTTATTGAAGCGTTTTTGTCATTGCTGCTTTAAAATCTTTGCCAGATAATTCTAACATCTCTGTTCTAATTGTTAGCATCTATTGATTGTATTTTTTCATTTGGTTTGAGATCTTCCTGGTTCCAGTTGTGAGGAGTGATTTGTGATTGAAACATGGGCATTTTGGGTATTATGAGACTATGCATCTTATTTTAACTTTCTATTTTAACTATATTTTTTTGATACCACCATGGCAGGAGAGAGGGAGTGGCACATCACCTCATTACTACCAGGTGGGAACATAAGGCCAAGTTTTTTGTTGACACTCAAGACAGGGACTCTTCATTCCTGTTGGGGCTGGATGGGAGGTCCAGCTCCCCAGTTGGCCTCCACTGACACCTCCCTGGCCAAGAAAGATAGGAGTGCCTCATTATTGGTTCCATTTATAGGACAGGAGAAAAGGTGTGACCTCTTGACTCATTACTGATAGGTGGGGGGTGGAAGTCTAGGCTCTCCATGTGGTCTTCATTGACACCAAGGTGTGTCTGGGTGGTGGGGGTGGATTTCTTACCACCTGTTGGAAATGAAAGTCTTGACTTCCTCCTTGTACTTCTCTGATACCACCGTGGCTAAGAGGGTTGGGTGTTGAGCACTGTGCCTTATGATGTAGAAGACTTGGTTTCCTACTCAGCCTCTGCTGGAGTGGTTGCGGGGAAGGTCACAGTGTTTTCTGAGTGATTATTGTTTAAAAGCTTTCTGTTTTGCTAGGCTGCCCTTTTCCTGGTCCTAAGGCTAGAGAGAGCAGTCTCTTATTAGGGCATTTTTTTGCACACACCTGCTGGCGTTTCTCAGTTTTTGGCTTCTTCAACTCTAAGTCTGGTATAAGTGAGGCAAAAAGGAAACCCAGGGAACTTACCACAGTGTTGTTCCTAGAGTCCTAAACTCCATAGCTAGTCTGCCTTTCTTCTATGTATGTTTCTGAGCCTTTTTATGTTTGTTTTATATGTAATGTCCAAGATTTTTGTACTCAGTGAGAATAGGCAAAATTATCTCTACTCCGTCTTCCCATCCATTTTTTTTGTTGTTGTTGTTGAGACAGGGTCTCACTCTGTCACCCAGGCTGGAGTGCAGTGATGTGATCATACCTCACTGCTGCCTCCAACTCCTGGGCTCAAGCGATCCTCCCACCTCAGCCTCCCGAGTAGCTAGGATTATAGGCATGAACCACCATGCCTGGCTAGTGTGTGTGTGTGTGTGTGTGTGTGTGTGTAGAGATGGTGTCTCGCTGTGTTTCCCAGGCTGATCTCAAACTCCTGGGCTCAAGCAAACTTCCCACTTCAGCCTCCCAAAGTGATGGGATTACAGATGTGAGCCACATCCATGTATTTTTAAAATAAATGTCCAACCTATTTACTATCCTGTAATAAAAGTAATGTTTGCTTGAGAATAGTTCATGTAGAGAACATATAGAAAATGTAGATTATGATGACATAAATAGCTTAGAACAATAGTCCTCAAATTTAAAGTGCATTCAAACGTCTGGAGGGCTTTTTAACACTGATTATGGGGCCCTCCTTCCGGAGAGAGATGAGAACTGGTGCTGCTCTGAGGACCATACTTTGATTATTACTGCTTTAGAGAAATGCTGCATTGATGACAGATATTAACTTAAATGATATTAATAACATATGCAGTTGCTTTGAGTAAAACAAATAAAAATTTGCAATAATTAAAATAAACTGGACATTAGATCTAAAACATTTAAAGGTAGATATTTGTAAGATGACAATGTCATATGTTTAATGAAATGAGTCTTCCCATTTCCAGCACTATTGTATGGGGCATTTGAGAGGCCAAAAGAGTAGGACACTGAGGGAAATAGTACTCATTTTATTATAAAGAGTATAGGATATAGCAAAAAGTGAGAAGTTAGCTGATAAGTTCTGTGAGCATAAAATAATGCCAATTTTATTGGACCCTAGACAAAGAGTATTTGAATGAGTATTTTAACCACACTCTGGTAAGTGTATGATGTATGAGATCTTTCTTAAGGCTCAGTGTTGTCATCAGAAAAGCTCTGTTAATTTGATCTGAACTAATGATGGCCAACCTGGTAATTACTACACATATCATCATAATATACCTTCCTCTAAAGCTCATCTTTTTTTTCTTGAGTTGGTGAATAGAAACAATACTGGAATTTTAACTACTCCTATCAATAGTATGACCATTAGTCTAGGTCCAAGTGAACCTAGAAATATTTTCCCCAGATGATCACTAACTATAAAAAAGAAAAATTAAAATAGTGAAATGTCAGAATGAAGTCTCTTAGCCATTATTCTTCTTATGGAAATTGTTATAAGTGTTAATAAAGAAACTTGCTTGTGAATATTCATCAGATAATGGTTCTTATTTTGTAGCCAGATACATTAGAGTAGTAACATATTTCCTTTTCTCTTTTAGCTCTGTTGGCTTAGCAAAAGCAGCTCTAGAAGCGATTAATGGATTCAACCTCTTTGGCAACCAGGTAAAAAGATAAAAGAAAATCTTTATTTGAACTGCATGTTTAATTAATTTGGCTATTCATTACAAAGTCATTTCCTTATAATGAGAGAATGTCTGAAATTTATGTAGTAGCCCATTGTTTGAACAACTTTTCCTTTGAAAATGATTTGCCAGTTAAATTTTAGTTTTCTAACCAAAAACTATTGCTTACTTTGTAAAAAAAATCTTGATAGAGAATTCTGGTTTTCTGGGTTCGGTAACTTTTCCTTCAAGTCTATTACTCATTTCTCAGAGAGTTTCACATTGTTAAATATTTCTGGAATTATATACCATATATTTTCCATGTTAGTTCTCATGTTGGTTTCAATTTAATGTATAACAACAATGTATATCTTATGCAGAGGGGAATTTGTGTAATGTGTGCATCGAGAGAATTGGAAGTTTTGCTCCTAGCTTTACCTTCAACTGGCTGTAATCAAATGTCGAAAATCGTATTTTCTCTGGAGATAAAAAGGAAACCCTGCAGGTTGCCTTAAATTTTCATATGATCTTTAATTAGTTTTTGTATGAAAAGAAACTAAACTAATCTAGTGACCATGATTGAGTTGTCAATGGAAAGGAATAAAATGTAGTAGAGGTTACTACTCTGGATCAACAAGTAGGTTAATTTTCTTTAGCAGTTTTTGTAAAGATTCCTAAGGTGGCAGGGCACAGTGAAGTTTCTGATGTTATAATTAACTCTAAGCTGTTGAAATGCTAAATCAGTGAAGATACATTTTAGGAAGTTACACATATGTGTAAAAAAGTGACATGGTTTTTGTTATGGCAGTTATAATGCTATGTGCCTGAAGTCTTGAAGTTAAGAAAGTTTCTAGTTGGAGTATGTTAACACAACCACCACTCTTCCCCTCCTTGCATACTTCATACACAAACTCTCTTCTCTCCTCACCCCAACTTCCTCTGAAGGATGGGCTCTGGCCATATCCAGGACATAAGGAATGACCACAGACATGAAAGGATTGGGAAGAGAGAAACATCCCATTCTGGGTGCCTAAGAGGTGACTCTGGATTACCCACTTCCTACATTGAGAGAGAGGAAGAGAGAGAAAGAGAGAGAGAGAGAGATAAGGAAATAAATAGGAGGATAAAATGATATTGAAGAATGGCATTGTATTAGGAGTCAGGAGATAGGATCATTGCATGCTCTGTACTCCCGCCAGTCAGTTCTATGACTTTGGCTAGTTATTTACCTATCTAAGTCTCAGCTTCCTCATCTAAAAATAGAGATAATGATAATAGGACCTAACTCAGGAGGTCCTCATGCAAATAAAAGTTAATTTAGTTAGCATAGTGCTTGGCAAAGATTAAACCTTTAATCAATGCTATTTCTTATTCCTATTATTTAAGAAGTATTGGTAATACTAAAGAAGGGAAATGAAGAGATTGGACTGAAAGCTTTCTAGAAAGTATCTCAAGGAGACTGAGAGGAAGCATGAATTAAACTAGAGCTGTTGTAGCTGGTGTATCATCAGTTTGGAAAAATACAGGTCTTGCTAGCTTGCCTTCTATGGCATACCAGATAGTGAGCTGAATGGAGTTGAGTCTCTCTAGGTTGGCCATACACAGTAGTGCATACCAGCTCTTTTTGTGATTCTGTCCTTTGAAGTACCTGAGTCTTAAGTGTATGTTGCTTACATATCTGTATGCACCCTCTCCTCTTTATGTATATACCCACACACATACGTGCAAAGTACTTTTCCTAACTCTATCCATCTTTCAGAGCTCTATTTTTCTTAGAAAGTTTTCATAGATTGCTCAACTAAAGCTCTAAAACCCCTGAATTGTTTTACTGTACATTCTGATTCTCAGTTATAAATGTATTGCCAGTATTTTTCCTCAGCCAGTTTTTCAATCTTGACTGCTCATCAGAATCACCTGAAGAATTACAAAAAGAAAATACTGATGCCTAGGCTCTACCCCCAGTGATTCTGATTTAATCAGTCTAGGGGAGGCCTTGGCATTGAGATTTTTTTTAGAATGTCTCAGAAATTCTAATATGCATCCGAGGATGAGAACAAGCACTCTAAGCATAGTTAGTTTTTGGCTTCGTTTAGGTCCTGTCTGTTTCCAGTGTAGCTATGCACCAAATGTTTGCTGTATTGACTACCCCGCGATCATTTCAGACAGAAATATGGACAAGTAATGTCTTATTTCTTTAGCCACAGAAATATTGCATGTTGCAAGTACAGCCTCTTCATCTTCCATTTTTACAGGATAGTATCAGTGTCCTGGTTTTACAAATTCCCTTTCATCTTTTTTTCTGATGTGGAGAATCACAGAAACCTGACTTTTAAAATGTTAATATTCCCACCTCTATAGCAGTTAAATTAATAATATGCCTGCTAAACAGTAGTACCTTTAAAAGTGCATGTGATCTTTCTAGTGTTTAATCATTTTATAATGTTGCTCCATATACTTAAAAGAGCTGTAGTCTAATTAAAAGCAGGTGGCTGGGAAAAGAACTGACATAAATGTTTTTATTCAAATGAAAACCTAAAGAAAACTCCTCAAGACTTGGAAGATTTCAGATTATACGGGTATTCTAATTATTTCTAAAAAACTTTTGGTATAGTATTTGGAAGACCTGATCATGTATCTTTAACTAACTAAATTTAGAGCTTTCAAAAAGTGCATCTCCTGTTGGTAGCAACTCAAGAATCGTAGATCTTTGGAGATGGGCAAGCCCCTCTCTCAAGATTAATGATCAGAGAAAGTGAGGTAACTTTTCTCATATCACACAGCAGAGGGGCAGAACCAGGAATTAAACCAAAGTCACTCAATAATGAATCTGGAAAATCAACAATTGGTGTGGGAAATCTCAGCTGTTGGATGCTTTCTGCCTTTAGAGTTGGGATATGTGTATTTTCTTTGAAAACTTTTAACCCATCTTCTGCTTAATAATTATTGGGCTTCTGAAGGGAGGTATCTACTTCACAAGTAGTGTGAAAGAAAGTCTTGCTTTTGCTTCTTTTGTGCTTTAGTGTATGCGGTAAAACAAATGTTGATTTGTTTGGGCAGTTGTTGGGTGGAAAAGTTTTTAGCTTTGGTCATTATTATGTGTTCCTACACTTCCTTTCTTCTTTTTTTTCAGTAATCACTTTCTTTATTTAAAAAAATTGTTTAAATCTTCACTCTGAAACTATTTTCAAAATTCATTTTTCTTTGGGGCCTTAAGAATAAAATGTGATAAAATGGCCTAATTTCTTTAATGATCAGTTTACTATAAAGGCTAACTTAGGGCAGAGCCACATTTAGGAACATATATAATCCTCAATGTGTGAATCACATATTTCATCATGTTCTCAAATACATTCTGTATAAATACCATGATAAATATATTTAAATATAAAGTAATATTTGACAATATTTAAATAGTAATATAAATCAGAATTTATTTTCATCAAGTGTCATAGATATAGTAAGCAATAATTTTGTGATTCCTGGATTTGAATCTCAGCTCTGCTCTTCTGAGACCCTGAGAATTAATGCTTGGGTTCACCTTTTTCTGTAGCTTCAAATTCCTTTAACAGTATGTGAGCAGGAGAGAAGCCTGGATTGTGAGAGGGACTGCTAGAAACAACTGTTGGGTTAGTAAGCAAAAACTGGCTATTTACACACTCATTGCCACCACAGCCATGGTGCAGGGGGCATATTCCCATCAGTAAACATCCTTTCTGGAAGAATACTGTTCTCTGGGCTCTGCCACAGAGCTAAGGGTTGGTCTAGTAACTGAACTAGGGAATAAAATCTCCTACTCAGAGTTTTGTGGTGTGGCTTTGCTTCCAGAATAAGAATAGAAAAGATCATGAACAGTAGATCTACTGATCAGTTTTTATCTTGTTTTATATTTTGATTCTAGATGAGGACAGCAGGTCCCTTAGTTCAGGCTCAGAGAAGTGATTAATGGGGATAAGAAAGGCCAAGACAGTCCTTCAAATCGTTTTACTTTGAATTGAAACCAATGAGATCAGCAATGTCTTATGGTCACAGATGGTACCTTTGGCCTTAGGCACCATTGTAAAAGTGTTTGTTCTGGTCATGGGGATTGAGGGGAGAGGTAGATGGGTCAGTGTAGCCCTTCCCCACCACCGGAACTCAAGTCCGCATGGCAGTGGTCAGGTAGAATCATCTTCTAGTGTATTTACTGGAACCACAGGAATTATAGAAACTCAATTGGAGAGTAAAGTTTGAGCTGTCAGTCTTAAAATATGCTCTTTAGGTGGAGTAAGGATATTACGGCAGAGTTGTAATGATTTCAGGAAATGGAAGATGAAAATAAAATATCCAAAGTTAATCAGACACTCTGAAGTGTCATATTATAAAACATCCTTTCATATTCCTTTCTTTAATTGGGGAAATCAAGATACTGACAAATGAGCTAAGGCCAGGATCTAAAAGGTAATGACTAGAGAGATTGCTCATGTTATGCAAAGTGTTCAAAGCAATGCAGACATCTAGCTTCCTTTGAAATTTGCAGGCCTAAAATTAATGTGTTTGATGATTTAAAGTAGGTGATAATTAATTCCATGCGTGGGCTCTCCTTGAGAGCTATTTAAAAGACTTACTTACTTCTGAATGGGGAATAGCTGCCCATGACCTTCAGTGATTTTACCCTCCTAGAAATGTGGGGTATAATGCCTAAAGTGTGGTATATTTTTGTAAGAGAACAGCCAAACAATATAGTTAACTAGGCTTTGATCTCAATGTTAAAATTTGGTAACATTATGAGATTATTTTTTCCTTCGAGCATATTACTTAGAGGCTGGCAGAGGAAAATTGAGACTTGAACAAATACTTTGGTGAATTTATATAAATAAACCATTTATTTGTGACCAGAAAAGAGAAGTTGGCTATTTACATTAATCAAATAATGTAGAGAATTGCCAAATTTGCCATTTCACTTCATTATTTAGAAATTATCCTACGTAGATTGTATCTTTTGAAAATTCAATTCCAGGCAGACAGTTTGGCATGCAATTAACTTTATTAATTCTTGGCCTAAAGATAAATTATAGCTCCTATTATTTTGTGTATTCATAGGCTCTTAACATATTATACCCAATCATTTTCCTGCTATTTTTTTCTAACTACCCTACTTGTTCCCCTTTCCCCCAAAATTCAGATCCTAGCTGTGGTCCTTACCTTCTCTATGTAGTGCCCCAATTTCCCTGGGGACTTATTATGATTATTATCCTTCGGTCTAAGCCACTCACTTTGATGAGACTAAGTTGTGTATTGTCATGTGCCATCTTTTGTTTTTTAAATAATCGTCTTGTTCAGGACTGTCTTATCACCTGGGTCAGCTCTTTGAGAGCACAGATCAAGTTCAGTCTTGTGTGTTTTCCTCAAAACAGAGTGCACAGTACTTTGCCAATGGCAGCTACTGCGTGAACGAGTAGAGATGGGAGGTTGGGACTCTCAAATAATAGGACAGCATTAATCCGGTGGTTGAGAGAGAGCTTCACTCATTCCCAGTTCATTTATTAATTCACTTATCAGAGTTTAAAAAAAAAAAAAGACTTAAAAAAATGATACTCTGAGTGAGAAATCCCCCTATTTTACGAGTTTATATTCATGTATGAACATGGATTAACAGGAAAAACGTACATCTAGTGGGTGTGATATTTGGGTCTAGGGTCTGCTGCTACTAGATTTTGAAGTTTCAATCTAGGTGATTGATTGACATGAGATATTTTAGTTTCAGAGTTAATACATCTGTGAAGTTGGTGAGAATTGGGATGAGATTTAGAAAGTAATATTGAAGCAACATGGAATTTATAATAGTTCTCTTCTTCTTTTCCCCATGTATTTTTCTGAGTATTCTCTTATTTTGGAAGCAGTCTTTGTATTCACATCTCATTCTTTGTGTTTTCAAATATTTAGCTCCCCAGTAAAAGAACAAAGCCATATTTACTTAAGACTATGTTGTTGAATATGGAATGCATTAATGGCTAAATGATAATTTTTTTAACCTGGTTAGCAGACCAGTTGACATTTTCGATTATACCTGTCCTTTTATTCAAATTTTTTGTTCTTACTTGAAAGATTTTTTTTTCAGTGTGGGAAATTGTATAACCTACTGTTTAAGCCATGGGTTTCTGTGCCAGACTTGATTTTTGAACCCTTGTTCTGTTAAACTAAGGCTTAATGTCCTTTTCACTAAAATGGGGATAATGATGTTTACCTATGGGGATTACATGAGATAATCCATGTGAAACATAAAGCACAGTGCCTGACACAGTGAATATTAGTTAGTGTTATTTGCGTTATTGTTATTTGAGATTCTCTTGTCTTCATATTTTAATGAAGTATTTTTTTACATCCTTACTTCTAGATTGCATCTGTCAACGGAAAAAACTGAAGCAAAATTAATATAAGTAGAGAGTTTATTTGGACCAAGCTCTAGAGGATGGCAACCTGGGAGTATAGATTCAAGTTGCCCTGAATATACACTCTGATTAGCAGCAGTTACAAATGGATTTTTAAAGGCAAAAAAGGGAGACAGGGAGTGGGCTGATACAAAGCTGTCAGGAATTCTCACTGGTTTATAGAAATAACATTGATTAGTGATTGGCTATACATTGTTAAGCTATAGGGTGTGGGTTATAGTGTCTGGTGTGGCATTTTTAGGTTAATTTATAGCTACTTGTGGCAATAGCAGGAAGTTCAAGAGATGAATACATAGCTCAAAGGGGGGAGTAGGACATGATTGCTGTCTCATTTTAGTGTCTCTCTAGGCCTGATAATTAAAAGGACTTGCATTCCTCAGATGAAAGGTCCCTTCATTTCTCATATCTAAATTTGTTTCGTTTGATCATATAATCAACATTCTTTATGAGGAATATACAAATCAGATTTTATGAATCCAAATTAGTTCTTTATTCCTTGCCATATTAGTTAAAGTATTTGTATTTTCAGTAAAATAAATGACATTAATTGATTAGTTATCTTGTAATCAATACATTTTGATTTATTAAAAATCAAGGAAAAATAGGAAAATGTAAAAATAACACTTATTTTTATGATTATAAAATTAATGTTTATTGAAAGAAATTTGAGAAATGTTGAAAGTATAAAAAACGAAATTTAAATCTGTAGTCCCATACTCAAATACAGTCAGTGTTAGTATTTTGTGTGAAATTTCTCACAGTCAAAATATCAAATGTTCTGCAAATCCTTTTTTCTTAATTTAGGAAATGTTTTACTTTTTCTCTTTCCAGGGCTGTTCTTGGTCAGTTATATTTGTGGATCTCGATGCTCACAATCGCAACAGGCAAACTTTGTGCTCACTGTTACCCAGAGAATCAAGATCGCATGTGAGACATTTTTATGATAAATTAATATGAACTATCACTTATTATTTTTATATAGTTTTACCTTCTTTTCCAAGAAAGTGCTCTGAAATGTTAGAGGTCATCCAGAAGAGATAAGACACGAGAGGTATTATTCCTCATTCCTCTGGCCTGTAGAAGTTTAGGAAGTGAGCAGAGTTGTGGAAAAAGCTGCTTTGTCTTTTGAGTCTTTTGTAGGACAATAGAAAAATAGACATTATTTTTCTTTTGGATGGGTAACAACATTATGCCAAAATGGATCATATTTTGTCATGGAATATTAGAAAAATATTTTTTATAATTTATATTTCTTTAAATTAAATTATCTTCTATTCTTTGTTTCTTTTCTTTCATTCAATTCACTTTTTTTCTTTGTCTGATGAACTTGTCTTGCTTATAGTACCTGACTGCAGATTTTTCTAGGGACTGTTTGTGGTTTTGTTTTTAGAAAACACCCAAAATGGAATAATTTCATTATTCAAAAATAACTGTTTTATATAAGTGATATAAGATTATGATAAAAGAAAAACAAAATCCAAACATAAGCAAATAATAATAACAACATAATATCCAATTGTTCTACCATTCCAATATAATCTTAGCGTGAGAACGTGTGAGTATGTATTTGGAGCATTTGAGCTGAAAATATTTGAGCACATATTTGGGCACATATTTTTATGCACATATATTTTTATTTTGCAAAGCTAAAACCATATTGTTCATAATGATTGACAGCCCAGTTCTATGAATGAACATGTTTCTGTATCAATAAACAGATTTCTACAATAAAAATTTTAAAAGCTGCTAATTTACTGAACTAATGGTGTCATTTAGATTGTTTTCTCTTTTTCACTATTATAACCAAATTGTAACAGACTAAGTTATGATGACTATTAGTATTAAATTTTTGCATATTGTTTTAATTAATATTTTAAAATTTGAGCCCAGTATTGAACCTTGTAAATACTCTTTCTTAATGAATAAAGTTTTATCTCCTCTGTAAGATTCACTGAAGCATGTCATAGAAATGTCTGTCTGTCCCTGGGAGCAGGGCAAGCTTACTGTCAGTTGGATAACCCTACTTACTTTTTATCTCCATCATTCTCCTTGGGCTATGCTGATCATGTCATTGCAGACACTTGAAATCTCTTTTCCTTATTGCCCCCAGAACACAGATGCTGCCCTCCTTCCCTGCATCAGTTATCCTGCATTTGCCCTGGATGATGAAGTTCTGTTTAGCCAGACACTTGATAAAGTGGTTAGAAAATTAAAAGGAAAATATGGATTTAAGCGTTTCTTGAGAGATGGGTATAGAACATCATTGGAAGATCCCAGGAGACGCTACTACAAACCAGCTGAAATTAAGGTATCAAAAAATATCCCACATTAGTAGCATATCAGAGTGGTCCAAAGCATAGATTCAGGAGACTGAACCTTGGGTTTGAATTCTGGCTCTGCCACTTACTAGGTATGTGGACTTGGACAAGTTAATTAACCTCTCTGTGTTTAATAATTCTTCACTGATAAAATAATAATAGTACCTGTACCATGAGGTTCTTATGTGGATTAAATGACTTAATATATATAAAAGGGCTTAGAGCAGTGCTTGGCAAATAGTAAAGGCTCAATAAGTGTTACCTCTTATTACCAGTGAGGTATTTGCTCGTATTGGGCCATGTTGATTCATTGAGTGAGTAATTTTTCTATTGAATTTTCAGGCCTTTGCCTGCCTGCTCCATACTATTTGTCTTATATGATATCAAATATCTGTTTGTGATTCGGCTTCCGATCTGTTAAGCAAATGCTGTTATTAAATCTAATACTCCTTCTGCTCTTCCTTTATCTGTTTCATTTAGACACTTCCCTTTGAAATATAGTCCTCTAAATATTTAGTTTTAGAATATTTTATATTTTGAAAACGTACACACATACCACTACATCCAGGTTTATATTAGCTTCTTTTAAGCCATCTGGAAAACTATAACACCCCCAAAAAGTAAGCACTTCATGCACATTGTTGAACACTTTCCTTTAGAGGGGTAGATTAAACTTATTTTTGTAAACATGGATATAACTTTGACTTAATGAAGATAGATAAGGTCCCCATAAATCTGTATGTAGAAAATGTGTAGGCAGCATTATACCCTTTAATTTGTTTGGCAATTAACATACTATTCTTTTAAAATTCATTACACACTTTTGCAGGAAAAGTAGGCAAGCTGTTTATCATTTTATTTAATTTCACAGTTGACTATCACTTTGGGAGCTTTAGGAACCATTTTATTGTGTGCATTTTTGAAATTTTAACAGCAGTATTAGCAGTGTTACAATCTATTAGGTTGGGCCAGAAGATCCATTTATCTCTTAAATGCATTCAAATGTTTCTTTTCTATTTAATAAATTTCCTGAGCCAATTTGTAGCATTTACATTGGAATTGGACCACCTGCAACTACCACATTGCAGACTTCCAACTTTGGATCAGTTCAGCAAGCTTTCTCTACTTCTGCACCTGCTGCTGAGCACCACCAAGGAAAGCAACAAACACTATAGATAGGAGTCACCCCAGATTCAGGACATCCATCTTTGTTCAGTCCTCATCACTGCCTTCATTTCTTGTCAGTCCTGCTATATGACCCTGCCAGGAACTCCCCTTGAAGGCTTTTCCAGCTTTTTCCCGTTTGTACTCAAGTTCCCAGACTTTACTTTTTATTTCCTACTTGATAGCCTTTCATTTCTGTATGGGCTCCTCCACTACATCATTTCTTCATCCATACTTACCTGCATCTCTCTTGTCTCACAGAGGGCACTATCTTTTCTTTTTTCTAAGGCCAACCCTTCATTTGTATACTCCATCTTGTTCTCTTTTACTTTTTTGGGACTCTCACTGAGGCTTTGTTTTCTGCTCTTAAAGAAGGATATCCATTTTTCTTTCTTTTGTCTCCTCATAATCAATCCCCACTTCTGCCTTCCCTCTGTCTTGTTTGCCCAGCTTAAAGCAACATCCTATCCTCAGTTTAAACACATTGATGTATAGCATTAAAAACAAACAAACAAAAGCCCTCCCTCAACGCTTATCCCTATCCTGCTCCCATCTTCTTTCTCTTTGTAGCCACACTTCTGAAAAGAATGGTCTATACTTGGTGTCTCCTCTTATTTGCCTCCCACTCACACTTTCCCTTATAACCTGGCTCTTCTTCCCGACACTCCCCAGTAGCTGTGTTGGCTTCAGTCAGTTTAGGTCACTGGGTCATAGTGGATGCTTTTCTGACCTTACTTAACAGAAGTTCTTCTTGGTATTTGAGTGTCTTAGCTGAGTCCTCTTTCTTAGAACATTCTCTATTTGCTGTGACCCCATTCTCTTCCTAGTTCTTTACTTTCTTCTCTCACTGTCCTTCTTAGTCTCTTTTGCAGGTTCCTTTTCTTCTGCCTCCTCTTAAACATTGCTCTTCTCCTGGGCTCCATCCTCAGCCATATTCTCTTTGCATTCTACCCATGTGCTCATAGCTATTAACCCCGTATCTCTATTCCTAACTCAGACCTCTCTCCCCGAGTGCTCTACCCACATATGCAGCTGCCTTTGGGACATCCTCGCTTAGATGTCCTATAGTCTGCCTATATTCAGTTCCCACTCCTCTGTCTAAGCCCCAAATCTGAGAGTCATTCTAGGCTCTTCCTTCCCACTTACTCACCTTTGTTAGTCACCAAGGCTGGCAGATTTAGCCTCCTTAAGATCTTAAAATTCTGTCCCTTCCTCTCTTACTCCTTGGTTTAGGCTAATGGTATGTAACCTGGGATGATTGTGCCCTCCCTCCTACCCCCCGGGACAATTGACAATGTCTGCATACATTTTGGGTTGTCATAATTTGGTGAGTGCTACCGGCATCTGGAAGGTAGAGGCCAGGGATGCTATTAAACATCCTATACTGCACAGCACAGTCCAAGAACAAAGAATTATTTGGCCCAAAATGTCAGTAGTACTGAAGTTGAGAAACTGCAGTTTAGGCTATCATCTTTTCTTTGGATTGCTCCAGCAACCTTCCAGCTAGTCTTATTTCTTGCCCTACAGCTCTCTTCGGTATTATCAACTGCCCAGTCTAGCAAGGAAAGAAAATGAGTAAATCTGATCCTGCTCAGTATTTGCCAGTGGTTCCTTATTATTTCTAGATCAAAGTCTCAGTCTCTTAGCATGACCTCTGAGACCCTTCCTGATCTGGCTGGCCTGGCCCATCTCTTGGGCTTCAGTTTTCACTATTTCTTACTTGCTTATTGCAGAAGTACTGAATTGCTGGTAGTTTCTTTAACATACTTCATGCTTCTATGCGTCTATGATTTGCACCGTTGTTTTCTCGCCTTTAGTTCCCTTAGCTTATCTCCCCAGTGAAGTTCATCAGGCATTAGCTAAAACACTTCCGTTCCTATAAACCCTTCCCTGACCCAGGGCTGACTCAGGTGTTTGATACCCTATGTAACTGATATACCATGTATAGACATTTTATCCTGCACTACAGTTGTTCATTTATGTGCCAGCCTCCCCATTAGGCTGTAAGCCCCTGAGGGAAGTTCTCTATCTTTTGTCTTCATAGCTCCCTAGTTGGTGCCAGGCATTAAAGTATTCAGTAAATATTTATTGAATGACTGCTGTTTGTTGGATTGAATGAATGAGCTTTTGAATAATAAGAATCCTGAGAATTGTTTTAAAAAAGAACAATGAAAGTATTTACAAAATCAGTCCAGCTTTAAGTTACTACTACAAATAAATCTTTTACATATAGCCTGACTATAGTTGTTCTAATTTAATTGTTAGTTTAAAATTTAATGTCTTATTTTCTGTTTTAGCTATTTGATGGCATCGAATGTGAATTTCCCATATTTTTCCTTTACATGATGATTGATGGTGAGTGTACTTTTTCCTGAAATTTAAACTATAGGATATAAGTAGTTTAAAGAAGAACAGAAATGAAATATGACTCCTTTCAGCTAGCGAAATAGTCTGTACTTCAGTGATGTTCACTGCTCTGTGTTTTAAAATGCTACTTTTTTGCTTTCTAAGTAAATGTTAAACCATTTTAAGAATTAAAAAAATCTTTGAAAAATTTAAAAATGATACTAATATATTTTTCATATTTACAAAGAAAATTTTTTATTAATAGGAATCATGAATGCTATAATCCATGACACTGTGAATATATATAATATTTATACTTAAGAATAGAGAAATTTCAATTAAAATTCAGTTTTTGATTCTGAATGCTAACATGACTTTCTAAAATCAATTTCTTGAAAAAATATCACACACATTTGTGTTACTTTTTTCAATTTTATTTTTATCATTTACACAGAAAATTACCAAAATAATTATAACTGGGCAAATAAATTTTTCTAAAATAAAATTTTTGAGATGCTTGTTGAGCTCAGCTGCTATTGGATTTTGTATTTTACATTTTAGGAGTGTTTAGAGGCAATCCCAAACAAGTAAAGGAATATCAGGATCTTTTGACTCCAGTACTGCATCAGACCACAGAAGGTATAGTTGTTTTTTCAAGAAATTCTTCCTACCAACATTTTCTTAACGTTCTTTTGAAATATATGAGTTCTTTATAAAACACAATTTATATTAAATTGAAAAAATGAATGAGGCCTCAAATGAAATTAGAAAGAATAACCTCTATTAATTTTTATGGTAAATGTGTTTTTAATAAAAGAAGTTCATTAGGCAAGACAAGGATGAAGATGAATTTAGGTGGTCATAGTTATAGTAATTCCAAAGTAGTTTGTCAGGTGAACAGAGTTTCTTCATCCATTATGTAACTCCTTTACTCTGTATAGTGTGACAATAATATAAAGTGACTTTTTTATTCAGGTCACCAAAAATGCTATAGTCAGGTGAGTGCTATCCCTGCAGAGGGCTATCTGGATAGGTTCTGCCCTTGTCTAAAGGTACTAACATTGCCAGGAACATTCTGGCCTCTTTGGAGTCGCTTCTAGGGCATTTAGCATTGTATTTTGAATGTGTGCCATGGTGCTAAAATGTCATCCTTTGAGGATGGATTTAATATTTTATAAATGGTCAGAAGGCCCAGTCTTATGAGTCAGGTTTATTGGTTTCATTCAAACACCAGCAGGGACCATAAAAGAAACCTAATTGACTTTTCTGTATAACTGGAAAACTAATTGTCAAAGGAATTCTGAAGGAGATGTTCTAGAAATCTTTGGGGTTTGAAAGTATTACTAGAATAAGAACATATTCTCACGAGTGAACAACTTTGAAAACATATTTATGTGGAAGGTAAAAATTATGGTGCATTGGTTAAAAAAAAAAAAAAAAGAATGACCTTATAAACGTTGGTGTAAAAACTGGCAATCACAGCACTGGGCCCATTCCTATATCACATTAAGTTTGTGATATTCTTTGGGGTTTTCCACAAATATCTCAGAGTAAATACTTCATATTATATGCTCACCCTTTCAAATGCTTGTAATGTTAAAAGTTTTGAAATGTTTATGGATGAACATTGAATTTCAAATAAATATTAATGTTTAAAAGCAGTTATTTTTATATTTATGCTACAAATAATCACTGTCCAATGTGAGAAATAATGTAATAAATTTTGTAATGCATATAATATTTGAAATCCCTTGAATCAGATTTTTAGTATTCAGTGGTAGGTCATTGATGTATTGAGGTAGTAGTTTAAGGTACCTCACTATAGGCTTCATCATGTTCAGAGAGTGATGTTCAAAGTAGTCTCTGTATATCATAGACCTTTCTACTGGTTTTAGACACAAATATCACTATTGGTTTATACATAAAGAAAGAAGCAAAATTTTAGGGAAATCTGTACGATTTTATTAGGAAAATTAAGTTTACTGTGGACTAATACTGTAAAAAGTCTTCTGTAGCACCCTACTTAGAATGTTGATTTTCCCCCCATTATATCTACAAAGATCCTACTCTATAAATAATAATTTTAGTTTTTACCAAGGAATATTTTTAAAAGGGTTGATCACAAGGGAAGATGGCTTTTTCTCTTCAGTGATATTGAATGGTAGGTAATGGGCTTAATGCTTAAACGGGAATTTCTAAGCAATGACTCAGGATTATAATTCATCATTTAAGATTACTCAGTATCTCATTTGTGGAGCTTCTACAGGCTAATCCTATTAAAAATAGCTTCCTCTATGGCTCTAAATATTTGCATACTGTACATTGTTGATTCATTTAAAGGTATTAAAAATTAAATGTTAAAGGAGATTATGTAGACATTGTTGGCTAAAGCATAACAATATGCTGTCAAATTAGTGTTTTAAAGTCAAGCTTTTCTCCATGTTTTTCACTGGCAATATCTGAAAGGAACCAGAATATCCAATTTTCTGTGGCTTATCAAATCTGTTACCTCCTGTACAACATTTCTCCCTGCTTTCTAATCATTATAGTTTCTTGAAGGGAAATTTTAGGGAGGACACTGATTTGTTATATTTTAAATACTTATTTTTAAACTCCATAGGATACCCTGTCATACCAAAGTACTATTATGTGCCAGCTGACTTTGTAGAATATGAAAAAAAAAACCCTGGTAGTCAAAAGAGATTTCCTAGCAACTGTGGCCGTGATGGAAAACTATTTCTTTGGGGACAAGCCCTTTATATCATCGCAAAACTCCTAGGTAAGTAGAGAAGGTTGGGAACTTTTTTTTTCCCTTGTTATCAAGCTGTTAGAAATAAACGTGTCTTTGCCAGCGTTTTTCTTGGATTTGGGTGGTGTCTCATGCTGTTAAGAGGTCTTTGGGGAGTTTCTTAGTATGTAAAGGTATATAAATATAACTATTTCACTGAATGATAATGGACAATTTCTGGGAAGAAAGTGAAATAGATATGGGTACCATTATGATCATTTAGGGGACTACATTCAGCTTACTAGATAGATTTCTAGCAGAAGGTTATGGGAACTTTGAGTTACTTTTATATGATGTAATAAACGTTCTGATTTAATAAAACAATCATGCTTGGTGATAGCTTTGGTAAACCACTTGCCAAAAGGAATTGGTCGTATCGGAGTCCTCTTCTTTCCAATAAATACATATTGGCAATTTTCTCAGTTAGCTGGAGGCTTAATGGAACCATTATTCATAATTTTTTGAAGAATTATTTTTCATCTTCTCCTATAAATTCAGCTGAATCAGAGTACTCTTGGACACATTGTAATGAAGGAAAATTTGATAAACACAAAAAAGCATTATGCATCTTCCTGCACCATTCCTTGCTAAAATTTCAAATATTAGCATTTCCATCAGAAAGGCTATCATTTTAGAGTCAGAATTCCTTTATGACAAACAGATTATGAAATAGGCTAATTGTAAATATTGCACCTGCACTAAAAGAACTGCTTACTATGTGAAAAACTGTTATTGTCTTTGTTATTTTCTAGCATTACTGCATAAGTACTAATACATTTGTTTGTTCTGTAAGAATAATCATCTTTGGTTTCTTTTTTTTATTTTCCATTAGGGAAGAATATTTCAAAGCCCAGATTTCCAAATTGAGCTTTACATAAATGATATGTAACAGCAGACAGACCTAACCAAAGAAGAGAAAATTAAGTTAATGCTGTTTTTGATTTGCTCCTTTCCTAACTGTATTTTCTGGATCTCTAAATATACTTCATGCTAATTTAAGAACATGTAGAAAGATTTTCTTCCTTTAAAGTGACAGCTTTTTGATAAGGAGTTGATATCATGTATACAGGCTTTGCTTTTAGAAATTCCAAAGGAGAAAAAAAATGCACGTGAAGTAGAATCAAGCCAAGTTGGAAAGGTTATCTCTGATTAGAGTGTTATTTTCATCTGTTGATATAGCTAAATAAAACGTATTTTAGTAGAAGAATAGTTAACCTGTGTAAGGATAACAATTTTATAGTTATCAGTAGAATCATAGGTTTCTATATACTACATTTGGAAATTATAAATGAGCATGATGAAATTTTTCTGTGATTTTATACTGGGATCTGGGATTTGAGGTCTATGCCTTCTTCTTCTTGCTTTTTTCTGTGTATTTAGCATGGGTTTGGTACAAATAGAAAGTGTTGTTTGAGCAAAGCCTCTGGATAAAATTGACAAGGCTAGTAAATTGAGAGTACAGAATTGACTACACTCTACATAAGTAAATTGAGTTTTAAAAAAAGAAAAAGATTGAGAACAGTATGAGTCAGTAAAAAAGCATTGGACTTCCCAAAATATATGTGTTGAATGTAGAGAGGTCTTGAATGCAAACAGCATTTTCTCATGTTAAGACCTGAGTGAACAGAAATAGTACAGGTCATGCCTCCATTTCTGTTTCGTAACCAAAAAGAAGAAGAAATACTGCAGGGCTGCCTTATAAGAAAGAGTCAATGTCTCTTTTCCCTGCTGATCTCTGAAAAGGCAGTAGAGAACATGCAGAAGGTACATTGCATACTAGGAAACCACATACTTATCTCCAGCTGAGAAAAGAGATGTTACATATTCATTAGCACTCTAGCCTAGCTATGTGTCACCTGGTTAACAACACACTGGTTAAGATGGATAAGATCTCCAAAGATTGACTCATTTAGTGGCTCTTAACTGTTGTAAACTAGCCCCAAGAACCATCAGCTTTCTATGGATATTCATTATGATTTCAGATACCACATTTACTAAAAATGTCTTATTTGTTCATTAAAGGAGCCTCAGCTGGATATCTGCTTGACATTTTGTGGGCAGTTAATTAGAGTTACTATTTTACATGAAAATAATAAAGCAGTGTATCTTTCAAAATCCTCTATGATGTATGACTTTCACTAATTCAGGCCGGTTTATATCCCAGTGAAATGTAATAAGAATATTTTACTTTATGTATGCCTAAGTGAGTAATTATACAACAAAACTATGTGAGAGAAAAAAGACACAATATGTTTCCTGAGTCAAGGCCTGAACTCCCCACTGTGTTCTTAGAAAATAGTTAATTATTTACAGTATTTCCTTAAAAAATTTAGACTTTTAGAAAATCAATATTTTATATATAATAGGTAAATAAATTATAAACGTGTATATTTTAAACCACATAATACATATTAAGATATAATATTTGACTTGTCTTAGAATAAAATGATCATTAGTTATACCTTCAATTGTTACTGAAATTTGAAAGTTTAGAAACTATCTATGTGAAATCATTCTATAGAAAGCAGAGTACCTCTTTGAACTCTTTGCACAAACAAATAACCTTAAAAGTCAGTCATGCGTTGCATTAATGATGAGGATATGTTCTGAAAAATGTGTCATTAGGAGATTTTGTAGCCTACTACACAACTAGGCTATATGGTATAGCCTATTGCTCCTAGGCTACAAACCTGTACAGCATGTTACTGTACTGAATACTGTAGACAGTTGTAACACAGTGGTATTTGTGTATATAACATATCTAAACATATAAAAGGTACAATAAAAATACGGTATTATAATCCTATGGGACATCATTATGCAGCTCACGACTGTATTTATCACTTAAAAAGTCACTTGAAAATTATGACCTTTTGCTACACAGAAATCCCGCTTTAGGTCACTAGCAATCACATGGATACCATGAGAAAGATAATGAAAGTACTCAGAAATCCTTTGTTCAGACTGAAACTTTTTTTGAGATTCAGAAAACTAAAGAAATATAATATAAGGTTAATGATAACTTTACTCTAAAACTTCCCCGAAGCCATTACTTCACTTTAATATATGTTCTTATTCAATATTTTTTGTTTGTAAACAAGAGAAACTAAGATATCAGGTGTTTATCTTTAAAAAATCTGACTTTGAGACTTTACCTTGTTTTTCAACATGTATGCAACAAACATTTCTTATTCTGTACGTCAGATATTCACAGTGATGACCTTCATTCAGGTAGTGCTACATGATCCCAAGCCATTAAAGATTAGAACTGTACATACTGTATAATTTAAGGCAGGTGAATAGACAAATTTTTAGGGTGAATGTTTTGAAAACATTAATAAAACATCAAGGACTAAAACAAGATATCTAAGATTAAGCTTGAATTATTGAGCAATTTTAATTAACTGCAACTTTCTCTCCAATACACACAAAGTCCTAAAATATTCAGGGTAATGAAAGTTTTCTTGAATTTTATGAAGGATCTTTTTCTTTTTCAGATGGGTATTATTTAATTTCCTTGGAGCATTAAGAAGATACTTTTTAACTAATAAAATAGATATAAGAGTACTTTAAAATATCCAAAGTATTATGTACATACAAAATTCCCAACTTAATTTCTTGGGTTCCTAAAGTTCTTTGGTAAGTCATTGTTCAGACCCAATTTATTTTCCTATAGAAACTGTATTCTAAATGATTATTAATACCCAGCAAACTTGTAACCATGTGGTGTAGATTATTTCTCTGACATTGTGATCTTTTTCCTCTACTTTCTCCTCCCCTACCATCTCTTCCTTTCTTTTTCTTTCTTTGTGTTTTTTATGTACTATGGTGGAAAGTCAAGAGTTTTCAGATCATGAGCTCAGGAGTCAGACAGTTCAGGGTTTAAATACAAGTTCTGCCACTTACTACCTGTGTGATTTGAATTTTCTCAACTTCCATGAACATTGATTTATTTATTTTTATGTTTTAAGGATTAACTGATGAGGAAATACAGACAAGGCATTTACTATGGGACAAATACGTACTTAAATGGTTCTTCTGTTTCCTGAACTTCCTTCTCCTCTCCCTCCCTGTTTCAGCTGCCATTTAGGAGATAGTATACGTGACTAAATTTCATAGCTCTTGTCAAGCAGGCAACTCAGGATGCTCATCAGCCCTCCTTGCAGGTACCCCCATAGCCACAAAATTCATCTCAGGAAGAAAATGGTTCCCCAGTTGCTACTTAACGATTCATGTACTTGTTGATTCAACTTCTATTTGTGGCAGCCTACTCTTTTGATCTGTTGACTTCAAATACAGTTGACTCTTTATTCAGTATAGCACATGGTTTTGTTACTGATCAGTTAAAGATAAAATGAATAGATAAGAGTATACAGATGTATTTCTACATTGTGATTGCTAAGAGATTTCCCAGCTGTTACACTTCAGGAAACTGCAAGCAGAAAGATAACGATTTCTGAGTACTTTCAGTGTCTTTCTCATGGCATCCATGTGATTGCTAGTGACCTAAGGTGGGGTTTCTGTGCAGCAGGCATTATAAACATCTTGAGAACACATGTAGTGTTACTGTAAAGGCTTCACCTAGGAAAATTTTCTTTCTTTAACTTATTGTATAAATAACTGGCTTTCTTAAACTAAAATGTTTTAGTTTAATTGCTACAAGGGCTAGAAAATTTGCATAAAAATTACAATCTCACCCCCAAATATATTTGTAAAGTTAATTATGAAAGCAATGATGCTTATAGTCTGAGGAGGCCCTTTGTCACACTGTTTCTCAGGAATACTAGTAATAATACCTGCCTTAGAAAATGTCACATACTGTGCTCTCCCTTTTACAAATATCATCCTAAGTAATTCTAACATTTCTGTGAGATGGTACTACATGGCATAGGTGAGAAAACTGAAGCCCAGAAGAGTTTAGCAAATCACAAGGTTATACAGCTTATGACTGAGTTTATTTATTTATTCAGGAGTCTATAGGGTGCTTGTGTCACCTGTAATTTCTGTAGCATTAAATATTCTTATCAAAAGCAAAAAACTTGCTAACCTAGTAAAATATTAAATTGCATCTTGTTTTCATTTACATGCTCACTGTTAAAAACATTTCTTAGTCATTGTCTTCTGTGAATTGTCTGGTCAATTTTTTTTCCCGTTTAACCTGGGTTTTATGTTTGTCTGCCTCTAGATTTTGTTTATGCTGGGGGTTTTTTGTTTGTTTTGTTTTCTTTTCTTTTCTTTTGCTTTGTTTTGGAGACAGGGTCTTGCTCTGTTACCCAGGCTGCAGTGTAGTGGCACAATCATAGCTCACTGCAGCCTTGAACTCCTGGGCTCAAGCAATCTCTGACCTCAGCCTTCATAGTAGCTGGGACTACGGGTGTGTGCCAACATACCCAGCTAATTTTTTATTTTTTAGAGACGAGGTCTTGCTGTGTTGCCCAGGCTGGTCTCAAACTCCTGGCCTCAAGGGATCCTCCTGTCTCTTGCTTCCCAAAGTGCTGGGATTACAGACATGAGCCACCGTGCCTGGCCTATGCTGTTTTTTTGATGAATGAAATTTAAAATCTTTATACATGTAGATCTATGAGTGTTTTCCTACTTAATTTTTGCCATGTAATTTGACATTTTAATCTTAGAAAGCCCATCCTTGTTAATCAATTGAGTAAAAAAATGACATATAAAAATTTGGCATTTTTTGGTATAATATATTAGGTTAAGGGTCTACATTTTTCTTTTTCTTATATGCGTCACTGCAGCTGAGAGTCAGGCTTTGAAGCACATAATTTTACCCTGTAAATTATCTGCTGAGCCTATTTTAGTGTGTCCTATGCAATTTTGGTGTTGTGATAAAAAAAAAAATTACTTGCTCTGATAAATTTCCTTTAAATTGTCATTTTGTTAAAGAAACAAAAATTTTTCTGAATATTTTCTTTTTACCCTGGACAATTATTGTTTAAGGTAAACCCAAGACATATTTAATAAACCTTTCTGTGCACAAAAAATGCAAATGTTAATGGATTTGCTTAATCCCTGTTTTCTAAGGATTTAAAAACAGCTATCCTTATTTACAGAAATACTTGATTATCTTTGAGGTTTGGTGCTGTATTGTAAATGTAGAAAGCCATTGTGCTTTATCCTTGTTCTTTTATTTTCGTTTTGAATATTCTGTAGTTTGTTGGGTGTAAGTTCTCTCAGGCTTGTCACTCTTCGTCAGAAAACTGGTATCATTGAATTGGCACAAACAGGACCTCTATTTTTGCCTCCTTCCTGACTGATAAATATCAATGCAATGAAAAAAAAATGTGTCTATTAACTTGACCTTTTAAGGGTATTTGTCACTTTTACCATTATGGAAATTAATAATTATGGTAATAAGTGTTTCCATATTTGTTAACCCACCAATTTATTCTTTTGGTTAGTAAATCTGTTGAGTGCCTACTATATGCCAAGTGCTGTTCTAGGTATTGGAGAATAGCCATGAATAAGAGGCATACAGCACATGGTATAAGTTGGAACATCAAGGTAGATATGGAACTATGGTTGAAGAGAGAAACATGAAGGAAATACAAAGAAATAAGCTTTTGAAAGACTTGGTTGGCCATTCAATTCATATCAATTTTAATAGATTAGCATTTATGCCTTCTAAGGATATAAGATTTCTTAAATTGTCACTATTTATAAATAATAAAATACTATAATAAAGATAGAATTTCTTTTCTGTAGAATGACAATGAAACATTAATTATGAAAAGTGCTTGTTGGTTTTGGAAATTTTTTCACATCTTAGTGATCATACAAATGAAATAGGGAAATAATTTGCTACTTATTTAGAATATCGGTATACTAATCAACCCTGCATCATGAGCTAAACTGAAATTAATAAATTGAAGTTATATGTAGATATCTACTTACATTGGTTTGGTTTAAATTTTGCAAAAGTATATTTTTTTTTCCTGACAGAGAAAACAACATCTATAATATGCAACTTGATTTGGTTAGGAAAAATGTAATATATCAAGGTCTAAACTGTTTTTTATGGTTGCCTCCTCCTGGTATCTTTTCCACCTGTGTTGTATAGAATGTCAGTGTTCTTAAAGGGCAGGATTAGTATATGATTAAGAGTCCAGACTCTAGAAACAGACTGTGTCCCCCCTCTGTCATATACTAGCCATGAGCAAATTGTTTAAATACTCAGTGCCTCAGTTTTGTCATCTGTAAAATGATAAGGTTTTGTGAGGATTAACGATTTAATATGTGTGAAATGCTTAAGCAATGCCAGGAACTTAGTAAATACTATGTAAATATTGCTGCTGCTGCTACAGAGGCAGTGGTGGCTATGGCAGATTCTGCTACTGCTCTCCTTCCTTCTTTTCCATGTTATTCTATTATTAGTATTACTTTAATTATTATTGAAATGATCCTCCAAGAGTTGCTAAAAAATCCTTTGGTGATTTTGTCTATTGAATCACGTTGCAGATGTGCCTAAAAGGTACCCAAGAATAGAAATCTAATATATAAATATTCCTAAAGCTTCAGAGAAATTTACTACTGACTCCCTGCTCTGGTTTTTAAAAAAAAAATTATTATTTGTACAAATTTATGTGCAATTTTCTTACATTCGTATTTTGCATAGTGGTCAAGTTAGGGCTTTTAGGGTATCCCTCATCTGAATAACGGGCATAGTAGCCATTAACTAATTTCTCAACACCCACCCCCCCACCTCCTCACCCTTCTGAGTCTCCATTGTCTATCATTCCACTGTATATGTCAAAGTGTACACATTTTTTAGCACCCATTTGTGAATGAAAACATGCAATATTTGACTTTCTGTGCCTGGCTTGTTTCGCTTAAGATAATGACCTTCAGTCTATGCATGTTGCTGCAAAAGACATGTTTTCATTCTTTTTTATGGCTGAGTTGTATTTCATTGTGTATATATACCATATTTTCTTTATCCATTCATCCATCGATGAACACTTAGGTTGATTCCATGTCTTGGCTATTGTGAATAGTGCTACAATAAACATGGCAGTGCAGATATCTCTTTGATATACTGATTTCGTTTCTTTTGGATATACACCCAGCAGTGAGATTGCAGGATCATGTGATAGTTCTATTTTTAGTTTTTTGAGGAACTTCCATACTGTTCTCCACAATGGCTCTACTAATTTACATTTCTGCTGACAGTTTATGAGGACTCCCCTTTCTCCACATCCTCGCTAGCATTCATTGCTGCTTGTCTTTTGGATAAAAGCCATTTTAACTGGGGTGAAATGATATCTCATTGTAGTTTTGATTTGCATTTCTCTGATGACTAATGATGTTGAGCATTTTTTCATATACCTGTTGGCCATTTGTATGTCTTCTTTTGAGAAATGTCTATTCAGACCTTTTGCCCATTTTAAAATCAGATTATTTGTATCTTTGCTATTGAGTTTAGTTCCTTATATTTTCTGGGTTTTAATCACTTTTCAGATGGGTAGTTTGCCAATGTTTTCTTCCATTCTGTGGGTTGTCTCTTCACTTTATTGATTGTTTCCTTTGCTGTACAGAAGTTTTTTAGCTTCATGTGATCCCATTTGTCCATTTTTGCTTTGTTAGACTGTCCTCTGAGGTCTTACTCAAGAAATCATTTCCCAGACCAATGTCCTGGAGGGTTTCCCCAATGTTTTACTATAGTAGTTTCATACTTCTGGGTCTTACATTTAAGTCTTTAATCCATTTTGATTTGATTTTTATATAGAGCGAGAGGCAGGGATCTAGTTTCGTTCTTCTGCATGTGGATATCCAACTTTCCCAGCACCATTTATTGAAGAGACTGTCCTCTCCCCAGTGTATGTTCTTGGCACCTTTGTTGAAAACGAGTTGCCTATAAATGTATGGATTTATTTCTGGCTTCTCTATTCCATTCCATTTGTCATATGTCTGTTTTTATGCTAGTACCATGCTATTTTGGTTACTGTAGCTTTGTAGTATAATTTGAAATCAGGTAACGCAATTCCTCCAGCTTTGTTTTTTCTGCTCAGTACAGTTTTGACTATTCTGCATCTTTTGTGGTTCCATATACATTTTAGGATTGTTTTTCTGTTTCTGTGGAGAATGTAATTAGTATTTTGATAGGAATTGCATTGAATCTGTAGGTTGCTTTGGGTAGTAAGGACATTTTAACAATATTTATTCTTCCAATTCATTAAAATGGAATATCTTTTCCTTTTTTTGTGTTCTCTTCAATTTCTTTCATTTTATAGTTTTCATTGTAGAGATCTTTCATTTCTTTAAGTTTATTCCTAGTTATTTAATTTTATTTGTAGCTGTTGTAAATGAGATTACTTTTAGATTGTTCACTGTTGGCATATAGAAATGCTACTGATTTTTGTATGTTGATTTTTTATCCTGCAACTTTACTGAATTTATCATTTCTAATAGTTTTTTTGTGAACTCTTTAGGTTTTTCTAAATAAAAGATCATATCATCTGCAAAGAAGGATAATTTGACTTCTTCCTTTCTAATTCAGAGGCCCTTTATTTCTTTCTCTTGTCTAATTGCTCTGGTTAGCACTTCTAGTACTATGTTGAATAAAAGTGGTGAAAGTGGGCATCATTGTCTTGTTACAGATCTTAAAGGAAAAGCTTTCAGGTTTTCCCTGTTCAGTATGATACTAGCTGTGAGTTTGTTCTGTTCCTTTTTGAGTCAGTTTTGGTAGTTGGTGTCTTTCCGGGAATCTGTGTATTTCATCTAGGTTATCTGATTTTTTGACATACATTTGTTGATACTGTTTTCTTATAATCCTTAAGGTCAGTAGTCATGTTCCTACTTTCATTCTTTATTTAGTAATTTGAGTCTTCTCTCTTTTTTCTTGGTTAGTCTAGCTAAAGTTTTGTTAATTTTATTGAGCTTTTCAAGAACCTACTTTTGATTTCCTTGATATTCTCTACTACTATTCTATACTCTGTTTCATTAATTTCCACTCTAATCTTTATCATGTCCTTCCTTATGCTTACTTTTCACTTAGTTTGCTCTTTTTCAGCCACTGTCTTAAGGTGGAAGGATAGTTTATTGATTTGAGATTTTTCTTCTGTTGACTATAGGCATGTATAGCTATAAATTTTTCTCTGAGCATTGCTGTACCCACATCCGATAAATTTTGTATGTTGTATCTTCATTTTCATTCATCTCGTCAGGCAGTACATTAGAAAGTATTTTCTAATTTCCCTTTTGATTTCTTATTTCATCCATTGTTTATTAAGTAGTATGTTATTTAATTTCCACATACATGTGAATTTATAAGATTTCTTTCTGTTACTGATTTCTAATTTCATTCCATTGTGGTCAGAGAATATACTTGTTATTATTTCAATCCTTTTATATTTATTGAGGCTTATTTTATGGTCTAGTATATGGTATATCCTGGAGGATGTTCCATGTGCACTGAGAAAAATGTGTATTCTGCTCTTGTTGAGAGGAGTGTTTTATAGATGTCTCTTAGGTCTAGTTGGTTTATAGTGTTATGCAAATGCATTTCTGGTAATCTCACGTCCCTTCTTTTTTTTCAGCTGATGAATTAATCAGTCCTAAAGACATTGATCCTGTCCAGCGCTATGTCCCACTACAGAATCAACGTAATGTGAGCATGAGGTTTTCCAATCAGGTAAAGAGATGTTGTATTTCTTCATTTGGACTCATCCAAGGACATTTAAAGCTTAATTGAAGAGGAAATTCTTATTCTGAATCGGTTTTTGTTGCTCCTCCTGAGGGAAAGGCTTCTCCCTCTTCTGGTTAGTTAAGATTTGCTTGTGATAAAGATTTGCTTGTTAATGAGGAAGTAAGAGTCAGATGTGTCCAACAAAGTGTCTTCCAGGTAAACGCTTCCATCTTGAGAATGGTGTCAAGTGTCTTTGAGAAGATGTAGTGTATGTGGGTAGCAGGAGGACAGATGAGATGACACTGTTATTGAAGGGAGTGGCTTCCTATAAAAGACTCTGTGCTTGATGTCTCTCCCATGCTGTGTCTTTGTGACAGTGCTGAGTGACTGACAGAGTTGTTCTTAGCACTTGGTGACATGTTGGAGGAAGGAATAGTTTTTAAATTTTTACATCTGGTAGCTATGGATTCAGACTGTGTTGTGTCAACAAAATAAGTATTTGTAGGATCAGGAAGATTGATATTGACTTGAGCAAACCCTCAAGCATTAAATGATACCAGTAATGAGGACTGTTAAAATGAAAATGTTGTGGATTGTGGAAACTGCCTGAGGAGAAAGGGAATGAACCTGTGTGTGTGCCTGGGATTCCAAGCAGTTAACATGCATTTAATAAGAATGGCATCAGGACTTACAGAAGATATGTTTGAAAATTGAAATGCTTCTTTTATTAAAAAAAATACAAATGTATATCACGCATGCACACGCACACACACAATAAATGCTTATTTTAATGAGAGAAAGGGAGGGCCAACAGCTTCATTAGGTTCTGTCATGCTATTTCTCATACTCTTTTGCTGGTCTTGAACAAAACATGTAATTACTCTGAGTGGTTTATAGATGAGAAGCTGTTTGAGAGACGTGTAAATGGTAAGGTTTTCTCAAAAACATAAAATCCCTGGGTTGATATGTTATGGAAATTTCTCACTGGCTTTTAGCTCCGATAAGGTGGGGATGTGGCCTTTATCTTAGTTAGTAATCACTCATGTTAGTGCAGTGCAAGTGTACAATCTGTACAGATTTGAAATATGCAATTTTATTTGAAGAAATGGTAAAATAGGGAATACATCTAAGTTCACATTACCCAGTGCTGTGACTCTGAGCCGTTTTAAGACTTACATGTATCATTTAAATAGTATTTCACATGTGTGACCCACTTCTCTAAGATGATGAAACCTCAAAATCTTTTCTCAGAAAATAAATTAATAGGTCACAGATTTGAGGTGTGGGGCAGGAGCCAACATCAAAGCATTTTATAGGCACATGGCTAACAAAATCAACAATTTAAATAGTTATCTCATGCTTGACACATAAAACGAAGGCTGTGTGTTATGTGTAATTGTCATACAATATACTACTTGTACCTCTCTCTCTCCTGCTCAAGAAAGCTTATCAGAGTATAAGTGAGTGAGTGAGAGTGAATTTTAAAGAGAATTCATTCTATAGGTGTTTTTAATATTAAAATTATTTTCTAATGTTGCTACTAAATTATCTGTGGCATGCCCCCCAGGTGGAGCCACATCCTAGCTAAGAGACATGCTCTAGGGTAAGGACTAGAGCTCCTCTTCTGCAGCCATGTGGCAGATTACATCTGTGCAGTGTTGTATACAGTTTCTGAGAGGGAGGTGATAAGGAGGATTTGCAGCAGAAAACTGCTGGGAGCTTACATACCCCCACCCCATTGGTGGTTTGGTTGTGGTACTATATAAAATGATGAGGTTCCCTTGTCACTTCCACAACCATTTTAAGGAGTAGGAAAGACCTGGCATGCCCATGTCTATTACTGGGGTTGGGTGAAGTGGACCGATGAAATCGAGGCATCAGACTTATCCCCAGATATGCAGCCCTCTGCTTGAAATGTTGGTGTTAGTGGCCACTTGGTCATGATTGACCAGGTCACATTTTGTGATTAACTGATCTATGGGGATTGACCAGGTGCTTTAAAGCTTGCCAAATATTGGGAAAGTAAATATGGAGTAGTAAAGTCCAGACAGTTTCTGCAAGTGAAAGAAATCCTTGCCCTTGAAGGAAGGTCTGTCAGGGGATTCCCATGACTACTCTCAGCCTCAACAGTTCACCACAGGACAGACACATAGGACTCAAAAGCTGTTATACTTAGGATTTATTACAGTGAAAGGATACAGAAAAAAAATCAGCAAAGGGAAAAGGCACATGGGGCATATTCTTAGAAAACTACGCACAAGCTTCCAAGTGTCCTCTTCCAGTGAAGTCACATGAGGTGCACTTAACTACCCCAGCAAGGATGTGTGACAATGCATGCAAAGTATTGCCAACCAAGGAAACTTGCTCAAGCTTGGTTGTCCATGGCTTTTATTAAGGGTCAGTAAGGTAAGGCATGCAGCACCTACATGACTGGCTTATGTTATTTAAGCACTAGACCCCCAGAGAGCAACCAGATGTTCACTGTAAGTCATATTATTAGCACAAACTATCTGGGCAAACTGTACCCTCTGTTCCAAGGCCTCAGGTATGCAAAACCCTCCTATCATCCAGTGAGTCTCTTACTTTCTCTCAAATGTTTTCTATTTCTTTATTTTTGGCTATAATTATATTTTATAATTTAGTATATTCTTTAAAAAATTTTTAATATATTTTATAGATAATTATTATATTTTATATATTTGCTATAATTATGTATATTAGTATTAAAATAATACTAGCATTCAGGGAATCTTTCTTAACTCTTTGTTCCACCTCTTCTTTTGAATTTTTAAAGTCATATTTTAATTTCTTTTTTTTTTTTAATTTCAGAATGTTACAGGGGTACAAATGTTTTGGTTACAAGAATTAGTTTTGTATTGCTTGAGTCAAAATTATAAGTGTACCCATCACCCAGCTACTGTACATTGTACCCATTATGTATGATTTCACCCATCCCCTCCTCCGCCCACCCACCTACTTGATTTCCGCTGCATTTTTCTTCCCTCTGTGCACATGAATGCTGATTGGTTAGTTCCAATTTAATGGTGAGTACATGTGGTGTTTGTTTTTCCATTCTTGCAATACTTCACTTAGGAGAATGGTTTCCAGTTCCATCCAGATTGTTGCAACAGGTATTAATTCATTTTTTTTGTGGCTCAGTACTACTCCATGGTATACTTATACCACATTTTATTTACCCACTCATGGACTGATGAGCACTTGGGTTAATTTCACATCTTTGCAATTGTGCATTGTGCTGCAGTAAACATTCTAGTGCAAGTGTCTTTTTGATAAAATGGCTTATTTTCCTTTGGGTAAATACCCAGTAGTGGGATTTCGGGATCAAATATTAGATTTATTTTTAGTTCTTTGAGGAATCTTATATTATTTTTCATAGAGGTTGCAGTAGTTTGCAGTCCCACCAACAGTGTGTAAGTGTTCCTTTCTCTCTGCATCCATGCCAGCATCTGTTGTTTTGGGACTTTTTGATAAAAGCCATTCTCACTGGGGTTAGGTGATATCTCATTGTGGTTTTGATTTACATTTCTCTGATGATTAGTGACGTTGAGCATTTCTTCATATGTTTATTGGCCATTAGTCTATCTTCTTTTACAAAGCTTCTGTTCATGTCTTTTGCCCACCTTTTAATGGGGTTGTTTGATTTTTTTCTTGCTGATTTGCTTGAGTTCTTTGTAGATTCTGGTTATTAGCCCTTTATCAGATGTATAGCTTGCAAATATTTTCTCCCATTCTGTAGGTTGTCTATTTGCTCTGTTGACTGTGGCCTTGGCTGTGCAGAAGCTTCTTAATTTAATCAAGTACCATTTATTAATTTTTGTTGTTGCTGTGATTGCTTTTGGGGTCTTCTTCATAAACTGTTTGCCTAAGCCAATGTCTATAATAGAGTTTTTCCAACATCTTCTAGAATTCTTATGGTTTCATGTCTTAGGTTTAAGTCTGTTATCCATGTTGAATTAATTTTTGTGAGTGGTGAAAGATTTGGATTCTGTTTCATTCTTCTACATGCAGCTATCCAATTTTCCCAGCACCACTTATTGAATAGGGATACTTTTCCCCAGTGTATATTGCTGTCTACTTTGTCAAAGATCAGATGGGAATATGTGGATGGTTTTATACCTGGGTTCTCTGTTCTGTTCCATTGGTCTATGTCTCTATTTTTGTGCCAGTACCATGCTGTGTTGAGTTACTATAGTCTTGTAGTATAGCTTAAAGTCTGGTAAAGTGATGCCTCCAGATTTGGTCCCTTTGCTTTAGTTTGCTTTGGTGGTTCGGGCTCTTTTCTGGTTCCAAACGAAGCATAGAATTATTTTTTCTAGCTCTGTGAATTATGACATTGGTATTTTGATGGGGATTGCATTGAATCTATAAATCACTTTGGGTAGTATGGACATTTTAACGACATTGTTTCTGCCGATCCATGAGCGTGATATGTTTATCCATTTGTTTACATCATCTGCAGTTTCCTTCCTCAGTGATTCATAGTGCTCTTTGTAAAGATCTTTCACCTCCTTGGTTACATATATTCCTAGGTATTTTATTTTCTTTGTAGCTATTGTGAAAGGTATTGAGTCTTTGATTTGATTCTCCACTTGACTGTTGTTGGCATATAGGAATGCTACTGATTTGTGTACATTGATTAATAGCCTGAGACTTTGCTAAATTTATTTATCAATTCCAGGGGTCTCTTGGTGGAATTTTTGGTGTTTTCTTGATACAAGATCATGTAATCAGTAAAAAGCGATAGTTTGACCTCTTCTTTCCCCATTTGGATATCCTTAATTTTCTTCTCTTGCCTGATTGCTAGGACTTCCAGCGCTATGTTGAATAGAAGGGTTTACAGTGGGCATCCTTGTCTTGTTCCAGTTCTCAATGGGAATGCTTTTAACTTTTCCCCATTCAGTATGATGTTGGCTGTGGGTTTGTCATATATGGCTTTTATAATTGTGACATGTGTTCCATCTATCCCTATTTTCTAAGAGTTTTTAATCATAAAAGGGTGCTGAATTTAGTCGAATGATTTTTCTGCATCTATTGAGATGATCATATGATCTTTGTTTTTGTGTGTGTTTATGTGGTGTATCACATCTATGGATTTACATATGTTGAACCATCCTTGCATCCCTGGGAGGAAGCCCACTTGGTCATGGTCAGTTATTTTTATGATGTGCTACTGAATTCAGTTTGCTAGAATTTTATTGAGGATTTTTGCATCTATATTCATAAGGGATATTGGTCTATAGTTTTCTTTTTTTGTTTTGTCCTTTCCTGGCTTTGGTATCAAGGGGATACCGGCTTCATAGAACAAGTTGGGGAGGATTCCTTCCTTCTTGATGTTATGAAATATTTTCTGCAGTATGGGTACCAGTTCTTCTTTGTAGGTCTGATATAATTCGCCTGTGAAACCATCTCGTCTGGGACTTTTTTTTGTTGGAAGATTTTTTATTGCTGCTTCAATTTCAGTGCTCATTATTGGTGTATTCAGGAGTTCTATTTCTTCCTGATTGCCTTGGGAGGTTGTGTGTTTCCAGGAATTTGTCCACTTCCTCAATGTTTTTGAGTATTTTCATAGAGATTTTTATACTGTTCACAGGTGACATTTTGTATTTCTGTGGTATCAGTTGTAATATCTCCTTTTTCATTTCTGATTGAGCTTATTTGGGTCCTTTCTTTTCTATTTCTGGTTAATCTAGCAAGAGGTCTGTCAATTTTGTCTTTTCAAAGAGCCAACTCTTTGTTTCATTAATCTTCTGTATTATTTTTCTTTTCCATTTCATTTAGTTCTGCTCTGACTTTCATTATTTCTTTTCTTCTGCTGGGTTTGGGATTAGTTTGCTCTTCCTTTTCTAGTACCCTGAAGTAATTCGTTAGACTGTTGATTTGTGATCTTTCTGTCTTTTTGATGTAGGCATTTAAAGCTATGAATTTTCCCCTTTGGACTGCTTTTGCTGAATCCCACAGATTTTTGATAACTTGTGTCCCCTTTGTCATTTAATTTGATGAATCTTTGGATTTCCATCTTCATTTCCTCCTTGACTCAATAATTGTTCAGCAGTAGGTTGTTTAAATTCTGTGACTTTGTGTAGAGTTGAGTGTTTCTCTTGAAATTCATTTCTAATTTTATTCCACTGTGGTCTGAGAAAATACATGGTATAATTCCTGTTCTTTTGAATTTGTTGAGACATGTTTTGTGGCCTAAGTTGTGATCAATCTTAGAGACGTTCCATGTGTTGACAAGAAGAATGTATTTTCCGTAGTTTTTGGGTAGAATGTTCTGTAAATGTCTGTTAGGCCCATTTGCTCTTAAGTCCCTTGTAAGTCTATTGTTTCATTGGTTTTTTTCTGCTTGGAGGATCTGTCCATTTTTCTGTCAGTGGGTGTTGAAGTCCCCAGAAATTAACAGTGTTGCTGTTTATCACTCTGTTTAGATCTAATAGGGTTTGCTTTATGAATCTGAGTTCATATGTGTTATGTGTTAGGTGCATAATCATTTAGGATTGTTATGTCTTCTTGTTGAATTGCTCCCTTTACCATTATACAATAACCATCTTTGTCTTTCTTTATGATTGTTGATTTGAAGTCTGTGTTATCTGATAGGAGAATGGCTATACCAGCTTTCTTTTGATTTCCATTTGCATGGAATATTTTTTCCATCCCTTCACCTTAAGTCTGAATGAGTCCTTGTGGGTTAGATGTGTTCCTGGAGACAGCAGATACTTGGCTTGTATTTTTTTAACCATTCAGCTAGCTTATGTCTCTTGAGTGGGGAATTCAAGCCATTCACGTTTATGGAAAGAATTGATAAGTGGGATGCATTTCTGTTCATCCTGTTGGGTGGAACCTTATTGCTTTGTTTTACCTCTTGAGCCATTATTTTATATGGGCTCTGCACTTTACCTTTTGGGAGATTTTACACTGGTGGATTTCTATTGTGCTGATCGATATATAGTGCAGATGTGACTACTTTCTAAAGGGCGATCTGGCCTTGACAAATTCCCTCAGTGTTTGCTTGTCTGAAAAAGTCTTTATTTCTCCCTCATATAGGAAACTTAGTTTTGCAGGATATAGAATTCTAGGCTGGCCATTATTCTGTTTAAGAAGACTAAACTGAAGGGCCCCAATCCCTTCTGGATTGTAAGGTCTCAATTGAAAAGTCTGCAGTTAGCCTGATGGGTTTTCCTTCATAAGTTACCTGATGTTTTCACCTTACAGCTGGCAGAAATTCCTCCTTTGTGTTGACTTTGTTGTGGTGATTGCCTCTTTGCTATGAATCTCCCAGGTGTTCATTGTGCTTCTTTTGCCTGGATATGTAAGTTTGTTTCTAGCAAGACCAGGGAAGTTTTCCTCAATTATTTCCTCAATAGGTTTTCCAACCCTTGTGTGTTTTGTACTTCACCCTCAATAATGCCTATGATTCTTGTGTTTAGCCTCTTTACACAATCCCGTATTTCTTGTTGGCTTTGTTCATTCCTCTTATTTCTCTGTTCTTTGTCTTTGACTGACTTGTTTTATTCGAAGGTGTTGTCTTTAAGCTCTGAGATTCTTTCTTCTGCCTGGTCTACTCTATTCGTTAAACTTTCCACTGTGTTTTTTATTTCCTTGTATGAATTTTTCATTTCCAGAAGTTCTATTTGATTTTTTTTTAATAAATTGATTTCTTCAGTGAATTTTTCATTCATTTCCTGTATTGTTTTTGTGGTGTCTTCATGTTGGTTTTCCATTTTCTCTTGTGTGTCATTGAGCTTCCTTATAATCCATATTTGGAATTCTTTATCTGTCATTTCAGTATTTTTGTTTTGGTAGTATCCATTGGTAAAGAGTTGTTGTTTCCTTTTGGGGGTGTCCTTTTGCACTGATTTTTCATATTTCTGGAGTTCTTTTGCTGATTCCTTCTTATCTGGCCTCTCGATCAAGTCCTGGGTGTACTAGGCCTAGCTTGTGGGCCTGTCCCCATGTCTTCAGAGATCAATTCCTGACTATGTTAGGGAGAAGAGTGCTGGTCCTAAGTTGCCTATGGGGTGTTCAAGCAAGGTTGATGATCCTCTCAGGTTCCCTTTATCCTGCAGTCTTCACCTCTTCCCTGCAGTGTGAGTTGTATTGGGTCCCCCTGCTTAATTTCTGAGATGGCAGGTGGTACTTGTGAGTATGAATCAGCCACTCCCTGGTTACTTCAGTTGGAAGATGCTATGATGTGCTATAGAGTTGTTCTCCAAGTCATTGGTTGATGTTTGTGTGGAAGAGCCTGTTGCCACAATGTTTGTTTGTGCTCATGGTAGGCTCTGGTCTCCCAGGTGGAGTACTTGAGTGCCCCAAGCTTTAGGAGGGAATGTGTAGCTCCCAGGTGGTTGCTTGATTTCTACCACCACTGAGGTCGGAGGAGAAGCAAGACAGGTCACGGCTAGATTGAGGGAGCCTGAAAGGCTATACGCAAAGCCTTGGTGGGGCTCAGAAGCTGCTTTTCCAGCCACTAGGGGGAGACGCTGGTAGAAGGGTCAGGAGAAGCTCTCCAAACCGGGAAGGCTGTTCGTGGTGGAGGGGCCTAAATGCTTGAGTGCTAAGGCCCTGGACTGGGGATCTTTCCCCCATTATCCAGTAGCACAGTTTTTCTGCGGGGAGGCTTGGGCACTCTCCCAAATTGCCGCTCCTTGGACCCTCACAACACACTCGCTTCAGTTCAGTCCACGTGTGCTGCCTCTCCTCCCAAGTCCAGCTCTCAAACCTCCTCTTGGTCTGTGTGCCTGACCCACTAGTATAAGTCCCCACGAAATGCCAGTGGGCAGGGAGTTCCCTGATTGTCCACCCCTTTTCCACTACAAGTCCTCAAAGGGGAGGAGGTGTGGGCCCCTCTATCTGTGGAAACCTCAGCCCAGAGCACACGCCTGCCAGAGAGAAGTGATCACTCGTGAACTTCTCAGTGCAAACTTCTCTCCCTATTGTAATGAGTAGGGGGAGGGGTTGCAGTACCTGGTCAGTTAGCAGGCCTGAGTGTGAGGTGTTTGGTTGCCATGGAGCCGGGGGTTAGGCTATTCCTTTCCAAATGCCACACCCTTATCCAATATGGTGGTTCTCCAACGGTGGGCGGGGAAGAGATGGGGTTGAGGGGTGGTGGGTGCACTCCCAGATTCCTATTCCTCAGCACCGCACCACACTCTCCCATCGGATATGTCCACGTGGGCTTCCCTGCCACCTGAGTCCAGTTCACAGACTTCTCCCCTGCGTCTGCCTGCATCCCTCTCGTGTCTGGGGGACACCAGGACCGGCTTGCTTATCTGAGCCACCAGCGTGCGACCCCATGAAATGCCAGCAGGCAGGGAGTTCCCAAATTGTGCTCCCTGTTCTACCACAAGTCCTCAAAGAAAGAGGTGTGGGCCCCACTTTCTGTGGAGACCTCATCCTGGGTTGCACGCCCATGGGAGAGTAGCTGCTATTGGCAAACTTCTTGGCTTAAACTACTCCCACGGTCGTAATGGGTTGGGGAGGAGGCGCGAGTCCTGGTCAGCCCGAGCTCAACCTGCTTTCTCGGTTGCAGTTGTTAGGGGAGGTGCAGGGGAGGAAGTGGATGGATGGAAGAAAGCTGGCACTCTAGCCTTTCATGGCACTCTCCCAGTGGGAACCCTTCACAGACTGCCCAAACTCCTGGGCCTTGCTAGTTCACCCCGCTATTCCTTACTTGCCACTGCACCTGGGCTTCAATAAACTCAGTGGCCCACTGTTCACCGAAGTCACATACGAGGGGGAGGGGAATCCCCCGTTACTCCGAGCCTCTCTGGGTTTTTTCCTTGCTAGTATCTTCTCCTCTCTGTCTTCTTCCTTCTCAGCATCACAATTTTTCTCCATGGGGTCCCCAGCTGTCTCTGTTATCTCTCTCTGTGATCCACACCCGAACTACGACTCTTCTCCCTTCTCAATTTGATATCCTACCTTCCCACCAGGATGGTCTGACAAGCTGTGTCTCTAGTTGGCCATCTTGGCTCCACCAATGTCTTTTTTTTTTTTTTTGGGGGGGGGACAAGGTCTTGCTCTGCCACCCAGGCTAGAGTGCAGTGGCATCATCATAGCTCACTGCAACCTCATACTCCTGGGCTCAAGCAATCCTCCTGCCTCAGCCTCCTGAGTAGCACACCACCACACCTGGCTAATTTTTAAAATTTTTTGTAGAGACAGGGTCTCGCTATGTTGCTCAGGCTGTTCTTGAACTCCTGGCCTCAAGTGATCCTCCCACCTCAGCTTCCCAAAGTGCTGGGATCACAGGTGTGAGCCACTGTACCTGGCCCATATTTTAATTTCTAATAGTTCATTCTTATTGTCTAGTTATTCTTTTTATAGCTTCCTGGATTTTAATTTAGAATTATTTATTGTCATGATTATTATTTTTTTAAGAGCCGGTGCCATAGTAGTTTGTCACAATTATTTTAAAACTTTGGGGAGTCAAAAAATTTTTGAGGTGTCAATTGAATAAATTCTTTTTTAACTTTTAATCGTAATGAGTACAGATCCACAAGAAGTTGCAAAGAAATGTCCAGGGAGGACCCATGAACCTTTCACTCAACCTCCCATAATATTAACATTTTATATAATTATAGTACAATATGAAAAAGTTGACATTGCTGTAATCCACAGAGCTAATTCAGATTTTTACCAGTCATACACACACTCATTTGTGTGCATGTGTATGTAGCCCTATGCATTTTTATCACGTGTGTAGCTTTGTGTAACCACCACCACAGTCAAGATATCTAATTGTACCATCACCGTATCACTGTAGGGCTTCCTTGTGTTACCCCTTTATAACAACACCCACTTCCATTACCCTAGTCCTTAACCCCTGGAAACTAATAATATGTTCATTTTATAATTTTGATATTTTAAGAATGTTATATAAATGGAAACATACCTAACCTTTTGGGATTGGCTTCTTTCACTCAACATAATTTCCATGGGATTCATCCACGTTGTTGCATTTATCAATAATTTATTCCTTTTTATTGCTGAGTTGTACACCATGATATGGCTATATCATAGTTTAACCATTTACCCATTGAAGGACATCCTGTGAGTTATTTGAACATTTTTTAGAATTCCATTTTAATTAATTTATAATATTTGCTTATAAATTTTTTAGTATATTATTTTAAAATTTTTCTTAATGGCTGCTCTTAGGAATTACCATATTTTATATATATATACACACATACACACATGCATACACACACACATACACATACACACACACATAAGTTATCAAGATCTATTGGTATCATTTTGCCACTTTGGCTAAATTATAGAAAGCTTACTTACTTTCTTCACTTTTTAAACATACTTTTTAAAGTATTTCCTATACATTGATTGAGGAACACGTCAGATTATGTGAAACTTTTTGTTTCAACCATAAAATTTGACTAAAGAAATTGATGGGGTGAGGGACGGTCTATTGTGCTTACCTCAATTTTTACCTTTTCGTTGTTCTTTCGTTTCTGAATGTCCCAGCCTTATTCTGTTATGTATATTTTTTTTTCCTGTTTTGAGAGCATCCTTTAGACATTATTTATGGGTAGGTCTGCTAGCAGCAAATTTGTTAGTTTTCCTTTGTCTGAGAATATCTTTATTTTGCTTTCATTCCTGAAGGGTAGTTATATTGGATATAGGATTCCTGGTTGACAGTTGTTTTTGTTCAGTGCTGAGAAATATTGTGCCACTTCCTCTGGCCTCCATAGTTTCAGGTGAGAAATTCCCTGTCAATTCAAATTTGTGTTCCTTTATAGATAATGCCCCATTTCTCTCTGGCCTAAGTCTCCTTATTGCCACTGGTGGAGGGCCAGAAGACAACAGGCTCAGCTGACACAGGTGTACTGACCCACTAGCTGGTGGCCCCAGTATGGCGCAGCGGTTGGGTGGGCTTGCCATTGCTTCGAAGCCACTGCAGGTTGAATTGGACTGCCCAAGTTGTGGGAGCACTGTGGGTTAGGGTGGCTCTCTAGAGCTTCTTTGCTGATGCTACATATGTGTTGACCCATCAGTGCTCTGGTTGTGAAGCAGAGGTTGGGTTGGCCCACCTGGACTTTGAAGCTGCTACTGAAGGCAGTTGGCCAACTGGTACCTCAGCTGAGGAACTGGAATTGGAGGTCCCAGCTTGCTCTCTGTTGTGCTTTCTCTCTCCCAGTTTTTTGGCCAGAGAGAACAGATTTTGTTTGTTTGTTTGTTTATTTTCTTGTCTATGCCTGTTGGTTGTTCCAAGCTGTAGGCCGCTATGTGCCTAGCCCAGCATGTATGGGACCTCAGGAATCTCACTGCACTGCTGTTCTTCAAGTACTGAGGTCTCTAGCCAGTACAGTCTGCCTTCTTTGTAGCTTTCAGAGTCCTTTAGTATTTATCTGTCTAGACCATCTTGTTCCGACTTCTAATTTTTTGTGTGTGGATAATTTATCTTCATAAGTCTTTATATAGTAGAAATTAAAGATTTCTTCTGTTCTTTGACTTGTCTTTTTTCTTCAGAGTAATTTTTAAATATTAATGGCTATCATTTATTGAGCATTTATTTCTTATAACAGCTTTAGTGGGGTATAATATGATTCCCATACAATACACTAAAGTGTACAGTCCAGTGGTTTTTAGTATACTTACTATAGTCAATTTTAGAACATTTTCATCACTCCAAAAAGAAACCCTGTACCCTTTAGCAGTCATTCTCCATATCCTCCCGGCCTTCCCCTCCCCCATCCCCAGCCTTAGGCAACTGTTAATCTAATTTCCATCTCTATGGATTTGCCTATTCTGGTCATTTCATATGATATGTGATATTTTCTGACTTTTTTTCAATAAGCATAATGTTTTTAAGGTTCATCCATGTTGTTGCATATATCAGTGCTTCATTCCTTTTTATGGCAGAACAACATTCCGTTCTTTGTATATACCACATTTTATTTGTCTGTTCATCAAATGATGGAAATTTGGGTTGTTTCTACTCTTTGGCTATTATGAATGCTTCTGTGAACTTTCACGTACAACTTATTGTGTGACATACATTTTCATTTCTCTTGGATATGTACCTAGGAATGGGATTGCTGGGTCATATGCTAACTCTATGTTTAACGTTTTGTGGAATAGCCAGACTGTTTTCCAAAGTGGCTGCACCATTGTGTACTCCTACCAGCAATGTCTGAGGGTTCCAATTTCTCCACATTCCTGCCAGTACTTACCATCTGTCTTTTGATTATAGTCATTTTAGTGGGTATCAAGTGGTATTTCGTTGTGATTTTGATTTGCATTTCCCTAGTTACTAAAATTAAGCATATTTTCATGTGCTTATTAGCAATTTGTGTGTGTGTATGTATGTATCTTCTTTGGAGAAATATTTGTTTAGATACTGTGGCCATTTTTAATTGATTTGTCTTTTTATTATTGAATTGTAAGAGTTCTTTATATATTCTAAATATGAGACCTTTATATGATTACAAATATTCTCTCCCATTTGGTGGTTTCTTGATAGTGTCATTTGAAGCACAGAGATTTTAAATTTTGATGAAACCTAATTTATCTATTTTCTTCTTTGGTTACTTGTGCTTTTGGTCTCTCATCTAAGAAACCATTGCCTAATCTAAGGCCATCAAGATCTATGCCTATGTTTTCTTCTAAGAATTTTATAGTTTTTAGCTCTTACATTTAAGTCTATGACCCATTTTGAGTTCATTTTTATATATGGTGTAAGATAGAGATCTAATTTTATTCTTTGCGTATGGATATCCAGTTGTCACCATTTGTTGGACCTCCACAGTAAATTATCTGTTTTTTTTAATGGAATAAAATAAATATAATATTAATATTTATCATTTTAATCATTCATAAGTGTACAAGTGAGTGACATTAAATACATTTATAGTTTTGTGTAACCATCACCACTATCTATACCTAAAACTTTTTAATCATTTCCAACAAAAATTCTGTACCTATTAAGCAATGGCTCTCCCTTTCTTTCCTCCCTTCAGCATCTGGTAACCTCTATTATATTTTCTGTTTCTATTAATTTGCCTATTCTGGGTACCTCATATTGGTAGAATCATGCAATATTTGTCCTTCTGTGTCTGGCTTATTTCACTAAGCATAATTTTCTAAAATAACTTTTGTGTGCTTCATTAATGTGATATTTGTCTTTCTTCCTGCTGATTATTTTGTCACATACCTGGTGATCCTCATTATCCAATCATATATTAGTATGATCAATGAGCTGATTATTCTCAATGTGTTAGGTTATTAAGTATGAGATGTCCGATTTCCTTAAGTACTAAGTTTGACAGTTGGTATCTCTGACATTTCACTTTGACACTTCTTGTTTTATTTTTATGGTGAAGGTACATCCTCATTCTTTCAAACACACGTTTTGGCTTGTGATTATCTTTCAAATTTTTTTTTACAGCAATTTTTACAAAACCATGGATAAATCAAAAATTCATGTTATTTTCTAATATGAATTCCATCGTGGAACCAATGCTGTGCAGACAGCTCGATATATCAATGAAGTGTTTGAGAAGGATGTGGTTAATGAATGTACAGTACGTCAATGGTTTGAGAAGTTCTATCCTGGTGATTTTAATTTTGAAAATGAGCCACATGGGCAACCTGAGACCAAGGTGGGTAATGATGAACTAAAAGCTGTAGTGGAAACAAATCCATCTCAACCTACGCATGCATTAGGAACAAGGTTTGACATTACTCATCCAACAATATTGGACCATTTGAAACAAATTGGCAACGTCAAGAAGCTGGAGAGATGGGTTCCACGTGAATTAAATGAGCATCAGAAGAGAAATCATCTCAAAGCTTGCCTCTCTTTGCTGTCATGACACAAAGGCGAACCATTGCTATACCGTATTGTTATGTGTGATGAAAAATGGATTCTTTTTGACAATTGCAGGCATTTGGCACAATGGTTGGATAAAGATGAAGTGCCTAAATACAGTCCAAAACTGAATATTTGTCAAAAAAAGCTAATGGTGTCTATTTGGTGGTCCAGCGCTGGTATTATCCACTACAGCTTCATGAAACCTGGTCAATCGATGATAGCGGATGTCTACTGCAACCAATTGGATGAAATGATGAGGATGCTTGTGATTAAGCAGCTGAGATTGGTCAATAGAGACAGGCCGATCCTCTTGCAAGACAACGCTTGACAACATGTCACACAACGCTGCTCAAACTACAGATGCTGGACTTGGAAACTCTCTGCTTTATTGCTGATTGTGGTTCCTTATGTGGGGTTTGGAGCCGGCCACTGTGGCCTTTAATCAGTCCCTCTGTGTCACCTCTACTTCTCCTACCTGCCCTCCATTGCACTTGCAAACCAAGTGCCCCTCTGGTGCCTCTCAGGTTGGTGGGTCAACTCCCATACCTGCTGTAGCATTTTGGTGATACTCTAAGTGGTATAGTTTGTGTTTTATATAGGTTTCCTCTGCTCTGCTTTGTTTGTTAATGCATTTCCATTTGCCATCTCATAGACTAAATATATTGAAATACCTTATCTGATGACCTTCTCTCTTTTTCCCTTCATTGATATGTCTGTCTTGTTTATTTTTAATATCTATGTGGTCATTTCTCTGGGGTCTGAAGAGAGATGAGAATTGAGTACATATGTGCACTCTGCTCTCTAGAACTAGAAGCCTAGGCCTTACCTCCTGTGTTTGAGTCTTACCTGGTTATTTCTGTTTAGTGTCTTTTTCTCCTGCTATACTCAATGCTGCTTCAGATCTTGGCCAACAAACCTAACACTGTGATATGAGTAGATATTCATTAAATAGTTGTGATGGTCTAGAATAATAGATGCAAACCAAGTAAATTAAATACTGTAGTTATTTATATTGTCTGGTAAAATAACATTTGAAAGAAAATAATTTAGCCCAAACTGTTAATTGGTCTGTCCTTGATGCTTATAAATAGGGTAACAGTGCCTGCTTCTGTACCCTCACTTTCCTATGCCACATTTGATTTGGGGAAATTAATTGTACAAAAGACTATATTATCCCATTCTATGAATTACTCCCTGAAAACAAGTCATGTGGGTTTAGGAGCCATGCTATTAAGTCTGCTTTCCCCATAACCCTTTGCATACTCCATGTTACAACACTTGTCATATTGTAGTTAGTTTACATGCCTGACTTGGCAGAGGACCTCAGATTAGAGAATATGTCTATTATTCTTTGTCTTCTTTAGCCTTGTTTGGTTTTGGACAGGACGAGTGAATGGAAGTGAAAGAGATAAGAATAACTATAACTGATTGTGTTCCTACTGTTTATAGGCTCTGTACAAGCCATTTTATACTCATTATGTCTCATTTTATATTCATTATTAATACTTTTCTGAGATAAATATTATTATATCCATTTTACAGATAGATAATGTAATTCTCAGAGAGGTTTAGTAATTTCTGCAAGGTCATACAGTTGTCAAGTGGCAGAACCAATATGAAGGTGTTAACTGAAGAAGGAAAGGAAGGAAAGGATGTCAAGCATTTGGAAGCAATGATTTTTGTAATGGTGTGAAGGAGTTAACAGGGGAAATAGCTTGTTTCCTGAACAGCCTGGCTCAATATCACATCACAGGAACACAGTTGCACCTGTGCCCTACGATGCTGAGAGGCCTGTGGAAGTGATCTGAAAAATTAAACACAAAGATGTCACATCAGTACAAAATATATGCTGGGATTCATTATATATAACATTTATCATTTACTCATTTATTGTGTTAAAAGAGTCTAATTATTTCCTTCTTTCTTCTTCCCTGTTGTGCTAGGATGAGACCAAGTCCACAAATCTAACAGTGATTTTATTAGGGATTTCCTTCTTCCTTAACCAAAAGAAAATCCTTTCAGGAGGTGTTTACTCTCTCTCTCCCATTCACCCTAACTTGTTCCTGTTAAAAGGCCCATCCTTTTCTGTTGCCTAGGTAATTCTGGTGCTGGCTACCCACTGATTATCTGTGAATGAGACCTTCATTGTTCATACTGCAGCACCTCTGCCATGCTAATGTGAGATAATGGTCTCTTGAAGAACAAACTGCAAGCAGCTGACCCATGTGTATTTTACTGATTCATTGTATTTTGCATTACAGTTGTCCACTGGGGATAAGGTGACCCTGTAGAGGACATCCTTTTATAGTAACTGGATGGGAGGGGTTCTGGAATCCTGTAGCACATGGACTTTATTTTGAAATGATTATACTAAGTAGAATATGGAAGATTCCTGGCTAAATAGGAAAACACAGTCAATACCTTTTTAAATGTTTGTGGGATTCTGTCTGAGACTATCATATTTAACAGGCAATAGCCAGCCAAGATTTGTTTTTTCCTTCATTTTCTGTTTTCAAACCAATTTGAGAAAAATTGATCTTGTTTCTCAAAATAGATGTAGTTGAATGCAACAGAATTTTTACATAAATAAGTTATTCTAGTGTCAAAGGAAGAGTCATAGGAAAAAACACTCTGATATGAAAATGCTATTTTAATATTCAAGAATACAGATAGGAGAGGTTTGAAGGAGCTCTGGAAATTTTACCCCAAAATATGACTCTTTGGTATAAAGAATATTTTGAATTAAAGGCTCTTAGATATTAACAGGCCGTTGGAAGAGGCTTTTCCTCTATCTGCATAAACTGGACTGACCTGATCAAAAGATCAAAGGGGGCAATTGACTTCCCTTCCTCTCTCTGTTATCTTGATATATTGCAGGAAAGAAGATTAAGAATGTAAGTAGACCTGGCCCAAATTATTTTAAACACAAGACCTGTCTTGCAGTTTAATTTATTTTGCAAAGAGAATTATTTACAAGTTAATCTGTCTCCCCCATCCATTCATCCTCCCTAGCAACCATTTATTGCCCCTAAACAGAATTACCTATACTCATTTTCCCCTCTCCCCTCTAAAAGGCATATATAAAAATACCTGAACTTCATCAGGATATTGGGTAATCACTCTTGTGATTCTCCCCATGTGCATGGTATTGGTAAATAAACCTTTGTCTTATTAATCTGCTTTAATTGTGAGTTGATTTTTCAGCGAACTTTTGGGGAAAAGGGCAAGTTTCTCCTCACTCCTACAGGTTTCATAGTGTTGGATGTTCTGCCTAGCAAAATGTTTAAGAGCACGGCCTCTGGAGGCACCCTGCATGTTTTTAAATCCAAGCTTGGGCATATTGATTAACCTATATGTACCTTAGTTTCCTCACATGTAAAATCAGAATGATACTTCATAGAGTAATAAGGATTAAATGAGTTACTACAGGTAAAGAGTTTAGAATAGCTCCTGGCTTATAGTTAAGCACTCAATAAATGTTAGCTATTGTTATTATTTGTATTTTGATAGTTCCAGTGCAGACATGGCAGTTAATTGAGGTGCCCAGTAATTAATGAAAAGAAAAGGTACAAGGTTGTATTGCTGTTGAACATGGCTCATGGTGGAAATTAACTATGAGAACAGACAATTATTGAAGGGCTAGGCTCCAGGCTTAGTTCTCTGCCAGGGTGTATGTAATGCAGATGGTAGAGTAAAGAGATGTTCTAGGAAGGGCAGGACAAAGGAATCTAGCAAGAAGGTTAAAATAGTGTTATGGATATGAAAGTGTGCAGAATTTTGATTTTGAGACAGTGTTTCAAGAAGGCTGACTACCTAATTGGCTGGGAGTAATAGCAAAGCACTGGCAGAAATTCAGGTGCTGCTCTTGTAACAGGGTTATCGCCCCTCCTCCCATAGGTACAGAAGCGTAAAATTGAGAGTGGGGGAATATGTAACAGAGGGAATGGCCTGAAAAAAAAATGGCAAAAATATTTTCTGTCTCTTTAAAACATCCTCCACTCCTTTTTGAAAACTAAAACCCGCATCCTTGCCTCAGGCCAGTGGTTGGGAGGGGCAGGGTGATGTTTTTTGTTCTTTGTGTTACAGGAAATAGCTCAGCCATCCCAGGCCAAGCACCAGCCCCCTAGGTGGGCCCAGGTAGGCACAAGTGGGCAGAGATCACAGGCTTTGTCTTTGGCAGAAATGGGACTATTAGAATAGTTACCCATAATAGCCAAGAACTGAGGGCCCTCCCTTTAAAAGCTCTGTATTTCTTCTGATGTTCAGGAAATTTGTATCTTCAGACGAGAAGGTCTACTATTTTTCCTCCTTTGCTGGCAAAGTAATAAACTCTTTCCCTCTCTTCAAACCACTTGTTCTTGTTCTTCTGATGTGGCCTTGAGGACAAGTGCCAAGCTTGCAGTAACAGTCTTTACACCTTTCGTGGTTCACCTGCAGTGTAATCTGGGGAAGGTCTCCTAATGTCTCTGGAGTGTGGTTCTTTAATCTATAAAATTATTCAGCTGGGTTTGATTTGTAAATCCCCTTCTAGCACTTCTGTTGCTGGCTTCCATGATCTAGGTTATTGGTAACCTTTGAGTGATTTTAGTGGAGTAGTGTGCCCAGAAGCCAGTTTGTAGGGAGTTAAAGAGCAATTAAATGGTGGAAGACCATCTGTTCAGGAAGTTGAGTTTGCTGCGATCCAAGAAAGGTTATAAGCCTCTCCTAATTTAGTAGAAACTTTGTATAGCACTCCTACAATGTGGACTTATAGCTACTTTCCTCTTTTTATTCTTGCTTCAAATCTATTCAGTTTTTAAAGGTTTATTAATCTTTAAAAAGATTTAAGGAAATTTAAAGTGATTCAAGGAAATTTTGCATGCAGCTCAGTTTTATTTGGTTCAGTTCATTCTGACGCTCTCAAATAGTTTAACTAGTTTGAGACATAATTTCTACTTAAAGGATTAAAAAAATTCCACTTCACTAGCTTGGCAAAGAAAGGAAGAGTTTGTGTGGGACCAAAAATACAAATTTATCTGCAAGCATGGGAGTGAATTTGAGTACTGAACAGAAGCTCTTATGATTATCATAATAAAACAGAATAAAATAGTCGAGGCATCAAAGATGCTTCTGAAAGCCTAGCCTGAATGTGCCACAGCTACACAGGGGTTCTCCTCAGGTAATACTATCTGTAGTCTTTAAGAGAAATGAGTCTCTTATCAACTGGTATTTATACTAGAACCAATTAAAATTAAATGCCTTGATCAGAAATATCCAGAGCTGAGAAAAGTTGAATTGGAAGTCAAAAAAATGAGCTTAAACACATTTAATAACATCATTCTAATTAACCCACTGAACTTATTAAAATTAAAAGTTCCAATAATAGGCATGATGTATAATGAAATATTTCATCTACAGGATAAAGACTTCTTGTACTCATGGCTAAAATGTAAAAGGGGAAAAATAGATCCAAGTAAGGAAGCAAGATTTATGGTCCAGAATAAAGATGTACAAGGAATTTTATGATCTGTTATTGTTTTAATGAATCTATAACCCTGGTGTTTTACTCGGAGAAAAAAATCATATTTATGAACTCAACCTGAAACTTACTTACTTCCCTTTTTTTTCTTGTTTTGAATCTATTCACAGTTTTTAAATGTCTATTGATCTTTGAAGAAAAACCTGTCAGTTAATCCCGTTCTAACCCCCCCTTAGTTAATAATTTATTTTATAACAAGTGGCCCTCTTCTAAACCAGAGGATTAGGCTTTTGGGAGCCCCTATTTCCTTAAGGAGTGATTTTCTCTCATGAGGTCCTTGAAGAGCTCCATGTATTTTTGCCATCGTGCTGGTGAATAAAATATGAGTACTTTTGGTCAGCCATTTGAGGCAATATTTTACATTTATGGCATAATTATCATGATAAAGCAGATCATGTGTGTTGACACACCCTTGAGAGAATTCAGTTTCACATTCAGTGACACCTAAGCTTTGGATCTGAAAAGCAGACTAGCGCATTTAATATGCCAATTAAAATGGATTGATCTACTTTGGAAAGTCTTTGGAGAAAAAGCCAATATGAAAGTAATGCTTTTTAGTCATAAGAGCTTATTTTCTGAGCTGCAAAATTCCAAATTTAGGATGAAAGTCAGTACTTATTTACTAAATCATGTACATATTTATATAGATCTGAGCTAAAAACATATAGTACACTTGGTCTCTCCTTTTTCAAATTAATGAAGAGGAGGATGTTTCGTGCTTTATCTGCAAATACAGATGCATAAAATTTGCATGAATTATTTTCCTAAACATTAAAGAACATATGTGTAATAAATTTTTATTTTTAAGAAGGTGATATAATGGCTTTGTATCATACAGGCCTACCTATAAAACCTATCTCTTCCATGTATTATTATTATAACTGTGTGACCTTGGACAATTTAATTAATCTCTCTAAGCCCCACTTTATTCATCTTTTAAATAGGGATAATAATTCCTAATTCATGGTTGTATGTATGATTAAGTGATAATGTATGTAAACCTCTTAACCAAATGTCGGGGACACATTGTAAGAGCTAAATAAATATTACTGCTGTTTTTATTTTACTTCAAATAATTTATTATATAAATAATATTACTTTCTCCTTAAAGAGATGAGAAAAATCTTGAAAATTCTAGAAGAGTACATTATAGTTTCAATACTTTGGCTATTAATGTACATATGCTTTCTTATTATTTGGTTATAACCTTATCGGGTATTCCGTTTTCACTAACATTCATACTCAGAGTTATTTTTCATATTGTTTCTATAAAATATTATTTTAAATGTCTGTATAATGCTTCTTCATTTGGCTGTGTCAGTACCCTTTAATGTAATAATTTCTATTCTAGAAGTTTATCCTAATAAGAGTTGATCGAGATTTGATGTTTACTGCAGCATTATAGCATTTTTTAAAGTGTTGATGTGACTAAATTGCTTTTCATTAAAAGATCTCTACGTACTCAATGCTTTCTACTTTTAAATTAAATATCTTATATTCCATAGTGTTGCTTAGCCAATGAAAATAAAGCAAGATATTATAAAGTAAAACAATTTAAATTTATACTTACATAAAAAAAATGAAAATCACTTTCTAAAAACTCTTCCCCCAAGACATACTTGATCCAAAAACGTTGTTACAGACCTTAGCCTAGGTTTGAGAATGTTTTCCTTTTTGAACAAATGTGTCTGTATAAGCCATAAAGCTAGCCATAGCTCTGTAACAGGGAAGAGGTGATTCCTTCATGTTACCAAGAAAGTTCCGAGTTGCTTGTCACACCTTTATGTTTATTGCCTGCACTTCACATACGTGGTGGAATATCAAGAGTATATTAAGAGACTATTAAGTTTATTAAGACCATCTTAACTCCCCTGTTTTAATTTTTTTTTTTTTTTTTTGGAGACTGGGTCTCTCTATGTTGCCCAGGCTGGAGTACAGTAGCTAGTCACAGGCATGATCATAACTCACTACATCCTTCAACTCCTGGCCTGAAGCAATCCTTCCACCTCAGCCTCCTGGGTAGCTGGGACTACGAATACATGAGTACCACTGCTCCCAGCTCCTCTTGTTTTATGGAGCGAAAACTGAGACTGAAAGAGAAGTGACATGTCCAAGATCACACAATGTGCAAATCCAAGGCCGGAACCCAGGTGTCCTAAAGTGTGGCCTGGTGAGCCATGGTGATGTATAGTATGGTGAAAAGTGTGCATTTACTGTAGGGGGTTTACATTATTAATGCTGTTTTCCTGTGCTCCCATCATCCGTTAGTTATGACTAAACTAGATAAGTCGTAAGCAGTATGTCTTATGTTATTGTGTCTCCCACACCACAGTGCATCTGTAGCTAGGCCATCAAATATTCATTTATCAGTCAATTATTTCCAGTAGGAATATGAAACCACTATGTGGTTTTTGTCATTCCTTTGTTTTTTTCCTAAGTTGGAAAATTTCTGAGTTATTTTTCTGATATGAGTACTCAGGGAGTTTGATTTTATTGATGATCAATATATATTAAAATACTTCTTGAATGATGTTTTATAATTTCTATTGGTTAAACATTATAGTTGGGCTGTTTTACAAAAGACAAGTCAAAGTTTGAATTTGTAAAGAACTGTGATGATATAAAGGAAGTACTAGCTTCATTAAGTAAAGAGCCATTTGACTATCTATTTAAGGTTGTATTCAACTTAGAAAAAATTAAATGTTGAATATTTGACCTGTTAAATTTCTTTTGTCTCTTTGTAGATCTCTGATTAAGATTGTCCCTATATGTGCATGCAAGTCATTGTTTTTACTTGGACAGGTTTTTTTTTTTAATTTAGAATTTAGTTCCATTAAAAATTAGCTTAATTGTCTATTGCCTTTTCTTAAGTTACATTATTCTGTTGCATCCTATACTTAAAAATGATACTGAATAAGAAATATCAGAATATAATATCTAAGAAATCTGCCTTTTTGAAAATCATTTTCAGAAGCTAGGAGAAGGCCACATATTCATGTTAACTCATGTAATTTACATATTTTCATGAGTAATTTTCATAAATGTCATGAATTTTGAGCAAATATTCATATTTTAATGTTCCCATTCTTTATTTTTGTGAGTATCTTATTGTTTCCCCAACCTTATTTAAAATATCTTCTGTCATGGGAGCCTGCAGTTTGTAGAGCCAGATGGTTTATGAAGATGAATTGAAAGGGACACTGTGGGATGGTCAGATAAGTGGATGCTGATTTTAACTCTTCTAGTCATATCGTTAATCAGAAGAAACGATGAAGTCAGCCCAAGAATCTGAGTTAAATGTGACAATGAAGAGTAAATAGTCCTATGTGGCAGACCATGAGCCTGCCCTTCTACCTATTAAGTCAAAATTGTTAAAAGCAAGAGATGGAGCTTTCAGTTCTCAGAAGGGTATATAAAAATAAAATTAAAACTAGACTAATGGATTCTAGTACATGCTAAAATCCTTGCTTCGAATTATGATTGGCTCTTTTCTTCTGAATCCCAGAAGGCTAAGTAAAACCTCCATTCCCAAGCATTGATTTGCTCACCTTTTTCCCCTCCACCTTTAAGCTGTTCCAGTTGGTAGGCATTCTTTCTTCTATACTTCCTTCCTTTCTCTCTACTCATTTCCCTGACTTTGTGGATATAGTTAAGTGTCCCCTGCCCTAAAAGGCAAAAAAATTCTTCCTCAGCTGTTCTCCTCTCTCAAGGGCCTCCCTCACTTCCCTTCTCTCCTTCCCTTTGGAACATCTCAGAAAAACACTTGCACCATCTCTACTTCCTCAACTCTCAGTCACTCCTTGCGGTACAGAGTCTGGCTGCTTATACCGCCACTGTACCAAAACCACGTGCAAAAGGTCGTTTATGACCTCCTGATTGATAAATCCAATGATCTTTTTGCAGATTTTAGTCTATTTGACCTCAAAGTCATTCACCACTGTTGAACATTCCCTCGTCCTTTAAACTCTGTAAAAGCACAGAAGTAACATTTGATTCTTCTCTGCCTGCCTCACCACTTGTCCCCTTTCAAATCCAATCCTGTCAGTTCTATTCCCTAAATATTCCCCAAATCTTTTCACTTTCTCCCTCTTTACTATAGTCCAGGTCACCATCGTTTCTCAGCTGTAGATTCCAACTAATCTCCATATGTCCACTCTGCCCTCTGTGAACCATATCTGTATAGCAGCAAAAGCCACCATAATGTGAGTTTATATATATATATATATGTGTGTGTGTGTGTGTGTGTGTGTATGTGTGTGTGTGTGTATATATATATATATATAAAATGTGCTTAAGCAGGGCCTGGCCCATAGCAAGTACTATATATGTGTTTATTACTATTGTTCTAGAAATATAAATTACATTTAGCCTTTTCCCTGTTTGAAACCCTATTAGTAGCTTTTCATTCCATTTAAATGAAAGCCAAATGCCTTGTTAACTGTTTCCAGTCTCATCTCTTGTGACACTTTTGCTTGCCTGTTGTGCTCCAGACACACTGGTCCCCTCTCAGTTCCTCAGACACTTCAAGCTCTTTCCATCCCAGGCCTTTGCACATGCTAATCCTTCTGCCTATAGTGTTCATTACCAGATCATTGCTTAGCACACTCCTTTTTGTCGTTGAAGTCTCATATTTAATGACACCCCCAAGAGAGTTATTTTCTGGTCATCAATCTAAAGTAGCCCCTGTCTTTAATCACGCTTATATATCACCTTTTACTTTTATTATAATACTTTTATCACTAATTTTTATTATTGATATATGTATTTTTAATCATCTGTCTCTCTCCCACTGAAATGAAGTTTCATGAGGGAAGGACTTTTGTTTTATTGTCTTATTTGTCTGATACATAGTGAATAATAAATGTTAACTGAATAAATTCATTAATGGCAAGTTTTTATCCTTCCAAAACAGCTCAAAGTCCTCCTCAATTCCCTGAGGCTAAATTGAATGTTCCCTCCCTTTCCCTCAAAGTAACCATTAAAAGCATCATATTTAATATCCTATTGAACTCCATATATAGTTGTCTTCTCTCTTATATAGTGAGTTCATGAAAAATAGGGATAATGTTTCATTCATCTTTCTGCCATTAATGCTTACTGTGGTGTCTGGCTGTATGAACAAATGAACAAACCCTGAAAGACAGAAGCATTTCTAGTATACAAAATTGTTGTTAATAAATTGTGACCTCATTGACGTAGAAAACCCTTAGGTTTACTTGCTAAGAGTGATAGCAAAATGTCTCCTCTGCAGTCAGGTCCTCTGTGAGAATCTGCACAGTCTGGCCTCAGCTCAGTGAAGACGGCTCTATATAGCTAAAAGCTTGTTGGAGTCTAGAGCCTGCTGGCTGCCTCTGTAGTTGTTTGGTCTAACCCAGTGATTATAAATCTTGCCACAAGTTGGCCCTTGTGCAGTCTTTCCAGTCTGGTCTTTTTGTCCTTGAGATAAGCATCTGGTGCCAAAAGAGAAAGTAGAATAGGTTTTTATACCCTTTTTCCATCAGGACAATTCTTCTTAGAGTTTTCACACTGTGATAACTGCACATGTCGCCTTTATGTTCATTTCCACTTGTAAGTGGAGTGGTACACTTGGTAATTCTCTAGTGAACTGAAAAGTTTACTGTACAGCCAGGAAGATGTGGCAGTCTGACTTAGGGAGAGATTACAAGGGACTAGACCCAGTCAGCCCAGAGACCTGGAATCTGCTTCTGGGTCTGCCACTAACTTGCTATGGGACCTGGGCCATTTCCCCTGTCTGGGCCTCAGTCTCTTCATCTATCAAGTGGATTATATTTTATCAAGGAAACCCATTTTTCAGACAAAATTTTAGGTAGAATTTTAGTATATAAAATAGTTTGTAAATATATAAAATAGTGCTGCTCTGGCTGAAGTGGAGTCCAGCCACCTAGTCTCTCTTGTAGACCCCTCCTACCACTTCCATTACCTTCCCACCACCAGGTGATAAAAATGACCTATTCCATCTCTAACATTTTCAACTCAGACCCTAGGGAACTGATCCAGTCAGTACAAGTACCCAAAGGCGAAAATAAAAAACAAAGTGGCTTTCTGTACTCGCTTCTTTTTTTCCCCATGATCCTAAAACCTGGTTGCCTTTTGTCTACCAGTAGAGGCCTTTCTTTGGTTGAAAGCTACCACCTGAGGTTTTTTTAAATGACAGAAGATCCCTGAGAGTGAAATGACTAGATTTTTGGAACTTCTGCCTCTTCTCTTCTGTTTCATCCTCATTTTGCTAGTCTATCCTGATGTCGATCTTTCCTGTTGTGTTTCTATAAGTTTCTCATCATTTGTTGTTCCTCTTGGTTGTGACTGAAGCTATGAGAACACCATAGATCAGGATTTCTCCACCTGGGCCCGTGTAGCCGTTCCAGCATTGTTTCTGGGCAGCAGGCAAGACTGTCTGCACTGTCATTTCTTTCAGATAAAAATATAGAAACATCCAGTTACAGCAAGTACTTAGAAAGGGGTGAAAACAGTTTTACAAATCAATTCGTTGTGACAAAGCATTCAGTATTCTCTTCCAAGATAATTGCAGTCATTGAAAGAACTGCTGTCAAAAAGCACTGCCTGGTTTATTTATTTGGGCATTTGAAACTTTGTGTCTGAGGTCTGAGAATACTCTTAAAAATTCGTTTGTTTTCCTCTTAAAGAGAGAGTTTATATAATCACTAATCCAATAATAAATACACAGATCCCAAAGGACCATTTTCTCCCTGGCCAGTTCTACTCTTGAGCCGAGTTTAGCTTTTTAACCATGCTTGATGTTGTTATTCCTTTGGTATTTCTACTTAACTTTCCTCTGCTTTCCTATTAATTTTCTCCATGTTGCTTCTTTGGCTTGGTTGGAAATGTCAGAACAAGATGCCAGTGTGTCTCAGTGAGGATGTGCCTGTGTTCAAACTTCTGTAGCCTGTTACTTGGCTCCTGAGGGAGGAATTCTGGGGATGTGGTGTCTCCAGTTGGAATTGAGACGTATAAAGCATCTGTCTGGTTTCTTCAGTTAATGAGGTTTTGCTGAAAAATGAGTATAATGAAAAAATGCTGAATGTTGGCAGGACCTACTGATGAAGGCTAATGAGCCTAAATGAATGTTCTGTAAGGCCCCCAAAGCGGAGGCATAGAAGAGTTCAAATGCGCTGTCCTTGAGGCAAGACCAGCTTCGGATGAGGTGTGACCCGTTTATTTGTTGGCTGCTTTTTTTTCTTTCCTTCTCTCCCTCCTCCCTTGCTTTTCTTTCAATAAAAGACCTAGTTAAGCCAGCCACAGTAGATTATTTTATGCAGCATAGAGCACATTAAAACTGAAACTACTTAGACCGGGGCTCAATAAAATGTTACAAAAATAAGAATTATGAGCTTTACATACTATATAGATGATTTAATAAAAGAGGTAGTGATTTTTAAATTTAATTGCCAAGAAATAATTATATTCCATCAAAAAGCAGATTAAAAAATAGGTGTTTTATAGACAACACTTGGAGTTGAGTTTTCTTAAAACCTGATCTCAAGTGGATGAAGAATGGACTGTTGGTAGGACTTTGCACCCTATGCTCCCCCTGAATGTGACACATTCCTACAACCATGTGATGGTCAGTTTTATAGACCATGGACTGCCAGCTATTTTGTCAAATGTTATTCTGGGTGTTTCTGTGAGGGTGTTTCTGGATGAGATTAATATTTAAACCAGTACACTGAGTAAAGCACATTTCCCTCCCTAATATGGATGAGCCTCCTTCAGTCAGTTGAAAGCCTGAATAGAACAACAAGGCTGACTGTCCCCTGAGTAAGAGGAGGATTCTCCCTGTGAGACTGCCTTCAAACTGGAACATTGGATTTTTTCTTGCCTTTGGACTTGAACTGAAACATCAGGTCTTCCTGGCTCTTGAGCCTCCCAGCCTTCAGACTGGAACTATACTGTTAGCTCTCCTAAGTCTCCAGCTTGCCAACTAACTCGGCAGATCTTAGGACTTGCCAGACTCCCTAACTGTGTGATTCAATCCTTGTAATAAATCTCTTTCTTCTCTCTCTCTTTTACTCTGTGTGTGTGTATATATTGTATGTACACACAGACGCACACACACACACAATTGATTGGTTCCGTTTCTCTGGAGAACCTTGCCTAATACAAACCAAGCAGCACATAATCTGTGGAATACCTACTAGGACATGTGCCGTATTGACTTCAGACCTGGACATATCTGCAGTCAGGCTAAGCTCTATCGCTGACTAGATGTATGACCTTTGACAAATTGTTTAACATCTCTCCACCTCAGTTTCTTCATCTTTAAAATGGGAGTTCTTGTGAGAACACACAACAAAGTGTGTGACTAACACATGGCACATAGTGGGCTGTCAAGATATATTAATTCCTTAACATTCTAACCAGACTACAAAACAAATGCAAGTAATGAAATAATAAGATAAGTCTTATCAACAAGCTGTTGTATTATTTCTGTCAATGAGTTGTAAATAGACATCTGTTGTATCCTTCTATGCTATCATCCTAGAAAATATGTAGACTCTTCCCACTGCCTCCCTCCCCAAATCCAAACCTACTGATCTTTTCTGATAATAGTCTTCTAGTGACCCACAGAATCCAGTGGTAGTAATGCCTCTGGCTGATTTAGCTTGAGTGTTTATTCCACTCTTATAAATAAAACCTGATGTTTAATGGTGCCCCTATGTAACCATAACCATTTCCAAAGATTCAGTGTAAAAGGTTGACTAGCCTTACATGATTAAAAGCATGAAAAGATGACATTAGTTTGGTACATCTATAAAATTCAGTACTAAGTAGTTAGAATGAAAATGAGGACATGTTCAATGTACTAATATATGAAAAGAACACCATGATATATAATTATCAAGTAGAAAAAAGTGCTGAGAGTATGCATCCTCTTTTGTATAAAAGTGAGAAGGTAAGAATATATATTCTTATTTGCTTATTTGCGTAGGCATGAAGAAACTCTAGAAAAAGGCATAAATAATCATAGCAATTACCTAGTTGTTAGATGGTGGGGAATTAGGTGGATTGGGGGTTGGGGGCAGGTGGAAAAGACAGATCACTGGAAACCTTTTCATAATTTTTAAATTTTTGAACCTTATGAATGAATTGTCTATTGAAAAAATTAAATTAAAAAAAGAACAAGGAGAAGAAAAGCTATTAGGGCACATTCACATTAAGGTTTCTCTGTATGCCCTTTGAAAGTTGTATTACAGTGTTTTATTTATAGCTCCCAGCTGCACATTTCCTAGCCTTACTACTTTGACCTGATTTAAGTAGTTATAAAAACTAGAATCTAGACATGTGTACATACACTGTCTTAATTATAGATTTAAATTTTGAGCAAAATGAGTTGCAATATTAATACAGTTAGTGCCCAGCTTATGGGCAAGTTATGCTATAAAAGTTCCTCTTCCACAGTATGCTTGAAAATGGTTAAGATAGTAAAGTTATATTATGTGTTTTTTATCATAATGAAAAGATGTGAAAAAATACAGTCTGACTTTATAGAAATGAAAATTTTGAATTAGAATATTTTCAACTACAGGTTGTTGGTCCTCAATCATGTGATTAACATAATTTGTGTACATTCCTTTATAGCTTATAAATATACATAAATATATGTACATTTATATAAATATATGTACATTTAGTTATGATTATTTCCTTTTGTTAAAAAAAGCCATTGTTTATATTTGCAAACATTTGTCATGTATGCTCAAGGGAAGATTTGTGTACTGCTAATAAATATAATCTGCAATACCAAAAAAAAAGTTCCTTTTTCAGACCAACAGATGAATACCAGTTGCCTTTCTATTAGTATAAGTATTGCCTACATTCTAAGCAAGAAAAGTAAGCATGAGGGGCCCCTCCAGGGGCTCACTCTATAGTTATACAAACCTCTCATAAGCATTCCAAAAGCTAAATAACCCTTCCAAAGAGATGGGATGAGGCAGTCCATGACTAGTGCTAAGTGCCTCATATAGACAGTACCTGCTCTTGTTGGTAGAGACAGAAGATAATTGGACACCCCAGTGTTTGGAGGAGTCTTTAGAGAAGACCGGTTTGAAAGAGTGTCAGGATCTGGGCAGACAAAGGAAGAGAAGGGGCAGTCCAAATGTAGAAGGACAGTGGACAGAAACTTGAAATGGACATGAGTGAACCGTTGTTTCTACTGAAGTGTTCTAAGACAGATGGGAGACAAATAGGCAACAGTAGGTAGCAGATAAGTTGTAACGGTCCTGGGGAAGTTTGGGCTTTATCTGGGACAGGCTGGTTTTGGAGTATAGGAGTGATGTCCTAAACATTACATAAGTGTATCTGTTTGCCCACTCATCCTTCTTCCCTTTTCTTCATTCATTCAACAAATAGGTTTTGATTACTGCCTCAGTGCAAACCACTGACAAGAAAATTAACCTGACTATAAAGTGCAGAAGATAGGTGAAGGCAGGTAATGAAGTAGAGTGCCAAGGAATCCAAATGACATAGATTCATATAACAAATAATAATATAAATGTCATTTGTGCAGCAGATCAATTAATTTTATGTGTGAACTTGACTAGATCATGGGCTGCCCAGCTATTTGGTCAAACATTATTCTGGGTGTTTCTGTGAGGGCGTTTCTGGATGACATTAATATTTAAATCAGTACACTGAGTAAAGCACATTTCCCTCCCTAATGTGGATGAGCCTCCTCCAGTCAGTTGAAAGCCTGAATAGAACAAGGCTGACTGTCCCCTGAGTAAGAGGAGAATTCTCCCTGTGAGACTGCCTTCAAACTGGGACATTGGCTTTTTCCTGCCTTTGGACTTGGACTTGGACTGAAACATCGGGTCTTCCTGGCTCTTGAGCCTGCCAGCCTTCAGACTGGAACTATACTGTCAACTGTCCTGGTTTCAGGCCTTCAGACTCCGTCTGGAACTAAGCTGTCAGAGTTTGTAAATATTTTGCATGCCCTCTTTTGTTTCATCTTCCCTTTGTGTGGTAGGCACTGTAAATATTATTATTCCCATTTTACAGATAAACACAGAATTGAGCAACTTCCCTGGACAGTCATTCATCAAATGGTAATGATGCCTACTATGTGCCAGGCAATGGGGATGTAGCCATAGACAAGATAGATCAAGGTCCCTGCCCTCAGGAAGTTACTTTCTGGTGGCAGTGAATTATAATAAATAATGTAATATAATTTCTGGGGTCAATAGGTACTATGACATAGACAAAATAAGATAAAGTGGTATATTAGGGCTGGAGATGCCTGAGGAGAGCAACTTTGCCCTGGTGGAGAGAGAAGGCCTATGAGAAAGGGATGATGATTGAGACCTCCCTGACAAGAAGGTATTCATTCAACAACCTGGAGGAAAAACATACCAATCAAGTGCATCCAGTGCAAAGGCCCTGTGATGGGAACACAGTTGGCATGTTCAAGGGACAGAGAGAACCCAGGATGACTGAAACATGGTGAAGAAGAGGAAAGAGAATGAGAAAGAAGAGGTAGGCAGGAGCTACATCATGTAGGGTGTTATAGGCCTGGTAAGCAGTTTTCTTCTTATTCTGTGGGTGATAGGAAGCTACTGGACAGTTTTAAGCAGGATGTGCATGTGTGGGTGGGTGGGTGGGGTGGAGTGGTGGAGAGATGATCTGTTACACTTTGAAAAAAAAATCCTCATTGCTATTTGCAGGATGGACTGCTGTTGATGGGTGGGGTTTAAGACTGAGGTAGGTAGACCAAGTAAAAGATCATGGTGACTTTAAGTAGGGTGGGATTAGCAGTGGAGATGGAGAGAAGTGATATGTTTGAGACGTATTTTGGAGGTAGAGCCAATGGGACTTACTGGTGAATTAGCAGCACATTACAGAGGCAGACAGTGTACTGTAATGGTTAAGAAATAGACTGGATTGCCCAGGTTTGAATCCCTACCTTGCCACTTATTAACTGTATGTATTAGCTGTATGATACTGGATAACTTTTTTTAACCGCTCTCAGTTTTCTCAAGTAAGTGAGAATAATATAGTAACCTACCTAATAGGGGTGTTTTGATGAATAGATAATTTAATATAGCTACCTGGTACTCAATAAGTGTTGTCAATATTTTTTTTTTAAGCTTTTATTGGTTATGGGGTTTGAAGGGAAAAGAGAAATCAAAGATGACTTACGTGTTTTTGGGCCAAAGCAAATGAGTTTATGGTGTGGGGCCTTATAAAGAATGGTTTGGGGATGAGTGGACGGAATTCAGCAGTTCAGTTTTGTCCCTGGTAAGTTTAAGGCACCTAATAAATGACCAGGATCATTGCTGGAGGAAGTGACAAGATGGGACTTGTATGTGGGTCTTTCAATCTAAAACCTGCCCTCTTTCCACTCTTTGAGAGGCAGGACAAGTGAGTGGTTATGAGCACAAACTCTGCAGACTGCCTGGGTCTTTTGCTAGGTCTGTGTCCTTGGATAATCTACTTAAGCTTTCTGTGCCTCATTTTTTATCTATAAAATGGGGATAATAGTTTGATAAAGCACTTAAAACAGTTCCTGGTATGTAGAGTGTAGTTAATATAAAGTGTTTGCTGCTGTTGTTACTTTTAGATCCTGGATGTTGCTATGGAAATTAAAAGAAAACAAGATTCAAGATACTTTGTGGAGGAAGGATTAACAGGATTCTGGTGACTAATTGCACACGGAGGGTAAAAGAGAGACATCAAAGATGACTCTGAGGTTCTGAGCTAGAGTGACCCTTTAAATGAAGGACAAGGAATAAGAGCCTGTTTGGGGTTGGGGTGGGGTTGATGAGGAGTTGAGTTTTAGAACTATTAACTTTGGAAATAGCCAAGAGAAAATGTCCAGAAAGCACTATAAAATGTGGGAACTGGAACACAAGAGAAACATCAAGACTAGAAATATAAACATGGAATCATGCACTTAGACGTAATAATTTAAAGCCACCAGAGTGGATGAGATGAGAGAGAGAGAGAGAGAGAATGAATTTATGACCAAGGACTTAAGTGTGACGATTATCTATCTCTAAGGACAAAGCAGAGTAGAAGGCAGAGTTGCAAAGGCAAGAAAGGTAAGGAAATATTAATAGTTACAGTCTTATGTTTGGGAAGTAAAAAGAGAAAAAATTGGGTAGTAGTAAAGTTTCTTAGTTTGTGCAGGTTGCTACAACAAAATACTATAAATTGGGTGGCTTATATCCAACAGAAATTTATTTCTCACAGTTCTGGAAGCGGGGGCTAGTCTAAGATCAAGGTGCTGGCAGATTCAGTGTCTTCTGTGGGCCTGCTTTCTGGTTCATAGATGGTGCCTTCTTGCTGTGTCCTCCCATGGCGGAAAGGGCAAGGGGTTTCTCTTGGGCCTCTTTTATAGGGGTGCTAATCCTGTTCATGTAGCTTCCGCCCCCCCTTGACTAAATCACCCGCCAAAGGCTTCCCCCTGTACCATCACGGGGGGGTTAAAATTTTGACATTTTAGGGGGATGGACACATTCAGACCATAACGTTAAGGAAGGTGGTAAGTCACCAGAGACTCTTCTTTTAAAGATGTTTAGAATTCTTTGGGGAAGAACTAGCCATGTAAAAATAGGATAATGGATGGTCCAAATGTTGGAATGGTGGAAGCCAATGGAATCTAGGGCCACATAGGCATTACAGCAAATCTAGACAAGGAAGAGAGGAGCAGCTCTCCTAGGGTAGGCATGAAATTAACAGTAAGTAACTGTACAACTGCATTAAGAATCAGTGCCCTTTATTGGGTGTTTTATGTGTCAAGTACTGTGCTCAGCACTTTACTCTCTCCCTAAATCTTCAGCAGTTCTCTCAGATAGAGATAATTATTTTATTCTCTGCAGAACTGAAAAATTGGAGGCCACCTAAATGTCCATCAAAATAAACATTTTTAAAATAAAATATGGTATATCCATATAATGTAATATCCTGCAGCCATTTTTTGATGAGGGAAGATCTGCTAAAGAAAGATACCAGTGAAATACTTTTATGTGATAATAAACACATGTGTGAAGACTTAGCTGTTATCCATCTCTCCCAGTATACTCTGAATTTCTCAAAGAGAACACTAGGTCATATTAATCTTGTAACATCAGGGTCTAACATGGAGCCTTCTATATTAATATGCTCTTGGTCAAATGAATGAGTAATTGAATGCATGTAAAATGGAGACTACTAGTACCACACAGGGCTTGAGTATGTATATATACATGTGTGTGTTTGAACCTACCAGCAGAAATTAGTACAATATTATTAGGGAAAAGACCATTCAGAAAAGAAGATATTAATTACCACTAGGAAATTATCAGAGAAACCTCATGGGTTTTAGACAACAATGGTGGTGATTTGAAGAAAATGGTAAAAATAGTAAAAAGATGGTTTCAACTTTGGCAGTGAAAGGACTGGGAACTGCCCATACTGAATTCTTTCTGTGAACAGAGAATGGGGTCCTATTTGGCTGGAGTTGAAAGCCCAAGCTCATTATGGTAGATGGTTTGTGAATCAGAACTTTCTGAAATGCTGAGTTTTTACAATGAAAGAATTCTTCAACCATTTGATAGTCCCCTAACCAGATGCTCACTATGATTCAACATGTGTAGTAGGCATTTTAGATCTGAGTACTTTGTCATACAAATGGAAACAGTATTATCCTAAACAGACCTATGATTCAAAAAGAAGATTCCAATTTGCAAGTTGTGATCTGTAAGCTGCCTTGTTTATTGTTTTTAAAATATCATTTTTATTCTAGTGCAAATTTTCACTTGCTTTTTATTTAAGATTCCCATAATTGTACTAGCGATTGTAGATAATGTCCTACTCTTCCTTTTTAGGAAGTAAACACTAGATCTCAGCCAAGAGAAATAAAGCTTAATTTTTTCATTTGTTGTTAAAAATCTTGATGAGACTCTGAAAAATTAATTTTTTCTTATCCTTTTGAGAAACATTTAATTGTAATGTCTTCATCAAATAAAAATAGAATTTATAACATTTTAAATGTATATTTGTTTTTGTTGGGTTGTTAAATCTTATTTTTCTTATACATTCATTTAAATCATATGAAAGTCTGCCTGAAGTGTCATTTTCACAATGATTCTGGGAGCCATCCCTTTGATCGTACGATATTTACTGCTGATATATATATTCTGGTGTTTCTTGCCTTCCATCATACATAAATTCTAGTGGCGTATTGAATACCATAGAGAGGAACTGGTTGATGGTAAATCAAATGTTTTATAGCATACTATTGGGAATGTTGGATTCATTACGATAAAGGAGTTATGTTTGATCAGTATTTTCAGAGCTCTCTAATACTGTAATTTATTGGTGCTTCTTAATGTTCTCTCTCAATTATATACAGCCTCAAAATTGGGTTCATTTTAACAATGTATAACATTTGTTATAGTGAATCTTTTCCACACAAAAAGGAGTAGGAAATATCCAACACTATCTTTGATTAAAACTATTAAGTCCAACAGCTTGTATTTAATGAACATAGTGTTAATTATATAGTTCATTCTCTATTATAGGAATTACATATTAGAATAAAGAAAGCTATTTTGATGTATAAGGTGCCAAATGAAAATTGGCTAACAAGAAAGGGAATAACCTTATATGTGGTTAAGATGTCAAATGAACAGTTTTAACTCACAATCATTTTTTTTCAGAGAATACATAAATTGGGTTTTTATTTTTAGTTCCTCCTCTTCCCTTCAGAGTTAAATGATGGAAAATGACTCTCAGTCCCCAAACTGCTCTTATGCATCATTCAAAATAGCCCTGACAGGCTAGCCCCTCTGGTAGTGATGAGATTTATGACTTTCCATTCCTTGGTGTTCCATTACTCTGTCTACACCATCAAATTGATTAGCAGGCAGTGGTGAGCAAGGAAAGAAAGGCGGCCGCTTAGAGCCAGCTGGTGTCCATCATTTTAATGAACTGCTTAGAGATAGTTAATATTGTCCTTGATTCTCATTGTGGCTGATGATGACCAGATCTTTTTAAATGTTTTTCCCTCCCTTATTCTGTATTACAGGGCCCACTGGAAAATGATTTGGTAGTTCATGTAGCACTTGTAGCAGAAAGCCAACGGTAAGAAATCTAGATGGGTGATGTGTTCTTTTGTGAGGAGGGAAAGGGAAATGATGCTGTGTGCTTACAATATTAAGTATGGTAGTAGAGATTAATTTCATAAACTTGACAGGGTTCCAAGGATATCATTAATGTCACTTTAAGTGCCAGCACATCATTCTTTTCATGTTTAAAAATAATTTTGTTTTAGTTGATGTGAATATTAAAGACTGTGACCAGTGTTGCCTGGGGTATAGTTTTGAGAAATTAGTGCAAACACATTATGGGGATTCCCAAAATCAGTGCTAACCCTCCCTGCCAACCCCCAAAGTTCCCATCTGATGTTTCATGGAGAATCCAAGAAGGCCTCTGGATTCCAATGCAGATGGCATATTGCTGATATTAACAAATTAATAATGTCCTCCAAGTTAATGTAGTCTGTCCCCTTTTATCCTCCCCCTTCATCATTTCCTAAACTGTAAGTGCATTGTCTAAAAATGTTTCTCTCTCTCTTTTTTCCCTATACACTTTAGCCTTCAAGTTTTTCTCAACACATATGGTATTCAAACTCAAACTCCTCAACAAGTAGAACCCATTCAGATATGGGCTCAGCAGGAGCTTGTGAAAGTAAGTGATTCTGCCTCTTTACTTTCTGCTTTGTGGAGGTGGTAGAACATGATGGTTGGGCTTAGTTTACGGGCAAGTCACACAGTTAAAATCCGATTCTGAGATAGGATCATTAATCTGAAGGTTTCTAATTAAGTTGAAAAGCCCATTTTATCAGACATTGCTACTGAAAAAAAACAACTGCATTGTGTGTGTGTGTGTGTGTGTGTGTTTGTGTGTGTGTGTGTGAGAGAGAGAGAGAGAGAGAGAGAAAGGGCAAGAGAAAGTGTACATTATATTCATAGGTCTTGTTGATGTCTACTCCTTGCTGAAGTCTATTACTAACCTAGGCTGAGCACTTGAACAACAACTTAGTCTTAATTTTAGTAGTCAGATATACAATTATTCTTTATATTTTGATTTGATATTTTCCATTCTTATTAACTGTTAAAAAATCTTCTCATATCTAAATATTTTTCGGTAATCACTACTTCCGTTTTTTTTCTTGCCTTACTATTCGGAGTCTGAAGTAATTCCTATCTCTTTTGTTTGCTGGCTCTCAAAGTAATTATAAAGTAATATCTGAGTTTATCTTTAATGTGGTTACATACCTATTTGGGATGGGATTAAAAGGTGACTTTGAGGCCTTTTGCATGCACTGTTCCGCAGATGGATCCAGAAGTGCGTCTGTTTGTGAATATTCTTGCAAATTAGGGACAGGAAATTATGGACTCCCACTACTTATTTATAAACTACCATTTTTATTAATTGTGAAAAACGATACAGGACCAAACTCCCCAGTGTTTGGCAGAAGTGGTTATAATAGAATCTCTCAAGTGAGCAAGATTAAGTTGATTAGGTTGATAGAAATAGTTGTGGTCAAAGCCTTGTGCTACAAAAATACAATGAAGACTTAGAGAAGAGAGGTGCACATTGCATGGACAAATGCAGGACTTTATAGTTGCTGATTATGAGGCTGGACCTTGCCCATCGGCAACATGGGCCAGAACCTGGGTGTCAGGCCACCAAGAGAGAGTCCTAAACCTTCTCTAATAAATTTAGAGCCCCCTCCCCCAGAGGTAAGGCTGAAAATACAAGGATCCCTAGAGAGTAGGTAACACCTTAAAGTCACACCAAGATGTAAATGATGATACAAGGCAAGGAAAGGAGGCAACATAGAAGGGAAGGATGCCGAAATCCAAGACTCTCACACGATGCTCTTATTATTCAGGTGCGGGCTATTTCTGCTGATACACTTTTATGGTTGCTTATTGAAAGCTCTAGAGAATGGTTAACAAAGGTCATTCTTTGATAAGCATACTCTTAAAACAAATTCACCCAAATCTATTTTTTCAAGTCTAATTAATATTAGCAATTTTTTTTATAGTAGGTGAGTTTATATTCTACCAGACAACATGCAGTCAAGATTTCAAAGGCCAACATGACTTACACGCAGCGTTTTATTCATTCCTTCAGCAGCAAACACATGCTATATGCAGAGCACTGTGTGGAGCACTCAGATGGAATGACTTTGTCCCTGTTCTCAATGACCTCTGAGTCTAGTGATATGACATAAAAAATAGTCCATTACAGTCCACTTTGATAACTGCTATCATAGATGTTTGTACAAAGGTGCTGTGGAATCACAGAGGCAGTAGGAAGCGTTCTGTTACAGAGTAAGCGAAGGCTTATGGCAGTTCCTGACTTATCTTATATTTTGTTGTTTTAAAGATAATATTAACAAATGATTTATAATTTGAGTGTGTGGTATGGCTAAAAAAGACAGATTTGTGACCAAGAGCCAGCTTTCCTATGCACATGTTAAGATGGAAGATTGTTCTTTGGTTGTGGCTGCAACCTCTGTGTTCCTAACTAGCTACTCTTTGGGATTCATCTTCTAAGATATGTTGCCTAGCGTACTGCTCCTTATAAGTGTACCTTTTAAAAGTAAAGGTGTTCCCTCAAATCTTAGTTGATGCACATATTCTTTTGCCAACGATTGAATTTTTTTTTTCTTCTGAGCAGCTGCACCCTCCTTCAACTCACTGAAGAGGATGTGAGGGTAGACAGCTGAGAGCAGGGCTTTTACGGTGTGTGGTTAATGTTCATGATGTGGTGACTGTGGTGTGACTTGCTTCACGGGGATCTGAATACAGGGTTCTGCTCCACAGTGCAGGCCTAGTATAAAGTGCTTCTGTATTTCCAGATAGTTCGGTCACTACTGTGTATTTCAGTACGTTAAATGATGTGAATGTGTACAACATGGGGGCAGCATTATCTGCACCCTGCGATGCAGGAAGCATTTCAGGTCTCTGTCTACTTAGTCATCACAGACCTGCTGTACTGTACTGTGGTTCAGAAAGTTAAGGAGAATCCTTTTACTGTAATAGAGTAGTATTTAAAGGAAACCCACCTAGATTGGTACATTTTAACCTGTGCATGTTTGATTAATATAACCACTAGTCTGGAAGAAGAAATCTAAAGTAGTTTAGACATACATTTATTTCTGAAAAATTGAAAATATTTGAGGGAAAGGGGGCTCCATCTAGTGTTACATGCTATAGTTTCAGTGCAGCTATATAATATGATACTCATAGAGTACTGTTTCTGGCCATTTGACTTTGTCTAAAACCAGTGCTATTCTAGAATCAATATTCACAGCATATGTGGCTCAGGAGAATATTCAGTTGCTCTCTCATTCATCTATCAAGTATTTCCTGAGCACCAGCTATGTACGACACACAGTGCCAGCTCAGGATGCTGTTTACAGGAACATACAATTCAAAAGGAGGAAGAGACACAGAACTAACTCTGACATAGATGTGTGTGCTATAGCAGAATGAACAGAAAGCTCTGGTAACAACGTTGAAGTTGTTATTTGAAATCAGTTCAAATCACAATCAGTAGGATGTGTAGAGACAATTTGATTTTCCATTTAGGAAAATTTACGTTAGATTTCTACCTCTCATTAAATGCAAAAGTAAATTTCAGAGAGATAAAAAATTTTTAATTTTTTAAATGATTTAAATATAAGATCACTAGAAGAAAAAGTAGGAGAATATTTTTATAGCTGTTAGGAGGGGAAGCCCATTCTTAGATTGATACCAGTGCCAAAAGCCATTAAGGAAATGATTGACAAATACTATATAAATAAATACAGTAGAAACAACCGGCACATCGAAGGCGCTTGTGAAATTTTCTAGTAGAAAACTTTTTATATTGAAATATCACATGCTGAAATGAAATTTGACCTACTATGCAGTCATTCTCACATTTCATAACAACATTGAAGAAGAGCAAACCTAGTGAAGTATTTGATTCAAAGGGTAATATTCTTAATATACCAAGATCTCTCACAAATCAAAAAAATGACAAATACCCAGTACAAGAGAGAACAAATAAAATAATTTATAGACCATACAAAGAGTCATTAAGTATATTGAAAAATGCTCAACCACAAAATATTTGAATACAGTAGTTTAAAAGTAAAACAAAATATCATTTTGACCCAAGAGAAGGACAAAAAAGGCCTGTACACTGTTAATGCCAATGTAAACTGGTACATTATTTCTAGAGGGTGAGGAACTTGGCATTATGTTTCAAAAAGAATGTACATTCTCTTTGATCCAGCAAGTCTAGGAAATTACACTGTAGATATAATAATACACTGTCCAAAGATATTTATTGAATTATTTTTAAAATAACAAAAAATGGGGAGCTACTTTTATCAAGGGATAGGTGTTAAGTAGGGTAAAAGAGCTTCTTGATTGGATTAAGTGCTCAGCATTGGAATTAGCTCACTCCTAATTCATTCCAAGACTATCTGTTTTTATCTTACAGAAATTCTAGAAGTTTCTGCTCCACTATGGCACCCTTCCCTGTTTTCTAATACCTCTACAGACTTTCCCCCCCAGTTTTTGTATTTCTTCAGTCATTTCAACATTGAAATGTAAAGAAAGTGCATAGGCTCATTTTAACATCTTAAAACACACAATATTAATTTTTAAAAAATGGAATACAGAACAGATTATATATTATATGAACCCAATTATGTAAATATACACAGATTTTGATTTATGTGTATATGGGTATATCTTTATCTATGTACTTTTAAAAATCTATAACCCTACTATAATTTTAGTGCTCCTTAGGGATCACACAATAAATTGCTCCCCTTTCAACATACACCATAAGGGGTTGTGAGAGTAAACAGGAACATTCACTTTTAGCATAGGGTTTGAATTTTTCATAAAATTCGTATAATCAGAAACATCAATAAAGACATTTCCATTTTGATGGGAAATACTTGAAGGTAGAAATTTAGTAGGAGATATATGGCCCTATTTTTAAAAACTTTAAATAGCAGATTTTTTTAATGACACAGGAATCATTTGTCTTTTTGTGTTCTTTTGTGAATCAGACAGAGCCATGCAAGTTGTACATTTATGACAGTATAAGAACAGTGTCAAATTTTAGAATGTTGCTAAGTAGATCTGCAGAAGTTTTGCTCCCAATTCTCTCAGTGACCCACAATCTAAGTTGACATCTTTGACTAGCTTGTTGTCCTAAAAGTTTTTGAATAAGGTTTCCGTAGCCCCTTTTTCTCTGAAAAGATCAGAAATTAACAAGGCAACAGTCAGTGAGAAGAAAACATCAAAAAAGGGGAAAACTTGGATTCTTGCCTGACTCTAATTTACAAACTTGTGTCTTACAGGCTTATTTTCACCTGGGTATCAATGAAAAGTTAGGACTCTCTGGAAGACCAGATAGGCCCATTGGCTGCCTTGGCACATCAAAGGTACTCACAGAATTTCCTAGGAGTAGTGTTTGGATTATAATACTGCATGCTGAAATGATACTTGACCTGCTAAGCATTCATCCATTGTCATGTTTCATTATGTACTTGGGTTAATTATCTGAATTATTATTTCCTGCAGGTAAATCTTTCTTACTTTGCATCATATCACAGAAGTCTTCTAGGAATGAATGAGCATCTCACTGCTATATTATTTCTAAGCTTTGTAAAATTACCTAATTCTAATATTTACTCAAACACAGACTTTTTTCATCATATTAGAGGTAGACTACTTTAAGTTTATTAGCATACTGATTCAATCAAGAAACTATAAAATATTTTAATATTATAGGGCTTTCACAAGCTGTTAATTTATGTGCTTATTCAGAATTAAATATCAGTTTTGATTTTTATTGGCACTTACAGTGCTATACCTTTGCCTTTGGTATGGTTTTTATTATTTATTCATTTTTAAATTTTTCCTTATAGATTTATCGCATTCTAGGAAAGACTGTGGTTTGTTACCCTATTATCTTCGACCTTAGTGATTTCTACATGTCTCAAGATGTTTTGCTGCTGATAGATGACATAAAGGTAGCTTCAGTACACCTTTTTTTTTGAAATGAGATGACTTTGTTTTCACTGCTTTTATCTTATGTTATTAAATTGAGTGCTGCTGAGTGTCTATGACATTGGTTTAACACAGTGCAAAATGTGAAAGTAAAATAACACCTTTGTAGCTTTGGAGAAAGAGTTCAAATTACTTGCAGCATTAGAATAATAGGTGGAGTCTGTCTTATATACAGTTGTATGACTGCTTGTTATGCCTTTCCACAAATGAAATGAGAAGATATAGTTCATAAAGCAGAGGGGGAACTGTTTTGAAAACTATGTTCATATGGCAGCAATAGTTTATCTCTTTTTGAACAAAAGTTAAGTTAGCAGAGTAATTTTATTTATGAAGAATGTCCAGTAAAACCTCAAATAACTCATAACTCTGTGAGTTAAAATCTCCTCCACTCCTTTTTCCACTTGCAGAGTAGAGAAGCTTAGAATCATGGTTCAGAGCATGCTAGAGCCAGATTGCATTTGTTAAAATCTTGGCTCTACCACTTACCGGCTGTGTGTTCTTAGGCAAGTTACCTAACTCCTCTAAGCCTCTGTTTTCTCATCTGTAAAACAGTAATGATAGGGCTATTCTGAGGATTAAATGAGTTTGTATATGTAATGCACTCAGAATAGTACCTGGCACATGGTAAAATATGGTCCTTGTTATGATGATGATGATAATAATGATATGTAAGTCTTTGAGATGATGAGAAGGAAGATGATAGATAATTTAGTCAAATAAAGAACTTTCTCCGCATTGTTAATGGTCTGTATAGATTCAGTCAAATCTCTTCTACCTACTGTAATATAAATCCACAATAATATGGAGTGAGAATTAATCTCCTGGATGATAAACTGGGATGACTTTTCCCCCTGGGACCATTCTTAAACTGTATTTTTTAGGCCAAAAAGAGAGAGTGAATGAGGGAAAAAAGCCTTAAAACATGTGTGATATGATTACTTTTAAGAACAAAGTTTGAATTCAAAATTATTTTCAGCTTAACTTGTATGTACCCAGATAATCTATTAGAACACTTCTACCCCTAAGTAGTCTCAGTTATCCAGAGTTTGATTGTGAATTATCTTGATATATAAGAATTTTGTTGGCTCTTTACTACTTACTCATGGTTAAGCATCCTAGTCATCTCAAATACTGTGCCATTCTTATGTTTTTATAGAATGCACTACAGTTCATTAAGCAATACTGGAAAATGCACGGACGTCCACTTTTCCTTGTTCTCATCCGGGAAGACAATATAAGGTAGGTTGATAAAAGAAGTAAAGTGCATGTATCTCACTGTCATTAACCTTGTGAACCCTTTAGAATTCTGGTCCCCAACCCCTGGGCCACAGACCGCTATCGGTCTGTGCCCTGTTAGGAATCAGGCTGCACAGCAGGAGGTGAGCAGCAGGCAAACGAGGGACACTTCATCTGTATTTACAGCCACTCCCCATCACTCGCATCACTGCATAAGCTCCACCGCCTGTCAGATCAGCTGGGGCATTGGAATTCTCATAGAAGTGCGAACCCTACTTACTTTAAACTGCGCATGCGAGGGATCTAGGTTGCACGCTGCTTATGAGAATCTAATGCCTGATGATCTGAGGTGGAGCTGAGGCAGTGATGCTGGCACTGGGGAGTGGCTGCAAATACAGATTATCGTTAGCAGAGAGATCTGACTGCACAATAAATGTAATGTGCTTGAATCATCCCAAAACCATCTCCCCACCCCAGTCTGTCTTCCATGAAACCAGTCCCTGGCACCAAAAAGTTGGGAACCACTGCTTTAGAAGCAGAGCCTCCTTGTATTTTTTTGTATCTCTCTTAGCATGTGATAGAGTGCTTTGTATATATAAAGGATACTTAGAGTTAAGTTATTAATTTTTCTTTCTGTTGTTAAAATGCACATTTTTTTAATCTGTTTATATTTTTTAGAGGTAGCCGGTTCAACCCCATATTAGATATGCTGGCAGCCTTTAAAAAAGGAATAATTGGAGGAGTCAAAGTTCATGTTGATCGTCTACAGGTAGTCTTCTGAATTTCACTGTATTTCTATTTTCAGGACAATTAATCTATAATGCAGTGGGGTTTTTTTTAATATTTATGTTCTATTTAGGGTTTTGGTCTTAAGGTTTTATTCTCTACCTATCTTCCTATTCCTGTTGTCACCATTCCAATTTATCTGATCCCACTAGTCAGGTGTTTAAACAGTTGCAGTGGTTTCCAAGGCAGAATTTTAGACTTTAGTAGCTCATCTCTAACCCCATTTTTGCATTTGAGGAAGATAGGTCCATAGTGGTGAAGTGATCTGCTGTGTAACCTTGGGCTTTTTGGGGCAAGTTGGCTGATTCTTGGTTCAGTGCTCTTTTCCCTACTCTACAGTAACATCCAAACTGGAGGTAATTCTTGTTCTATTCCGAATTTCACAGCATTATTTTCACAGCTCCTAAATTACAGAAACCCTCTTTGGTTCCCTGTTAAGTCATAACAGCCTCTCTGTCCACAATTACCTCCTAATAAACACTCTTTATGCTTAAGCCAATACAAATTAATTACTGTGTCCTGAACTTTGTGGGGTTCTGCCCATATGCTTACACCATTTTCTCTGCCTGGAATGTCCTTCCTTCTTTCAAGGTTACTGGGCTTTGAAGTCTTACCAAACTTTAAAGGCAGCTCTGCAGGATCACCCAGACCAGAAATGACATTTCTTTACCATACATTTATAACCTTTGGCTTAACAACTCCATCATGGACTTACATGTCTTATTTACTATAAAATAATTTTGATTATCCCATAGGGTCTTACATATGGTAGGTGTTCAATATTGAGCAAGAAAGAGGAAAAGTTTATAAAGAAGGACCTACGTATGTAGTGTTATAAATGGCAAATTTACACACCCATTCACTGGTGGTTGTATTTTTCATACTTGATTGATTTTTATCTAAATTTTAATCTTTTCCACTTTATTTTCTGTTGCTTTCTCTTTTCGTAATGCTTCCTGGGCAATTTCTTTGATTTTTATCCTACAGCTCTTCTATTGAGTTTTGCATTTTGGCTATCATGTTTTAATTTGTCCTTTTTCATAGTATCATGTCTGTGTTTTGTGGATGTTATGTTTTGTCTTATTTTTCTGAGGATATTAACTAAAGGTTTTTAAATATTTTCCTCTCCTCAGCATTATCTCTTTCACGTTTTTTATCTCAGTTTTTCATGTTGGAGGCATTTGTCAGATTTCTGGTGACGTTTAGCTATCCATTCATTTTTAAAATAGAAGGAGTAAAAAGTTTATGGGAAGCTGTGTATTTGCGGACAAAGATTCTTGATGAATTCACTTACAAGGTGTTCTTGTGGCAAAGACCCTTTTTGTTGTGGGAAGCCTCAGAATACAATATCTGGATGTCTTTTCTCTGGGGCTTTTCAGTTTTCCCAGAAAATAAACATCTTCTCATGCCTAAGGGACATACACTTTGTTTCCATGTCCTAACAGGGGAGCCAGGGGTCCTACTGTAAAGTATACAGTCTTTCACTTAATCTGTTGTTTAATCCTTGTATCTCCTGCTCCGTGCTGTGCCTTATACTCTCCAGTACAGAGTCTTTAACCAGTGAAAAAGCCTCTTGTCTGCCAAAAATTAGGGAGATGGAAGCAGATAGTAACTTCCTGGCTGTTTAGGGAAGGGGGAGGAACTTTTGGATCCATTCTCTTTATATAGAGAGTGTCAGTAAATCTACTGATTTTAGCTCCCTCTTCCCTACTCCCAGCAGTATCTGGGCCTCAGGCTCCTGAGGCTCTTTCCTGTTCTCTTTGTACTAGTAGATTTATACCTTAGTGGGTTTATACCTTAAATTTTTTTTCTACTATCACTTTAGTGAGATTTTAGGAAAAATAGGAGTTAAAGATACGTGATGGTTATGTTAACCAGAAACCCACTCTTGCTTTTATACTTAAATGTCCCTCCCATTCCAAGATCTCCCTAGACATTTTTCTAATCCTTATAAGACATATGTGGACCTACATGGGAGAAAAAAAAAAAACCTAGATAATTTTGATGAGAAATATGAGATAAGATTTGAATAAATGGTAGACTATAATCATATTCTTGGATAGAAAGACTATAATAAAGATGTGTGTACCTCCTAAATTAATATATTCGTTTATTATAATCATGGTCATGTCAATGGGAATCAAGCAGAGCTTTTGGTAGTCTCATATGGCTAAAGGCACAAAAATTAGTGTTGAGGGCTCACCAAGGAGGAGAGATTTTGATAAATACCCTAGAGTTTCAGATGACCCTCTTGAAAAGCTATACTTTAAGATTAATAAGGAATCAGAAGAGTTCAGTCCTCACAAAGAGAGAAATAACATTATCCAGAACCTCAAAATATTTCTACAGTGATTTATCATATACAATGTCTGGCTTTCACTTAGAAATTACCAGGCATACTAGGAGAGAAGATCAAACAACAGAGAACCAAGAGGAAATACAGACAATAGATATAGACCTACATTTGGTTCAGATATTGGAGCTATCAGACCTAGGTTTTAAAATAACTATGATCAGTATGTTTAAAAAATTAGATAACAAGTTGGAGAATTTTATTAAAGACTTTGAAAGTATAAAAAAACAAATAAAAATTCTAAGTGAAAAATTCAATCAGAGAAAGAGAAATTGAACAAGAGGAGTGAGCAAGATGGCTAACCAGAGACACCAGCTGCCAGAGCATCTCAGTAAGAAGTTTTAGGTAAAAGAGAAAAAATGAACAAACAGACAAATAGAGATCAGGAGTGGCTCTGAGGGAAGGGTGCCAGAAACTTCAGGACACTCCATGGGAAGAAGCTGTGGAGCAGAACAGGAAGGAACAAGCTATTGGCAGAGATCAACACCCAAGAGGCTTGGAATCCAGTGAGAAGGGTAGGTGGAGCTGTTTGTTTCTCCCTCCCTCACATCTCTGACAGTTTGCGGGTTCCCAAGCTGCTGGAGAGACTTTCTGCCCACGTGAGCCCAGAGCTGCTGCTGCTGGTGAGCTGGGAGCTTCTTGTGGACAGGGCACCAGGCTCCCAGCCCCGCTGGGGCACCTCCTGTCTCCGTAGACCCGAGATGGGATGGCAGGTGCCATATTCCTTCTCTACCCACTATGTGCTTTTATCCTCTCCAGGGGGCTTCAACTCCTCAGGTTTTGTCTTGCTCACTCCCATACAGACATTTCCCAACTCTGGCCCAGACTGCAGGAGCCATAGGGGTCCAGTGGATCCCGGGCAATCTGCATGACTCCAGTGCCTGGACATTCTGGGTGGGCGGTCTCCTGGTGTGAGGGACAGACATGACCAGGGTGCTAGCTTTCCTCCATTCAGACTGTTTTTCTCTGCTTCCCCTATGCCCTCCATGGCTGCTGAGAGAGACAATTGAGCCACCACACTGAGGCTTCCACAGAGAGTGGGGTTCAGACCCTTCCCCTTGGGGTCCTGCAGCAGACTGAGGGGTACTTGGACTGTGAGCTCTCTGCCTGCCAATACTCCCTGGTGCTGCTTGCCCGGGGACTCTATCAAAGCAGGGCACACCCTGAGGCAGAGAGACATCGAACCTGCTTGGGCACCCTGTGGGCAACTCGGGACCAGCAGGCTTCTCCCTGGCATGGTCAGGGATTGGGGAGGATCCAGGGACATGCCCATAGGCCTTATCCCATACCCCCAGGTTTTGATCACATTGCTCAGGGGCAAGGAGGGGAGATTTGTGAATTAGTATCGGGAGGCAAGGGAGCCTGTATGGGCAGATCAGGGGGAAGAGTGCAGTGTGGGTCCTAGCTGCAGCGTGCTCATAGGGGACCCCTTCCCCCAAAGGAGGGCTGTGCTCTCAGCTCAGGCTAGGATCGTGAGCAGGGAACCTCCCAGCCCACATCACAGTCGTAGGGAAGCTTGGCTGGCTTGAGCTCCTGCCTGCCAGCAGATGGTAGCATATGTTGTATGCTGTAGCATACGTTGGGTAAAAACCTTTGGCTTTGCTTGTGGGTGCTTTGATGGCAATCTAGGTTCTGGATGGATGCCTTGATTATAGATATCCTTGGTGTGGTAGTTTTCTCAGTTGCTAGTTGTTTGTAGGCAACAAACAACTAGCCTTGATGCGTTGGTTATAGATATCCTTGGTGTGGTGGTTTTCTCAGTTGCTAATTGTTACAGGGGGGAAAACACAGAGCAGGGGAGGGCAGAGAGGAGCAAGGCCTGCTCCAGACTGCCAGATTGTTTATCTCAGATGGCCCCTACCTCCACAGACTTGCTGGTTGGGTGGAGCCACTTCAGCCCCTCCCTGGGGCTTTGCCCAGAAGCTAGGAGCAGACCTTCAACCCCTGCTGAAACAGATGACTTGCCAGCTTTTGTGGAGCCTGAGGGCAAGCTCACCCAACCCAGCCCTGCCCAGACATACTCCCTAACCCACCTCCACTGTGGCAGAGAATAAGAACTTACCTGGCAGTTCCAGGGTCCCACCCACCACCTGGGGCATTTGAGTGCTTCTCCTAAGGGCCTAGAGCCAGTCACAGGACCCAAAAATAACATTGTAGCTTGTTCCTTCTGGCAAGCGCCACCTACTGACAGGGAGGTCAATTTGCACACTGTTTACAGCATTCACTGACTCAGTCATGCAGGCTGTGGTTGATTCGTACCCACGAGCACCACCTACTGCCTCAAAGATTAAACTGGACATGCCATTACAACTCCCACTGTTAAGAAAACCACAGGGCTTGGGAGAAGGAAAAGATTTCAAAGACCTCCATCCTCCCTCATCAAAGAGAGGCAGGGAAACTACCACTTAGTTTACCACTCCTACAGCCTACAAACAACTAGCAACTGAGAAAACCACCACACCAAGGATATCTATAACCAAGGCATCCATCCAGAACCTAGATTGCCATCAAACCACCCACAAGCAAAGCCAAAGGTTTTTACCCAACGTATGCTACAAACATACCCATATGAGTGAGGTGAGGGGAAAACACCCTATCTAAACAAAATAAAATCCAAAAATAAGAAGCAACAGTTGCTCCAGAAGAGAAGGAATCAGAAAAAGAACTCCAGAAGTATGAGGAATCAGTGCGAAAGGTCACCCTCAAAAGAGAACACCAGCTTTCTAGTAATGGAAACCAACCAAAATCAGAACACTGAAATGACAGATAAACAATTCCAAATATGGATTATAAGTATGCTGAGTGAAATACAAGAGAAAATGGAAAACCAACACAAAGACACCATAACAAAAATTCAGGAAATAAATGAAAAATTCACCAAGGAAATAAAATTATTTAAAAGAAATCAAATAGAATTTCTGGAAATGAAAAATTCATTCAAGGAAATACAAAACACAGTGAAGAGTCTTAAGAATAGACTAGAACAGGCAGAAGAAAGAATCTCAGAGCTTGAAGACAACAACTTCAAATTAAACAAGTCAGTCAAAGATAAAGAACAGAGAATTAAGAGGAATGAACAAAGCCTACAAGAAATATGGGATTATGTAAAGAGGCCAAACATAAGACTTATAGGCATCCTTGAGGATGAAGAAGAAAACACACAAGGGTTGGAAAACCTACTTGAGGGAATAATTGAGGAAAACTTCCCTGATTTTGCTAGAAATTTAGATATCCAGTTACAAGAAACTCAATGAACCCCTGGGAGATTCATCACAAATAGGCAATCACCACGACACATAGTAATCAGGCTAGACAAAGTTAACATAACGGAGGAATTCTGTGAGCCATAAGGTGAAAACATCAGGTAATTTATGAAGGAAAACCCATCAGGCTAGCTGAAGACTTTTCAGTTGAGACCTTATAATCCAGAAGGTCGTATCTTCAGTCTTCTTAAACAGAATAATGGCCACTCAAAAATTTTGTATCCTGCAAAACTAAGTTTCTTATATGAGGGAGAAATAAAGATTTTTTCAGACAAACAAACACAGAAGGAATTCTTCAAGACCAGATCTGCCCTGCAGGAAGTACTCAGATCTGCATTATATATTGATTAGCGCAATAGAAACCCACCAGTGTAAAAACACCCAAAAGCTAAAGCTCAGAGCCCGTATAAAATAATGGCTCAGGAGGTAAAACAAAGCAATAAGGTTCTACCCAATAAGAGGAACAGAAATGTATCCCACTTATCAATTCTTTCAATAAACATGAACAGCTTGAATTTCCCACTTAAGAGACATAGGCTAGCTGAATGGTAACGAAAATACAAGCCAAGTATCTGCTGTCTCCAGGAAACACATCTAACTCACAAGGACTCATTCAGACTCAAGGTGAAGGGATGGGAAAAAATATTCCTTGCAAATGGAAATCAAAAGAAAGCTGGTGTAGCCATTCTCATATCAGATAACATAGATTTCAAATCAACAATAGTAAAGAAAGACAAAGATGGTTATTATATAATGGTAAAGGGAACAATTCAACAAGAAGACTTAACAGTCTTAAATGTTTATGCACCTAACACAGGTGTGCCCAGATTCATAAAGCAAGCCCTACTAGATCTAAACAGAGTGATAAACAGCAACATCATAATTTCTGGGGACTTCAACACCCCACTGACAGAAAAATGGACAGATCCTCCAAGCAGGAAAAAACCAATGAAACACTGGACTTAAAACAGGACTCTAGGGCAAATGGGCCTAACAGACATTTACAGAACATTCTACCATGAACTACTGAATATACATTCTCCTTGTCAGCACGTGAAACATTTTCTAAGACTGATCACACCTTAGGCCACAAAACATGTCTCAACAAATTCAAAAAAATGGAAATTATACCATGTATCTTCTCAGACCATAAAGGAATAAAATTAGAAATCAACTCCAAGAGAAGCACTCTATTCTACATAAAGTGATGGAAATTAAAGAACCTACTGCTGAACAATTATTGGGTCAAGGAGGAAATTAAGGTGGAAATCCAAAGATTCCTCAAATTAAATGACAAAGGGGACACAAGTTATCAAAATCTGTGGGATTCAGCAAAGGCAGCCCAGAGGGAAAAATTCGTAGCCTTAAATGCCTACATCAAAAAGACAGGAAGACCACAAATCAACAGTCTAATGAATCACCTCAGGGTACTAGCAAAGGAAGAGCAAACTAATCCCAAACCCAGCAGAAGAAAAGAAATAACTAAGGTCAGAACAGACTAAATGAAATCGAAAAAAAAAAAAAAAAACAGAAGAGTTATGGAACAAAGAGTTGGTTCTTTGAAAAGGTAAACCAAATTGATAGACCTCTTGCTAGATTAACCAGAAATAGAAAAGAAAGAACCCATATAAGCTCAATCAGAAATGAAAAAGGAGATATTACAACTGATACCACAGAAATACAAAATATCATGTGAATACTATAAAAATCTCTATGCACATAAACTCAAAAACATTGAGGAAGTGGACAAATTCCTAGAAACACACAGCCTCCCAGGGCTCAATCAGGAAGAAATAGAACTCCTGGACCATCCAGTTACAAGGAATGAAATTGAAGCAGCAATAAACAAATTGTCCAAGAAAAAAAGTCCCAGACCAGATGGTTTCACAGCCGAATTTTATCAGACCTACAAAGAAGAATTGGTACCTGTACTGCAGAAATTATTTCATAACATCAAGAAGGAAGGATTCCTCCCCAACTCATTCTATGAAGTCAGTTTCACCTTGATACCAAAGCCAGGAAAGGACAAAACAAAAAAAGAAAACTATAGACCAATATCCCTTAATAATATAGCTGCAAAAATCCTCAATAAAATTGTAGCAAACCTAATTCAGTAGCACATCAAAAAAATAATCCATCACAACCAAGGGGCTTCATCCCAAGGTGCAAGGAAAAAACCAAGTGTGATTTAAAAACCACATAAACAGAAGCAAAAAAAAAAAATCATATGATCATCTCAATAGATGCAGGAAAAGTATTGGACAAAATTTAGCACCCTTTTATGATAAAAATTCTTAACAAAATAGGCATAGATGGAACACACCTCACAATTATAAAAGACATATACAACAAACCCACAGCCAACATCATACTGAATGGGGAAAAGTTGAAAGCATTCCCACTCTGATTTGGAACCAGACAAGGATGCCTACTGTAACCCTTTCTATTGAACATAGTGCTGGAAGTCCTAGCCAGAGCAATCAGGCAAGAGAAGGAAATTAAGGGTATCCAAATGGGAAAGAGGAGGTCAAACTATTGCTCTTTGCTGTTTATATAATCTTATATCTAGAAAACTACAAAGATTCCACCAAGAGACCTCTGGAATTGATAAATAAATTCAGCAAAGTCTCAGGCTACGTAATCAATGTACACAGATCAGTAGCATTCCTATACACCAAAAACAGTCAAGCAGAGAATCAAATGAAAGACTCAATACCTTTCACAATAGCTACAAAGAAAATAAAATACCTAGGAATATATGTAGCCAAGGAGGTGAAAGATCTCTACAAAGAGAACTACGAATCACTGAGGAAGGAAATTGCAGATGATGTAAACAAATGGATAAACATATGCTCATGGATCAGCAGAATCAACATTGTTGTAATGTCCATACTACCCAAAGTGATTTACAGATTTAATGCAATCCCCATCAAAATAACAATGTCATTTTTCACAGGTCTAGGAAAAATAAGTCTATACTTCATTCGGAACCAGAAAAGAGCCCGAATAACCAAAGCAACCTTAGGCAAAGGGACCAAATCTGGAGGCATCCGTTTACCAGACTTTAAGCTGTACTACAAGGCTATAGTAACCAAAACCACATGGTACTGGCACAAAAATTGAGACACAGACCAATGGAACAGAACAGAGAACCACAATATAAAACCACATATTCCCATCTGATCTTTGACAAAGTAGACAGCAATATACACTGGGGAAAAGTATCCCTATTCAATAAATGGTGCTGGGAAAATTGGATAGCTGCATGTAGGAGATTGAAACAGGATCCATATGTCTCACCACTCAGAAAAATTAATTCAAGATGGATAACAGATTTAAATCTAAGACATGAAACCATAAGAATTCTAGAAGAAAATGTTGGTAAAACTCTTCTAGATATCGGCCTAGGCAAAGAATTTATGAAGAAGACCCCAAGGGCGATCACAGCAACAACAAAAATAAATAAATAGTTCTTGACTAAATTAAAAAGCTTCTGCACAGCCAAGGAAACAATCAACAGAGCAAACCAACAACCTACAGAATGGGAGAAAATATTTGCTGCTATACATCTGATAAAGGGCTAATAACCAGAATCTACAAAGAACTCAAGCAAATCAGCAAGAAAAAAATCAAACCACCCCATTAAAAAGTGGGCAAAAGACATGAACAGATGCTTTGCAAAAGAAGATAGACTAAATCTTATCACCAATAAACATATGAAGAAATGCTCAATGTCACTAAATCATCAGAGAAATGCAAATCAAAACCACAATGAGATATTACCTAACCCCAGTGAGAATGGCTTTTATCAAAAAGTCCCAAAACAATAGATGCTGGCTTTGATGTGGAGAGAAAGGAACACTTATACACTGTTGGTGGGACTGCAAACTAGTACAACCCCTATGGAAAATAGTATGGAGTTTCCTCAGAGAACTAAAAGTATACTTATCATTTGATCTAGCAATCCCTCTACTGGGTATTTACCCAATGGAAAAAAAGTAATTTTATCAAAAAGACACTTGCACTAGAATGTTTATTGCAGCACAATTCACAATCGCAAAGATGTGGAATCAACCGAAGTGCCCATCACTTCATGAGTGGTTTAATAAAATGTGGTATATGTACACCATGGAGTACTACTCAGCCATTAAAAAACTGAATTAATACCTTTTGCAACAATCTGGATGAAACTGGAGACCATCCTCCTAAGTGAAGTATCGGAAGAATGGAAAAACAAACACGTGTACTCACTATTAAATTGGAACTAATTGATCAGCACTCAGTGCACAGATGGAAGTAAAACTCAACAGAAATCATGCAGGTGGGAGGGGGGAGGAGGGGATGGGTGAAGTCATACCTAATGGGTACAGTGTACACTATCTGTATGATGCTGTATAACTTTGACTCAAGCAGTACAAAAGCAATCCATGTAACCAAAACATTTGTACCCCCATAATATTCTGAAATAATAAATAAATAAAAATTAAATTTAAAAAAATTCAATCACTGAAATTGAGAACTCAGTCAAACAGTGTGGTACTTATTTACTATTATGATGGCAGGGTATAGGTAACTCAGAAAAAGACCCCACCATACACATAAGAACTTAAAATAACATGTAATGAAGGAAACTTCATGAACTCATTGTGATGTATATATTGTTTAAAAAATACTTTGGGAAAAATTAATGAAGTTAGAGCATCATTTCATATCGCAAACCAAAATATATTTCAGGTAGATTAGTTGATTTAATATAAAAAGCAAAGCCATAGAAATTTTCGTTATAATTTTAGAAGGAAATTAAAATACTTTTAGACTTTCATTTTTGGCGTATGGTAAGCTGTCAGTTTTAGCCTCCAATGTTGACAAATTCTTAGTTTTGTGCTAAATTTGAGTTTAAAATAATTTTACTTTACTTTAAAATTTAATGTCCTGCCATGTTGTAGAGAGTTTCCATTACATTTGAAAAATTATAACAATTTATAAACACAATTATAGACAAATTATAAACACAATGGAAAAAATGTTGACATTTTCTTTCAAGGCAGTAAATTAAAGATTTTTGTCAAACACAGCATAGAGTTTTAAAGCTGGAAAGAGAACCTCTTTATCCTTCATCAGCTGAAATTAGGAAACTCTTCACCTATATATCCTTGTACACAAAGTTGAAGTTGGTCAAGACCTTGAGATAGTTCATTTAATCCCCTCATTTTACAAACAGCAAACTGGAGCCCTTTGTAGGAAAGTGACTGTCTGCAGTCCTAAGACTAGTTATTGTAGAGAAGGCGATAGAATTCATGGCTTCACATTCCTGGTTCACTGCTTTTTGTGCTCAAGCATCTGGACTTTCATCACTGTCCTTTCAGCAGCACAGTTCGCTATCCTTCTCATTTTTCCATTTCTAGTTGTGTTTCAGAAGTTAGAGGAGAGAGAGGTCATTAGTTTTATTTGTCATGATCCAAAGAGTTTTACATTTTAAAAAAACGAAAATGGAAATTTACTATTTTTTTTTTTACTTTTTGCCTTCTCTCTTTTATTTAAAAGTATTTTATCAAAAACAAAATATAAGTACATAACTGTTCTCTTCTAGGGTAGTAATTACCAGTCATCCAAAATGTCAACAATATTTTGGAACATCTTTGCCATCTTTTTAACAATTGTGGTAAAACATACACAAAATTTACCATCTTAACCATTTTTAAGCAGTAGTAAGTACCTTCACATTGTTGTGCAACCAATCTCTAGAATTCTTTTCATCCTGCAAAACTCAAACTCTATATTCATAAACAACTCCTCATTTCCCCCACACTCCAGCCTTCATCTTCTCATTATAATATAGTAAGTGAAAATGGCAATTATGTGTTCCTCTTGGATTTTATTTCAGGCCCTTTCAAATTTCCTTAGCCCATGATCCACAATTTCTCTCATCACTGGGGTTTTCAGCCTCCTTTCCCAGCTTCATTACCCAGGACATCTATCCATGCAGTTTGTTTCCAACCATGCCTTCCACTCCCCAAGTATACTGGGTACTTTCAAAATCCCTGAATGTAATTGGATATCCCCCCGACCCCCATGCTGTTACTGTATTTTAGAGTTGCCTTTTTCTTTTTTCCTTTCTATGTCAAACTTTGATTTTATAACTTAGGTCAATGTCTCTTCTTAGTGAAGTCTCCAGGACTGGAATTATTAATAATTTCTCTTTCCAGTGTGCTTCTGTGGCATTTTGCTTGAACCTTTGCTGTAACTCTTACTCACTTCATTTTATGTGTAGCTAGTTTTCTTGTGCCTGCTTCTTTCTGTGGGTTTGTAAACTCTTTCAGGCTTCACTCATCTCTACATTCCCAAAGTGCTCTCCTCACTCCTGCTCTCTGTGGGAAGATATTTAAATATTGGTTCATTGATTCAACAAATATTTATTAAGCTCCCGCTCTAGGCACTGGGGATATAGTGGAAAATAAGATACACAAGGTCTCTGACCACATGGGGCTTATTCTAGTGGGGGAGACCAACAAAATGCAAAGGCAGGTAGGGAGAGTGATGGCAAGGAGTGCAATCTTAGGTAGGATGTTCATTTGGGAAGGACCTGGTGGGACATAATTGAGAGTCTTAGAGCAGGATATATTTTTGATTATTATACTGCATTTGACACATACATAGCAATATTAAATTATTTAATTACCATCAGAACTAGGGTATTAATGCCTAACAAGTTAATCACAAGTATGTTTTTTATAAAACTAATTTAGGAGCTTCTACAACCAACAGAATTTTTTTTTTATCAAAAGCTCTAGAGACTATTAATGGAATTTAGGATTTGCCTATTAACTCAGAGTAAACATTCATTTTATGGTATGAATTAGAATATAAGGTTGAGTAAGCTAATGAAAGTGGATATTATTGAATAAAAATTTTCCGTTTTCAGTATTAGCTATCAGCTTTGGGAATTAAGTAATTTTTGACTCTTTCCTTTCTCTCATACCTGACATTACAATTTATTATTAAATCCTATTGTCTCTATCCTCAGATTATATCCATAATCTAACCTCTTCCCATCACCTTTAGCACTAACATCATAATACAAGCTACCATTATCTCTCATCTAGATTGTTGTAGTCATCTCCTAGATTCCTACTAGACATAGACAATTAGCCTTTTCATACTCTACCTGGTCATAGGCAGAGATTATATTATATACATAATACAATCTAACTCTCATATGTATTATGTATCATAATATAATCTAACTCTCATCTTTGTATGAGAGAGATCCTCTCTCATACAAAGTGGAAACCAAAGTTCTTCAGACGGTCTTTGTGCTCTCCGTGGTGTGGACCTATATCTCTAACTTCCTCTCCTACCATCTCCTCCTCCGTCTATTGTATTTCAACCACACTTTCCTCCTTACTGCTTCTAAAAGATACTTAAGGATGCTCCTGTCCCAGGATCTTTGTACTTGCCATTCCCTCAGCCATGTACACTCTTCCCTCAGGTACATATTGTTGACTACAGTCCTTCCTTCAGTCTCTGATTACATGTTACCTTATTAGAGGAGGCTTTTCTGATCACCTATATAAAATGGCTAACCTGCCACCTCCTATTCCCCTGCCTGGCACTCCCCATCCTCTACCTTTCTTATTTCTACTTTGCACTTCTCACCATCTGACATAATAAATACATACATCTATATGGTAATAACATATATAATAATGTCATAATTTTATATATGCATATACATATATGGTTATGTGCCACATGACAACGTTTTGGCCAATGACAGACCATATATATAACGTATTTTTACTGTAACTTTTCTGTGTTTAGATACACAAATACTTACTATTGTGTTACAGTTGCCTACAGTATTCAATACAGTAACATCCTGTACAGGTTTGTAGCCTAGGAGCAATAGTCTGTACCATATAGCTTAGGTGTGTAGTAGACTATACCATCTAGGTTTGTGTAAGTATACTCTGTGATACTCATACAACAACAAAATTGCCTAGTGATGCATTTCTCAGAACGTATCTCAGTTGTAAAGCAATGCATGACTGTGTGTGTGTGGTGTATATGTGTGTATATATATGTAATTTATTTATTGTCTACCCCCTACACATACCTATATGGTCAATTTCGAGATGGCAAGGATTTTGTATAATTTGTTCATGCTATATCCTCAATACCTAGCATGGTACCTGGCATATGGTAGGTGTTCAATAAATATTTATCTAACAAATTATTTAACTAAAGGACAAGATGTATAGATGTGAGCCTACATGTTAGGAAATATTCAACAAACCTTGTGCTCAGCACTGCTTTCTGCCCAGGCACAGACTGTGCTCTCAGGGAGCTCACAGTCTAAGAGTGACCTGACTATAGCGAAGCCAATAAAAACGTACAGATCAAGTACATGTTTGGCCTTCCTAGCTCAAACTCCACAAGGAGTCTCTAGTGTGATTGCTGTTAATATGTCCATCCTGCCATCTCTAAAAGGGTATTTGTTGATGATCTACTTTGTTTATGAGTTTCCACTAGCGGAAAAGGCAGCACTGCTCTGGGTCGTTAGCCAAGAGCAACGTTCCCTGTGTCCTATTTCTTCACAATTAAAATGAACAGTGAGAAGATAGAGAAAATAATATATGTAAGACAGTCATAATTAAAGAATTGTGTTATTTTTTAAATAATAATTTATGGCTTGTTTTTATGCAGTACATGTCTCAATTTTCTCTGACAATTCATTAGATAATTAGAAGTGACACATAATGTTAAAAATCATTGTGGATTATCATTCATTTACACTGTTCACCATGAGCCACAGACAAACAAAAACTGTGTTTGAGTTTGAACTCATTTAGTTTGCTCAGCCTATAATTGGGAACTAATGGGAAATAAAACAACCAAATATGGGTTGCCATATGCCAGAATGCAGAAAAGCACTGGCCTGGATAATCAATACCTTCATGTTCCTGAAAAATGGAGACTTGGCAGTATCCCATTGTTGGATGGCTCTGAAATATATTACAGTAGCAGAATCTAAAGTGTAATTTCACATTGTCTTTTCCCAAAACAATTTTAGTATTTTATGTTTTTTTATTTCAAATTTTTATTTTTTAGTAGGTACTAAATTATTTTAGATTCAACTTAAAATAAATGCTCAAAATTCTAAGAACAGAGAGTTCATCTCACATTGACTTTCCTATTTATTATGACTCATAAACTTGTAACTTGATGTGTATATTCTATTTTAGTAGGTTTTGTTGTATGTGGAAACCTTTCTGACTTTAGAATGCTCATTTAAGAAATTATTTCAGAATTGTATACATTTTTTAAGTAAACTTTTTTTGAAGTATTAAATACAGAAAAGTGTGTGCACAAAGCATAAGACTATAGCTTGATAAATCTAAGAGTTTCGAATCTTTTCTCAATAACATTTCAGACACTAATATCTGGAGCTGTAGTAGAACAACTTGACTTCCTACGAATCAGTGACACAGAAGAGTAAGTCCCTTTGTGTTATTTAGTTATTGTGTGTCTTGCAATTACATTAGAAAAGCAGGAAATCTGAAATCTTTTCTTTTTATTTCAGGCTTCCAGAATTTAAGAGTTTTGAGGAACTAGAACTTCCCAAACATTCAAAAGTCAAACGTCAAAGCAGCACCCCTAATGCTCCTAAACTGGAACAGCAACCAGATATCAACATTACTGAATGGAAAAACAAACCCACCCATGAAATTCTTCAAAAGCTGAATGTGAGGAAGATACAATTCCCACATGGCCCTAAGTGAGGTTGGCAGAGCAGGAACTCCCAGAGTCAGGCCAGATGTCTTTTTGTCTTCTCAGAGAAGGTAGCAATTAATTTGGAGGTGGATGGCCTGTCTATGCTCGGGGCAGTAATGAGAGGTTGTTCTCTTGGTCTAATGTTAGCATGGATATATTAGAGGTGCTTAAGGAGTGCAGATGAATGGGGTTGCCTTGGATATGAAAGTATGGTATGAGCCTTTAAAGAAGTTGAGTCAATGGTAGTTGCCTTTGGGTTCTCCAGATTTCTCCTTCAGTGCCCTTTCCCTCCCTTTCCCATCCCAGTCTTCTCTCCTACCCAGTGTTTAGATCTAACGCTTGCTTTAAGTCTCCTATCATTGAGGAAAGCAGTCCTCTGACTACATCCATATGAATATTTTAGTAACCTAATATTTTACCTTTCCTAAGATTATTTATGTTTTAAAAGAAGAAGGGGGAAGGGGTAGGGTATATACTGATTCGATGAAATGAAATTCTCCTGGTAGAACTATAAACACTGTGACATCTTATTTGGGCCATACAGATTTGAGCATGTAGACCAAATATATCTTTCCAGACATCATTAGTCCTTGTTGTTGGTCAATATTATATAGATCCACATAAGCTTAAATATGATATAGCAGGCATAAAGTACATAGCACAGTGCCCTAATATATAATAAACACTCTAAACATGTCCCCTCCTATTATGCATCTCTTCACAATAGCTTGATAGCAACATGGCCTTCCATTTACAAATAAGTAGTATCAAGAAGGGAGTGGTCAAATGACCTGGCCAAATCTCTCAGAGGGTAGCAGAATTAATGCTTGTAGGCTAAGTATTTTCTGTCCATTGCTTATCTTGTTTCCTGGAAAATGTGTTTATTAAATCCTGCTGCCCCAGGAAGCTGGTTTGTCTACCCTCTGTCACCAAGATATCTAGGATAAATAGTTGTATAATGTCATCTTATGCTTGGTATTATATCGGTGGCATTTTATCATTCCTCAGTTTCATAGCAGAGTATTTCTTCTGTATAATGTGGTTTTGTGATTACTTACCCCCTGTAGTAACTCTTGTACCCATTTCATTCCAGTTCCTCACAGTGATTTATATTTTCAGGACTGCAGTTGTCTGGCTAGCCAAGCCATCCTGCTGGGTATACTGCTCAAAAGGGAAGGCCCCAACTTCATCACAAAGGAAGGTAAGAGTACATGTCTAGGAGAATGTTTTAAATGGTAGAAACACTCTATTCTTGAACATATATCAAATATGCATTAAAAATATCCACTAAAATGTTACAAGTTATTTCCTCCTCCATTAAACCTTTTCTTTTTTTTACTTTTGAATGGAAAATGTTCATTCATACCCCCTAGAGTGGAATAGACTGGTGTATGAACTCCTAAATGGCTTTCATGCTGTGATGCCCGATTGTTTCTCTGATTGTCGGAACAGTGTTGGAGCCTGAATTTTGGCTGTGACTGTTAACCTCTGATGCATTCCATAGTTGTTCATTGACAGTTTCTGTTTCTAGTTTTATTTTCTGTACTTTTTCAAGACTATTGAATTGTTATATCTATAAAAATTAGCTTCCTTATAATCTGCAGCAGCCATTTTGAATAGAACATGTCGTCTAATAGAATTGTGCTCTGAAGATGGTTAATAAAAATAAATCATTTCTAATCATGTCTATGTCCACTCTGCATTAAGGATGAAACCCATTTATCCCCTAAATTCACACCTGTATTTTGAGTCACAACTGTAAGGAATCATTGAGTTCTACATCATGGTCTGCTTTTGGCATTTTATAATACAGGATAATACAGAATACATTTCAAGTACTTAATGTCTAGCTACTCAAAGTTTCTTGGCTCATCTGAAAATACTCTCTTCAGAGGTGCACGTTGATTTGGTTAGAATTGAAAATTGAGTCAGCGTCCTAAACATTAATAATATTTATAGTTCTGGTAATGAACAGAATGTAATTATTTATTCAAATGAGGTCTACTTAGTTTTTATGTTGTTGTAGCTGAGAGATAACCTTCTTGAGTATTATACATGTAAATTGAATAATCTTAAATTCTTAGCACATGAAAGGCAGAAGAACTTTAGGCAAATTTCAAATAGAATCCCTTATGTTTCTAGGTAGTCTTAAAATTGTAAGTATAAGTAGAATCTCAATTATATTTGGGGCATTCATTGAAATTTGAACTTTAGCTAAAACAATAGGATTTTTAAAAATCAAATGTTTCATTAGGAACCTACAATTCATAATGGCTATTTCAGTAGTGTTTTATATAAAACAGTTTACAATGGAAATGCTGAGGGAATTAATTTTAAAACTATTTTTATAAACTTGAGAATAGTCATCTTTTACTTAGATATTTGAAATACTTTGAATATTTTCAATCTATAAAACCTTATGATGCACTGAAAATCATAAGCATCTACAGAATCTGAATGTAATGTTGTCTAATTTTTTGTAACACCATAAAAATAAGTTCAGGGTAAAATGTTAAAGATCTTGTTCTTTTATCTTTGTTTCCTTTTTGGTGCTCTTTCCTGTCACATTGTTGATTTACTAACAAAACCAATTACAAGGCCAGGACACATACAATTTGCAGCCAAAGAATGAAGCCCTGTGGGGTCTCTTGAGCTCTAGTATATGTTGGAATGATCATAGTCCCATGCACATAATAGGGCCTCAATATGGTTTCATTGAACAAATCAATGAAGAGTCCTATGTATTCAGAGTCTACAGTATTTGTTCAGTTTGCTAATTATTTTACTATGTTCTTTCTATTTTCTACAGTAAATTAAAATAATATTTGTATTTGTAAAAGCTTAGATTGCATATTAATTAAGAAAACAGTTGAATTTCAAGAAATAAAATACTCACCAAAATCATATACTCAGACTAAATAGTAACAAGTGCTGGAGACATTCACACTCTATATTTGGGTTATATATTTAAATATGTCAGTTCAGAACATTAATGGATGGATATATCAACTCTAGTGGAACACAATGAAAATTCAAGAGTGATTTTTTTTTTTAAAAAGCAATAAATGTTATGCATTTAATTAAAAGCTTTCTTCAACAAAGACTCTATTATCCAATGTCTAGGTACCGTTTCTGATCACATTGAGAGAGTCTATAGAAGAGCTGGCAGCAAAAAACTTTGGTTTGTATTAGTGTCCTTGTCATTATGTTTTATTTTTGTGTTGTATTTATTAGCTTAAAGATGATGGACCAATCTTAAAGATGGTTATTCATCCTAATTTTTACTTTTGAACTCTGAGGTTACAGCACCGTGACTCTGTCTACTTCTAAGGATGTGCCGACATTCCATTGTAGCATGACTCTCCCCAAAAAAAGTCTAGGAACAAAGACTTCCATTTTATGGAGGATTGAACCTGAAGAGTATTCACTGGAATGATATGCTAAAGACTCTTTCCTGCTCTGCAACTTCTCTGTCCCAGCAAGATGCTTTTAGGTTCTGTTTTGTATTTAGGAAACCTGTTCTGTTATTATAGAAACCATGAAAAGAGATCAATGGTTCATTTTATCATAAGCAAAAATAATAGACGTAAAAGGTTGTTCTCTTATCACTTAAGTTGAATGAATCACAGTAATTACAGTTGTTTCATGAAAAATAACCAATTTGTTGTATAGAGGTTGTCTCTTCCCAGCATTTTTTTTAAATTGGGTGAGTTTAGATAAAATAGTTTAAATTCACAATGGGGTAGGAAAGCCTAAATGCATGGCCCTCTGCATTTTGACGCAATTCTGACAGATTTACTAACAGAATCTAAAAAATTTTGAAAGGAAGTGTATGTGTATATGTATATTTTTTAAGTGACTTCTTATCTAACATTTTTTAAAGTCTCAAGCAATATCATAAACTCCCTTAACCTCAGTGAGCCTCCATCTAATCCCTAAAGTTAGGGGTATTAGACAAAATAATCTCATAGTAGTATTTCAACTCTATTTTTATAATAAATATACCATACCTACCCAGAAGAAATAATGAAATAATCCTATGGTTAAATCTCTCAATTTTCGTTGTAAATTCTCAGGACAATAAAGCATGCAAGCCAAAAGATGTTGCTTCTTAACCAATAAGTTTCAAATGTGGTCTATAGTCTTATTTTTGGCTAAGCAAACCTGTTCCTGCCTTATGTATTATACTTGCATTTTAGATAAATCATTAACTAGCAAACTGTTATGTTTAAAAGAACAAACTCCTGGAAGTTTTATTTACTCTATTTTCCCTTTTATGGCTCTCTACTGACACACCCAGGTTGGCGGTGCGCTACGGGGCTGCATTTACCCAGAAATTTTCTTCCTCTATAGCCCCACACATTACTACTTTTCTGGTACATGGGAAACAGGTAACATGCACAGAATTTGGAAACTAAAGCTGCTTGAAATGTGTGGGCTTATTTGCACTCTGAGGGTTAAACATGTCTTTTGGTCTTCCAGTGTGTGGGTGAAAGCTTCTTTAGAAGTAGGAAGTGTTTGTTTTACTAACTTTATCAGTTATTGACTTAATTTTCTTCTAGTCCATCTATGTCGAGATTAAGGAATATAAATAGGTCAGTGTCTGTGGATATCCTGAAATACAAAAATATTACAGCCAGTATCAAACCTACATTTTTATTTTATTTTCTCCTGAAAATTCCACATGAATTTTTACTTTTGAGGGAAAAAAAAGTCTTATGTATTACATGTGCTGTGCTTTAAAAAATCTGTTCTCCCTACATTCTAAGACTTTTTCAGTAATGTAAAAATAGCAGTGTGAATTCCTTCCCCCAACATTCTGGCTTTATCAAGAAAAAAAAGAGTACTGGTGTTTCATTGTAGCACTTTCTAAAATTCAGTACAAAGTGAATCCTCTAATCCAGGGATTTGTTTCTCTAGGCACCAAAAGAAAGATGATAGGTCACATGTAACAGTGACGGACTTAATAATGAATTTGTTAATGCAAGATCAGAATACTTTCTTATTTCCTCTCAATATGTCCCCCTCCTCAATCAAAGGAATAGTTAGGCTCCCTTTTCTTTCTTTTTAAATTGATAATGACACCAATAATGCTTTTGGCACAGCCTGGAGCAGAGGTGAGGAATTCTTCCCTAATTCCTGCAGTCTGGGAAATTTTAGCTGTTACGTTCAATGTCTTGGGCTCAGTGTTTCCTCCAGATATCTATGTGGAGACCCAACCATGTATATTTTTAAGGCTCCCCAATCAGGAGCCCCATTCATTCATCATCTTTTAGAGTTGTGAACATCTGGCCCGCTCTCTTCTTTGCCCCTAGGTCGGTTGTACGCCGTGCAGCAAGTCTTTTAAGTAAAGTAGTGGACAGCCTGGCCCCATCCATTACTAATGTTTTAGTGCAGGGCAAACAGGTGAGTATCTGTTTTTCAGACACTTATTTAGTCACAGTTGCAAAAGTTTCTGGGTAGGATCCTTAATTTTAAATCTGGCAAGCCTCAGTGTCGTAGGCCTCTCACAAACAGATAAACAATGGCTCAGGCATTTCCACAAAAGGCTCCTTCTCCAAGTAAAATCTAGTCTTAAAGATGCATAGTTATTAAATGGGCCCCCTTTTTCCTGCTGCACCTTAGAGCTGTTAGTTTTCAACTCCTATGTTAGCTTGAGATTAGTGTAGATGCTGATGTAGAAAATGAAGTAATAACTACTAAAGTACTCCAGACAGATTTAGGATAGGCAGAGCAAAGACAGGTGAACAGCAAAGGGCACATTTCCCCTTCTACTCCACGTGAGATCCTCTTGCCCCTTAGAAACACATTGGTGTTCAGGCAGAGCCAAGGTCTGCGTGCCACTACTGCTTCCTAGATCCTGCACCCTCTAGGCCATTTCTTCCCCCACCTCCTCTCCATTCACCAGGGCCAATTTGGTTACCTCCTCCTTACAGAGCCATCTCTAGTTAGCAGTGGTCTCTCTGTCCTTTGGGTTCTCATAATAGGCCTGTGGCACTTCTCACAATCTGCCCGGGATCCCAGTTCATTTGAATGTGTGTCTCTCACCTCATGGTAGGCTGTGAGCCCCAAAAGAAATCAGAGCCTAAGTCTTGTCCAGTATATGTCCCAGTGTGCCCAGCATGGGGCCTGACTTGGACTAGGCACTTGGTGAATGTGGCTTGAATTGAGCCAGTGCATGTGGGGATGTGGAGTGGGATGTGGCTGCTCATTTTTTGCTTTGTTTTCTGTAAGCTTTAATTACATGGCTGAATCATCCTTTGATAAGAGTGAAAACCTAGTTTTTTCTTTCTTTTCTTTGGGAATATGTGTGCTTTGTTGTGTTTTCTTGACAGTTAATCTAGGGATATTATAAGCCTTAGTAATATGAAGTACTTTAACCTCTTTAATGGAATCAACCCATTGATTTCAGGGCTCTTAGTTCATTAAGATTGAAATTCTGTTATCGTGACATGTAGCTTTTGAAATATTAGAATAATAAGCTATTTATTTTTTCTGTAATATTTAATAACAATTTAAAATAATTATAATAATAATAAATTCCTGAGAAAAAGTTAAGTCATTTTTCATATATGTTATTTTCTCTCTGTTTTCTGCAAATTATTGAGAGGTAGAATTTTCAGCCCCATTTATCCAGCTAAAACAGACCAAAGTATAGGAAGTAACTTATCTGGTGCCTTTCCTCGCCAGAATTCTCACCTCTAGCCACAGAGTCTTATATTTTTGCCCTGGACCAAGCTACCTCTGAAAGAAAGTTAAACAGCCTTTGGGAAGCTGTTTTTCCTTGGGTTTTAGGTCCCTGTAGTATTTCTGAAATAGAGTTAATTCTACTGCATGTGAACATTCAGAAGGTTTTGGAGATCTTTGAGGTCACTGGTGCCTGACGACACTAGGAGAAAGGGTGGGTTAGGGTTGGTCACATCCATTCTATACAATATCTAGAGAGGGCTTGCAGCCAGTGGTCCTGAGACTCTGCTCCCACCTCCCGGAAGTTTCAGAGCCTGCCCTGAGGCTGTGCCTGGACCATTGCCTATCAGACTAACGTGTCTCCTTTAGGGTAGTGGTCACTCACAGAGCTGGGTAAGCCTGGGAGGCCAATAGCTCGGCTTTGTGATCAAATGCATGAAGTCCATTCATTGGCAGCATCTTACCTCTTTACCAAAAAGACACGAGAATGGAGCATTCAAAGTTTGCCTTTGCACATTTCTGAAATGCTGCCCTGAGAACTGAAGTAATATTTTTTCTGCAAAGTACATTTGGATCACCTCAAGCTCTCTGGAATGAAATAGTGGTTTAGTCATCACAGCTTCCAGAGGCAAGGATGTGCCTTCTGTTTGTTTTCTTCTTTACACACTGACATTTTAATAAAAGTAATCACACTTGGACTACCTGGTTGGTACCACTTATGATCTAATAAACCAGCAGTTCTCAGTTTTCACTCCATGGCAAAAGACCCCATGTTCTGTTCTTTCCCCTCATCTCTGAAAACGCAAGTGCCCTTTCATATGCTATTCTTTTTCCTGCCTCTTATAATTATGCACTGTACATAGAAAAGAGATGGAAAGAGGTAATAAGGAGGTAGGATGGGCTGCAGAATCCTGTGAGAGGCACAATACCAAGGATAGAGGAGAGAAAGAGACCAGAGTATTCCTCTTGCCAACTTCAGCAGCACTTTCTGCTTTGAGTTTTCTTTGCCATTTCCCTTTGTGCTTTCTCCTTTCCCAGGCAGCCTTGTTCATTCCCGTCCACAGGTGAGAGATCTATCACCATGTATTTTAACCCTTACTAGGTGCCTAGCATCATGCCAGGAAAAGTGAGGGCTACACAAGAACTATGTGGCCTCACCTTTGAAAAGGTTACAGTATTGCTAAAGAGCAAAAGGTTCTGCCTGAGAAACTATAAAAAAACCAAAAAGTATTATTTCTCATATGCTGAATTATGTGGACTGTGTAGTAAAGTAAAACTGTTCAAGGTATTCTGGTTTTTCTGGGGAATTTCTAGTACTAAAGTCATTCAGAATAATCTTAATAGTTATTTGTATTCCTTCCCTGCTTTTATCCACTCACCCCCACTCCCCTAACTGGGACCCTCACCTGCCCTTATATTTTAGACTAGACTGTGAACCATCATGAGTTCCAGTGGGAGTCATGCTTTGAAAGCCATTTTAATAAATAGCAGGAACAGTTATTCTACCTAATTCCCTAGTTTGTATAAAGTAATTTCAGCCTGCCAGTCATCCTGAGCCTTGAATTTTTTTTTTTTTTATCTTTTAGTAGCTAGGAGATTTTTACAATAAAATTCTGCCACTCATAGGTAACTCTGGGTGCCTTTGGCCATGAAGAAGAGGTTATCTCTAATCCTTTGTCTCCAAGTGTGATTAAGAACATCATCTATTATAAGTGTAATACCCATGATGAGAGGGAAGCGGTCATTCAGCAAGAACTGGTCATCCACATTGGCTGGATCATCTCCAATAACCCTGAGCTATTCAGGGGCATGCTGAAAATACGAATTGGGTGAGTAAAGGACTTTGCATTTGCATATAGAGAATTGTTTGAGTTGTCTTCTAACAGACTCGGCCTCTCCAAGTGAAGCGATGCTCCAGGTATCTGGTGTGTATTTAGAAAAGTGCATCTTTCCCCTAAGCCACAGAGGCAACATCTGGTGGTATGAAGAAATAAATGCCAGTGGCCTGAAAGAATCCTCATGTTTATTTAACTCCCAAGTTAAACATAATGAAGTGACTCTATTCTCTGGTAAAATCAGACTCCAGGGATTTCAGTGGCTGCATCATGTAAAACACTAAGCACAATACTTGTAAAAGTTCCTATAAATAAAATGAATAAACCTTAAGAGAAGGATTTTCAGTAATACTGAATGTCAGGCGGACATACTCAGATAAAAATTTCATCTTTTAAAGAATATTCTGCATCCATTTTCTACCAAATTCTAATTTTTAATTTTTAATATTTTAAGTGTTCTTTTTGGAGAAGAGATTGAAAGTAAGGCCCCGGTGTTCTTGAATCTTCTTAAACAAGAATTTTATGAGACAGCATGGTATAGGGAAAATGGACCCAGGCGCTGGCATTTAACAGAACTGAGTTCCAGTTCTGACTGCCCTTTGTCATCTTGGTAACCTTGGACAAATGACTGAACCTGTCTAGCCTCACTTTACTACCAGCCTCTTTGTTTTATGTGAAAATGAAATGAGATATCTTTTAAGAGCCTATGACAAGCTAATGAAGTATAAATGTTTCTTTTTTAAATATATTTTTAATTGCACAAGTATCATGTGAATATGTCCTAATTGTAAAAGAGTCAAATGATACCTGAGCATATAGAGTAACCTAACATGTGGCAAATTTGGGGGGTGTTCCTCAAGTGTTTGAAGAGAATATATATTCTCTGTTTGTCGGGTGCAAATATATGTGCATGTGAGTGAGTGTGAATAAGTGTCTATAGCTTGCTAACTGTAATTGGATTTTCTGTTCTACTTGGTACTTGACTGATAAAAGTCTTAACAATTTCTCATTATAATTATGGATGTGTCAATTTCTCCTTGTATTTTTATCAACTTTGCTTTATATATTTTAAAACTTCATTTTGTCCATGTTACTTCATAGCTTTTATCAATATATCTTTGTGTCATGTGTTGCTTTTCAACTTTTAAAAAAATTTCAAACATCTACAATATAGAGACCAGTATAATAAAGCCTTGTGTGCCCGTGCTATCACCCAGCTTCAGCAATATCATCGTATGGCCAATCTCATTTCACCCATACCCTCATCTACTACCCACTCCACCCACACCCTGCTCTGGATCTTTTAAGGCAAATCTGTCATATCATCTAATCTATAGATACTTCAACCTGTATCTGTAAAAGGTAAGGACTTTTTAAAAACGTAACCAGGATACCAGTACCGTACATTAACAAAAACAATTGAATTACCTTTTGTCTAATGTTACTACCATGCCTGCTTGCTTTGTCTGTCGTTATTAGCTTGGTATACTGTCTTCCATCTCTTTGCATTCTTTATTCTTTTATAATTGTGTATGTATGTGTGTGTGTGTATATATTTTTTATAATCGGCATGTATGCTGAATTTATTTTTAATATAATCTGAGAATGTCTTTTGTATTTTGATAAGAAGCACATAACATAAAATTTACCATCTTAATTTTTAAGTGTACAGCACGATAGTGTTAACTATTTAATATATGCATATTATCTTTTAATAGAAATATATATTTCATGTTTATGCTATTTCTTTTACATTTTGGCTTATTCCTGCATTTTATTTCATGTTTTCTATTTACCATGCTTCTTTGTTACTGTTTTCCTTTTCTGTTTATTGTTGGCTCGATTTTCCTTTCATTTCTTAGTTTTAATTTTATGAGTGAATATAAAGCACTTTCTGAAAAATGACTACCCATTTTTTCCTTCAAAATTACGTGTAAAACTCATTGCTTATTTGGCAGTATCTGCATACCTCTCAGTTTATCAGTTCTCATCCTAGGAATTTACAGTAATACTCACAGTAGTACACAAGGACATATTTTGCAGCAGTCTTCGTTTCAGCACTGTTTGAAATAGTGAAACATTGGGAACAACCTAGGTATTTATCAGTAGGAAATACTGTGAATAAATTATGCTATAGCCATATAGTAAAATGCTATGCAGCCATTACAATGAACAAGATGAAGTTTGATATACTGATATTTATAAATGTCCAAGATAAATTAAATGAAAAAAGTAAGTTGCAAATGTATTGTTCCACTTTTTGTAAAGGAACAATAATAATACCATACTTATATGTGTGTAATGGATGCGTGTAAAGTATCTGAGAAATATACATCAAATTGATGTTGGTTATTTTCTTTAGGAGATTTCTACTTTCTAAGTTATATTTTTCAGTGTTAGTTCAAAATTTTAGTTTAGCTTATTATTTTCTAAATGATTTGCCTGATTTCAACTATAGCATATTTCAAGTGAATTTCCCATTTATCTCCTCTTTCTTTTGATTGAAAGTAAATTACTGTACCTGCATAGAACTTGGCCTTCATTTTTATCCCTTAAAATTGTTTCTTTCAAAGATTTAGAGGTATTGCGAATCAATTATAAGAACTTTGAATTATATCCTGATTTGTTTGATCTTGGTTTGCTCTAATATTTTCAACTCCAACCTCCTGACTACATATGAAGTAACAGAAATGGGTCTGTCCTGTGAATTGACTCTAAATGAAAAGAAATGTGATTCTTTCATACGTGGTATGAAAGTACTCTATTGTCACAGACTCAGGCATTTCTCTGAGACGGAATGAGTGTAGATTATAACTCTTTCAAAGCACAGTCTTTATAATAAATGTTCTAGTCGGAAGAGCCTCGTCAAGTGATAGTCGTCCTTGCAAATGTTTAAACAAAGCCTTAGAGTAAAGGTAAACAGTTCCCCAAGACTTTACACTGCTATGTTTTTCAGTCTCTAGTAGTTTTTCCTTTACTACTTATTCAGCATTTCAGCTAATTTATGTCCTTTCACAAATCCTATGTAATTTCCTTTCTTGAATTCAAATCTGACCTGTAGCTTCTTTCTATTAGTGGAAATGTGTGTTTAGTTTATTCTAAAAATAGCTTTCTTCCTGTTCGTATATGTGCTATTCTGTATGTTCAGTGCCTTTCATGAGAAATAACATATTCTTTTTCCTTAAACTATGTGTCACCCAAAATAAAAATGTCAGGAGGCAGCATGTAACTTAGTGTTTAACAATAGCAGAAGAAATTTGTTATGAAAACTTCATTAGTCACTGTCCTGGAATTTATTCTGGAATTGTGGCATTATATTCTCATTGTATTAATAGTGTCCCTGCCCAACTCATTAGGTACATTTCCTTTTTATGCGTGTTTCACAGGATCAGCTCTAATCACTGGGACATTTTCAGTTGGGGAGCAGTTGAGTATTTTTTAATGAGGAGTGATTTATTTAAGAAACTTCTGCTAAGAACAAGGACTAGATCTTGTATTCCTGTCTGTATCACAGTCTAGCTCGTCAGAGATGCTCAATAAATATTTGATTGTTTAATATATGGGATGTAGGCAGAGTCTGGTGATTTGCTTTGAGTTAGTGATGTGGAAGTTAGGAAAAACAAAAGATAGCGTGTATCTGTACTCTTAGAGAAGTAAAGGACTCTTTTCATTTTGATAAATACCCTTGGTGTGTGCCACATGATACTGGAATTAAGTGTAAAAGAAGATTTAAGTCACATCCTTCAGGAAATGACCAAATTAAATGGGGTCTTGTTTATATGAAAGTCCAGTCATACATATAGAAGATATCAGGATGTAGTACTTTTCTGTATTCGTTTATTAATGGAATGGTGCAGTTAATCACATCGGAGTATAGTACAGGTTGCCTTACAATGATATGTCTCTAAGCAGTGTTTTTGGTAAAGATCTAAGAGGATACAAGTATGAATCACACATGGTCATTGCACTCAAAAGATCACTCTAGTAAACCATCCTCCTCCTATTTCTCCATCATCATAACCACAACCACAAATATTATTTATTGAACATCTGTTATATGCTAGGCAATGTGTAAAAAATTCTTCACAGAAATTCTTCACATAAATGATTTAATCGTTACAACAACTTTGATGTAGTGACTATGCCCCCATTTTACAGTAAAGAAACTGAGACTTAGAGAGCTTAGATGGCTTCTTAAACCAGTAAGCAGAAGGACTGGGATTTACACCCAGGTCTTCCCGACTCCAAGGTTCTTGGTCTTCAGTCTTAAGTACTTTCTGCATGTTTTTGCTCCTGTATATCATTGCCATTATCTCACAGAAACAGCCTTTAATGTTTACTTCTAGAACCTTATGACCTATGTGTTCTCTTCTACATGATTTTGACTTATTATCTGTGTTATATTCAAGTATTCACAAAGCAACTATTATGTGCCGTGGATTGTAGATGGTTTTTGTCTTTTGTCTGTCAGTCCTCCAATCTAGGATCAGTACTGTTTAACATTTTACAGTGTAAGGCATACCATGGAACTTGAATAGTTACAAGTTAACAAACCTAATAAATGAGATTTTGCACCTTTATTCATCACGAGACCAAGGAAACGAGGATGATTCTAAGTTGACCCCTTTTATACTGCAGGAGATATATTAAGGTGCTGTGAAAAGTTGAGAGGTTTGAAGCAAGCTTTTCATTTCCTTGTAATATTGCAGGATACCTCTGGCATATGGAGAGTTTCATCATATTAACCACACAAAAAAAAACTTTTTAAAATATAGATCCACCTGCCTGTTGTTGGATCAAAATTGGCTAAGGAAGTGCAAAGTATAAGAACAACAAGAGTTTAAAATTATTTATTTTGTTGTATTTTCAACATCAGTATTTACAGAGGAAGTAATATTTTCCTGGAGACTAAGTTTTTTGTGTAGCTACATGGTGGATGCCTATGTTCCAAGTTCACAGCCAGTCTAAAACGTTGTTAGTGAACATGCACAGGGACCATGGTTTATTGGAGCCAGCAAAGGGAAAGATAATGGGATAAGGGCAAAGGATAGAGAGTTGCCATTTAATTCCTCTAAGGAAAATTTTCCAACTCCCCTAAGGCAAAACTACCCCTGTCACCTAATTCAGCTCTCTGGAAACCACCAATATGAGTGTTATAAGTGGAAAGACTTGAATTTTATTCCCATTTCTGCCACTAACTTAAGTGACTACCTTAGGCAAACGAATTATCCTCTCTTATCCTAGAGGAAGAGATCTAATGTTTACTGAGCTCCCATGTTGCAGATGCTTGACCCCTGGGTTATCTCACATAATCGTCCCCAAAACTGTGAGTTTATAGACAAGCAGTTTGAAATTCTGCAAAGTAACTCGCCCAAGGTCATGGGACCAAGAACCAGGATTTGAAACTAGTGTGAATGACTACAAACTTCCTTCTTACTCACCCCCTTTTCCAGCTCCCTGGTCTATAAAGCGGTGAGGCTATCCCTGCTTTGGCTTCTTCATTAGATTGTGGTGATTCTGGGTAATGAATGTGAAGATGTTTTGCAAAGGGTAAAGCTTCAACATTATCACTGTGACATTTGATAATTTGAGGTCTTCTCCCTTATGGCTTTTGGAGAACGGGTACTTCTGGGGAGTTCTTTTTACATACCACAAATCTCAAGAATCCATAGGAGGACCCCACACACACACACATACCCCAACAAACACACATACTCACTCACTCCTGTCTTCTGGTCCTAGGTTTGCAAAGGCCCTGTGCTCCCACAGGAGACATTCACCCTGGAGGTGGCAACCCTTTCAGCCTTGGTTGATTCTTCTTTAGGGCCCAATGGACTGATCTAAAGCATTTGATATAGAGACCCCAACTCAGAATCCCTTTGGGAATCCCTCCTGCCATCTGACATGGTGTCACCTCTCCATCACTTGGTAGGACCTCATGAAACTCATGGAAGTATTTTAAAATCCCCTTAGACCCACAATGCTCTTCCACCACATTAGCAGAAAGGTTTTAGAATGCTGTTTCTACTCTAGGGATATCAGATAGTTTCAGAAATTGTAGTTATCCTGTCTGGGGCTCGTGATAGTGCCCCATGAAGAGGAAAAGACACTTCTGTGTCTTTTTGTATGTTTTTATTGTACTTCATCCTTAGTAAATTTTACTAAGGCCTCTGCTCCTTTAAGTGAAGGGCCGCTTGCATGTTTGCTTATTGGCAGCAGCAAATACATACTCAGTATGTTTCTTTATAAAATTTACCTTGAATTAGTCCCTGGAAAGTTTTTAGTTTGCTTAAAATTGGTGAGCAAATTATTCGTTTATAAAGTCTTTGAATGGCAAGTTTCTTATAAATTGTTGAATATGTAGCTGCTTCTAAGTTAGTCCTTTGTGTATTGTAGTGGTTATAGCACAATTTTAAAAGAAAGGCGGGGAGGAGATTTATAGAATACATTCTTTTTTTACTCCATTATAAGATGATAAAGCATCTCAGACTCATTCTCTTCTGGCTTTTTACTATTTTCCCTCTGTTTAAATGTTAATTATGATTAAAGAGATTGATTGTTCAGCCAGATTTTGATACCATATTCTTCTTGGAATGCCAACATTTACTAGGCTGAATGGACATAAGAAATAAGAACATTTGCCTTAGTCATGGTACATCTTACCCAGAATTCCCCTGTACTACATATACTTTTATCTGTCTAGCTTAACCTCTCTCCCTGAGGTTTTTAAAAAAATTTATTTACATCACTCACTGCCTCAATTGCTTTTAAACCAATAGCACCATGTTTCTTTTCTCTTTCTTCCAACATTAATCCTGCTAATACAATTTCTTCAATTTTACTACTATCAGGCACTCCAGTGAACAAAATTAACCCGCTCACAGGAATGGTATTCTAGTCTGATAATGATTTGATTTGCTGTCTCATTATTGATTTGCGCTCCAGCTTTCCTGTTGAAATAGATCAAGTTCCTGACAGGCCCATTACTGTAAAGACCTCCAATCAACTGCTTTCTGCTGCAGGTCTGTCAGTCAGGCTTTAGTGGGAGATAACCCTTGAGGATATATGTTATCAAGCCTTTTTCATCTCTGCTTTTCATACTGCCAGGACATCTTCTGTAAGTAATTGTGATCCAGACATATCTTGTCCTCTGATTAACAAAACTGCATTTGTGGGTCATACATCCGATGCTTAGAGAAGGCCATTGGTGTCATAGGTACCAAACTATAACGTTGCTTACACAGTAAAGGAAAGAGAAGATAATTATAGCTTCAAGTTCATTAGTATGTTTCTGATACTCATTCAAAGGTCTTTGCTTCAGACATTTGATATGAGGTAAGGAGGTGAGATGAGGGAGCTCTCCTACCTCTGTTCTATGATGACTGGATTGGAGTCATTGCCTGAGTCCTTGTGCTCCAGTCACCAAACAAGAAGCTCAGTTTGCCTCATCAAATTGTCACCCTGTCCATATTAATATGAATCAAGCAAAAAAGTCTCTTCTTGCAACTTTTCCATCTTCTGTTAGATGGTGTATTAGTCAACTTGGGCTGCCATAAGAAAATACCATAGATGGGGTGGCTTAAACACAGAAATTTGTTTTCTCACAGTCTGCTGGCTGGGAAGTACAAGGTCAAGGTGCCAGCCAATTCAGTTTGTGGTGAGGGCTTTCTTCCTGGCTTGCAGACAGCTGCTGTCTCAGTGTCCTCACATGGTGGAGAAAGAGAGAGCTCCCTGGTATCTCTTCTTTAAGGGGTACTAATCCCATCGTAAGGGTCCCACCTTCATGACCTTATCTAAACCTAATTACTCCCAAAGACCCCATCTCCAAATCCTATCACAGTGGGGTTAGGGCTTCAACATATGAATTGAAGGTCAGGAGGAGGATACAATCCAGTTCATTACGCATGGCTTAGTAAAATGTTTGCACAGAGAGTCATTCATTCACTTGTTTAATAGCAAATTTAGCAAATCCTCCTTACTATCTTGAAATAACTTCAAAATGATCATTAAAAAATTGTTTCCCACCAAGGATCAGTGCTATTCTTTAGGACCTTTTTTCAGAAAATGTTAGCCATTCTGGTTTACCAATGGTGTCAGATTTCCATGTACTTTATGTCATATTTCATTCCTTGATTGGGGCATGTTGGAAAGAAAAATGCCAACACACGCACACACACACACACACACACACACAGTATCCTTACTAACCTCAAAACAAGAGAGTTTTTAGAAGGATAAGCTTATTTCCAGGACTGTATAGGAATACTAGTCTACCCCTTTGCACTTTTCCAGTAGTCCTTAGGAATTCATTGTCCTCAAGTCAAACCTTGATACGTAGGAAGGTTGATTTGGTCAGTCGTGTGTAACTGCCACTTTCTCATTTGTTTATTGGCAAGTGCAGCATGTCTCTGATTCTTCAGACAGACTGAATTTATAAAGATTTGGTCCATGGGTAACCTTCATTCTTGTGACTTTCCACATTTCCTTTCTTTCTTTCCAGATTTTGCATTTAAGTGCTTTTACACTGAAATTGTCAAATCAGGTTTTGTGGCCTTGTCAGTGGCAATGAGGGTGTCCTTCTTGATTAGTAGTCCTAAAAATGGATAAAATGTTCTTGATTTTCTTAACTATGTTACTCACTTGGTAATCTACTTTCTCTAGGTCTCTGAGAGCTATTTTAATAGCTTATGTCTAAGGCTGTTTTACTATTTTTATTTTAGTCTTTTGAAGAATTCCAAAGTGTAAAAAGATTAGTTTGACCAATATTTCTGAATGAATAAACATTTTAATTATATGACAAATAGACTATATTCATTTGTGCTCAAATGAATGAAAAACAGTCACCTTTTTCTTTGGTGATTGTTGAGTACAACGTTTTCGATAATTTGCTCACAGAACTGCTAAGATTGTTGTAAATAGAAGGAGGAAGCCCAAGGGAAAACTTTTAGATCTCCAGCTGTCCTTGCATGTGGCACTAAGGATTTTAGAGGACAAATGTGATAGACTATGTTTAGTTTTAATAACTCAAGTTACTGCAGGACCTTGAACAGTAAGCCTTTTAAAAATAAAAATAGTGTTTATTGTAGAAGATGCCTCCTAAAGTTAATTGAATGTGGCACTTGCTTAAGTAACTCCAAGACTTGAATTAAAAATTTCTCTAAACTGAGTCTGAGAAGTCACATGATAGGAGTTTGCTAACATTTTTATGAGTCTTTAGAATTTCAAAAGCCTTTTTTATATACATTTTCTTATTTGTTCCTCAAAATAATTTCATAAAGTAAGTTGAATAGATAATAGTAATATGCCCATTTGAAAAATAACTTCCCAACAGGGCACAGTTGGTAAGTGATGGAATTAGTATTTAATTCTATCTTTAGTGTTTTTGCTTTTCATTATGAAGAATTTTAAATGTGTAGTAACAGAATTATTTGGTAAATTCCAATATAAGCAATTGTTAGTTATTTACATTTACCATATTTGTTTTATCTTTTTTTTTTTTTGCTGTAGTACATTATAAAGCAATCCTAGACATTTGACTCTTACCCATGAATATTTTAGTGAGTATATATCTCTTAAAAAGGACATTAATAATCACAATGCCATTATCACACCCAACAACATTGGCAATGATTCCTTAATGTCACCAAATACCCAATTCTTATTCAAATTTCTCTGATTTACCCCAAAATGGTTTTTTACAGTTGGTCTGTTTTTGAGTCAGGATCTAAGATAAGACTCACACATGGCATTAGTGGTTGTGTGTCTTAAGTCATTTTAACTCTAGAACAGTACCTCCCATCCCCACTTTTCATTCCATTGACTTGTTGAGAAGACCAAAAGGCAAGTCTTCAGATTTTTAATCCAATGTTCCTTCCATTATTCTAGGCTACCTCAAATGCAAATTTTAAATCTAAATAAAAAAATAAAATAAGAATCAAATGAATAAAATAATAAATAGACAATTCTGTTTCATTTTCTAAAATAAAAATAGAACTTTTTTATTTAAAGAAGAGGTCTACTGAATAGTTCCTGTAACTGAAATGTAACAGCTAATTTCGTAAACAACTTTAACATCAAAGCATCCAACATAATTATGTTTTTGTTACTTTTATGCTTGTGTAACATTTTAGTTAAATACAGTCAATAATAATGAGGATGATCAAGTAAAGAAATCCTAGTCTTTACCAATAACATAGGTTTAGTCCAGTTTTCCCTTCAGCTGATTAGAGAAATACAAATGGTAAATCTTAGTTCTGTTATATGTTCTGTTGTTGTATATATCAGGAAGGTCTCAAACATTTGTTGTTTGCACATACATCATCATCTTTATTGTTCTTATCAAGGAACAACTATTAGATATTTGTTATATAGTATCAGTGGTAATAGTAACAATTTCTTTAAAAAAAATTATGTTCTACCTTTGTGCATCTCTCATATCCCTATAATTTATCTCAGTGTTTTCAACACATGCTCTGCAATTGACTGGTAAACTAGTTAAATTCCCAACATCCAGAAATGGCAACAACAAAGAATAGGGGAGAGGGTAGGAAGAGCTGAGAGTTGTCTTAGCCAAGGGCAGTGGAGATTGGAACAGTCACAGAACTGATACCCTTTACCTTATGGCCTATGGCCTATGGCCTGGCGCAGCAGGAAGGGAGATAAACCTGGTTGATACCACCTCTGGCTCAACTGGGAAGGATTAACATTTTTTTCTTACTATCTTCTGTACTGAGAGACATTAGTCATCCCATGAGGATGTGTCACTGTTGTTTTGCAAACCAGCCTTGGCAGAAAGAAAGACTTTAATCTTTTGAATACTTCTACCTAACTTTTTCATCTTTGTACCTACAATAGCTTTGTGAGTTGTCTTTCAAGGAAGTGTATCAAGAGAAAGATAATGCTATATCTGGGTGTAGTGACTTAGCCACTTTAAATCTTCATTGCTCTATCTAGATGCTTCCCTCAGTGGGCTGGCTTCAACAGAGGCTCCCTTTGGGAGAAAGGCAGCGTGGGTGAATGAAGGCACAGTCTTTCCAGATGCTGCGTTGCACTGTCTCTGTTATTCAGTGTTCACTGAAGGATTTAAGGATAAAGCATAGGAATCTGCTGTGTAAAAGTAATTCCCTGGCTTTTCCTAGTGGCGTGTAGAGTTCTGGTTCCCTAAGGCACAGTATTATTTCCAGAGGTTTTTTTGATTTTCATAACTAGATTATCTGAGCTCTTTCCTCAGAATACAAGAAATGAAAGAAGTCAGATGCAACTGCAAAAATGCTTTTTAAAAGCTTCTTAAAAAATAAAGTTACTTACACATAAAATAATTAAATATTTTGGCTCTTCTGAAATCTGTTGGTTAAAGTGCATTCTTTAATGTATGACTGTAATTAAATTATAACTAACTGTGTCCTTATATTTCAAAGACAGGTACTTCTCTGTCCTCTCCCATCCTAAAGGAATGATTGCAAAGTAAAGAAAATTGATAAAAGATGCTTGTCATTCCTGGGAAAGGAATATTTACATAATAGCATATCTCAGCCCATTTTTGAAATGCATTGTCCATGTCCCTTTTTTTGGCATGTATCTAGTAATAGGAAAATATAGTGTGGCAGCTATTTGTATACAGAATACTATTGTACTGAATTGGTAGAATCTCACTTAGTAAGAACCTAAGTACTTGCCTATTTTCATGTTTTACAACCTCACCACCTGTGCAAGAGCAGGTCTCATTTTTAAGAGTCTGATCATGTCACACAATCTTGATGGGAGTAATTACATCAACAATTTAGGAATTTCAAATGGCCCTTTCTTTATTCCCCTTTGGTTGGGTCAGTGCTGTTAAGGGCATTACCGAGAGAAGCACAAGGTGATTTTATTTCAAGAGTTATTGATTCATGCTTCCCCTGTTTTGTTTCAGATGGATCATCCATGCTATGGAGTATGAACTACAGATCCGTAGTGGAGATAAGCCAGCCATGGACTTATATCAGTTGTCACCTAGTGAAGTTAAACAGCTTCTGTTGGATATTCTCCAGCCTCAACAGAATGGAAGGTAATAAGGGCCCTTTGTTACCTCCACAACACTCTGTATTTACAGTAACATCATAACTTTTAGTTTAATATATCTATGAAATTTATAAGATATTAATAAGAAATAAAATGCAGCAGAGTATCAGAGGCCACCTTAATAGATGGATGGTATAAACAGAGAGAGTAATTAAAATGTCTGTCTTCAATTGTTTTTTGTGTTGATTTGAATTTTGTACTTTTTTCCAGGTATAGTTTATAAGCATTTCTTCATTTTTATTATTCCGTGCAAAATGGAACACTTAATACCACTTTAGTCAATTCCCTTTCAGAACCTTTGTAGCACTCACCATCTCCTCCCAACATTTTGGCAGAAGAGACTGGGTTTGGTAATTTATTTAAATATGTTGCCTGTGATTTTGTCTCCCTAACTAGATTTCAAGGCTAAACCCTTTCACAAACTTCATTTGTGCTAATCTTAGACTAAGAGCAAAATAAATACTTGCAGGTTGCATTGAATTGAAGATTTTTTTTTTTATTACAGAAAGAGCTTTAATATGAGTATTTAGGCAAGTATTTATTGAGCACATTTGTGCCTGACATTTTCCAAGGTGGTATAGTTATATGCCTAGAAAATTCTGCATATGCCTTCTACAAAAGAAGTCTTCTACAAAAGTAGATTTGAACAAATGGAAAGGCATCTTTGTTCTTAAAATGTAACACTCAGTGTTATGAAGATGTCAGTTGTAAACTTAATGCAATTCCAGTAACATTTCAACAAAGCTGTTTTATGAAATTAGATAATACTAAACTTCGTATGGAAAAACAAACATGCAAGAATAACCAGAAAAACGTAAAAGAATGACTTGCCCTAATAGACGTTAAAACATACTATAAAGCCTCTATAATTAAAACAGTGTGATATTGGTACACAAACAAATAGACCAGTCAAACAGAATAGAAGGTCCAGAAATAGACCCCCAAGTACATAAGAAAATTTAGTATATGATAAAGATCAAGTATGGACTTTTTAAATAAATAGTGAAAGAACAACTGGATAGCCAAAAAGATAAAATCAAATCTATACTTTACATCATACATGAGAATAAACTCCATATAGAGATTTAAATGAAAAAATTAAATCATACAAGAAAAGAAGACATGGGTAAATTCTTTTTTAACTTTAGCATGGGAAAGGCTTTCTAACTATGACTCAACACAAGGGCAACAAAAGAAAAGATTAATAAGACTATATAAAAATTAAAAACAACATTTTGCAAGGCAGAAGATAGATAACCGATGTCAAAAGACAACTGAGAAACTGGAACAAAACATGTGCCACAGAGAGCTAATAGCTAAGAATTCTTAAAAATTGAGGGATAGAACTAAAAACCCAAGGGAAAAATGGGCAAGAAACATGATTAAACAGTTTATTTAAAACATATAAAAAAGATCTTTAGATATTTGAAAAAATGTTCAAAGTAACTCATAATTAGAGAAATGTAAATTAAAACATGCTGAACCATTTCTCATATTTCAGACTAGCAAAAGTTAAAAAGTATGATAAACATTTGGTGAGGCTTTGGTAAACAGACACTCTTATATGTAGCTGGTGAGTATAGCTTCTCTGGTTGGGAATTAGGCAACCATCTAAAAAAAGATCTACATTTGTGCATTCCTACTTTTAGGAATCTGCTCTGAAGATATGCCTCCAACAATATGAAAATATATATGCACAAGGTTATTCATTGCACCATTGTTTATATTTGAAAATTTTGGAATTCCCATAACCTAAATGCCTATACATAGGAGATTATTTGAATAAACTGTGGTATATCCACACAGCAGAGTACTATGCAGCTGTGAAAAAGAATGAGCATGATCTCTATAAACTTATATGGAGTAATTTCTAGGATATATTGTTAAATGAAAACAGCAAAGTACAAAAGAGCATCTATAGTATACTACTCTTAATGTAAGAAAGAAAGGGATATAAAAAAACATATATATGTATCTGCTTATTTGTTCAGAAGAAATACAGGAAGGATAAATCAGAAATAATGTGATTGGTTACCTTCAGGGAATGGGTGGGAACAGGGTGGAAAGAATGGAGAGAGAGGTGCGGCAGGACAGGCTGAAAGAGAAAGAGCAGTACTTTCTGAAGTATACCTTTTTGTATAACTTGGACTGCTAAACTCTCATAATGTTTCATATACCCAAAACATAAATAATGAATTAAAATTAACCCAGATGTGGAGGGAACACAAAATAGAATACAAACAGTAAAAAATGAACCTAACTGTTTTACAAATGAGTAATACTACCACACTGAGAGGGTGGGGAAGAAAAGAATTAACTGAAGTATCTTTGGAAAACATTGCTTTGACTGGATAAGGCTGACGAAAAAAAGAACTGCTCACAAATATTGTACTCTAGTTAATAAATTTTTTCTCACAGATGTATGAATTAGCAATTCTGAAATTACTTTATGTATATACTGGGGCTGAATAAACAAGTAAATATATTGTGCGTAATGAGAGCCAGATTTTGTTGGAGAAAGTAGTGACAAGTAAGGAAGGGGGGAAAGTTAGGATATACCCAGTGCTGTAGGGTTGGAATTGAGAGTATCATTATGAGTTTGTGGTTTCTACACAGAAGGATAGATACAGAAATAAGTGTGAATTTGTGTATGTATATGTGTGTATACATCCATATATTTCCTACTTTTGTTCATTGAGATGACCTAGAGGCAATGAAACCACAACAACAATGAGCAAACCTAGTGGCCAGATACTGATTTCTAAATACCATTCTCTAATAAAAAGAACCACCATCCCTTGGAGAAATGATTGATTGCAGGGCTGAGCAAGAAAATGCAAGCTGAGCCTGGAGCATCTTGTACCAGAAAGTGAGGAAGTGCTCAAAATATGTTAGAGGTGTGTCAGAAAGACACTGAAGACAACTTCAGGAGCCCCAATGGCCAAAGCTGGGACGATTTGAATGACAAAATAATGATAGTATTGTGTTATAACCCATAGAACAAACATCCGCGAGTCCATGTTGATATAAATAGATAAATAGGGAGAAAGGACTCTTCCTTATAATAGAATTCCAGTTAATAAGTGTAGGTAGAATGATGGAAATAGGAAATCATCATTAGACAAATACAAAACGGTAGTAATTGTTGTAGTCACAAACAATCATTAGATGGAAATATGATGAGAAATGGAAAATTTGCATAATTCCAAGGTATTTCTACTCAAGATACTTATTAATTGCAAAGGAAAAAATAGTAACCTTACAGTGGAGAAACCCACCTGACTCCACTTTAACCAAATGTTTAAGGTTAACATTACCAGTAATAAGACATATCAACATCATGTATCTCCTGATATGATGCATTGAAAAGGGTACATCACTTCTGGATATTCATGCCAAGAAAATGCAGTCTGTTCATCAGAAAACATCAGACTGACCCAAATTGGGGTACGTCCTGTAAAATAGCTGACATTTCTAAAGTGTCAAAGTTATAAAAGACAAGGGAAAACTGAGGAACTGTCACAGATTAGAGAAGCCTCAGGAGACATGGAAACCAAATGCCATGTGGGATCCTGGATTGGATCCTGGATCAAAACAAGAACATTAGTGATAAAATTGGCAAAATTTGAATAAGGTCCATAGATTAATTGATAGTATTGTGTCAATGTTAATTTCCTAGTTTTGATAATTATACTATGGTTATATAAAATAACGAGTAGGAAAAGCCAAGTAGAGTATACAGGAACATTATGAATTATATTTGTGACTTTTCTGTAATTCCAAAATTTTTCAAAATAGGCAAAAAATAAAATTTAAAAAGGGGACTTCCAAAATAATTCTCCATCTCCATTGTGAATATTCTCACATTTCTACTTTTTCTTGTGGTTCTAAGCAAACATCTTCTCTTTAACGTATTAACCATGACTTCCTAGAACTCTGAAAACATCTTGTTTTATTGACAAACAAAAGGAAGGGGAGAAAAAATTCAATGCAGAGTGTGGGGTATTTATTTATCCAAACTAAAACATCACCAAGGAACCCCTAGACCCTTGAGGTACTTCACTTTAGTGAAACACTGCACCCAGCAGTGGAAGGCTGGGTCTATTAAAAGAAATTTTGTACATCTAAAAAAGATGCCTTTCTCACTTATGTAGTGATAAACTTCACTGGTCCTCTTTCACCAGGACAAAAATGTCTTTCTCTGTTTACTGTATCCTGCGTAGCCTTTGTCATGCGTAAAAATATTGTTGATCATGATCTACCTCCCTTGTGACTGAGTACACATTTCACTCTGCTACCTTTTTAAATACCAGGAATAAAAAATGTGTATCTGTTTTTGTATTCGGCTTTTAGAAGAATATACTACAATGTCACTGTGTGTTTTTTCAACTTATACAAATTCTAAATCTTTAGCAGTTTGTGAATGATATGTCTTTAAGATTTAATACTTAATCCGTGAAAATAAGAGATCTAGAATTTTGGCTTATCATTACATTCTGTTATTATGACATGTAAGATTTTGTGTCTGGTTTTTCAGCACTGGAACTTTAGCCATATTTAAATAGCAAACTTTTATAAAGTTTAAAATAAGGTAATTTCATTATAATTAATGGTTTTTTGAGCATTCACTTATTTATTTATCAAATGTTTATTAAGCACCTTTCTGGGAGAGATGTATAGGAGCAATCAAGTTATATGATTTCCGTGTCTTCATGGAACTTACATTTTATTATATGTAAAAAACACATAAAGTTATTGTTAAATTGGCTGTGTTTTTAAATGAAGCTGCTTTGTGTGTTAGAAAATCATTTGATCATGTAGTGAGCAATTCATAGCTTACTAAAGAATAACATTTTGCCTTTTAAATTTTTTAAGATCTTGGCGATTTCCTCCTCTCCTGCAAGCTCTGTTTTCTGTATGAAATATTTAGTAACCTCTGTAACACATGATAGATATGCATCATTGATAGATTTTGGCTTTTTTTTGCTTACCCTATTGGAACAATTAATCCATATTGAAAGCCCTGGTTTCTACCAGAACAAGCTTGTTTTTCAACTCTAAGGCATGTTCCTTTGGTCTACAGATGTTGGCTGAACAGGCGTCAGATCGATGGGTCTTTGAATAGAACTCCCCCTGGGTTCTATGACCGAGTGTGGCAGATCCTGGAGCGTACGCCCAATGGTATCATTGTAGCTGGGAAGCATCTGCCACAGGTAAAGCCCCATCATGCTTATATAAGGAAAAGAGACTTATAAGGGGACCCACAGGAGTAAAGAAGTCTTTCCTTCTCTGCACTGCAAATAACTTTTCTGCTTTTCAGTATTCTAAGGGTATTTTTAAAGGAAGGGTATCTAGAAACCTGAAGGGATGAAGTACTAGAAAATAAGAAGTCTAATCAATTGGATTGGAAATATTTTCCCCAATCTGAGTTACTTTTATTTTTCAATTTTAATATCCCTCTATACAAAAAAAGCTTTCTCTACCAAATGGATGTATTGCTAAAAAGTTGTATTTAATCAAAATGTTTTTGTATCGTCATATTTCAGATGTTTTAAAGAAGCTCTCTTTAAAGGAACTACATGGCCAAGACTTTTGCTGAACAAGCTGTCCTTCCTTTGTTTACTTATAGTGAACATAGGGTTTCTTATATTGGCTTTACTTTAAGTGGGGGTATCCATCCCTTCACCACCCCAAGCGGTTGTGGGCCAATGCTGGAGGACCTCACAAACAATAAAATGTACATTGAAAAGACAGAACCAGATCAGACCTAAAAAGCAAGGTGGCCTAGTAATGCTTTGGGTAAGGAAATCACTACTTAGGAGTTGCATTGAATGTGAAAAATGCAGTAACTTTTTAGCTCATTAGACAGATAATCACTTATTTTACTCAAGGTGTCACTTAGCTGTGCTTCACATGAATTAGTGCCCTACCCTTCAGATGGTTTCCCATGTTAGCTATTTTATTTATTTAATCCTAGCATCTAAATCATTCTGCTTATATCCCAAAGTGAAGAATTAGCCTTTTGGAAATAGAGTACTATATTTGTTTTCAATGTTGGAACTTCAACCAAATTAATTTTGATGTAGCTATTTATGCAAATAAAGTATTCTCAAATATACACACTCACACTCATTTTACTTCTATATACATTAGCATATCTCTGGAAGGATCCATGAGAAATTGGAAGTATTCTTTTCTTTGCCTTTGGGAGAAGGAACTGTGTGGCTGGGGGGACTGTGTGGGCTTTTCACTGGAACCCTTTTTAACCTTTCAAAATTTGAAGTGTGTGAATGTATTACTTATTCAAAAAAGTGAATACAAACTTTTAAAAGTATTTTTTATACTATTCACAGTGGTTTTATTTGGTTGTCAATACAGGTGCTCCAGCCCTTTCCCAGATGCCCTTTGATTGCTATTCTGGAGCAGCACTGTCTCCCGGGAGCAGAGAGCAGGCCTGCATTGTTAGCATCCTGCTTCTCCTGCTAGGCCTCCTTTCTGCATACCTGGGCAGTGCACTCTGGCAACCTTTTGTTAGCTTCTTTCTCAGCCCCTACTAATACTTACCAGATTTTCATTTCATTGTCCAATAGCCTGGGCCACTTACATTTAGTATCCTCTCTATACTAATATCCTCTCTTCGCTAAAAATAACAATAACAACAATAAATACATGTAAGTATTTTTATGCACCAAACACTTTTCTAAATGCTTATTTAATCCTTAAAACAATCTTGAGAGAAAGATACTATCCCCATTAGACATATGAGGAAACTAAAGCACAGCTAAATGATTTCCTCAAGGTCATACATCTAGTATAGTAAGTAGCTGACCCAGGGTATGGCCCCTGGCAATTTGGCTTCTGAGCCTTTTCTCTTAACTTTTCTGCTACACTATTTACCCTAAGTCCTTTCAGAAGGATGGGAAATAAGGCAAGCTTGATATCTATCTCTTCAGTAGGTGCATAATAGCTGGGTTGACCTATAATAAGAGGAATTTAATGTGAAACCATGAAATGGTCTTCCTTAATCCCATTGTTAGACGTCTAACAGTTATAATAACTGTTCAGCATTTGGGCTTCATTTTCCCCAAATTGGGTATTACTTGTAAACATTAACAATTTGTTAGATTGTATTGACTGTGGAATACAATAAGTGGATTGTATTTAATATAGGACTAAGCCTTTATTACACCAGGCTGAAAAATTTGCTGTCAGTTGATTGAAAGTGGACATTACTATTGGGTCCCATTTTGAGTAGCAGGTAGAGATACACGTGGTTCTGAAGCTATGACTAAGTTCACTGTAAGTCATCATTGAAGTAAAAGCAAGCAAGCGTGTCTCATCATCTCTGCGTCTCTGGTAATAATTCTAGTAACTCCATCTGCTTTCCACCATACAAGCCTAATGTTAAGAGTCTTCCCTTTCATCCTTTGAGGGTTATCCACCATGCCCCAATTTGGATTTGGATTTGAGTTTATTTTCTGTTTTCATTCGGTTTGTGAAAAGCGAATGGAAGACTGCACAGTACTCTTATTTTAAATGAAAGATAAATGGCAGAGTAGAGAAAATTCTTTCAGTTTTGCCTTTTTTCTATTTCCTTGCCATTTCTGCACATAATGCTGTTTTTGCCTGTTTGTATGCATTTTTATGCTGCCAGCTCAGAAAGGACCTGCCACAGAAATGATGTAAATTCAATAGCAAGTGACTTACATGTTAAAGCCTGGCAGCAAGCATAACTTCTTGTGTTAATTCTGAAGGCAATATGTACTCTCTTTGTTGTCTCAATTTTTGTTCCTTTCGTGTATTGAAGTGGCTTTCTAATATACTCCTTTTCCCCTAAAACATTAATATAGTGAAGATAACTTCTAAAAATGAGAGGTTTAATTTATCACAATAGCTGGTTGGCTTTAGTAGTTTGACATATATAAAATCCAGTTGTATAGCTGACAATGCTCTCTAAGGTTTTATAGAAACTGAAAAAGATTATTGATTAGAAAATGAAATTCCTCTATTAAATGAGAACTAGAGTATAACAGTTCAGCATGTTAATGTGGAGTTATTTTTTTCAGCAACCAACCCTGTCAGATATGACCATGTATGAGATGAATTTCTCTCTCCTTGTTGAAGACACATTGGGAAATATTGACCAGCCAAAGTACAGACAGATTGTTGTGGAGGTTTGTATTAAGAAATGTAGATTGCTAAAGAAGTACTTTCTGTTTGCTCCCCAAAAACTAGTATAAGGGAAACTGCCTAAGAGACCAAGAATTCTATTCTCACCTAACCATGATCTCTGCCAATTGAGTCCTCAAGGAGATGGCCATCCTTGACCCAAGTCAATGCACGTGAACAGTTCACATACCATAAACCCCTCCAGGGTGGAAAAAACTGACAGCCCAGCTTTTCAGCTACATACTTACCCCTCAACAGCAAGTACATCAGCAATATCATAAAAATAGAGGAGGTGAACTTTTCCCATTCATTTTGTTTTCAGTTTTTTCTATTTACAGAAATAATGCACAACACTATTATAGAAAGTTTCAACAATTCAGGAAATTATAGAAAAGAAAACAAAAATTCCCCCCACACCCACTGGCAAGGGATCATAGCTGTTAATATTTTGAGGGGCATCTTTTCAAACATCTCTGTATGAAGAGAAGACATGTAATTGTGTGCTGTATCATCATTGCTCCATATAAAATTAAATGCTAAAATAGAAATGTGCACATACATGCCCTTTTGTCACATTAAAACATTATGCCAAATACATAGAGAATTCACCAAATGATGGGTATTGTATATAGCTCATCCTCACTTTGTGTGTTTCTCTGGGAATGTCTCCATCAGACTTTGTGTTTCTTGAGGGTAGGTAATATGCCTTATTGGGACAGAAGCTGTCAGTAAGTACTAACTGGATGTGGCACTGAAATGCTCCTTAAATCCAGCATTTCTGGAGCTGCAGTCAGAGCTGAGTGAGATTCACGCTTGCCTCCAACGTCCCAGGTTATGAACAGTACCGGGCAGTTTCATAGCATGTGGGAGTGAGGCAGAGACTAGGTTTCAGGGAAACATGGGGTTATTAGATGGGTGAGTGCCTTTCTGTGCTGTTACCTTAACCTTCCACGTGTAGTACCCAGCATCTGGGACATACAGTGGACAAGGAGGTCCTTCTTGTTGACCGAAGTGAAGTCATTCCCTTTGCAGAAGAAATTTTCCTTTACAACTATAATATAATAAAACTTTGTATTCTCCTGGCTAAAGCCTTACCCCGAGGTCTCCCACATTGTAAACTCTCGATTTTACTGAAAATACTTCCTTTGGTTCTTTCAGATTCTGTTTTGGAAGCCTTTAGATAAAGTACAGTCAGCAAGATTCCCAAATTGGGAAGTATGAGGTCTGTTTCCTATTCAGCGTACTAAGTAGGAGCCATAAACATCAACAGAAAGCCTTTACCAGTAATTGCATACTCAGACACAATTTTTGCATCTAAAATGAATTTAGCATCTAAAATGAATTTAACATCTAAAATGAACTTTTCCATTTAGGATAAATGTATGGGATGGCCAAACAATAGGATGATGCATTAAACTAAGATAGTTTACACAGACCAAATATTATTCATGTCATAGAAGTCAAAGTTAAGTGTATTTGTTTAAAACATAGCCATCCCCTGAGCAACTTCTGTGGCATCACAGACTTATACTCATTTTGGGGTGCTGGGCTCCAAGTCGTTTGATTAAGAATCTATATCCAGAGTCTCCACTGAACTTACTTGCCTTCTCTGGCTGTGTTCCCTGCCACCTCTTCTGTGGCCGCCCTGCTCCACTGGACACTGTTTTTGGTGTCTTGCCAACAAGGATTAATGCCCAAAGAACAGTTTGGGTGAGCAGGGCACTGTGTACTATGTACAGGGTTAGGAAAGTCATTTTTCTAAATTATCGATTTTATTGAAGTGACTGAAAAACATTTTTTTACAACTACAGAGATATACACAACAAAAAAAATATGCAGCTTCCAAACAGAACTTATGCAGCTAATTTGCAAAATTAGGTAGTTTCCATCCATAGGAGATCTTTAAGCCTGTCATACAGAATATACTGTGGAATACTAGGATCATCCATCCACCTGATTAAAGAATGAAAACATGTCCAGACTGTGTTGCTATTATGGTTCATATAATTGGCTTTCAACGTCTGTCTCTTCTAGTTACTAATGGTTGTATCCATTGTACTGGAAAGAAACCCTGAGCTAGAATTTCAAGACAAAGTAGATCTAGACAGACTGGTGAAAGAAGCATTTCATGAATTTCAAAAAGATCAGAGTCAGCTAAAGGAAATTGAAAAACAAGTAAGTAGAAAAAACAGCTTTTTGTAGAATTGTTTTCACTGTCTTAATTCTTCAAAATATCCCTAATCTTTTATTTAATTTGCAATACAGATTCACAGAGTGCAAAATACTTGAGGGGCAGTCTGACTTATTTGAGGAATTAATGTTACTTTTTAGTTAATTACTAGTCAATTTAGCTATGAAGTTCTGACAAAGAAATCTGGGAAGAGATAAATTTGCTTTGTATAGTTAGCAGTTAAAATGTTTTATCAAGGAGCAGCCAGATTCCAGAAGGCTATAAAATTAACTTCTGGGGAATCTGGGAAAGCAGTAGCAGGCTACATTGGTGCTATGTACTGCCTAACACAGTCCTTTCCAGGCTCTCTCTTTGATATTTTATGCTCATCTGAAAAAAAGGTTCTCTAAGTAAATAAAAATTATCAGCAAAGAAGAGAATACTAAAAATGTCTGTGTTTGTTTTATATGCTGAGAAGATGCCTCAGGAAAATGAAAGAAAAGCTCAGGAAACTCATATTTTCCGTGAGGAAATCTGTCTGTGAATTTATTTTTCCCCCTAGGCTGACACTGATTTTACCTGTCAACTCTTTACAAACAAAAAGTCTAATGACTTGCTTACTGTTTTCCTTTGTAGGATGACATGACTTCCTTTTACAACACTCCCCCACTGGGAAAAAGAGGAACATGCAGCTATTTGACAAAGGTTGTGATGAATTTGCTGTTGGAAGCAGAAGTCAAGCCAAGCAATGATGACCCATGTCTGGTTAGCTAGTGAGGAAGGTGTAAGAGGCTTTGTTGAGACACATCTAGAAGTGTGTTATGTTTTGTATTGAAGCTTAATCAAGGCAGCCATTAATATATGAACTGATCATGCTGGTGAGGTGATTGCCACACCCTTAGCAGAGTTATTGGACCTCTTGCATGCCATAGCCAATCTAATGGTAATGGTAAATCCATTTTAATCAAGTGAAAAAAAGTTCTCCTGATTATGCCAACTACAATAATAATCTTCACTGAATGATAGAAATAGTTTATCAATTGAAAATTCACCACTGCATGTTTTATGATAAAATAGCTCATCAAAATGAGTCTTTGCTCTTTGGACTCTGAATTCTTACCTTACTGCCATTAAAATTAATTTGCCAACTAGTAATGCATACTGGGAATCAAACGGTATTGAAAGAATGGTAAACAGTTTTTAGTGGCATTGTCATGCTAGAAAAAAATGTTAATATACATCATAAAAGCAAAATCAGCCAGTTGATATTTTGATTCTCAAAAACTGCATTATATTTTAGTTACAGAGCTATTGTATAATTTTTACCTTGTAAACATGACTGTGGTTTTGTATTTGTGTTAACTATAGGGGTTGAACTATAATATAATAAATCTGTACCTTATCAAACATTTTCTTTGAGCTCCTGCTAAAAATAGGACATGTGTAGGATTGTTCATAAGTATATTAACCGAGTTTGTACTAGTAAAAACAAAATTAAGTCATTAAATTTTATTTCTGAATTAATGAATGTATCTGGAAAGTCTTTGTTCCCAGGCTCACAAGATTCAGTTTAGTATTTTCATTTAATTGATTTGGAGATAAAATGGAAGAGAATTTACAGTACCTACCATTGTACGTATTTTGCTACCAAATTTACTTAAACTTTAATAAAAATAGAAAGTAGATTAAACATTTAAATTTTATGAATTTATTTCCCTTCTAAATGTTACATTGCAGCCCATTAGTTTGAGCCCTGGCCACAAAGAGAGTTATTTTTCTAATCAGTCTTATTGGAGTTTCACAATAAGACAGATTTGTCACATAAAAAATGCAGCCCATTTATAGAGTCTTGAACGGATCTAAGAAAGGACAAGTGGCTTCAGTAGCAAGTCAATTGATATCAAATAAATGGATGTGTGAACACATGGAAATATTTGCTGTTGGTCACATTTCTCATAACTTTTGAGTTACAGTACCTAGATCTTGCATAAGAAATTGTGTGTGTATTAGTTTGCAAAATTGAGAAGAAAGAGATAAAATCTGACCTGGTAGAATATCTTAAAGATAGGGATATGACAAAGAGGAGAATTAAATTACTTGACTCAGTGTATTAAGAGAATTTATGAAAAGATAGTCCTGAATGATGAAGCTAGTTTATAAAACGTGAATGTCAAAAAGACGTAAGCATGAAGCCCATGGAGAGAGAATTAAGGACTGACACCTCATGGCTGGGAAAACTGGAAATTAAAGAAAGAAAAAAAAACCCTTGAAATATTTAATGTTTGCTAAAATTTAAAGGAAAATACACTGTGTTGTATTTTTAAGAATTAATTTATTAAAATTTGATTAGGTGAGCAAAGTTGCCAGAAAACTGTTGTCTTAGTTTAAATCAAAGATCATTTGCAAATGTATGCTTCCTGAATGAGTGTTAGCTTCCTGCTTAAATATTACATATGCAAAATTCTGATGTTTTCCTATGCTACTGAAAGCATTCATAATCTGTGACATATGTATTGACTTTGTGCTTTGATGATATTCAAAATTTATTGTTCTGAAAGATATATTTGGAATCAGTATATCTTGATGTTCACCTCTACAGAAGCCAGTATCTGTTTGCAAATTAGAAAAGCAAAAAACAGTAAGAATTAGAACACAGAACTCATGAAATTTAGAAATCCCGTTTGGTCTACAGAGCCCAAATGTTTTAACAGCTGCACTAGAGACTGACAGAAAATATTAGCACATTTATTTAGGCATGTCAAGATTTAAATCTGATTTAAAGCCTCTTCTATCACAATGGCAGATTCACTGTGTAAGTTTATTGTACAAGCAATGTCTGTTGGAAACTCCCGACTGAATATCAAATTCAACTGTATTTCCAGCTCATCATTTTAAGAAACGGGGTGTTTTCCAGATTTCTTGTCATTTTATTTGAGTCTGAAAAAGTAATATTTCAGTTTTTAAAAATCTGAGTGTGGGATCATCTTCAATATGTGATAAGTTTGCAGTGCCTTATGGACACCAAATAACATTTATTGAACACCTGAATACATTTAACTTTTTACCAAAACTCCTAAAGAATAGATTCAGACATGCTTTTAGCCCTTCATGAGCATACATATTAAAGAGATGGCATGTAAAAGTTCAAGAGGCAACGCAATGTGAAAACAGTTATAGCAGTACAGAGAGACCACGTTTAAATCAAGGGGAGGTTGGAAGTAGTATAGAGTATGCAGCCAAATCATTAAAGTCCCCAATCTCGGAGACTGAAAACAAGAATGGAAAATGAGGAGAAAAGGATCAGCAAAACAACACCAGCAGCATTCAAACAAGGGAAGTAGTACACCCTCTTACCATAAACTCTGAAAAGCGTCAGGAAGACAAAAGACCCACTAGAATTAGTATTTGGCTTCTGTACTCTGCACCCAGAAACTGCACAGGGCTGAGGACAAGATTAGTAGGTAATTTATGAAAAACAAAATGCATTTTGGAGGGAATCAGATGAGTGTTTAGTCAACACCTAGGGGGAAAGTCAGAAAGTATTCCTCTATGATGGAGGCTCTTCCCTTACCACACATACCACCATCTCCTATTATTCTCCAGCAGGGCTACTGTCAGCTCACTGATTAGAAAAGGCACTCTGTGGGCACACTCAGCCCTATGGGCCCAAAGTTTAGTGAGTGAGTGGCACATTTGTACAAAGAAAAAGGGCTTTTCTCTGAGCAGAAGCAACCCCATACCGGGACACATGGCTCAGAGTAAACTGGATTTCAGCCCATTGTCCTCTCACTAGGCACCCTTGTGCAGTGACAAACCACATGACTGCCACAATCCTGCTCCCCAAGGAAGGGAAGAGCTAATAGGAGTGGGCATCTTGACTTTGCAGCTGGGAGGGAGGCCAATGATGAGAGTGACTATAATTCCCCAGAACGTGTTGTCTGCAACAGTAGATGGTCTGAGAGCTGGTACCCTGGACATGTGTCTTACTACCTGAGAGGGTGGGGTGTATGGACAGTGGAGATTGGATTTGATGACAACCACCCCCCCTTACTTTTTTTTTTTTCCTATAATGTTGTCTAAAACTGCTGGACTTGAACTCACTCTGCCTAGTCAAGGGAATATCCTGTTTCCAAGGACAGTGCTTTACAGTATGGATTGTTCTGTCAAATGGTAAACTTAGGTTTTTCACTTGGACAGAGATGGTCAGCTTTAGGAGTAACACCCCTGCCCCCCATTTCACTCTCATCTCCCCAGAAGTCGCCCCTGCTTTCCTCTTAGCCAGAAAGGAAAAATGGGTGAAACAAATGGTGCTGGGCCCTTACTCCTCAGTGGGAGAAGGGAACTGAAGGTAGGGCTTTCCATCAGCCCATTTCCCCTCTACTCAATTCTTTCTTGTACTAGTACTTTTGCTCTTGGATCTTTTCTGTCTTTCTGAGGGTAGCATATTCCTGACTTTTGTCTTATTGCTCAAGAGAGGAGTACTCAGCTGGAAGACTGGGCGGAAGAGGTTCAGAAGACCACCTACACTGTAACGGGGCACCCACAAGCTGCTGTGCCAGTCCCAAAAAGGTGAAAAGAAACTGCCTGTAAACTATGTAACAAATACTACAGAAAAAATAAAAAGGATAGATATAGAACCCATTCTGAAAGAAAATTTACTCTACGGAATAGAACATCCTCCCCATCAAATGCCCTATACTCTAAAAGAAATTAAAGAGAAAAGGAATCAATGAAAACAGAGGTCAAAGACAAAATAAAACAATTCAACAAAACAGAAAGGAAACTTAGAGCTAAGGAAACAAGTTTTCGTAAATTAGAAATAGCAAAGAACACAATATCTACAGCTAAAAATTGAATTGCTGACACACACGGAAAGCTTGAGGTAACTCGTTCAAGAACTTACTGAGCATCGACTATATACACCAGACACTGTTCTGGCATAGTGGTGGGGGAAAAAAAATAACTTCCCTGTCCTTGTGGAGCTTATGTTCTTGGTGTAGGGGACATGGGGTGGCATATAGTGATGCAAGTGCTGTGAAGAAAAATAAGCAGGATGAGGGGCAAAGAGTGACAAAGGCTATTAGATTTGCTATGGTTGTGGGAAGGCCTCTGAGAAGGTGATTTTGGTCAGAGAGATAATCACAATAAATACAGATGGCAAAGGATAGAGATGGGGGTGGGCAAGATTGATCCAACATAAAGAAAACTGGTAGGTAGAGAAGGCTACTCTTGGCACAGGAAAACATATTCAAAGGTATGACAAAGTTAGAACTCAGTCTGCAGATAAAGAGAACACATCATGTTCCAGAAATATTTGATACAGAATGAGCAACATTGAAACATATCTTGGAGAAGTTACTTGGAGAAGTTCAAGCCAAGAAAAAAAAATAGTCATCTTCTAGCACTCAACTTCTCCACACCAGTTCAGTGTTGTACAAGTGTGACCTGAGTTTTTTTTTCCAACCAGTTTATAAAAGCAAATGAAGAATTCTTAAATATGCAAGGACTCAGGAATCATTACAGCTGTGAGTCTTCCTTGAAAATATTTGACTAAATCCATTTGACCAAGAGAAACAATGGGAAGAGTATAGTAATGGAGAAGACATAACACATAAAAACTATTTATGAACCATGACTCCATTAAAATACAAAATTAATAGTAAACAACAATGAGACTTACAGTGACAGCAAAGAATGTAAAGATAACTTGAAAGACAAGCTTCACAATTTAAAATAATATGACTAATGGACTGGGACAAAAATTCTAGAGCTTGTTGATAACTCTGTAGGGGCTGAGAAGGAAGAATAAGTGAGCTAATTTTCTTGCCTTTCACAGCAAGAAGTCAATATTCACTTCATTTTTTAAAGTTAATAAATCAAGAAATAAAAAGTTTTTTAAAGTTTACCATTTAAAATACAAAAGTTGTCAGGCGAAGTGGTGTGCACCTTCACTGCTTTGGAGGCTGAAGTGGGAGGATCACTTGAGCCCAGGAATTTGAGGCCAGCCTCTAAAAAAATTTTTTTAATTAAAATTTTAAAAAAACAAAAGTAATTTTAAATTACCAGAATGGGGTTGGGGGTTGGGTGGGGTGCATCAGAAAATTGGCCATATAGTCTCCAAATCCAATATACTGGAACTCTCCACTTTAATATCAGACAACATTGAATCAAAGGTAAAAGAGTGTTAATCTGTAACTAGAATACAAGGGGCCTGAATCTATAAACAAAACGAAACGGCATCATGACAGAAACTGATAGCTGTCCACCAAAATCTATTCTCTACTTGCATGCCCCAGAATTATAGACGGGCATATGGCTGCTCAGATATACCATATGTTACCTTGTGACTTCAATGGAATGTTCTCCAACGGAATATGAGCAAAAGTGAGTGCCACCCCTAGGCCTGGCCCATAAACCTGCTTACCCCTCTATGCTCTTCCCCCATTCCTGTAGGCTGGAATGACAAGGAGCAAGGTGATGTGTTGAAGATGGCCAAACCGCTTCAGCCTAGGTTCCTAATTGCAGGGCAGAGTCTCTCTCCTCTACACACCCCACTCTGCCTACTAGAAGAGCTCTCATTGACAGTTGAGCCAGGGTTCTGTCAGAAGATAGAAACTATCCCAGTTATCTGTACAGAAAGAATTCAAAGAATTGTTTAACCAGATATAAAATAGGAAACTAAAATGGTGTGTATGTGTGAACCATTGTATTTATTTGGGGGGCAGGGAGGCAAGTGTCTGTTTGTTTTAGCAATTTACTCTAGCAGTATAAGTACCAGAATATATAAAGCAAGTGCCTGAAAATGCGAAGAGAAACAAAAACATAATCAGAGACACTTCATCTAACTTTCATATGACAAATGAAGTCTACAAACATAAATTATGATATAGAGCATGGGAATAATATAATCATTAATATAAATATTTAATTCCATATTCAAATAGATTATACCTTTTATTGTCCCTGAAACACTTCTTGAAACTGACTACATTTTGAGTGCCAAAGAAAGCCTCCATTCATTTCAAAATTAGAAATAGTACAGATTGCATTCTTTTATGTCAAACAAAAGAAAAAATCCACAGTTTAATAACCAAAATGGAAAAAAAAAAAAAAAACCTCTTGGAAATTTTGAAATTCCTTTCCAAGTTGATCCAAAACTGAAATCTCAGAATACCTAGACTATAATCAAAGTACTATATATGAGATAGCTAAAAACATATTCAGAGAAAAATTTATAGCATTAAACATACTACTCAACAAGATAGAAATAAATAAATTAATTGAATATTAATTTCAAGAAATTTTTAAATTCCAACAAAATAAACATAAGGAAAGCACAAGAATGAGAATGAGAAGGAGAACAGAAGTTAATCAATTTAATAACAGAAAAACAGAATAAGTCTAAGATATGAGTTTTTTCCTCCAGCTTTATTAAGGTATAATTGACAAAAATTGTATATATTTATGGTGTACAATGCAATGTATTGATATATGTATGTATTTTGAAATGATTAAATCAAGCTAATTAACATATCCATAACTTCACATTTTTTTGTGGTGAGAACATTTAAGATCTACTCCCTTAGCAATTTTCAGGTATACAATAAATTATTATTAACTGTAGAGCTGGTTTTTCGAAGAAAACGTTAGATAGCTATGCCACCCGTTAGCCTAATTGAGTAACAATGAAGGCTAATAACAGCTTACATTTACTGAGCACTGCATATGCTAGGCACTGGGCTTAGTGCTTTATGCATATTGGCTCTGCTTTATGAGGTGAGAACTATAATTATGTTCATTTTACATATGAGGAAACTGAGGCACAGGGCTTAAGCATTTTTCCCAAGGTCCCACAAATGTTACAGTAAATGACTGATTCCAGATATCAAGTGTCAGATGTCAGATTCCAGATCACAAAATTAGAACTCGAAAAGAAGAAGTCATCACAGATGCAGAAGGAAATTTTCAATGTGGCACATGCCTATAATCCTGGCACTTTGGAAGGCCAAGGCGGGAGGATTGCTTGAGACCAGGAGTTCGAGACCAGCCTGGGCAATAGTGAGACCTTGTCTCTGTAAAAAATGAAAAAAAAAAAAACATTCTCTAACTTGTAATATGACTGGTTCAAAGATGCTTCATGAAGAAAGAAGCTTATCTATTTTTCAAGATCTGAGAAATCTGGGGTAGGGTTGGGGAAATCTGCTGTCACCTAGCTCATGCTCTCTCAACAACAGCCTTGACTCCTCTGCGATGGGTAAGGTATCTTGTGGACAGCAGCCTGGGGACACAGGGAGCAGTTTCCCTAAATGAGGGAGCTAGAAACCTTCCAGCTGTGAGAGAAGTACATTCACTCTGGAACCTGGCTTAATCCTCCTCCTTCCTTGCAAAAATATTACCGGAGGCACATCTGATAGAAAAGGCAGGTTCCAGTTCCATCTTGTGGAAAGCACTGAAGGGTACCAAGTTCACAGCATGAGTGTATTTTCCTCTCTTTTTGAGCCCACAATGAAATAAGAATGAAGAAACTCAACAATACTAGTCACTCACCATCAAGTACCCACCCTACCATGTCCCCGTGTTTGGTAGAGAAATACAACTCGAGGTAGATAATTAACTGTCCCATCTTGTGCAGTCAGTACAGTGAACTAAAGGGGCAGGTTTAAGTGGCAATTTTGGTTCAAATACCGCTGAGCCACCAGTAAAGATGATGAGTTCAGAAGGGGTTTAGATCATTTAGAGAAGTGTTTGTTTTCTGAACCTGAGAGTAGGTACGGTAATCACAAATCTTTCATGCAACACACATTTCTGGTTCTTCCGATTCAATTGTTTTTTGATGGAAACATTGCAAATTATGAAAGCACAGCTTATGACCTAGAAGTTTGGCAGCACAATCATTTACCTTCTGGTCAACTTCATGCAAGACTCTGGGTTAAAAAAGAGTAGGATGAATCCAAGCAGAAATGAAATGTTTTGAATCTGATTTTTTTCAGCCACTTTCCTATCCTGAAAAAGATAGAGGAATGATTCTCTAGCCTTTGAAATCCTTAATCTGCCCTCAATTAAAGAGATTCAGTTTAATTTTCAGATATTTTTCTGGTTTTACTTTTTGTTTATTGACCTATGTTAAAGAAGAAAGGGTATTCACTTTTTTAGTAGTCACAATTCCTTGACTCTTAAGTTTATTTTACCCCAATTTAGAGGCTCATGATCACCAATTTCATCCTGGTGGTCAACATTAATTAAAATACACCTTTCACATAGCCATTTCCAGGTCTCCAGCTTAGAACTGTGGGAAAGGACAAAATCTGGGACTCTGAGAATTTGGGTTCAGGCCCCAGATCTCCTATTTTCTCGGTGCTATGGACCATTTGACAAACCACAGGTGATCTCTGAAACTCAGTTTCCTTAACCTTTGAATGAGTGAGTTGGGCTAAATTTTTGCAAAGGTCCCTTCCAACTCTACCATTTTATCAGTTCCTCTTCCATTTAGGTAACTGTGTGCATCCCCTTCCCTTTAAACGTTTCACTCCCCTGTGTCGTGTCTGTCTTTCAAAGAGCTCCTTCATTCTCTTGCCTTAAATATCACCTCTATTCTGATAACTGCTAAATACACACATACATAGAAATGTATATAAACACGTAGAAATGCATGTGTATATGATATATATGTGTGTATCCATCCTGTATCTCTATTTACTCACTGGAAATTTCTACTTATCTGTCCTTTCATCAAACCTCTTTCTTACCCAAATTATGTAGAATTTGCTATTCCCTCCCAATATAGACAGTTCTCTGTTCTGACTTCAAGGTCTCTTCTCTATGGCATCATCATTATCCCAAAACCTGCAGTCATATTTAGTACCCCTCTCCACCAGTCACCCAGTCCCCTTGCCTTCTTTCTTCTGTCTTCAGAATCTGCCATCTCCTTTCTGCTCTCACTGCCAGGACCCTGACTGCTTTGTTTCTCAGTAACTGCCCACTTGATATGTGGTTGAACCAGGAGCAAGTTCCCCAGCAGGGAGTGGGGACTGCTTCCCTGCGCATCTCACTGTCTGTGATCACAAAATCACAAAGGGGACAGAGAGAGAATGTGGTTTAGAACACAGCTCTCAGCTCAGAAGAAAGGATGCGTGCTGCCCCAGGAGGAAAGTGAAATACCAGGAATCCAGTGGCTTCCCGTGGGACCCTGCCCAATGCCTGGCTACCAACTGCCTGGGACACCTGGCCACAATGTCCATCAGGAGTTTTGGCTCTACCTCTGCTAAGCTCTTTGAGTGATTTATCTCATTGAGCCCTAACACCAATTCTGCGTGGAAGATGCTGTTATTGCTCCCATTTTACAAATGAGGGAACTGAGTAGCTGAGAGGTCAAATAGCCTGTGCAAGGTAGGTGGCAGAACTACGGTTAGAACAAAGGTCTGCGTGATTCCAGATCTGGGTTATTAACTCACTACTCTAATTTGCCTTACCTTTTTGACCAGATAATTTTTGAATGACAATAATGGCTAAGAAAAAGCAAGTCTGAAATGGTGTCCTCAGTAGAGAGAAAATCCCACTTGTAAACACAGAGAGGAAAGTTTCTTCCATTTCTGCTGCCTCAGCTTCTGCTCCTTTGCATCCTCTCTCCCACATCCTTAATGGAGTTCACTAGCCCAATTAAGGACACCTCTCCTTGGAACCCAGGAGATTTGGGGGCGGGGTGGGGGGGAACTTGTCTCTTGGATAAGTTCTTCCCTAGGCCACAATTCTCATGGGCATGGTACAGTTGACAGGGACAGTGGGGCTTGTAAACATTTCTCCCTATCCAGGACTTAACACCTTTTAAGATCTATGGTTTCAAAACAAAACCCTGGATTTGGTTCAACCCATGCCATTTGTATGCCATTATCAGGAGAAGAGACAGGCTTTCCAAGCTGTGCCCCTGCCCCAATCATGGTGAGGACCTGCATAGAGCTGAACCCCCTGAGGAGCACTGCAGAGGGGCCGGGGGAGGTGGGCAGCAGAGACTGTAGGCAGGCCCTGCAAGTTTCCAGGGTGATACTCATACAGAATGGTTCTTTTGAACCCAGAGGTCCAGTGCCTAATAACTCAGGCCAGCCTGGAAGTGCACATCTTCCATGGGGGAGGGCACCTTAGAGTCCACAGTACACTGTACCACCTCCCTGTTCCCACCCTCCCCAGGCCCCGTTAAAAAGAACAGTGACCTAGACTGGTCAAGATATTTTTCTTGCTTCCTTAGGAGAGAAACGATTCTATCCTGGGGAGTCTAGAATCCTTGAAGGAAGTCGTAATCAAACTGTAGGACTGCTTCCAATTGATATTGCTGTGAATTAATAATAATAATATACTTCCTCCCCTTCCCTCTCATAACCTAAATATCCTTTTGGGTTCCTTTCTTCTTCCTGGGTTCCTCTACTGGCAGAGAATGAGAAGGTTACTTTCCATTGGTAAGAGGATCTATCCTACTGCCAAATACTATGCCCTCTGTCCATCCAATTTTAGGACTCAAGTTTTGCCATCTGTTCCCTTCTAGCCAGTGCAGCAGAATTGAGTATCTGTAATATCACCTTCATCATCTTGTAAATAAACCTTCAGTGGCTCCCTATTGTCTACCTCTATGAGTCAGTCCAGGCTAGTCACAATCTTTAAAACAAAGACTTAAATGTGGTCCCCTTGTCTGAAACTTCCTATCCTTCTGTCTTATTCAATCCTTCCTTCTTTGTGTTTCCTTGTCTTCCAGAACTCTTAAAGTTCTACTGGGCTCTATTTTGCAATGCCCAAGGGTGCCACATAATTCAGTACAATTATAGACTACAGATGAGCCACTGGTGAATTCATTATTCCAGAAGATCAATGCTTTCTTTAGATGAGGTATGAGCCTTCTGAGGCCCAGCACTCAGTGAAGGCTAAATAAGTTGGGTGTCTTCACCCAGTACCCACTACAGTGCTGAACATGTAGCAGAAGCTAAATAAATGCTTACTAATTAATAAAAAAGAGTGGAAATAAATATTTAATATGAATGGGGATTTGCCCAAAGGGGCATATAATTGTCTGATTATCTGAAAACAGGAAAGGGACTAAGGGCTGTCTTGGTAGGTTTATGTATGACTGTGCAGTGAGAGTTAGAGAAATTTAGTAAACTTGTACATGTTTATCTCATCTAAAAAATGGAAGGTAAAAAAATTGTAAGCTTGACATTTATGAGAACAGCTGACAAATGACTTTAGTCATTTGTGAGCAAAAAGCTGAGAATTCCAACTTTGCTTTGTAAAAATAGCTTTAGAGTCACATTCTGAAGCTGGAAGGTTTTATGCAAATTAATAATACAGGTGATTTTTCAACTTCTATTGAACAGGGAAGTAAATAACTTGAACCAGCAGAGTCAGCAGTTAGTTAAATGGTTCTCTCAAATGCATCAAGGACTGTGCCATTAATTTTCTCTGTCGTGGAGGTGGAGGATGATCCCGACATGATTCCTTCTTCTTTTGGCCCAGTGCCTCATATCCTTGGTAGGAGGTTAGTTGGCAGCTGTTTGGTTAAAACACATTATACCAGTGAAATTTCCCTTAGATTCTTTAACTGAGAGGAGACTCAAAGCAGCAGTGTGCAGTATCATTAGAGCAAAAACCCCTTTTACTCATCTTGTTCTACCATTGACTGGAGATGACATATGCTTGTCTTTAGGTCTCTGGGCTCCCCTCTCCTCATCAGATTCATGAGGAAAACCAGTAGTTACCCCAGCACACCTCAGAGGGCCATTGTTAAGAAAAATTGGGGTAACAAATGAGAAAGAACACTAGAAAGAATTATCACACTTTAATATATGGTATATAACTAACAAAGTTTGCTTGGCATAAGACAACAGATTTGCATAGTAGTTATCCTATTACAAACTGTATAAAATGAGACTAACTTTTAAAAACTTTTAACAGGCATTGTATTGTTGTGCGTATGGAACCTGACTTTAGTATGTCCATCTCAGTACTAGGAAGAGTCACTGCATAGGCCTTGGGCCTACCTCAAAGCTCCCAAAGACCAGGAGTCTAACGTGAATCTTGGCCAAATCCCTCCAACACTAATAATTCACTACAACATTAGTCCCCTATTCAAGGACCTTTCACCAGCACCATCCCCTCTTGTCTTCACAACCACTGAGTTCCTGCTATGGGGTCTAGGTGGTTCTCTTCCTACTAGACCTGTGGCCCAATGCCCAGCTCAAGCCTCACCCCCCACTGGGTGAGCTGCCCTAGAGGCCATTACACTTGAACTCTGTGGCCGGTGCTGGGCCAAAGTGCTCTCAGTGGAGGGTGGGGGGTTGGAATGATGGGGCAGCTGCCTCCCTCATAGCTCAGGCTTGAGGCTCCATGAATTCTGCAGACCAGAGAGGCAGGTAGCAGCCTCTCCCTTCTGTTGCCACTACTCCTTTCAAAGCCTATCTTGTTGCCTTTGGGGAGATGATATTTTGGGGTAACCCAAGCACCCCCTGTCTGGGGGATGTGATACTTCTGACCTGCCTTTGGCTACTTGTTGTGTCTCTGTTGGCCTGTCCATGGAGCTTGGCCCTTTATTTTCATCCTGAGGAGGTAAAGGATAGAAGATCTGGACTTGGAGGAGCAGGAGGTCTGGACATGTAAAGTATCAACTGAGGTCTCAGCTGTGTAAGGAAAAGTTATTAGGCAGGAATAGATGTATGAGGTTCCTGGATGCCTCTGATTTCCTGTTTACAAAACGTGTGTTTAATGTGAGAGAGAAAGGGAGAGTTTGGTGAGGGGCAAAGAGAAGATCTCTCATCCCACCCCCAGTGGGACAGTGAATAGCAAATGATGTCCAGTGAGGCTTTTTGAGAATGTCCCTGCTCCCAGTGTGTCATGGGTTCATTCCTGGTTACAGCTAAAACTAAGGTTTGCTTCAGGCTCCACAGGCAGAAGCAAGTTTCCCTTCCAACTAAAGCCAGCCCTTGAAGCTATGCTGGGATCTCACCGCCCACCCCCACCACTGTCTTCTCCAGCCATACCCATCAGTCATCTCTGTCTTGTACTCTTCACTGGTTCCTTCCTATTAGTATTAAAATTTGCTTATATCTCTCCCATCTTAAAATAAACCTTCCTCCCTCACCCCACATGGCCCTTCATCCACACCATCCTTCTCCTCCCATTTACCCCCAACTTCTCGGAAGAGTTGTCTGCACATGTTCTCTCCATTTTTTCACCATCTGCTCTGTCACTGAAATGACTCTTAACTAAGGTCACCAATCATTTTCATGTCACCAAGTCCAAAGGACATTCTTTTAGGCCTCATCTCTCAGCAATATTTAAACAAACAGCCTTTCCCTCCTTAAAATGCCATCTTCCCTTGGCTCCCAGGTCACCACATTCTCCTGGTTTACCTCCTCCTCCCTGGCACCTCTTTCTCAGTCTCTTTTACCAGCTCATCCTCTTCTACCCTCCATTAAAACGTTAGAGGTCCCTGGGCTTGGCCAAAGGCCCCTTCTCTCTTACCCTGTAGTCTCTCCCTGGGTGGTTTCACCTACTTGCAGGACATCAATGGCCATTATAAAACAATGGCTCCTCCGACATCTTCAGCCCAGATCTTGCCTCTGACATCAGACTCATCCAATACTTGCTTGACAGCTCAGTCAACAGCACTTCATTGTCCACATATCCAGTATTAAACCATGATGATTTCTCTTCTAACTCCAAAAATCTTGGCTTTCTTCCAGTTTTCCTTTCATAACCCATATACCCAGCTGTGGAGGCATCAAATTTGGAATTCATCACTCCCACAGTCAAGGTCTTTCAATTCTGTTCCTAATAAACATTGAATCAGCTCACTGCTCCTTTTTCCGCAGCCACCACCTTGACTTAGGTCACTATCATCTCCTAGCTGGACTTCTGTAATGGGCTCCTAACTGATCTCCACTCTTCCCTCCCTCCAATCCATTCTCCAGCCATCAGCAGGAGACATCCTTTTGGAATGAAAATCTGAGCATGAGGGGTCAGGACACACAGGGAGACTTAAAACTCTTAAAATAAAAAACCTATTGTTCTAAGATAAAATTCAAAATCCTTTTCTTAGTTCTGCAGATTCATCACAAAGCCTGTACCCCTGTGTTTTCTCTACCTCTTCCCTCTCACTTCTCTCCTTCTGCCCGGCTTTCTCCTACTCATCCATCAGCTCTCAGTGCAAGTGCCACTTCCCTGAGAGCTTTCTTGGAGCCCCAAGACCAGAGAGCTCCTCATGTTCCCTGCTTCACTCTTTCAGAGAAGTAGAAGCAATGATCACAAATATAATCAATAACTGACTATGTGATTGTCTCCTTAAAAGGTCCTTGCATGACCTTTTAGGTAATGAAAATGTTCTAAATCTGATTATGGTGATAGTTGAACAACTCCATGAAAAGATGAAAAAACCATTGAATTGTATACTTTAAATGGGTGAGTTGTATGGTATGTGAATTATATCTCAATAAAACTGTCTTTAAGAAAAAGAGAATGAAAGCTCTGGAAGAGGCAGGGAATTTGTCTGTTTTGTTTTTCTTTGAGTACCTAGCACACAGCGTGGTGCCTCCTACATGGCATCTGCTTAAATGACAAGGCTGCCCTTCTGACTGCGTCTGGCCTTGTTTTGTTTTTTCTTAGATTTGGAAAAGAAAGGTTGGCTTTTATGTATTCCACCCTATTATTTTAGTGCTTTTTACGTAAATGCCCTTAGACCTCTGTCATGCTGCAAGGGGAAGCAGTGACCCAGAATCTAGAGGTTACAAGCCCATCAGAGCCCTGGAATTTTCTGGTTTCCCCACTGAATGCCTGGAGCACCAGGCCAGCTCCATACCTGCAGATATAGTCAACTGATACCAAGTGTCACAGTCCTCATGCTAAGGGAACAGTCAGAGGTCTGTGCACAACTCCATTCCACAGAGTTATTACCTACAATTTCTAAGGAAAGTAAGTGATCAGTGGCAGGTGGACAGCTGAATTATTATCACATTATAATAATCATCGTTATTATTTTACATCTTATAAACAGTTTATTTGTTGTTTGGCTCAGAGGTACTGCACACACCTGTGTCACAGCTGATGAAACTCTGTAACCAACAGAAATCAGTTCATCATGGAGGGAGCCATAGTAGAGAGTTCAGCCGGGCCATACCCCTTCTTTCTGCAAAGACTGACCTTTATTTATTCTAGAATTGCTCTAAAGGGAACCAAACACAATCGCTGTGTTTGGCCCCATTTAGTTTTATCTCATTCTACTTTCCTTTCCAGATCAATGACGCAAGATAAAGCAAAATATGCTCCAGTGAGCATTGTAACTGGAAAAACTTCCCTATTTTTGTGTTCCCTGGGTGTGCGTGTGGCAGCCCAGGACAACATCTGAATAGATGTGTAAGAATGGGTCGGTAAGTGGACTTCAGGAGGAGGGTCCAGTTCCATTCTCTCTTTTATGCAGACTCCTCTTTCCCAAGTAGAGGCATCCCTCTGGCTTTGAGACGACTTCCTGTGCACAGACTGCTTGCTACATTATTTTAAAGACTTTCAACTGATGCCCCTTGTTGCTTGTTTATGCGAGATGTTAATGGGCCAGCTGCAGGATGCATCTCTGGGTAAAAATACCTGTGAATGCCCATAAGTGGCTCTGAGAGTGAAAAAACTAGAACCCCTGGTTTTCGCTAAGAAGCGACTTCCGACAAATCACTTCTGTCAAGTGCCAGCCAGGAGCACAGGACCGGTTGAAGCGTCAGTGGTGCCTCTGATCCAAATGCACGCAAAATGCTCTGTACAGCATTGCCAGATTGGCACCCACATGTACTTGTCTGATTGCTGCAAGATTTCCACAGGTTTATTTCTAGATTTTTTATTATTTGTGCCAGTGAATCTACTCACAAATTTATTCATTCATTCGTTTTCATTTGTTCATTCAAAAATATTGGTTGAGAACTGTTACAGGTGCTAAGGATCTGGCAGTGAACAAGACAGGCAAGGTCTCTGTTCTCAAGTAGCTCATATTCTAGTGTGGAGAGAAAGAACAGTAAACAAGTAAAGACATATAGTAACGTCAGAGATTGAGGACAAAAAAAAACCCAAAAAATAAAAACAGGGTAGTGGTTAGAGAGTTATGGAGGGAGCAAGGGATATTTTACATAGGGTGGGTCAGGAAAGCTTCTTTGAGCAGGTAACGCTGGAACTGAGTGACGGGAAGGAGCCACGCTCTGAGAGAAAAGCAATCCAGAGGGAGAGACCTGCAAATGCAAAGGTCCCAAGGCAGGAACAAGTTAGTTGTGTTCACAGAAGAGAAAGAAGTCCAGAGTTGCTGGGCTGACGTTCATAAAGGAGACTGGGTAGATGTGAGTTTGGAGCGTGGGGCGGGAGCTCGATCACGTGGAAACCCTGCAGGCCTCGGCTAAATGTTTGGTTTTTAGTCTAAGTGCAGTGGAAGACACTGGAGGGTTTTAAGCACATAGCGGGTGGGGAGTCTACATGAATGCCTTGGAGTAGGGAAGAAGAACTTGGGGGACTCATAGCAGGGTTGGAAATAAAGAGGTCCAGTTCCTGGTAAGGTTTGTGTGGCATCTAAGCCAAGCGTCAGTCACTAGTTCTCAGTAAACTGCCTGCCTTGGCCACAGTTAGCCACTTGGCCTTTAATTTGAGACTCACTTTATGAAAAGGCAACTGAAAATCACATGTGCCTTTAGTTGCTTATTTAGCCAGCGCTCTCCATCTTTTCCAATTCGTTATGGCGACATATATTGGATTTCTGAACTCAAGGCCCATTTCTTTTTAATGAAGAGGCTCTGTCCTTAATTAAGAAGACGTGGCCACATTTGTAGAGTTAGTTTACTACCTTTAAAACTGCTGTCACCAAATTGCTGGGTGCCTGAAGCCAGCCGGCCACCTCCAAAAGCTGCTTTCCCCCAGGCCTCCCCATCAGGGCACATGCAGGCACCTAAGGGCTTCCAAGAGACCTCTTGTCAAAGTGCTGGCCAAGGCTATTCTGCAACATTAGAGGCACAGAATTGCCAATTACCCACGTCATCTGATTTTGGAATCCATTCCGAATATCATCTGCTCAAAGTGAGCTAAATTATACATTTTTTTCCCTGCTGATTGTAGATAAGAGATCAGAGCATTTCTAAAATATATTGCTCTTTTCCAGGGGAGGAATGAAAATTCTGACACTTCAAAAGATAGCAGCAACCAACCATCACGATGTTTTTCCTATGATGAGCAGGAGCAAATTTTTCTGTTCTTCACAAATAAAGGTTATTGTCAGGGTCACAGTAGAGAGTGGGAGGTGAAAACGACTTTGTGATGAGTTTTGATTTCTCCTTTATTCTCTGCCTACTTGTGATTTCAACTCCCACTAGTGTTTTCCGGTAAGCTAATGCTGAATTATAGCATTCTTTTCTTTAGCAAGGTCTCTTGACAGCTAGAACAAAGGTAATAATAAAGGGGGCAGGAAGAGAAAATGGATCTTTAAACAGCTTTTATGTTTGTGATAGATGGAGGAAGTAGGGCACAGGGTTAACTTTGAGTGAAACCCAAGGGTAGGGCTGGATAATGGGATGGACAATTTTAAAACCTATTCTGCACATTAAAAAAAGAGAATCATCAAAGTGCTTTCATAATAATCCCTCAGGAACAAGATGTGATTCTATCTATTTTTCGGGAACCAGCAAGGTGGCTTTGGTGGCTAAACAACACCTCTGGATCAGGACATGGGCACCAGGGGAAAGGATGAATGAGGACCCAGATGATGGAGCAGCAAAAACATCCTTCTCTTTTCATTGCCCAGGGATCTTTGGTGGATGTGGTTGAAAAAAGTGCTGTCTGGTGACAGCCTCTCCAGCTAAGGAAAGCAAGATATGCTTTGCCAGGGCCTGGGAGCCTCTGGTGCCTCTCTTCCCAGAAAGATTTCCTCACCCAGCCACCCACTGGGGTACCTTTTCCACCTCAGAAGGCCTTTGGCTTGAAGCCATCCTCTTTAGGAGAGTCTTGCTGAATGCATGCATCAGGCTAATGGGACCACACCATATGACCACATATACATGGCTTAATCATACAAGCCGCGTAAACGTAGGGCCCTAACGTAATTTCCCTCCTTTTTCTCTTTCCACTTTTGTCTCCTCTCTTTGTTTCCTCTCATCTTGACTGTTCCAAGTACATCTTCCCACAAGCTTTTCAAATCTGAGTTTTGACTACGAAACAGTGAGAAAAGAAATTGCAGAGGATGTAAACAGATGGAAAACTGTACCATGCTCTTGGATAGGTAGAATCAACATTGTTAAAATGTCTATACTACCTGAAGTGATTTAAAGAATCAATGCAGTCCCTATCAAAATGCCAACATCATTTTTTGCAGATCTAGAAAAAATAATTCTATGCTTCATGTGGAACCAGAGAAGACCCTGTCTAGGCAAAGCAATTCAAAGCAAAAAGAACAAATTGGGAGGCATCTATCTACCAGACTTCAAACTATACTACAAGGCTATAGTAACCGAAACAGCATGATACTGGCACAAGAACAGAGACATAGATCAATGGAACAGGACTGAGAACCCAGATATAAAACCATCCTCATACTGTCATCTGATCTTTGACAAAGTAGACAAAAATATACACTGGGGAAAAGAATCCCTATTCAATAAATGGTGCTGGGAAAATTGGATGGCCACATGTAGAAGACTGAAACTAGATCCACGCCTCTCACCTCTCACAAAAATCAACTCATGGTGGATAACAGACTTAAACCGAAGAAGTGAAACCATAGAATTCTAGAAGAAAACATTGGAAAAACTCTTATAGACATTGGCCTAGGCAAAGAATTTATGAAGAAGACCCCCAAAGCAATCACAGAGGCAACAAAAATAAATAAATGGGACCTGATCAAATTAAAAAGCTTCTGCACAGCCAAAGAAACTATCACTACAGTGAACAGACAACCTACAGAATGGGAGAAAATATTTGCATGCTACACATCTGATAAAGGGCTGATAACCAGAATCTATACAGAACTTAGGAAAATCAACAAGAAAAAATCAAACAACCTCATTAAAAAGTGGGCAAAGGACATGAACAGAAACTTTTCAAAAGAAGACAGGATAAGGGCCAGAAAACATACAAAAAATTGCTCAAGTTCTCTAATCATCAGGGAATTGCAAATCAAAAACACAATGAGATAGCACTTAACTCCAGTGAGATTGGCTTATATCAAAAAATCCCAAAACAACAAATGTTGGTGGGGATGCGGACAGATAGGAACACTCATACACTGCTGGTGGGACTGCAAATTAGTACAACCTCGATGGAAAGTAATATGGAGATACCTCAAAGAACTAAAAGTAGAACTACCATTTGATCCAGCAATCCCACTACTGGGAATTTACCCAAAGGAAAAAAAGACATTCTATAATAAAGACATCTGCACTTGAATGTTTATAGCAGCAGAATTCACAATTGCAAAGATGTGGAAACAACCCAGGTGCCCATCAATACACGAGTGGATTAATCAAATGTGGTATATGTATACCATGAAGTATTACTCAGCAATAAAAAACAATGGTGAATTAACACATCTGGTATTATCCTGGATGGAGCTAGAGCCCACTCTTCAAAGTGAGGTAACACAAGAATGTAAAAACAAGCACCACTGGTACTCACCATCAAATTGGTACTAACTGATCAATACTTACGTGCACACATGGAAATAATATTCATCAGGGGTCAGGCAGGTGGGAGGAGTGTGGAGGGGATGGGAAAACTCACACCTAATGGGTGCAGGGTGCACAGTTTGGGGGATGTCCACGATGTAGCTCTGACTTGGGAAGTGCATAGGCAATATATATAACCAAAGTGATGTACTCCCATAATATTCTGAAATAAAAAAAATAAAAATAAAAAAACCCCCCAAATCTGAGTTTTGTCTTTCTGTCCAGCTCCCCTATAAGCGTTGCATCCTATCAAGTTCCTCTTCTGCTCAGAAACCTTTTTTGACTCCCCACTCTTTACAGATTAAAGTCCAGACTTCTTGGGGGAAAGTCTCAAATTTGTACTCTGCAGCTGACTAGCCTTCTGTAAATAGCAGTCATGCAGCCTCTTTGGCCCAGAAGCAGAGCAAAGGTGCTTTTGAGGCAACAAATCCCTGTACAAACGGAGATGGCGGTGCTGCAGACACCAGAGAATGTTTATTTCATTTTTCCATGTTACAGTTTTTAGATTTGTTGAAACATCAGTTTTCATGGACACACCCTAGCTTCTCTATGTATTTTTATCTAAATTCCATCTAAATTCTGGAGAGGCATAGGAAGAGAATGCACAAACACATTACCTTGATTCTTTTTCTGCCACTATTTGATGTTCCTGTCTATAAAATAGGGAAAACAGTACATAGCTCAGTGGCTTGCTATGAGTAACGCATATGAAAGTGACTCTGTCAGACCTGTTCCCATCACTGCAGCATTATTCCTATCCCTGCCCCTCTGGTGGGTGTTTCTTACATCTCTGTGTGCTCAGCGTATTGCATATTGGAAGCTTTCATTTCTCTTTGCCAAACCGGTCAAATTTCAACCCAGCCAGTATCCTCTGAGGACTTGCCTACCTAGCATCCAGTTGTATCTGCTGCCCAGGGTCCACCTGATTTCTGACTTTTCCTGTTGTTGTTCCCATTTTTTTAAATTAAAAAAATTTAATTATTATGGGTACATTTATATGTACATTTATATGTACACATGATGTTTTGATACAGGCATACAATGTGAATGAATCAAATCAGGGTAATTGGGGTATCCGTCATCTCAGGCATTTATCATTTCTTTGGGTTAAGAACATTCCAATTCCACTCTTTTGATTATTTTAAAGTATACCCTAACTTGTTGTTGATTATAGTCACTTTGTTGTGCTGTCAAGTATTGTTCATTCTCTCTCTCTAACTATATTTTTGCACCCATTAGCCATCCCCACTTTATCCCTTCCTCCCCATTACCCTTCCCAACCTCTGGTAATCATCATCCTACATTCCTGTCTCCATGAGATCAATTGTTTTTAATATTTAGTTCCCACATATGAGTGAGAACCCGTGAGATTTATCTTTCTGTGGTTGGCTTATTTCACTTAACATAATGTTCTCCAGTTCCATCCATGTTGTTGCAAATGGCAGGATTTCATTTCTTTTTGTGGCCATATAATATTCCATGTGTATATGAATATCAATTCACCTGTTAATGGACACTTAGGTTGGTTACAAATCTTGGCTATTGTGAATAGTGCTGCAATAGACATGGGGGTGCAGATATCTTTTCAATATACTGAATTCCTTTCATTTGGATATATACCTAGCAGTGGGATTGCTGGGTCACATGGTAGTTGTATTTTTAGTATTTTGAGGAACCTCCAAACTGTTCTCCATAGTGGTTGCACTAATTTACGTTCCCACCAGCAGTGCACCAGGGTTCCCCTTTCTCCTCATCCTCACCAGCATTCGTTATTGCCTGGCTTTTTGGTAAAAGCCATTTTAACTGGGGTGAGATGGTATCTCATTGGACTTTTGATTGCATTTCTCTGATGGCTAATGATGTTGAGCATTTTTTCATATACCTGTTGGCCATTTATATGTCTTCTTTTGAGAAATGTCTGTTCAGATCCTTTGCCCATTTTTAAATTGGATTTTTTGATTTTTTTCCTGTTGAGTTGTTGGAGCTGCTTATATATTCCAGTTATTAATCCTTTGTCAGATGGGTAGTTTGCAAATATTTTCTCCCATTGTGTGGGTTGTCTCTTCACTTTGTTGATTGTTTCCTTTGCTGTGCAGAAGCTTTTTAGCTTGATGTGATCCTGTTTGTACACTTTTGCCTTTGGTTGCCTATGCTATGGAGGTATTACTCAAGAAGTCTTAGCCCAAAGTCCTGAAGAGTTTCCCCAATGTTTTCTCTTATTTATAGTTTCAGGTCTTAGATTTAAGTCTTTAATCCATTTGATTTGATGTTTGTGTATGGCAAGAGATAAGGGTCTAGTTTCATTCTTCTGCATATAGGTATCCAGTTTTCCCAGCACCATTTATTAAAGAGACTGTCTTTTCTCCACTGTATGTTCTTGGCACCTTTGTGGAAGATAAGTTCTCTATGGATGTGTGTGTTGTTGTTTTCAAGGTTTGTATACACTTAGGCTTGGGAAGGACTTTGAAAGATGCTTATGAGTCATCGCAATTGTAAGAAAATCAGTCCTATTTTTCATGCCTTCAATAAAGGAGATGCCCATTAATTCAGGCATACTCCTGTGTTTAACTTCCTGACAATGAAGAGTTTCGTTTCTCTAAATCTGGGTAGATTCTAGTCCTAGTTCCACCTCTGACCTTGGTTGTGTAACCTGACAGAAATCAGTTAACTTTCCCAAGTCACAGTGCCTCACTTGTAGAATGATGGGGGAAGAGGGTGGGGTGATTCCCAGTCCCCATTTCCCACACCTGGGTTTATCTGTTCTCTTATTTGTGCCTCAGTGGGGATGAACAGCACACTGACAACATCCTTTCTGTACAAGCCCTAAATGCATCTACCTCGTGACGTTTCACAGACATGGTAGATGAAATACATCTCTGCATTTCATGGTTGGTTAATAGCAGAGGTGAGGCCACAGATGTAAATAAGCAGGTATTAACCTGGTACCATTCTTTGTGGGGAGGGGCTGCAGCAAGCACACGCCACCTTCGGACTGTTTCCTCTGTGCCTCTCGTGGTCTTGCTTTCACACCTCGGCTCTTTAATGTCTTCTCATATGTGTCAACATAAAATATAGGATGTGGAACAGCCAAACACGCTGACGAAGCACCACCTTGTAGGGCATTCTCAGTCTCTTCCTCCTCCTCCGCTCCCCATTATGCTTCCGGATAGCACTAGAAGGTTCTTTTGCCCCTGGTCCAACTATGTCTTTCATGAAAGCTTTCAGACCCAATCGGATCTCTTTCATCTCCACCCTGTGGGTGCATCATGCTGCTTTTATGTTTTGGCAGTGGTCTCACATATAATTCTCTTTTCTTATTCCTAGTTGCTCCTCTAACTCTTTGGAAAGTTTTTCATGCTCCTTTTGATTTGGGAAACTTTGAACTGATAGAGATGTCACCACACTAACAGGAAACTGATTTCTTTTATGCACTTTGCTGTAGGATGTTGTCTTTCCCTGAGGTCCCTTCATGAGAAAACAAGAAATGCATCTCTCCCAGCTCTGCTGCCCTGCTTGTTTCTGCTCCATTAACACAGAATGGTCTGCTCTGTAAATGGCCACAGCCGGCCAGCCTGCCATCCTTGACTGGTTTCTTAGGAGTGGAGGAGTGATGCTGCAGCACTTTAATTTCATCTCTTCGCCCCAGTTGGATATGGCAGACGGCTGGCCCTGGGAGCCAGTGTATTGAAATGGGGTCTCTTGCAGCACACCCTGTGTTCAAAGTTCATCTTGTTCAAGGGTGTGATGCCAAGAACAAAGTCTTAATCAAAGTGGAAGCCATAGGTGATAAGGGCTCCCCACTTCCGCTCAGCTCCACATTCCTCTGCCTGCAGCTCCAGCTCTACCACGAGCACAGCTCTTCCTCTGCTAAGAAACTGATAGACCAGATTTCCTACTGGATCCCTCCTGCCCAGTAGTTTGGGTGGTAATTCCAATCTAAGTAATGTTTTGTCACCATAATGGCAAATGATCTCCAGTTGTTTCCTAGGTCCATCTGCTTCATAGGTTGCTTTACCTAAAGCTCTCAAGCTACTTCAATAAGGAGTTGAAAGGAGGCTAAACCAAGGAAAATTATATCATAAATAATAATAGCCAGCATTGGCTGAATACTCGTATCATGTCAGATACTGCCCGTGCATTATTACTGCAGCTAATCCTCATTGCAACTGTGAAAGGTAGAAGGGAGTATATCCATCTTAAGAGATGGAGAAACTGAGGCATGGGGGGTTCAATAGCTTTGTCGAGGTCATAGAGCTAGAAAGTGGTAAAACTAGAATTCAAACCCAAGTTGGTCTGTTTCCAGAATCCGTGCTCCCAACCATGTGTCACTGTTCTCTGGGAGAAATGGATGGAACCTGGCCTTGTTTTCTCAAGTTGTACATCAGCATTTTCTTATTCTGCATCTTATCTCCTGCCTGCCTATAGGCACATTATTTACCCACTCTGAACTTCAAGGTCGCCATGTAGGGTGGTTAAGATTACATGAGATCATGTGCACTGAGTGATTTGTGTTGTGTCAGAAAGTCGTGGTTACATTTCTCAAGAAGAGTCTATACATAGATGCTTGGTTTTTATTTGTAAAGAGGCATTTTGGATGTACACATTCTGCAAAAGATCCCTTTTGCAGGTTAGTTTGTCAAATTTAAAGAATGGCCTTGCTGGTGAATGATATAGTCAGTTAAGTGAGCGGTTTCCTCCGAAGACTTATGTTTTAGTAGCCAAGGTGAAGCCACCCAGGTTGGTCAGCCTAGAGGGAAATAACTGGAGAGGCCGGACGTGGCGTAACAATGAGGCATGGGTGAGCAGCTTCACGTTTGCCTTCTTCGGCTGAGCCATGTCCCCTTCCTGTTGAAGATTGTGCAGGAAACTAAGAATCTTGTTTCATTTCTACTCATTATACACCTAGGAGCAAATTGAAGCCTTTGTGGTTAGAACCTATTGAAATCCTGGGGCTTCCTTCTTCAATTTGATTTTTCTTCCTGGTTTTCTTGGGGCTTGTTTCAAGAGAGGCTTGAGAAATCATGCAGCGTAATTGGATGATTGGTGTACTTTAATTAAGGCAGCAAGATGCAATGTGTAGCACATTTCAGGTTGATTGTAGTATGGCTAGGTGGTTGTCTGCTGGATAAAACTAGACAGAGAGGCTCATTTTAATAACCCGCAAGGTAAAATTGCCATCTGTAGGTTGGTCTGTGCTGTTAGGACTATGGGGTCACATTTGTATGTAAAAACTAGTGAGGCCCCTGGATGATCAGCCCCTAACCTAACTCCATGTGGGTTGTGTCTTACTGAATAATGATGGTCAGTTCCCTGGTAGTGCAGGAAATGCTCGCTGCATGGAATTAAATGATCTCTTGATAAATTTTAAATCAGGCTGGTTTCTTTCTAGGCCTCACAGCTATCCTCTGTAATCACGCAGTTTGTGCCTAGTTGAATACTTAACTAATTTTACTACTAGGTTAGTCAGAGCACAATTTTGGAAGAAGAAAAATATCCTAAAAACCTGACATATTCCTAGCTCAGATGTAAATTACTTTGAGACTACTTGGCATTTTGGAAAATGTGCTACAATTGTATTGAAAACCAACTGTGCAAAAAGAAAGGTTTTTTTAATTTTTAAAAATAAAGGCTCAGGAAACTTGGGAGTAGAGATAATTATAAGATGTAAGCATGGCTAGAGTGGAAGCAAGTGCTATTTTATCATAATGGTAGTTATGCATCCAGATGGTATCCCATAGAAGGCTTTCTAAGAATTGCTATTCACAGGGATTTATCCAAAGATGCTTTTGTTGTATGTTCCTGATTCATATGCCTGGGTTGCTTTTGTCTCACTGGTAACACTTGGGGCCCTTTCTTTCTCTAGGAGCTTACCTGTCCCAGGTGGTGTCTAGCCCAAGATGATGTGAAGAAATGACAACCATGACCTACTACACAGCTATCTCTCCTGAGACCTTCAGGAGACAGGGCTGGTTTAATGAGACAAAAATAGCATTATTGCTGTGTGTGTGTGTGTGTGTGTGTGTGTGTGTATGTGTATGTGTATATGTGTGTGGTGTGAACGAAGAGTCAGCCAGTCAGGACATACTTTTAATGGAGTATTTAATAAACAGCATCCTCAATCTCTCCATTGATTTACTGATTTTTTTCCCTGTGGCCTTCCCTGACTTTTCCAGCTCACAGCAAACTCTTGTGTTCTCTAACTCTGGGAACTCTGGTACCACTTACCATCTGAACAACGCCTCTTGGCAGTATATGCCCACCTCGTCTCCTCAACCAAATTGTTAGATCCTTGAGAGCAGGAACCATGTGGTAGATGGTTTCTTTATCCCTCATAATGCCTGGGACAAAGATCCATAAACATGCCGTGTGCTTAGCCTGCTGACCTCACTATTAAGAGGAAAAAGCAATTTCCTTAATTAGCCTTCTATTTACCTGGAATTGACACTTCTGTTTACCTGGAAGCAGACCTAGCTTCTCCATATGAATCTTGTTAATCTTTGAGCTGTTCCTTCATCACATGTAACCACCAACCTTCCTCAAAAGCCACAGATGGCCTTTAAATGGGATTATGTGGCTGGTTTTGTTCATTTCTTGGCAAACTCAAGTTAGCTATGAAGGCAAGGAGGAGTGTGCAGAAATCCAGCCTTCATCCTGTGTGACAGGGAGCTAAAAGCAGATTAATTTCCTCTTCTACAAAGCTGTTCAGTGAATGAATACCACTGCTAATTTGTTAGAGGAGAGAGAGAACTGAGTCTGTGATGCATATGGTATCTTATAAATGCTGACTTACTTTTTTCTTTTGCCATTTGAGCTACATTCTAAACTGATTTTCAGAACTAGCAAGAATATTGAAAGAAGCTTCTGAAACAGTTCAGTTTTCTCAGGAAGTTTGCAAAAAAAAAACAACCAAAAACAACCCAGGACATGTAAGGCTTGCTATCTTTGGGAAATCATGCCAAATCATAAGAATTATCTAAGGAATCCATAAACTTGGTATTATTCAGAACATGAACATTGTTCATATTTAAATTTGTTCTTCAAATTAAGATGCTCAATAACACTAGGAGGGAAATATAAAAGGAGCAAATAGTGGAGGTGGAGTTAGGAATTGGGTAGGAAATCACTGTCAGATGCTGGTCACGAGGGACAGCCTCTGAGTACGCACCATCTCCCACCAGCTGGCCCCATTTGTGCTCAGCCCCTTGGCCTAGCAAAGTAACACAGCAGTCCCAAAGTGGCCCAATGGAGGAACAATATTAACAAGAGCATCTTATCATTTTTTCCTTAGTATTCTCTAGTTTAGCTTAACTATTTTCTAGTTATTTCTTTGGACTCCATTTCTTTAGAACATTAATGTCTAAATTGGAATTCCCTAGGCTGGGTATGTCAGTTAACTACTGCTATGTAACAAATCACTCCAAAACAAATCAAGTATTTATGTAGCTCATTATATGCTGTTGGCCAGCTGGGCAATTCCTCTGGTCTCAACTGGGCTTGCTCATGCATCTTTGGTCAGTTCTGGGTTGGGTAGATGACTCTGCTGATATTGATGGGGCTTTCTCAAATGTCAGGAGTCAGCTAGCTATTAGGTGGTCTAGGAAGGCATTAGGTCTTCTCCAAGTTCAGCTAATCCAGCCGGCTCACATTGCAGTAGCTGTAGTCCGGGAGAAGCAGCGTGCAAAGTATCTTGCAGTTTAGGCTCAGAACTGGCACATCACTTCCGTCCATTCTATTGGCTAAAGGAAGCCACCAGGCCAGCCCAGATTCCAAGGAAGGGGTAATAGACTTTCCCTCTTGAGGGTAGGAGGGTAGGTCACATTGCACAGGGCATGGATACAGGGAGGATGAAGAATCTTGGGTTTGGTTTTTACTTGCAGTTTATCATGCTGGGAGAATTTTATACATTCACGTAGATACAAACAAAAAGCTTGTTTTAGCTGCTGAATGTAGGAGCAATGATCAGAGTGACAAGATTAGGTGTCAGAATTTAAAAGAAGATGTTTTTTCTGCACTCTAATTTTAGGTGTCCTTTCTCTCAGGGTTCAACCTTGGTTATTTTGGTATTGTTCCTCTCTCCCTTCTCATTTGGCCACATTTTCAAAGAACTGGGATTTTCAAACGCCTGAGATCATTTAAGATGCAGGTCTTGGTTATCCCTGTGTTCTTGGAATCTTTGTACTGTGTAATTGAGTACTTTTGGCTGTAATAGTTTATTTTTCTAAGATGTCCATACTCTATTTCTTTGTGGCATTTGAGAAAGTCCTGTGTTCTAATTTAGGACCATCAAATTTTTTAAAATGTTGAAACAGTCTTCCCCACCCCTCCCCCAATATTATCTTCTTGCAACTCCTGTGAAAGTCTTGACACTCCAGGCCAGGAGTTGCCAATTCAAGGGCCAAGGCAGGTAAAGTCTGAATGAACTGTTGGGTGTATTATCTGGGAGGCAATAGGAAGTGGTGGATACTGTGGTTGCTGTATGTTAAAATCACCTGAAGAGCTCTAAAAAAAAACCCCAGGCTACATTCCAGACTAATTGAAACAGAATCCCTGGGAGTGGGTTCCAGATATCAGTATTTTTTTTAAAGTTCCTCAGGTGATTTCAATATGCAGCCAAATTTATGAACAAGTGAACTAAGCTAGGACTTCTCAGTCTTTAATGTGCCGACAAATGACCTGGGGACCTTGTTAAAATACAGACTCTGATTCATCAGCTCTGGGGTGGGCCCGAGATTCTACAAGTTTTTAGCAAGTTTCTGAGTGATGCTGATGTTGTTTGTCCTCAGACCATACTATGAATAGCAAGGATCTAAAGTAGAGAGCTCAAGCAGCCCGCAGACATTTTTTGGCAGTGGGGAGAAGGGTTATACTGCATATATAAACACAATTTGAGTCAACAATTCAAAATCAAGAGATTTCTCATAAAAATTTCTATTTCTGTTTTCTCATTAAAAAAAAAAGAAAGATTCTACAACTTAGCTCTGCATTTCCCACTGACTAGTGCTAAAGAGTGACTGCCCCACAGGAGGGCTGCAGGTGACTCACCAGGGGAGGCTCTGGAATGCTTTTCCCTGCACTTGTTTATGAATAGGATAAATATATCCTTTATTTTTTTATATGGACTGGCAGATCTACATATAACACACAAGTACATGGGTGCGTCCTCAGCAGAAATCATGAAGGCAAAAACCAAGCAAAAAGTGGGAAAGATGGGAGAAAGAATAATGGTGCTGTCACACTAATAAACACTAATGCTTATTAGCAAGGACCCTATTGGTTGTATCAGAAGACTACTTGAGCTGTTTTAATGGAAAAATAAGTGAAGGGCATTATTAATGCTATGAGCATATAGGGGTAGTGCATGGACCCATGATTTGGCTAGAGTTTCGGAAAAGAATGGAACCAGGGACACAGATGCCCGCAAGGAGGGCCCTTTCTTTGCCTTTGTTTCCGTTCCTCGCTGCACATCTTCCTCACTCTGTGTCCTTGCCTCCTCTGTCCTGTAGTCCACATGGTGGAAGACTCAGCCGTCAGCAGTACCTGGGTTTACATGCCAGGGACCTTGCCATGCAGTCCCAAGCCATATTCCTGAGGAAGAGATTTGTCTCAGTCCATTTTGTGTTACTATAAAGGAGTACCTGAGGATGGGTACTTTGTAAAGGAAAGAGGTTTATTTGGCTCACGGTTCTGTAGACTGTACAAGCATAGCACCAGCATCTGCTTCTGGTGAGGGTTTCAGGGAGCTTCCAATCAAGGCAGAAGGTGAAGGGGAAGTAGGTGTGTCACATGGTGAGAAAGGGAGCAAGAGAGGGAGGAGGTGGTGCCAGGCTCTTTTAAACAACCAGCTCTTGCATGAACTGATACAGTGAGAACTCACTCATTATCGTGGGGAGAGCACCAAGACATTCATTAGGGATCCGCCCCCATGACAAAAACACCTCCAACCAGGCCTCACCTCCAACACTAGGGATCAAATTTCAACATGAGATTTGGAGGGGACAAATATCCAAACTATATCAAGATTAAGCCTGGTAGAGGGGCTTATACTCTTGGGGCCACCACTGTTACCACCTGACTGGGAGAGCTGGAGGCTTCTGCTATGCTAAGGAAATGTATTAATATGGTTGGATGTTTGTAGAACTGTGAGCCAAATATAGCCCTTTTCTTTATAAAGTACCCAGTCTCAGGTATTCCTTTATAGCAACACAAAACAGACTAACACAAGCATAAAAGTTGAACTCTTTCACTAATGCTCTGGAACTCTGGAATGACCCCAGCCCATCCCAAAGACAGGGGATAGACAAGTTCTCTGGATTCCTTCACTCATGAGGCATCTTTGCCCTTTGAAGGAAGAGAATCTGTACAATCACAGACTCAACTATTTCTCAATAATAAAAATAATAATAATAATAATACCTGAAGATGAAGCAGGGGCAGCAGTGACTGGCTCCATTAATTTCTTTCCCCTCCAAAAGAATATACAAAGCATCAACTCCTGACAGCCCACTATAGGTCAAGTTTTGTGTTGTGGGTGGCATCAAGTAAATAACCCATACGAATTGTTTCTGGATTTGAGGTCAGGAGAATACAGTCAAGCTACACAAGGCAGAGATGCCCCAGCTGAATTTCAAAAGGCGAAGAAACTAGGTTAAATGTGAAAATGGAAAAGGAGAAGAGGGAAATGTGCATAAGCCAGGTTATTGAGGAATAATGGTTCATAAGAGTATGCATTTACTCCGCTATAATGAGATCTGGGATTATCTGTAAAAACATTTAGCTCTGATTGTTTTAAAGAGAAGAGATAACATGTTTAATATGTGGCACCCTGGAGTGTGCCCTTTTTTTCATATTTTAAATAATCCTAATGAAACACCTATAATGTGCTAGAGATCAAGTTATACAGCTTCCCATCAGAGAGTGTAATTGAGAACAAGGGCACAGATGTTGTACATTCAAATGATGAGCTGAGAGCAGATTTGAGCATAAGAGGAACTGAAGTGCCTTATATACGACTGTATGAATGCTCCCACCTGGTCCTAGGACTCAACTGTCTGACTTTGGCCAAGATGTTTCATAATACCTTCGTGCCAAATGCTAAGACTACCTTATAATTAAAAATATACCCTAGGGCTCTTCCTTGACATCTGACAAAATGTGATTATATTTAATACTAAAAATTACAATGAGACCTTGGGGTCCAGACAAGTGGTCCTAGAATGTTGCCTTAAAAGGCTGAGAGAATGCACGTCACATGTAGGAAGGAAATAGCAAAGTAACTCACCCTACTTGTCCAGAAGTAAAATCTTCAGTTAAGTTTGTCAGGGGTCCTAAAGTTTATCTGCTCATCTTTCTCTGCATCTATTAAATCTATAGGTACTGGCCATTCTTCCTGGAAAACTAAAAGTGGCACATTCTTCTAAATAATCTCAGGTTAGGTGTAATTTTTACAAAGGCCTAGTGGACTCACATGGAGACAGACAAGGAAACTTCTGGGTTCCTTTCACCCCTTCCTTCCTTTCCTTTACTGTGGAAGCAGGCCCTTGGAACAATGTATTAAAACAAATCTGAGTGGTATCAGAACAAGAACTCATTTTTATTGAGGCATGGCTTTTATCTATAAGGAAGGCTATTTAGAAAACCACACTTTGCTTGGTGAGGACTCAGATGAAAGCAAAAAAGGAAATGCCTACCTCTCATCACCTGGGCTGGTTCCTTTCCTGTAGCCATAGCGGGTGCTTGAGACTCTCTGATCTATTTGTCTTAAAAATCCCTTTCCAATGGGCCAAACTGCCCTTTAGTTATGCTGATTGCACTAACATTTGCATGAAACACTTTCTGGCTGCTCTAGGCAGGTAAACTCCAACAACCTCCAATTTCTGTCTTCACTCCTGGAGATTTCTGAGAGTCTGTCAAAGAAGAGAAAACCTCCACCTTTCCCAGCCAGGAAATAGATCTTCTCACCCTTCTGCAGAAATCAAGGGATAGAGAGACAGTTTGAATCTCTCTTTCTCTTCATTAACACCTTCTTAAATTGTTCATAAACTTTAGGATTCCTTTGAATTCTGAAGTAGTGAATGCTCTAAAAATGGATCTAAAAATATTTCTTTTTATGCAAAAGTGGGAATATTTCACCCACATGCTCCATCTGAAGAAAATACTAAAGAAATGACTGAGGACTGAACTCAGACCTTCCTTTTTTTCTGTTGCCCAGATTCCTTTCTAAGAGGCCTGATGAGTCATGCCTTACAAATGGAAAAATCTCTTTAAATGGGTTTTTATTAACCCAGTATAATGTGGCTTATTTTTCAACCTGATTCTGGGATAGCATCACATGACAGATAGCAGACCCTCTTATCTTAACTCAAGCATTCCTTTCTACTGACTCCAGATCTCTAGACAAAGCTTAACTCTTTCAACCAATTGCCAACTAAAGAATCCCTAAAACCCACCTAGGTATGACTTATAAGCCTCATTTTGAGATGTCCAGCCTTTTTGGGATAAACCAATGTATACTTTCCATGTATTGATTTATGGTTTTGCCTGTAATTCCTGTCTCTGTAAATGTATAAAACCAAACTGTAACTGGCCGCTTCAGGTGCATTTTCTTAAGAGAGACTATGTCCCCCGGGGTTAAGGTCACACATATTCAGCCCAGAATAAACCTCTTTAAATTATTTTACAGAGTTTGGGATTTTTTCCATTGACATGACTAAGCCCCCCCAAAACAGTAGAGAACTCAAGTTGGAGAAAACCAGAAAAACGAGGTGAATAACCAAATATCTGTGGATGGATATGGATAGATTGACACCATGAAACGAGAGAACAAAGACAAAAATTCTTGAAAGAGAAGGGGTGTGGGAGAGATTCTAATGAGTATTTAGCAAATTTATGAACTGGGAGGTGGTGACACAGGTGAAGCAAGTAAGGCCCAGAAGTCTTAAAGTGGTGGTGACTATGACGTGGTCTATGTAGAGGGATAATAAAAGTATGCCAAAGGTCCTACTCTACTGTAGTCAGGCAGAGGTCACACGTGCCATGGGTCTGCTAAAATGGCCCTGTTAAAAGTAGTGTGGGATTTAGGAGTAAAAGCACTAAATAGGATAAAAAGGTAATGATAAAAGCTACAATTTATGAAGAACATGAGTCAAGTCTGTGTGTACCAAAAACAGTAGCAACTAAACATGTAAAGCAAGGGAGAATTGATAAAAATGTAATTCAAGTGGACATCTCAATAACCCCTCTCAGAATTATAAAGATGTCTTTTTTACAGTATAATTTTAGAATAGTCTTAGATAAAAGACAAATTGAAAGATAGTACAGAATTCCCATACAACCCATAGGCAGTTTCTCTTATTGTTAACATCTTACAATAGTACAGTACATTTGTTGCAATTAATGGGCCAATATTAGTATATTATTATTAACTAAATACATACTTTATTAATATTTCCTTAATTTTTACCTAATGTTCTTTTTCTATTCCAGGATCCCATCCAGGATGCCACGTTATATTAAGTCATCAGGTTTCCTCAGGCTCCTCTTAGCTGTGAGAGTTTCTCAGACTTTCCTTGTTTTTGATGCCCTTGACAGTTGTTTATTTTGTGGTAACAGCCTTATTGAGATACAATTCACATACCATACAATTTGCCCATTCGAAGTGTGAAGTTCCACAGAGTTGTGAAACCATCATCACAATCAATTTTAAAACATTTAAATCACCTTAGAAGGAAGCCCCACACCCTTTATCTTCCCCGATCTCCTCATCCTCCCAGCCCTATGCAGCCACTAATTTACTTTCTGTCTCTATAGATTTGCCTAATCTGGATCGTTCATACTGATTGAATCATATGATATGTAGCCTTTTGTGACTGGATTTTTTCACTTAACATAACGGTTTCAAGATTCATTCATGTTGTAGCATATATCACACTTCATTCCTTTTTATGGCTGAATAACATTCTATTATATGTATATATCACATTTTGTTTATCATTCATCAGTTGATAGACATTTGTGTTAGGTCTGGGTGGAGGGCAAACAGGTGGCAAGGCAGGTAGAGGAAGTGGCTAAAGGTGGAGAGCGGGAACTGTTATATAACTCCAACCTAGTACGTAACCTGTTATGTAACCTCAACCTGTCAATCACCCAAAGGTGGGAAATGGCAACCAATCCAACCCAGGAGAGAGTGGGGACAAACTAGTGAGCATATAAAAGGCAGTGTGTGCTAAGACTTCAGGGTCTTCTCCACTCGTGGAGAATGACCCGTCTCTCCCTCTGAGACACACTTTTGCTTTGCAATAAATGCTGCATGTGTAGGATTGTTTTGTATTTGTGATCACTCCATCATCGGCTCAACTCAGTACCAGTACTCATTCCTGACACCGGGAACCGAGGACCAGGGAACATTGAGGCAGACCTAACATTTGGGTGGTTTCTACTTTTTAACTATTAGGAATAATGCTTAAAAACTATTAGGAATAAATTTCTTTCAACAACATTTTCAGTGTATAAGTCTTGAATTTCTTTTGTTAGATTTATGGCTAAGTATTTTGTTCTTGTCAATGCTATTGTAAATGGAATTGTTTTTCTTAATTTTATTTTCAAATTGTTCATTGAAAGAGTATAAAAATACAACTTTTTTAGGATATTAATCTTGTATCCTGCAACCCTGCTGAACTCATTTATTAGCTTTAACAGTTTTTTTGTGGATTCTTTCTTTAGAGTTTTCTGTATATAAGATCATGTCATCTCGGGATAGAAAAAGTTTTACTTCTTCCCTTCCAATATGGATGCCATTCATTTTTTTTTTTCTTGATCAATTGCCCTGGGTAGAACCTTTAGTACAATATTGAATAGAAGTGGTGAGAGTGGGCATCCAGGTATTGTTCCTGATTTGGGGGGAAAGCATTCAGTCTTTTACATTTAAGTATTATTTTAGCTGTGGGTTTTCAGATGCCCTTTATCAGATTGAGGAAGATCCCTTCTATTCTTGGTCTAGGGGTGAAAAGGGTCACAGCTGACACTCCTGTAACAAGACAGGTTAACAAGAGAAAAGCATAACAGATTTATTTAATCACATCTTACCTGACAGGGAGACTTCAGAATGAAGACCCAAAGATACAGGAAAAACTATCCATTTTCATGCTTAGGTTCTATGAAGAATGAATGGCAATATAGAAATATGATTGAACAAAAAAGGATGATGTAATACTAGTAAACTGAGGTGGGCAAACCCAGAGGGCCTGTCTGTTCAGATTCTTCTTGGCCTCGTCCTGCAGCGTTCTTTCCTCCCAGATGTGGAGCAAGACCCTTTCTGGGGTGGGGATCTTATGATCTACTATCAAATAAGGTAGGTCAGAGAATTTATTTATGGTACTCTCTCATACAGAAAGAAGGGGGAAGGTTAGAGTACTATTTTTAAGTGTTATAGCTTGCTTTGGGGAAAAAGGGTTCTGGTTACTCTGGCCCGCTTTGACAAAGAGGAATTTTGGTTTCTGTGGCTTGCCTTGGGGAAGAATGAGTTTTGAAAGACAGGAGGATAAGGGAAGGTCATGGAGAAACTTTGCTTCTGAGACTGCTCCAAAGTGAGGCCCTTACTTTGGGGTATCATTCCCTAAGCCCCAACACTAGTTTATTATGAAAGGGTGTTGGATTTTGTTCAATGTTTTTCTACATCTATTATATTAAGATAATCATGTGGTTTTGTTTATTATTTTATTGAGGTAATGTATTATATTGATTAATTTTCAGATGTTAAGCCAACATTGGATTCCTGGGATAAATCCTACTTGGTCGTGATGTATAATCCTTTTTATATACAACTGGATTTGGTTTGCTGGTACTCTGTTGAGGATTTTTGCATCGATTTCCATGTTGTTTCCTTTTCTTGTGATGTTTGTCTGGTTTTGGTATTAGGGTAATGAATCTTCCTTCCCTTTCTATTTTTTTGGAAGATTGGTGTGAATTCAATTCTTTAAATGTCTAGTAGAATTCACCAATGAAGCCATCTGATTCTGGGCTTTGTGTATATGAAAAGTGTTTTGATTACTAACTCAATTTTTTATTTATTATAGGTCTATTCAAGTTTTTTATTTCTTTTTGAGTCCATTTTGGTAGTTTGTCTCTTTCTAGAAAGTTGTCTACTTCACCTAAGTTATATAATTTGTTTATGTACAATTGTTCACAGTGTTCCCATATAATACTTTTATTTCTGTAAGGGTGATAGTAATGTCCCCTCTTTCATTCCTGATTTTAGTAATTTGAATCTTCTCTCTTTTTCTTGGTCAGTCCAGCTCAAAGTTTTCAATTTTCTTGATCTTTTCAAAGAACTAACTTTTGGTTTCATCAAATTTTCCTTATTTTTTATTCTTAATTTAGTTTCACTTTAATATTTATTATTTCCTTCTGCTTGGTTTGGGTTTAGTTTGGTCTTTTTCTTCTAGTTTCTTAAGGTTGAAGGTTAGGTTATTGATTTGAGATTTTCTTTTTTAATGCAGGTGTTGAATTTTTGTACACTGTGTCTTTGTACTCATTCACCTCCAAGTATTTTCTAAGTTTCCTTGTGATTTTTTTCTTTGGTTTGTTTTTATTTGGGAGTGTGTTAATTTACACATATTTGTGAATTTCTCAAATTTCCTTCTGTTATTGATTTCTAATTTCATTCCATTGTGGACAGAAGACATATTTTGTATGATTTCAATCCTTTTAAATTTACTAAAACTTGTTTTGTGGCCTAACATGTATTCTATCCTGGAGAATGTTCCATGTACACTTGAGAAGCGTGTGTATATTCTGTCATTGGGTGGTGTGCTGTATAGATGTTCGTTGGGTCTACTTGGTTTATAATGGGGTGTTCAAGTCTTCTGTTTCTTTGTTTATCTTTTGTTTAGTTGTTCTATTCATTATTGAAAATGGGGTATTGAAATCTCCCACAATTATTGTAGAACTGTCTATTTCTCCCATCAATTCTGTAATTTGTTGTTGCTTCTTATATTTTGGGGCTCTGTTGTTAGGTATATACATGCTTATAATTATTATATCTCCTTGGTGGATTGACACTTCTGTCATTATAAAATATTCTTATTTGTCTCTAATAATAATTTTGTCTTAAAGTCTATTTTGTCTTACATTAGTATAGCAACTCCAGCTTTCTCTTTGTTACTGTTTTCATTATGATCTTTCCCTATCTTTTACTTTCAACATATTTGTGTCTTTGAATGTAAAATGAATCTCTTATAGGAAGAACATAGTTGAATCGCATTTTTTAATTCATTCTGCCAATCTCTACCTTTAATTGGAGAGTTTAATTCATTTAAACTTAATGTAATTACTGCCATTTTACTATTTATGTCTGCCATTTTGCTATTTATATTCTATAAGTCGTCTTTTTTGTTTCTTGTTTCCTTCATTACTGCCTTCTTTTGTGTTAGATTTTTTTAGTGTATCATTTAAATTTCCTTATTATTTCCTTTACCATATATTATTGAGTTATTTTCTTAGTGGTTGTCCTGAAAATTACCATTGAAATCTTATTTTATAACAATCCAATTCAAATTAATACCAATTTAATTTCAATAATATACACAAACTTTGCTCCTATATAGCTGCAGTTCCCCCTTCCTTTATGTTTTTGTCCCAAATTACATCTTTATACATTTTGTACCCATCAACTTAGCTTTATAATTTTACCTTAGGAATAAAAAAGGAGTTATAAACAAAAAATACATTTAAAATGTCATTTATATTTAACTAGGTAGTTAATTTTACTGGTGCTCTTTATTTCTTCATGTAGATTTGAATTACTGCCTAGTGTCCTTTCATTCCAGCCTGAAGGACTCCCTTCAGTATTTCTTATAGAGTAGGTCTGCTAGTGATGAACTCTCTGAGATTTTGTTTATTTGGGAATGTCTAGAATTTCCCTTAATTTTTTGAAAGATAGATTTTCTGGATATAGAATTTTTGGTTGACAGTTTTTGTTTTCTTTCAGCACTTTTAGCATGGCCTACTAACCTCCAGGGTTTCTGATGAGAAATTACCTATTAACCTTATTGAGGATTCCTTATTCATGAAAAGACATTTTTATTTTGCTGCTTTCAATAGTCTCTCTTTGTCTTTGGCTTTTGACTGTTCGATTATGATGTGTCTAGAAGTGGATCTCTGAGTTTATTCTACTTGGAGGTCATTGACCTTTTTGGACGTATCAATTCAATGTCTTTCGTTAAATTTGGGAAGTTTTCACTCCTTATTTCTTTAAATTTTTTTTTCTGCATGCTCCTGCTCTCACTTACTCTCACCTTCTTGCCCTCTTCTCTCCTTTCCTTCTGAGAGTCTTACTATTTTTGTGTTGGTGTGTGAGGCTCACAGGACATAGGTCTGTGAGGCTCTGTTCATTTTTTCTACTCTCTTTTTCCTCTCTATTCCTCAGATTGAATAATTTCAATCAACCTGTCTTCATATTCACTGATTCTTTCTTCTGCCTGCTTACATCTGCATTACATCTTATGGTGAGCCCACCTAGTGAACTTTTAATTTCAGTTATACTTTTAACTCCAGCTTTTCTATTTGGTTCTTTTTTATAATTTATCTTTGTTGATATTTTCTTGATAGTGACACATTTTTCTCCTGATTTCTTTTGTTCTTTAGACATGATGTGTTGTTTGTTTGTTTTACTCTTTGAACATATTTTAAATAGCTGATTTAAATAGCTGATTTAAAGTCAGCTATTTAAAATAGTGTGTGTTGTATCCAACAAGTAATTTTTTCATTCCTCATCCCCTTTTACCCTCCTACCTTTGGAGTCTTCACTGTCTATGATTCCACACTGTATGACCGTGGGTACCCACAGTTTAGCTCCTACTGATAGTGAGAACATACTGTATTTGATTTTCTATTCCTGAGTTACTTCACTTAGGATAATGGCCTCAAGTTCCATTTTGTAGATTGTCTATTTACTCTGTTGATAATTTCTTTTGCTGTGCAGAAGGAGTTTTAGTTTAATTACATCCCATTTATTTATTTTTGTTTTCGCTTTTTGGGTCTTAGTCATAAATTCTTTACCTAGACCAATGTTGAAGATAGTTTTTCCTAGGTTTTCTTTTAATATTTTTATGGTTTCAGGTTCTTACATTTAAGTCTTTAATCCATGTTGACTTAATTTTTGTATATGGTGAGAGATAAGGATTCAGTTTCATTCTTCTGCATGTGGCTATCCCAGCACCATTTATTGAATAGTGTGTCTTTTCCCAAGTGTATGTTTTTGTCTGCTTTGTTAAAGATCAGCTGGTTGCTGGTATATGGCTTTATTTCTAGGTTCTCTATTCTGTTCCATTTATCTATGGGTCTAATTTTATACCAGTACCATGATGTTTTGGTTATATGGATTTGTAGTAAAATTTGAAGTCAGGTACTGTGATACCTCCAGTTTTTTTCTTTTTGTTTAGGATTGCTTTGGCTATTCAGGCTCTTTTTTGGTTTCATATGAATTTTAGAATTGTGTTTTCTAATTCTGTGAAGAATCATGTTGGTATTTTGGTAGGAATGGCAATGAATCTGTAGATTTCTTTGGGAAGTATAGTCATTTTAACAATATTGATTCTTCCAATCCATGGGCATGGGATATTTTTCCATTCGTTCATGTCATCTAGGATGTCTTTTATCAATGTTTTGTGGTTTTTCTTATCGAGATCTTTCACCTCCTTGGTTAAGTATATTCCTAGGCATTTTTTGCAGGTATTGTAAGTGGGATTGAGTTCTTTATTTGATTCTCAGCTAGGTCATAATTGGTGTATAGCAATGCTACTGATTTGTGTATGTTGATTTTGTAACTTAAGACTTTACTGAATTCATTTAGCAAATAGGAGCCTTTTAGAGGAGTCTTTAGGGTTTTCTATGTATAAGGTCATATCATCAGCAAAGAGAGATACTTTGACTTCCTTTTTTCCTATATGGAGGCCCTTTATTTCTTTCTCTTGCCTGATTGCTCTGGCTAGGATTTCCAGTATTATGTTGAATAGAAGCGGTGAAAGAGGGCACCCTTCTCTCGTTCTAGCTCTTAGGGGGAATGCTTTCAACTTTTTCCAATTCAGTAAGATGTTGGCTGTGGGTTTGTCTTAAATGCCTTTTATTATTTTGAAGTATGTTCCTTCTATGCTTAGTTTGCTGAGGGTTTTTATCATGAAGAGATGCTGAATTTTATTGAATGTATTTTCTGTGTCTATTGAGATGATCATGTGGTTTTTGTTTTTAATTCTGTTTGTAGTGATTCATATTTATTGACTTACATATGTTGAGCCATCCCTGCATCCCTGGGATAAAACCCACTTGATTGTGGTGTATTATCTTTTTGGCATGCTGTTAGATTTGGTTTGCAAGTATTTTGATGAAGATTTTTGCATCTATGTTCATCAGGGATATTGGTCTGTGGTTTTCTTTTTTGGTTGTTTCTTTTCTTGGCTTTGGTATCAAGGTTATACTGGCTTTGCAGAAAGAGTTAGGGAGGATTCTCTCCTTCTTGATCTTTCAGAACAATTTTGGTAGGATTGGTTATTCTACCAAATACCAGTTATTCTTTGTAGGTCTGGTAGAATTTGGCTGTGAATTGATCTGGTCCTAAGCTTTTTTTATTTGGGAGATTTTTTTTTATTACTGATTTAATCTCCATACTCATTATTGGTCTATTCAGAGTTTCTATTTCTTCCTGATTCAAGCTTGGGGGATTGTATGTTTCTAGGAATTTATACATTTCCTTTGGATTTTCTAACTTGTGGGCATAGAGATGGTCATAGTAGTCTTGGATGACCTTTTGTATTTCCGTGGTATCAGTTGTAATGTCTCCTTTTTCATTTCTGATTGAGCTTATTTGAATCATCTAGGTGGTGGTCTATCAATTTTGTTTATCTTCTCAAAGAACCAACTTTCTGTTTCACTGATCCTTTGTATTTTTTGTTTCAATTTCATTTAGTTCTGCTGTATCTTTTTAATTTCTTGCCTTCTGCTAGCTTTGGGTTTGGTTTGTTCTTGTTTTTCTAGCTCCTTGAGGTTTGAAGTTAGGTTGTTAATTTTTGACCTTTCATTTTGATGTAGGCATTTCATGCTATAAACTTCCATCTTAGCACTACTTTTACTGTATCCCAGAGGTTTTGATAAATTGTGTCATTATTATCATTCATTTCAAAAAATGTTTGAATTTTTATCTTGATTTTATCATTGACCCAAACATCATTCAGGAGCAGATTGTTTTATTTCCATGTATTTGTATAGTTTTGGGAGCTCCTCTTGGAATTGATTTCTAGTTTTATTCCACTATAGTCTGAGAGGATACTTGATATGATTTCAATTTTTAAAAATTTACTGAGACTTGTTTTGTGGCCTAGCATATGGTCTATCTTGGGAAATGTTCCATGTGCTGATGAGAAGAATGTATTTTCTGCAGTTGTTGGGTAGAATGTTCTGCAAATGTTTGTTAGGTCCATTTGTTCTAGTGTCCAGCTTAAGTCCACGGTTTCTTCATTGACTTTCTGCCTTGATGATCTGTCTAGTGCTGTCAGTGGAGTGTGGGTGTTGAAGTTTCCCACTACTGTTGTATTGCTGTCTATCTCTTTTCTTAGGTCTAATAGTATTTGTTTTATGAATCTGGGTGCTCTGGTATTAGGGTCACATATATTTAGGTTTATTATATCTTCTTGTTGAATTGATCCCTTTACCATTATATAATGGGCTTCTTTGTCTTTTTTTTTTTAGCTTTTGTTGATTTAAGGTCTGTTTTATTTGATATCTGTAGCTATTCCTGTTTGCTTTTAATTTCTATTCATGTGGAATATTTTTTCTACCCTTTACCTTGAATCTATAGAAATCTCTCCCAGTTAAGCAAGTCTCTTGAAGACAGCAGATATTTGCATTCTGTGTTTTTATCTATTCCACCAATCTCTATCTTTTAAGTGGGGCATTTAGCCTGTTTATGTTCAAAGTTAATATTGATATATGAGTTTCTGTTCCTGTGATAATGGTAATTGTTACCTAACTGCTTTGTAGTCTTAACTGTGAGATTCTTAAAATAAAACCTATGAGTTTTATGGTTTCATATGTTTTTATGATGGTGAATATCAACCTTTTATTTGCATGCTTAGAACTCCCTTGAGCCTTTCTTGTAAGGCTGGTCTAGAGGTGATGAATTCCCTTGGCATTTGCTCAACTGATAAAGACTTTATTTCTCCTTCACTTGTGAAGCTAAGTTGAGCAGGATACAAAATTCATGGCTGACAGTTCTTTCCTTTGTGGATATTGAAAATAGAACCCCAATCTCTCCTGGCTTGTAAGGTTTCTGCTGAGAAGTCTGCTGTTAGTCTGATGGGCTTTCCTTTATAGGTAATTAGAAATTTTTATCTTGTTGCTTTTAAATTTTCCCCTTCACATTGACTTTAGATAGCCTGATGACTATATACCTTGGTGAAGACCTTTTGGCAATGTATCTCCCTGGTGTTCACTGAGCCTCTTCTATTTGAATGTGTAAATCCCTTACAAGACCAGGGAAGTTTTCCTCAATCATTCCCTCAAATAGACTTTTCTACACTTTTTACTTTTTCTTCTTCTCCCTCAGGAATACCTATGACTCATAGGTTTGGACATTTTACCTAGTCCCATAATTCTAGTACTGTGTTCATTTTTTAAAATTCTTTAAAAAAAAATTTTTTTTTAATTTATTTTTTTAATTTCAGAATATCATGGGGGTACAACACTTTGGCCATACACATTGCCCCTGTTCTGCCCGTGTCAGAGCCACAATCGTGGTCGTCTCCCAAACTGTGCTCCCCACATCCATTCAGTGAGAGTTTTTCCCATCCCTTCCACCCCCCTTCCGCTTGCCCACCCTCAGATGAATGTTATTGCCCTGTGTGATGTAAGTGTTCATCAGTTAGTACCAGTTTGATGGTGAGTACCAGTGGTGCTTGTTTTTCCAATCCTGTGACACTTCGCTTCGAAGAATGGGTTCTAGCTCCAACCAGGATAATACCAGATGTGTTAATTCACTGTTGTTCCTTATTGCTGAGTAATACTCCATGGTATACATATGCCACATTTTATTGATCCACTCGTGTATTGACGGGCACCTGGTTGTTTCCACAACTTACAATTGTGAATTGTGCTGCTATGAACATTCGAGAGCAGATGTCTTTATTATAAATGTCTTTTTTCTTTTGGATAAATACCCAGTAGTGGATTGCTGGGTCAATGGTAATTCTACTTTTAATTCTTTGAGGTATCTCCATATTCTTTTCCATAGAGGTTGTACTAATTTGCAGTCCCACCAGCAGTGTATGAGTGTTCCTATCTGTCCACATCCCCGCCAACATTTGTTATTTGGGGATTTTTTGATATGAGCCAATCTCACTGGAGTTAAGTGATATCTCATTGTGGTTTTGATTTGCATTTCCCTGATGATTAGAGAAGCTGAGCACTTTTTTATATGTTTGCTGGCCATCATTCTGTCTTCTTTGGAAAAGTTTTTGTTCATGTCCTTTGCCCATTTTTTAATAGGGTTGTTTGATTTTTTCTTGTTGATTTTCCTAAGTTCTGTATAGATTCTGGTTATAAGCCCTTTATCAGAGGTGTAGCATGCAAATATTTTCTCCCATTCTGTAGGTTGTCTGTTCACTCTAGTGATAGTTTCCTTGGCTGTGCAGAAGCTTTTCAATTTGATCAGGTCCCACGTATTTATTTTTGTTGCTGCTGTGCTTGCTTTGGGGGTCTTCTTCATAAATTCTTTGCCTAGGCCAATGTCCATAAGAGTTTTTCCAACGTTTTCTTCGAGAATTCTTATGGTTTCATGTCTTAGGTTTAGATCTGTTATCTATTGTGAATTGATTTTTGTGAGAGGTGAGAGGTGTGGGTCCACTTTCAGTCTTCTACATATGGCCATCCAATTTTCCCAGCACCATTTGTTGAATAGGGATTCTTTTCCCCAGTGTACGTTTTTCTGGAATTTGTCAAAGATCAGGTGACTGTATGAGGTTGGTTTTATATTTGGGTTCTCAGTCCTGTTCCATTGGTCTACGTGTCTGTTCTTGTGCCAATACCATGCAGTTTTGGTTACTATAGCCTTGTAGTATAGTTTGAAGTCTGGTAGACAGATGCCTCCCAGTTTGTTCTTTTTGCTTAAGATTGCTTTGGCTAGACGGGGTCTTCTCTGGTTCCACACGAAGCGTAGAATTATTTTTTCTAGATCGGCAAAAAATGATGTTGGTATTTTGATAGGGATTGCATTGATTCTGTAAATTAATTTAGGTAGCAAAGCCATTTTTACTATGTTGACTCTGCCTATCCAAGAGCATGGTAGGGCTTTCCATCTATTTACATCCTCTGCAATTTCCTTTCTCAGTGTTTCATAATTCTCTCTATGTAGGTCTTTGACCTCCTTAGTTAGGTATATTCCTAAATATTTAATTTTCTTTGTTGCTATTGTGAAAGGTATAGCATCTTTAATTTGTTTCTTGGCTTGATTGTTATTAGCATATATGAAGGCTATGGATTTGTGTGTATTAATTTTGTATCCTGAGACTTTGCTGAATTCATTTATCAATTTCAGTAATCTCTTGGTTGAATCTTTGGGGTTTTCTATGTATAATATCATATTGTCTGCGAATAGTGGAAGTTTGACCTCTTCTGCCCCTATCTGGACGCCCCTGATTCCTCTGTCTTGTCTAATTGCTGTGGCCAGGACTTCCAGCACTATGTTGAAAAGAAGTGGAGATAGTGGACACCCTTGTCTGGTGCCAGTTTTAAGGGGGAATGCCTTCAATTTTTCCCCATTCAGTATGATATTGGCTGTGGGTTTATCGTATATGGCTTTAATAGTTTCTAGGAATGAGCCATCTATGCCTATATTGTTAAGAGTTCTTATCATAAAAGGGTGCTGGATTTTGTCAAAAGCCTTAAAAAAATTTTTTTTAGAGACAGAGTCTCACTCTGTTGCCCAAGCTACAGTGCAGTGGTGTCATCATAGCTCACCGCAACCTCAAACTCCTGGGGCTCAAGTGATCCTCTTGCCCCAGCCTCATGATTAGCTGGGACTACAGGCATACACCACCATACCTGGCTGATTTTTCTGTTTTTTGTAGAGATGGGATCTCACTATATTGCCCAGGCTGGTCTTGAACTCCTGGTATCAAGCTAATCTCCTGCCTCAGCTACCCAAAGTGCCAAGATTACAGGTGTGAGCTACCATGCCCAGCTGTTAAATTCTTTTTTCTTTACTTTTGTCTGACTGGGTTAATTCAAAAGACCTATCTTCAAGCTCTGAAATTATTTCTTTAACTTAGTCTATTCTATTATTTGAGCATGCTACTGCATTTTGTAATTCTATCAGTGTGTCTTTCATTTCCAGTTTTTTGTTAAATCTATTTCTTTAGTGAATTTTTCATTTATGTCCTCAATCATTTTTTTTGGTTTCTTTGTGCTTGTTTTCAACTTTCTCTTGGATCTCATGGAATTTACTTATGATCCGTTTTTTGAATTCTTTATCTGTCATTTCAGAATTTTCCTTTTGTTTGGGATCCATTGCTGGAGAGCTAGCATGATCCTTTGGGGATGTCAAAATGGTATTTTTTTCATACAAAGCAGTCAATATTTTAAAACATTTGACAAATGTGAGGTCAAATAAAGACAATCCTTTGAGTGGAGTCTTCCAAGGAACCACCATAATGGTTAAATAATAACTTATTTTTGGTAATGGTGCTGTGTAAGAAAGTTCCAGCCCCATTCTGCTCCTTCTTATACCAGGAATTCATGCTGTTGTTTTTTAAGGCTTCCATAGTGCTGCAGAGTAGGGGATGAGAAATAGTAAGCTAAAATGCCACAAAACTTCCTGTTCTTAGTAAGATTCAGTCTTTGTTTGTTTTTTGTTTTGACTAAATGTTTCCAAAGTTGCTGCAAGCCTGAAATTAATTTCTAGAGTTTTTAAAGAGTTGATTTTGACAATGTTTGCCAGTTCTTTTCATTGCTTTTATGGGGGGAGAACTTTGGGACATCCTTATTCTGATGTTTTTGCTGATGTGTCAACCTTGATAGTTTTGAGCACTAGTCAGATATTTTATAGACTCCCTCCAGTCAGATTTGTTTGATATTTTTTTCATGATTAGACTGGAGTTATGGTTTGTGGGGAAGAATACCACAGAAGTAAAGTGCCATTCCCACTACATCATATCAAGGAGGCATACTATCAGCATGACTTATCATGTAGGTGCTGACCTTGATCACCTGAATGGAGTAGTATTTGTGTTCTTTCCCCACGGTAATGTTATTACAGCCCTCCACCTTTCTGTACTGTAGTTTGTGGAAGGAAGTTACTAGGCACAACACACTCTTAAGAAGTGGGAAGCTAGACTCCATGTACTTGAGGGTAGAGTTGCTATTATATATTATTTTGAATACTGCAGGGAGATTTATCTATTTCCTTCAATTATTTATTTATTCAATGATTTATTTATATCAGTAAAACTCATGGTTATTTATTTTATGCTTTTTGGCTCTAACTCTATACTACCTTATGTATTTTGTTGCTCAAAATGTTCCAGCTTTGATCATTGGGTGCTCTTTCAGTCGGCTTCAGTGTACCTTTGAACAAGAATTTTTTTTTAAAAAGAAATTTCAAATTTCTTTTTTAAAAAATTTGAAAAGGAATTTGATTACACTCAAACTTGATTTGATAATTGTTTATAGAATTTTACATCATGTGAATACAAAAGGAGTTTTTTCTATGTCTACATACGTGTTTTAAAAATGGATGTGGCCATGAAGAAAACCTTAATTTTTTCTGACCATTTTCTGATTATAATGCAATAATGTTGGAAGCAAATAATGAAACAGTGACAAAACAAAGTCTTAATTACTTGGAAATTAAAAACACATTCTTATAAAACCCTTGAATTAGAGAGGAAAATTAAAAGAAATCACAAGTGAAATAAAATAGCCCAGAAAAGCTGAACTTTCCAAAACCTAGAGCTTTATGTACCTTCATTTTTAAAGAAGACAGAAATATTAAAGGCACAAAATATTCATTATACAAAGTTAGAAAAAGTAACTGAATAAACTAAGTAAACTAAGTAACTAAGAGGAGGGAATAATAGAGATAAAAAAGTTGAAATAATAAAACAGAAAAAGAGAAAAAGATAAATCCAGAAATTGGTTTCTTTGCAAAAAAATCAACAAAGCAGAAACACTTGCAAGCCTAATTAAGGCTAGAAAAAGAGAACAAAAATAGGCAAGATTTGCAATGAGCTAGGGGGTATAACCATTTAAAAATTACAAAAGAATACTGCATGCAACTCTGTGACATCTAGATTTAAAACCTAAAGGAAATAGATAATTCCTAGCAAAATAAAAATTACTAAATTTTACTCAGGAATTGGAAAACTTGAATAAACTAATGATGATAGGAAAACCTAAAATTTGATTCAGGTTTTATCATTGGTAAGGGCACCAGGGTCAAGGTGACTTTATTTTTTGGAGAATATATTATTCCAATGTTATTTAGATATTTCAGGCCATGGAAAATTCAAACCTCTCACATGCACTTAATGAAACCAGCATAATTTTAACACCAATTCATGATAATTCTCGTACAAATTTTGCTATAAACCAATATGTCTTATGAATATAGAAGCATTGCTGAACTCTATTTGCTAATACTTTTAGAATTTTTGTATCAAAACAATAACTCTAAGTATGATTTATTCAAGGAATACAAGGCCAATATTGTAATCTATCAATGTAATCCATTATAATAATGCAGTAAAGGGGAAAGTCATATTATATTAATAGGTACAGAGAGATATTTGATAGAATTCAGTAGCTATTAAAATTATGAGTAAAATAGCAATGAAAGGAAACTATTTGAATTATGACTATGAATCATGGTTTAAAAATACCAATAGCAAAAATGAACTTAAACAGAAAATAAACTAAATTCTGTTAATCTGACAATAGGTGAGGGATGTATGAGGTAATCAGTATTTAGTATTGAGTCTCTAAAAATGGCAACAATACAAAGCATGAAATAAAACTGATATAAATACTGGGGAAAAAAGAGTAACAACTATGTTTTTGCTAATGGTTATCTATAAACTTAGAAAATTCAAAGGTTAGGTTATGTAGGGTTTTTTTTATTTTTTTTAAAAGCTGTCAAAATTTGGAAATGTGGCTAGATATAAATAATATAAAAAATGAATTACATTTATCCTAGAAATCAGTACATAAAAATGTGAAAGCATTGTTTATAAAAGACAGGTTATATAGCGTTTAGAATAAAATTTACATTTATTTTAAAGGTACAGAACCTATTTGAAGATAATTATAAAATCTTACCAATAATAGAAAGTTCTCCCCAAGAAATTTTTTCTTGAATGGGCTCACTTATTTTAAGTGTCAGTTCTGCCTACACAAATATATAAACCTCGTGTAATTCAAATTAGTAATATGGATACTTTAAAAAATCTGGATGAATAATCCTAGAATATATATTAAAAAATAAGTACCTAGGAATAACCTAGAAAACTATGAAGAATATCTATCTTGGAGAATTCGTCTTTTGAAATTATACCATTATAGTGAGATACAAGGGCAGGATGTGATTAGCGGAAGAATCCAGAGCGGCATCCAGAGTGAGAAGTGAGAACGGGTTTCAGAGGGGAGCCTGGAGTGACTGGATTGCCTGCTAATCTAATAAAGGGGGTATTAAAACAAATACACAAGTAAAAGATTATACCGTGAAGTCGCTGCTTTTAAATCAATGTCGTACTTGTATGGGAATAGACAGGAAAGAGACGTCAAATTAAGTACTAATACTTGAGAATTTAACATATGGCAAAAATGGTTAATTCTATGGGGAAAAATGGATTAGTCAATAACTGTACTAGAACAATTTGCCATCCGGCTATGTTGATTCTCATCTTACACCTTTTCCAAAAATAAGTTTCTCACAGGCTTCCCTAGGGTTCCAGTTATGTTGGACCAAGGCCATACTGGGTAAACTGCTCACCCTTCCTGCTATACAGAAACTAATAGTAAAATGTGGACACAATACAAATGAAAACAAGTATAAAACCTGGACATAATCCAAGAGTAATTGCCTGCAAGTGTGAGAGAGGAAGGGAAACAGACAGACGCTAGTGGGATGTGCCTGCTTACTTGGAGGCAGGGAGATGGACCTCCACAAGTAAGGTCCTGTCTCTGCGGCTCCGCACTGCGCACACAGCAGCTGTAGGGGTGCCTGCGGACAAACCTGCCTTTTTTCTGGCCTGAGGAACCAGAAAATTGAAGTTGGACTACTGTGAACACTGAAGAGGATGGGGGAGGTGTCTGTGTGCCCACATCTGACTTACCCTAAACCATGCATACGCAGGAGATGTTACTGCAAGCTCGGCACTTGTCCTCGCGGCCACGTCAGAAGAATGAGAACAAGTGGTTTGAGGAGAAGGGAAGTTCATTACTTCGCTGGCAAAGGAGGAAAATGGTAGACTTTCTCATTTCAAAATCCAAATTCTTGGACATAAGCAGAAATACAGAGCTTTTAAAGGGAAGGCCCTCAGTTCTAAGCTACTGGCTTAATGATTCTGATTGTCCCATCTCTGCCAAAGACAAAGCCTGTGACCTCTGCTCACCTGGGCCCACCTGGGAGGCTGGCCCCAACCTGGGATGGCTGAGCTATGGCCTGCAACACAAAGAACAAAACACATTTCCCTGCCCCTCCAGACCACCTTCCTGAGGCCAGGCCACAGTTCCCAAAAAAGAGTGAGGGAAGTTTTAAAGAGACAGGAAAAATTTTTGCTGTTTGTTTTTTCCCCAGGCCATCCCCTCTGTTACATACTCCCCACTCTCAATTTTATGCTTCCATGTCTATGGGAGGAGGGTGACTACTCTGTTACAGGTACTCCAAACAACTCAGTTAAAGACAAAAGATCTGAACTGAGACCACAGCCACTACTTGAGAAACAGAGTTTGAAGTTTAAGCCCAGGCAAGAAAATTACCTGCTAGATCAAAGTTTAAAAAAAAAACTCATAAGAGAAAAATAACAGAATTCAGAATTTACACTTAACATTAATAATATCCAGGATATAATTCAAAATTATCTAATACAAAAAATTAAGAAAATGGAGCATGTTCTCAAGAGACTATGACTATTGTAAGTATTCTTAATGAAGTAAAAAATTATATATTTTCAATGAATGAAAATTTCAGCATAGAAAAGGAAATCGTAGCAGAGAAATAGAAAGGGAAATTTTAGAACTGAAACATACAATTTCTGAAATTAAAAATTCATTGGATGGATTTAAATTCAAATGGATATGACAGAGGAAAAGTAAATGAATTTGAAGACAGAGTAATAAATAAAATGAAGACAAAGTGATGAAGAAAGAGGATTAAAAAATAGTTCAATTTGTTTTTTAACATATCTCCTATGTCTCTACTTGTCATGTTCAATCTTCCTCTAGCTTCTTGAACATATGGAATGCAGTTACAATGACTGTTTTAATGTCCTTATCTACTAACTCCATCATCAGTGTCATTTCTGGGGCAGTTTGATTGATTGACTTTTCTCCATATCATGGGTTGTATTTGTGCTACTTTTTTGCATGCTTCATTATATTTGAATGCATGCCAAGCTTTGTGAAATTTCCTTTGTTGCGTGCTGTACATTGTTGTATTCCTATAAATATACTTGAGCTTCATTCTAGGATGCAGTTAAGTTACTTGGAAACAATTTTATCCTGTTGGGTTTTTTTTTAAGCTTTGTTAGGAGGGAATAGAGCAACATTTAGTTTCTCCACTATGAGGCAAAACTCTTTTGAATCTTCTACCAATCCCTGTAATTAGGAGGATTTTCCACTCCAGATGGTGTGAACAGGCACTATTTTGGCCCTTTTCTGGGATCTTTCCCTTGAATCCTTTTGGTAGTTTGCTCACATGCATGTGCTGAAGAGTGCTGGGAACCTTGTAGATCTCCAGAGTTCTCTTTCTTTACAGCCTTCTTCTCTTCAGTTTCTTGCCCTGTGAATACTAGCCACCTCTGCAGCCCCCATCCTAGCTCAGCTTAGGGAGATGCTGTGCTCCACCTGAGTTGCCTCTCCCTGTGCTGCATCAGGAAATTCTCTCTAGGCCGTAGCTAGGGCAACTGTAGGGTTCACCTCATTTGTATACCATCTCTCAGGAATCACTGTCCTTCTTTACTTGATGTCTAATGTCTTGAAAAACTTTCTTTAATATATTTCATCCAATTTGTTACTTGTTTCAAGAAGGGAGGAAAATCTGTTCCTTGTTACTCCATCTACTTTGGGCTCCCTCAGTAGCCACATCTGCACTACTGGGCTCTGTATCTGGGATGTTCCTGGCCTGGGAAGATGAAAACCAATAGGCTTTTTGAAGAAATTGAGAAACAGATTAAAAAATTATATAGAAAGTACTTAGAATAGCCAATACAATTTTGAAAAAGGAGAATCAATTTGGAAGACACACTATCTGATTTCAAGACTTACTATACATCTATAGTGATCAAGAATGGCATAAGGATAGTCATATAGACCAATGGAATAGAACAGAGTCCAGAAATAGACCCACACTTATATATATGATCAACTGAGTGTGAAAGCAAGTCAATGGGGAAAGAATAGACTTTTCAACAAATGGTGCTGGAACAATTGTATATTCATATGCAAAGAAAATGAACACACACCCTTACCTAACACAATATAAAAAATTAACTCCAAGTGGATCATAGACCTAAATGTTAGAGCTAAAACTATAAAGTTGCTGGAAGAAAACAAAGGAGAAATATCTTTGTGAATAGGAGATAAAAAGCATGAAATGTGAATTAAAAATTGATAAAATGGACTTCATTCAGATTAAAAGCTCTTAGATTTTCAGAAACACAGTTAAGAAAATAAAAAAGCAAGACATAGGAAGAAATTTTTTATAAAACATACATCAGACATAAGACTTGTACCTAGAATATGTAAAGAACTCTTGAATTATAAGATTCAAGAATAAGAAATCAAATAACGCAATAAAAAATGGGCATAAGGTCTTTGTAAAACAAGGACCAAATTTTTGAGCAGACATTTGAAAAATGAAGATATGTCAATGGGCAATAAGCATATAAAATATTTTCAACATCACTAGTCATCATAGAAATGCCAACTAAAAACTATCATGGTATGCCTACTAGACTGGCTCAAGTGAAAAATACTGACAATTCCAAGTGTTGGTGATGATGTAGAACAATTGTAGCTCTCACTCATTGCTGGTTAAAATGCAAAATGGTGCAGTCACTTTGGAAAACAGTATGATAGTACCTCTAGTTTTATGGTGTTTCCTTGCCACGTGACCCAGAAGTTCCATTCCTAGGTAGTTACCCAAGAGAAATAAAAACATGTTCACAAAGACATGTACACAAATGTTTATAGCAGGATAATTTATAATAGACAATAGCTGGTGAATGGATAAACAAATTGTGGTTTATCTATACTATGTAATTCTACACTGCTATAAGAAGTAACAAAAGATTAATGCACTCAACATCATGGATGAATCTCAAAATCATTATGCTAAATGAAAGAAGTCAAATGCAAAAATCTATACTGGATGATTCCATTTATACAGAATTCTAGAAAAAGACAAAACTATAATAACAGAAAGCAGATCAGTGATTTCCTGGGGTGGGGGTGGGGGTTGCAAAGGGGCATGGGAAACCATTTTATGGTGATGGAACTGTTCCTTATCTTGATTGTGATTACTTGATCTTCTATAATTACCACAATACATCAAACTGTACACTTAAAATAGGCATATTTTATTTTATATAAATAATACCTTAATGTTTAAAAAAAGAAAAACAGGTTTTTCATGACTAAAATACTCAAATATAAAAAACAAACAAACAAACTCTTTCAAGAAAACCTTGCAACTTGGGTCAGGATGAGCTTCTTAATAAGACAAGAGACTTGACTATAAAAGAAGAAATTATCATTTCTTCTATAAAAGATAATAATTGTTATCATTTCTTCTATAAAAGAAATGATAATTATTATCGTTTCTTCTATAAAAGAAATGATAATTACCTTTGTGTGGTTAAAGGAACAATTAAAAGCAATGGACAAGTAGATCAAGAAAAAAGTATAATGCAAATGACAGACAGGTAAGTTGCCCATATTATTCAAAATGCTTCTTCAAACTGACAAGAAAAACAACACTGTTAAAAAAAAACTGGCTAAGGAAAAGTTATAAAAGAGCAAAAAATTTAAATGGCTACAGGAATGTATGAAAAGATGCTTAAATTCATTGATAGCCAAGAGAATGCAAATTTAAAGAGTAATGAGACTCCAGTTTACATTTGTTAGAAAGAGCTACAACACTCAATACTTCCAGGGATTTAAGGAAAATAATACTCTTATATTCCTGGTAGAAATGTGCAGGGTCATAGTGAAAGTAATCTAGCAGCATCTGTGAAAAATAAAAACACATGTACCGTTTAATCTTACCAGGCCTCTCCAGAGAATGCCAATAGAAATAGAAGCAGATGTATTAATGGAAGTATTAATGCACTAAAATGTTTATTGCAACATTGTTTTTAATGCCACAAAACCAGGTCAAAGTAGATGCTTATCAAGTGGGGAATACTAGTTAAATAAATTATACTGCATGCATACTACCTTCTATTGAGCAATCAGTAAAATGAATGAATTAGAGCTATAGTAGGTGAATTTACTCTACCACTTACCAATAGTAAGAGATACAAGATCCAGAAAAGGGTGTAAAATCTTGTATTTTTTTGTAAAACAAAGACTAAAACCCCACATTACACACATGTATTTCTATGTATATTTGTTTATGTATATTTGTATAGTATTATGAGCGTGAAAGAAAAATATGGAAAGATACATATCAGATTTTTAAACCCTTCTACCAAGGTGACCCATGTTGTTTGTATATCATGTGTAAATAGGAGTAGAGTCAAGCAACAAACCAAACCAACCAACCAACCAACTAACAAGTCTACATTTGAAAAGCTTGGCTATTATTACATATGGCAAGGTAGGTAGCAGGCAGTGTAGGTAGGTTATTCTTCACTTGTAAACAATCCATTATCACAGTGCATTAATGTAAAAGACCTTTTTTTCCTGCTCATGCAAAGTCTGAGGGTCTGGAAGACTTACCAGGGCAATTTTCTCAATGGTTTGGCTTAACCCTCCACGCCATTTAGGTCTTATGGAATCTTCCTATCGACACATGTTTTCATGATTATTGCAGCAGGGAAAGGGAGAACATAGAGAATTGTGTACCAGCAAATAAAGATTTTCTCCTGGAACTGAAGCATGTCATCTTGCTCTCCCCCTCCCCCCGCCCCCTGCAATCAAGGCACATGGCCTTGTACAAGTTTAACCAGTCAGGTAAATCTGTTCCTCCTGTGCTGCTCTGGAAGGGGATGAGGAATGGACATACTGATGAGCAGCAATAATATATACTATATACACTGCAGATAATATATACTGCATATACATTTATAAAATTATTTATTTACATAAAGAAACTGAGCTTTAAAATGATTTTGAAATGGTTTATACTTTATAAATAAGCAACTTACCAAATATGGAAATGAACAATTAAAATGATACTATATATCTCAGCAGATTGAGTAAGATTATAAAGATTGCTAAAATCCAGTGATCATGAAAGTGTGGGAAGAGAAACTCTCATATGCTTCTGGTGTGAGAATAAATTTGTACATTTCTGAAATATAATCAGGCTGAAGATATCAAAATGTAGTATTTGAATTCTCTTTCGGGCCAGTAATATGACTTACAAGAATTCACCGTTGAAAACAATCAGATAGGTGCATGCGGAAGAATGTAAAGAAATGTTCACTGGAGCATAATAAAAGGGAAAATAGTTTATAAGGAAATCTTTTAGGGATGAGGTAGTTAATGTATGGTAAATGCATAAAATAGAATACAATGACAGCTGCTAAGAGACATGAGATGGATTTAATTTGTTTTAACATACAAAGATGTTCAAAGCATGTGTTTTCGTTATTTATTGTTAATGCTATAAACAATGTCAGAACTTAGGGGTTTAAAGCAACTATTTTATTCTGCTTCTGTTTTTGTAGAACAGGAATCAAGAAGGTTGGATGAGGTCAGGGGTGGTGGCTCACGCCTGTAATCCTAGCACTCTGGGAGTCCGAGGCGGGAGGATCACTTGAGGTCAGGAGTTCAAGACCAGCCGGAGCAAGAGCGAGACCCCATCTCTACTAAATATAGAAAAATTAGCCAGGTGTCATGGCTCGCGCCTGTAGTCCCAGCTACTCGGGAAGCTGAGGCAGGAGGATCCCTTGAGCCCAGGAGTTTGAGGTTGCTGTGAGCTAGGCTGATGCCATGGCACTCTAGCCTGGGCAACAGAGCGAGACTCTGTCTAAAAATAAATAAATAAATAAATAAATAAATAAATAAATAACTTGCATGGTTTGTCTTATAGACAGCTGGGTCAGCTGGGGCAGAAGGATCCACTTCTGAGATGTCTTCTTCACTTACATGTTTGATATCTTGGTGCTCCTTGGTTTCTTTACCTCTCAACAAGGAATCTCATCTTCCAGACCTTCTTAGATCTCCTGACAGCATGGTGGTCTCAGGGTAGTCTTATTCTTACATGGTGACTGGTTTCCAAGAAGCAGGAAGTGGAAGTTGCCAGGCCAGTTAAGGGCTATGCACAGAATTAATTTAACATTATGTCAGCTCTATTCTATTGATTTAAGCAATCCAAAAGTCTGCTCAGATTCAGGGGGGTGGGGAAATAACATTTCTTGATGACAGAGTGACAAGGATATTTGCAAGAAACTATGCAGGATGAGGGATATTATTGTGGCCATCTTTGGAAAATTTAGTCTGTCACAGTATCATGTGATTCAATTTATGTAACTATTCGTGCTTCTTTAAATATTTAGAAAAATACAGACATAAAATAACGTTTCTGTGGGGCATAACAATTTTGGGTAGAATTTTGGGTAGCAACTTCTACTTTTAGATTCTTCAGTGTTTGATTTTCATTTTTACAGTAAACATGAATCACTTTTATAACCAGCAAAATTTTTTAAAATCTCAATTTTGATATTAAAAATGTAATTTCTTAAAACATAAAAGAAATAAGTTGTTTAAAATTGTTTAAAAAAGTTGTTAAAATTCTTACAGAATTTGCAGTGCCCAAAGCATGCATTCAAAGGGATTTTTTTTTTTTTAGCTTGTGGAAAATTTCAGGAGGGACCTCTACATTTAAGTTTCCATATTTGCAGATGGAGTAGGAGTGATAGATTTTTAGCAAAATTGAATTTGAATAATGGATTTAAATAATAGAAGCCATTATTCAGGATGAGCTTAATGTAGTCCCCACCCAGATGAAAGATGCAGGGCAGGCAATGAGCAGATAAAAGTCTTACAGTTGCCCAATACAAATTATGTTGTATTAAAAACTAAAACAAAAAATTAAAAGTGAAGTGGACCAAAAACTTCAAGAAGGAAGGGCTTAGGGGTTAAGTGCCCTTTTCAGCAATCAGAAAAAATGATCTCAGTCTTTAGCAGGCATCTGTCTAGTTCCTACTCTCTATTTTCAACAGCAATCGTTCCTGTAGCTGTGAGTTATCAGAATTACAACAAATGTGTATATTTGAAGATTTGTCACTGCTTTCGCCTGTCCTCTCAAACATACCCAGAAGTCATAATGCTGGAATTACACTGACATAATCATCCCCATGGAAACAGAGCCTGGTGTCATAAACATGGCATTATGACTTCTCAGCAGGAGGAGGCAGATGGAATTTTGGCACAGAATGTGTAAGACTTATTCAAAAACACAAATGTCTCAGAGAATAACACCAAGGCAAAATAAATAAATAAATAAAAGGGCATGGAACTGCCCCTGTAACTTTTTTTTTTTTTTTTTTTACATTTTCCAGGGATTTGTTTACCTCTGGCAGGACTTGATTTTACCTATTCTCTTTCTTTTTCGTTGTTATGTTGGCATGGCATGTTCTCATCTTAGTCTTGGCTGTTCAGGCTGGCAGGGGCTGCATTTACAGATGGAGAAGTTGAGACCCAGAGAAGGGAATGGACTTGCTCAAGTCACCTAGCAAGTTAGTGGCCCTGCTGAAGCTGGAGCCCTTCTCCTGATTTCCAACCCACACGTTCAAGTTTCTCTTTCAACACCTCAGTTTACTCTGAGAACACAATATATGAATCAGTTAGGACATTGATTCGGCTGTTCTAATAAGACTGCCCTCCCCGCCAAGTGTTTTAAATAAGGTAGACGTTTTTCTCTCTCTCATAGCAAGCAGTCCATGGTGTCAGGGACACAGGCTGTTTCTATATTATTTTTTCTGCTATCTCTGCTGTGCTACCCCGATGTACTAGTACAGCATGCACACCATATTTGCATTCCAGACAGAGTAAGGGGAAGGCATTCCTCTTTCTTTTCTGAGCATAATCTGAAAGCTGAACAAATCACTTCTGTTTACATTTCATTAGCCAGGAGTTAGTCATATACCTAGTTTCAAGAGAAGCTAGATAGCCATGTGTTTCACTAAAAGTGGGTGATCTATTATTACTATGGCAGAAGAGGAGAACAGATCTGGCAACAACCAGTGATCTCTGCCATACCTGGCTGAGGGAAAAATGCAAGTTCCCCACCACACAAAGAGAAACACTGTGCTGTGCTAGCTTGGAGTGCTCAACAAAATTGTTACAAAATAGATTAAGAAAATGCCAAAAGATATTTATGAGGCACAAGAGATGTGCCTCAGCACTTTTTTGAGGCAGAGGCTACTGGTATAAAGCAGCCCTGACTGCTTTAGAACTGCTTTAGCTAACCTATAATACCCTTTAGCTAATTGTAATACTAAAATCTCTGCCTAGTGGAAAATTATAATACCATTAACATAACATGGGTTGCATGAAGACACATGATGATTGTACTGCCCATACTTGATTTGTTTCAATGTAAGATGATGCAATGTAAGAGCTCTGTGTCACTCACTGAGAAGAGATTTAAAGTGACATCACGGGCAGGCGGTGTGGTTTTACTCTCAGAACTGTGCTGCCCAGGAGTGAGTGCCCGGAGAACTCCTGTGCAAGGAGTGAGCTTCCTGTGTAAGTAACCTCCAATGAACTCATCTAACTCACCAAGCTGGACTTGTCTGAGTCATTCTTTGGTCTTTTGGCTCCATCTCAGTTTGGGGGCACGGTTTTTCTTTACTGTCCCTGGATTTTCCCAAAACAATTGCATCCCGCCTCATAGAACATTGTTTTCAGTAGACTGTCAACTAACTTCCTTTCAACTGATGCAACGGCTGAAGACTGGTTATGATATTTATTTACCAAAGGGTATTTAGAACTGCAATCACTATATTGGCAGATTGGAGATCACCGAATTTACAGAAAGATTGGACACCAGACCTGAGATGAAGATAGCAATTAATTGTGTCAGAGACGCTCCAATTCAGTGGCTGTGAGAACAAATACATTTATTTCTTTTTCACCTAATAGTCCAAGGTGCAGGGTACAATATTGGTGAAGCTTTGCTTACTATGGAAGATGGGAGCATGTATATTAGTGGACAGCTAGTGGTTTTCTTTCCAGGATAGCACAGCTGGAATGACTGAGCTCAAACCATTTCTTTCATCTAGTATCTTTTAGATGAAAATGTGAGAGAGAAAGAGAAAGAGAAAGAGAGAGAGAGAGATTATCTGATCAGTTAGGTGTAGGCCATGTGCACATTCCTTAGTAGCTATTAGAGAGGTTAAAAAAAAGAATTATGGAACCTCTTTTGTGCACCTGGATTTACGTTTCTACCAAGACTGTTCACAGCACCATATTGGTCAGGATCTTCTTTCAGGGATCTTCTGGTTCAGAAATATTCCTTCTTGTTCCTATGTAGCAGCATCCTCTATTCTTCTTGAAAATTAGGATCAGTCACCTCAACCAACACAACCACTTTTTGGCTGTTTATTCAGTGGCATGAAGAGCTCAAAATGAACATAAGGAATTTTCAATTTTCAACTCGGTGCAAACATTGTTGCAATCCTCTGGTAGAAGTCTTTTTGTCTTGAATTCTAAAACCTCTAAATGAACAAAGTCCAAAGTTACAGGGATGGGAAGAAAATTTTATAAGTGCACACGCTGATCAGTAGATCATATAGTGCATTCTGGAATTCCCCAGGAGTTAATGCTGACTCAGAGCTAGAGTCCAATAATTTCTGAATGGTCCTGGTATTTCCATTTTCCTTAATAATCAGTGACCCTGGTCATTAGTCCCATTGGCCATGGCAAGGAAGAAGATTTCCAGTACATATTTGTATTATCTTAATATTCTTACTCAGTGTTTACCTGGCTCCCTCTTGTTCCAGGAACTGTGGGTTTATGAATTGACTCAGGCCTTGGAATTGAGTAATGGGTTGTGATTTTTTTTTATAATGACTCAAACAAGTCCTATTTGCCGGACTCACAGAGCAATCAATCATACAGAGCAAATAAGACCACAGAGTTGCTCATTGCTTTGGTCTTAGAGACCCCAGTGATCAAATGACTTCCATCAGATATTATCTCACGTATTTCTACTTACTACTCGGGCTCTACTGCCTATTACAGAAACCGTGCTCAGCTTGCTCAGGTCTTTTAAGTGCAGCCAGTTGTCTTCTGTCACTTCTGGATAGCATCATCCTAGTTGAAAAAGTAAGACCTCATTTTATGGGTGGACTTTATCTTAATCCCCTGACTGCAAAGGATAGCTTCTATATCCCCCTTCAAAAATAAATGCAAAGCTCACTGAACATTTGGAAACAAAACAGTGTAATTCACCTTATTAACAGAAAAAGAAAAACCACATGATCAATGGATGCATAAAAAGCATTTGACAAAATCCAACATCTTCTTATGATTTAAAAAAAAAAAACCTCTCAGCAAATTTGCAATAAAGGGAATTTTCTCAACCTGAGAAAGGACGGCTATAAAAAAAATACAACTAATATCATGTTTAATGGTGAAAGACTGAATGCTTTTTCCCTGAGAAAGGAATAAAGCAAGAATGTCTGCTTCTACTGAACATTTTGTTGGAGGTCTTAGCCAGTGCAAGAATGAAAAACAAGAAATAAAAGACGTCTAGATTGAAACGGAACAGGTAAACTGTCTTTACTGGCAGATGACACAATCATTTATGCAGACAATCCTAAGGAATCTACAAAAAACTGTTAGAACAAACAAGTAAATTTAGCAAAGTTGCAGAGTACAAGATCAATATAGAAAAATAAATTGCATTTTTATATGCTTACAATAAACAATCACAATGGAAATTTAAAAATTGATACCATTTACAATAACATCAAAATATGTGAAAACACTTAGGTAGAAAATTGACAAAGGATATGAAGACCTGTGTTCTGAAAACTATAAAACATTGCTGACAGGAGTAAATAAATAGGGTCAATGCTCATGTATTGGAAGATTCAATATTATTAGGACATCAATTCTTTTTTTTTTTTTTGAGACAGAGTCTCATTCTGTCACCCTGGGTAGAGTGCAGTGGCATCATCATAACTCACTGCAACCTCAAACTCCTGGGCTCAAGTGATCCTCCTGCCTCAGCCTCCTGAGTAGCTGGGACTACAGGTGCGTACCACCATGCCTGGCTAATTTTTCTATTTTTAGTAGAGATGGGGTCTCACTCCTGTCAGGCTGGTCTCGAACTCCTGAGCTCAAACAGTCCTCCTGTCTTGGCCTCCCAGAGTGCTTTACAGACGTGAGCCACCACACCCTGCCTTAGGACATCAATTCTTATCAAATTGATCTATAGGTTCAATGAAATCTACAGCCGTTTTTTTGGAGAAATTGACAAATCCATTTTAAAAATTATATCAAAATGCAAAGGTCCTAAAAATACCAACATTATATGAAGAAAAAGAACAAAGTGGGAAGACTTTATCACTGATTTCTAGACTTATTAGAAAGATGCAGGAATCAAAACATTGTGATTCTGACCTTAAGACAAATATATAGACTAGTACAACAGAATAGAGTCCAGAAATAGACCCACATATATATAGCCATTTAGTTTTGACAAATGGTGCTGGAACAAGTGAATATCCTTATGGATTGGGGGGACACTTGACCCTCACCTCACACCATATACAAATGGACAACAATGGCTTATGACATAAAATGGATTATAGACCTACATGTAAAACCTACAATGATAAAACTTCTAGAAAACATTGGAGAAAATCTTAGTTATCTTTGGTTTGGGAAGATTTCTTAAATATGACACAAAAAGCACACTGAATTTTTCAATTGAGCTTCATCAAAATTAAAACCATTCATTCACTTTTCAAAAGACACTTTTGAAAAAATAAAAAGGGAAGCAAAAAACTGAAAGAAAAAAATTGTTGTAAAAATATGAAAAAAGAACTTGTATCCAGAAAACATAGAGAACTCTTACAACTCAATAATAAGACAAACCCAATTTTAAGAATTGACAAAAGCAGTTCTTCCACTTCTGGGATGATGGAGTAGATGTTCTTTTCTCTATTTCTCTAAGTACAGTTAAAATCCCTGGACATTACATGTAAAACTACACAAGAAGACAAACATGGAGAGAAGAAGTTAGGCCAGCTAGGGACCTCTGGAATTGATGAACAACATGATATTGACTTCTCTGGGTTTTCTTTTGGCCTGATACATTGCAGATTTGGAGCCAAAGAAGCTGGCAACCTGGAAATAATGATGGCTATAAACAAACATACAAAATCCTCAACAGTCGGGCTTGGTGGCTCATTCCAGTAACCTGGCAACTTGAGAGGCTGAGGCAGGAGGATTGCTCAAGCCAGGAGTTTGAGACTAGCTTGGGCAACATGGCAAGATCCTGTCTCTAAAAAAAATTTTAAAGTTATCCAGCCATGGTGGTGTACACCTGCGGTCCCAGCTACTTAGTAGGCTGAGGTGGGTATATTGTTTGAGGCCAGGAGTTCAAGGCTGCAGTGATCTATGATTGTGCCACTGCACTCCAGTCTGGGTGACAGAACGAGACCCTGTCTCTTAAAAAAAAAAATCCTGCACAAAGGTCCGGAAAAGGGGAGGCCTAGCAAGATAGAAAATATTTAGGTGATAATCTTTCCACTCTAGCCAAACACCATGGAAAAAACTGTGGTCCCTACCCCCACCCATGCCATCAAAGGCCAAGTGGAGAGCCTAGACTTTCACTCTTGTAAGGCTGTAAAAAGGCAACCCAACACTGCCTCAAAAAGGTGGTGTCAGAGAAGGCTAAGCAGGGAGCTGGGACTTCATGCCTTGTGGTATCAGTGGAGACCATGTGGAGCACTTGGACTGTTACACATTCTATGAGGTGCCCTTCCTTTCCCTATTGGGGAGGTATAAAAGCAGGACTAGTGGAGAGTCAGGACATTCATTATGTGGTAATGAGGCCAACCCCACCACAGTGTCAGTGAAGACCAGGTGGGGAACTGGAAATCCTACCTCTGTTTACCTTCAACACACAGGTGTCAGTGGAGACTGACTGGGGAACCTGAACTTCTACTCCCACCTGGCAGTAACAGGGCAGTGCCCCAACTTCCCACACCCAAGCAGTGTCCAAAAAACAGTTTTAAAAAGTTTAAAATAATATCTTGAGTTTAATAACATAATATGAAAATGTCCAATTTTCAATAAAAATCACTCATCACAATAGGAAGAACCAGAAATACCTCAAACTGAATGAAAAAAAGACAGTCAATATATGTCAACACCAAGATGACAGAAATTTTGGAATTATATGACAAAGATTTTAAAGCTGTCATGGTAAAAATACTTCAATGAGCAATTATGAATATGCTTGTGATAAGTGAAAAAATAGAAAGTCTCAGCAAAGAAATAGAAAATTAAAAAACAAGCAAATGCAAATTTTAGATCTGAAAAATACAATGATTAAAAAAAAACCCTCAGTGGGTGGGATCAACAGCAGAATAAAGGGAACAGATGAGAGAATAAGTGAAGATAAAACAATAGAAATTAATCTAAACAACAGAGAGAAAACAGAATGAAAAAATTGAACAGAACCTTAGGACATGTGAGACTGTTACGAAAGATCTAACACTGTGTCACTGAAGTTTCAGAAGGAGGAAAGTAAAGCGCATAGCTGAAAAAGTACCTGAAGAATAAAGTTGGTAAGAGATATAAACCTATAAATTTAAGAAGCTGAGCAAATCCAAACAAGATAAGCCCCAAAAGTCCATTCTAAGACACACCATAATTAAACTTCTGAAAACCAAGGCAAAAAAAAAAAAAAAAATCCTTAAAGCCAGAGGAAAAATGATACTTTCCCTATTAGGAAAATATTAGAATGGCAGCAGATTTCTAAAAGAAATAAGGAATGTCAGAAGGAAGTGGCATGATATTTTTCAGGTGCTGAAAGAAAAGAACTATCAACCCAGAATCCTATAAGCAATGAAAATATTTTTCAGAAATAAAGGGGAATCAGGATATTCTCAGATGAAGTAAACCTAGGTGAATTTGTTGCCTGAAGACCTATCCTAAAAGAAAGGCCAAAGGAAATTCTCTAAACAGAAAGAAAATGATAAAAGTAGGAATGTCAGGAAGGAAGAAAGAACATGGTAAATATGGCTAAGAAAATAGACTTTTCTCTCCTCTTGAGTTTTCAAAATTATGTTTGACTTTTGAAGCAGAAATTATAACACTGTCTGATGTGGTTCTAAAAGTATATAGAGGAAATATTTAAGATAATTATATTATAAATGAAGGAAGGTAAAAGAAAGTAAAGTAGGTAAGATTTCTATACTTCACTCAATCTAGTAAAACAATGACTCCAGTAGACTTGATAAGATATATATATAGAGAGAGAGGGAGAGAGAGAGAGAGTAATGTAATACCTAGAGTAACCATTAAAAACTCTAGTAAAATCACTATAGATAAATCAAAATGGAATTCTAAAAAAAAGTTTGTATAACCTATAAGAAGGCAGGGAAAAGAAAACAACAGAGATACAAAAATGGAGAGAACAAACAAAAAAGTAAATAGACTTAAGCTCTAACATATCAATAATTACATTAAATATAAATGGTCCATATACTCCAATTAAAAGACAAATTGGCAGAATAGATAAAAGACATGACCTAAGTATATAAAATCTATTAGAAACTCACTTCAAGTGTAACAGCATAGGCAGGTTGAAAGTAAAAAGATGAAAAAAGATATATCATGCAAACAATCAAAAGAAAGCTGGAGTGACTATATTAATATCAGATAAAGTAGACTTCAGGGGAAATACAATTACCAGAGATAGAGAGGGACATTATATAATCATAAAAGTGTCAATCCACTAACAAAACATAGCCAGCCTGACTGTGTATGAACAAAACAACAGAATTATAAAAGATGTGCAGCAAAAACTGATAAAACTGAAAGGAGAAATACACAAATCCACAATAGAATACCTAGACAGAAAAGCAGCAACAATATAAAGGAACTGAACAACACCATCAACCAACAAGATCTATAAATATTTATAGTAGACTCTATCCACGACAGCAGACTATACATTCTTTTCCAGTGCCTGTGAAACATGCCAAAACAGACCATGTTCTGAGCCATAAAACAAACTCCAACAAAATTAAAAGAACTGAAGTCAGACAGAGTGTGTTTTCTGACCACAACAAAATCAAAGTGGAAATCAATAAGAGAAAGATAACAGAAAAATCTCCAGGCATTTGGCAACTAAAGAATATACTTCTAAATAATTCATGCATCAAAGAGGAAGTCCTTAGGCAAATCACAAATATGTTGAACTAAATGAAAATGAAAAGATATAAAATTTCTGTAACAAAGCTAAATAAGTTCTGAAAGGGAAATTAATAGCACTACATATGATTAGGAAAGAGGAAAAGTCTAAAACCAATAACCTAAGCTTCCACTTCAAGAGCCTAGAAAAAAAAAAAGGCAAAATAAACCTAAATCAAGCAGAAGGAAGAAAAAAATAAACATATGCCAATAGAAACTCCCTGAATTGAAATGCAAAGAGAAAAAAGAATGAAAAAGATGGAGTAGAATGTCTAAGAATTGTGGCACAAGTACAAAAGGTATAATATGTATATAAGGTGAATACCAGAAGGAGAAAAAAGAAAAGAACAGAAAAACTATTTAAAGCAATAATGGTAGAAAATTTTCCAAAATTAATGACAGATGCCAAACCATAGATCCAGGAAGCTCAGGCAAGTCACATGCCAAAAGAGTCTATATCTAGGGATGTCATATTCAAACTGCAGAAAAACTAAGTCAAAGAGAAAATCCTGAAAGAAGCCCAGAAAGGGGGGGAAAAAACCTTACCTGTAAATGAACAAAGATAAGAATTACATTGAACTTCTTTTCAGAAGCCACGCTAACAAAAATAGAGTGGAGCAAAATATTTAAAGTGATGTAAGAAAAAACATCACTTTAGAATTCTGTATCAAGCAAATTATCTTTCAGAAGTAAAGGAGAAATAAAAAAAGTTTTTTAGACAACAAAAATTGAGGAAATTTGTTGCCAGTAGACCTGCCTTGCAAAAAATGTTAAAAGAGAGAGCGCAAAAATAATATAGGTCGAAAACTTAGATCTACATAAAGAGGAAGAGCACTAGAAAAGGAATAAATGAAGGTAAAATAAAATATTTTTTCATATTCTTAGTTGATTTAACTGATAATAGTTTGTTCAAGGTAACAATAGCAACAGTGCATTTAGTGAGTGTGGCTCATAGGTACACAAAATGGATGGCAACAATGTTATAAGGGTGGGGGAGCCGGGGATACTCTATTATGAGGCACTTGCACTGCCCGTGAAGTGGTTATAGTGTTATTAGAAAGTGGACTTGGATCAGTTATAAATCTATGTTGCAAACATAAATTTTTAGAGCACCCTGTAAAAATGTACAATGAAGTTTAATTGATATGCTAACATAGGAGCTTAAATGGAATTATATAAAGTGCTCAATTGAAACCACAAAAGGCAGTAAACGAGTGGAAGACCACAAAAAAGAAACAAAGAACAAGGGTAATAAATGAAAAACTGTTATAAATTTGGTAGGTAATAATCAAACTATCTCAATTGTTTTCAATATGAATAGTCTATATAGTCTAATTAAAAGACAGACTATCAGAATATGAAAAAAAGAAGACTTACTATATGTTTGTTCTCTATAAGAAATCCACTTTAAATATAAAGGCACAGATAGATTAAAAGTAAAAGGATGGACCATATATGAAAATCCCACAGCTAACATTGTGCTCTGTGGTGAAAGATTGAAAACTTTTCCTCTAAGATCAGGAATAAGACAAGGATGCCTGCCTTTGCCAGTTCTATTCAGCATAGTATTGGAAGTTCTAGAGCAAGCAATTAGGCAAGAAAATGGGGGGAAGATCATCCATATTGGAAAACAAGAAGTAAAATTGTCTCTGTTCACAGATGACATGATTTTACATGTAGACAACAATAAAGATTCCACAAAAAACTTCTTAGAACTATTAAGCAAATTCAGCAAAGTTATAGGATATACAATCAACACTTAATAATCAGTTGCATTTCTACACACTAATAATGAATGATCAGAAAAGGAAATTAAGAAAAAAATTCCAATTACAATAATGTCAAGAAGAATAAAATACTTAGGAATAAACCTAACCAAGGAGCTGAAAGACTTTTACACTGAAAACTACAAAACATTGCTGAAAGAAATAAAAGAAGACACAAATTAGTAGAAAGATTCCTGTGTTCACAGATTAGAAGACTTAATATTGTTAAGATACCAATACTACCCAAAGCAGTCTATAGATTTAGCAAAAGCCCTATCAAAATCTCAATGATAATTTTTGCAGAAATAGAAAAAAAAATCCTAAAATTTACATGAAATCTCAAGGGACCTCAAATAGCCTAAACAATCTTGAAACAGAACAACGAAGCTGAAGGACTCAAGCACCCTGATTTCAAAACTTACTGCAAAGCTACTACAAAGCAACCAAAACAGTGTGGTACTAGTATAAAAACAGACATACAGACCAATAGAATAAAATAGATAGTCCAGAAATAAATCAAGTGTATGGTCAAATGATCTTTGACAAGGGTGCTAAGACCAATCAGTGGGGAAAGCAGAGTCTTCAACAAATGGTGCCAGGAAAACTGAATATCCACATACAAAAGAATAAAGCTGGACCCTTACTTTACACTATACACAAAACTTACCTACAAATGGATTAAAGACCTAAATGTAAGACCTAAAACTGTAATATATCTAGAAGTAAACATAGGGGAAAATCTTCCTGACATTGTATTTGGCAATGATTTCTTGAACATGACACCAAAAGCACAGGCAATGAAAGCAAAAATAGACAAAGGGGACTACATCAAACTTAAAAACTTCTCCCCATCAAAGGACACAATCAACAGAGTGAAAAGGCAATGTACAGCATGGGAGAAGATATTTGCAAATCATACGTCTGATAAGAGATTAATATCCAAGATATATGGAGAACTCCTAGAATTCAACAATATAAAAACAGGTAACCCATTTAACAAACAGGCAAAAAACTTGAATAGACATTCCGCCAAAGATAATATACAAATGGCCAACAAGTATATGAAAAGATTCTCAATATCACTAATAATTAGAGAAATGCAAATCAAAAGCACAGTGGGATATCACACCAATTAAGATGGCTACTATTAAAAAAAACAGAAAATAACAAGTGTTGGTGAGGATGTGGAGAAATTGGAACACTGTTTCCAGACAGTGCACTGTTCAGATTGGGATTGTAACATGGTCCAGCCACTATGGAAAACAGTATGGTAGAAACTCAGAAAATTAAAAATAGAACTACCATATCCAGCAATCCCACTTCTGGTTATATATTTAACAGAATTGAAAGCAGGATCTCAAAGAGATGTTTGCACACCCATGTTCATAGCAGCATCATTCACAATAACCAAGAGGTGGAAGCAACCCAAATGTCCACTAATGGATGAATGGATAAACAAAACATAGAATACACATACCATGAAATATCATTCAGCCTTAAAAAGGAAGAAAATCCTGTCATGCTTCAACCTGGATGAACCTTGAGGACATTATGCCAAGTGGAATCAGAGTAGTAACAAAACAACCAGAAAACAAGCAACAAAATGGCAGTAGTAAATCCTTATTTATTAATAATAACATTGAATGTAAATGGACTAAATTTTCCAATTAAAAGGCATAGAGTGGCTGAATGGATCAAGAAAAAAGAGCCAACTAAAGGTGAAATGGGTTGTCAAGAAACCCACTTCACCTATAATGACACAGATAGACTCAAAGTGAAGGGATGGAAAAAATTATTTCATGCAAGTGGAATCAAAAAAGAGAAGAGAAGTAGCCATATTTATATCAGATAAAATAGACTACAAATCAAAAACTATAAAAAGAGACAGAGAAGTTCACTCTATAATGATAAAGTTGTCAATTCAGCAGGAAGATATAACAATTACAAATATCTATATACTGAACACGGAACACCCAAGTGTATAAAAAAACATTAATAGGTCTAAAGGGAGAGACAGACTGCAATACAATAATAATAGGGGACTTTGGCACCCACTCTCAGTGATAAACAGATCCTGCAGATCGTAATAGAAAAGTAACAAGGAAACATTGGAGTTGAACTACACACTGGACCAAACAGGCCTGACATTTATAGAACATCTCACCCAACTGTTGCAGAATATGCATTCTTTTCATCAGCACATGGAAGATTCTGCAGAACAGACCATTTCTTAAGCCACAAAACAAGTCTCAACAAATTAAAAAAAGTAGAAATCACATCAAGTATCTTTTCTCATCACAATGCAATGAAACTAGAAATCAACATCAAGAGGAACCATGAAAACTACACAAACACATGTAAATTAAACATGTTCCTGAGTGACTGATGGGTCAACAGACAAATTAAAAAGGAAATTAAAAAAAATTCTTGAAACAAATGAAAATGGAAATATAACATGAAAATCTATGGGATACAACAAAAGCAGTAATAAGGAGAAGGTTTATAGCAATAATTGCCTACATCAAAAAAGGTAGAAAGGCTTCAAACAAACAACATAATGATACTCCTCAAGGAACTAGAAAAGCAAGAACAAACCAAACCCAAAATTAGTAAAAAGAAAGAAATAATAAATATCAGAGCAGAAATAAATGAAAATGAGACAAAAAATACAGAAAATCAATGAAATGAAAAGTTGCTTTTTTGAAAAGATAAACACAATTGACAAATCTTTAGCTAGACTAGGAAAAAAAGAGGGAAGACTCACATAAATAAAGTCAGAAACTAAAAGGGAGACATAACAACTGAGACTGTGGAAATACAAAGAATCATTAGAGACTATCATGAACAATGATACACGTCCACATTGAAAAACCAAGAAGAAATGGATAAATTCCTGGACACATACAACCTACCAAGATTGAACCATGAAGAAATAGAAAACCTCAGTAAACCAATAACAAGTGATGATATTGAAGCTGTAATAAAAATTCTCCCATCAAGGAAAAGCCCAGGACCTGATGGCTTCACTGCTAAAATCTACCAAACATTTAAAGAAGAGCTAATACCAATTCTACTCAAACTCTTCAAATAAATTGAAGAGAGGGGAATACTTCCAAACTAATTCCACAAGGCCAGCATTACTCTGATACCAAAACCAGACAAAGACACAACAAAAAAGAAAACTACAGGTCAATATATTAATACATGATGCATATAGATGCAAAAATTCTCAACAAATTATTAACAAACTAAATTCAACAATGCATTAAAAAGATCATTTACTATGATCAAGTGGGATTTATCCTAGGGATGCAAGAATGGTTCATCATACACAAATCGTTAAACATCATACATCACACCAACAGAATCAAGTACAAAAACCATATGATCATTTCAATATATGCAGAAAAAGCATTTTTAAAATACAACATCCCTTCATGAAAAAAATTCTCAACAAATTGGGTTTAGAGGGAACATACCTCAACACTAAAGGCCAAATATGACAAACCCACAGCTAATATCATACTGAATGGGGAAAAATCAAAAACTTTCCACTAAGATCTGGAACAAGACAAGGATGCCCACTTTTACCACTTTTGTTCAACATAGTGCTGGAAGTCCTAGCAATTAGACAAGAGAAAGAAATAAAGGGCATCCAAACTGGAAAGAAGGAAAAAGTCAAATTATATTTTGTTTGTAGATGATATGATCTTACAAAGATCCTAAACAAAAACCTAAAAACTCCACCATAAAACTACTAGAACTGATAAATGAATTTAAAAAGTCACAGGATACAAAATCAACAAAGCTGGAGACATCACACAACCTGATTTCAAACTATACTATAAAGCTATAGTAACCAAAACAGCATGGTACTGGCATAAAAACAGGCACATGGAAAAATGGAACAGAATAGAAAACCCAGAAATAAACCCACACACTTAACAGCCACCTCATTTTCAACAAAGATGCCAAGAACATACCTTGGGGAAAGGACAGTCTTTTTAATAAATGATGCTGGGAAAACTGGATAACCCTATGCAGAAGAATGAAACTAGATCTCCATCTTTCACCATATAGAAAAGTCAACTCAAAATGGTTTAAAGACTTAAATGTAAGACCTGAAACTAAAAAACTACTAAAAGAAAACACCAGGGAAATGGTATAGGACATTGGTCTGGGCAAAGATTTCTTGGGTAAGACCTCAAAAGCACAGGCAACAAAAGCAAAAATAGACAATTGGAATTATATCAAGCTAAAAAGCTTCTGCATAGCAAAGGAAATAATCAACAAAGTGAAGAGACATGCTACAGAATGGGAAAAAATATGTGCAAACTCTCTATCTGACATGGGATTAATAACAAGGATATATCACTAATATCAGCAATCATCAGGGAAATGCAAATCAAAACCACAAAGACATATTATTTCACCTCAGATAGCATGACTGTTATCAAAAAGTAAAAAAATAACAAATGCTGGAGGTGATGCAGAGAAAAGGGAACACTCACACATTATTGATGGGAATGTAAAGTGGTACAGCCATTATGGAAAACAATATGATGAAGGGTCCTCAAAACATTAAAAATAAAACTACCATATGATCCAGCAATCCCACTGCTGGATCCAAAAGAAAGGAAATCAGTATGTTAAAGAGACATCTGCACGCCCATATTTATTGCAGCACTATTTACAATAGCCAAGATATGAAGTCAATGGATAAATAGATAAAGAAAATGTGGTATATACATATACACAATGGAATATTATTCAGCCATAAAAAAGAATGAAATTCTATCATTTACAGCAACATGAATGGAACTGGTGGTCATTATTTTAAGTGAAATAAGCCAGGCACAGAAAGACAAACACTGAATGTCTTCACTCATATGTGAGAGCTAAAAAAGTGGATCTCATGGAGGTAGAGAATAGAATGGTGGTTACCAGAGACTGGGAAGGGAAGGGGGAACATGAAGAGAAGTTGGCTAAGGGGTACAAAACTGCACTTAGATAGAAGGAATAAGTTCTGGTATTTGATAGTACTATTAGAAATTATAGTTATCAATAATTTATTGTATATTTCAAAATAGGTAGAAGAGAAGAATTGTAATGTTCCCAACACAAAGCAAAGATAAATGTTTGGGGTGATGGATATCCCAATTACCCTGATTTTATCATTACATTTTATATACAGGTATCAAAGTATCCTATGTACCCCTAAAACATGTACAACTATTTTATTTCAATAAAATGTTTTTAAAAAAAGAACTGCAAGGAGAAAAAGATCCATTCTAGTGGGGGTAGTCAGATAATAAACAAAATAGGACACATAGTATGCAAGTTGGTGATATGCGATTTGGAGAAAAATAAAACAGAGAAGGGGAACATGGAGTGTTAGAAGAGAGTCACAATCTAAATAGGGAGGTCAGGTAAGGCTTTACTACTCGGGTGAGCTTTGAGAAAAGGAGAGAGGGAAGGAGCCGTCTTGGTTTCTTGGGGCAGAGCGTCTGGTCAGAGGAAACAGCAACGGTGCAGGAGGCGGTAGTAGGACTCTGTCCAGATTATTTGAGGCCTTTACACTGGAGGGAGTTAGTTAGGGGAAGGGCATTGGGGCCAGATGTATCGTTTTGTGGGCCATTGTGAGAACTTGGGCTTTTATTCTGAAAGAAATGAGGTTTGTGAACAGAGTTGTGACATGATGTGGCTTGTGGTTTAGCAGAATGTGGTATAATAAAAAAAAAATGTGGTCTTTGTACCCAGTTCCTGGCATAGAACTCCTAAAACCCTTGGGATTTGCTAAGTGCTAGGATAGTCTTTGGTATGTTAATTAGATGATTCATGGGGTGAGGAAGCCCTGGAGAGTTCCAGGATGAGGGCTGGACATCAGAAAAACCAACCATATGATTAGAGCATCAGAACTTCCAGCCTCACCCCCAACCTCTGGGGAGGGGAGTGGGGCTGAAGATTGAGTTCATTCATCAATGGCTAATGATTTAATCAATCATGCATATGCAATGAAACCTCCATTAAAACTCTGAAACAACTAGGCTAGGAGAGCTTCTAGGTTAGTGAACACATTGATGTACTGGGAAGGTAGAGTGCCTGGAGAGGCAGGGATGCTCTGGGACACCACACCCACAATGTCCCATACCTTGCTCTATGCATCTCTTCCATTTGGCTTTCCTGAGTTGTATCCTTTATAATAAAATTGTAATGGCAAGTTTAGCACTTTCCTGAGTTCTGTGAGTCACTCCAGCGAATTATCCAACTTAAGGAGGGCACAGTGGGTCGTGGGAACCCTTAAATTTGCAATTGGCTGTTCAGAAATGCAGTCATCCTGGAGACCCCATTTGTTGCTGGGTCTTAAAGGAGAGGCGGTCTTGTGGCACTGAACCCTTAACTTGTGGAGGTGTGTCTAACTCTGGTCATAATTGAATTGAATTGTAGGAAACTCAGTTGGTATCAGAGAATTGGAGAATTGGTTATGGGAAAAAAGACACAACAGGGTCACTCTGGCTGTTGTTTGGAGGGTAGCTTGAAGGGGACGAACAGCAGAAGATGCAGGAAGACAAACCAGGAGCCTACTGTAGTAATCCAGGAGAGAAAACAGTAGTCGCGATGAGATGCGCTTGGATTATGGATGTATTCTGAAGGCAAAGTCAACATGGTTTGCTGATGGATTAGATGTGGGTTGGAAGAGAAGGAAGAGTTAAGCTTGATTCAGGGGTTTGGACATGTGGAACTACAATGTATTTCCCAATGCCCTAGTGAAGGAAGTGTCCTCTGGGCCCTATGGAAAATTATAGTTAAGGGTTGGGTGAGCAGGTCACACATGAGTGTCAAAAGACAAAATTACACCAAATTTAGTTTTAAAGATCTTAACTGGCTTTTATCTGAGAGTCTAGAATCTGGCAAAGACTCACTCTAAAAACAGAATGATTGTTCCATTGAGCCAAACAGAGGAGATTGGTTTTATAGACAAAAAAGGGCTGAGGAAAGCAGAAACAGAGAACAAAAAGTGGATTGGTTGTTTCAAATCTTTTCTTGTTAAGGACAAAGCAGAGGGGACTTTTTAAAGTCATGGTGGCTAAAACTAGCCTGTTTGGGGATTTGGCTGTTAATCTCTTTCTCTCTTGATTTCTAAGAAGGTCAGATGAACAACTTAGTTTCCGCCTGGTGGTGTGGAACTTCAGCATAAGTAACTTTATTTTGGTTTGGTCTGGTCTGTTGGACCTAGGGCAGGAGCTCAGTGCAAACTAATAGCCTCTTATAAATTTTATTTAACATGAGAAATCCATTCCAACACTCCCATCTTTCTATGTCTGTGAATTTCATCTCTGATATTACAATGCCAAGAAATTTCTGCGATTTACACTACATTCAGTGATGGTCACCATTTAGCCCAGTTTCACTCGACCAAATAAGCAAACACTTAGAACCACAATTAGATGTATCTAGCACACTGAATCCATTTACTTCGACAGATGCAGCTTGAACCGAAACTGTGCTTAGCACCTTCAGAATTCATTTTATACACTTCCCCAGGTTTTTAGTGATAAATCTGCAAATCCTGCAATTATTTTTAGCGTTTTGGCTTTCCCCTGTGGATTTGACTTTGAATTTTATCTGACTCTAGAGTCTGGAGTGCAGCCTAAAGGCAATGGATGGTTTGGGTATGGGAAATGAGGGGAATTAACGTCCCCTTGCAATGTAAGCACCTCAGGTGAGATCATTATGGGCTCTTCAACAGAAGTAGCATCACACCCTTCAGATACAGTAGGAATGGCCATTTACTCTGCAAAAGGGTTATCAGTGGGGTTTGGGCATTTAGAGTACTCAGAGTCAACAAACTCCTTCCAGATATTATTATACCAATCCAATTCTCAAGGTACCATTTCTTACCCATCTAATGCTCCAATTTTTGTATAAAGCATCAGAAAAGTGTGTGAATTCAGCAGTCCAATGGGGCAGATTTTGATTCTTATTTTTGCTTATGTCTACCCTGTGGCTGTTAAAAAATAAGATTCTTTTGTAGCAGTTATAAAAACTCCCTGGTTCTTCTATTGTCCCTTCAGCCAAAGATGTATAACCTGAGCCTGCAGTTTTTTCCTTTACATTTTCTAATATAGTGAGAAGTACCTTGCATTCTGTACTCTTCATGAGCCCACAATGATGTTTCTATCCCACTAGCCATTCTGTCCACCTGAGACTTGATTTCAATAGGTCTTTGATTCCAAATAACCATCTAGCTTTTCCTACTGGAGCCAAGGACCACTAGATATAGTCTTCTGATGGTCATTAGGTCTTGACACTCTTCAAACACAGCCATAGAGTTAGCCAATTCTATATTCTCATTCCCTTGAGGACTTTTTGTCTTGAAGCAACTGCTTTTGTGGGTTATTCTATTGGTTGAAATTTTTAGTCACACTAAGCTAGTTTAAGGAGAAGACATTTATTAAGAGCTGTATGTAGATCATAGAATCATTCAGAAGGCTGAATAAACAGAGCTATGATGGTTAATTTTATGTGTCAACTTGGCTAGGCCACCAGGTGCCCAGAGATTTGGCCAAACATTATTCAGGAGTTTCTGTGAGGGTGTTTCTAACCAGTAGACCGAGGAAATCAGGTCACTCTCCATAGTGTGGGTGGGCCTCATCCAATCTGTGAAAGGCCTGCATAGAGCAAAAAGGCTGACCCTTCCCTGAACAAGAGAGAATTATTCCTGCCTGATTGTGTTCTAACTGGGACATTGGCTTTTTCCTGTCTTTGGAGTCTAACTGAACCATCATGGTGACCTCTGAACCAACACTATACCATTGGCTCTCCTGGTTCTCAGTTCTCAGACCTTCAGACTCCAACAAGAACTAAACCGTTGGCTCTCCTGGGTCTCCAGCTAGTTTTCTCACTCTGAAGGTCTTGGGATTTGCCAGCCACTAAAATCATGTGAGCCAATTCCTTATAAAAAATCCCATTCTTTCTCTCTATGCATCTTGTTGGTTCTGTTTCTCTGGAGAACCCTAACTAATACAAGAGTTTAAGGTGATCTTCCGGGAATAGCTCTGAAAACTAGACTGTAGCACTAAGCGACCAAGAGAGCTGCTACCCTTGCCACAAGCAGGAAGCTGCCACCACTGCCACCGCAACTGCAGCCTCCCGTGCCACAATCTGCGTGAATAAAATGGATGCCTTGATCCTTTAAACTCTATCTCCACGTAACCCCTGTTCTGAACGGGTCTCAAGTGAATGCACATAATTGACAGAACCTATGCCACATCTAAAACCCTAAGCTGCAAGGAATAGATTTGATGTCTTCAACCTCTGCCATGTAGGAGGTATGCCAGAACGTGATTGCAATGGTTTGAGCAAGCCACAGTGCCCTGAAGACAATTGGAGGGAAGTTGCAAAGGGGCACCGATCCTTGGTATCCGAAAGAACAGCAAATGTCTAATACACTTACTTAATGTTTAAGTTACAAAAAGAATTTACAAATGCATGTTAATCAAAAAAATTCAAACACAAATATTTGAGAGAAAAAGGTTTATCTTCACCACCTTCTCATAGTTAACTGTCACCAGTTGCTTTTTTTTTTTTTTTTTAAGCCTTCCAGGTCTTTTCCTATGCATTTGTAAATGTGTGTGGATACTAGTTTTTACATAAAATTACACTATCTGATTGTGGCATCCAGTCATGGTGACCCTTGTTGGGGGGGATTAAATTCCTTGACCTCTTGCTCCCCCTGAACTCTTGCTGGGACTGCCCATTGGCTGGAAGGGCATGGCATGGAAGCCTGTTGATGTGGCATATACAGCTCAGCTTCCTAGCACAGAAGACAGGTAGGGGGCAGACCTGGGAAAGGAAAGGAAGATACCCAGCCCAGAGAGACTGGACAGAGGAGATGAACAGGGCTACACGTGGACGACATGTGAAGGATAAGCATAGATCAGGTTGATCCCGCGATCACTTGCTCCTGCTTGGTCAGCGTGGAGCAGCTGCATCAGTACCTTCATGGTACCCACTACCGAAGTAGGGAGAGAGGTTGGAGCTGTCCCATACCATCGGCAACCTGTGACCAACTCCTGGTAGTTCTGAAAGAGGTATGCTAACCCTGTCCTTGCCCAAGGCTGGGCTAAGTGGGATATTATTAAATATCTTCCCAATGACTTGGCTGTTAGCCACCTGCTCCTCAGGCCACCCCTCCCTTTGTCCCCAGTCAATCTAGTCACCTGGAGGGCACGGAAGGCCACACTCCTCCATGAGAGAATTTGGCTGACCTCTCATTCTCCCCTGCTGTAAGCAGCTGGTGCATGGTTACAATCCACTTTTATTTTCCTAACTCAGACCATAGGAACCAACACTGGGGCTGGGCTGCTGTCTGTCTGGCACAGGTGTGGGTCAAGCATTGGTGTCTTTGGGTGGAACCATTTTCCAAACCTAGATGTGCCTCAAAACCTCCCAACCAATGCCCATGAGAGCACTAACGAAAAGCCTCTGTCTGCTTAAAACCTCTGTCTTCCCTTGTCTGTTGTCAGTGTTAATTAGGCAATAACGTGTTTTCAGGTTTCTCATTCTCTTGATGAGATTTCACCTTTACTCTTAGCTCTTTCAGTCAAATGCCTCATAGACATCTGTTTTAGTTATATTTTCTTTGCCAAACATAATTATTCTCCATCCATCAAAATCCAGTTGAGGCCTCATTCCTGATGAGAGGCTTCCCTGGGCCACCCTAGTTCCTACTTCTTTTCTGGTTAAAGGGTACGTCCGAGCCCAGTCTTCTGTCACTCCTTGTCTGTGGATACAAGAGCAGCCATGTGTTGTTATGGAAGGACCTTCCCCGCTCCCTGGCCTGGGTATCAGAGGCTTCAGGTGTGGTGTGGCCACCAGCTGGCTTTTCTTTGTTGGTTAGGTTTTCAAATTGGTGACTAGATCTGGCATGTTCATGGCCTGTTTCATTTGTCCTAAAGAGTGTTTTTGCTGTGTATGTTTTTAAATGTGAATATGCTTCCCAGCTCATTGTATCCCTACCAATCCCTTTCATCCCCCATGTGGCCTGCTTCACGCATTTATAGTGGCTTTGTGGTTTCTATGGATATGTGCTCTTGACTCCTGATTCTTCTTCATTTGTTCTTAATATTTTGAGGGGTGTAGATCCTCTTGAGAATAAATGGAGGCTCTCTAGTCTCTTCCTAAAATGACTCACATATCACATATGGATAAGGTTTTATAAATGATTCCAGGGTACTTAGAAACACTGTGGACCCATCCATGGACGAACCCCCTCTAAGAGGTGCATAGGCCCCTTCATCTACATGATTAGCAGGTTGGAGTTGGGGGATTCTTTGCAATCCTCTACTTCTCTGGGGCAGACCTGCTCAGTTACAGCTGCCTGTGAATAACTACACCTTGTAGTTGTCATGTCTAAGGCCCTGTGCCCCTATCCTCAAAAGAAGGGGCTGACCCAGACCATGTACAGCAGGCACAAGGGGAGTTAAGTTGATTATCTGGGGAAGAAGACCTAAAGTCCTTGACAAAATTTTCCCAGGAACCTGGAAAGAGATTGACTTCTGCCAGATCCTGGATAAATATTGGATGCAGGCATTGCTACTGAGTTGTTTCCTGTCTTCGTTTAAAAAAAAAAAAAAGAGACATTTCCCAAGGGACAAGCCTCTTCCCAGCCATGTTCAGTTGTCAGGAGGGAAAGGGGGTTCTTCCAATAGGCCAGGATCAAGTGGCTTTACTCAGCACATGGCTACTTAGCCTCACAAGCTGTTGAAGATTTCCATTAAAAATTACCATTGTGACCCGGGGGAAGATGTTCCTTTGGTGGCTTCCTCCCAGGGGCAGGGTGGTAAGCTAGTTTTCATGAGAACCAACCCTGAGTGAGGGTAGAGAATGTGCAACATGGAGCCAGGAAAAACAGTGAGCCTGGTCACCAAGAGATCTGAGTTCTAGTCCCCCCTGATGACAATGACAGCTGGAGTCTATTGACCGCTTATCTCATGTAAAACTGACACAATCCTGTGAGATAGGTCCTATTATTCCTGTTTTACAGATATGGACACTGGGGCTCAGAAGTCACGGCCTGGAGGCAGTGGGTCAGGTCAACCTGACTCTAAGTAAATTCTTATCTGCGGTACTGAGAGTTGCTGGATATTTGAATGGGTGAGTGACTCAGGCCCTCCCTCCTCTGGGTGAGTCACACTTGGTTGTGAAGGGAAGAGGAGGGGAGGGCAAGCTGCCAGCCAACTCCTACAGCATCTCCCCTACGCCACCCTTAACCCAGCAGCACAGAGCAGCAACTGAGGCTGGGAGGGAGGAGGAAGGCGTCATTCTCCTCACTGCTGCCCATCGCCCTCCCTGACATCCCCTCCTGACTTGCTTGGGCCAGTACTTGAGCTCAGCTCTGAGCCTCCACTATGGCCTAGCTTGGAAGCCACAGAAGTCCCCTAAGAGAGCCCAGAAAGGACTCAACTCACAACAGGAATCAGACACTCAATCTAGACCCTCCCTCTGAAGGTGTCAAAACCTTTGGCTGTGACTCCATAACTAGTTAGGTTGATTGAGCACTTTTAACTCCCAAGGTCCCTTCTCTGGCATTATTTCATTTTCCACTGAAATAGCCCTGGGACACTGTACATTATTTCACTCACTTTTCTCTTTGTACTTTATATTTCACAATAAAAAGGTAAAAGAATATATATACACACACCCCCCTCAAGCAAGGGAGTTGGTATTGTTCCCTTTTTTTGCAGATTGGGAAACAGAGGCACAGTTGTTATGTGATTTGACTGAACAGAGCTGCCACATGAACTTCTGCAGTTTTTCACTGTACAAGGAACCCATTGGGGGAGTAGGGCTGAAACACAGCCCGTGCTAGATTTGCCAACCTGTCCATGTATTGCATCTGCCTGGAGTAAGAGATGCCTTTTTCTTTTTTGCACAAAGGTGCCTTTGGGCTAGGGGCAGCCCAGTGCCCAGGGTGGGAGGTGGTGAGTCGGGACCGCTGGGAAGAGAGGCCAGGTCTCCACATCCTGGCAGCTCATCCATCCCTCCCACTGCTATGGCCTCTGTCCCTATCCACTTTCAGTTACCTTCGGTCTCTGCTGCCACTCTCCTCCCCAACCTTCTAAATCCAATAGCCTTGGAGAGAGAAAGAAAAAACGAAGGCAAAGGGAGGTCAAATGGAAGTGAAAACAGAAATGTAATGAGCTTTAGAAAAACATTAGCAGCTTCCCCAGGTGGGGACAGAAAGGTGTGCAAACAGAGGAATATTGAACTCTCTCTTCCTGCGGGTGCTGCTCGCTCCTCTCTGCTGATGCCTCCATGTGCCAGGCACCCTGCCAGGTGGAGCTAAAAGGTCTCTCTCTAATGAGTAATTTGCCAATTTCTTTCTACCCCCCTGCTCCCCTGGAGTAAGTTTATTCATTCCATCTTGGTGAACCTTCCTTGGGTCCCTGCTGACCTGCCGGCAGCTTCCCTCAGACTAGAGTCTCATGGGTCCTCGTTTCTATTCCCTCCAACCTTCTGTGCCCTGGACAGACACAGGGCCCCCAGGGGGTGGGTGTCCCAGAGGCTCTGGATGCCAGCAGGAAGCTCTGGGCACCTGGAAGGGGGGTACTTCCTTGGCAGAGGTGGACGAGGGAGGACAGGTTTCTCCTTCCCCTGAGACTCCTGTCCCGGGTTCACTTGCATCCACACCTCAGTGTGTGTTTCTCACCTTGGCCTGCCCAGAATTCATCTCCCTGCCTGGCAGCACCCAGATTCCTTTGGGCAGTTTCCTCTCTTCCAGTGTTTGCCACCTTAGGGGAGGCCTGTTCCAATACTGCCTCCACTGCAGAAACCGAGGACAGAGCTTCCCCCTGTCCCCTGGTTTGCTGGGAACTGGCCCATGGAACATGATTTCTTGGGGGTTAGACTGTGAGCAGAGGCCACACACACAGAGGGGATGATCGGAGGCCCTTCGTCACAGCGGTGCTGGTGTCCCATGTGGGGTGTTCACATAGGGAAGGTGCTGTGCTCCCCCATGCCTCTCTCGACACTGTAACATCCTCTTGTTTCCTGCCCTTTCCCACAGATTCGAGTGTCTTCATGTACTCAGCAGATTCCCTTTGTTTTTGTTGCTTGCAGCCAACAACCCGGACTGATCCAATCCCCAAATTCCCAAACAGCGTTTCCTGCCACTTTACTGAAGACCCGTCCTGAGGAAAGGGTGTTGTGGAGGCAGCTTCTCGGCAGATCTCCGTTCCTCCCAGCCCCTGTCCCTCTTCTCTCCCCAGGACTTTCCTCAGCATCTCACACCTGCCCTCAGGTGTTCATCCCTCCCCCAAACTGACCAACTGGAGCCTCCCTAGCTCCCACCTTCCGGTTTCTTAAGATGGACACCCACACACTTTTGTTAGGAAGAGCTCAGGCAGGCGGTAAAACAACCATGATAAGCTTAAGAGAACTCAAGTTCTCTCTGGTCCCACAGGAACCGCCCCCTGCCGGCAGTTTCCTAGCTACTTCTGTGCCTCCTGGTTTCCGTCTAAAATACAGGGTAGTGATATCTACGCCTTAGGAATGTTGTGAAGACTAAATAAGATAAATGTGCGGTGCTTTGTATGTTGTTTCTCATATAAGCCCCTAACAATACTAGCTGTTATATTACTGCTACAGTTTATTAGAGTAGTGTTTGTTGTTATGGGGTCTTTTCACTCAGTCCTTACTCATAATCTTTGATGATTCAGGAAGGTCTCTTTCCAGCCCTCTCCCACCCACTCCCTAGCCCTTGGGGGAGATGCCTAAACCCTCACCCTTCCTTTGCAAATGATCTCCCCCTCTGGTACTGAGTGTCCTCCTCTGTGCACCCAGCTAGTCACACATGCGCAGTTGCATTTGTGAACCTGTACACCTCTGGAGTGTCCTGAATTTGGTGAAGGGTACAATGACCCTGGGGATCTCCCTCAATACCTGGTGTCTATCCCCCTAGCCTCTCTACTTTCTGTGGACAAAGTTCCCTCCCCTTAGTCCCTGAGAGCTTGAGGCTCCTCGGATTTATTCATTCTCTCTTATTGAAAGTTTTCCAGCGGCTTCCTCCTGCAACTTGCCCCCTCCAGGAAATGTTCTCTGAGTCATTGAAAGCACAATGACAAATCTCCCCAGAGGTACAGCCTACTCTCAAGCCCAGCTCATTCTCCTCATCTTCCTGCACTGGGGAGGAAACTGCTTCCAGAGACTGGAACTCCTGGGGTCTGCAGGGACAGTGCCGCAGGGTCAGGGAGGAAGGAGCACCGAGGTCCCTTCCTACTGGAGTGTTCTACAACCCCAGTGTAAATTCCCGGAATCTGAGAACTCAGAGTTCCAAGGAGCATCAAACTATCACCTGCCTTCACTTCGTATTGTTGCTGAAATTATGTGACATCACAAGGTCATATGGCTGGGGCGAGATGGATCTCCTTCCGAAGTGCGTAAAAGGGCCACATTTTAAAGTGTTAGTGGACTCTTTTTAAATAAAAGATGGCAAAAAGCAATGAAGAGAGTTTTTTGGTTTTTTTTTAAAATTTCAGTTAAGGAACTTGGAATTCTGAACATTTACATGTGAAATTCAGCTGCAGCATATCTGGATATAAATAATACATTGAAATTTTTATGTAGTTAGGCTTTACAGGAGTCAGACAAGCTCTGCAAGGATTAGCATTTAATTCTGTTTTTTTTTTAAATGTGTTAACTAAAAATAAAATAATTTCAAGCATATAAAGTAACAAAGACAGTAAGGAGAATTTGCAATAGAAAATGATCCATTTAATTCAGTGCCTGTATCTTAAACCATTCATGGGATTAATTTATAGGAAAAGGTTACCCTGGGGGTGGGAGAGGGAGGAGGCTGCTCTGAATTACAAACCAGGACATTGGTTTTGGCCTTCAGATACTTCCCATTTTATTCCTCCCTGGCTCTTCATAGGACCAGCTCTCCTGTTTGCTTAAACAATGCCGGACAAATGTTCCTGCATCTGGACAGACCACAGGTGTGGGCAAGGAAAGACAGCGCTGAGAGAAAAGGAGTAGGCGAGAAAGGCGTGGGGACGTGGCCCCTGCGTTCGCCATTCACCCTCCCCCGTGGTCTGTCATCACTTGGGGCTTCTTTCTCATGGGCGAGGCAACTCTGAGCAGAGGTCCAACAGCCTTTTGGTGATTCTATTAGTCTGCTTGGCCACCATAACAAAGTACCATACACTGGGTGAGTTAAACAACAGAAATTTATTTCTCACAATTCTGGAGGCTGGAAGTCTAAGATCAAGGTGCCGGCCCATTCAGTGCTATTTCCTGGTTCACAGATGGGGCTTTCTCACTGTGTCCTCACGTGATGGAAGGGGCTAGCTAAGCTGTCTGGGGTGTCTTTCAAAAGGACACTCATCCCAATCATAACTTAATCACCTCCCAAAGGCCCCACCTCCTAATACCATCACTTTGGGGTTAGGTTTCAACATATGATTTTGGGGGGGAGGGGCACACATTCAGAGCAGAGAAGTATGTTTTCCGTTCTCTTGAGTATGTGTCTACAAGTGGAATTTCTAGGTCATATGGTAACTCTATGTTACACATTTTGATGAACCACTACTTTTACTCTCATTCAACAGTGGGGGAAATGGAGGCTCGACTAGTTAGGTCAACTGGCAAGTGCAGCTAGTAAACAAAAGAGCTGGGACTCCAGCCCAGCACCTCTCATCCAGAGCCCATGCACTGAACCCCTCCACCCCAATGGCTTAGATGTGAGGCTTGAGCTGGATCCTGCAGGACTGGAAGTTATCTGGGTAGATGAGGGCAGGCGGGACAGCCTGGGCTGATGTGTTAAGGCCTAAAAGTGTGAGAGAACTTTTTGCATTTATGCAGGGAAAGGACATCTAAAGCATGCATTTTTGTGTGATGGATTGACAGAAGAGAGGTTGAAGGAACCAGATCCTGAAGGGCCTTGCGTACCATGCTCAGGATTTGAATGCAGAAAGATTTTAAGCAAAAGGATAAGTATGAAAAACATATGTATGTAAAACAAAAATGAAACCCACAAGTCAAATGAAAAGGCAAACACTGAGAAAAAATATTTGCAGCCACACGACATTGGGTTAATAGCTTTGTTATATAAAGGACTCTTAAAACTGATTATGTAAACATTTAAACCGAACTAGATAAATGGGCAAAGGACATGAACAGATGATTCACAAAATAAGAAATGCAAAGCAGTAAACAAGCATATGGAAAAATGTACAACTTCCAGTATAATCAAAGACATGCAAATTTAAACAACAGTAAGGGAAGCATTCTTTGCCTACCAGATTAGCAAATGTTTGTCAAAATGATAATAGCCGATTCTGGCAAGAGTGAGCTATAAGAGGAATTCCCACACATCTTTGGTATGTTCAAATCCTGGATGCCAAATGCTCCTTTCCCTGTAACTCTGTAATTCCAGATCTGGCAACCAGTTCCCTCAGAAGCTACGTTTTATGTTGTTTACAATAAAGACAAAAATCAGAAACAAGACAGCAGAGGGTGTGGGTGACTGAAGTTCAGAACATCATCCATGAGTGAACACCAGGAGGGTCGTTCCAGCTGTGACGTCTCATGGAGCTCCCGAACTGCTCAAATCAAACGCTTCATTGTTCTCCCCAAAGTTGTTTTGCCACACTCACTTTGATCTTTCATTAACGGTATCACTGGCTAAATTGTAATCCAAACTAAAAACCTGGGAGTCACCCCAAACTTATTCCTTTCTTCCCCTTTTCCTTCACTTAGTTTATTCCCCTCAAACTCTGTCAGTTACACCTCAGAAAGTCCCTTGAATCGGTTCTCTCATTTTGTTTCTAATTGCCATTGCCTTCAACCCCCCCTTATTTTCTCACCCTTCGATTGTTTGCAGAACCTTCCTTCACAGGCTGCATGCGTCTCTTGTCTCCTAACCCAGGGGGTATGAGAGGGAAAGGGAGGTATTAAGGAATACAAGAGGGACTTCAACAGTGTCTGTAAGCTTTTGTTTCTCGTTTTTTAGAAGATCGGAAGCAAATATCCCAAAAGGCTAAGATTTATTGAGTCTGTGTGGTATGAACCAGATGTTCATTACATTCTCTACATTTGGAATATTTAATAACAAAAATGTTTCACGTCTCTGATCTCCTTTCTGGAAGTTCCTCTTCATTTCCATTCTTTCTCCACAATTCTACTAAATATTTTGATAATAAACAAATCTGATTCTGTCAGGCTTTACTTGAAAACCTCCATTAGGTTAGTTTCCAGTTTCTTACAGAATAAAATCCAAACTTACTACCTTGACACATCTACACCCTATGCCCAAGCCATGCTAAACCTCATAGTTCCTTAGCCCTAACCTAAATGACTCCAGCCCCAACCCTCTGCACATGCCCTGCCTGGCATGTCTGCCCTCCATCTCCCCAGCTGGCAGATCTTAACTCACTTTTCAAAACCCAGATCGAATATCTCTTCCGGAAGAAAGTTTTCTTTGATGTTCCGCAAGCAGAGGTTGGCCATTCCTTCCTTTAGGTTCTCAAAGGTTTTGTTCATGATGTTTATCATTGCTCTTACCACATCGTTTTGAAATTTGTCTTCACTGTTTCCTCTAAGAGACAGTGAGTTCCCTAAGGACAGTCCCAGGCTGAGTGCAGTGCTATCTGAATGCAGGAGAGAGGAGAAGCAGAGAGCCAATACGCCCCAGAGCGGGAGGCCTTTCCCTCCTCAATGGAAGGAAACTTGGGATAGTGCAGTCTGAAGTGTGTGTAAGAGACTCACTTTGGGTATCAGGTAGAGTCAGTGGTCAGAGAACACTCTTAGAAGAGAGAATCTAAACCAATGGCAGAAGGCAGGCTGGAAATGTTAAGGGTTGAAATTTTGGTCCCCTTCTCTATTGGCTGACTTTTAAGGAAAACTGGAACTTTCAAAACTTCTAAGGAATACTCCAGCTATTAAAGTAAAGAAAACTTTGACCATACATATTTTTATTCCTAGTTAGTTGAGTTAGAGCGGGGGGTGGGGGGTGGGGGGAACCTGCAGCCTTAAGGCCACATGTGGCCTTCTAGGTCTTTAAGTGCAGCCTTTTGACTGAATCCAAATTTTACAGAACAAATCCTTTTATTTTTATTAATACATTTTTGTTTATCTTTTATACTTTTATTTTTAATATGAACATATTCAAAATACCAATGAATAAAATAAGTTTTAATGAGATAATCCTCCCATATTGACCAGCACAATTATAACATTACTAAGCCATAAGGGCTAAATTGATGGCTGCTACGCTCATGATTTAGTTCTAACTTCCCCTGCCTGACTGGAGCCACTACTGCAGGAGGCTGGTTGGCGAGAGTTTACAGGGCTCGAGTATGCCAGTCTGTGATCAGCTTTTGACAATGGTGCGTTATGTTTCTGTTTGAAGTGGAATTTGTGAATAATTGCACAGCTCAACAGTATTTTTTAATTCTGTCTGTTTAGCAGCCCATCATGTCAAAGAAGACCAAAAGAACACTGAAGGAAGAGAACAGATTTTTTAATGAGGATTGGGAATTGCAATAGTATCTTGTTTCTGCTAAAGATAAGATGATTTGCTTCCTTTGTGATACTGCAGTATCAACATTAAAGAAATTCAGTGCTCATCAGCATTATAACACTCATAAGGACCACAAATATTTTAAACTAGAGGGAGAGGCATGAAAGGTTGTCTCACAGAAATTAAAAGATGAAAAGTAAAAGCAAAGACAATTCTTTCAAACAGCAATAAGACCTGGAAATAATGCCACTGAAGCAACTTATAAAGTAGCTTATATACTTGGGGAAAAAAGGGAAGCCATTCAGTGATGTAGACATTGTGAAAGAATGCATTGTCGAAGTTGTAGGATGCTTAGACCCCAATAACGTTTCAAAGTACAAACAACTGCCTCTTTCAAGGAGAACCATAACTGATCAGCAGCATGGAACAGCTTTCAACTTAACAGAAGAACTTCATGCAGTACTTCAAAAGGAAAATATACATTTTTAAATTGCTTTGGATGGATCAATTGATACTACTGAGTCAGCCCAGGTTTTGTGCTTCATTTGGGTCATAACAGAAGATTTTCTTTGCTACAAAGAGTTACTCGCTTTGGGCACTCTTGTGAACAGAACATGGGGAATAGATATCTTCAACAACTTTCAAGATAAATGTGCAGTTGGACTGAATTTGGTAAATTTAGTGAGTGTATGTACAGACAGTGCACCTTCTATGACAGGAAAACCCAAAGGGTTTATTGCACAGATAAAAAAAATATTAACAGATCCAGATGCTCTCATTTCTTTTCATTGTATCTTGCATCTGCAAAATCTCTGTGCTAAAGCTATTATACCATTTGAAGTGACACTTTGCAAGAAGTTGTAAGTATTGTTAGCTACATTTGTGCAAATGCAACACAGTATCATCAGTTTCATAACATGCTAAAGTTGAATGATGAGGTATTCAGTGTGGATTTGCTGTATCATTCTAAAGTGTGTTGGCTATCACAGGGACAGGTGTTAGCCAAAATTTTATCTCTGTAAGAACATATAGTTAAATTTTGTGAAGAACAGACTCAGCAATGTGAATTATTGAAAGAAGATTTCCATAGGAATGCAGCATTTCTGTGTGATATGTCAAATCAAAATGACTTGTGTATTTCTTTGCAAGGTAAAACTAAGTCTATATATGATATGTGGCAAAAAAAATCCAAGCATTTTGAAAAAAGCTATCTTTTTCCAAAACACTTCTTCTTCAAAAGGAAATTTCAAATGAACATTTTCCCCAGTTAGAAAACATCATTGATGAGAGGATGATATATGCAAATCATTTGAAGAATATGCATCTGTCATAGACCTATTAATTGGAGAATATAATGAAAGAGTCACTGACTTTGAGAATCATGACATTACACTCAAATTATCAGTTCAGCCTCACCTATTTGATATCACCACGGCACCTAAAGAACGAATTGATTGAGCTCTCAGTAGATGACATTTTAAAGTCATTGATGCTAAGAGAGATCCAATTGAAATATTGTAAAATGTAATAGAATACCCACACCTTCAGCAACATGCCCGAAAAATGCTTTCTTGCTTTTCAACCACTTATTGCTGCAAATCAACATTCTCCTACCTAACCCAAATCAAGATGCCCTTAAGGTCACAAATGACTGATACCCATCTAGAGGATCAGCTGAAACTGTTGACTTTCATGCTGCAACCAAATATTCAAATGCTTTCCAACAAAAAGCAGACAGGACAAAGTCATTAAAACGTTAGTTAATTTTCAAATTCACAAATAGTTTTCATTTCCTTGAAATTGTTAAGTACATAGCAATTAGATTTTTACAAAATAATGTACATTTTTAAGTATATCTAATTGATGTTTCTTGAATGTGGCCTTATTTGATTATAGCTAAATTAATGCAGCCTTCCAACATGAAAATGTTCCCCATCCCTGAGTTAGAGGGATGAAAGCCTGTTTACTTCAGATCAGTGAAAGACTGTGGTTTGGGAGAGGTTGTTAAAGTATGTTTGAAACTTCTAATTCATGGAAAGGGGTACCAATTGTTTATTTAGAATAGGAAAGGTTAAGATGGTCAGACATCCAAACGTTGTGAGGTTTGCCCCTGAATGGTTCCTCCCAACAACCTCCTTCCCTCCCTCCTCTCTATGAGGATGTCGATGGCTGTGGTGCTGCATTGGAAGGTAGACAGGATCTGTGGGAGGGAAAGTTGTCAGAAGGTAAGGTCTTCCCTCCTCCCTTCCTTTTCTCTTTAGAATTAACTTCAGTCCCTTTGTCTCCAATCCTTCCTGGGACTTGGTCCTCATTTTTGACCCTCAGTCCTAACAGGGTCCCTTCTCTCTGGCGGTCTCTACAGTTTCTGCCTCTTCACCCATATTCCTGTTCATGTTGTGGCAAATTTTCTCTATGTTCCTCAACTGATTATTTCATAGAATTGGTTTGGTTTTTTTTAATATTTGTGAATTCATTTGGCAGGCAGACATTGCAATCATGGGTAAGATTGACTATTAGGAGAAATCCTCCCTCCTCTTCTCCTCTGGAGCAATTGAATAGCACACCACACATTAAATCAAATAAGCAGGCATTAGCATCAGTGGTAAACAATTTACACTGCAGAACTACTGCCATCTTGCCAAATCTCCTAAGAATTAGATGTGGATTCCAACTCACCTTGCTAATTAATTCAGAACAAGAAGATATTGCAAAAAAGTGGAATATACACTTATTATACTTGTGGAGAGTTACACAGACATTTAAAATTGCTTGAAAACTGAGGTGGGGTGGAATATCCATCTTGCCTGTTATTTTTAGCTTAAGAAGATTTCTTTGCCAAAAACTGTTTCCAAAATTTCATCACTCTCTGAGAAAAATACTGTGTATAAAAGCATGTGGATATTATTGCTGTCTGATTCATCTTTGAAACTCCATCACCTAGCATAGTTTTGGGCAAATTGTAAACACTCAGTTGTTGTGATATTGAATTAAATCCTAACGTGCTTCTATAGTGTGGTAGCCAACTCAGGAATTCATAGGAATGACTGAGATAAATTTCAGTACATGTCCAAGTAATGCTTATTCCATATGCTTTTGTAATCAACTTTCTAGGAATGGAAATTACCCAGGGTCACACTATTAGTAGGTAGGGGAATTGGGGAACCAGATTTTGAACTTAGCACTGTTTAATTCCAGAGTTTACAATCTCTTCTTCTCACCATGCTGGAGGATCTGTTTTTAAGATGTACCCTTGTCGGTTTTGTTTGGTCCTAGGTGTATGTACGTTCTTGCTGCATTATCCCTGCGTTCAGAGCCCTTGGTCAGACATCCAGTGCTTTCACCCTGGACTGTAACGGGAATGGGAAAAGAGGGTATGATCAATAGATTCTAGTTAAGATGCTACTTCCATTGAGGGTATTTGCATTTTAAATGGGAACCTGGAAAAGTCGACTGTTAAGTTACAGAAAAATGTTTACTCAACACCCTAAGGGAACTTTGGAAACATATTATACATAAAGTCACGTTACCTCCTGTCTTAAAATCCCCCAGTTGGCCTCCCGGCGCACACAGAACACGATTCGAGTCCTGTACCACGGCCTTCAAGGCCCTGTGCGATCCGGCCTCTGTCAGCCTTCCTGGGTCTCTCATTTCGTTTTCTCCTTGATTCTAAACTCTTTGGTTCCCTGAACACACCGAGCTCATTCACAACTCAGATCTTCTGTAACTCACCATTCTCTCTGCCTGGAATACTTTTCCCTCAGATATTTTCCACTGCTGTCTTCTTCTTATTTTTCAGGTCTCTTTAGAGAAGCTTTTCTTTATCACCCAATCCAAAGTTGCTTCCCCTCGCCCCCGTTCCCAGTCACTCTTTCTCCCATGGTCTTCTTCTAATTTCTTTACAGCAATATTGTCATTATCTTTTTTATTTGTCTGTCTCTTCCATTAGGATATAAACCCCTTGATGGCAGGAATCCTATCTGCCTTGTTCACTGCCTATATCCTGCATGCCTAGAATAGCACCTGGCACTATTCATTAACTATCTGTAAAATGAATGAACGTCTTCAAGGTGAAATTCAGGTTTTTATAGAAGCAGAATGGAGGAGAGGATGCTTTGAAGGTCAGAGAACATCTCTGGAGGCAGCTCATTCCCTCTTGCCATCTCTAAATGGCCTGGCCCTCTCTTACCTCTGGTTCTGGACCCCTTCTGACCTGGAGCTGTGACGTGAGTGTCTTTTCCCTGCAAGGTGCTTTTAGGGAGGCTCCGTGGGTGGGGTTGTACAATTCCAGTGGCTGCATTGCACTCTAGAGCCCTTTAATGTGTCATGTACATGTGAGGCAATGAACTAAATTTTGGAGAAGACTTAAAGTTTAAGAAAGCAGGAAGGGTAGTTCTGCTGCTGTTGGGAGGATAAGTTCCTTGTGTGCATCCTGTTCTCTCTGATTATGAAGCTTCCAGTGAGGCATGTGCATGGAGAGCAATGTGCAATTGTGGAATAGCACCAGCTGTCAGCTATTCTCACCAGAGAAAGAGGGAGCAGATATTTATGGGGAGGAGTATTTTAGTAACTAAATGGATTGACTAATCACTCTGCAGCCACTTTAATGAAATAAGAAGTTTTTGCATTGACTGACACATTTCTTAAAAGCTGGTTTAAAACTTCTTTCCTCTCGTTTGCCTTTGATGGGACAAGTTCTCCAAAGCAACTGGGTAGCCTCGCTGTCCGTGGTACTGAAATAATTTTTCTTTCAGCAAACTAAGGGGAAATAATATTTTCATGGTCTTCCACTTCTTCAATGCTACAGGGAGATTTATGGGTTTCAAAACTCTTTTACACATATCTTATGCTTTTTTTCCTGAGAGTTTTGTAGACTATGTAGGGAAGGTAGTTCCCTCCCCTGACCCCTTATGTATTAAGAATCCTTGGTTCAAATCCAAAAAGCACTACTCTTTTTGGAATTTCTCTCATTTCCATGGATGTTTCTTAAAAGAAATATTTTTTATACATGCAAACACAGTTAATTGTGGGAATTTTCAGAAACACATGTAAACAAAGAATAAAATGAAAATATTTTGTGGTTCCACACTTATAGAGAACTACTAACATTTTGATAAACATCCCTTGACATAGATAGATAGAAGATACATGACATAATACTGTATATACTGTTTTTTCCAGTTGTTACAGTAGCCTTTTCCTCCCAAATACGATTTTATTAACCACAGTCATGTTGTGCATAAATTTCTACACTTGTTCATTCTACTTATCTGCTACTTTGTGTCCTTTGACCTACATCTTCCTATTTTCTTTCCCCTCCCTGCTCCTGGTAACCACAGTTTTATTCTTTATCTTTGTATTAATATATTTGACCTTTTCTTAAGATCCCACATATAAGTGAGATCATGCAATATTTTTCTTTCTGTGTCTGGCTTATTTCACTTATCATAATGTCCTCCAGGTCCATCTATGTTGGGCAAATGGCAGGATCTCTTTTATAAGGCTGAAAACCATTCTATGGTGTATATATATGCATATATATACCATATATCTGTATCTATACATAACTCACATTTTCTTTATCCATTCATCCATTGATGGACACTTAGGTTGTTTCCATATCTTGGCTATTGTGAATAGTGCTGCAATGAATATGTGAGTGCAGATATCTTAACAAGGTGAGGATTTCATCTCCTTTGGGTATATACCCAAAAGAGGGATTGCTAGGTCATATGGTAGTTTTATTTTCAATTTCTTTAGGAACCCCCATACTGTTTTCCAGTTGGTTGGGCTAATCTACATTCCCACCAACAGTGTCCTAGGTTTTTCTTTTCTCCACACTTTCGCCAACATTTGTCGTCTCTTGCCTTTTGATCATAGCCATCCCAAAGTGTGTGAGGTGATATCCCATAGTGGTTTAATTTGCATTTCCCTGATGATTAGTGATGTTGAGAAACTTTTCATGTACCTGTTAGTCATTTTTATGTCTTCTTTGGACAAATTTCTATTCAGGTACTTTGCCCATTTTAATTTTAATTTTTTTCCATTTATTTTTTATTTGTATACGTTCATGGGGCACAAGTGCAATTTTGATACATTGATTTTTGCATTATGATGAAGTCAGGGCCTTCAGTGCATACATCACTGAAGCAATGCACATTGTACCCACCAAGCCTTTGCCCTTTTTAAAATTGGGTTATTTGTTTTTCTGCTATTGAGTTGTAAGAGTTCTTAATAAATTTTTGATATTAACCCCTTATCAGATGTGTGGTTTGCAAACATTTTTTCCAGTTCTGTAGGTTGCCTTTTCTTTTTGCTGTTTGTTTCCCTCACTGTGCAGAAGCCTTTTAGTTTAGTGTAGTCCCATTTATTTACTTTTGCTTTTGTAGCCTGAGCTTTGGTGTGACATTAAAAAAAATAATTGCCAAGACCAATGTCAAGGAGCTTTTCCTTTATGTTCTCTTCTAGGAGTTTTATGCTTTCGAGTCTTACATTTAGGCTTTTTATCCATTTTGAGTTGACTTTTGTGTGTGGTATAAGACAACAGTCCAATTTTATTCTTTTGTGTGTGGAAATCCAGTTTTCCCAGCACCATTTATTACCCTTTCCCCATTGTGTCCTCTTGGTGCCTTTGCTGAAAATCAGTTGACCTTATATGTTTGGATTTATTTCTGGGCTCTCTGTTCTGTTCCATTGGTCTATGTTTCTGATTTTCTGCCAATACCATACTGTTTTGATTACTATAGCTTTGTAATATAATTTTAAATGAAGAAGTGTGATGCCTTCAACTTTGTTTTTTCTTTCTCAGCATTTCTTTGAGTAGTCAGGGTTTTCTGTTGTTCTGCAAAAATTTTAGGATTTTTTTCTTCTATTTCTGTGAAGAATATCATTGGAATTTTAATAGGAATTACATTAAGTCTGTATATTGCTTTAAGTAATATGGACATTCTAATAATATTAATTATTCTGACCCATAAGCATGGCATATCTTTTTATTTATTTGTGTCTTCTTCAATCTCTTTTATTGATGTTTTATAGTTTTCAGTGTACAAATCTTTTACATCCTTGGTTAAATTTATTCCTAAGTATTTTATTTTTTTGATGCTATCATAAATGGGATTGTTTTCTTGATTTTTTAAAATCTAGGTCATTATTTGTGTATAGAAATGTTACTTATACATGTATGCTGATTTTGTATTCTCCAAATTTATTGAATTTACTTATTAGTTTTAACGGTTTTTTTGTGAAATCCTTGGGGTTTTCTACATATAGGATCATGTCATCTGCAAATAGAGATAATTTCACTTCTTCCTTTCAAATTTGGATGCCTTTTATTTCTTTTTCTTCTCTGATTGCTCTTGCTAGTACTTCCAATGCTACGTTAAATAGAAATGCCTAGAGTGGGCATCCTTGCCTTGTAGTGAGTGTTAGTGAAAAAGCTTGCAGTTGTCCATGGATTATGATGTTAGCTGTGTCTTTTTCACAAATCATCTTTATTATGTTGAGGAACTTTCTTTCTACACCTAAACTGTTAAGAGTTTTTATCAAGAAAGGATGCTAAACTTTGTCAAATGCTTTTTTCTGCATCAATTGAGATGATCATGTGGTTTTAATCTTTCATTCTGTTAATGTGATGTGTCACATTGATTGATTTGCATATGTTAAACCAGACTTGCATGCCAGGGATAAATCCCATTTGGTCATGGTGTATAACCTTTTTGATGTGTTGTTGAACTCAGTTTGCTGATATTTTATTGAGCATTTTTACATCAATATTCACCACAGATATTGGCCTGTAGTTTTTTCTTGTGGTATCTTTGGTTTAGGTATCAAGGGATACCAACCTTGTAAAGTGTGTTTGGAAGTATTCATTCTAGTTTTATTTTTTGGAAGAGTTTAAGAAGTATTGGTAATAATTCTTCCTTAGATGTTTGCTAGAATTCAGCTGTGAAGCCATCTGGTCCTGGCCTATTCTTTACTGGAAGACTTTTAATTAATTTTAAATCTCTTTATTTTTTATTGGTTTGCTCAGGCTTTCTATTTCTTCCTGATTAAATCTTGGTAGGTTGTATTTTTCTAGGAATTTATCCATTTCCTCTAGATTATCCAATTTTTTGGCATGTAATTGTCCATAATAGTCCCTTATGATCCTTTTTGTTTCTGAGATGACTGTTGTAATATCTCCACTTGCATTTTTCATTTTATTCATTTGAGTCTTCTCTCTCTTTTGAAAAATTTTTATTTTTAATTATTTTGGGCATATAATAGTTGTATATATTTATAGGGTACATGTGATGTTTTGATACAGGTACACAGTGTGTAATAATCAAATCAGTGCAATTGGAATATCCATCACTTCAAGCATTTATCATTTCTTTGTGTTAGGAACATCCCAATTCTACTCTTTTACTTATTTTAAGGTATACCATAACTTATTGTTGACTGTAGTCACTTTGTTGTGCTATTAAATATTGTTCAATCTATCTAATTATTTAACTATATTTTTGCATCCATTAACCATTCCCACTTGATTCCCCGCTCCTCACAACTCTTCCCAGTTTCTGGTAACCATTATTCTACTCTCTGTCTCCATAAGATCAATTATTTTAATATTTAGCTTCCACATATAAGTGAGAACATGTGTCTCTCTCTCAATCTCTCTCTCTCTCTCTCCCTTTTTAAGTGAGTCTAGCTAGGGGTTTGTCAAAGAACTAACTTTTTCAAGGAACTAACTCTTGGTTTTATAGATTTTTCTGTTCTCTATTTGATTTATTTCTGTTCTGATCTTTATTATTTCCTTCCTTCTGCTAAACTAGTTTAGTCTGTTTTTCTTTTTCTAGCTCCTTGAGATGTGGAGTTAGGCTATTTATTTGGAATCTTTCTTCCTTTTTACTGTAGGCATTTATTGCTATAAACTTCCCTCTTCAAACTGCTTTTCCTGCATCCCATAGGTTTTGATATGTTGTGTTTCTATTGTCATTTGTATCAAGATATTTTTAAATTTCCCTTTTGATTTCTTCTTTGACCCATTGGTTGTTCAGGAGCATATTGTTTAATTTACACATATTTGTAAATTTTCCAAGATTCCTCCTGTTATTGATTTCCAGTGTTAATGATTTCCACATACTATGTGGACAGAAATAATATTAGATATAATTTCAATCTTCTTGAATGTGTTTAGGCTTGTTATGTGGCCTAATACATGGTGAATTCCTGTAAAATGTTCCATGGGCACTGGAGAAGAATATATATTCTGCTGCTGTTTGATGGAAAATTCTATATGTGTCTGTTAGGTCCATTTGTTCTAAGTGCAGTTCAAGTCCAGTATTTCTTTATTAATTTTCTGCCTGGTTGATCTATTCATTGTTGAAAGTGGGATATTAAAGTCCCCTACTATTATTGTATTGCAGTCTATTTATTCCTCTATATCCATTAATATTTGTCTTGTTCACTTGAGTGCTTAGATGTTGGAGTATATATATCTATAATTCTTATGTCCTCTTGATGAGTTGACCCTTTTATCATTAAAGAATGACCTTCTTTGTTACTTGTAATAGTTTTTGACTTGCAGTCTATTTTATCTGATATAAGTATAGCCAATCCTGCTCTGTTTTGGTTACTATTTGCATGGAATATCTTCTTCTACCCCTTCACTTTTAGCCTATGCGTGTCCTTAAAGCTAAAATGTGTCTCTTATAGGCAGCACACAGTTGGATGTTGTTTTTTAAAAATACCTTTTCAGCCACCATACACCTTTTGATTGGAGAGTTTAATTCATTCACATTAAAGGTTATTATTGATAGATAAGAACTTAATCCTGGCATTTTGTTAATTGTTTTCTGGTTGTTTTGTAGTTCCTTTGTTCCTTTCTTCCTCTCTTGTTTACCTTTGTGATTTGGTGATTTTCTGTAGTGCTACTATTTGATTCCTTTCTCCTTCTTGTTTGTGTATTTGCTGTAGTTTTTGCTTTATGGTTACCATGAGGCTTACATAAAACATAGTTATAGTAGACCATGGTAAGCTGATAACACCTTAACTTTGGTTGCATATAAATACTCTAGACTTCTACCCCTCCCATTTATATTTTTGTGTCACAATTTACATCTTTTTATATTGTGTATTTCATAACAACTTATTGTCACTATAGCTATTTATGACCATTTTTATTTCTATCCTTTATACTACAGATTTGAAAGATTTACACACTACCATTAAAGTAATGGAGTATTCTGAATTTGACTATGAATTTACCTCTACTCATGACTTTTATAATTTCATATGTTTTTATGATAGTAATTATTTTCTTTTCATTTCAGGTTGAAGAACTCCCTTAAGCATTCCTTTTTTTTTAATTTCAGAATATTATGGGGGTACAACACTTTGGCTATATATATTGCCCATGCACTGCCTGTGTCAGAGCTACAATCATGGTCATCCCCCAAACTGTGCTCCCCACATCCATTCAGTGAGAGTTTTTCCCATCCCCTCCACCCCCCTCCCGCCTGCCCACCCCCTGATGAATATTATTGCCCTGTGTGATGTAAGTGTTGATCAGTTAGTACCAATTTGGTGGTGAGTACCAGTGGTGCTTGTTTTTCCATTCCTGTGACACTTCGCTTCAAAGAATGGGTTCTAGCTCCAACCAGGATAATACCAGATGTGTTAATTCACTATTATTTTTTATTGCTGAGTAATACTCCATGGTATACATACACCACATTTTATTAATCCACTCGTGTATTGATGGGCACCTGGGTTGTTTCCACATCTTTGCATCCCTTAAGCATTTCTTGTAAGGCAAGTGCAGTGGTGATGAATTCCTTCATCTTTTGCTTCTCTGGGAAAGACTTTATTTCTCTTTCATTTCTGATGGACAGATTTGCTGGGTATAATATTCTTGGATGACAGGGTATTTTCCCCCCAGAACTTTGAATATATTATCCCATTCTCTCCTGGCCTACAAGGTTTCTGCTGAGAAATCCACTGGAAGTCTAATGGAGATTCATTTGTATGTCACTTGACACTTTTCTCTTGCTGCTTTTAAAATTCTCTTTGTATTCGGCTTTTAACATTTTTATTATAATGTGCCTTGGTGAAGACCTCTTTGTTTCATACCTGTTTGGGAACCTTTGAGCTTCACGGATCTGAAGGTCCATATCTCTCCCAAGACTTGGGTAGTTTTCAGCAATTATTTTATTAAATAAACTTTTTGTGCCTTTGTCCTTCTCTTCTCCCTCTGAAACTTCCATAATATGAATATATTCTTGCTTTGTGGTGTCCTGTAGGTCCTACAGACTTTCTTCACTCTTCTTTGTTCTTTTTTCTATTTTTCCTTTGACTGGGTTCTTTTGAAAGACCTGTCTTCAAGTTCAGAGATTCTTTTTTCTTCCTAATCTATTCTGTTATTGAAGCTGTCAATTGTATTTTTTATTTCATTCATTGAATTCTTCAGCTTCAAGGTTTGTATTTGTATCTTTTTTATGGTATTTATCTTTTTGTTGAATTTCTCACTCAGATCATGAATTGTTTTTCTGATTTCATTGAATTATCTACCTGTATTCTCTTGTAACTCTGTGAGTTTCCTTAAGATCATTATTTTGAATTCCATTTCAAACAATTTGTAAATTTACATCTCTTTGAGGTTAGTTATTGGACAATTATTGTGTTCCTTGGTGGTGTCATATTTCCTTGTTTTTTCATTTTTTTAAATGTCCTTGTGTTGAGGTCTGTACATCTGGCGGACTTTTCACCTCTTCCAAACTTTATAGAATGGCTTTTGTAGGGAAAGACTTTCACCTGCAGATGGGTCTAGGATGCCAGTTGGGAAGAGTGCAGTGGCTCTGGTTCTAAGTGAATGCAGTGGTATATCCTCTGTGCAGGTTCTTCATCTGAGATCAATGTCAGTGATAACTGTGGGTGCCTCAGTAGCTTGGGCTGCAGGAATTTGTGGCTGAGGGGATCCCTCTTGGTGTCAAGTCAGTTATGGCTCACAGGCAGCCACAGTGGTGCTGGGTTCCAGAGCACAGGTGGCTCAGAGCAGCTTTAGAGCTGGGGCCCTGGGCTCAGGGTTTCCTTAACCTCCTGTGATACCTGGGACTTTGGGTACAGGTTCACTCTCCCAGGAAGAAGTAGATGCAAATTGCTCACAAAACTACAGTCTGTGACTCTGAGACACACTCCAGCCACTTGGGCATAGGGGGCTGAATTGTAGCTGTGACTCTGATTCTGGGGGACAGGACACAGTTCTTGCTCATCTCTGGGGGAAAAAAGGGTTTGGGCTTCAGGGAGCAGGACACAGCTGCAATTTGGGAACCAGAGCCAATAGGGAACAGCAGCAACTCAAGATCCGGAGCATGAGGCACCATGTAGTAGTGATTCTGGGCTCTGGGATGGTGGGACACAGCAGTATCCCAGGCTCCATGATGTCAAGTGCTGTAATTGTAGGAACCCAGGAATGGTGCAGTGCAGCTTTGTCTTGGGTCCTGGGGGGCAGGGAGCAGTGCAGCAATGACTCTACTCCCTGGGAGGTGGGGTGCCTCAGCAGCTCAGACTCTGGGGGCCTAGTCCAGTTCCATGGAAGCAAGGTGCTACAGTTGTTTAGCTTGGAGGATGAGGTGTTCAGCTCAGTTAATGCTGTTTCCTTGGGACATGGGGTACCACATTGTCTCAGCCCTGGGATGTGTGGCTGCTCAGCTCAGTCGAGGCACCGATAACCCCATGAAGTAGGGCACTTCTTCAGCTCTGGCACTGGGATGTGTGTGTGATTGCTCTGGGAGGCTAGGGCACTGTTTTCCTGGGAGGTGGGCACTATTTCAGCACAAGTGTCAAGAGGGCAGGACACAGCACTGACTGGGAGGGGTAGGGCACAGCAGTTTGCCTTGTCTTATATATAGTGAGCCACCAGGCAGGGGTAGTACAATGGTGACAAAGCCTCAGGGATAGAAGCATGCAATAGCTACTTGCCCCTGGAGCAGAACACACTGTAGCAGTGATTCTGATTCCAAGGTGGTAGAGTGCAGTGGCCATATGGGCCATGGGAGGTGGAGCACAGTGTTGGCTCCTTCTCTGGTGGGGAGCACAGCTGTGTGGACTTCAGGAAGCTTCCTCAGCTGGGCTTAGCACATGTGAAGACTACAGGCATCCCCAGTGGTGAAGACTGCAGATGACCACAGTGCTGATGGGGGCTGCTGGGTTCCTTTTGCTTACCTTTTCTCTGCAGGGAGAAGTCCCTCCTGGTTCCAAGCTGGTCCTGACTGGGAACTGGGTGGCAGAGGTGAGTGTGGTGTTTCCTTCCCTCCTGTAGTTATTTTCATCAAAATGTAATTGTTTATTTGACATTTTGTCAGTCTTTGTCGGGGGATGAATGCAAGGCCTTCTGGTTGGCCGTCTTGCTGATGTTACTCTCCCTGTATATACTGATATACTGACAATAATTTTTTTCACTTAGAAATTAGTAGGTACTTTTTTCAATGTTAATAGACATACTTCTATAGCACTTCAAAATAGGAATAGTATATAATTGTGGGTTTATACCATGATTTATGGCCAATTTTTTTGTTGGGCATTTAGATCATTTCCATTGTCTTTGCAATTACAAGCAATACTGTTATGAGAACTCTTGTAGCTAAACGTTCATGCATGTTCTTATTTATTTCTTCAAGACAGCTTGCAGAATTGGAATTTCTGGGTCACACAATTTCAGGTCTTTTGAGCCATGTTGCTAAATAGTCCAATTTGCACTCCCACCAGCAGCCTATTTTTCTCTACACTCATACACTCTGAGTATTATTATTTAAAAACTTTTCTTTTCATTTTATGGATGTAAATGGCATCTTGCTGTTTTATTTTGTCTTTCTTATATTACTAGTGAGATTGAATCTTTTTTCCAAGTATTTTTGGTCATTTGAATATTTCTTAACTCCTTACCATAATCTGCCTATTTTCTTGTTTGAGAGTTTTGAAAGCCAGATCTTTTGACCCTAAATTCAGTGCTCTTTCTTTGAACTACCAAGGCATATCTGTTATGAAAATGTTTATGTGTCCAAGACTGGTCCTTAAGTTGTAAGGTGGGTCTCACCTTTTGGAACCCTTCTCCCTCAGGCTCCCAATGCTGTGCTGGTTCCAGCTGATGAGTCGATAATGTCTATGTTGCTTTGTGACTTATACGTTATCTCATGCAATTCTCACGAGTATTCTGAGAGGCTGATGGGGTAAACCATGGAGTCTGTATAACAGAGGAAACTGAGGCACATAGAGGTTAAGGGACTTACCCAGGATCACAAACTAGTACCTAAGTCAAGGTAAATCTTGAACCAGGATCTCCCAGGAGTCTAATGGGAAGGTTATCTGATTAGCTAATCACACTGATGTTTAATGGCTCTCATAATGTATTGTCTTTTCCAGAGTTATTTGCATTTAAATAGAGGAACCTGAGGCAATCTCTAATTAATGTGCCCTGTCAAGCTGGGAAAGAACTACTTTAAGGTCTGGAGCCTGGCCACCCCTTAAATCACACTGTGGGTGCCCACCTACTGCATCTATGCATGGTCCTGGCACTTCTTCTCAATGTGGGTTGACTTAAAACACTGACCATGAAAATCTGAATATATGCAATATAAGGCCAAAACTAGAAAGAAAACAGAGGCAGTTTCTCACTCTCTCTCTCTCACTTTCTCTCTCTCTTATATCTATCTCTCTCTCTCATTTTTAAATTTTTTAATTGTCTTCTATGCTCAGAAACCTGTTTTTCCATTTTCTTCACAAAATTACTCAGGGGCACTCTTCCCTATTCTCTGAGGTTAGCGAGTTACTAAACACTTCTTAGAATGTTCTAAACACACCCTGAAGAATCATAATCAGTGAGCTAGAAAGTCATAGAAGGCTGGCAGGACGGCTCCTCTCTGCTGACCCAGCGTCTGATGAATTCAGGCTTCAGTTTGTCACAGCTCCCCTGGCCCACTGACCTTAGGTGGTTAGACCCATCACAGACCCACAGTGGACACCAGGCCTCATCACAGCAGGTGAGCATGTCTCTGAACACCACCTCTCCACTGCTTTTTATGTGTGTTGACATTTCACATTGTACAAAATCACAAAGATGTATCAGGACCCCACCAGGGCATTTTCCTCCCTTACCTTGGATGTTGGCCTTCCTCTGCCATCACTGCCTTAGGTATCTCCCTGGTAAATTTCACCTGTGACTTTAAAATTTTATCAGTGGGGGGGCTTGCAGTTTTTGTGTTTTTTTGCGAATCTTGCATATGGGATGGGGCTTTGCAGAATAGTGCCCATACCTTGCATTTGCATCTTGAAGATTTAAGTTTGTTGACTTAATTTTGGATTAACACTATGGGAATCGGTTGAGTACTGAATATGTGCATTATACTTTCTTCTTGCAAATCGTGAGATTGCCATCAATCTATGTGGATGCGGGGAGATCAAGATGCAATGATATCGTAACTTTTTACCCAGTGTGGTTCATGCAGGTAGGAGTCTACTATCGTATGTTAGCAGTCACATGGTTCAGGCCACAGTTTTCCCCAATGGTAATAATCGTTAAACAAGGAAGTCATTAAATGAGGGCTAGAAGAAGATGTTAGAAGCAGAGGATTTTATTCCTGCGTCATGGTAATGGCCTCATGCATCCAGAGCATGGTTGGCAGCCCTGACAGAGCTGCATAACTAAGACATCAGGATGTGTAACTGAGAGGCCCCATTCTGAAGTGCCTACATCTCTGAAGAAAATATTTCAGAGGCTAGAATGACAGGTGCCTGAGAATCGCTTTTTGAAACAGTCTTTTTTGAGTAAGAAAGGAGCCCACATAATTTGTTTCAGAGAAAGACACGTCCTAAACACAAGAGTCAGCTCCTCAGAATGTCTTGGGCTGTTTCATATCCAAGGGCAGGGGTGTCAGAGCTGCCCAGGTGAGTGGGCAGGGCACTTGCCTCATAGCAGGCAGCTCTTCCTGCTGGAGCCAGAACTATACTTTCCTTTCATTTTTATCAGAAACAGTGTGTTATTTTGGTAACTCTATATTTTCCACACTATATCTTCCCATGTAATTATTGAACGCAATTAGGTATTCCATGCTACATAATTACTCAACTATCTGTGCCTCTGACAAATATGAAAATAAATGATCATGAGAATCCATGCTAAAAAGCTTCCATCCAAAGAGTAAGCCCAGGCATTCTACTTACCTGACAATATGTCTGAATCAGACAAAACAAAATTTAAACACTTTGGTTTTTTCCTCCATCTGCTGTATGCATGAATGAAATTTAACATTAGCAAGCAGAGAAAACTGGCTTGGTTGACTTTTCTTTGTCATTTTAAGCTATGGCTTCCTATTCTGGTTTGTGCAGACATCTAAATAAAATCTCTCCATGGCATGAAAAAAGAAGTGATGGACGGATCAAGGTGCAAAGATGACCCATAAATCTAGCTTAACTAACTAGTGCACAAGGTAGCTAGAAGGTCCTACTTTATCGCCACATCAAATTCACTCTTTTGTACAGAGAAGAAAAGACTAGCAAGGCATATTAAAGTAGAGCAAAGGCTTTGCTTTTTATACACATCTATATTAACCAGAATTCTTTTGATTGCAATTGACAGAAACCCAATTCCAGCCAGCTTAAGCAAAATGATTTATCTCAGGGAATAAAAATGAGCTGCAGGAATACGTGAAGCTCAGAGACTAGAACTGGTGACTTGACACCAAGACTCTGTATGTCTCTGTTCACCTTTTATCTTTGTTTTTCTCTCTATCTTGGCTTCATTCTCTTGTACGGCAGATAAGTTTCTCCATGTTGCAGTGATCACTGCTGCTGGAAATTCTGGGGTCACATCTCTGTAGCTTCTATCAAAGGAAAAACAGTGTCTTCCATGTTAGTTCCATTAAGAAAAAAAACACAACAGTGAAAGCCCATGAGTGACCTAGACCTACAGTGGGTCAAGTACCCCTCCCTTCCCACCCCAGACCAGTTGCTGGCTTGAGAGGTAGGTAAATGTATAGATTGGTTCAGCCTGGATCAAAATTCTGTGCAGGGAAAAAAGTTTGTAACCCCCGAAGAAGGTGGAAGCAGGGGCAGAGGAAAGCATACTGGGCAGATGACAACTATAGCATGAGAGCATCCCAATATGATTGTGCAAATTTGAAGAGCCTCTCCAGGGCCCAAGAGAATAACCTAAAGTATACTGAAGTGAGACTATTTTATACAGAATCTTAGAACTCAGTTTTCCATCCTTGGAACTTGTATTTTCTCTCATGACCAGGACCCTTTTTTCTCTAGTGAGGCCATGTAGAAATGCATAAGAATTGCCTGAAGAATTACTTTCAGAAAAGAGCCAGTATCAAAATCCTAGTTAGATATGGTGACAATGAATGGTGATGGTGAGGACTGTCAAAACCTCAGGGAGTCAGTGGTAAGAGTTGATGCCTTGTTGAGTTCAAGCCAAGCAAGGCTGCCATGAAAGAAAGAATGTTGGTTATTTCCCCCATTTAGATGTCTCAGAGACAGGAAGTTCATGTCTTACCTTTCCCTTGCTTCACTTGAAGAACATTTTTGGAAGGGACTATCTCTTTCTTTAGATAGATAGATATATAGACAGACAGACAGGCACACAAAAATAAATGCCCAGTGATATTATGCTTTTGAAAAGCAATCACAAATCAAGTTTAGGACTTTGGGTGTTTCTAATGGACTATACACTAAATTTCGCATTGTCTAATTTGATCCATGGATATTCCCAGTATCTTAGCTCAGTTTCCCCAGAGAGCAAAGCCTGAGGCAAAGCTCACGTGCTACCTCTTTATTAGGGAGTAAAATCTCAGGGGCAAGGGGATTGAGGCAGAGAAGGAGGGAGAGCCATAAGCTGGCCACCACTTGGTAAGTGTAACTGATTGTTCTATCTCATGGGAACATCTTCCTTAAGACCAAATAAAAAGATGATCTTTAGTCCATCTGGACTTGAGTAAGGGAAAAGAGTTTCTTTCAGATCCCATTTCCCCATTGGCCAAACGTTTGACCTACAGGGCATGAATGCCCTTGAACTTTCAGATTGTGCTGCCTGGGTGTTCATGCCTCAGTGTCAAATGGGGACACCCCAGGACGGGAGGTGGGAGGTGGGTGCTGCAGGCCTGAGGCAAAGCACTGTCAGTTGTATCCACATGAGGCGGTGGCTGAGTCAAGTGCAGCTGGTCATCACAGTGCTGGCCAGGGCTGGAACAAGGGGCTCAAGGACCTGAGATGGGTGAGGACAGGAAGACTGAAGTGACATTTGGAAGCCTCTATTCTATTCAGAATCAGAATTTCAAACCTAAGTGAGACCTTTGAGGTACTTTTCAGATAAGCTAATTAAAACCCAGAGAGTTTGAGAAAATTGCTAAAAATCTCACAGCCAATCACTCTGGTTAATGACAGAGCTTAGAACATGCCCCACTCCTAACTCTTTCAATTCATTGCTTCTCCATGGCTCCTCCAATATCAAACCCCTCATTTGTGAACATTTATGGCAAAATTTCCCAAAAGCCTTATGAGGTGAGAAGCAAGTCAACACCTCCTAAATATTCATGAGCTGCTTAATGGTTCAATCTCAGTGGGTAGCAATATGTCTATCAGGATCTATTTATTCTCATTACTTCAGTGCTGTTCTGGAGTGATGCATTATAAACAATTTATGATGTGTTGACAGGACAGATGAGTGCTAGGATAATAGGCTGAAGAAGAGAAAATCTCACCCTGGCAAACAGAATGCAGAGGCGTGACTCTGAGGAGGCTGATGGGAAAGATTCTGACAGTTTGCGTGCTTAGCCCTTTATGTGCTGCTGGTTTTGAGCCACAGCAGTTGTGTGTTTATGTTAGCCTCTACCTGCATTGGGTGTCTTCATGATAGAACCTACAGAATCTCTCCTTCCCCAAAGGAGGGCACAGTGGTTGAGGGGATGCAGTTGTCAATAGCCTGTGAGCATGAATAGCCTTGAATTCCTAATGCCCTGGTAACTTTTGGATGGAGATGTCACTTTATTCACCAAACCCAAAAGTCATCTCACTCAAGTTTTTGGTGAAGACTGAGTTTCTGAAAGTCAAGGCAAAAAGCTCCAGCTAAGTAGTTTTATCATTTAGAGCTGCTATTTTGAAAAGTGTGTCTAAGATTAGAACCAGTAGATGCCCAGTGTTCACTCAGATGATGAGCATTTGTCCTCTGCCATTCATAATGATTGTCTACGTTTAATACTCACCCAGAGTTAGGGCAGGACACTGCTTTCCTCTTACTCCTACATACCTCTGCTATAACTGCCCCCAACAAATAAACAAAAATCATGTTAAGTTTTTATTCTCCCTAGGGTATACATTGTGGGGGGGGGGGAGAATTTGTTAAGCACCTGTTAGATGTCATCCACATTCTACAAAGGAGAAAAAAGAGGTGAAAAGGGGGTAAGGAGTTTGCTGAAGGAGATGGAGATGGCACATGTTACAATCCAAAATCTAAGCCGGATTGGTCAGACCCCACTGTCTGGCTTTGAGCATTGTCACGCCTCCACGTGGCCTTGGGAAATGGCGTTTATCTCTCAAGTGCCTCCTTTTCTCATCTATAAAATGCCGATTTAGATAAATTGCCTACATACTTCAAAGGCAGTTTCTGAGGATAAAATAAATGGATAAATCTGAAAGCATATTGAAAAAAGTTAAAATACGGGGGGTGGGGGTGGGGGAAGGATTTTCCCCCCTTTGTCTTTGTTGTTGTTGATTTGCACACCAAATTTTTGAGTGTCATTTGGGTGGTCTCTCCAAATGAACCCTTGAGTCCACCACACAGGTGAACTACAGTGTTCCAGAGGACAGCATTTATGCATATATGTGTGAACTAAAATTAGATAAAAATCTTCCCCCCCACCGGCTGACTGAATGGACTCCCTCCTGGCCAAGGGGATATCCTAAAACTAAATTGTCTGCCACGAGGAGGAGGTCAGACATGCCCCACCATGCCCCCCTCCCTTCTTGGAGATATCCTTTGTAACTCATTAACAGGCCTAAGGCTATGCAAGACAAGCCTGCAGGTCCTCAATTTACACAACAAATATATGTCTGGTGACTTGGCTATTCCTTATCTAAAACATTCCAAGCCTTTAGACAAACCTTCATTTTTTAACCAATTACAAGTCAAGGAGTCTTTAAACCCACCTATAACCTGTAAGCCCCCCTCCCATCCCCACTTTGAGATGGCCCGCCTTTTCGGGCCAAACCAATGTGTGCCTTCCATGTATTGATTGATGACTTTACCTGTAACCCTTATCTCCCTAAAATGTATAAAACCAAACTGTAGCCCAACCACAGCGAGTCCACTTGCTTAAGGCTTCTTGGGTGTGGCTCTGGGTCACGGTCCTCAAATTTGGCTCAGAATAAACCCCTTTAAAATTATTTTACAGAGTTTGGCTTCTTTTCCGTCGACACATGCATTTGAGCATCAGAATTCTGTGAGCTGGATGAGACAGGGACGATGCCCTTTTGTTGCAGGGGAAACTGAGTCTGAACCAGAGCTGGTGAATGAGCCACCCAGAACTGTAGAGCAAGCTAGTGGCCGAGCCGAGCTCCCTGTCGGCTCTGTGTCCTTTCTACACACCACACAGTCTCTTTGTGCCCACACTAAGTTTTGGTATCAGAAAATACTGAAATCAGTGCTGGTGGTGTGTGCTGGGCAGGTTCCTGGGGCTTGAGCTGAGGGAGAGAGGATTCTGGAAATTTCCTTGTCAGTTTTCAGTTATTCCGTCACTTCTGAGCTGCCACCCATCTTTCTGAATCACCCTTTTCATTTTCTCTGCCTTCGCTTCTGTTTCTCTTTCTTTTTCCTCAGTACCGACTCCAGAGTGACACAAGTCAAGAGAGGAAGGAAGAAATAACAGCAATTCCACATTGTTATCTAAACATTTTCTTGATTTATTTATCATACCTGTAGTTAAAACAATTTTTAACTGCTGATATTTATGTTGTATAAATCACTGAATGGCTTCTAAGGGGCACAAGGGAGACTTAAAGCAATAAAGTTCACCTGCTCATGTATGCCTCTCATGAACTGAAGCTGAGTGATGGGTATATGGGGATTCATTAGATCAGGGGTCAGTACACTATTTTTTAAAGGGCCGAATAGTAAATATTTTAGGCTTTGCAGGCCTTATGGTCTCTGTTGCATCTATTCGATTCTGCCATTGTAGTGTGAAAGCAGCCATTGAAATATGTAAATGAATAAACAAGGCTGTGTTCCAGTAAAACTTTATTTACAAAAACAGGTGGCAGGCTAGATTTAGCTGATGGGACAAAATTTTCCGACTGTGCTTTATTCTATCTAGTTTCCATAGTAAAACTTAATCTATCTGTTTAAGAAGTTATATGTGATAATTTCTTAAAGAGTGAGACTGTAATTATAAAATTCTTACCCTATAGTGCTGTGCACAGAGCGAATAGTCACTCAACAACAATAATTACTTTTTGGCAAAAGTAAGCTTTTTTCATATAAATGAAGTAGAATATTTGACAATCATCTAAAAAATGTTGGCGACAACGAGACAGTGTTTCTGCAAACTTTGGGTTAAAAGAAAATCTAATTTTGCCTGAATTATTTAAACTGACTGGCGAGGTTTAGCTGGAGAAGTAGGTGTCAAAGCTGGCAGAACTCTTCTTTTTACTTTCCAAAGTCAATAATCTACAAACTCCAGCCGTGTGTCTATGCCTCAGGCTGGGCAGGTGCGATTTAGGAAGCGACAGTCCAGCTTTCAGACAGCAATTGTTTCTGACGTTCACCAAAGCCAATTCTCACTCCTCTGCTGCTGCATCTGTTTCCATAGAAATGGACACCAGCTCAGTTAAAACAAGGTAACTGAAGTTTTAAAACAGATGATTTGGACTCCCTTTCAGTGTCTATGAAAGTCACAGCAAACAAGGACCATGGTTTAGATCTGACTTTTTTTTTCATCCCTGAGACAAGATACCAGACTTTGTACAATAATCTTATCTGTCCAGTGGGAATGATAATATTACCTGCCTTATAAGAACATCATGTGAGCTAATCAAGGTTAGCACAGGGTCTGACATTTGATAACTCTCTGGATAACTAAAGGCAAGTAGTAAATTATAGTATATTGTGCAACTATTAAATATATTATTATAGAGTGATGTATAGCAGTTAAAATGCTTACATTAAAAAGTTAAGTAAAAACCAAGATAAAAATAATCTATATGCTATTATCTCAATAACTTAAAAATATGCATAGAGAAAAACTGGAAGTGAAGCTGTAAATGGGATTTTCGTTAGTGAGTTTACTAATTATTTTCATCTTTGCAAAGTGGGTCTGTGTTCAGTGTTTAACTCTAGCTTCTAGCGTTAGGAATTGATTTATGTGACTACATTTTTGTGGGTTTGATTTTTGCATAATTCAAATGTTTCAAAGAGAACCTGTAGCGGTGTTTACTGGGGGCAAAAAGTTGTTTATATATATATATATAAATATAAGATGATGTTTTGAATTCAATCACTTAATAACAGCATTTCCCAAGGGATCTAAAATGGCTCATTGTAAAATGAAGTGAATATTCTGTGTTATTTTGGGCAAGGACTAATTCTGCTGGGCAAGACTGGAGATCCCAGTTTCCTCCACTCTCCTGCAGGATGGAGCAAGTGGGCTAAGTCCAGATGCTATTACCAGTGGCATTTGTTGTCTTGCCTACTTATGGTTGGGGCTTAGAAGGTGGTCCTAGGATTAAGAGACGTGACATGACTACTGCAGCAATAAGTAGTTGGAAAACAAAGTTTTCTATCAAGGAGAATATTAATTTTGTTCTATTTGCCCTTCCTGGAATCTGATTCACTCAGTGTTTGCCCACTGCTATATTTTAGCTGTATTTAGTTCTCTCTCTCTTTCTCCCTGCCTCTCCCCCCGTCTCTCACACACACACACACCCCATTACTCTCTCTGTAGTGAAACTATATTTTAGACAAACTAAAGGACTGTTTTATGGAGTTCCTCTCTGAGAAACATGAAATAGAAATTAGAGAATTGTTAAAATACAAAATTTCAAATGCTGGCAAGGTGATCTCGTGTATTGCTGATTGAAATGACCCTATATTTCTGAAGAACAATAAGGCAGAACATACCAAGAGTTTAGCAATGTTTGCACACTTCAATTCATTAATTCCTTTTCTGGGAATTTATCCTGAGGATATAATCCAGAATGTTGATGTAGATGTCCCTTAAAGTGTTACTTTTTCATCCAAGGAGGAAAAACTGAAACTAACTCTGATGCTCATAAAGGTTTAGTAAATTCTAACTTATTTATACAGAAGGGATTTTGTGCAACCATCGAAGATGTTTATGAAGTTTTTTTAAATAAAGAAATCCTTATGTCATAATTAGTTAACAAATCAAGATTTTAAATTGGGAACATAGTCTACTCTTATCTATGAAATAATATATAACATATAAACATATAATCACATATCAAATGGAAAGAAATATCCCAACAAGAGGATCATAATTTATTTTAAAGTTAACATTTACTTATAAGAAATGCATGAATACATTTTTAATATAAAACATTAAAATATTACACTAAGGCTGAATTTGCTTTGTCCACCACATCCAGTTCTACCCACCTGTCCCCCTCCTCCAAGATGATAATTGTTATTAATTTGGTGTATTGGATTTTAAAAACAATCTTCTTCATACTTTTCTAATTTACCCTAATTTTTCTATAATTCTATATTAGCATGTGTTACTTATATAGTGTATACGTATTTATGAGGTCAAAAAATAATTTCAAAGAGAAATGAAAAATAAAACAATCATAAGACACCATTTCACACTCATTGAAGTGGAACATATTTTTTAAAAATCTGCTAATACTTTCTAAAATTTTTTAAATTTTTAATTGTTATGGGTACATAATAGTTGCATATATCTTTATAGGGTACATGTGAATCTTTGATGCAGGCATACAACGTGAACAGGGTAATTGGGGTATCCATCACCTCAGGCATTTACCATTTTGTGTAAAGATGATAATACTTTTTGCACACAGGATGTGGGAAAGGAATGAAGGATGCTAAACCATTTCCAGTAGAAGTGTTAATTGACACAACTACTTTAGAGAGCAATTTGGTAATATATAGGCTATATCTTTTTAATCAACAATGACACTTCTTGGTGTATGTCTGGGAGAAACTGTCACACATGGACATAAGGAAACACGTACAGTGATGTTCATTACAACATTGCTTGTAACAGTGAAAATCCAGAAACAAACTAAATATTCATCAGTAGGAGAAGAGATATAGCAGTTAATATAATATGTATATATTAGGTCTATGTGATGACATAAAATTAAATGAAATATTAAGTTAAGTGAATGATACAGTCTGATACAATTTATATGAAATTTAGAAATACATAAACCACTTCTAGTTCCTACTAAGAGGGCACTCTATTCTGTTTCACCCACTGAATGCAACTAAAAGCCTTGAACAGAATACACGGAGCAACTATCTGAGGACTGAAAGGAAAATGGTATCAGGCAGACTGGGAAGAAAATCTAAACTTGAATTATGATTGATATGGCAGTGAGTTTTCTGCATTTTTCTCCCTCTGTATGTTCTGGTGTTAGTTCAAAGGCACCAGGATCCAGAACTAGATGTGGTTAGAAAGAATGCCAAGAGAAGCCCTTTCTGGTCAGAGGAATAGGAAAAGGAACCCTTATCAGACACAGATAGTGGGGGAAATTTTCTGTGCTTTTTCTTTTTCTCCGGTCCTGAAAGTGAAATCTGGCAGCAGCAGCAGCGGTCAGGCAGGCACCTAAAATTCTGAGGAACATAAATCCTTCTCTCTGACTATAGCTACTGTCTGAAGAGTGGGGAGGAGATCCCCATTGCTTTCTTCTATCCTCAAACCACTTGGCGCTGAGGTGAACCCAATGGTGGGAAGTGCAGCACTATAGGAAAACTAAAGCCCTGGATTTCTAGCCAGAGGACAGGAAAGGGGCCCTTGGAGAGAGTGTGGAGACTGTGGAGCGGGGGGAGCTTGAGAAAAGGATCCAGCGAAGTTGTGGATGAACCCACGGGCTCAATCCCTAAGCTGCACATGTGTGGATCAGATTCCGAACAGCATACCAATGATTTTGAGAACTGAACTATGGGGGTAGACCACCACCCAGGTCTCCAAACTGGCCCCTGGGTGGCATACACAGAGAATATATCTGACCAGTACTGCAAAGAATTTGAAAACAGAACTGACATTGAAACCACAGCCTATAGAAGGTAGGTCAAAACTTATGGCCTGATCCTGACAAGTCTATTGCCTCCAAAACATAAACAAACAAATATTCCCCATAGGATTTAAACAGGACTGAGAATCTCTTAACATAATATTCAAAATGTCCAGGATACAATCTAAAATTATTCAACATACAAAATACCAGAAAAATGAAAACCATATGCAAGGGGAAAGACAATCAGCAGATACCCTTTCCAAGATGATCCTGGTGTGGAATTATTAGACAGAGTCTTTAAAGGTGTGTTAAAAACATGCTCCATGAAATAAGGGTGAATGCTCTTGAAATAAATGAAAAGTTTCTGCAAAGAAACAGAACTATACTTAAAAAGAACCAAATGGAAGTTTTAGAATTATTTAGAAAATATCTATATCTATATAATATGTATGTGTGTATGTATATATATATCACTGAAATATAATAAAACATTAACTTAATATCCCCATTAGCAGAATGGAGATTACAGAGACTACCCAATCTGAAAAACAGAGGAGAAAAAGACTGAAAAATAAGATTATCCATGAGAAAACACCAAAAGGTCTAACATTTATGTCATTGGAGTTTCTAAAGAAAAGAAGACATATGCATAAGATGTATTTGAGGAAATAATGGCAGACAACTTCCCAAATTTGGTAAATGATATAAACTTACAGATTCAAGAAACTCAGCAAAACTTAAATAGGATAAACACAAAGAAATCTATACACAAATACATCATAATCAGACTACTGAAAACCAAAGACAAAGAAAAAATTGTGAAAGCAGCCAGAGAAAAACAGATATTACATATAGAGTAACAAGTTGAATGACTGTAGATTTCTCATTGGAAACCATGGAGGCCATAAGGCAATATGACAACATTTTTAAGGTGCTCAAAGACCCAGAATTCCATATCCAGTGAAAACATCTTTCCAGAATAAAGATGGAACAAAGACATTCTTGGGTGAAGGAAAATGAGGGTAAGTCATTGTCAGCATGCCTGCTCTAAAAGATATGCTAAAATAAGTTTCTCAGGAGGAAGAGAAGTGATACTAGAGGGATATTGGAAATTCAGGGTTGAAGGAAGAGTGACAAAAATGTTATGTTGGCAAATATAATAGACTGTTTCCCCTCTTTAGGTTTTTAAGACAAGATATGTATGATGGCTGAGAGTAAGTTGTAACATTGTCTAGTAGAGTTTTCAATATACATAGCTATACTGCTTACGATAACCGTAGGATACAGAGGTGAAAATAAAGGGACCTATATGATGGTAAAATTTCTACTTTCCAAATGAAATGATAGGTGTTAGTTCTAAGTAGACTGTGGAAAGTTAAGTAGAGTTGCTTCTTGTTATTTACAGTAGTTATGTTCTGTAAAATCTCCATGAACACTGAATTAGCAAATATTGAACCATTGTTCCTGTGAGCCTTTGGTCATAACATTTTCATCAACTGATCAATACACAAACTTATTTTATGTGTGGTTCTGTTTAAAGACAACTTAATATATATTGTTGATTCATTGACATTGAACTCACAGCCAACAGCACTGTAACTTTTTCCTGAATGCAGCTTATCTAACACAAATATTTTCTCTGTAAGGCATATCACAGCATTTTTCTGCTTAGGGACACTGGACAGCCCTTCAGGACTATACTTTCAGGCCATTTTAAACATTGGATTTACCCAAAAAAGCGAAAAATGTGGCACTAAATAGACCACGAAAAGGACAGTTAGTTACATTATGAAAGCTGAAACAGTAAAGTACACTATCACCTTGTTCATCCTTAGCCAGGAATGTCCACATGGGGTGATTCAAACTTTTCACCATTCTGTGCATGCCTGCAAATGACTGCAAAAGTGCCACAATTATTGGTTTTGTGGTTAATAAATTTTAGTGACTAAGTGAATTCACATATACAAAATTCACATATAATGATGATCAAATGTATGTTTATTATAATCCCTAAAGCAGCAACTACAGAAAACACTACACAATGAGACATAGTAGAAGCACTAGAGAGATACCTCAAAATGGTAATATTTTCAAATCACCAGAAAGATACCACAGTTCCAAATTCGTATGCATCTAAAAACATAGCCTCAAAACATATAAAGCACAAATTACAGAACTACAATAAGAAATGAAAATCTACAATCATAATGGGAGATTTTAAAGTATCTTTCCTTCTATAACTGCTTGAAAAGGCAGGTAAAATATCAATAAGGATATAAAATATTTGAATTATCCTTGTTTTATGTAGATCAAAGAGCTACACTCAATAACTGCAGAATATTTTTTCTTTTCAGTCACACATAAATCATTTGCAATTTGCCATTTTCAATAATTCACTTGCATTAATGGGCCTTAAAGCAAGTCTCAAATTTGAAAGGCTTCAAATAATTCAGAGTGCATTTTCAGATTCAACGTACTTAAGCTGGAAATAAATTATGAAAATATAAAATATATCCCTATATATCTAGAAATTAAGAAATCTACATTAACTATAATAATATTGACCATGAGTAAAAGAAAATGTCTCAATTGAAATTATAAATAGTTTGAACTGACTGGACATTTTACATTCAAAATTTGCTCATGGATTTAGCAAAAGCTGGGCCTAGAGGAAAAATTATAATTTAAATGCATATTAAGAAAGATGAAAGGCTGATAATCAATGAGCTAAGCATTAATTTTATGAAATTGGAACAAGAATATCAAGTTAAACTCAAAGAAAGTAGAAGAAAGTAAATAATAAATATAAGAGAAGAATTAATGAAATAACATTAAAAATCATTAAAAATATTAATAATATTTTATATCTTTATTGAGGCTGATCAAGAAAAAAATGAGGGAATGCCCAAATAACCAGTGCCAAGTATGAAAAAAGGAGGCATCACTTCAAATCCTATAGACATAAAAAAGTCAATAGATAAACAAATTTCTAGAAAAATGCAACTTACTAAAACTGACACAAGAAGAACTAGAAAATCTGAATAGTGCACTTTTCTGTATATGTGATGTATGTTAAAATAAAAAAACAAAGGCTAAAAATTTTAAAATAAAATTAAGAATCATACAGCTGGAAAAAAAAATCCAGTAAGCCAGTTGCTTTACTATCTGCCTTTAAGCAGATGAATGTGTAGGTTAGAATTTTATGGAACCCTAAGTATGCAACATTATTTAAAAGGATAGGGGCAACTTACCTTTAATTTAAATTTAAATTAAAAAAAGGTCAATTTACAGTTCTTTGATATGATAAGAATGCCTGTAAAACCGGATAAAGTGATGTTTTAATAACCAAGAGAAAGGTTGTCTTTTTGACAAACTTCTATTGGTCCTCCATTCCTCTTTCTCCTTGACACTCAAGCAATTATTCCTATTTTAACGTCAGTACATTTTCTTCTAGTTTTAATTAAGAATTAAAAAAAACTGGTTTGTATCTGCCTTGTGACACTTCCGAAAGGAGAAATCAGCTTACCTACTTTCTCTTCTCTTCCCCAAATGAATATTATACCTTTTACTTGTTCTAGGATGACATGCTGGTAAACTATGGATATGGTTTTTTTGGTTTTTTTTTCCATACACTGTGTTTTAAAAAGAGTTTTTTTTCCCTAATCAACAGATATTTATTGAGTGTCTACTAAGTGCAACACTGTTACAAAGAAATGAATATCTTCAAAGAATATGCATCGTTGTAGGGAAGTTTCATTCCTCAAGATGATAGAAGTAATGTCACAAGATGATAATGTAAATTCATTGCCACATGAATAAAACAGACAGCAAATGCTATTGCACTTCTGAGAAAAGAGAGAGCTTTAAAAAAGAGTTTTTATTCCGTATAAATCAAGCTGGATTTAGGCTTTATCACAATGCAATCACTTACTGCCTGTTGTACCTATGTTACCTGCTCCTTTTAGACCAATGAACTCCTTATTTAGCCAATCCCTGTCTCTACAGACATCCAGCCCTACAGCTGGGGTTTTGGGATTAATTCTGATCTCTGACAAGAGGAATTCAGGTTGCTCAGCACCAAGACTACTGGAAGCTACTGGTTTGAATCTGCCTCTTTTCTGCTTTGGTTCTGTGAGTGAGTAACTTCCTCTACTCCAGTTACAGCACTAAACCCTCATGTGTGAATGCCAGTCATTACAACCTTGCCACATGCTTCAGTTTCTCCAGAAAACCTTCCTCAGGCCTCCCCTCTCCTTCCACTAGAGGACTGTTCCCTAGTCTTGGATGAGTGACCATGTTCCAGTCTCCCACTCAGAGGCTTCCCATCACAGACAGTGATGCTGAGACACTGCCAGTCACCCTTACAAGGAAGGGCAATATGAAATATTGTACAGGGCAGGGGGTTTAAAATCAAATAGATGTGGGTTAAGAATCCTGGCTCTGACACTTACAAGCTTTGTCCTGTTATTACTCAACCTCTTTGGGTCCTATTTTTCTCATCTGTAAAGGGAAAGGTGATGATGACTATCTTATAAGTTTGTAAGAAAATTAAATAAGAACTTATAAAAGCACTCTTTTTGGCTCATATTCCCACTCCTTCCTGAGTTTTCATGAGCAGACCTACCCTTGCTGCCAGTGTCCTCTTGTCTGTGAAGTGTTCCCCACAATGCTCCAACAGTCCAGTTTCTTCCCATCTGATTTTTCCTATTACCTTCCAAGGGTTATGTTCTTAGTCTGTAATCCTGGTTTCCCCACATCCTTGTCAATATTTGGTGGCCCAAACTTTCTTAGAAGGGAAAGCCAAGACACAATCTGTCCAGTAAAGTGACGTTATGTTACAGCATTTATTCTATTTCAACCCCAACTGGGTATACTACAATTCAATTCTGACACTAACTGCCTGGAATTAGTGTCAGAGGCTGCAGATTTAAGGGCTCAGTTCTCCACAAGACTGTGCTGACTTCAGATACCAGCTGCACCTCAGAGGTCCTCAGGCTGCACTTCTGATGAACTGGGTATAAATTTGGTGGTCCCCTTGACCCTCTCAGGTTTGATAATTCACTAGAATGCCTCAAAGTACTCAGGAAAGCACTATACTTATAATTACAATTTTATTATAAAGGGCATACATCGGGCAAGGTCGGGGAGGATCCTGAACACAGAGCTTCCATGCCCTTCCCCCATGGAATAATACATGTCACTTTCTTGGCAGAATGTGTTCACCAACCAAAAAGCTCCAGTGAACTTTGGTATCAAGAGTTTTTATTGGAGTTTCATTATATAGACATGTTTGATGAAATCATTGGCCATGTGATTGAACTTAATCTCCAGCCCTACTTCTCTCCCTGGAGGTAGGTCTGGCTCAAAGTTCCAATGCTTTAATCACCTGGCTAATCTTTGTGGTGACCAGCCCCCATTTTGAAGCTATTTAAGGGACCACCATGAGTCACCTTGTTAGCATAACAAAGACACTCCTATCACTTAAGAAATTCCAAGGGTGTTAGAATCTCCCTGCCTGGTACCCAGGACAAAAACCAGACAAATTCTTTATAATACCACGGCATTTAATAAGTGCTCTTTGATTAGGATGAGAGATTCTATTCTCCCCGGAAGATAAAAGACATATTCTAAAGCCAGAAGGTGTGACATATTAAAAGCTAGAAGGCAGACATTTTTTGATACATTTTGTTCCTGAACTTATTTCAACTCAAGGTGCACATAGCTAAGCAATTTAGTGGATGCCCTTTTAAAATAAGAGTTTTCCAGGGAGAATTTTTTTGACTTCTCAAGTATGAGTTTTATAGGGATTGGTAGCATGTATACCAGAAATTCTTTTCCACTATCCAAAGATAACAGTTTTGGGATCTTTGCTTTGCAAATGCTCTGTTCCACAGGGCAGATCCCCAGCTGCAGCGGCTGTTTTGGTTACTTTTCAATGATATCAAATTATTTTTCTGTAAGGAAGTGCTAAAAATAAAAAAAGAAGAGATAACAATAGTATTGAAACCTAGGATTAATCAAGTCCTCAAAGTTCTTCTAGTTCAACTGCTGGATATGATACCTGGATTATTTTGCAGTATTTCCAATAAGTGTTCATCCAGCTTTTACCTGAATATCTCCTGTGATGGGGCATTCACAACCTCCAGAGCCGCCTGTCTCGTGTTTAGAGAAAGTTCCATTACAATGAGCTGAAACCAGCCTCATCATATTTTCCAACTAGTGGTTCTATCTCTGGTTCTTGGACTCTAAGAAAGAAAGATCTAGATGGGGACTGACAAAAATATGAGGTACATTCTTCCAAAGATGTGTGAGAACAGACATTCTTGCAGGCAGAGGAGGGGTCTCAATATTCTATGAGTGTTTTAGCTCCAGGAAAGATGGTGGTCAAGAGTCTGTCCTATGGCTCTTTTTAACTGTTAATCTGGGAATGTTATTACTTGAAACTATATAATAATGATGATAAAAATCCATAAAATAATAGCTAATGTTTTTGAGTGCTACTATGTGTCAGGTATTATGCTAGGAGTTTTCTTTGCATGATCTCACTTAATTTTCAAAATGACCCTATGTGATAGAAATTACTGTTTTCGTCTCTTTACAGATGAATTCACTGAAGCTCAGAGAATTCCTGGGAATGTCCCACTCCAGGGCATCTTACTAGCTGGATGTCACCTCACAAATGCTTTTACAGATGATCAGTGCCACCAAGAATGCTGGTCTGGAAATTTGCTCACAGATTGGTAACTGCCCAGGTCACAGTAATTCAATAAGTGAAGGTTCCTCTGGGCTGAGAATGACAAATAGCCTCTACGGTGAAAGATTCAGGGCTGAGGCAATGCAAGGAGTCTCATCAGAGAATGAATCCAGGGGCTCTCCGCACTTTCTTACCCTTAAACCCTCCATGAGATATCTGACTGCATTTGTTCAAGGTGCCACAGTTAGTAAAATATACACAGTTCCTGCTCTGTGAATTTTCTACAAATCCATCCAAGCTAGGCATCATGGGACTGCAGACGTAAATCACTTGTGATTTCTGCCTTGGAAATCCAGAGATCCACGTGAAAGAGAAGATGGATGCACAAATCATGATAACACAAGGCAAGACATGCAATGAGTGGTCGAAGAGAGAGAGAGAAGCAAAATGAGGTGGTGTCTAAAGGAGAGAGCAGTCATTTTTCCTTGTTGAGAATCAAAGAAGACTTCACCAAGAAGGTGACATTTTAATATAGCAGTCACAAACCAGAGGCCACCATCTGAATCTAGCCCATAGATGTGTGGGAAGGCAAAGGATACAACTTGCATAAGGCAGCGTATCTAACAAGCATGAAAATTGTTTGGAAAAACTCTTTGATTCAGGTCTGTTGCAATAGGGACTGAACAGGAAAAATGAGAAACTGAGTTTACAGGATGGACCAGGACTAGGTTTATGAGAGCTTTGTTAAGGAATTTGAATTTTCTGTCTTACTGAGTATGTGCCATAAAGGGATCCTCACAGGGTAGAACTATCCTGTAACTCTCCAGTCCTTCTCTCCAGGAGAACCTTTAAGAAGGATGGAGAAGAAATTGTCAAAATACTCATGTGTCATTCTTGCTTATTTGGTGACAGTATTATGTGCCAAGAGGAGTTATCATTATGGGACTGGGAAAACGCCAAGAGGATTAGCAGATGAAAATTTTTTGTGTGGTTAAACCAAGAAGCCGGCACATATAAAATGGTATGTTACTGGGAATAAAGTGTATTCTGTGTGAGCTTCATTTTTAATACAATACCCAGATAAAGATTCCTGAAGAAACCAGCTCTAAACCATGGCACCCAGGGATTCAATAGCACCTGCCATCCTTCCTGCTCCACTCCAAGCAGCCAGTGTCTGCATTGCTCTGAGTACTGCAGGCTGGAAGAACTCCACCTCCAGTCATCATTTTATTTTCACCTAATATGCCAATTATGGGTCTTGCTGATCTGCTGATGGGCAGTTTTCCAGAAGACCTGTCTCACTTTGCATAGATTAAATCAATTATGCTGATTCTATCCATTGGCAGCACCTGCAGGGCAATTATTATGCAGGTTCTCTACTTCTCATTCCTGATTTGTATCTACAGCATGTTCCAGTAATCGTCTCTCTTATTCTTGTACCCCATCTATATCTGGACACAGATACTGGAGTTATTCCTCTCTCTCATCCTGAGGAACGGTGAATTTAGCATTTCCACTACAGAGTCAATACAGAATTGTTTGAATGCAAAGGTCTGTTGGCTACACCTTGGTATGACAGAACCTTAGCTGGCTTTTCCAGAATGTAATGAAACCATTGAACCAGAGCCAAGAGACCTGACTTTTAGCCCTGGCTTTTCCAGTTACTTTCTGTGGTGGATTTCTGTGGATTGTATCCTCAGCATCTATTCTCCTTTCCCCTTCACAGTAGCATCCAACATTTCCTAGCCATGAGATTTTGGTGTACTGATCTTACCTCCAGCTCTAAAGTGAGGCCTTGTTTTGCTTAAGCCAGTATACATATCCCATTCCAATGGCTACAGTGATGGGTTCAGAGAAAAGATATACTGTGTCTCAAGACAGGTAAATCAGGGCTGACAAGACTAACTTCTGGAGCTTGGATTGAGTTATTGGGGAAAGTGGAATCCCAGGGAGGAAGCATGTAGTTCTGGATGTCTTAGGACCCATCTTCATTCCACAATAGGAGATGCAGAGAGAGAGAGAGAGAAAGAGCTATCCCAATTTCATCATTGGGGTCCTAGATCAAATCTGATGTAAAGCTAGGTGTATCTCTGGACTGTTCAATTATATGAACTAATAAATTCCTTTTTTGTGTAAGCCTGTTTGGATTGAGATTTTAATTTCTTGCAACCCAAAGCATCTGAACTGTGTGGTGTTTAGTGAGTTACTTTCCCTGTCTGAACTTCAATTTCCTCGTCTGCTACCCAAGGGGCTGGGCTGGCTAAGGTCCATTCCAGTGCTGAGATTCTGAGACTCTCTGATTTTGCTTCCAGTTCTTTACAGTGCCCCTGGCTGTTTTCCCTGGTGAGAAGCAAAGGAAGTGTGCGTATAGACTTTGTCAATGTATAGTACATGGTGGTAAGAGTGGGTCAAAAGAGGCCACTCTGAGGGAAATATTATTTTTAATTGAGGCCCAATTAACAAGGGAAAGCGAGGATGGAAAAACATGGTGTATACTTCCCAGGCAGTGGGAGTAGCCAGTTGTAAATGAAAGATTTGGGGACAGGTTGGCTTGATGTCTTCAAGTCATAATTGTAAAAGCAAGCATCTGGCCAACCTTGAGGTGCAGGTGCCCACTCCTCTCCCACGTCTGCCTTCATAAAGAAGATCCTCCTCTCCCTCATATAGGCACCTTTCATTTCTATTGTGACTGCAAATTCCTTGAGCATAGACATTATGCCTTAATCAACTCAGGGCCTCTGCCATGCCTAGCATGGTGCTCTCTCTGAATACAGCTAGTTGAATTCCAAGTGGCAGAACAAGATGAGTGAAGTCTCAAAAGTGGGAGAGAGTGTGACTTTGGCAACAAAAAGGAGACAAGCTGGCTGTAGCAAGGACTCCAGTGGAAGACAAGAGGAAATGGGGCTACAAAATTATGTTTGGAGAGAGGCTCAAATGCCAAGAAAAGGTATTGGGGCCGTAAGTTACCTTTATAGAGGGCATTAAATAATAAGGTAATCAGAGGATGCATCTGTGAAACCAAAATGCATTCAGTCTCTTCAATGACCTAGGCCACTGACAGACCATTTGGGAATGGGGGATTTGTGTGAGCTGAAAATACATTATGCTCTGGAGACGGCTTGGGAAGTTTCTGGCTTTTGCTTTTGGCAATCTTCCAAGAATAATCAATTATATATTTAGGCTCACACCCCACAGGTGTAGACAATCAGGGTGCTGGTAAAAAGGCTAATTCATGGTAGAAATGTAGCACATTCACTTATTGGGGTGGCCCCAGAGCAAGCCAAACCTTGCTTGGCTCCCCTCACAAAAGATACACACATATGCTCACACAAACACACATATACACACAAATGCACACACTGTGTTTAACGACTCTTCTTATCCAAATTTTCACAGGAACCTGGAATCTGAACAGGCTGTGAACTACTCTTTCAATTCAACATATCTGAAAAACAAACTCATTCTTGTTCTTCCTCAACCCTAATCCTCTTCATTAGGGTTGACTTATGCATTTCTATTTCCCTTTTTTTCCTAACAGGGCACCAATATCTTCTTAATCTTCCAGGCCTGAAAACTGATCATCATCTTAGAATCCACTTGCTATCACTGCCCCCTCAGCCAAACAGTCTCCAAGTCTTGCAAATTTCATGCTTATCATCTTGCCTTTATCCTGATAAGGGATCTGATAACTCCACACTTGTATTTTCATTGAAGCTCATCTGAACAACTGTTATAATCAAAGTAGCTTTCATTTTTGAAACAATCTCAAGCTTACAGAAAGTTGTAGAAGCAACATAAAAACTTTTTTCCCCGGAACCATTTGAGAATAAGTTGCCAATATTATGCCTCATTACCATCAAATAATTTAGTAACCACTATAATGACAATATAACCATCAAATTCAGGAAATTAAAATTAATACATTATTACAATCTAATCCACACTCTCCCAGTCCATGGCTTAATGTTTCCTTTTTTTCTCCATTTTTTTTTATTGTGGTAAAATGCACAAAACATAAAATTTGCCATCTTAAATATCTTTTCCTTTTAACAGAATCCTTTGAAGAGCAGAAGTTTTAAATTTTGATGAAGTCCAACTTATCAGATTTTTTATGAATCACACTTTTTGTATCATATAAAAATTTTTGCCTAACCCAAGGTCACAAAAATTTTCTCCTATGATTTCTTCTAGAAGTTTCATAGTTTTAGGTTTTACAATTTGACCTACAATCCAGTTTGCAAATCTATGTATGTGATATGAAATATGAGTAAAGATTTTTTTTTTTTGCATTTGTATATCCCATTTTTCCAGACCTTTTAATGAAAAGACTGTGAATTCTCCATTGAATTGCCTTTTTTATTACTGCCAAAAGTCAATTGATAGGGGTGACATCAGCAAAGTGGCAGATTAGGAAGACCCAAGCCCTTATTCCCCTATGGAGACACTGAAATAATAGCATTGAAAATACTTTATGAGTATTCTAGAAACCAGTTGGGAAGTTGCAGAACCCAGGCAAACACATAGCCAAGAAAAAGTTAATGAAAAGTGTAGAAAAATTTATGGCACTTTGCTCACCCTAACCTTTCTTGCTAACCATTGTTAGCATTGTTAGCACCATTGGGAGGAAATCTCCTAATTCCTGGCTCCTCCATTAGGACAGAAAGAAAAAGGTGGAACTTGCATCCAACATTCTGGCTTGTCTGGGGGATACCTGAGGGACTGGGTTCTGTTTCCCTTGACATGGACCGCTACTGGCAGTAGTGGTATAGTTTAGATACCAGGGTGGAAGACACACTGAAAACAGAGGCAAGCACTGCAGCATGTTAGCATCAGGGAGACTGCAGTTCCACAGACAGGCATTAGGCAAGCAAGAGATTATGGTCAGAGGTATGCAATAGAAATGAAAAACCAAAAGCTTCTGATAAGAATCAGGGGCAAGCCTCCAAGGGAAATTAAGACAGTTGAAAGCAGCCATATATATCTCAGAATAAAAAAACACATTCACAAGCCCAGAGAAGACACATGCCCAGAAAATGCCTGAGAGGTCCCAGAACCTCTAGCCAGGCTGGTTGGTGAAGGTCTTCCCCTACACAAAGCCAGTCAATAAAGACTGTGAAAAGAAGCTATTTATGCAAATACCCAAATTTCACCAAAAATCACAAGGCATACAAAGAAAAGGGAAACATGGTTCAATTAAAGAATAAACTAAACCTTCAGAAACTGACCCTAAAGACATGCAGATCTCCAAATCATCTGACAAAGCACTTAAAACAACTGTCAGTTGTTTTAAAGATGCTCAGCCAGATAAAAGAGAGCATACATAGATAAATAAATGAAATCAGGGAAAGGACACATGAACAGACTGAGAATATCAACAGAGAGTAGAAACTATAAAGAAGAACTGAACAAAAATTCTGGAGCTGAAAAATATAATAACTGAATTGAAAAATTCACTAGAGGGGTTCAATAGCAGACTTGATCAAGTAGAAGAAAGAATCCATGAACTTGAGAACAGGTCATTTGAAATTATAAAGTCAGAGACCAAAAGAAAAAAAAAATGAAGAAAAATGAAAAGAGCCTGAAGGACTTATGGGACATCATCAAGTGACCGATGCAGGCATTATAGAGTTTCAGGAGATGAGAGAAAGAGGAGAAAGTTATTTGAAAAAATAATGGCTGAAAACTTCCAAAATTTGAGGAAATAAATGGATACACAAATTCAGGAGTCTCAACAAACTCCAACTAGCATAAACCTAAAGAGACCCACACTGAGACACATTATAATCAAATAGCCAAAATTAGAATACAAAGAGAGAATCCTGGAAGCAGCATGAGAAAAGCGGCTCATAAAGTACAAGGGAGTCTCTATAAGATTATCAGTGGATTTTTCAGTGGAAACCTTACAAGCTAGAAGGCAGTGAGGTAATATATTCAAACTGATGAAAAAAATTTTTTGAAAACTATTAACCAAGAATAATCAAAATGACAAAACTGTCCTTCAAAAATGAAGGAGAAATTAAGCCTTTCCCTAATAAACAAAAACTGAAGAACTTCATTACCACTAGACCTGCCCTACAAGAAAAGGTAATGGGAGTCCTCTAAGTCGGAATGAAAGGATGCTAGACAGCAATGTGAAACACATGAAAATATAAAGTTCTTTAGTAAAGGTAAAAATGGACAAATATAGAAACCTGTGTCATTGTAATTTTGGTGCATATATCTACTTTTAATTCTTACGTAAAATTTAAGACAAAAGCATAAAAATAACTATAAATTACACATAACAAACTAGAAATAAAAGGAAACTACCTCAACATAATAAAAGCCATATATGAAAAGTCCACAGTGAACATGATACTCATTGGTGAAAGAGTAAAAGCTTTTCCTCTAACATAGGAACAAAGCAAAGATATTCACTTTTGCCACTTCTGTTCAACACAGTACCCGAAGTTCTAGCCAGAGCAATAGGCAAGAAGAAGAAATAAAAGGCATCCAAATTGGAAAGGAAGAAGTAAAATTATCTCTGTTCACAGATGATATGGTCTTGTATGTAAAAACAACCCTAAACATTCCACAAACAGCCCTCTTAGAACTAATTAGTAAATTCAGCAAAGTAGCAGGATACAAAGTCAACACACAAAAATCAATTGCATTTCTATACAATAACAACAAACAATATGAAAAGGAAATTACAAGAATAATTCTATTTACAATAGCATAAATAATAAAATATTAGGAATTAACTTACCCAAGGAGGTGAAAGACTTAAATAATGAAAACTACAAAGCATTGCTGAAAGAAATTGAAGAAGACATAAATAAATGGAAATACATCACATGTTCATGGATTGGAAGACTTGATATTATTAAGATGTCAATACTACCCCAAATGATCTACAGATTCAATGAAATCCCTATCAAAATCTCAATGAATTTTTTGCAGAAATAGAAAAACCTATCTTAAAGTTTACATGTAATCTCAAGGGACTCCAAATAACCAAAACAATCCTGAAAAAGGACATAGCTGGAGGACTCACACTTCCTGATTTCAAAACTTACTATAAAACTGTGGTAATCAAAACAGTGTAGTACTGGCATAAAGACAGACATATAAACTAATGGAATAAAATAGAAATCCCAGAAATAAACCTTTGCACATATGGCCAAATGACTTCTGACAAGGATGCCAACACCATTCACTGGAGAAAGGATGGTCTTTTCCACAAATGGTGCTGAGAAAATGTGATATCCACATGGAAAGAATGAAGTTGGACCCTTACATATCACCATACACAAAAATTAATTCAGAATGGAAAAAAGACTTAAACATAAGACCTAAAACTATAAAACGCTTAGAAGAAAATATGGGACAAAAGCTTTATGACATTGGATTTGACAATGATTTCTTGGATATAACACCAGAGAAATTGGACTTCATGAAAATTAAAAACTATTGTGCATCAAAAGCCAATATAAACAGAGTAAAAAGGCAACTTATGGAATGGAAGAAAATATCTGAAAATCATACATCTGATAGTGGATTAATATCCAGAATATATAAAGAACTCCTAAAACTCAGCAATAAAAAGCAAACAATATAATTCAAAAATGGGCAAAAGACTTGAATAGACATTGACTCTCAAAGAAGATTTACAGATGGACAATAAGCACATGAAAACATGTGCAATATCACTAATCATTAGGGAAATGCAAATAAAAACTACAGATAACACCTCACACCCATTAGAATGGCTATTATGAAAAATAGAAAATAACAAGTGTTGGAGAAATATAGAGAAATAGGAACCTTTGTGTACTGTTGTTGGAATGTAAAAAGATACAGCCACTATGGAAAACAGTATGAAGTGTCCTCAGAAAAATTAAAAATAGAATTACCCTATGATCCAGCAATTCCACTTCTGGATATATACCCAAAAGAATTGAAAGCAAGATCTTGAAGAGGTCTTTGTACACCCATGTTCTTAGCAGCATTATTCACAATAGCCTAGAGGTGGAAGCCACCCAACCAATTTGTTTATAAATGGATAAACAAAATGTCATATACACATATTTATTAATTTGTTAGTGCCGCCATGACCAAATACCACACACTGGGTGGCTTAACCAAGAGAAATTTATTTTCTCACAGTTATGGAGTCTGGAAGTCCACGATCAAGGTGCTGTCAGGGTTGGTTTCTCCTGAGGCCTCTCTCCTTGGCTTGCAGAGAGCTGCCTTCTCTCTGTGGCTTCATGATGCTCCTCCTCTGTGTGTGCGACTCCCTGGTGTCTCTTCCTCTTCTTATAAAGACACTAATTCTGTTGGATTAGGGCCCCATCCTTATGACCTCATTTAACATTTAATTACCTTTTTAAAGGCCACATCTCCAAATATCAATCACATTGGGGGTTAAAGCTTCCTCATATGATTTTTTTTTGAGAGAAGATACAATGCAATCTATAACAACACATAATGGAATATTATTCAGCCTTAATAAGGAAGGAAATCCTGTTACGTGCTGTAATATGGATGAACTTTGAGGATATTATCACCAAGTCTATACAAAATACCTCTATAATTGGATTTTAAAAATTGCCCCCTCTCCTGCCACCCAGAGCACTCACCCCTCGTCCATGCTACCTGTCACATGCCCCTGGGCCTTTGCACGTGGCTGTTCACTCTCCTGGAATGCCTTTTCTGGCCTTCCCTCTCAGAATGAATCTCATCCATCCTTCCGAGCACAGCCAAAGTGCTGTCTTTGAGGCTTCTAGTCCTGAGGGAGAGTTCGTTTCTCTCCTGTGCTCCTCTAGTGCTTTATACAACACACTGTATTACAATTCTCTTTCTTTCAGCCTGCCCTCTCCACTGAATTTTAAGCTCCCAAAGGCACGGAGGCTCTTCCTCTCTCCTCATACCTTGCACAGTGCCCATGCAAAGCAGGTACCCATAAGGTTTGTTGAATGAATGCAAGCACAGGTATGCAAACAGTGGTAAGGGAATTGAGGCTGTCGTTGCTCATTCAGATTTGGTGAGGCCACCTTGTCCAGTCTTGGCAAAGTGTGGCGCGTCTATCAATAGTGGCCCACTGGATGACTTTAGGTGGCACTTGGATGAACCCACTTTTTGGATGGTTGTAAACTTATTTTAATGTATTCTAGAAAAAATATAAATAAATGTCAAACCTGTGATTTCATGGATCTCATTGCTTCTCATGCGGCTAAGTAAAAAGAAGTGTGTCAATTTAACTAAAACTGAGTAAATAATACTACAGGTGGTACACGGGCATTGCAAAAATCTCAAAATGACTGGAGAGGGAGAAACACAGGGCTAGTCTTTGGTCTCACTTTTAGGCAAAATTATAGGCCGATGTTCCCAATGAAATTTGGAGAAGATTTTCCGTGATTCATTTTACTTTTCAGTCTTTACTAGCAGGAAGGAGTGGGGGAGCTGGGGAGGGAAAATAAAGACGCCCTTAATCGAATCTCCACCTGCTTTCCAAGATGCTGTCTTTGGTTCGTTTCGAGTGAAAGATGATGAGCCATTCTCCCAGAGCACGTCAGCTCGCTCCTTTCATAGCCAGGCTCATCAGCATTTCTGGTGATTGTGCATTGTGGTATTGCAAACAAGTGTTGTATATTCTGCAGCCTTCTCAACCAGGATGTTTGTAAGATATATGTTAAAAAGATGGGTCTTTGGTTTGTCTACAAGTCACAAAGATGTGGGTCCTCTTTAAAAAAATATTATGTAGGCCTAAAGCTGACCTTGCAGACTGGAGTGGGTGGGGGCAGGTGGCAACCAGGAGGATTGATGGCAGGGGTGGAAGATCGCCATGGGGCAGGTGGTGGCGTTTTTTGTAATACAGAAAGATTCTTTGCCTTACAAAAGGACTAATCACAGGGTTCCTTTGAAATAGAAAGTTTCATGCATTTTAAAAGAGAATTTGATTTACAAGAAACTTCAGGAACACAGCTGCTGGGCAAAGCAAGCCAATTACACTGACTTGAAATCCATTTTATGAGCCAGGAGTCTGGAGTGTCAGGGGGAGTGATAAAATTCCTTTAGCTTTGAATTGACGAGTGATATTGACTAGCACAGTTAGGAGCTCAGGTATTGGGCCTGGGCCAGTGGTGCTTCCATAGTAAATACGTGTGAACGTGCTGAGTGCTTGAGTATTGATTCATTTATGTACCTGTTTGGCTGTTGCTGTGAAGGGCTTTGTACTTTGCAACTTTGGAGCCAAGCTGCCTTTCAATGAAGCCTGTGTCAGAATATACTAGGATGTAGAGCATGAATCATCTAGCTCGATGGCCTCTGGGGAGGGGGCTTGGCCTCATACATCACTGCAGGGAGTAGATTCAAAGACATCTGTGGCAGGGAAGAGCACAGGGTGTAAGGAATTGGGAGATGAGAACTTTGTCTTGAAAACAAGCTTCAAGGTTTCTTTTAAGTCCCTTTCCCCGTTCCATTCAGACTGCTGATAGCTATCTCCTGCCAAATTGTCCCACTCCACTGAGTCTTTATTATCACCTCTGTCCCTAGGAAATTCCACAGGAGACCCAGTTTCCTTAAATGATCCCCTCTTTTCCTGCTCCCTGCTGCAAAGACGCAATAGCAAAGTGTCAGGTTGAGAGCTTCCAGAAAGAGAAACTGTCATACTGCTGAGCCTCAAATTTCCACCAGAGAAAACAACAAAAGGTGTTTGTTCCACAGGTTCTAAGACCTACCTTGAACACCGTCCATGAGATTTCATCCTTGAGATAGCAAAATAAGGGTACCACACACAGAAAAGAGCTACTTTCCTCAGAGGGTAAAGATGTTAGAAATTCAATCATAGCCCATGGCAGATGTTTATTAGTGTCAGAAAGAGAGGTGGAAATTTTCTGGGCATTGCAGTTTGCAAAATTAGGGGAAAAAACTCATGGAGACTGACCTTGAGTGGCTTATGATCGAAAAGGAGAGAAAGGACGGAACATAATGCACATCACTTTGCCTAGAGGACTGTGGGACTGCTCTAGCAACACCTGCTTCCCTTCTGTGGCCCATGTGACTTGCTTTAACCCAGTGAAATATGAAGACTCCTGAGACACATTGTGTGCTTTGCTGGACTCTACTTTCCCTCAGGCAATGTTCAGGGGCTCTCTGTCAACCAGGCCCTGAGGGAGAACGGGGATGACTATGTCACCAGTGATGCTGGTGCAAATCCCCCAGCTAGTCTGTGTTGGACATATAGTGTAAGCAAGAGATAAACCTTTGTAGGTTAAGCCCTGAGGCTTTAGCATAGGCTAGCCCCTGACAGATACACTTTGGCTCCATTCCGAGTAGCTGCGAAGCTTAACCTTAAATTGATCTCAGCTGACTAATGGTAATTTATCTTCATTTTATACTGCATATCTGATAAATACTTAGAAAATCAATATAGAAACATAGAATTTGAGGGAATGAAAGAACCTTTGAAATTTGTCCAACCCAGGTATTTTTACTATTGACATTCTCTTATGTTTGCTTGTTCACATTATTTCACTGTATATCATCCCTCGGTCCCTCCAGCAATCCACTTTGGATTGTTCATTTCAACTAAGTTTCCACTGTAACAATTTTAATTGATTGTCATTTATATTACAGATTTTGGCCTGCGTTGGACAGTTGTTACTTACTGTTGATTTCATGTAGTTGTGGGGCTCAAATGAGATAAGGAGTATTTGAAAAGTCAAAAGCAGCACTCAAAGATGCTCATCTGATAAATGTCTATTGAGAATGTTAGTGACAGGCACAGTTTTTTGTGAGGGCATGGGGACACAAAGATCAATCTCTGTCCTTGCATTGGAGGAGCATGGGGACCAAGTTTGGGCTTCATTTTACGGTACTGATATCTGTAATTTTAATGTTGCTCTCAGTATCACCAGTGACATCCTTGGTAACAGGCATATACACAGACACAAGAACTTGTTAATTTGCTTATTAATTCCCTCTCTTCAGACCTCCAAGGTGTTTGATCTTCAGTTGTAGCATAGAGACATACTTTCTAAGAACAAAATTGTACTCACACACACACGAGCTCACATTAACGTGAATACAGCTAATGTGACACACAACAGAGTTTGAAAGAAACCAGTTATTTAAAAAATGGCATGGAATGGAATAAGCTCTCCCCAGCTCTGGGTCCTCAAATGCCTTTTGTACTTTTAGGACCAGTTTTGGGGAAGGGAGGAGAAAAGCCCGCTCTTTGCCGTTGTGAATCAGGGCTGAAGAGCAAAGCAGCCTCAGGACTAAGGGGCGGAAGAGGCGTCATGCTGGGTTGGGAGTATCCATGGCAACGACTGCCTGGCGGAGTTAATAACCCTGTTTTTCAGATCTTCACTGCTGGGGGAAAAGGCCCGGGCTTGGCTCCTTTTTAGTTTTTATGTATTCCCCAGGTAATGCATCCGTTGGCGGCTCTGGTCCCTTCCTGTGACATAGCTCAGTGGGGCATGCCAGGCCTGAGTGGGACCTGGCGGCTGTGAGGGCTTTGGCAGCCTTTGGGGTTCCCCTGTGAGACACCGAGCAGTGTTTGCTGCAAACAGCCCCCTTCTGACAGACAAGAAGAAAAGTCCCCTTCTTTGTTATACCCCAAAATCGAGTTTGCCTTGGTGCCGTGGGACCTCCTCAATGCCATCTTCCTTTCCCGGCCTCTGAATCCTGAGCTGCTGGATGCCCTGAGTGGGTTTAGTGGGTTAGAGTTGGGCAGCCTATGTTCACACCCCAGTTCAGCCACTCAAAACTTACTTAGCCTCCCCATGCCTCAGTTTCCTCATCTTTAAAATCATAGGGATGCTCACTGGGTAAGACAACCTGTGCCCAGCGTTAGAACAGTGCTCAGCCCGTGTTATACAGGTATTATTAATGCTGCTACTGAGGGCCAAGGCATGCTCAGGGGTAAGGTGGGGGGAGGCAGGCTGGGCTGGGGGTTGTGATTGCCCCAGTGGTTGGTGAGGCCGACACAGGAAGACAGCTAATAATGACTCTGTGATGCAAATAGCCGAAGCTTATCAACTCCTCCCCAATTCCACCCCCCCCTGCAAACCCACCCATCCTCCAGGCTGCTTCCCTATCTCAGCAAACCACACAACCACCTACCACCTTACAAAAGCCAGTTTGTCTGCTGGTAATCTGTAACTCCTCCCTTTCCTACCAAGTCCTGCCAACAAGTGGATTAATTAAGCAATTCCTTTAATAATTATAAATCGGGTTTCTACTGTGCATTAGACATTGTTCTAGGCACTTGGATATATCAGTTAACAGAACAGTCAAAACATCCCCACCTCCAGGAAGCTAGAAGGGGGAGATGATAGGAGAAAAATGTAACAAACAAGTAATTTATATAGGATCATCAATGTTCTGCAGCCAAAGCCCACCAGGAACACAGGTGTAGTTGCGTACTACACTGAGGGAGATGGCCCGTGGTTGGCCCTGGTGTGTGATCTCCTTCATGGCAACAGTAGTAAACTGAACGTTACCAACTGTGCATGTGTTCCTGGTGGGCTTTGACCAGAGGGCATGGACAATATGTTAGAAGATAAGCAGTATGGAAAAGCAAAGCAAGGTATAATAAAGGGCGGGGAGGTATTAGAGGTACTGTGGGGGCAATTTCAGTATTAAATAGGGGGTCATGGTAAGTCTCACTGGGAAGGTGAAATCTGAGCAAAGATGTGAGGGTGATGCAGGGAAGAGGAGAGAGCATCCCTGGCAGAGGCATCGCGGGAGGGGAAGCGTGTGGGTCTGGGAACTGCCAGGCCAGTGTGGCTGGAGTCCTCCCACCACAGGGTCGGTGGGTGGGGCCACCCGAAATGAGCAGGCCAGGTCACACAGGGCCTTGCGAGGACTTTGGCTTTTGCACAGAGGTAAATGGGGAGCCGTTGGAGGGATTAGAGCAGAGGCTGCTACGATCTGATTGGTGTTGTAACAGGATTGCTTTGCCTACTGAGCTGAGACAACGCCGTGGAGGCGCAAGGACCAGCGGGAAGGTTATGGCAAGCAGCGCCCATTTCTCTCCATCCCTCTCCCACCACACCTAACTCCCCGGGGGCCGAGAGGGAAACACAACCCCCTTGCCACAATCCGTCAGGTCCTCGCGCTCCTCCTCCTCCTTCTCCTTTCTTACCTCTCCTGGGCATGGTTTTTGGATCAGTCACAATGAATTTCTGTGTTTTGTAAGCCTCATGTTGAGATGGCACAGCCTCCCAGAGCTCCCGAACCCAGGATCATCATCTCAGTGACACATTGTCACCCTCCCGAATGCCCCTCAACGCTCACTTACTCACTGTGTTGTGTGTGGTTACTTAGTGTCTCTGCTTCTCCAACCCACACATTGTGCTTGGGGTGTAGTAGATGCTCAGTAATTATTTTAAATAAATGCGTGCAAACAAGGCACCAGGCCAGCACTTTACACACGCCTTCTAAATTTCACAAAAAACTTAGGAGCCTTGTAAATTATCCTCATTCTACAGAGGATGAGATAGGAGCTGAGGGGCAGAGGTCACACTTATTAGCCTGGGTGAGCTAAAGGATTGTCCTCCTTTAGAAAGTTGGGATGATGACACTGACCTCCAAGGGCAGCTGGAGGAAAGCACCAGTTGTGTTGGGCCCCTTGGTGCTTGTTTCCCTGCCCCCTTTCATCCACCTCCTGGCCCCCAGCCCAGGGAGGGCAAAACAGAACCTGGGGGACCCACAATGTGCTGGGAGACTTCCCCCCTGTTCTGCGAAGAGGCTGGTGGCCAGGTTCAGGTGTCTGAGCTTTGGGGGTTCAGAAGCAGCCAGGGTGTCAGGGAAAGAAGCTGGGAGAAGCAGCAAGAGGCCCTGGTCTCAGCAGGATGTGGGTCCAGATGCCCATCAGGTCTGCTGAGGATACACTCACATTTGTGGGGAGCAATGGGGTGCTGCTGAGTTGGGAACACAGCTCTGTAGCTTGAGGTCCATAGGGCCATGGGGACCACCATGAGCTCCTGTGAGGATTCTGAGGCCTCAGTGAGGCTGGGTGGGCCTGCTGCAGAATTCAGTCCTGCTGGTCTTGTGTTTTGCTTGTACTCCACAGTGTAACCTCCTAACATAATGCTTCTGCAGACAGGGCTCCCAAAACATTCTGCCTGGATCTTTCCCCAGGCTCTTCTCTCACCTTGGCAAACCCCTTCCCCACACTGTTCTACTCTAAGGATGATAATCTGCCTTACATATGAAGAGGACATTTGCATTTAAAATCCTACTCATCTTTTAAGGCTGGAATCTCTTTTTGATTTTTCCTTCTACCCTCAGGGGAATGCATGCTTCTTTCTCTGTATTCTCATATCCTCTTGTTTGTGCTCTTTGGCACTTAATTCACTCTGTTCACTCAGCAGCTAAAGTCAAAGAGTGAGGCAGACAGGGTGTAAGGCAACAGGAAATGAGAGGGACCAGGGCAAACTGGCAAGCAGGGCCCAAGCAAGGCCAATCAAAGCCAAGGCCACCCTTTCTGAGATTTTTCCTCTATTTTCTGAGGAGGCTAAACTGGCAAGATGTAGGCTTGGAGCTAAAGCTGCTGGGAGCCCATCCTTGCAGCCTGTGAGGGTGGGCCCACCAGGAAAGAATTGGGCATGAAAAAACAGAGCCTAAAATAGAGACGTTAATGTCCGGCACTATTTTTTTGACATTTGGATCCAGCTGTTCCTGAAGCTGAACTACCCCTAAGCTTCTCAGTCATGGGGATCAGTATGACTTCTTTCTTGCTTAGGTCAATTTCAACTGGATTTCTTTCACTTGCACCCAAAAGTCCCGACCAATATAAACCTCTCTAAAGTGAAAAAGGTGACCACAGAAGCACAATGAGTTATTCCTAAATGTCTGTCCTTGGTGGAGACTTGGACAAGTGATTTCTGTGTCAGTCAGAGGTTTACATTTGCACAGCTGATAATTTATGGATGGAACACAGTGGTTTTCAAAGGAGTCCAATTTAACTCATGTGGAGAGTTAACCGTATGGTAGTCCAGTCTTCCCGGTCACAACAGGGGAGCAGAGGCAGGGGAAATGGTGTGTTTGTGTAAGCTTGGGGTGAAATTGTTTTTATAGATCCTTGACTCCAAGACCTTAAGAAGCAGGAGGGTCTCTGTTCTACAAGATTCATATCAAAACCAGAAGCAGCAAAGGAGCTGTGATGATTCTGCAACAAGGTTTGGCAGCTACTTGCCACCCCTGGCATCTCGGATCACTCTTAAAGACCTAATTCAAGGTAATCTTCACAATAGGTATCCTTGTCAGTCCTTAGCTGCTCCAATTTCTGATCCACATGCAGAGTTTCATAAGCCATGACTCAAAGTCAGCCACGAGAGCATAGCAGCCATACCCCTTGCCTCTAGAACCCAGGTACAGTCTGACGGCATCTCTCAGGCATTTCGGAACCACTTGCACATGCCTCTATCCTTGGGCCTCCTCCACACACCACCCTGTGCTTTGCAAAGGGAACTGAAACAAGCTCTTGTTTTACCAAACCACTCAATGAATGTGGTTTGCAATGTGTTGCAGCAGAATTGGATTGGGCGGGGTGGGGCTGGTGCAGGGAGAAAGGAAGGGGTGCATGCTAAATCTCTCCCTCTCCAAGACGGCTTGGCAGAAAGCCCGTGTTTCAGGCTTGGTTGAAGTTCTAGGCCAGGAGTCATAGGACTGTAGCTGTAGTAAGCACAAGAAACACATTTTTTGCTATCCCATTGAAATATTCCTGGGGAGTTAGGTTATTGGGACAAGTTATGTGTCAATTTTGGCATCGAAAGAGAAAAATAAATAAATGGTCTGGCTCAAGTGCTGATGCTGTCATCACAAGAAGGAAAAGGACATTTACTGAGTCCCAGCACTTTGCATGTGCCAGGCACTGTGCTAAACACAGGCATGATCGCTGTGCTTGTCCTCTGATGCAGGCTACTCTCATTATCTCCATTTTAAGGGCGAGGCAGTGGAGGCTGAGAGGACCCGGTGATGTGCCCGAGGCAGCAAGCAGTGAGTGGCGCAGGTGGGATTTGAACTGGTTTGTCTGTCCCAGAGCCCACATGCTCTTGCTCGCTGAGCTGCTCTGACTGCAAGGGGTGAGGGTCTCTGTGCTGGGTGGGTCACACTCATGATCTCACGATCTCATTTAATCTTCACAAGTACCCCGAGGCATAGGGATTATTAGATCTGCTTTACAGATGAGCAAACTGAGGTCCAGGGAGCATCAGTGATGCCCAAAGCCATGAGTTTCCTGGTTCCAAGTCTAGTGGCTTTTCCACTGATTTCTACCAACATGGGAGGCAGACAAGACCAGCTGTTCAGTCAGTGCTGAATTCAATATAGAGACAATTAGAAAGTCTGTGTCTTTTCTTTTTCTTTCTGATTTTTTTTTTTAAATGCAGAGAAGTATAACAGATTCTCCTTTGGAGCCTTGGTATGCTGAGAAGGGCACTGTTTCAGTTGGGGTGCTTTGCTTGCAAGCAACAGCCCAAGCAGATTGGGCTAGACTGAGTGAAAAGGGATTCATTGGAAGGATATGTGCTTTACTATTATTTTTCACTGAACAACTATTTATTGAACACCTAATATGTGCCAGGCACTATTCTAGGTGCTGGGATACTTCAGAGAACAAAACAAAGATTCCTATGCTTGTCAAATTTAGTTTCTTATTGGGGAAGAGAAAAAGGAAGGGTTGGTGGGCAGGCAGACAGTAAACAAAGAAAAATTAAGTAGAGCAGATCCTTGAATAACGTCATTTAGTTACAATGTTGATGAGAAAAAAAACCGATTTCCAGCTGGGCCATTGTCTGGGTGGAGTTTGTACGTTCCCTATTCCCCCCGTGTCTCCATGGGTTTTCTCCAGGTACTCTGGTTTCCTCCTGCATCCCAAAGTTGTGCACATGAGATGAATTGGTGGGTCCACATGGTCCCAGTCTGAGTGAGTGTGGGTGTGTGTGTGAGCGCCCTGTGATGGAATGACGTCTTGTCCAGGGTGGGCTCCCAACTTGTGCCCTGAACTGCTGGAATAGGCTCTGGCTATCCTGAACTGGAATAAACAGGTCAGAACATAAATGAATGAATGAATACAAATTATTGTAAAATAAAAATTCATAAAGTATACAATAATCACACAAATGCATGATCATAAATGATGCGGTATGAAAGCACTCAGTGAGCCCTCCAGGTTTGTTTATTTGTAAATTGCATGTTGGCAGGAGGTGCTCCTGACAATTTCTGCTTTGTAAACATTTATTCCTTGATTTAACCCACCACCACTACGACCTCTGTCATTCACTGACTCACCAAAAGTGGGTAAATAATGGTCTTATTTGTTTTTCTTAATCTTTCTTAAATGAATGTATAACTCACATTTATTTCAATGTTTAATATTAAAAGTGTTTTGGGTCTTTATTTAGAAGTTTGGTGATGTTTTTGCAACTGGAAATATGCTGTAAGAACTTCAGTCTTGTTTACATCAATTAGCCTATGTTAAAATTAGTGTCTGTTACATGTCATTGCACCTGAACATCGCAGTTTCCAAGAACCTATCAATGATGTTAAGTGAGGACTTACTATAATTATAGGATATGTGAGAAATGATAAGTCATGTGAAAAGAATAAAAGTGGGGCAAGACAAAGGTATTAGGAGCATCAGAGTGGTCAGGACAGGCCATGCTGAGAAGGGGAGACTTGAATGGGTGAGGGGTTAGTCCTGAGGGTCTCTGGGGGAGGATCCTTCCCGCCAGACTCCCAAAGGCAGACACAGGCCCGTGTGTTCTAGAAGCAGCAGGAAGGACAGTGTGCCAGCACAGATTGGATTGGGGAGAGTGCAACAGAGCGTGTCAGGTATACAGGAGCCTGAAATCATGTGGGCTCTTGTGGGCTGCGGCAGGGACTTTGGATGAAAAAGAGTTCACTCTGAGGAGGCCAGTCACGAGGCAGTTGCACTAAATCCTGAGAGAGATGGCATGAGGGTGGCCAGGGATGGGGAGAAGCTGGATTCTGACCTACTTTGAAGGGACAACCTGCAGAATTTCCTGACAGGCTGCACGTGGAATGTGAGAGAAAGACAGGAGTCAGAGGTGACACCAACATTTTTGGCCTGAGTAGCTGGAAGAACAGAGTTACCATCCATTGCTGGGAAAGGCTGTGGCTGGAGCAAGTGTGGGGGGAAGATGAGGGCTTAGATTAGGAGTTTGTGGTGTCCCCAAATATTTATTTTTATTTTATATTATTTTACAGACAGGGTCTCACTCTGTTGCCCAGACTGGAGTGCAGCAGCGCCATCACAGCTCACTGTAACCTCAAACTCCTGTGGTCAAATGATCCTCCTGCGTCAGCCTCCTGAGTAGCTCAGACTACAGGCACACACCACAACACCCAGCTAAATTTTAAATTTTTCTGGAGAGAAGGAGTCTCACTATGTTGCCCAGGCTGGTCTCAAACTCCTAGCTTCTAGCTATCTTCCTGCCTTGGCCTCCCAAAGTGCTGGGATTACAGGCGTGAGCCACGGCACCCGGCCTGTCCACTAAATGTTTAAGTGGAGGTGTCAAATAGGCAGTTGAATATATGAGTCAAGTTTGAGATAGAAGTTTAGGCAGGAGATATAAACAGTTCACAGAATCCAAGGTAATTCTGAGAAAGAAAAAAACCCAGTGATTTTGGAAAGGACAGGAATCATGGCAATTTCTCAGTAGCAAGAACATCAGGGATTCTCCCCAAAGGGAAATCAGAATGTTCTGAGTGAAATAAGGAGGAAAATGAGACCCAGGGAATAACCAGAGAGGTCCACTGCAGGGCCCTCTCCCGGAGATTTCTGACACTTCTCTCTAAGTCTTCCTGCTGCCACCAAAGGAGGGTAAGTGATGTTCCTGACAGCGTGCTTTCCCATCTGCTTAGAAAAATCTCCATGTCTGGGTGAAGACTGATGGCACGTTTAGGCTATCTTATTAAACACTGTCTATCTCCTTAGAGCAGCCAGCAGCATGTTTAATCAAAGTCAGGGCAGATGTGGTTTGCAACATCCCAAAGTCACTTTTCATACTTCTTTCTCTCCCTTAGAGAGAACCACCTCTCACCCTCCCCTGAATCCTGGAAGAAAGTGATGTTATAATAACAGGGGCATCTAAGTCACAGGGAAGGGATGGGAAGGACCCCCTCCTCACCATCACTGACAACTCTACCCCTTGTCTTCAGTCTCTGGGTACTTTAGAAATTGAAAGCAAAGGGGAAACCAGAATAGAAGTCCAAGACAGTCTATACTGATCTCATTCCTATTCAGATGGGGAGGCGGAAAATTTAAACCACAGAACAATCAAATAAATCACTGCTTTTCCCATCTTGGGACTCCCCACTAGGGATCATTGTATGTTGAATGGTCAGGTTCCATTTCTCTTGGGTTTTCAAGAGATTATATCTTTTTACTCTTGAGGAAAAGTAGACCATAAGTCTGTGATCTTATTCTTCCATTTTTGCCCACAAATATCCAAGGAAATAAACTGCATCCCGACCTTATATGCTGTCCCCCCGCAAATTTATGTATTGAAGTCCTACCCCAGTACCTCAGAATGGACTGTATTTGGAGACAGGGTCTTTAAAGAGGTAGTTAAGTTAAAATGAGGTCATTAGAGTGGATCCTAATCCAATATGACTGGTGTCCTTATAAGAAAAGGAAATTTGGACGTGTATGAGGGAGAACCATGTGAAGACACAGGGAGAACGTGGCCATCTGTGAGCCAAGGAGAGAAGCCTCAGGAGAAAGCAACCCTGCCCACACCTCTATCTCAGACTTTAGCCTCCAGAACTGTGAGAAAATAAATTTCTGTTGTTTAAGCCCCTCAGTCTGTGGTACTTTGTTGTGACAGCCCTAGGAAACTAATACTCCCAACATAGGCGTTAAAGATTCTTTTAACCAAATTCTAAAGTTTAACTATTTAATATTTTTCCTTTCCTTATCAGAAATGAAAAGGAAGTCCAAAGATTTCAAATGTAGTCCTAAAATGAAGAACATCCTTCATATCCAGTTGTGTTGGAAAGGAGAAGGAAGGAAGGTAACAAATTATTAGCAAACATTTGTGACTTAATGTTTAGAAAGTGTTTCCAGGATAATTTTGTCTTAATGGCCTAACTGAGGAAAATATTTATAGATATTCCCTGAGTGGGCAGACTCGTGGGACATCCTGGCAGCGTTTGGACATCTCTGCAGCTGCACGGCAACGTTTCGTTTCCTTCCCACCGTTGCCTCATCCGCTTTTCTTTAGGAAATGTTTGCCAAGGGGAAAAAAAATTCTTCGTCTTGAAACTAAATGATTTAGTGTTTGGGAAGAAGGCCAATTAAATGTAGCTCCAAGAATATACTTAACCTTGAAAATGCTGTCATTTCAAACCTAAATGCAGCCTTAGTGCAAGAGGGTAACTTACTGTCCCTGGAAAGGCTATGTTGGTCTATATTCATTCATTCAGCAAATATTTGTTGAGTTTATTGAGTTCTTACCATGTCACCAGGTACTGTGTCAGGTGAGCAGTGCTCAATACCAGCTGATATGAAGTCTACTGGGAAAAACCAGAGTACTAAATGGACAATTATAATCCGGTGTGCCACAGGGTCTAGAAGATGAGGTGAGAATTCTTTGAGGATGTGGCATCTCAGCTGACTTTAAGGCCTCACAGGAGTTAGCAGGTTAAGAGAGAATGGGAACCACGGCAGACAGGGATCTGCCAACAAGCAGCCTTGTTCAGAGCACTCAATACGGGGCAGTATGGCCGAGTGTGGCATTGCTCAGTAAGTCCTTTCCCATTCTGGATGCCTGTTGGTAAAAGTCCCATCTTCAAGGCCAAGTCTGAACTTCTGCTCCGAAGCCTTATGTACCTAAGGGAATGGCTGAGGGACTTATTTTCCTTTCTTCTAATTTTTTAAAATCTTCCTTTCCTCCAGACATTTTCTGTTTAGACCCACGGTTCTTTGCTGTTTTCACTGTACTGCTTGGGGTACAAACGGTTGCAAGTCACCATCTAAGCAGTATCAGTAATTGAGTCTATCTCAGAAAGATATACTTTTCCAAGATGAATTTGAGCCTCATTTCATTGTCTTCTGTTCATCCTTCACTTTGTAAGATTCTTAAATAAGGATTTTCCTTGCCAAGGAACAGCCTGTTTTAAGAATTCTCATCATTTTCCTTCTTCCTTTCTATGCCTGGGGCAGCTTCCTATGAAAGTGTGCACACAAAAGAAAATGGAAATTTTTTTTTGCCTAACTCAGAGGCTGTGGGTTTTATTTCTAACATTCAAAAAGAACCACGCACAGCAGGGTTCCCAAGAGCCAGCCTCTGGATCTCCAAACGCATCCAAGGGTAGAAGTACCTTGTGTTAATATTAATAGGCTGCAATTGACTCTCTAGAGGAATTTTCAAAGGGCTCATTTTCCTTCCTCCTTTCTCCTCCCTAGACCTCATTGATTTTTTTTTTTAAGTTTGGATTGCTTAAATCAAATATAGAAAAAGCAAATTTGTTTCTGGGAGGACAGTTTGCATTTCTCAAACCTTTCAAGTCTTCCTGGATGGGTGTTGCCACCAGGGCAAGTTTTAGCATTTCTTTTCTCTGCTCATTCTCTGTGGGAAGAGTCTGGGTGCGAAAGGGCCTTGTAGAGCCAAAATGTCAATCTATGCTTTTAGAGAGCAAGGCAGGGCATTTCCCCCGCAATGTCTTTCTGCAAACTGGTAGGATAGGGCCACTCTCATTCTTGATACTTAGATTTGATATGGAAGGCCTTTAAGAAATATAAGAGTATCTGCCAGCGAGGCCCTAATATTTGTGAGAATGCTATGTTCAAATAGTTTACGTTCTGATTCTTCTAAATTATTTAAGACTAGAATATAACTTATGTGATGTGGTGAAATAAATCACAGAGGTACAAAGAATCTGGAGAGAAAATTCGGAGTGTATTCAGAAAAGTCGAGAGATTTCTGTAGGGCAAAGCTCTTGGGGAACATCTAATTGCACTAGATTATCTATACTTCCTGGAGGATAGGCTCAGAAATTCAACAAATATTCATTTAACAAAAATATTTTTGAGCACCTATCTTATGCAATAGTTTGCAGATGATTTGATTGCTTACTTAAAAAACCCAAGAGAAAATAAACCAAACTATTATTTCTGTTATGAGTTTAGTAACATGGTCAAATACAAAAGTCACAAATGAAAATTGTTAGTTATCCTAGATGTCATTAATAACCAATTAAAAAAACATAAAGGGGAAAGGATCTCATTCATAATAAGAGCAAACTTAATAAGATACAAAAGCCTATGTAAAAGCAACACTAACATTTTACTGATGGACATAAAAAGAGATCAAAATAAGTGGCGATACATACCATGTTCTTAGAAAATCTAATATTAATTCTTCCCAATTAAACTATAAACTCTCAATGATAAAATCTCAATTAAAATCACAATAGGACACTTAAGCTGTTTTATCTATTGTACAGGTTGAGCATCCTTAATCCAAAAGTCTGAAATACAAAATGCTCCAAAATCCAAAACATTTTGAGCGCTGACATGATGTCAGAAGTGGAAAATCCCACACCTGACCTCATGTGATGGGTTGCAGTTAAAGCACAGTCAAAACTTTGTTTCATGCACAAAATTATTAAAAATATTATATAAAATTACTTTCAGGTGATGTATAGAGGTGTCTATGGAATATAAATGAATTCCATGCTTAGTCTTGGGTCTCATCCCCAAAATATCTCATTATGTATATGCAAATATCCCAAAATTCAGAAAAAATCCAAAATCCAGACCACTTCTGGTCCCCAGAATTTTGGATAGGAGATACTCAAACTGTTATGTGGAGGAAAAAAAAGTCCAAAACTAGCCAAAAAATGATATGAAATGGCTCACCATCTAAGATAGCCAAATCGATGCTACAAGCCATTTTTAACAGATGCCATAAAAGCACCACAAATCAAAACTAACAGGAGATGGCCAAAATGGTCCTCAGAGGCAACTATATAGCTTTAAGTGCATACACTGGAAAACAAGAAATATGAAAATTAGTGGACTTACCTTCAACTTAGGAAACTAGAAAAGATAACAAAATAAACCAAAGAAAATAAAAAAGCTAAATGAAATTAATGAAACAGAAAACAAAGTAATTAAATTTGATTAATAAAATCAAATTGACTAGAGTTTAAGAAAATACCTGAGAAGACCAATAATCATGCAAGATTATTGAAGATGCAATCAAAGGTATAATCCTAAAAGTACACTAGGTCCCGTTAATTAATTAATTAATTAATTTTTAGAGACAGGGTCTCACTCTGTCACCCAGGCTGGAGTGCAGTGGCACCATCATAGCTCACTGTAACCTGGAACTCCTGGGCTGAAGCAATCCTCCCACCTCAGCCTTTCCAGTAGCTGGGACTACAGGCATGTGCCACCACACTCAGCTAATCTTTTAATTTTTTTGTAGAGATGGGATCTCACTATGTTGCCCAGGCTGGTCACAAACTCCTGGTCTCAAGTGATCCTCCTGCCTTGGCTTCCCAAATGTTGGGATTACAGGCATGAGCCACCACGCCTGGCTAGGTCCAGCTAATTTAATAAATGAGTCCTATCAAACCATTAAGGAATGGATAATTTCCACACTCTAAACATATCCATCTATGCATACATACACCACTTTCAGGATTATAGAAAATGATTAAAAGGTTCTGACCTATTATATGAGTTTATCATAATATTACTAAAAATATTTCATATAATATTACATCATATTGCAAAGAAAGAAAGATATGTCAGTATCTCTCCTGAACATGGATGCAGAAACTCTGAGTTGGAACTGTTAGCTGGGATAAATCAACACAAAAATGATACCAGAACCCATCCCTCCATGAAATTAAACATTTAATTAAAGGAATACTGCATCGTGACCAAGTCAGGTTTATGAATTCCTCAGGATATCTATTTAATTAACTGATTAAATAATAAACACTATGTGATCATTTCAATCAATTCAGGAAAAAACCAATTTACAAAATTAATGCCCATTCTTTATTAAAAAAAAAACTCAGTAAGCTAGGAATAGAAGGAAAATCAGCTTGATAAAGTGTATACAGGAGAAGTCTCTAACATGCGTCCCCCCTAATGGTGACATTTCAGAGGATTTCCAGTAAAAAAAGGAACAAGCTCAAGATGTCCACTAACACTATGGCTATTTGCAGTGGAAGGAGGTGTGAAGAGTCTGGAGCAAAATTTGGGAGATAAGGAGGTGGACTAGACAGGACCTATGGGATGTGGGGCTAAGGGAAGAGCTAAGTAACTCTAAGATGAGGCCAAGGTTGTCTTGGACACCTGGCAGGGACAGGGCACAGGGGCTGTTAGTGAGGTCAGGAGCACAGTCAGAGCAGGTCTGAGGGTGCAACATTGGACACATCAGCTTTGAGAGCCCCACTGAGACAGCAATTGGAAAAGAGATCCTAGAGCTTGCAAGAAGTCTGGGTTGGAGTTGTGGATTTAGGAGAAGTCAGCACAAAGATGGCAAAGGCCGCCACAGGAGAAGTGGAGATTGCCCCGAGAAGCAGAGGAACAAGATGCAGCAGCCCATGCTGCAGCCAGAGTGAACGATGGCTCTGTCCCAAGCCTGTTGCCACCTCTGTCCTCTCAGTGCATTTCCTTCTTCCCTGGGAACCCCCCATGCCCTGCCCCCGCATTTCACCCTTTCTCAGCCAACTCTTACTTGTCCTTTATGACTTAGCTTAGTTATCAACACTTCCTTCACAGATCAACCACAGTAAGGCTAGGTCCCACTCTCTGCACTCCCATAGGGTCTGCAGTCCCACACATAAAGTCAGGTTTTGGCTACAGTGCTGTGTAACAAACTGCCAGATCTCAGTGACTCACAACAACACATACTTCATTTTCCTTGCTCACGTGTGGTGCATCATCTGGGGCAGCTCTGCTGCGGGCTGGAGCTGGCAGCTCTGTTCCTCATGTCTCTCACTCTAGGACATGCTCTTATCATTGCAGGTGGCAGATGTGCAAGAGGCCAAGCCTGGCTGTAAGCACATTTAGAGCCTCTGCTTTGTCATGTCTGCCCACACTCTGTTGGCCAAAGCAAGGCACATTGCCAACCCCAAAGTCAGAGGGGCAGGAAAGCATACTCCGCAGTACATATTCCTAAGACAGAGTGCATGGACATATGATTTCATTATAGAGAGTGAAGAATTGGGGACAACAATCCAATCCACCACATCAGTATCAAACTCATGGCATTAGCCTGTTCACTTGTCTTCCCATTAGATTCTTAGTGCTACAGGGCAGGACTCTGGCCGTCTTGCTGATATTTGCATCTGACCACAGTCACCTGCTCTGGGGTGTAATGAGGACCCACAAACATCTACTGAATAAAAGGTTGGATGAGAGGGGTCTCAGAACCAAGGTGGAAGAGTGTTTCAGAAAAGCAGAGAGTGATCAATCCCCGAGAGACACCAAGACTGGAAAGCGCTGTTTAGATTGAGTAACTAGAAGTCCATTGCTGAGCTTGGAATATATAGTTTCAGGGAAGTGCCGGGGTAGGGGAGTGAGAAGCCAGATTGCAGTGGGAGGAGCAGTGAACGGGCACCCAGGAAGTGTGGGTGGTGAGTGAAGACCATTTTCTCGACTCTTAGGTGGTAGGCTATAAGCAGTGAATGGTAAAGGAGGGTTTTAACAAGGGGAGAGGTTCAAATGTGTATAGGCTGAAGGAAAAATCAGTGGAGAGAGAGAGATTGACTATGTCTGCAAGAGAGAGGGGGTGATTGGAGAGGGAGTTTCCTTAGGAAGTGGGGCTGGGATGACACACAGAGCGTGGGCAGGTGTGTGTGTGTGAACATTTGTCATGTTTGGGCTGTTCGGCATCTACCCACCCCTCCTGTGTTGGCGGAAATCCCTGCTGAGTGTGGGCATGAGAGGAGGCAGTGCCCACCACCGGCTGTGGAAGCCGAGGGGCTGTGTTTTTCCCCTTCCCTCCCCCGGCAGCAGCATACTGGCTGGGACTTGGGCTCAGCCGATCAGACACTCCCATCAGACTTTGAATCTTGAGAGAGGGACACACAAATGGACAGTCCACTAGGACTCTCTTGTGGTAGAGATGGGTGCATCCTGCCTGGACACTCTTGTCCTGTTTCTTTTTGGTCCCCAGGGGTTGCCCTAGGTTCAAACTTCCTCTTGGTTCTGTGAGTCCTCAGAGTCCTTCCAGTAAATTTGTTTTGTTTTTCTGTTATTTGGTGTTTTTTTTTGTTTTTGCTGCTGTTGTTTGTTGTTTTTGCTTATTGCTTACTTTTTGGAATTTACTGTTTGTTTTTGTTGTTCTATGGATCTTGGAGTCCAGCTAATGAAGATGGCATCAGGAAGTCAGGAGAGGCTGGCGCTCTAACTCCTGGGCGTCCTGGCCCATCTCTGCCACGTGGAGCTGAACAGATTAATTGTAATTGTACCCACAGAAAAGTTTGACCAATGTTTTCCAAACTTCAGTCATTCATATGCCACATTCCCAATATTTGCCATATCCACACAACAGTATCTTACACATAACTGCATTATTATGTGTGCCTGTGTAATATTTTTTTTCAGTTGACTAGATTTTTATTTAAATGCATAGATTTAAAAATCACTATTTCAAATGAAAAGCCAGAATAATTTGCTTTAATTAAAAATATATATAATAAAAACAAAATAATGTTATTAAATCCTAAATGGATACTATTGCATGATGAGGGTTCTTATCCAGAACTCTCTGTTTGTTAAAAGGGGAGATAAGCAAGTATCGTAGTTGTTAAAGACATGTCAGTACCAAACTGAGACTTTCTTCTTGATTTAAGCAGATGCACAGAAGGAGAAACAAGAAGGGAGTGACTTTTTCACTCTATGATCTTATGTTATTTAAGGCCGAATCCACTTACACTTCATCAATGTGGTGCACTTCCTGCTACGGGGAAAGCAGGGTAAAGCAATATGGGGTAATGCATGGAAAATGTTAAGGGGAGGCACAAGAAAATTTGTGCTATTGGAGTGATCAAGGAATGTTTCATGGAGAAGGCGAAGCTTGAGCTCTGAAATATAGACAGAAGAGCAGAGGTCATTTTAGGCAGGGAAAACCTAAAAGTATGGGGGTGAAAGTTAACAGCAGGGCTGTAGGATGGTGTAGACCAGCCAGCCTGGAGGGCAGAGTTTGTGCTGGACACAAGCTTGTACAGGGTCATTTGTCCCTCTTTCCCTCCCTGGGTCTTCCCCCACTTCACCCTTTGTGGCAGCACCTTTAACTTTATCATCTCCTCTTATAACTTGTGTATTTAGCCTGTCGTTGTTCCTGGGATGGGAGGCATGTCATGGCCAGTTGTAAGTTCTCATGCAGGAGCCACGGCTTCCTTGCGACTTGTTCTAAGACTCACTGGGTCGGGTGGCCTGCTGGGCACTTCACCGGCTCCACTCAGCCACTCCAATGCTTGGCTGACCCCACCGATTGAGTCATCACGGCAAGTCCCAAACTGCTGTGAATCAGACATCGTGCTTTTTGCCATTGCCATGTCCAACACATACTACTACTTAATAATTGCTCACTAGTGAAAACAACTCATTTTTTAAAGGTGTAAATAAATTGACTTTAAAAAGACATTTTATATTGCTATCATAAATGCAAAACCAGCATCAGTTGCTATAAACATAAGATAATACTTTGAAATAAATACATAACTGTCCAAATGAGGCTTTCTAAGCATCGTGTAAAAAAATCCCTGCTGCTATGTTTATCCCACTTAAGGAAATCACTGGTTAGAGAAATGCAGCAGACCCATTTTTACTAGACGGGGGAGAATCTTAGAACCTCAAGCCAGACGGGACCCGGCTAGTGAGTATCCATGTGGTGGTTTGCAAGCTTTTATCTCCCACCAGTGATGCCCTCTTCTCATTCCCTCTCTTACATTTTTTTAAAACTGGAAATGTACATAAAGTCACAGAAGCAGGGTTGCTCTGGCTGAGTCCTCTCATGGACTCTCCTTTATCTCTCTGGGGAAACCCAAGCTCCTCAAAAGCCCAGTCTGGAAACCTCCAGCTTAGTCTCTTCCTCCCTCCTGTGCCGTGCTTGCCACCTTGCACAGAGAAGCAGCATCAGTGCCCTCTGCCAGCCCATCAGCAGCCAGGGGGAGCAGAAGCACGCCCACGGCACAGCAGTGGAAGGCGGGCTGCGGAGAGCTCACCCTGCCCTGTGACACCAGTGCACCCCAATATTGGATAGCGCCCAAGGCCCTCAGCAAACATTGTGTGCCATGTGTGACAAAGGCTGCAAATAACACCCCATGAGCCGCCAGCTTCCTTTCAGAGGCACATCCACCTGGGTCTCTGTTCCCTTTGATGCCAAGCACTGGGGAGGTTCTAAAGAGCAGGCTGCGTTGCCTTTCTCTGCGTGCGCATTCACGCTTCGCTCCGTCTTACCCTCCTCATGGTCTCCCTGACACTCCTTTCCTGAATATCATTTCCTTCCCTTTCTCCTGCACACAAAAGCTCAACATGGAATTCATTTCTGTGAACCTAACCTTTTTTTTTCCCCTGCTTGGCTGGTTCAATTTTGCAAAAATGTAAATCTCAGCTGGGCTGAGTAAAGTTCCTGCAGCCCCTTTCCAAGTTTTTTGTTCTGTTGCAGAACTCTTACACTGCTGTCTGTCTCTGTGCTCAGGGATAACAGCAGCATTGGGCCACTGAGAATCCACTGGATTGGCTGATACTCATTGCCTGGGCAACGCCTTTGGGGGCAAACCTAGCCTGCTCCAGAGGAAAGTCAGACTTCACTCTCAGCCCTGCAACTGCCTGTGAGACCGCTTCTAACCTCGGGTTTCTCTCTATTACAAAGATAAGAAACTATCTTAATTTGGTTTTTCTCCATTATAAAGATAAGAAACTGTCTTAATTTCCAAGCTCATAGGGTTGTGGTGAGGATCAAACAGGGAAGGAGCATGAGAGGGCCTTGCAAACCTGACATGCTGCAGCAATGAGGCATTATTTTTGTTAGGCACTGGTAAGCCCTTCCTAAGGGGGCCGAGTGGTTTCCTTGGGGAAAATGTTTTAAAAATTGGTTGAATTCTCCTCTCTCCCAGACCTCCAAATGCCAGTAAGTGATTTTGTGGAGGTGGTAGGTAAAGAAATGTTTATGCAAATTGGGCCCTGATTAGATGCAAAAAAAAAAAAGTGTTGACTGCTTCTTGAGGGTGTTCATTTTTATCTGAGGGTTTTGTTTGCACATTAGATGCACACAATGTGATTTACATCATTGGCCTCACCCTGTCTTATTTGCCTTAATGTAATTGTCTGTTCAGATCCACTGATGGTGAAAATTGCATTTGTCCTTATCAGTGGAGATATTCTAAAAACGAGAAGTTCAAAGAAGGCAGAGGCTTTAATGCAGGGGAAATATGTTTATTTTCTTAGCTCCTTTGAAATAGTCTCATCCCCTGGAATAGGATAATCTCTTTGCAGAACACCAAAACTGATGGCTCACAGTAACGCCTAATCAGGGAAGTTGCTAAAAAAAAGTGGCCTGATTCAAAATATCTCTGTCCGTTCAACACTGTTCTTGGGTAACCTTGGAAGATTTGGGGATTTTCTGAGAACTCCGCAATGTGTGCTTTGGCTTGAATGCAAAGTTAACCCCAAGCTCTTCCTTTACTGGAATGCTTCTACCAAGAAATGCCCCTCAGGTGGGGGCAATGCATAGGAACACATAGAGTCTAGGTGAGGAGGAGAGTGGTGTTTTTACAAAGAGGAATAGGTTCTCTTTGTTAAGGTTCAATACTGCAAGTACATATTTAGAGGGTTGTTGCATTTATAATATTTTCTGCCTAGTACAAACGTTTGGTTACATGCTCTTTTCCAACCTTACTTACCTTCATTAGACTGTAGTTTCATGTGGAGTTTTAGACTATTAGACCAGTGTAGGTTTGCCAGACTCCACAAAATAAAAACAAGAGTTATCATTTGTTGGGTGTCCATGCGGCAGGCACTGTGTTAAAGATCAACATGTATCATCTCATTTAACCTTCACAACAACCTTCTCAGGCAGGTTCTATTGTCATTATCTCCTGTGGTTCGAAGAAGATAAGTAACTTTAACCATCCTTTTCTTGGGGTTGCACTACTGTCCAATCAGTGGGTAGTGAGGGCAGTACTGCTAACACCTGCACAACATGCTCACATCAGCTAGAGCTTTGTGTTACCTTGGTGCAATTTTTGGAAAAAAGGGAAAAAAAAGATAAGTAACTTCTCTCCAGGTGACAGAGTTGGTAATTGGGGAGCTGGGATTTGAACCTAATTGTGTCCTGGCATCTGTACCAGTGATCTTAACAATGATGCCAGGAGTTCCTGAGCACATGGTGGGCATCAGGCTCGCCCAGAAAAGGTTTTGGAAACACAGCAGGTCCTTGAATAATGTTGTGGCATTCAACGTCGCTTCATTATAACATCAATGAGAAAAAAATTCTCTGCCTGGGCCACTGTCTATGTGGAGTTTGCACGTTCTTGCCATGTCTGCATAGGTTTTCTCCAGGTACTCCAGTTTCCTCCCACGTTCCAAAGCTGTGCACATTAGGTGAATTTGTTGTCTAAATGGTCCCAGTGTGGGTGTGGGTGTGGGTGTGGGTGTGCCCAGTGATGAGATGGTGTCTTCCCCAGGATGTGATAAAGGGCTTGTGCGATGACAGATGGAAGGCCCTTTGAGGAAGGGAACAAGTCCTTTACTAACACCAAACAATGGCATTGGGACTTCTTATACCAGAAATTACAAATTGGGACCAGCATATGAGCTTTGTGTAGCCTGTACAATGTTTTTCAATTTCTCAATTTGCTAACAATACATTTGAAAATCTAGGTATTTCAAATAAAAATTAGATTTGTAGTTTCCCTTGAATACTGGGTCCACATTCTTGCATGGCCAATATTTGGCTGAAGCTAAGTAGCTGCTCCAGTTTCTCACAGACATGGAAGCTACTGACTTTATTCTAGTAGTGAAATAGTTTTCTGTGCCCATGGCAGGCATGGGTGGTGCCCAGCCCAACTCCCCTGGGCACAGCCAATACCTGTGCGCACCTGCCAGATGGCTGCTGCCTGAAATCACCTGTACTTCTTTCCCTTGGGGTTTTCTTTGGCCACTTGAGCATTCTCAGCCCACCCACCAGACAGACCAGAAATGTCAGGGAGCTGCCCCTGGGAGCAGCTCTCAGAAAAGGAAGGACGGGAGTGGTGGATAAATACCCGGGCTCTGAGGCACAGTCCAAGGGCTCACAGTCCTCAGCAGGCCTGAGTGCTCATGAGCACTGTGTGGCCCCTTCGTAGAATTCGCAAGCCATTGATCATGCTTCTTGAAGCTTAGCTAAGTGAGCCCCCTGCCAGGAACTTATGTGTGGCCAACCAGGAATTGTGGCATCAACTAGTATTTAATTTCACTTCTCCCTAAATATTATTGAATTCTCTTCCCAGTAACTTTTCTTTTTGACTCACTGTTTTTGAGACAGTTCAAGTGGAAAAAGAAGTAGCTTAGACACAAGTACAAGAGCCTTATTCAACAAAAAATCCTTTAGCTAAACATAAGGAACTGGGCAATTTTTTGCTTTTAACGTACATTATTTAGCATAATGATTATCCAACATGTCCTTTTTTATTTTAGAGACTACTTCTTCCGTCCCCCTCGGGAGAACATTTTTAGCTCCATGGAGCATGAATTTTTTCACTTATCTGGTGATTATTAGGTGTAAAAATCATCTTTGGTAAGAGGTTCCACCTTTAATAGTCTCTTCAATGAGCAGTTTTCTGTGAATATTGCATAAGCTTATTCAGGGAAAAGTAATGCTCTTGTCTCTGGATCCTTGTAATCCCTCTCTGATGACAGCGTCTGCTGAGTCCCAGCTTGTAGATCTGAAAAGCTGATGTGGATTCCAGCCCTGAATACCTCTCTTGTCTGGGCTTCCATTTTTTTTTTGCTTTGATGGCATTTCTATATGGCTCTGGAGCCAGACTCTGACACTTAGTAGCTGTGTGACCTTGAACAAGTCTCTTAACTTCTCTCTGGCTCATTTTCCTTAGCTGTAACCTGAAGATAATGCCAGTATTTACCTTAGAGGGCTGTGGTAAGGGTTAAATAAAGTAGCACAGGTAATGTATTTAGAAGAATGCCCAGCACATAGTAAGCCCTTTGTGTGTCAGCTCATCATCACTACTGTCATCACTCAAGTGGTTTCTTTACTTTCATTATAGACAGGCTGCCAAGAGGATGTTCCTAAATATAATCCCCTCATATGAAATTCCTCTATAACAACCCAAGGCACAGCAGGCAGACTTCGTTAGCTTGCTCACCTATAAAAGGGTAACAATAGTATTTACTTCACAGTGTCATGAGGATTGGATGAGTTAATGAATGTAAGGTGATTAACACAATGCCTCACAGGTAATGGATATTCAATAAACAATGACTATAAGTCTTGTTAAAGCTCTTGCTTTCTGCTTAGCTCTTTGAGGGAGTTTAAATATGCCAAGCAAAAACCCAATAAATTCATTCCCTCGTTCCTTAAAGAAACATTGAGTGCCTCCTGTGTGCCTGGCACTGTCCTAGCCTCAGGTAAAGGTAGAGTAGTGATAGTGAATACAACTAACAAGTGATGAGGTCTCACCCATCTATTTTAATGGGAGATGACTGACCAGCTCTATGTCATGTGGTAATAAACACTAATGGAAAAAATAAAGCAGGGAATACAGAATAAAGGAGCTAGGGATAAGAGAGGGGGATGTTGAAACAGATAGAATGGCCTGGGAAAGCCTCCCTGTTGGGGTGACATTTGAGCAGGGCCCTGAGGGAAATGGGGAAGTAAAGGAAGGCAGGGCCACTCTGGGCAGAGCCTTGTAAACAGAGGGAGCAGTCAGTGCAAAGGGCCTGAGACAGGCAGGATCTTCTTGGAAACTATAGTATTCCTTTCTTTTTCTCCATTAACTTCTCAATTTTGTCTTCAGCCTTAAAGATAGAAGTTCCCAAAGGTACAATAATTAAAGAACAGATGGGCTTTGGGGAATCCAGGGGTTAATTAGTCAAGAAACTTGAAGTCATTAACAAACTCCCCAAGTCACCCATTGCCCAGGACAGTTCACCTTTAGAGGCAGTAACACTTTCCAACCGAGCTTCCTGTTTAGTTCAGAGAGTAGTCAATTGCCGTCTCTAAACTGCTGACACGGCAGATCAGCTAATTAAATTACTGCATGTTGCTGGTTGCAAGGCTAAAGCCAGTGGAGTGATTTGTTATTATCCTCTTGAGGAACAATCCGTGGGCAAAATATTATTAGGTTTGATTTTTCTAAAAAGCTGGGAGTGAAGTTATTTAATTACGATTGTGTCAAAGCATGGCTCCGTTTTCCCCTTTGGCCCTTTTCTTTTCATTTCAAATATGAACGGGTTCTTCTTGGAACAATGTAAAGAAACTGGTTTGTCTCCATTATTGCCAAAGTACAAGTTTTATTTCATCAGCCTATTCCCAATCCATATTGTAAACTTGCTATCAGGGCTCTTTATGCAGGAAAAGTCTAACCCAATGTGACCCATGCTAGAGTGTAGTTGAACTTCATTTTATGCCAAAAATCCCAAGGACAGATCATAGAGTTTGGGCAGAGACTTTGGGTATAACGCTTCATTTATTTGTTCAACTCATTCATTCACTCGGTGTTAACTGAGCTCCTCATTTGTGCAAGACACTGTGGTAGGGGCTGAGGGTACAACTAAAGAAAAGACAAAGTTCTGATGCCTTTTGCTGAAAGCCCTTGAACAGTGGAAGACTATCAGTAAAACAGAAATGACTTGTTGCCACCAAATTTCATCGTTACTCCCTAGAGGTGGCCCCTCCTTCCCACTTGTCCAAAACTAATGTGTCCTTTAAACTCTTGCTCAAATGAGGTCCTTCCATGAGTCCCTGAATATTCCGTTCCTTACTTTGAATTCCTTTTTTGTTTTTTCCACCTGTGTTTCCTCTGAACAATCTGTACCATATAATTTTATGTGTATTCAAATGTGTATTGTTATCAATGTTTCTATATGGTCTTATTTCCAAATGAGATTGCAACTTTTTTGAGGGCATGAATCTCATCTTCTACTTCTTTGTCTCAAAACATACATCACCTTTATGTTTTGCATACGGTAGGCACTCATTTAATTGGAAAAGAGAAAACCTACTGATAATGTTCCTCAGATTATCTGCTTTGACTCCAAGAGTCTGCCCACATCCACTGTCCGCGGGCCCATCTATCTAACCACAATTCATCTTATCCCTCTGCCCTCAGCCAGCCATCGAGCTGGCATCCGTCCACCTTCCCACCCACCATCCCTTCACTCACTCACCCAGGAAAAGTTAGTTCCATTATGGCAAAATTTGTAGTTTTTAAATCCTTTTATTCTATGACTAATATTAATTGTTGTATCAGAAATGTCAAGAGAGAATCAGCACAGAAAGTATCAGAAATGAGATCAGGAGCAGATGACTAGCCTTGATATTTGCTCTTTCCTCCCACCCAGATGTCCTCTTTGTTAGGTTGGAGCCGAGAAGAAGTCATCTTGGAAGCATTCAGGCAACAGAAATAGCACAGCATTTTGAAATGAGAATTGCTAGTCTCTTTCTAACGGTTTAGTAGTCAATGGACATCTATAATTTAAGCCATTTAATTTACTTTCACATGCTATGTTTTAGAAGCAAACAATTTGTGCTAATACAATTGTTACATTAAAAATGGTACTAATTTAAGCTTTCTAAGAATACAAATGTATACAGCTCATAGCTGTTCTGTTACCATCACTCACACACAAGAGAACATGACACAAAGTAGGTATTTTGTCTCTTGAAAACAAAACAGCTTGAAAGAACAAAGGAGTGCACATCAATTCCCTGGGGTGGGGGAGGGGAAAGCCGGTCAAACGGAGTGCATCCTACAAAACATCAGTGACAAAGGAAGATGGCAGAGAAGGAGACAGAGCCGGAGGAGGTGGAAGGCGAGAGAAAGAGGAGGGAGTGAAGGAGAAGGCTTTCTGCATGGCGAAGGAAACAAAAAAGGAAGAGAAAGAAAGCCTGTGAGGAAGAAAGAGAGGGCTCTGATTTCAGGAGGGAGGCCCTGAGCTGCTGGTTGGGAGGAAGAAACCCACAGAGCCAAGTCTGCTCCTTTTGGCAGGCCGGCATGCTCCACATCACCAGTCAATTCACACCTGGGCCACTTGGGCCATGCTCTCTTTCAGTACCTTCCCTATAAAACTATCTAATCCTCTTTCCCACTCGCTGAGGCCCTTTCTTCAGAGCCAAGCTTGCAATCCTCTTCTGGCTCACAAAATACAAGGCCTACATCATCCAAACACAATTAATTGACTTAATGCCCTCATCTACTGCCAAGCAGGTCTGGATAACAAAAGAGCCATAAAAAAGCAATGTGGCTATTAAGTACACAGAAAATAGGACCATTGGCATCTACCGATAGAAGCTGTTGGCTTGAATTCTATCAATGATCACTCTAGACCTTCCTTCTAAAATAAAACAAGAAAATGATTCATTTGTTGTTTGGGAAGACAATTCTATTCACATATTTATTTGGGAGGAAAAAGAAGACAGGTGGTATAAGACCACAAGCCAAAAAGAAAAAAAAAAAGGCCTGTTTTATTCTTGAAGGATTTGATTACCAGCCTTTGCAGTGTTTGAGGAAAATATTTCAGGAGACACTGATAATTTGCATGAGCTTGAGAGGAATTTGTGCAGCTTTTCCAAAACAGAAAAGAATAAAAACAGAGAATGGTTTGTTATTCCAAGAGGTAGAAATGCAAAAGAAGTCAGAACATCATGAAAAAGAAGAGAATGTTTTGCCTTTTTGGCTTGTTGCTGTGTAATTATTTTTAAATCTTTCAAATGACAACTTTGCTGAATTTCCTTTTCCTATAGCAGCTTGAGAAAAACACGTAAAAGTAATTGTTCTCACTCTTGCGCCCCAATTTATGTTTGTTTATTTGTTTTGCTAAATATATCTGTATTTAGAGAAAACCCAGGATTCTCTTTGAAGTTCCAGCCAGAAGCTTGAAGCCTTGGAAATGGCATCGAGGGGGAAAGAAAGCAGCTTTGGTGTTGGCCATACCCATCTTGCCTTCTCTCTTCCCAGAAAATAATTTACCTGGGTAAAGATATTCAACTATTTCTTTCTTGTTCTAGTGGGAACATCAGCTAGTCCTCCCCAAACTACCTTTCTTCTAGGTCGAATGGATAGAGCGTTATGAAAAGTAGAATCAAATAGCAACAGCTCTAGGACTGAGAGAGGAATCCCACCTCTGATTTGCTGTGTGATCTTGGACAAGATAGTTAACCTCTCTGTGCCACAGTTTCCTCATCTACAAAATCTCCATACTTCACAGGGCTCATTGCGTGTTCACAAAAACTAATAATACTTATCCACAAAAAACACTCACCTGTTCACAAAGAAACCCACTTAGAACAGTACCTAGCATGTGATTAATACCTGATAAATACTAACAATTATTAGCTCCCATATAGCAGTCCCCCAGCCCCAGATGTAATGCCTCTTCCAGGATACAGATTTTGTACTAAACTCTCGTAAATTTCCCATTTTCAAAGTTGTCCATGTGTTTTCTTTATTATTCACAACATAAATAATTTCTTTATTTTCACATGACTTTTTTTTGCAGCCATTGCTTAAGCGCAAGCCAATTTGTTCTTGATAATCTTATTTGATGTAATTCTTATTATCAGTAGTCCCTGACAAAATCTAATTAAAAAAAAAAAAGTTTTAACATCTCCAGCTGCCTATGTTGGATTTACATGTATTAGCTATTTAGGTCAGTCTCTCTAGCTTGGCATTTGTCACCTTTTGCTTAACTATTTTTCATCTCAGGAGATCGACATCTTTGCATCCTTCTGTTGATGCTTTGAATCTTGTTTTTCACATGAATGCCCACCCCTTGTCAGCGGTGAGATATTGATTTCTTCTTCTTGTCATTTAACATTCTCATGGAGACCCTGGCAGACCAATTTACAAATGATTGCAAAAGTGCTTTGGCAAATCGGGGTGTTTGTGACTGAGAAAGAAAAATACAGACTATGAAAATTTTGCACCTTTCAATTGGGCTTGCTTAATGCCGCACAGTCTCTCTCCTAATGAGCGATTTCAATCACCATTGAAAATCTTGTTTGCCTTCTTCGATCCTGTGATTCACAGAGCTCCTTCATTTAGGCAGAATAGCTCATCTCTGGACTTTGTGGCCTGGGGTTGATTCTTTCATGCCAGGAGGCTTTGCCTCCAGGCCTGCTCCTTTCTTGGAGGTTAGGCTTTGCCTAAACAGGCACACTTGTTCTGAAACCACCACCACGGGGTTAATTTGCAGGTCCTCAACCCACCAGGCAGACACTGCTTTTCTGACCCCATCTGTCAGGCCCTGCAATTCATGGTCCTTCCTAGGGCAGAAGCCACGAGCCACAGAGCAGAGCTGCCATCAGATTGTATATTTCAGGGTTATTTATTAGTCCTTGGCTTGGAAGTCTAGCCAGGAGGTTTTCACTAGGGGTCTGTTTGCCTTACGCAGTCTGTCTCTGAAGTGCAATTTGGAGATATAGAGACGTCAGGGTAATTTTCCGTCCTCTGGTGACAGTGTTATTATCGAGAAGGAAGGATGAGGGCTGCTTGCTGTGCTAATGACTGCTTCTCATTCCAGAGGCTCCAGGAACCACTCCCTGCTCTGTAAACTGTTCATGGCCAGGTTCCCCCAGAGCCTCACCTGGAGCTCCTCTCCCTGGGGAGGTGATGTTAATGGCTTTCTTTGCAAATCCCTCTCCCCAGCCTGTCTCCTTGCAGGATTATAGAATCACTGTGTCTAAACAGACACCCTGGGAGCATTTAGAATTTCCTGAGCCGGTTTTGCTTGTTTGTTGTGATATCTCATACGGAGGCTGAGTCAACACTCAGTGTCTGAATGTCGGTGGCAAAGGAGATGCCAAGATCATCCTGTAAGTCCCTGCCTCCCGCCCACAGCCCTACCCCTGTTCCACACATAGCCTGCTGCAGGTCCCCCAGCACCCCTTGGTTCTGCCCTTCTCAGAGCCCTGAGAATGCTCCTAGCCTATAATGCTCCTTCTTTCTCCTCTTCATTTTCTCAGTGTATGTTGGTCACCAGAGAAGGCTTCTGTGCCTCTACCCCAGACTAGGTCAGGCAGCTGCTGGAAGCTCTTAAAACTTCTGGTTTGTTTCCTCCGGTGCCCTTCTATTGTTTTGTGGTTGTGTGTGTATGTGGGAGAGAGAGAATGTGTTCAGCCTCATCCCCTCTCCCCTTACCTCCAAGCCTGTGAGTTTCCTGACAGCAAGGGCAGCCTTGCTGCTCTGCTCACCAATGTCTCCAGCACGGAGGAGAGGCTGGTGCACACGCGGGTTCCTTGCCTTAGTGAGCCTTATTGCACGGTACTGCACAAATGGCTGCGTGGGACTAGCCTCAGGGTATTTATTCAGTAGGGGAATTTTGAGTCAGCAGTGGGGTATATATGTATCACCTGAAAATGGTCTTTTCTCTTTCAGTTAACCCCTGGGAAAGGCTGAAACAAGACCTGCTCCATTGTGCATCATATTAGCGCAGGAAGGAGAAAGGGCACAAGATCTGTTCATAGTTTACTCTTCTTGACATGATATATGTGTGTGAGTAGCTATTAGGAGTAAACTCAACACTCAGCTAAATTTTAATGGATGTCATTTCCAATAGACCCTTGGACCACTGGAAAGAGCAAGATGATTGTCTGTTTCAAAGTTGATGTGTGTGTGTGCACACTCAGAACTCTTTATGTACAAGATATAACTTAAAGTATCAAATGGGATAAAATGAAAGCACAAGGAAAAAATCATGTTTTTCCATGGAAGGATGTTGCCCCAAATAGAGTACAGATCAAAACATCTTAATTCTTTGTCATTCTCTTTTTGATTGTTAAAAGTCCCTTTACTCTCCATATCTGCCTCCTCAATGACCTAAACACCCAGGTGTCCCAGGAATTTGGCAGAGTTTGAGTTGAGTCTTACCTAGTCATTTAGAAAACACCTACCACACGGTGGCCATGTGCTGGGTACTGTGACCACGTTTCAGGGTCATGCAAGACACAGTTCCTGTCCTCAGGTGGCGTGGGATGGTGTGAAGAGACCAGGATTTGGAATTGCACTGTCCTGAGTTGGAATCACAAATCTACCATTTATAAGCAGCATTAACTTGGACATGGTGTTTAATTTCTCCCACCCCAATTCCTACATCTGTAAAGTAAGGTTAATGCTGAATATCTTTTAAGGTAGTTTTGAAGACTAAATAAGACACAACCATTCACAAAGAAAATCAGATCATGGCATGCCCTCAATCAAAACCCTCCAAAGGGTTGTTATGAAATTTGGAATAGAGTTCAAAATCCTAAGTGCGGCCACATGATCTGGCCCTTGTCTACCTCTCTGTCCACGTCTCCTGTTCCTTGTTGCCTCACTCCTTGTGTGCCCAGTATGCTGGCCTCTTCCCTGTTTCTCCAGCATCCCAAACATCTTCCTGCCCCAGGGCCTTTGTACTGGCTGCTTCCTCTGGCTGGAACATTCTTCCTCCCAATAGTCCCAAGCCTTTTGCTCATGTTTTCAGGTCTCTGTTCCAAAGCTACCTTCTCAAAGAGCCCTTTCTTGCCCTCCAGTCTAAAATATCTCCCATCACATCCATTTCTTTAACCTACTTCATTTCTCTCCATAGCCATAATTCCTATCTGACATTATGTCACATGTCTGTTTGCTTCCTGTCTGTCTCCTGTCACTGGAATGAAAACTCCATGAAGACAGGGACTTTATTTGTTCTTTCATTGCTGTCTCTCTCATTCCTAGAACAGTGCCTGGGACTCAAATATTTGCTGAATGAATAAGTAATGCAAGTTTCCTCACGCGGTGCTTGGCATATAGTAGGAACTCAATAAATGTCAGTTCTCTCTCTTCGCCTTTCTCAGCAATGAGCTTAAACTTTAGAGCTAAAGATAAGACAGTATGAGATGGATTTTTTTGGATTTAGTTAAGCCACTTGGATCTTTTTACGTCCCAATAACTACACACCGCAGAGCCTAACAGAAAGTGAATTCTCCTTTTATGTTTTAATCAATTTGTTCCACATAAAGTATGTCTAGGGTGATAAGAGCAAGTGTTAGAAAAAAATAAAGCACTAGAACAATTCAAGGAATTTGCTTATTAGTTCTTGTCTTTGCTAGCACAGCTTGCCTCGAAAGAAGAGCTGACTAGAGAGAAAGAGCCACATTTTCGTTGCAGGAGTGAACATCACAATTAACAAAGTTTTCTGTAATGAATCCTATGTGAACCTCGCTATTGAAAGATGCATGAATGGGAACTATTTCCCTCCACTGTGTTGTGAATGAATTGTTTGGAGATGTTTCCTTGCTGTAATGAAAAGCATCCCACATAGAGCACATGCTCTGTATTTGCTCCTTCCTAATTGACTCACATGCGTATGGAGTGCAGATTATGTGCCCTGTGTGGAGGGTGGAGAATGGGGAGGTGGGGAGGAAAGACACGGGCAGGCGCTCTGAGAGTGCGTTAGGGGGGCGAGGATCAAGTGGGAAGGGGGGAGGTCAGGGGAGTACTTGTCAGAAGAACGAATGTTTGAGCTGAGATTTCAAAAGTAATAGACACTGACTAGACAAGAGCATGGTGTGGGGAGGGTGGTGCAGAATTTAAAGTGTTGTGGGCAGAGGGAAGGGCAGTTTGGAAAACTGGGCCTGAGTTCACAACTTTTCTCTGCCACTATGGAGACCCCTCCCTTTCTGTGCCTCAGTTGTACCAAATGGAATAAGAAGGGTTGGATGAAATAATTCTTTAAAGTTCTATCCAGATAGGAATTCTGTTTGATCATATGGAGCCCTGTTTTTCTTTTCCTCTCCCTTCCCATGCCTTCCTTTCCAGCCAAGTTCGTTTTCCTTTTCCTTTCTTCTGTGAACCTTCCCTGCCCCTTCCTGTTTTCTTTTTGTGTGTCAAGTCACCAAAGGCAACAGAGAAGTTATTTAATATCTCTGAGAATGCTTGGGGCAGAAGGAATGGCAGATTGCTGCACCAGTATTTATCCTCAAATTTAAATAGGGAGAATAAAAATTTTAGAGACAGAATTGCAGTGGGCACACTAAATCCCATGGTGGTAAAAATGGAAAATTGAGCTTTATAGTAGCAATATTTGGGTAAAAAGAAGAATTTTTTTATTGGGTGGATAGTCACTCCATAATTAATCACTAACACTGCAAAGGGGGTCAGAGTATGCCACCCCAAAACATGCCACTTTGGTGTAAGGATTATTTTGAGCTGGAGGCAATTCAGGAACAGCAGATGCAAGAAAACGTCTTTACCCTCCCCCTTTCTGCCTACGCGTAAGGCATAAGTTTCCCGTTGTGAAGGGGACCCACTCCCTTCTCCCACACCAGGAGGAGGAGAAGACTCTTACCCCTGGAGACGGCACTAACTTGAATCTACGTAAACAAACCTCACTGAAATAACCCTTATTTCCCAGTAGTTTTCCCTGTATATTTACCTTTCTACAATTTACCACCCATAAAAGCCCAAACCCTTTTCCTTTGTCTTGTCACTTCTCTGCAAATTTATTGCTCTTTCTTAAAATGATATGTAAGCTTTCAGGCCTGACTGCTTCTTTGGGTTTTCACTTCCTTTTCTGTGAGACCCCCTAGGTCCATGGAAAAATAAAAACATTAACATAAATACAATCTGTATGCCATTTCTCCTATTAATCTGCCTTTTGTCAGTTTAACTTGCATGGCCCCAGTCATTGAACCTAAGAGGACAGAGGAAAATGTTTTTTTCCTCTCCTACAACTGGTTGGGCTCTTCCTATATTCCTATATTATCCTCCAGAATCCTCACAACAAGGTATCAATTAGTACCCCCAATTTGTAGGTGGGAAAATTGAGGCTCCAAGAGGACACCCAGCTAGCAAGTAGAACTAGGCTTGGATGCCTGGTGGCCAGACCCCAGAGTTCATGCATCCTTACCCCACATTGGCTGGCCCCAGATCGGCTGCATGCTGACTATATGACCTGGGCTCAGTTGCTTCTTGTCTGGGCCTCAGTTTCCCCATCTGATCTCTGCATTACCTCCACCAGCTCTGTCTGATCTGGTCACAAGCCCCTGTTCTTTCTCTGCATCTGAAGTCACCACTGGACCAAGGAGGAGAAAACAGCAGGAGACATGCTAACTCTGTAGGAAATGCTCTGAACTATTTCAATGACTGGGAATGTATTTAACTCAAGGGCAAAGTGAAGGACAGGTTGAGTTTTGGTATACTGGGATAGATAGAGAATAGAGTAAATTTGGAGTGTACGACAGTTTCTAGATTTGCAAAGAGAACAATAAAACTCAGATGTTGCAGTGGGGAAAAGAAACCTCCCATTCCGTCTGGGCCAGATTTACATCCAGGGAGTAGTTTTGGCAAGGGGAGAGCCTGGGTTTGTTAAATATTAAACAAAAAAAATAGTAATAATTTGGCTCATTCTTCACATCTGTCTCTGGTGGTACAACTCCTAATTCACTTTACCTCTTCATTCTCTCTTAGTTAAGCTGGTATTTGATTCTAGGAGAAGTTATTTTACAGACAGTGGTAAGCTTCCAGAAGGTCTGCCAAAAGGTAGACTTATAAGAACTGTCCCTCCTCTACTTGAGAATGCAACAGTGGGGGATGGACGAGGGTACAACAGACTCTTAAATATTTCTCGGCCATAAGAGCAGAAACTGCGTACAGCCTTTCTCCTCTCCCCTGGGCCTTGGTCATGGCCCTTGAAAAGGAACGTGCTCTAGAAGGGAAGGCCAGATTCAAGAGTGTAATTGTACATATCAAATCCAAATATTTTAGGGCTGGCTCCTCAGAGGAAGGAGAAATAGGCTGCACTACGCTGAAGTCCTACAGGATCAAAATGAGGGAGTGTGGAGGTCATGGGAAGTGTCTGAATCTGTCTGAAGAAACAAAGGCGTAAGAGGACTCACTAGGAGAACAGATACAAAAGAGAATGAAGTGCAACTTGAATAATGGCACAAGAGTGTGGCTACAAGTTTCTGAAAACAAGAGATTAGGGCACCATAAATAATCTATAAAGATATTAGTGCTGTCTTACTTATTTGTCTTCCATATTTAAAATACACCGACTGCCTCCACCGTTTCATATAGCACCATTTATAAAATGGGTAGAGCACACCCCCAGCGTTCAGAGTCCCTCCAGATGTAATCTTCCTGAATTAGCAGTCATGTTTTGTTTTCTGTTTCTTATAGAAATGCTTGAAAAATATCCCTAAACAAAGAACTACTTAATTGACATTTTAAAACACAAACTGCATGCCAAATAAAAGGGCAGGATGTTAGGAGCTCTTTAATAAGTGCATACATTTTAAAGGTCTGAATGTACACACTCATTTTCAAGTACATTTTATAAAATAATTTACTCTCAGTCTGTTTTGAATAATTGTACAAAAATAGTTCATAGGCATGATAAATCTTTAACATCCCCTCTTCTGGCATGCTGTTCCTGAAAGTCTCAATTTGAAGATTATACTTAATGGAATTGTCTGTCAATTTCAGTCATTATCATATGGGACAGATGGCTCTTTGTGCATTTAATATGCAGAAAAATCCTGTGCCTCTCCTGCTTGTGAGTTAGCTTTGCAACAACTCACGTTGTGATAGGTACTTTTCTTCTTAGAGAATTGTTTCTCTTAAACACCAGACTTCACGTATCATTACAAAGAAATATATTCAGAGATAAATTTTTCATCTTTAATTTATCCATCTCGCATATTAACATTTGAAATGGAGCTCACTTGGGGTTAATTACAAAGATGCTGGATTTGAGAGGAATACGTGCAGAGCTGCCACTGAAGCTTAGAACCACGAAGGCAGCTGATGGCCTGAGGACAAGACTTGTGCAAGGTGGGGATAAATGCACAGGGCCTGAGTTCGGGAAGCCACGACAGTTCTCTAGGCTTGCTTTTGGGGTATGGGATTCTCTCTGAGAAAGTAGTGTCCCCAATGGGTCAGAGTTTTGGTATACACCCCTGCTCATGTGATTTGGGGCTTTTTCTCCAGAATTCTGCCTACATTCCTTATTTTCACCTTACTCCAGCATGCCTCCAGGGTGAGTGGGAGAAAAGGAACATAAAGAACATGGTCATAATTCTCATTTGTGATGGGCCCAAGGCCAGCTAGAAGATGTCAATGAGGGAAAACTTGCTGCCTTTTTAATATGTTGTGATCACCTACTACTCTATTGGGGGATATGTTCCAAGACCTTCAGTGGATGCCTGATAATACCAAACCCTGTACATACTATGTTTTTTTCCTATACAATCACATTGTACAGAGTGGGTAGCGTACACAGCATGGATATGCTGGATAAAAGGGTAATTCACATCCCGGGCAGGACAGAGCAGAATGGCACCAGATTTCATCACACTACTCAGAATGACATGCAATTTAAAACATGAATTATTTATCTCTGGAATTTGCCATTTGATGTTTTTGGACTGCAGTTGACCACAGGTAACTGAAACTGCAGAAAACAAAACAACGGATAATGGAGGACTACCATATATCGATATAAACAGATGTAAGTGTATAATAGCATCTGGGAATTTTATGTGGCAGAGTGACATAGTACCAAAAACATAGCTTTTGGAATCATAGGCCTCAAGTTTGGATTTTAATTCCTCCTGGGAGGGAGTGTAAGGTTAAGGCAAAGAAGGTGGCTCTGGAGTCTATCTGACTGGGTTTAAATTCCACCTCCTAAGCTACTAGCTGTGACTTTGCTTATGAACTTAGCTTCTCTACACCTGTTTCCTCATCTGTAAAGTGGGGATGAGAATAAGGTTACTGTGAGGATCAAATGAGACAAGGCAGATAACATAAAGAAGAACCTAAAGAATGTTAGTCAAAGGTAACAATTACATACCAGGCCTTGCACAGCACCTGGCATTTCATAGTTGTTCAAAAAATAATTGGTGAATAAATTAATGAATATGAAATATTAGGTTATTAAGTATGAAATATCCGATTTCCGTAAGTACTAAGTTTGACAGTTGATATCTCTGACGTTTCACTTTGACACTTCTTGTTTTATTTTTATTGTGGAGGTGCATCCTCAGCCTTTCTTTTTTTTAAGACAGAGTCTAGCTCTGTCCCCCCGGCTAGAGTGCCGTGCTGTCAGCCTACCTCACAACAACCTCCAACTCCTGGGCTCAAGCGATCCTCCTGCCTCAGCCTCCCGAGTAGCTGGGACTACAGGCACGCACCACCATGTCTGGCTAAATTTTTGCTATTTTTAGTAGAGACGGGATCTCGATCTTGCTCAGGCTGGTCTCAAACTCCTGACCTCAAGTGATCCTCCTGCCTTGGCCTCCCAGAGTGCTAGGATTACAGGCGTGAGCCACTGTGCCGGGCCCATTCTCAGTCTTTCAAACACACATTCTGGCTTGTGATTATCTTTCAAAAATTTTTTTAGAGCAATTTTTGTGAAACCATGGCTAAGTCAAAAATGTGTGTTATTTTCAAATTATGAGTTCCCTCATGGAACCAATGCAGCACAGACTGCTCGAAATGTCAATGAAGTGTTTGGGAAGGATGTGGCTAAGGAATGCATAGTATGTTGATTGTTTGAGAAGTTCCATTCTGGTGATTTTAATCTTGAAAATGAGCCACAGGGGCGACCTAAGATCAAAGTGGGTAATGCTGAGCTGAAAGCTGTGGTGTTGAATCCATCTCAACCTATGTGTGAATTAGCAGCAAGGTTTGATGTTACTATTCCAACAATGTTGGACCATTTGAAACAAATCGGCAAGGTAAAGAAGCTGGATAGATGGGTACCGCATGAATTAAATGAGCATCAGAAGAGAAATCGTCTCAAAGCTTGCCTTTCTTTGCCGTCACAACGTAAAGGTGAACCATTGCTACACCGTATTGTTACATGTGATGAAAAATGGATTCTTTTTGACAATTGCAAGGGTTCTGACAACCGCAAAGCTAATGGTGTCTATTTGGTGGTCCAGCGCTGGTATTATCCACTATAGCTTCATGAAACCTGGTCAATTGATTACAGCAGATATCTACTGCAACCAATTGGATGAAATGATGAGGATGCTTGTGATTAGGCAGCTGAGATTGGTCAATAGACACAGGCCAATCCTCTTGCAAGATAGCGCTCGAACTACATGTCGCACAAACAGTGCTGCTCAAACTACAGAAGCTGGACTTGGAAACTCTGTCATCCACCGTATTCACCAGACCTTGCACCAACTGACTACCACTTCTTCCAGGCTTTGTACCACTTCTTGCAAGGAAAAATATTCGATTCTCAACAAGCTGTGGAAAAGGCCTTTTGCGATTTCATCGCCACTCATTCTCCAGGCTTCTCTGCTGCTGGCAGAAACAGCTACCGTTAAGATGGCAAAACTGTGTCGATAGTTTTGATTAATTGTACTGCTTCTTGTTTGAGATAAAATAAACTAGACTTTTGATTCAAAATCGGACATTTCATATTTAATGACCTAATGTAAGATAAACACCATAAGCTCTTTTAACTCTTAATTGTAAAAATGGAGTGTGCCTGCACCATGTGTGTGCAGTTCCTGTGATGAATTTAGATTGCTTAGCTGTGTGACCCTGAGCAATTTAGTTATCCTCAGCCTTAGGTTTCCCAATTATAAAAGTGAAAATAACAATATTGCCTATCTCACATGACTGTTGTGATGAGATACTAACAGCAAAGCATGTAGCCTATTTGTGATTATGATTAAATTTAGCAATTATTTACATGCTAGTAAAAATTCTGTGTCGCTCCTTCACAAAGGAGTGCTCCTTGTACACGTATTTACTCATGTGCCATCAGCCACCTGGCAGTAAGCAGAGGCAGAGTGTGGGGGAGTCGTCTGTGGAGGCCCTGCCAGACAGAAACTATGATTCCTAAACAATCATGTGAGTCCAGAGGAGAGCAGGATTTGATTTACAAAAATTTAATTTGCATGCAACGTCTTCTTATTGCGTGGAGCCATCTGTACACGGTTCATCCAAGTAGTCATGCCCTGTGTGTGAACCACACATTACATCTCAGATGCATCTTCATTAGTGGCCAGAGTAGTATTAGAAATGGGTAAATTGGATCATTTAATATTGTTGCTCTTACCTCCAGAAAAAAAGAAATTGAGGTATTTTTTCCTCATTAGAGTTAATAAGACTTGAAAGGCTAGATTTTCATTAGGAAGGCAAAAGCTTTCTTATAAATCCTGTCTCTCCAAAGAGGAGCTGAGGATGGAAAAGCAAGAAACCTAGAAGCCACAGTCACCATCTTCCCAGGGTGAATCCCAGTCCCCGTGGACTCAGCTTCTCTGCTCTTTGGGAGTTAAACCTCACAGCCCAGAAGGACTTTTCTGAGTTTGCCAATACACATCCCTCTTCTGAAAAGCAGTTGACAGCTCACATCTTCTGGGAAGCCTATTGGCTTATCTACCACAGCCCGGTCATGCTCTGTGTCCCTGCCCCCTTGTTTTGCTTTTGAACTCAGCTTCCAGTGTTTCCTCAAAAGCAGAGTCTAAGGCAAGAATGTGGGGGGAGGGCTTTATTTGGGAGATGATCCCCGGGAGTAGACGTGATGGGCTGCGGAGACTGGGACATGGTATTGAGGTTGCTGCCATGGGCACTGGGCCCTGGATCCACCAGGACCTCCCGAGTAGCCTGCAGGTCTTCCACAGTTGTGATGCATGGGTAGAACAAGCAATAGCGCCTCCTGCCTTCATTGCTTGTAAGTTTCTCTGGGGACATTAACCTCACACTCAGGGGCACCACATGGGTTCAGATCCAGTGGAATCTTAGGGCATCAGAGAAGACCTTAGGGTACAAAGAAAATCTGTGAGTGCTTGGAGTGAAAGCCGGTCAACAAGAGGCAGGTTGAGGCTGCCATGGAACTGTTTGCCCAGCTGCGGCTGACACCATAGGTGGGCCAGGAAATGGGGAGAGGAACATCCCAGGGACCTGCCTCATAGTAATTGTCAACTAAAAAGAGGTGAAAGACCAGCCTGCGATGCAGTAAGACAAGGCATTTACTGGGGTCTTAGGAATTGCAATTCGGGAGACACAGATTTGGCTAGAAGCCAAATTGTGTTCTGAAGAGAAGGAGGATAGTATGGGGTTTTAAAAGGAAGGTGATGATGATCACACAAGTTGTTTTGAAAGAATTATCATTGGTGGGGGCGGTTGGCTTAGCACCTAAGTCCATAGTTCATGGGTGGCTGGTGGTTTATTGGTTGCTGCTATTCAGGAGTTGTAGAGCTCACAAAATTCTGCTGATTTCCAGTATGTCGCTGTCAGGGCAGTTTATCCCAGTTCAAAGGTTCACAGCAAGTTCCTGGTGTGTTTGCAAGGTTGCCTGTCAGGCAGGCAGTCCTTCTTAAAATGGCTTCCCGACTCCACTGCAGAGCTCTGAACCAGAGTGGTGCAATTTTTTATATCACATTTCATATAGTAAAGGAAATTAACATTTGTTGAGTACTCATATATCATTCATTCATTACAAAACAAATAAATAATACAATTTCAGGTAAGGGTATTCTACCAAAAAAATAAATCAAGGTAAGGGGAGAGAGTGGCAAAGATGGAACATTTTTATTTTAGAAAAAGTGCTCAGGGAAGAGGCAGAATTGAATAAAGTTTAGGAACAAGCCAAGAGAATGGTGGTGGTGGGGTTTGTGGGGGAGATGAGAACATTCTAGCTGGAGGAACAGCAAGACCAATGGCCCCGAGGTGAGAGGAAGGTTTCTGTATTTGAACCACAAGAAGGCCAGTGTGACAGGCTGAGTGAGCAAGGGGGAGAGTAGGGGAAACTGGGGCTGCAGAGGTAGGCCGGATGAGGCTGTGCAGCCCTGTGAGGGGAAGCTGGATCTTGCTCCACCCGCAATAGGAAGCCTTTGGTGGGCAGTGATATGAGATGGTAAGTTTTTCAATGAGTTTTTAAATCAAGCCTGCACTGAATATTTTTCTTGTTCAGACTTTTAGTTCATATAAATACCCTGCGAGGTTTTAGGGTTGGGGAAGGTATGTAACTTCCCCAGGGTCACACAATTGTCATGCAGAGACAGGATTCCCATCCAGGGATTCTGGCCCCAGGGCCCCAGATCTCATGTCATTTTGCCTTTGGTGTCCTAATGTTGTTTCCCCAGGACCTTGTCCTGGATCCCTGCCAGATGGCACACTCTTCCAGGTCAGAGGTGTTCTTTTATTTCCTTTCCACCTCCCACAGCACCCAGGGACCTGAGTGATGGGGCTGGCTTTGGTGGGTGCACAGCCTGGGGGCAGAGAGGCCCAGGTGCTGGGGGAAGACAGCTGTGACATTTGTCCCGACTTAGTCACTGCTCCCTGTCCTCTGGAGCTAATGTTTCTGAAGGGGCATGGGGTTTCTGAATCAGCATGGCCAGACTGTGTCTGCTTAGGTGGGAGGGCAGTCAACCAGGAAGGCTCTGAGGCACCAAGGCATGTCCACTTGATAGGTGAGTGAGAGACCTAGGCAGAGGAAAGAGGTAGAAAGGACTGACATTTTTCGGTTTTCCCATCTATAAAAATAAACTCAAACAACTCCAACAATCTGATTTGAGCCAATATTCTGACCTACTCGTGGCCTTTTTCATCCAGTGTCTGAAAAGGAAGGTGTTAATTTTCCTTGTGCACTTAGAAGAAGTTTCTTTGACCAGCAAGGACATTGGGTCAGCTTACCCTTTAAAGGTGGCAACTCCAATTTAGAAGATTTAAGTTTGAGAAAATGTGCTTTCTACTAAGAGCCCAGGAGCAGAGTCATAAAAAACTCTGCTCACCAGTTCGGCAAGCAGTGGTTTATGTGGGTTAATTCCAGAGGCTTTCAAGAGGTGTAATAAAAGCAGGAGGCTCTCTGCTGTTCACTGACCGTGTGGATCAGCTGGCGTCAGGGGTGACCGGGGCAGCTTGCTGTGCCCCTGCTTTGAGGAAGAACAGCACCTGGTCAGAGAGGTGTCGAGCTCAAGGTACAAGACAGGTAGAAACTAAACAGCTCCAGAAAAGCTTATTAATCAAAGCTTCAATGTCAGAGCTGCCACAGCTTGGTGTCTTCAGAGGTCAGTGATGGGGAGACCCAGAGTCAATTAGAATGAAAGGCCAGAGGCAGGTCTGACTCCCTGTAATCCAGGCCCTGCTAGTAGCATGAAGAGAAGTGGATGGATCTTGCCAATTTTCAAAATACAGGTAGCAGGCCGGGCCCGGAGGCTCACGCCTGTAATCCCAGCACTCTGGGAGGCCGAGGTGGGAGGATAGCTTGAGGCCAGAGTTTGAGGTTGCAGTGAGCTATGATAACACCACTGCTTTCTAGCACGGTCACAGAGTGAGACCTTGTCTCAAAAAATAAAAACAAAAAAACCGATACCAGACACCCTTAACCCATGCTTAACGCTAACACCAACCTCACCCAGTGTTATTACTAAGGAATGCAATGCCCCAAGAAGGAGACTCTAACTAAAAACATAAATAGCCTTCAGGAAGATTGAAATAAAGTAGCAGAGAGCAACTTCCTTTGGGGTTTGGCTTCCAGAAGGAGAATCACGATGACGCTCAAATCCCCCTCAAAAACCTCATCAGGAGGACAGTTCCATGGGTTAGTTGAATGCACTATGAAACTGACTCAAGAGAGACATTTTTGATCTCCTTAACATCATGACTTACTATGGCTTGGGTTGTAGGTTGTTTTCCTACGTCTTTCGGTGCATAAGTAAGAATACAGGCATGAGCTGGGGTCAAATTCTGGAGACCCGAAGATTTCCCTGAAAAGCAGCAGAATAGTAGTAGCTGTCATTAGTAGCGACACTCAATATGTTTTGAGTACTCATGTGCCAGGCACACGGGAGTGCTTGCCACACTTTCTCACGTCAGTCTTCACAATGACTCTATGAAGTAGGTTTGAATCATTAGCCCTGTTTTACAGATGAGGAAACTGAGGCACAAATTAGCTTGATCAAGTTTGCCTTGGTAGGTGGAGGCAGAGCTGGGATTTGACTGCAAGAGTCTGATTTCAGAATGTGCTTTTTCAACCACTGGGAGGAACTCCCTCTCTCAGGCAGACACACATGACCTGGAGGAATGTTGGCCCGAGGGTCACTGGCATCAGATCATGCCTGACTGGAAAAGCCCCAGGAGTCTGGAAAATGCCCGGGGTAGTGACTGTAATAATTACACACAGAATTCGCAGGCCATAGCAGTTGGTGACAATCCCACACACACAACCTGCTTTCCCAGCTGCCTTGGTTGGGGACAGAAATGTTAGAAATCCTAACCTGTTTGAACAAGGACTTAAGCACAGGGAGGGCTAGAAATCTGTCTTCAAGTCACTGCATGCCTCTAGCACTTTTTTACAATCTTTTCTTCTGTGTTTACTGTCTCTGAGGCTTGGGCTTTTATTGAGAGACTTTCTGTATCCATTACATTAGTTTTGGGAATGCATTTAAAAAAAGCATTGGTGGGTGGGGGACACGGAGAACTAATGATCTGGTTAATAGTGAACTGACCAAGGTCAGGACACTTGGAATCAGAGGAAGATGACTCCCACTTCCTCTTCCCGAAAACCTAAGTCAAGAGTTGGTCCCCATCCTCTGTAAAATCAGTCCTTCAAGTCAGACCTGCTTTGGGGGAACAGAAGGGCCTAGATAATTTTTTACCACTTGAGAAAAATTATCATTTGATTAAGATATTTTATATGCCTGGTAGCAGCAGTTCATCTGTGGAAATGATTGAGGTCTGGGGAAAATAGCTACATTGAAAAAAGAGTTCCTTAGATGTTGCAAAGGACAACGCGAACGAAACTTAATTAGGAGTACAGGCTAATGGAATCGAGAGGGAGGCAGGATGAATTCATTATATTAATAATAAACCTGAACTTGGGGAAGGGAAAGCAGATGGGGAGAAAAGAACGCATAATGCGTTATGTTTCATTTCTTCTGAATAAAGTGGAGTGTGCTGAAATGTAACGAGATTATCCATCCTCTCCATCTGCTTTTGTCTAAATAAATTCAGGGTTTTCACAAATGTAATGAATTTTCAGCTTGTAATTTGCTGTCTCCAGTGTGCATGGTGCTGAGAAGACCCAAGAAACTCGTCTGTGGCACGCCCCAGGCCTAGGAACTCCATTAAGCACCAGGGCCTTGCCAAGCACCAGTGAGAATGTTTGACGTCCTCGGGCTCTCATCATGGGTGGGATGTTCCATCTTGGCAGCTGCCCGGGAGTGCTGCATGGCACAGGTTGGCAGAGAAGGATAGAGGTCTGGATTTAGATGGGGCTAGAGTTGCAGGACGGCTCTCTTTTCATCTGCATACTCTGGGAGTAAGATGAAAATTCGTGAATTTTCTTCCTGCCTCATTTGCTACTCATTTACCTCCATGTCTTTATTCATGAAGTTTTCTCTATCAGGAATTCCATCTCTCCTATACTCCTCCTCTCCAAATTCTGTTAATGTTTAAAACTCACTTATTTCAAAGTGCCTTCCTCAATGGCTTTAGAACGCACAGATTTATTTATCTTCTTCCTGCATGATTGCCCTTTTACTTGGTAAATTCAACCCTGCACTCAGTTTAATTCCCTGCATTGTTTCTTCTTGTTTTATGTGGGTAAATTTGGTATCCTTGAATATGATTCTAAGTTCCTTCTCTTTCCTTCCTTTAACAGATCTTTGTTGGGTGCTTTCTGTCTGTTAAATACTGTGCCTCCAAGGCACTGGGGATTCAGTGGTAAGCAAAGTAGACATGGTCCTTGGACTCATGGAGCTTGAGGGCAAACGAGGAAGATGTGTTAAATAGTATTCACCCAAATAAATAGATAATTACAAAATTTCATACATCAAATTTAAGTCAATGTTATTGAGATATGATTACGTACAATAGAATTCACACATTTTAAGTGTACAGGTCGGTGACTTTTTAACAAATGTCACCACTTATGTAACCACCATCTCAATTAAGATACAGAACGTTTCCATCTCTCCAGAAGTTTCCTCATACATCTTCCCAATTTCCTCACGCCTAAATCCTACCCCGAACTTACCACTGATTATTTTTGCCTGCTCTAGAATTTCATATAAATGGAATAATACAGTATGTACTCTTTTGTGTATGGTTTCTTTCACTCAGCCTAATATCTGTGAGATTCTTTAATGCTGTTGTAATTTGTTCCTTTATATTGCTGAGTATATACATGAGGATATACCACAATTTGTTTACCAATTCACTTGTTGATTGACATTTGGGTTGTTTATAGCTTTTGACTATTATGAACAAAGCTGCTGTATACATTTGTGTTCAATTCTTTTTGTGACATGTATTTTTATTGTTATTTTTATTGAATAAATACTCAGTAGTGGAATGGATAGGTCATATAGAAAGTGTATGTTTAACTTTACAAGAAACTGCCAAAGCGTTGTCCAGTGTTTGCAGCATTTTTACACTCCTACCAGCATCATGTGAGAGTTCTGATTGCTCTACGTCCTTGCTAACGCTTCATATTTTCATTCTCTTTAGTGTTAGTCATTCTAATGGCTGTGAAATAGTATCTCACTGTGGTTTAAATTTGCATTTCCCCAAATCAAAACCACAATGAGATATCACTTAACTCCAGTGAGATTGGCTCATATCAAAAAATCCCCAAACAACAAATGTTGGCGTGGATGCGGACAGATAGGAACACTCATACACTGCTGGTGGGACTGCAAATTAGTACAACCTCTATGGAAAGTAATATGGAGATACCTCAAAGAATTAAAAGTAGAATTACCATTTGATCCAGCAATCCCACTACTGGGTATTTACCCAAACGAAAAAAAGACATTCTATAATAAAGACATCTGCACACGAATGTTTATAGCAGCAGAATTCACAATTGCAAAGATGTGGAAACAACCCAGGTGCCCATCAATACACAAGTGGATTAATAAAATGTGGTATATATATACCACGGAGTATTACTCAGCAATAAAAAACAATGGTGAATTAACACATCTGGTATTATCCTGGTTGGAGCTAGAGCCCATTCTTCAAAGCGAAGTGTCACAAGAATGGAAAAACAAGCACCACTGGTACTCACCATCAAATTGGTACTAACTGATCAACACTTACATCACACATGGCAATAATACTCATCAGGGGGTGGGCAGGTGGGAGGGGGGTGGAGGAGATGGGAAAATTCTCACTGCATGGATGCGGGGAGCACAGTTTGGGGGATGTCCATGATTGTAGCTCTGACACGGGCAGTGCATGGGCAATATATATAGCCAAAGTGTTGTACCCCCATAATATTCTGAAATAAAAAAAATATAAATTTGCATTTCCCTGAAGAATAAGGATGTTGAGTATCTTTTCAGGTGGTTATTGGTTCTTCTGTATCAGCTTTTATGATGTATCTGTTCAATCCAGTGATATTTAAAAAAAATAATGTATCATGACCAGGTGGGGTTTATCCTAGGAATGCAAGGCTGGTTTTACATTCCACAACCAATCACTACAATTGACTATGTTAACAGAATAAAGGAGGAAAACTATAGGATTATTTTAATAGATGCATAAAAAGCATTTGATAAAACTCAACACCTATTTATGATAAAAACTCTCATCAATCTTGGGGAGAATTGGTATCTTAAAAATATTGAGTCTTCCAATCTATTAACATCATATATCTCTTTATTTTTAGGTCTTACATTTCTTTCAGAAATGTTTTATAGTTATATTGTACAGGTCTTGCACATATCTTGTCAAATCTATCCCTAAATATTTTATATTTTTGATGCTACTGGAAATTGTTTTATTAATCTCCATTTTGTTCTTTGAATGATTAAAGTTGGAAGACTCACACGATGTGACTTGAAGACTTTCCATAAAGCTACAATGATTAAGACGATGTGTCATTAGCATAAATTTAAACAGAATAGAGTCTTAAAAAAACCCCACACATACGTGGCCAATTGATTTTTGAAAAAGATGCCAAGCAAATTCAATGGGAAGAGTTATAGTCTTTTCAACAAATTGTGCTGGAATTCAGGATAACTGAAAAAAATAAACTTTTATCCTTATTTTATACTGTGACCAAAAATTAATTCCAAATGGATCATAAACAAATTCAAGAGCTAAAACTATAAAACTTCTGCATGTAAACATAGCAGAAAGGTTTCATGACCTTGGGGTAGACAAAGGTTTTAGAGATGTTTTGATTTTATACAAAATAAGTTTTTAAAAAATTGATCAATTAGATTTCATAACAAATAGAAATGTCTGCCCCTCAAAAAGCAAAAACAAAATACACCATTAAGAATTTGAAAGGGCAAGTCACAGAATGGGGGAAAATACATGTAAAGCATGTATAAAACATATTTGGCAAAGGAGTTGCATCCTATATATATATATATATATACACACACACACACACATATATACACACACACACACACATATTTCATGTATACACACACACACTCACTAGGAAGGAACATAACTCAATAAAAAGTGTAAAAAGTGGGCAAAGAATTTGAATGAACACTATATAGGAATGACCAAAAAGCACATGAAAAGATGCCCAATATCATTAGTCTTCAGGGAAATGCAAATTAAAACTACAGTGAGATCCATCTTCACCTCCAACAGAATGTGCTAAAAATAATGAAAATTCCAAGGGTTGGTAAGGCTGTAGAACAACAGAGTGGTGCAACCACATTGAAAAAGAGACAGCTTTTTGTAAAGTTAAATATACACTTACAATATGACAGAGCAATCATGCTCTCAGATAACTACCCAAGAGAAGTAAAAACATACTTTTTCACGAAGAGTTGTATACAGCTGGTCACAGCAACTTTATTTATAATTTCCAAAAATGGAAACAATCCAAATGTCCCTCACCCAATGAATGGATAAACAAAGTGTGATGCTTCCATGCTATTGAATGTACTCAGCAATAAAAAGGAGCAAACTCTGGATACACACAACGACACGGATGAACTTCATAGACATGCTGAGTGAAAAAGACAGACACAAAGGACTACACATGACGTGGTTTCATTTATATGAAACGACAAAAAAGGGAAATCGAATTTACAGTGACAGAAACAGATCATTGATTTTCTAGGGGTGTGCGTTGGGGAGGAGTTAACTGGAAAAAGGCAGAAAGGGACTTTCTGAGGTGACCTTAATGTTCTATATTTTTATTGTGTTGGTTATAAGGGTGTATACATTTGTCAAAGTTATTGACCTGAGCACTTAAAAATGTGTGCAATCTTTTGAACGTGCATTATGCCTCTATAAAGTTGAACAAAAACCCCCCCAATCAAACAGGTATGGACCCAGTAGAGAGGATTGTCTATAAGCATCTCTTCTCTTTCCCTCTACTGTCTTCCCAGTGAGAAAACGGAATCAGCACAGGCATGCATCTTTTTGTAGAGATTCTATTCATCCTGAAGGAGCATGGTAGAAACCTGCTGGGGTGCTGGTGATTCAGTTCTGCATTATGCTGTGGAAAATTAAACAAGAAGTAGATTCCATGTGACACTTGCATTTATTAGCAGAGAAAGAATGAATCTGCTAAGAAGAGTGACACCCCATTGTGTGGATGTCACTTCTGATTGTCAAGTTGCAGAAAACATTCAGCTAAGTTCCCAGATTGTTAAACCTAAAAGAGCTGTGTACAGGTTTTGTATTTTCCTCATGTGAACTATTAAGCATTCCATTTAATTTGCAAAGGCAGAACAGGTTTTCTTGATGGCTTGGCTCCTTTGGGATGATTGCTGAGAATCATGCTCAATATTAGCACTTATGGATCTGGTCCTGTCTATTAAGACAGTTTGAGTCTTAAATTGGGGGCACCCAGAGTGCCAGGAGTTGCAGTACATCTAAATTGTAGTGATATGCCCACTCACGGAGATGTCCAGTCGTATCTCGTCTAAGAGGGGTCAGAAGAGAGCTCAACATGCCTCCCCTTCTTTGTAGCAGATGCTCAATTGTGAGTAACACTCTGTTTCCATGACTACACATGTATTTTTGCTAGGTTCAGGGGTAGCATAACTCTTTCAACATAAAGGGAAAAAGGGTGAGAAATCTCACAGAGGACTGCAGCCATTGTGTCAGTGACCGAAGGCTGTATAACGTTGTTTGAATAGAGTAATGGATAGTAGAATAACCCACTGAATGTGTTAGGTCTCTTGGAGTCCAGAAATTTCTAGCCATAGATAATTTTAATGAGCAAAACATTAGATGTTGCCTATGGAAGGGTCAACTCCCTGATTCTGGAAGGAGCCCAAGACCTAGAAGCAGAGAGGACTCATAGAGATCTGCACTCTAGCTGGGGTTCAGACATGATGAACAATGTCAGACAGGCTACTTAGCTCTTCTGATGCAGTTTCCTTCCTTATGATTTAGTTTAAAACCTGATACTGAGAATCAGTTGGCAACTATTTCCTCATCCTTGGGTTCCCCCAGCTTGAGATTTCTCTGTCTTTGCTTATTACTAAAGTGGAAATAAAACCTAAGTACCCACGAAGAACCCACTCATTAAAAGTATGATGACCAATGACAACTTTACTGAAGATCTGTTAAAGAGAAGGAGAAAGGGGTTTTGATGCATTTCCCATACCTAAAGAATATTCCAAAGGGACTGTGTATGTTTGAGTGAGTGTGTGTGTGAATATGTGTGTGTGTACATGCATGAGCATGTGTGTTTAGATGTTTTCGCTCTTCTATCCTGTAGTACTCAGAGTCCTCACTTCTCTTTCTCTTCCTGGTATTCCTCCCAGGATTTCATACATCTCTATCATTTATTAAACACAACAGTTCTGCCTACCCTCCACCCGGACTTGTATTCTGACTCATCTGGGTGCTCAGCAAATCAAATGAGCTCCAGGCAACAAGACTCCCTCCTTTAGAAAATGGTTTGGTGATCATCTTTTTGTGGTTGGACATGATTTGGTGGTTCCTTGCTTGCATGTTGAATAACTGACACAAATTTTTGTATTCCATCAATTCTAAGACAGATTTTCTCACATTTTAACATCTCTGAAATTAGAATGCAACTTACAGTAGAAGACATCTTACAATTATAAGTGACAGCATTTTTATTTCTTAGCATCTTAGATTTGATTAAATATGGCATTTCCTCCAGCTGAATACAGGGTTATTTCTCTCCAAGAGCAATTATTATTGTTATAAACTTGTTATGTAAAATTTTCTCTGTCTCAAAACAAAATATCACAAAGTCCATGGAGTTCAAAGGATCAGTTAACAAATTATGTACACAGATATGTCCATGCCTGCTCCTGACTCATTCACTCTAACTCTTATATTGGAGAAGACAGAGACAGACAACTAGGAATAAGGTCAGGAAATTGTCTATTTGTCTATGTTAAGTGGGATTCATTCAGCAGGAGGAGTCATCAGTGGAACTGGGAGTTAGTAAAGGGTGATTCTCAAAGTGTATTCCAAAAACTAACCACACCAGAATCTTCTGGCAGGCTTATTAGAAAGAATAACATTCAGGGCCATATTTCAGATCACCCAAGCCACATCTCTGGGGATGGTGCCCTAGAATTTGTACTGCAAACAGGAGATTTTTATTCATATGAAAGTTTTAAAACTAGATTACTACTTTTTGGGAGAGTTGAATACCCACCATAGACCAGGCACTTCCATTTTGATTCATTATGATTTAAAACTCTCAACACCCTTTAAAGACACAGTATTAGTCCCATGTTTGCAATGGGGAAATCAAGCACAAAGAGCTTGAGTGACTTCCCAAGTCCCCACCTAGGAAGTAATGGAGGCTGGATATGAACTTTGTCTGTATCACCCCACCTGGTTTACATTGTACACAAAATATGATTTGTATGGTCTTCTTGGAACACGACTGAACAAAGCCTATTGAAATGTAGTATGCCTATTCCCCTTACCTGCAATTCCATTTCAAGGAGTTACACTACAGACTCAAGCATTGGCACACACACAAATATCCACTGTAGCATTACTTGTAATAATAAAAAATAATCAGAAATAATCCATAGGCCCATCAATAGGAGTGGGTCAAATTATGATACTTTCATACTATAAAATACTGTGTAGCAGTGAAAAAAAAAATAATGTGCATCTATCTGTGACAGCATGGAAAGATCTTTGAGACATATGATAAATGTAAAAAGTGAATTTAAGCACAAAATGTAGAGAAGAATGTCATCTATGTAGAATTTTTAAAAGCCTTTATATGTTTATGTTATAAATGTGAACACATAGAAAAATATCTAGGAAGCTACATACCAAATTGTTACCAGCCTCCGAGTGGAGGTTTTTCCTGGTTCTTGGTGAGCATCAGGAAAGGAATTTTGGGATTTACCACGTAAGCTAAGCAAGTGACAGCTTTTTATAGAAAACGAGAGTACACTGTCACGGGGGAAAGTGGGCAGGCTCGAAAGAGAGCAGCTGCACTGGGAGGAAGCGGTTTTAGATCTTTTGTAGTCTTACTAATTGAGGGGAGGAATACTCAAGACCAAGGAGTTGGATTTTACTAAGAATTTAGATAGTAATTCCTAGAATCGGGTTCCCTCCTGTTTTCATACTTTATATGGTTGTTGTAGAATTATCATAGTGATTTCAAAGGTGGAGAAATTTTAAAACCACAATGTAAATGATATTGTAATTAGCCAAAGTTCAGGTAAGGTGACAAAGATAGCTGACAAGCCAACTGAAGCCAGTTCTTGCCTGCAGTTATCAGCCCCTCTAGTTAGCTTCTGCTTGAAGATTGTTTACTTTCACACCTGTACCCACTCTGCAAGCCCCTGCATCCTGTCTCAGCCCTGTCACCTACTCCCCTACTCTAGCAAAATTGCAAACGATGATTGCCTTTTGGGAGGTGAGTGGCATTGGAGGTGGATGGGGGTGAGAATACAGGGGTGGAGGTTAATTACCATAGTTATTCTTATTTCTGTATTATATTAATTTTTAACCATGAGAATTCAAGTGTTAGGTAAAATTTTAAATTAAAAAATAGGCAAAACAGAAATAGTAAACTGCTTTCACACTCCTTTTCAACCCTGAAGTTAGATACAGACAGTGGCTGAGGACTGCAGACTGCAGAATAACACATATAAAGGGGTCCTTGTTGTTTCTTGTTATGAACTATGTACTCTTTCTAATGGGTAGCTTGCTTTTTTTCTTATCCCAAATCAGAACTGTGAAGTATAAAAATATGACTCAGCAAAATGTACAAGTGTAACGTATGTTGATGAAACACTCCTATTAATGGTAATTCTGGGCTTGTTGGAAACTAGTCATATTTCATTGTATGCTTAGTTGATCCCAAATTTTAATAAAAAGCCCATAATATCTGCCATTTACCAAGGGAATTTAAGAAAGCTCATCAAAATATATACAAAAGAACATAGATGAATTGCGTGCGACGAAAGGCCACATTCTTCTTAGTATATTAACTAAGAATGACAACTGTACTGAAAATTTCTGTCCCTTGTGTCCTTTTTCTGTTCAAAAAACCCAAATTGGCTCATAGCAGAGTATTTCAATACCTGTGCCATTTGTCTTGAAGAGATCTTAAAAATATGTCTACAATTACAGGTTTTGTGTCATAAATCATTTAATTCTCAATAAGGAATAGACACACTGAGGGAATGTTGCAGTAATGTGGCTTGAAGTTTGGGCTGGGAAGTTCTTCATGACTTAACCTGGGCAAGCAGATGAAACAAATTTGCATTATTCTCGGCACCAATGGCTCATCTGGCCCTCCTTGATGGGTAGTCTCATTGGTTTCATTCCTTTACTGTATTGTCTAGTTGGATCAGCCTACCACAGGGAATGGGGTACATCCACTAACAAGCTGTGCGACCTTGAATAAGTTACCCATCTACTCTGAATCTCACTTCCTCATTTATAAAATAAAGGAATTGTACAAGATAATCATGAATATCTTAATTCTAAAATTCTAAAAGAATTTGTAGTTTCTCCATAGAAAGGTCAATGGGAAGGGTTTCTTACCATTCCTTAAGTCTGGGCCAGCCTTTGGACTTGTTTTAACCAATAGAATGTGAGGGAAGTGACATTGTGCCAGTTCTAAGCATAAACCTCAAGACACCTTGCATGCTTCCACTCTCTCTTTTGGAACCCCGCTAGTTTCCATGAGAACAATCCCAGGTTAGTCTGCTGGAGAATAAGAGACCATATGGAGCAGAGATGAACCAACCCAGCATGACCTGCATGAGTGACCTCAAAGATAGAAGAACCACTCAGCTGAGCCCATCTTCAATGGTCAACCTGCAGAATTGTAAATTAAATGAATGGTGGTTGTTCTCAGCCACGATGATGCTTAAATTTTGTGTCAATTTGGGCTAAAGGATACCAGATAGCTGGTAAAACATTATTTCTGGGGGTGTGTCTGTGAGAGTATTTCTGGAAAAGATTAGAATTTGAATCAGTAGACTAAGTAAAGAATATTGCCCTCACTGATGGGTGGACAAAATCTAATCTATTGAGGGCCCTGGAATTTCCCTTAACATGTAAGTCTAATTCACCATTTGATGTGGACATTCCCATTGACTTTATGTCATTCAACCTGGGCTTATGGAGCCTTTTATTGATACCTCATTACCTGTTTATATAGCGTATCTCAAAAGAGCTGACATTGTGATTTATAATAAGAAATATATATATTTTGGTCTTCATCCCCAGTTCCTGGCACAGAGCTCCTAAACCCATTGTAATTTCATAAGCAGATAGGGGTGCTAAGTGTACCTTTTGTTCTAATATTTGGTCTTTCATTCTGGTTCCTGACACAGAGCTCCTAATCCCTTGGAATTTCCTGAGCAATCAGAACATGTTTTGTTCTAGTGAGGTGAGTTTTGGTGGGCTCCTGGATGGTGGCTGTTCACCAGAAAGACCAAGCCATGATAGAAACTTGGAACTTTCAGCCACATCCTCCATCTTCTGGGAAAGGGAGAGGGAACTGCAGACTGAGGTAATGATCAGTGATGCCCATGTAAGGAAACTCCCTTAAATGTCCTTGAACCATAGGATTCGGTGAGCTGAACACGTGGAAGATGGCACACCTGGAGAGGGCATGGAAGCTCCTCATCTCTTCTTGTATACCTTGCCCTCCATACCTCTTCACCTGGCTGTTCATCTGCACCCTTTGTAACATCCTGTATAACACACTGGTAAACGTGAGCAAATGTTTCTCTGAGTTCTTTGGCCCATTCTACCAAATGATCATTGAACCCAAGCTGGGGATTATGAGAACCCCCAATTTATAACCAGTAGGTCAGAAGTACTGGAGGCCAGACTTGAAATTGGCATTCAAAATGAAGGGCAGTCTTGTGGGACTGAGTCCTCCACCTGTGGAATCTGACTCTAACTCCAGGTAGATAGTATCAGAATTGAACTATAGTATACTTAGCTGGTGTTGGATACTTGGTCAGTGTGGGAAAAGCCCCACCTATCTGGTCACAGAAGTGGTCTGTGTTAAGAGTATACAGTAGTAAGAGAAAATTGTTTTTTCTTACTATACACTTGGTTTGTTTTTTCTGTTATACAACCTGCATGTGAGTAGAGAAAGGGTCCCCAGCTTTGGAGGAGACCTGAGGCAGGAAAGCCAATAGATTAAGTTTCAGTTGGCCTTTGAGGGAAATGTTGTCTGTGTGGATGGGATTATCCACCATGACTACAGCTGAAATCACAGTGGGCTGAGTGATACCAGGCCACAGAAACTTGTTAGAGTGACCTGCCCAACTCTAAAGCCCATGCTCTTTGCCCTCTATGTCATGTTATTCTTTTAGGACTGAGTGTCACCACTGTCAGGACACCCTGGGCTTTCTAGTATGCATTGTCTAGCCCAGTCTGGCAGGTCCTTGCTTTCGGGAACATGTCAAGCTTTAGTTGAGACAACTCAACAATTTCCCCATGCCAGCGGGTCTTAAGTTTTAAGAGAGGACTTTGGAGAAATCACAAGGATTTTAGCACCTTAGTGCCAGGAATCAAGGATGAAGACCAAAATATACTCCTTATGATAAATCACAATATCATACAGGTACAGCCCAGAAGTGCAGGGGATTGGTGCCAGCCTCTCACCTTTTGAAGGGGCAATTCTGAGGTGCATTCTATACAGTTCCTTAGAAAGTGTCCAGTAGGATTGAGCCTAGTTGCCCACAGCAATAATCAGCTGAATGACGTGCTTTGTGTTGGCTCTTCCCTCCTTCCTTGTATTATTCTCCCTGTTCCCTCACTCCTGCTTACTGAGATTGCCTCCAAAAAATCTACTTGCACTCAAGTCTTTGTCTCAAGTTGTTTTGGGGCCAAGCTAGTACACTTATTTAACTTTTCTGAGCTTTGGTTTTCTCATCAGTAGGGGAAAGATATAGATACATATACACACATATATATATACACACATTACTGTGTGAAACTAAATATCTCTACCTACTTATCTATCTGTCATCTATCTATCTATCTATCCATCTCTGGCACATTGTAGATGTTCAACAAATAGCAACTAGTTCCCAGCCAGGGAACATATCTTTCTCTCAATCCTGACCCAAATTCTCCAGGTTTTTCTGAGTCTGTGGATCTCTGCTTTTCACTCCTGGAGCTCTGCCTCGTATAAGCAGAGGCACAATGGAATATAGAACTTTAGTTAGTAAAGCATGTCTTAGCACTTAGAATTTATCATTTGACCTTCAGCCTTCTGTCTGCTGTGCCATGCAAGTTTTATTTACGTGAAGAAGAGCAAGCTTTCCAAAAGGATGCTTGGGGAGTAGCGGCAATGTGCCCAGTTTCACCATGTCATCCTGACTTTTAGAAAAAAAATCTACTCAGTTCTTCAATTAGCAGCCCTGCTGGTGGCCCAGGCAATGGTTTTCAGAAGCCAGAATCAGGAAATCCAGTGAGAAGCCACTGTCTATGTAGCAGAATAAAGGATTCTAGTTGTCTGCCTATAACTTGTGACCTTGGCAGTTAGGACTGAATTCATGTTGACGACACTGTGGTTAATTTTATCTCTTTATTCCTTCCAAATGGCCCATGCATCCTAATATATTTCTTTGGAGAAAATGGTTAGATTTCTTCATTGGAGCAGCCATTTCCTAGGTTTTAGTTTACTATGAGAATAACTGGAGGTGAGGGAGAGGGGGAAGAAAAAGAACATGATGTCTTTTCTTTGGCTGTCCTGCCTCTAAGTGGGAGACCAGGTAAATTGCACTCATCCAGTTCCTGTTGGATGCCACTTTCTTGTCCTGGGCCCCAAATCAAGTCAGAGTTCTGAGGACATTGAGGAAAGGAGTTGGTCTCTGCATTAAATATGTCACAATGGAGGAGATTTATGAACAAATAGAGACCCTATGCCCTCACTCATTTAACAGAAACAGTCAGTCCTGGAGTATAAGAGAGAGGTCTTGCTGACTCAGGGCATGATGTAGTTGTGTGGTTTAAAAATGGAGCACCTCTGACTCTTTGATTTGATCCAAAGCAGGATTCAAATGTCAGGCCCTCAGGGTGCATGTGGATTGAAGCTTTCTCTTGACATCCAGATGACAGCATCCTGTTCATATATACCTAGCCTGTCACTCCTGATGGGGGAAACTTGGGTATGGGAAGCAATAAAGAAACATGACGCAAAATCAGTTCTAAGCACCTGTTACCTGGTGCTGTGGCAATGCTCTATACTATAAGTGTGGAGACCCAGTGTGGAGTCCTCGGCGCCTGGGCCTGCTTTGGCAAATGTCAACAGTCGTGCTTGGACTTGAGGAGTGCCAGTACCCCCTCCAGCTCTGCTGTTTAATGCATCTAAGTAGGAGACCTATTAGTTTCTGGCGGGGGTTGCAACAGGAGCGATGGTTTGTTTCACTCATCAGGCTGTGTGGCAATGACTTCAATTAGTGCTTGCTCTCTGGTGGGCAACACCAACGCTCCCTTTTTCACAGTGAATTATCCAAGCTATGGGCATTTTAGGTATTAGGTTTCTTGTTGTTTTCCATTCTTCTTGATACTTTTAGGACATTTTTAACATGGCAGCCTAATAGAAGAAATATGAGAGGGAAAAATAAATTGATGGCCTGTGGATTACATTTTCTGTGCAATTAACCTCTGTAAGTAGGCTACTTAGTTTCAAATTTACCAGTGGGAGGAACCAGCCTTCTAGACAGAGAATTACACTATTATACACTGGGGCAGGAATGGTGCTCAAGAGATCTGTTAGTGCGGGCCCCAGACGTTAGGCAGTGAAGATGTATTCCCATTTCACAGATGACGGACTCCATGTCGGTTTATGAAGTCAAGAGAATAAAGTGCCTTTTCTTGGATTTTCTCAGTCGAAAATATTTGTCTTGAAGACAAAGACTCTTAGGAAGTGGTAAGGTAAAAAGATGGGTTGAAAACTGTGTTTTTCCTGATTTCTGTACCCACACCATACACAGCGTAACTCCTGAAAAGACTTGTAGATTTGAGTCTTATGTTGCCATAAAGCCATTCTTCATTCATTCAGTAATCTTTGAGTGTATTTCATGTGCCAAGAACTGTACAGGTAAATAAAGATACAAAATATTAGAGTCTTTCTCCTAATAGTGTTAGGGAGATAGATATTAAACAAACACACAAATAAATAGTATGATAAGATAAATAACATAGAAGAATAAAATAGAGTGCAAAAAGAATGTATAATAAGAGGTTAATTATTTAGTTTGGGGAATTAAGAAAGGCCTCTCTGAGGAAGAGATGTTTAAGTTGAAGTCTGAAGGGTGAATAGGAGTTAGTGAAACAGAGAATGGGGGGAATGTTCCAGGCAGGGAGAACACCGTAAGTCAGCAAAGGGCTTGGCCTATTTGAAGAAATGAGAAGCCCAGTGTGGCTGGAGCATTGTGATCAGTGGGGGAGAGTCAGGCAAGAAGACAGGAAAGGCTGCTCAAAGCCAATCAAGACGGGCCCTGTAGACCTCAACAAGAGGTTTGGACTTTATCCAAAAGCAGTGGGAAGCTTCTGAAGCAGCACTATCCGATTGAAAGTTTCTATGTTCTATAATCTGTGCTGTCCAATATTAGCCGCATGACTGTTGAGAATGTGAAATGTGACTAGTGCAATGGAGGAACTGAATGTTTAATTTTATCTAATTTTAATTAATTTAAATTTAAAGGGTCCCACATGGCTAATGACTACTGCATCAGACAGCACAGCTTTGAAGGGTTCTATGGAAGAGAATTACAAAATTGGATTTATCTTTTGAAAAAAATCAAACTGGCTGCCAGTTTGGAGAATGAATTGGAGAGGGCAGGGGTGGAAACGGAGTGGCCAGTTAGGAGCTTGGGCTGGAGTGGAGGTAGTGGATACAGGGAAATGTGGATGTGTCTGTGATACTTTCTGGGATGGAATCACAGGACTTAGCTCTGGGGAGATACAGAGGGTAAGGAGAAGGGAGCGTGAGAGGGGTCAGGAATAATGCCCAGGATCCTGGCTTGAGAACCTGGTCGGAGAACCTGGTCGATGAGCGTGCCACCTCTCACCATGGCAGGATTGGGGAAGAGGAGCAGAGTTAAGAGCTGGGATGGAGGAGAGGAGGTGTTTAGCTTTGATGCTGGTGGGGGCGTGTGTTTACATGGAGATACCAGTAGGCAGCTGAATATTGGAGTCTGGAGCTCAGAACACATTCCGTGGACATTCTGGGCCTCAAAGACTGAGTATCAAGAGAAGGAGACTAAGCATGATATTGGTTGAGTGTGAAAGAATTTGAGACGAATGGTTAGGGTCAAGTCTAGAGATAAATTGGGGCTTTCAATTAACAATATTCTCCCTGCCTGCATTCCTCTATTAGAAACAATTAGTGGGATATTAGAGAAGCAGGTTATCTTTATGTATCTACTTAGGCACAGCATTTACTAAATATGTACTTGGGTAACTGTTCCTAGTGTTTTCTAAAGTGTAGAGGAAACACTATGAGTGTTGTAGGGGATGATTTTAGATAGACACAAAAAAAGCATTAAGTAACATGAAAATATCATAAGAAAGTTATTTCCTTTTAAAATTTCTTTCCCTCTTCTGATGATAGATGAAAGTCTCAGTTTGCTGTAAGCATGCCCTGAACACTGAACACTTGCTAATTTCCATTTCGAACAAAGGGAGAGTAAACCTCAGGCTCCTAGCCCTTGGCAGGCAACAGAATCTAGCCAGTTAAGTAACATTATTTTGTTTCATTATATTTATCTTATAGTTATTTTCTTTTTAAATACTAAAGACATTTTTAAAATTTTGAAAAAACTTCAAGCTTACAGCAAAGTTAAAGGATCTTACAGAATATTTTTCCTTAACCACTGGAGAATAAGTTGCTGATATGATCACCCCTGAATAATTGTGTAATTCCTACAAACAAGGACATTCCCTTAATAACCACAATACAACCATCAAAATAAGGAAGTTACCATTCAAGCCACAGACCCCATTCAAGTTTCACTAATTGCACCAAATGTCCTTTACAGCAAAATAATCCAACCCAGGATCACTGTATTCAGTTGTTATATCTCTTTGGTCTTCTTCAATCTTCCAGTTTCTCAGTGTGTCCTTGACTTTCACGACCTTGACACTTGTAAAGATCACAGGTCAGTTATTTTGTAGAATGTCCCACAATTTGCATTTGTCTGACATTTCTTCATGATTAGACTCAGATTATGCATCTTTGGCAAAATATCACAGAAGTGACTCTATGTTCCTCTCACTGCATCCCATCGAATGGAACACAATGTTGATTTGTCCCATTACTGTTAATGTTAACTCTTGATTACTTGATTAACATGGTGTCTGCCAGGTTTTTCCATTATAAAAAAGCTACTCTTTTAGTCTTTGTAATTTATAAGCATTTTACAGGGAGGTATTTTTATACTATGTGAATATTCTGTTCCTTGTCAAAGTCTATTGATGTTTCTTGGACAAATTAATCATTACTTTGATGGTTGCCAAACAGCGAATTTCTGATTCCATCATTCTATCATTCCGTCTGCTGAGAAAAAGCTTTGTCTTTTCCCCATTTATTTATTTATATCTGTATGGACTCACAGGATGCCTATTTTATTCAATTGGTTATAATCTGTTACTATCATTATTTATTTTGATGTCCAAAGTGTCCTAGATTTGACCAGTGAGAGCCTTTCTTGTCTGTCTTCTCTCCTTTTGACATGTCTTCCCCATTCTATGAGCACTTCCTTGCTGTATGGCACAAGGTTCTCCAGACTTTTTGGCTCTAGTCCTGATATCAGCCATTTCTCCACTGAATCCTGGTTACCTTTAGTGAAGAATGGTGTTTAGAAGCCACGATCTGGACGTTAAATGTGCTCATTGCTATTGGGTATCACTGTTCCCAGGCCCTCTCTCTGTTTCTGTCTCTCTTTCCCTCTACACTCTCTCTCTCACACACACACACATATACACATATTTATAAATATAAATACGTATAAATGTAAATTTCTATATTTTTAACTCTAGCTATTTCTCTACCTATCATGACTTCATACTACTTCCAACTCAGCACCACAGGTTTCATTCTAATTTTCTCCCTTTCCATGTTCTTAATTCCCTTCACCAACTGTGAGAAACCTGGCTTCCATTAGCACCAAGGTATTTACTGCTTGGAGCCATCTCCCCTTTACACAGCCAGTCTCTAATCCCCATGACTGACTCCATCACAGATACCCTTCTCACCCAACGTGGGCTCTGACACCTTGCACTGGGTCACCTTCCCTCCATCCCATTGTGGTTCTGCTTCTCATCCTGCTCAGGCTTCAACATCTCCCATCAGCTGTTGCTGCAGTCAACCCTCAACACGCACAGTTGCCCTCCCCTCTTGGATCTGGCACCTTGTGCTGGCTGCTGCCACTGCTTCCCATGGACTCTCTCTTTACCCAGCTGGGACTCCAAAACTCCACCCTGGGTTACACAGTTGCCCTCTTGGGGTACCCCAAGGTCCCTGCCATTATTGCCCCTCCCGAATGCATGGATGTGTTTCGTACTTCTCAAGCTTCAACACCTTGCATTGGGCCAACACCACCACTGCTCCCATCCACACACACTGACTCTGACATTCCACTCCATGCTGTAGGGGTGTCTTCTTCCCCTCACTTGTGGCACTTCACACTGGGCCACCTCACAACCCACATAGACCTACCTTCCTTGGCCTCACCTGATGGCTTTTGGACTGAATTTTTCAGAAAGAAAGGAAGGAAAGAAGGAAAGAAGGAAGGAAGGAAGTGGAGTTACTTTCTACACATGGCTAACATCTATTTTCCATTTATAGAATATGTAGAATAAAATTCTTTCTTCAAAAATAGAATATTTTTAGAGCAGATTTAGGTTCACAGCAAAATTGAGAGGAAGACACAGAGATATCCAATATACAATATACCCCCTGCCCCCACACATGCAGATTCTTCCCCATTAACAACGTCCCACACCAGCATGCTAGATTTGTTACAATTGGTAAACCTACATGGACACATCATTATCACCCAAAGTCCATAGTTTACATTAGGGTTCACTCTTGTTGATGTACATTCTATAGGTTTGGAAAAAGGTATAATTACATGTATTCACCGTTATACTATCATACAGAGTCATTTCACTGCCCTTAAAATCCTCTGTGCTCCACCTATTTATCCCTCCCTACCTCCAAACCATGGTAACTGATCCTTTTACTGTTTTTATAATTTTTACTTTTCCAGAATGTCATATAGTTGAAATCATATGGTATGTATTTAAGATTGGCTTCTTTCACCTAGTAATACGCATTTATGCTTTCTCCATGTCTTTTCATAGCTTGGTAGTTCATTTCTTTTTAGAAACTGAATAATAATCCATTGTCTGACTGTACCACAGTTTATTTATCTATTCACCTACTGAAGGGCATCTTGGTTGCTTCAAAGTTTTGGCGAGAGATTGTAGAGAACTGGTATAATTTCTTCCTTAAATTTTTGATAAAATTCACCAGTGAAATGATCTGGGCCTGGTGCTTTCTGTGTTGGAAAGTTATTAATAATTGATTTAATTTCTTTAGTAGATATAGGGCTACTCAGATTGTCTGTTTCTTCTTGTGGGAGTTTTTGAAAATAATATCTTTCAAGGAGTTGGTCCATTTCATCTAAGATAACAAATTTGTGGGCATAGAGTTGTTCATATTTCTTTATTATCCTTTTAATGGCCATGGAATCTGCAGTGATGTCTTCTCTTTCGTTTCGGATATTAGTTATTTGTGTCTTCTCTATTTTTTTTTTTTTTTACTTAGCCTTGCTAGAGCTTATGGATTGTAATACTCTTTTCAAAGAACCAGCTTTTGGTTTTGTTGATTTTCTCTGTTGAGTTCCTCTTTTCAATTTCATTGATTTATGCTCTAATTTTTATTATTTCTTTTCTTCTCCTTACTTTGGATTTAATTTGCTTTTCCTTTTCTAATTTCCTAAGGTGGAAGCTTGGATTATTGATTTTAGATCTTTTTTCTTTTCTAACATGTGCATTTAATAGTATAAACTTATCTCTAAGCACTGCTTTTGCTGCACACCACAAATTTTAATGAGCTGTATTTTCATTTTTATTTAATTCAAAATATTTAAAAATTTCTCTTGAGATTTCTTCCTTGATAGGTAGAAATGTGTTATTTAGAACTGTGTTGTTTAATATCCAAGTATGTGGGAATTTTCCAGCTATCTGTTGATTTCTAGTTTAATTACATTGTGGTCTGAGAGCAGATATTATATGATTTCTATTCTTTTAAATGTATCAAAGTGTGTTTTATGGCTCAGAATGTGGTGTAACTTGGTGAATTTTCCATGTGAACTTGAGAAGAATATGTATTCTGCAGTTGTTGTATGAAGTAGTCTATCAATGTCAATTATATACAGTTGATTGATGGTGCTGTTGACTTCAACAAGGTCCTGACTGATTTTCCGCCTGTTGGATGTGTCCATTTCTGATAGAGAGGTGTTGAAGCTTCCAAGTATAATGGTAGATTTAGCTATTCTTCTTTGCATTTATATCAGTTTTTGCCTCACATATTTTGATCTCTGTTGTTATGCACATACACATTAAGGATTATTATGTCTTCTTAGAGAATTGACCCCTTTGTCATTATGTGATGCCCCTCTTTAACCTTGAGAACTCTTTTTGCTCTGAAGTCTTCTCTGTCTGAAATTCTTGTAGCTACTCCCACTTTCTTTTGATTAGTGTTAGTATGCTATATCTTTCTCCATCACTTTACTTTTAATCTATGTGTCTTTATATTTAATGTGGGTTTCTTATAGAAAGAATAGTTGGGTTTTGTTTCTTGATCTACTCTGACAATCCATTTCAATTGATATTTTTAGACTGTTGATGTTTAAAGTGATTATTATTTTTTTATTTAAAAATATTAATCAAGGGGTGCAAGTGTTTCAGTTACGTGGATATCTTGTATAATGCTTTTGGTGTGCCCAATACCAGAATAGTGTTCATTTTACCCAATAGATAGGTTTTTGTCCAACACCTACCCTCCTGCCCTCCTCCATTCTTGGATTCTCATGTCCTTTATATCACTTTGTGCCCATGTGTACCCTTCTATCAGCTCCCACTTATTAGTGAGAACATATGGTGTTTGGTTTTCCATTCCTGAAATACTTCACTTAGGATAATGGTCTCCAGTTCCCTCCAAGTTGCTGCAAATGACATTATTTCATTCCATTTTATGGCTGAGTAGTACTCCATGGTATGCATGTATGTGTGTACGTATGTGTGTGTGTGTGTGTGTGTGTGTGTGTGTATACCACATCATTTCTCTGAGGAATCTCCATACTGTTTTCCATAGAGGTTGTACTAATTTGGAGTCCCACTGACAGTGTATAAGCATTCTTTCCTCTCTGCATCCATGCCAGCATCTACTGTTTTTTTGACTTTTTGATAATGGCCATTCTGATAGGGGTAAGGTGGTAGGTATCTCATTGTAATTTTAATTTGCATTTCCCTGATGATTAGTGATACTGAGCATTTTTATATGTTTATTGGCCATTTGTGTATTGTCTTTCAAAAAACTTCTATTCATGTCTTTTGTCCACTTTTTGATTTTTTTTCTTGCTGATTTGTTTGAGTTCTTTGTAGATTCTGGATATCAGTTCTTTGTTAGATGAATAGTTCGTGAATATTTTCTCCTATTCTGTAGGTTGTCTATTCACTCTGTTGATTATTTCCTTTGCTGTGCAGAAGCTTTTTAATTTATTTAAGTCATATTAATTTATTTTAGTTGCTGCTATACTTGCCTTTGGGGTCTCAGTCATAAATCCTTTACCTAGGCTAATGTCTAAAAGAGACATTCCTACATTTTCTTCTGGAATTTTTATGGTTTCTTGCCTTACATTTAAGTCTTTAATCCATCTTGAATTAATTTTTGTATATGGCAAGAGAGAGGCATCCTGTTTCACTCTTCTGCATGTGGCTGTCTAATTTTCCCAGCACCATTTATCAAATAGGGCTTCCTCTCTCCAGTGCATGTTGTTGTCTGCTTTGTTGAAGATCAGTTGGTTGTAGGTTGATGGTTTTTTTCTGGGTTCTCTATTCTGTTCCATTGGTCTATGTCTCTACTTTTATACTGGTACCATGCTGTTTTGATCACTATAGCCTTGGTCTATGTCTCTACTTTTATACTAGTACCATGCTGTTTTGATCACTATAGCCTTGTCATATAATTTCAAGTCAGGTAATGTGACGCCTCCAGATTTACTCTTTTTACTTAAGATTGCTTTGGCCATTCAGGCTCTTTTTTGGTTCCAAATGAAACTTAGAATTATTTTTTCTAGATCTGTGAAATATGATGCTGGTATTTTGATGAGAATTGCATTGAATCTGTACATCACCTTGGGCAGTATGGACATTTTAATGATGTTGATTCTACCAACCCATGAACAGGGGATGTTTTTCCATTTGTTTGTGTCATCTGTGATTTCTTTCATCAGTGTTTAGTAGTTCTTCTTATAGATGTCTTTAACCTCCTTTGTTAAGTATATTCCTAGGTATTTTATTTTCTTTGTAGCCATTGTGAATGGTATTGAGTCCCTGATTTGACCCTCAGCTTACTGCTAATAGTATATAGAAATGTTACTGATTTGTGTACGTTGATTTTGTAACCTGAGACTTTGCTGAATATATTTATCAATTCTAGGAGACTTATGGTGAAATCTTTAGAGTTTTCTAGCTACAAGAGAATATTGTCAGCAAACAGGGATAGTTTGACCTTCTCTTTCCCAATTTGGATGCCGCTTATTTCTTTCTCTTGCCTGATTGCTCTGGCTAGGACTTCCAATACTGTGTTGAATAGAAGTGCTGACAATGGGCACCCCTGTCTTGTTCCAGTTCTTAGGGGGAATGCTTTCAACTTTTCCCCATTTGGTATGATGCTGGTTGTGGGTTTGTCATATATGGCTTTTATAATTTTTAGGTATGTTCCTTCTATGCCTAGTTTGTTGAGGGTTTTTATCATGAAAGGGTGCTGGATTTTAGCAAATGACTTTTCTGAATCTATTGAGATGAACATGTGGTCTTTGTTTTTGTTTCTGTTCATGTGGTTAATCATGTTTATTGATTTGCATATGTTAAGCCATCCTTGCATCTGTGAGATGAAACCCACTTGATCATGGTGGATTATCTTTGTGATGTGCTGTTGAATTTGGCTTGCTAGTATTTTGTTGAGGATTTTTGCATCTATGTTCATAAGGAATATTGGTGTATAGTTTTCTTTTTTTGTTGTGTCCTTTCCTGGCTTTGGTATCAGAGTGATACTAGCTTTATTGAATGAGTTAGGGAGGATTCCCTCCTTGATCTTATGGAATAGTTTCTGTAGGAGAGGTACAAGTTCTTCTTTGTAGGTCTGGTAGAATTTGGCTGTGAATCCATCTGGTTGGAGGCTTTATTTTCTTGGGAGATTTTTGGTTACAGGTTCAATCTTGCTGCTCATTACTGGCCTGTTCAGGGTTTCTATTTCTTTCTGATTCAGGTTTGGGAGGTTGGATGTTTCTAAGAATTTATACATTTCCTCCAAGTTTTCCAGTGTAGAGGTTTTCATAGTATTCACAGATAATATTTTTTATTTCTGTGGTATCAGTTGCAGTGTCTCCTTTTTCATTTTGGAATGAGGTTATTTTAGTCCTTTCTCTTCTATTTCTGGTTAATCTGGGTAGTGGTCTATTGATTTTGCCTATCTTTTCAAAGAAACAACTTTTTGTTTTGTTGATCCTTTGTACTTTTTTGTTTTCCATTTCATTTAGTTCTGCTCTGAGCTTTGTTATGTCTTTTCTTCTGCAGGTTTGGATTTGGTTTGCTCTTCTTGTTCTAGTTCCTTGAAATGTGACATTAGGTTGTTAACTCGTGATCTTTCTTTCTTTTAGATGCAGGCATTTAAGGCTATGAACTTTAACCCTTAGGACTGCTTTATCTGTATCCCATAAATTTTGACAGCTGTGTCCCCTTTGTCATTCAGTTCAAGGAATCTTGATTTCCTTCTTAATTTCATCATTGACCCAAGGATCATTCAGCAGCAGTTGTTTAATTTCCATGACTTTTTGTATATTTGAGTGTTTATCTTGGAATTGATTTCTAGTTTTATTCCACTGTAGTCTGAGAAGGTACATGGTATGATTTTGATTTTTTGTATTTAATTTACTGAGACCTGTTTTGTGGCCTAAGATATGATCAATCTTGAAGAATGTCCCATGTACTGATGAGAAAAATGTAGTTTCAGTAGTTTTTGGGTAGAATGATGTGTAAATGTCTGTTGGGTCCATTTGTTCTAGAGTCCCATTTAAATACAGCATCTCTTTATCGATTTTCTGCTTTGATGATCTGTCCAGCTCTGTCAGTGGGGTGTTGAAATTCCCCACAATTACGATGCTACTGTTTATTTCCTTAATTAGATCTGGTAGAATTTGCTTTATGAATCTGGGAGCTCCTGTGTCAGGTCCATATATATTTAGAATTGTTATGTCTTCTTGTTGAATTGCTCCCTTTACCATTATATAATTATAATCTTTTTTTTATATACCATTGTTGAATTAAAGTCTATTTTATCTGATATGAAAATGGCTATACCTGTTTGCTTTTGGTTCCTACTTGCATGAAATTTTTTTTCTATCCCTTCATCTGGAGTCTTTGTGAGTCCTTGTGAGCAGAATGTGTTTTTTGGAGACAGGGTACACTTGGGATGTGTTTTTTTATCAATTCAGCCAGTCTATGTCTTTTAAGTGGAGCATCAAGACCATTCATGTTCAATGTTAGTATTGTGGGATACTGTTCTGTTCATCATGTTGGATGATACTTTAGTGTTTTGTTTTCCCTCTTGTGGTATTGTTTTATAAGAGCTGTGAGTTTTAACTTTTGAATGTTTTTATGCTTGTGGGTATCTAAAGTGCTGTGGCATGTATAACGCAGTTCTGAGTGTTTCCTGTAGGGCAGGTCTATTAGTGACGAATTCCTTTAGTGTTTGCTTGTCTGGAAAAGTTCTTATTTATCCATCATTTATGAATCCTAGTTTTGCAGGACATAAAATTCTTGGCTGGCAGTTTTTCTGTTTAAGAAGACTAAAAATGGGGCACCAGTCCCTTCTGGTTTGAAAGGTCTTCTGCTGAGAAGTCTGCTATTAGCCTGATAGGTTTTGTAGATTAGTTGTTGCTTTTGTCTTGCAGCTTGTAGAATTTTCTCCTTCATTTTTACTTTGGCCAGTTTGATGACTATGTGTCTTGGAGATATCCTATTTGCTATGAATCTTCCCAGTGTTTGATGACCTTCTTGTATCTGGACATCTGAATCTCTGGCTATCCTAGGGATGTTTTCCTCAGTAGGTCCCTCGAATAGGTTTTCCATGCTTATTGCTTTTTGTTCTTCTCCCTCAGGGATAGCTATAATTTCTATATTTGTTTGCTTCACATAGTCCCATATTTCTTTGAGTGATTGTTCATTATTCTTTATTCTTTTTTCTGCATCTTTGACTGACTGGGTTAGCTCGAGAGCCTTGTCTTCAGGCTCTGAGATTCTTTCTTCTGCTTGGTATAGCCTGTTGTTGAAACTCTCTGCTGTATTTTGAAATTCCCTAAATGACTTTTTCACTTCTTTAAGTTCTGTTATATCCTTTTTTATGTTGCCTCGCTCTTGAGTGACTTTGTCATTTTTTTCACTGATGTCCTGAAATTTTTGTTTTGCTTCTTTGTGTTGGTTGTCAACTTTCTCTTCAATCCCATGTATCCTATTTACCTTCTATATTTTGAATTCCATTTCTGACATTCTGACAATTTCCTTTTGGTTGGGGTCCATTGGTGTAGATCCGTTGTGATCCCTTGGGGTATTGAACTAGCTTGCTTTGTCATGTTACCAGAGTTCTTTTGTTGGCTTCTTCTCATCTGAAACCTATTCTGTCAGCTCAGGGCAGATAGGTTTGCAGCTCACCAGTTCTCCTTTGCTAGGAACTCTCCTACTTAGTGAGAAGGAGAGGTCCCTAGATGGTGCTTTTATGACCTACTCTGGAAGACTGACCCAGCAGGGGAGGGGCAGATGCACTAAGAGCCTGTAATGCAGCTGTTCTGTCTTGTCCCGTTCTCCTGTGATTGCCACAGTCCAAGCCGGTGCTGGATGATCTTCATGCGGAGTTGTGGGTCATTCCCCAGGCTGCTGTTGGAAGCTCAGGTTGGGGGCTTGGTGAGTCTCTTTCCATGAAGGCTGGTGTTACAGGAGATTGATATGCCTGGGTGTCCCTGCGGTTGTGACAGTGACAGCTGGGCAAGGCTATCTAGGCAGGGGTTGTGGTTGTCAGGGCTGGGGGCCAGGTGTAATGGTGGCTCAATTCTAGTGGATCCCTACTGGAGTGTTGGGCCATGGGGGGGAAGTTCCTGCCAGGCAGTGGGTAGGAGCCACAGGGGCAAGGCCATGGGTTCTGGTGACAGTGCAGGAGCCTCAGGGGTGGAGCCATGGGACCTGCAGGCAGTGTGTGTGTTGTGAGGTTGGGGCTGTGGGGCTGGTTTGCTGGGTGGTTAGGGCTCTATCCCTGCCCAGGTGCCACAAAGGCAGTTGTTGCAGGGCTTCTCAGGCAGAGTCTATGGTGCCTATTCTCCTCAAATCCCCTGTGGGGTTAAGGGTGCTCACCTCCCTGTCACAGAGTGTGTGAGAGTGTCTGCTGTCCCTGCTCCCTCCCTGGCCTGGCTGGGGTGATGCAGTGGTGGCTGCAGCAAAACCGAGCCCCGTGTAGACCTGGTGCTGTGGGCCTGAGAGTTCAGAATGGGGTCAGTTGCAGCAACCTAGGAACGGGAGCCACCAGGTCCCTGCTGTGGCTGCTTTCTGGTGCAATGATGCTGCACTGAGTCCAAGCAGCACCTTGATCAGTATGGAGGTCTGTGGTGGTCATGGGGTCCCCCTTACAGCTCAGGCTGCAGTGTCCATGTTGGAGGGGTGGCATGGAACCCCAGGTTTCTCTCCTGTCTTTCCCCACACATGGACGCCTCCCCCAGTTACCTTCTGATCTTGTTGAGTGGATCACCCTGTCTCCTTCCCTCTGAATGTCCTCTGTTCCTTCTCCAATGATTCACAATGCTCTCTTCAAGATGGCCCATCTGTAAGTGGGCATCCTCCTTCAACTTTTGATCCTCTCCTTGAGAGCTGCATGCACAGGCTGCTTCTAGTCCACCATCTTGCCGCTCCTCTCCTCTCTTCTTTTCTTTATGTAGATCTGAGTTTCCTTCTCTCTGAAGAACTTATGTGAACATTTCTTGCAAGGCAGGTCTACTGGTGACAAATTTCTTCAATTTTTTTTGAGAAGGTCTCTATTTCTCTTTCAATTTTTTGAAGGGTAATTTTGCAGGGTTGGTAGTTTTTTTTCTCTTAACACTTTAAATATTTCACTCCACCCTCTTCTTGTTTACATGGTTTATAAGGAGAATTTACATGTAGTTCTTATATTTGCTCCTCTATAGGTAAGGTGGGTTTTTTTTTTCTTTCTGGTTTCTTTCAAGATTGTTTTCTTTATCTTCTAATTTCTGCATTTTAAGTATATTATGCCTAGGTGCAGTTTGGGGTTTTTTGTTGTTGTTGTTGAAATTTATCCACGTTGGTGTTTTCTGAGCTTCCTGATCTGTGGTTTGGGCACAATTCACAGTAATTATTATTTCAAATATTTCTTCTGTTTCTTTTCCTCTTTTTTCTCCTTCTGATATTCCCATTATGCATATGTTATACCTTTTGTAGTTGTCCCACCATTCTTGGATATTCTGTTCTATTTTTTCAGTCTTTTTTTCTCTTCACCTTTCAGTTTTAGAAGTTTCTATTTGGGATATCCTCAAGCTCAGAGATTCTTTCCTCCACCATGTCCACTCTTCTAATGAGCCCATCAAAGGCATTCTTCATTTCTGTTATGGTGTTTTTGATCTCTAGCATTATTTTTTCATTCTTTCTTAGAATTTCCATCCCTCTGCTTACATTACCCATCTGTTCTTGCATGCTATCTATTTTATCCATTAGAGCCTTTAAAATATTAGTCATAGTTGTTTTAAATTCCCAGTCTATTAATTCCAACATCCCTGCCATATCTGAGCATGGTTCTGATGTTTGCTCTGTCTCTTCAAACTGTGTTTTTTGCCTTTCAGTATGCCTTGTGATTTTTTCTTGATAGCCAGACATGATGTACTGGGTAAAAGGAGGTGTGGTAAACAGGCCTTTGGTAATATGATGATAAGGTATTGGGGACAGGCAGTGTTCTAAAGTCCTGTGATTAGGTCTGGGTCTTTTGGTGGGCCTGTACCCCTGGACGGTGGAATTCACAAGTGCTTCTCAGCCCCCCTTTACCCCACCCTTAGGTGGGACAGAATGGTTAGAGTGGGCTGGGGTTGGGTATTTTCCTTCCCCAGGTCAGTTAGACTCTGATAAAACTCCAAAATTTTGGCTCTGGTAAAATAGCTTCTCTGAGAGCAGGCCTTGTTAAGAAGAATAGAACGCTCTGGCATGTTTCAAAGTGGTTCCTTTTCCCCTTCCTCCTGTTGGAATCACAGGGGATTTTTCTCCAATATTCACTGTGAGAACCTTGTGGAGCTGCTGGAGGTAAAACTCACAAAAGTATGGGGGCCTTCCTATGACTGGGTCCCCCTGGAGTTTTAACTTTCATACTTGTCCACAATGAGCCTCTAGTAATTTGTCTGTTATAGTTCAGGTTTTCCTATCCAAGTACTGGTTCCCATGGAGGTTTTAGCTCATGGGTTTCTGCTCTGGTGAGTTTTGATTCTCTGTACTCAACTGTCTGTCTTTCCAATTTTGAGGGCAGCAGTTTGCCCTGCAGCCATATTTCTCCTATGGATCTAAGAAGAGTTGTTGATTTTTTTAGATTGTTCAGCTTTTTACTTGTTGGAACAGAGTAATAACTTCCAAGCCCCTCACATACCAGATCAGCAATGGAAAGTCTAAAATATCTTTTAAAAATATATTTATTTGGATTAAAAAGTGAGTCTGAATAAAAGGATGACTTTATCAAATAATAGTACAATTGGTATTCTAATAGCTGAAGTTTAGGAAACATTGCTGTGGTCTAAGCGGTGTTGGGGCAGAAACAATCTCTTTCTTTGTTTACTTCAGCTCTCTAGCTTAATAACCACTCTGCCATGCATATGCAGTTCCCTAATCACAGAGAGTCTGCCTGCATGCACATTCTGGTGGCCATCTGTCCCTGAAACAAAAGGTGTGCACAGCAAAGAGCCCCCACGCTGTCAGCTGTGATTTATGAGCCCCTGTATTTGCAGGAGTGGCTGCTGCAGGCTGCACTGACTTGGCACCCCCAGAGCAGCCTGTCTGTGCACTCACTGTCCAGGCCCAGAACCCCAGGGCACTCTGCTTCTTGCTCCACGCCCACTTCACCTCCAGCATTTCTCTCCTTTTTCCTGCTCTGTTTGGAGGAGACGCCCTCGCCTCCCAGCCAGTCCCAGCAAACCTCCCTACCTCCTGTCAGTGGGGTTGCTTTGACGAGCCTTAGGTCTCCCTCGGTACAACTGTGAGGCTCCCCTGGGCACTCTAGTCAATATCTACTTCCCTGTTTGTACCTCGTCCATCATACCTCCCCTTGCTTTGCAGTAGTCTGTCCTAGAAGAGTGGAAAAAGAGAGTTTGAGAAGTCAATTTTTGTAGGTTCAAGTTGTACATTGTTTTTGGGTTCAAGTTGTCATTGTCTGCTATGAATATGTGTGTGTGCATGTGTATGTGTGTAGGAGGAAGGTGTTTAATGAGCAAGTCATTGAACATCTCTGAGTCTATTTCCTCTGAGTGATCCTCTGGATTTCTAGACTGTCCTGAATCAAATGCCCTTTGTCCTATTAACAGCCTGATCTCCATTTGGGAAATACCCCATTGTACACTTTTGAAGATGGATAGTTCCTGTGGCTACCTCTTACCATAGAAGCAGAGGGTGCCAATCCATCCTCCACCTTCCCTCCATCCCCCATCCCAGCCACGGGACAAGAATGTGATGTGATTCAGTCAATCAGCTGCTCTCTTCTGTGACCTTGATGGTTGGTAAAAGCTGGAGACACCATCTGGAGGTTGGATCCTTGCCCATGGTGGTAGGGGGCATAGGCCAGAAAGGTCCTGCTGCACGACCCATGCCAGAATAATAATATCTGCCCAACAGGGATTTTGTGTTGGCTAAATGACAAAGCATGCCACCCCTCCTAGCTTGGTGCCTGGAACATGAAAACTGAGTTTACAGAAAGCTTAGTATATGTCGGGCCCTGAGATAAACAGTATACAACCTTAGCTCACGGAATCTTCCCAATGAACCTATAAGAATGGTATTACCATTTTGCCGAAGTGGAAACTGAAGCATGGAGAAGTTAGGTAACTTGCCAAGGCTATGCTGCTGAAAGACAGAATCAGGCTTTGTTTCCAAGTTTACCCAATATTAGGAATCTTTATCAACTCTCCTCCTTTTTCATTTCTATGTCTTCCTGCTCAACTCAGCTCTGAGGGCATTCAGTGTGGGTTTGGAATTAAATCAAAGGCTAATGAAATAAGGACTAGAAATCCAGGACAGCCCTCAGGTGAGGTCCTATGGGTACCCCCTCTACTAACTCTGATAGTAACACCTTTGATATGTCCAGTAGAACTGTGTTTGCCTTGTCCTCCTACCCTCAAATATCTCCTGAATGCTAGGCCAAAAGCTGGGGCAAAACCCAGCCAAGGAAGGCAGCCAGTGTTGCTTTGGGGTCCCAGGCTGTAAGCCTGCTGACAATGTGACTCAGTTGGGAGAGTATAGCCCAAAATGGGAGCAGAAAGTGTGAATCGGCTGGAGCAGGGTCCCTGTAACAGTTTTGAAGATTGTTGGGAAATATCCGTGGGAGAGAGTTGGGGCACAGGAGGGGAGTGGGGGAAGGAGTGAGTGGAGGGTGGGCTATGTGAGATTGCAGCTTCTCCTCAGACCCCACTGACAGGAACAGTCAACTGGCCACCAAGAGGCTCCCACTGAGTTCTGCAACATCCCTGGGGTCTGTGGAAGCCCTTCTAGGGGTGCCAAGGCCCTGGGAATTCTGGTACTTCCGTAGTATTTGCCTTGGTACCAACCAGAACTTCCTTAGCAGCAAGGGGCCAACTTAAGACTAGCTTTCAAAAGATGAATTCATAAGCCTGGCAAGTGGGCAGTCGAGATCAACTGCCTTCAGGCACAACTGGATCTAGATGCTCAAACCGTGTCTTCAGAACTCCCTACCTTTCTCCCAGGGCTTGGCGCGCTTTCCTCTGTTGGCTTCTTTCTCAGCAGGATCCTCCACGATGGCAAACAGGCCTGCCCGGAAGCTCCAGGCACAGCTGCCCCACCTTAGCAATCAGGAAGGAGAGCACTTCTTTTCCGAGAGTTTCCAGAGCAAGTCCTAGGCCTGATTCTTATTGGTCTAACTTGGTCATGTGCACATTCCTAAGCCAATCACCATGGTCAGAGGTAGGACCTGCCCTGATGGGCCATGCCTGTGAAGGGGCGGGGCTAGGGTGCCGTCGGTCCCACGCACACCGAGAGGACTGAGCCTGGCGCCGGAGTCCATTACGGTGTTCTGGATTTTGGGGGAATGTCTTTGTACCGCTGAAAGAAAAGAAAGACTAGCGTTCCTTGCCCACTTCCTCTATTAACTACATTGCCCATGCCCAGCTGAACTCTGCTGGAATTTGGAGAAAGGGAGAAGGAGCTTTGTTCTGAGAGCAGAAGACCCATATTAGATTTTTGCATACTGTCCTATTTTTGCTCTTGAAGGCTCTTCCTGTTTCCTGAGGATCAGAGCTGTCTTTTTTTCTCTTTGTGTCTCTTCCTCTCTCCCCTAGTGACTTGCACACAGTAGATGCTCAACAAGCATTGTTGAACTTGACGGTAGAACATTGGGAGAAGAAAGCAAAAGAATGCATTCCCTGCCAACCAGCTTTCAGCCCCTTCTAGTCAGAGCAGAGTACGCACTCCTCTCTCAGTCCCAGAACTCTGCGTTTTCTTGGACAAGGCTGTTGTCAGGGCCCCTTCTCTGCCTGGCCCATGTTATTGGACGCTATGGAATGAAGGGAAGCAAAAGATAGAGGGGATTGTGTGCTGCCCTGTCCCGAGAAACGGAGAGCAGAGAGGGTGTGACACTCAGGGAGGGAGTCAAGTCCAAAGCCTTTCCACTCCCTTTTCCTTAGCAGAGCTCTGGGCCATAGAGCTGGCTGCAAATGTTAATTGGGTACAACTTAACTTTATTTGACTGCATTAGCTCTGCTGTAATAATCCATAAAGCGCAGAATGTGCATCAGATGCAAGTTTATTGTGTAAAAGCTATATCTTAATCATATTAATTGAAGTTTCAGAGCAGATGGGTTTCCTTTTCAAGCCACATTTTATTACATTTCATTAGCATCATGTTAATGGCAGCACAATAGCAGAAACTCTGGACATTAAAACAGTTTTCTGATGGCTCAACTACATTTTCTGTGCCGTTAACTCAAATGCTAGTCTGGTTAGTCAGGAGTTCTCTGCTGGTGGAAATAAACCTTCTTTCTTTCTTTTTCTTCCTTTTATTTCAGAATATTATGGGGGTACAACACTTTGGTTATATATGTTGCCCATGACCATGCACTGCCCATGTCAGAGCTACAATCGTGGACATCCCCCAAACTGTGTGCCCTGCATCCATTCAGTGAGAGTTTTCCCATCCCCTCTACCCACTTCCCACCTGCCCGCCCCCTGATGAATATTATTGCCATGTGTGACATAAGTATTGATAAGTTAGTACCAATTTGATGGTGAGTACCAGTGGTACTTGTTTTTCCATTCTTGTGATATTTTGCCCCGAAGAATGGGCTCTAGCTCCATCCAGGATAATACCAGATGTGTTAATTCACAGTTGTTTTTTATTGCTGAGTAATACTCCGGTATACATATACCACATTTTATTAATCCACTCGTGTATTGATGGGCACCTGGGTTGTTTCCACATCTTTAAAATTGTGAATTGTGCTGCTGCAAACATTCGCACATAGATGTCTTTATTATAGAATGTCTTTTTTTCCTTTGGGTACATACCTAGTAGTGGGATTGCTGGATCAAATGGTAGTTCTACTTTTAGTTCTTTGAGGTATCTCCATATTACTTTCCATAGAGGTTGTACTAATTTGCAGTCCCACCAGCAGTGTATGAGTGTTCTTATCTGTCCGCATCCCTGCCAACATTTGTTGTTTTGGGACTTTTTGATATGAGCCAATCTCACTGGAGTTAAGTGGTTGTGGTTTTGATTTGCAGTTCCCTGATGATTAGAGAAGTTGAGCACTTTTTTTTGCTGGCCATTATTCTGTCTTCTTTTGAAAAGTTTCTGTTCGTGTCTTTTGTCTATTTTTTAATGGGATTGTTTGATTTTCCTAAGTTTTGTATAGATTCCTAAGTTTTGTGTAGATACTCATCTTTGTCAGATGTGTAGCGTGCAAATATTATCTCCCATTCTGTAGGTTGTCTGTTCACTCTAGTGATAGTTTCCTTGGCTGTGCAGAAGCTTTTTAATTTGACCAGGTCCCATTTATTTATTTTTGTTGCTGCTGTGGTTGCTTTGGGGGTCTTCTTCATAAATTATTTTCCTACCCCAATGTCCATAAGAGTTTTACCATTTTCTTCCAGAATTCTTATGGTTTCACATCTTAGGTTTAGATCTGTTATCCATCGTGAGTTGATTTTTGTGAGAGGTGAGAAGTGTGGATCTAGTTTCAGTCTTCTACGTGTGGCCATCCAGTTTTCCCAGCATCATTTATTGAATAGGGATTCTTTTCCCCAGTGTATGTTTTTGTGTTCTTTGTCAAAGAGCAGATGATAGTATGAAGATGGTTTTATATTTTGGTTCTCAGTCCTGTTCCATTGGTGTATGTCTCTGTTCTTGTGCCAGTACCGTGCTGTTTCGGTTACTATAGCCTTGTAGTATAGTTTGAAGTCTGGTAGATTGATGCCTCCCAGTTTGTTCTTTTTGCTTAAGATTGCTTTGGCTAGATGGGGTCTTCTCTGGTTCCACACGAAGTGTAGAATTATTTTTTCTAGATCAGCAAAAAATGATGTTGGTATTTTGATAGGGACTGCATTGATTCTGCAAATCACTTTAGGTAGCAAAGACATTCTTTCTTAGTATCTGAAAATTCCTCAAGCATGGGACAAACGCAGTTTACAACACTTAGACTGATTTTTACCAACTTAATCATTTGTCTGGCCTCTCGAGAATGTTGGTTTAGAAACAAGGCTGGTCCTGGGTGCAAAACTGTGCCTGCTCCCTTCCTTCCTTCTTCCCTCCCTCCCTGCATCCCTTCCTTCCTTGCTTGCTTCCTTCCCCACTTATTCCAAAGCAGATTTGCAGTAGTTTATTAAACTCATACAGCAGGACAAAAATAAATAATATCAGCGTACCAAGGATGCTTGAATTCAAATCCTGACTCCCTCACTTCCTAATTGTGTGACTTCAGACAAGTTACTCCATGTCTCTAGGCCATGTTTCCTGTCTGTGAAATGACATCAGAGTTCACTCCTCCTAGGGCTGCTGTGAGGAGTGAACGTAAAGTGCCTGGGGCCGGCTCGGCTGGGGTGAATGAAGGTGGGGAAGGGCCCGGGTTGGTCAAGTCCTTGGGGCCTGCAGCAGCGGGATGTGGCTTTCATCCTCAAGGCAGAGCAAATAGCCTGACAAACGTTGTGCAAAATGACTCTGGTTGTTTCATGGAGAACAGACTGCAGGGACAAAGGGGGAAGCAGAACCAGTGAAGAGGCTGCTGTGAAAGACCTGGAGTCTTAGGCTAGGGAGGGGTGAGGGGCATCAAGGTGGGGTCCATTTTGAAGGGGAAGCCGACAGGGTTTGTGAGAGCCTGGGTGGGGACGTGAGAGAAGGAGGGGAGCAGAAGATGCAGCATCGTCCTGAGGCCCATCCTTCCACCCCGAGCCCAGAGCTCAAACCCCTCGGCCCCTCTGCCTACTCTGTTACTGAGAAGGACTCAGGGCTTTATCGCCTCAGCTTCTGAGGATCAGGGCCCCCCAGATCGCTCCAGGACAGGAGACTCCTGGGAGCTCTCAAATGAGATGGGGGAATCCAACTGACTCATGTCTCGAGTTTGTAAATTGTTTCTTGTATTCTTTAAAGTGCTTTCACATAGTTTGCCACACTTCTGTTCCCATGCCAATCCTGCGCGTTAGATAGAGCACTCGATTATCCCATTTCACAGATGAGCAAACTGAAACCTGCAGAAGATAATAAATGACACACCCAAGGGTATATACTTAGTTGTTACTATGTGAGGATGAAGGAAATGACAACATGAAAACTTTGGGATCCTAATGAAGAAAGGTGTTAGATAAATCCAAGGTATTCTAATTGTAGGAGAAGATATTGGACTACAGAAGGGGTGGGGAGTGCCAAGCTAGTACTGTCTACAATCTAGTTATAAGTTTAAATTGTTTAAATTTAAAATGTAATAAATATAATTCTTCCCTCCTTACTGGTCTCTTGATTTTGGGATAAAATTTTCTAGAAACAAAGTGGAGCCAATGTTTGATCTCCTCTTGTAAAGCTACGTGTTTTATATATATATATATGTATATATATATATATATATATACACATACACATTTTTTTTCCTCAGTTAATCCCAGTAAAGACCCCAAGAATGCACATTATTTTCTCCATTTTACAGTTAGGTTTACTGAGGCAGTTTTGGCCCTCAAATAGTTTATATTCTGTAAGCTGCCTGAGTCTCACATGCAGTGGAATAATCTTCATAAAAAGCTAAGCCAGAGTTTCAGTTAGAAAGGACAAAAAGTTCAGGAGATCTATTGTACAACATGGTGACCGTAGTTGATAACGATGTATTACATGCTTGAAAATTGCCAAGGGAGTAGATTTAAGTGTTCTCACCATGAAAAAATTAAGTATGTGAGGTAATGCCTATGTCAATTAGCTTGATTTAGCCATTCTGCAATGTGTATATATATTAAAACATCGCATTGTATACCATAAATATATACAACTTTTGTCAATTAAAAAAACCGCAGAGTCAGCAGGCAGTTTGGGTAGTGTGCGCCACCCACTCAGAAGGGATTTCGTGTCAGGGCTTATAGCTACAGCAGCTTTCTAATGTCAGCCTTAAATGTGGACGTCAAAACACATCACCTTCCAGGGATGCTGAAGCCATGTCAAAATTGCATGTTTAAGTGACTAAAACAGAGAAATACAGCTCTTGGGTTTACAACAAAAAGCTGAAAGGTTTCATCTTGGGGAGGGCTGTGTATTAGGCAAGCAACGAGGAGCAGGAGAGGCAGCCGGAGCCCCCCCATGGTCCCAGGAGGAGCCTGTAGGTAGTGGTGGGCCAGGCCTGTGGTGGGAATCTGTCCCGATTGTCAAGTCCCTGTCTCATCATTTGTCAAGCAAACAGGCGATGTTACAGCAGATTATGTTGGTGTCAAAGAGAACATGCTGGTGAAAACACATCTGAGATTGAAAAATTTTCCTCCTTGAAAAATGGAGTGAGTTTGAGGAAAAAATGTTCTAGAGAGTTGGTAGGCAAGTGTGGATGTAGATTTTGCCTCCATTAATGACACAGGGGCAGGCATCCTTCCATGTTGTGCATGTTGGTCGCAAGATACACTGTGGCTCTGCCCCAGCAGAACAGTCTGGAACCATCCCAGTGAGTGAGCAGTAGACTAAGGACAAAAAGGTTAAATCAGAGGTGACAGGTTGTTTTCCGCTGGATCAAATGTAGCCCACGGATGTGTTTTTCTGAGCTGGCTGAGTATTTAAAAAAATATTTAAATTGTGAACTAAAAAGACATTGCAAATAAAAATCCAGATTTTTGCCTTTTCTGGACAGATTGGAAGAATCTGGCAATTGTGGGCCAGTTTTCCAACATGGAGACTGTCAGGCTGGAGCCGAGAGCAAAACACATGAAGCCCAAAGATGTAAAGAATTGTTTACTTAAGCATCTGGGTGCAGATGGGTGGAAGCCGAGAAAGGCATCCACACTGAAATGGGGTCTAGTGAGTCTTTTATAAAGGGTTGGGAGAAGGGAGTGGAGTTGGGGGGGGGATTAAACAGTAATCGCAGTATACAGCAAGTCCTTGACATTTGGGAGGAGGTTGTGCCATAGCAGAGTCCTTGAGATGTCTTTGTTTGCAGTCACATCCCCTTTTAGGCTTGCAAACCCTCCCCATTTTGCCTGCTCAGCTGCCTTTTATCTCCCCTCCTCCCTCCCATCCCCTTTTCCGGTTTTGCAAACCTTCCCTGGGGTAAAGACCACAGACCTAACAGGGACTTGCCTACGTTGAGTAGCAGCTGCCCGCTCCTAGACTTAGCTTGAACTCTCCAAGTGTATGTTCTTCACTCATTTGAATTACTTGCCTAGCCCAGCTGGCATTCACGTTTGCTGTCCAGATTCAAACGTGGGTCCTAATCCCAAATTCTTTAAGAAGCCTCCATCCCGCTCCCCGTCTGCCCCACAGGGCCTCTTCCTCTTGCAGTTTCTTCCCCCCTCCCCACCTTCTACCCCAAGACAAAGCCATGAGGGTCAGCTTTGCTTCTCGACAGAATAGGAGTCTCCCAGCCTTTCTCTGTCACTCCTCTGTGGCTTTATAGATAAGAAAAAAAATGGGTCTCCATGAGTAGATCAGAGCCCTCCTATCTCTTCCTCTTCTTATCTGCTCCTGAATGAGAAGGGACATAGGGTCAAAATTTGGAGAAGCCATTTCACATTTATTTTGAAGCTGCAGAATCCTATTCCTCCTCCCCCAGTTTTTTCTACCTATTTTGTTCTTCTAAGAGGAAGAAAGGGCAGAATTTTAATAATATCTCCCTGGAATGGCTTTCTTCATGCATGAATTATTTCTCATTTACAAAGGTTTGGGAGATGCTTTTTTCCCCCCTTCCTTTCTTGCTGTGGAAAATGATGACTGTTTTCATTGCTAGACACGTTACTGTCAGAACTCATGAAGCTGATGGCCGAGCCTGTTTTCCCACGGAGTCCCTCTCCAGTAGCCAGCTTAGCTTGGTGCGTCCCTGAAATAGCGGCTCTTGTCAAGGGATGTACGACAATGTCACAGTCACGGTGGCTAATGGCAGGTGACTGCTGTGGTGATACTGCTGTCATAGAACAAAGGCAGATGAAAGGCTGTGGAGGTCCAGCTCCCTTTTATTTCATCCTCACAAAAACCTTTTGGGAGTAGATAATATTGTCATTATTTTTACAGTTGAAGAAACAGAAGCACAGAGAAGTTAAGCCACATTCCCAAGGTCACCCAGCCAGTAAATGGCAGAACTGGTATTTAAACCTGGCTCTGCCAACTCCCAATGCTTTAATCACCATATTGGGCAGCCATCCCTCTGTTCTCTTGGGATGATTTCTCTCAGGAGCCTCGTTCACTTTGAGGAATGGGGGATGGCTTCTGAGGTGTGCGGGTAGCAATGGTGATCTTTGGGGGACTATACATACCCGTGAAAGCATCTGTGGATTTGAGCCTCTGCAATAATTGCATCATGCCCAACACTTTGCAAACCCCATTCCATTTAATCCTTGTAACACCCCTTTGAGGTAAGTGTGGTTCACCCCCACTTTACAAATGCAAAACCTGAGGCTTACAGAATTTTTGTGACTTGCTAAGGATTGAATAGCCTAGAAAGGGAATCTGCCTGGGTCCAAGAACCACCATCCTTTGCTATTTTCTTTACTGAGGCCTTTCGAGGGCAATAGCCCCAAAGTGAAATACTCACATCACTGGGGGACATAAAATCATTTCAGGAATTTTAATTTATGGTGTGCTCTTATTATAATCTGGGCTAGAAAAAATATTTTAAAAACTCACCATGTCACGATTTTATGTTATTGGTTAGGCCGAACCCAAATTTTACTTAAATAAAACAAGTGAGTTGATTTTTAAAAAATGATGTAGAGAACTGGAGAGGGGGTGCTGAATGACGGCAAGAATTGTATAGATGGTTTGTGAATGACTGAAGCTTGGGGAACATAGAATAATCATATGGTGACATTACGACCTGGATTTTGTGTAGCGAACGCCTAGGGAGGCCATAGAGGACAGCCTCAGGGTTGTCTCCCCACTCACTGTGTCATTACCCCTTCTCTGGTAACTGCCCCCTCCCCAGCCACCAGCTTCTTTTCACAGTAGGAGGGGCCGTGTTCATGCAGCTGCCCCGCACAGGCCAGCTGGTGGTTGGTCCATGTGGCCAATGCTAGCTGGGTCAATTAGTCACTTCCTGCTAAACACAGACTGGAACTAAGAGAGGGCAGGCTCAGTTGGGCTGCTCTGTTGAAGGGAGGCCATGTGAGCCTGGGAGCTGGTGGCAGCCACCATGCTCTCTTGTGGACAGGGGAGTGGAGTAGGCCACTCTGTTGGTTGAAAAAAGGATGGAATCGGCATGCTGAGAGACTCAGAGATGAGGTGCAGAGAGAGCGGGCCCCCAGCTCCCTACAGGATTTCAGTCCTTGGCTTTTTGCCAATGCCAACTCCAGAGAGGGTCTGTTAGTTACAACGAGAAGAGTTGTAACCTACACTAAGGTACTCCAAGGTGGGCGTGACCACCGAACACACACCCTGGCCTGCTCCCCTTCAGCACCTTTGTGCCCTCTCCTGGGTGCTGTTTTAAGGCTCTATCACCAGGAGAGGCAGCTGCTGTTTGCAGATGCTCCCTCTCCCCACGTGGGTCCTTCAGATGAGATAGGCATGTTCCACTTCTCAAAATGGCAATTAGAGCCTGTTGGCGCAGCCCCATCTGGAGCCCCGGAAGTCTCCACACGCACCTGCCACTGCCTTCAGGAGACGTGAAGGCCTCTGCTCCTCTGGGTTGTGAGGAAGGGTAGCCTCTGTAATGAGAGGAGGCAGGTCATTAAACTGCTCACAACAGCATTTCTTGGCATAGGAAAAGGAACTGCAGCTGAGCCCTGGTTTGCTTTGAGCTTGCTCTTTCTGGCCTCATCCTTGGGAAGGCATTTCTGAGAGGGGTGCAGGGTATACCCCCAGGGGACTTGGAGCCCAACATTAAAGTATTTCTACAGCACAGGCTCTCTCTTGCCTAAAAGATCCTGTGTGTGACCCTTCAGCTGGCCAAACTCAGCAATCCAAGCCCATCCCCAATTCTTTTCAACACAAACCCTCCATTTTGGTCCAGCTGGTCTCCTTAGCATGACCTGTAGCTGACACATGTGTGGAGTTCCTGTCTAGCCTAGGCCTCCTGCTCTGAAATCTGCCCCTCCACCACCATCCCCCTTCCCACAGCACAGCTGATGGGACCAGGAGTGGATCCGCAGCATCTCACAGAGCACTAGTTAGTTGCAGAGTTAGGCTGGAAGGTCTTATAGACTTGGGGGGCTGTGAGGGTGAGTTGGGGACACCCAGGCTGGACCATGTGCATGTGGAACAAGTGAAGCTGCTCTGAGAGATGTTGGGTTTGGAGAGAACAGCACAGATAAGATGCCATTTGTCCAGGATCTTGCTAGCATTCCAGGTCCTTATTCCTGGTTTTCTTGACAATCTGCCAAGTTTCCCTACCTTGGATATTAGGAGATAAGTTTAGAATAAGTCCACTTTTTATTTGAGTTATAATTTATGGAAAATAGATTGCTCAAATTCTGAGCAGGTTGCTGTTTCTAGAGCCCAGATGATGCCTGATGAGTCGTTTCCCCATGTGGTGAAAATTTCATGCCCTCCCCCATTTGTTTATGCTGCCCCCAGTTCCGCAGTGTTCTCCTCACTGTTCTCTGCTCTCCTGAGCCCTTCCCATCCTCCACAAAGCCCTCCCTGACTTCCCCAGCCAGCAAGGTCTCCCTGTGCGTTCAGCCTAAGGACTTGACTCTACAGTGAAGCAGTGCAGGTAAATAGTCTGAAGTGAGCTTCTCCTCATGCCAGGCCTGTGCTGGGTGCTGGGGACACAAAGACATAGAGACACAGTCTGCCCTCTAGGAGCTTACATCAGAGGGTACAGCCATGTAAAAACACCAACCATAGTGCCATGAGACAAGTGCTAAAATGAGAGCCTTCCCTTCTGCTGGAGGGGGGAGTGTCCTCAAGGAAAGATGGAAAACAAGGTGACATTGGAATTTAAGGATGGATGAAGCTTTGCCAGGTGCCAGGGAACTGAGGGCCTTCCACACTTTTAATGTGTACTTGTTAAAGAAAAAATTTTGCAGACACTTGTTAAAATGGCACGGAAGACTTTATTAAAGACCATTACAATAGGGGTGTTGTAATAGGCGAGAGAGATTGAGCTCAGCTCCGAAGACAGCAAGGACAAGTGGGGATTCATAGGCAAGGAGCAGGGTGGGGGTGTGAGCAGATGGAAAATTACCAAGAGAAGACATCAAGGGTAGGGGATTCTAGCTAAACTGACTGTCTTAGCTCAGGCTGCCATGGCAAAATACCATAGACTGGGCAGTTTAAATAGCAAAAATTTATTTTCTCACAACTCTGGAGGCTGGGAGTCTGAGATCAGGGTGCCAGCACAGTCAGGTTCTGGAGAGGGCTCTCCTCCTGGCTTGCTGCTTTCTTGCTTTGTCCTCATGTGGCCTTTCCTCAGTGTGTGCACGGAGAGAGAGAGAGAAGGAGAGAGAGAGAGAGAGAGAGAGAGAAAGAGAGATCTCCTGTCTCTTCTTCCTCTTCTTATAAGGTCACTAATCCCATCATGAGAGCCACATCCTCATGACCTGACCTAACCTTGATCACCTCCCAAAGGCTCCATCTCCAAATTCCATCACACTGGGGGTTAGGGCTTCAACATATGAATTTGGGGGGAGTGGGGCACAAATATTCAGTCTATGACACTGGCCTAATAGGATTCTTTCTAAAGGCAGGCCAAGGACCTAGACGTCAAAGGCGAGGCGTGAATAACTTGATCAGATGTCAAGGGTGATCACATGTTAAGGGTAGGGGGATGACTTAGCAGGATTCTTTGCTAAGGCTGGCTGGGCAGGCACAAGGTAAGACAGGGGCCAAGATCAAGGTCTGGTTGAAAAGAGGGCTCAGAGGAGGCTGACTAAAGTTTGGTCAAGGAGAGTCTTTGTCATAGTCCAGGTTCTGCAACATTGTCTAATTGTCATGTGCAGAAAAGACATCTGTCCTTAACTGTCACTGGTCTGGAGTGACGGAACTGTCTGCTCCCCGATATGGGGGCACCTCTCTTCTCTCCACTCCACTTCGTGTCCCCCTGACTTCACCCTCTTCCTTTTTCCAACTGCTTCAACTTCCAGTTTTCTTTCGGAGATCTAGTAGTCTCAGCATCTGGAAATAATACACGTGTGTGTGTGCACATACACACACACAAATATGATAATGGAACCATCTGGAAGTGTACTGAGATGTAAAGAAGGAAGGTTTAAAATCCCTACTTCCTGCAAATTCGTATTATAAAGGAGCTAAGAATTGAAGGAGGCAGTCTCCTCAAACAGACAAGGCTGGTATATAAAGAAACTCACATGCAGCAATGTCCCAGCTCTAGGATCAAAGTTCTGAGGCAAAGTTGGGCTTCTCTAATTTTGCAGAAAAGAGGAAGCAGGCCTGACTTATTTATGAGACACTGTAGACTTTGCTTCATTCCTGTCTCAGCCATCTCTAGAGCCCCTCAGTGCTTTGCACAGAGTCGCGTCTCAGAAAGTATTTGCTGTACAAATGAAATTTAATTAGAAGCCACTGCTTAGTTACCTTTGTCACAAATGTTAGCATGATTTATCACCAGGACCTGCAATAAATTGAGTGACAAGCCAAAGATATATTGTAAGGTGTTAAAAGGAAATCTGAACAGCCTGCTCTTCTTTTCAAATACCTTTTCTTCTATTCTTTTTCCTTGACAAGAGTTTTGAAATCATGAATGTGCGTAGGTGATATATGAGTGCCCTTGATTTCTTATAGCTATGAAAAATATAAGGAGCTTGGCTCAAAAATCCCATCTTTATTGTTATCTGCCCTTGGTGTATATTTGAATTGGCATAGACTTCAGGGAATAGAATTTGACAGTATCTATCAAAATTGTAAGAGCCCCTTTCCTTCAATCCTGCAATCCTAGTTCTAGGCAGTCTCTTCTGGCTGTCTACGACTGCATAACAAACCACCTCAAAACTTAGTGGCTTAAAACAACAATTTATTATTATTGCTCACACTTCTGGAGGCAGATCAGGAGATTCTCACTTAGGGTCTCATGCAGTCACAGTCAGGTGAAGGTGGGGCTGGGCATCCAGGATGGTGCACTCTCATGGCCGGCAGTTGGTTCTGGCTGGCAGCTGAGGGCGCAGTGGGGCCTGCTGACTGGACTACCTTCCCTTGGTCTCTCCGTGTGACTCGGGCTTTTCATAGCATGGCGGCTGGGTTCCAAGAGGGAGTGTCTCATGAGTAAGTGTTCCAAAAGGCAAAAAAAAAATGGAAGAGTCCAGGCCAGATAAAGGCGATTCCCAGAACTTGTCCAGTGTCACCTGTGCCCTCCTCTGTTGGTCACAGCAGCCTCTGGGTCCACCCTCCCACCAAGATTCCATAGGCCCCTACTCCCTTAATATGGTCCTTTAAAATGTTTTCCCCAATTCTTTCTCCTTCTTGTTTTATAAAATATCAGAACTCTTTTATATACTGGGTTTTTTTCAGTTGGGGTTTTTTGACTCCAAGCAACCAAAACTGGTTGCAAGCAGTAGAGAATTTACTGGATGAGGAGTGGTTGAGGAATCAGGCTGGGAGCAGGCAGGATGTGCTCAGCAGTCTCTCTTGGGTTCTGCTGCAGGAATGAATGAACTCTGTGGTCTATTCTGTCCTTGTTCCCCTGCTCAGGAGTCAATATCCCAGGAGAGAGACCCAGTGTGGCTGAGCTTAGGTCAGAAGCCAAACCCCTGTCTATAGGGAGCAGAGGAAAGATGCAACAGAAGGAGCTTCCACGGTGGGAGGGCAGGCACCTAGATTTCTGTTCTAGCATGGTTTAATATCCTCAAAAGGACAATGGATGCGGGGTGAGCAGATAATAAATCTGGGATACAATGCAAGGAGAATGGGCTTTGGGACAAGACGCACCTGGTTGGCATACCTGCTGGTTGGGCAACTTGTGAACAATCACAATCTTTCCTGGATTCAGTTTCCTTATTTGTAAAATGGAGGTAAATATTGCCTAATTTTCTGTGTTCTTGTGAGGATTAGAGATAAACTGTGTAACGTGCCCTGCATACTCTTTGGCCCACAGTAGACCCTTAATAAATGGTAGCCATTGCTTTGTTCTTCATGATAGAACGTCAACACACCTGCCCCTACCTGACCCTCCCTACCGCCACCGTGGACCTCTGACCTTCTTCCTCTGTGATGAGTGATGAACTTACTAGCCATCCAAAGGCAAGAGGCACTGTTAGGTGCAATCATTGTGTGAATTGGGTGTGAACTGCAGAGCCTCAGAACACACTAGGAAGGGAACATGGCTGACAGAGGGTCTCCTACCCACCCCAGCACAGCGGTAATCACCTGCACCCAGAGTTTTGGAAGGAAGGGCTTAAGCCTCACATCCACATGACAACATATTTGAGCACAGATGCTCTCATAGCTTTTGCTGGTTCACAGGATGCCAGGCACACTATGTGCTATTTTAAGCTGAGATTCCACATGCAGTTATATTCTTTCTCTTTCATTCCTGGGCTTTCTGTTCTTGAAACAGGCCTTTGTTCTTTTTTTTTTTTTTTTTAATGTTTTCTGCCCCTCTAAGAGTAATGGGATGAGTTCATGACTCCTGCCATCCTCAGAATTGCCTGGCTTTGAGAGTGTATTCAGAATCCTTTAATGGTGCTTTAATGTCAGGTACAAAATGAAGCCTTTCCCAAGTCTTTATAACATGCTTGAAAGCACAAAGTGGTCTTGTCATAGGCTGCTGCGGTGCTTACAGAGCTTTGCCACAATTCATCTTGTAACAGATGGACTCTTCATTAGGTGTACATTGCATCCACCTGAGAATTCACTGCCTTTGGTTGAGAGAGATTTGATTTCAGCTGCAAACAATTACTCCCTTTCTTGTCTTGACCTATAGATCAAAGATTATCAACAAATTCAAATTCTTCTATCTTTTTCTCTTCTGTTGGGTTGGAATACTAGAATAGGTTGGATGAATGACCAGCTATTTTTGTTTTTCAAATAGCTTGGCTTGAGCTCAAATACCAAGACCAATGTTGTTAGTGTTTGGTGGGGGCTGCAACATGGGGTTTCTGGTGTTCATGTCCATAAAACTCACTGATGGCAACAGATTCCATTTTTATTGCTATTAGCATCACTCCACTGCAAACCTCAGGTTGGGGCCCCAGTGACCTCCCTGTCACAAAATCATCCTTAAAATGCTCCCTTCCTTGCCCTGATTTTCCTCCTGCCACTCTGACCATTATGTCTGTCTTTTTATAGGTTCTTCTTGGTCATTAAATATTAAGGAAGCTCAAGACTTAGTCCTAGTCTCTGTTCTATTCCCACTCTTCACTCTCTTAGGAATTTCATCTGTGTTCATGACTTCAATTACCTCCTATGGGCAGATGACTCACACGCCTCAAGTGTGAACAGCCCAAACATGTCCTCTGAATCTCAAACCCATATGCCCAACTGCCTTCCTGACATCTCCATAGAATGTGTCCAAGTCTCCTCAAACTCAGCCTGTGAAAATCCGAGCTTTCCCTTCAGAAGCCGTCCTCTCCCAGGACTCCCATGACCATGACCGCTGGCCCCACCCCCCAACCTTCAAACATGACAGTGTCTTCCTTGACATATCTTTCTCTCGCCCTTTCCCATCCACTCCATCGTCAATCACTGCAATTTTATCTTTTGAACGTCTCACACTGGTCCGGCTGTTTGAGCTCTACCACTAGCACTTGGCCCATGTCATCTTCCTGACTGAGACTACTGGTCTACTTTGTCCATGGGCCCAGTCTACTTCCCATGATGTAAGTTTTCTAAAGGATAAATCTTATTATGTCAACCTCTGCCTAAAAACCCTCAGAGTTTTCTAATTGATTTTAAAATAAGAACACAATTCCTTCACATGTTCACAAGGCCATCCATAGACCGACCCCTCCTGCCTTCCAGCCACACCTCCCATCTCACCTTCCCTTTGGCTGTTTATGTGACTCTCATGCAAAGGCTTCTGCACATGTTATTTGCTCTGCCTGCTCCACCTCTTCCTTTTTTAAAATAATGTTTACTCTTGTTAAGATCTCTGCTCAATTATCACTTCCTCAAGGAAGGCTTCCCCTTACCTCCTAGATAGGTCAAGTCCTCTCTCCAGTGCTCCCAGAGCAGCACATGCCTCTTGATCACAGTGCTTGTCATAATGGGTATGTGGGATTCTTGAATTTCTTGGCTCTATACCATGAGGGCAGGGACTGCATCTCTTTTTGCTCATCACTATGTTGCAGCACCAAGCACAGTGACCATACATATAGTAGGTGCTCAATAAGTATTTTTAAATGAATAAATAATAACTAGAACTTCAGAAGAAACTCATGCCATTTGAGAATCGAACCAGATAAGGCTCCAGGAGACCTCAGATTCTGGATGGAAATAGAAAGGGGACAACTTAGTCAGAAAGTCTGGTTTGGAGATGGTGACACTGTGGTCTCTGCTCTTTGTCATGAATGTCTTTGCAGTATCCACAATGTCAGTCTACTGCCCAGTGGGGTTCCTTCGATGGTACAATCTGGGTTTGTGATGGGGAGGAAAGATCTATCAGAGCATAGAGTTCTGTCTGAGGGACTGTTCTGTTACTTGCTAAATGTTTAGTTCTACACTGTCCCATTCCTGTGCTTACTGAATTCAAAGAACTTGCAGTCTAGTGGGCGGGCCAAGACTAATGGGTGTGAACTGCGGGTGTTGCAGCACAAGGCCAGAGAACTAGGTTTAGTGTCAGCTCTTCCAGTTTCTAGATATGGGACCTCTAAGACATTTCTTAATCCCTCTGAGCCTAAGTTTCATCATCTGTAAAGTGAGAATTATAAAATCAAGATGGTTTTGAGGATTCAGTGAGGGAATACAGGTAGGCGTCTAAGCACAATGAGCAAATACTCGCTGTTGTTCCAAGCACTGATCATAGCTGCATCGACTCCGAGAAGGCAGAAAGGAGGGAGCAGGGAGGAGATGGAGCCATGGGGGAAGGAGCTTGGGTCAGCCCTTGGAATATGGGAAGGTATAGGACAGGAAAGAGGAGGAACAGAAGGAAGAGGAGACAGGCAGGTTTCAGTGACAAAAAGGCACAGAGGCCGGAAGGGAGCTTGCCTTGGGCGGGGGATAATAACACCAGAGACCCAGCGAAGAGACCTGCAGAGGCTTACATTTCATACCATGTGTGAGCCTCAGGTAGGTTTGTGTTAGCCAAGGAAGAATTTATTTCTTACAACATAGCCTTTTATTAAAAATCAAGGGGTAAATAAAACTGACTTTGTGGAGTTCAACCTTTGTTGAGTATTTGCATAATGCAAGCAAAATAGTGAATCACTTGGGATCTCTGTTAAATATTTCAGAACTTGATTTTACAAGCAAAGAGAAAAAAACACACAGGCTTTTGCATGTAGGCGTCGCATGATAGCCTAACAATCTCTCTCAACCTCAGTTTTCTCACCTTTAAAATGGAATTAAAATGCCATCTAACAATAATAAAAAGCTTCTATGTGCCAGGCACTGAAGTATGTTAAGTAGTTAAGATAAATGAACACTGTGCTACGTGCTTTACACGACAACCCATTGAGGTAGGATTATGATTATCTCCATTTTACTCTTGAGGAACAGAGAGGTTAAGTAAATTGCCCAGGCAGAATCTGAACCCCAGGCTGTGGCCCATGACTGCCCTAATTACCACCTCATAGTGTTGCACCACAAACATGCAGGATAATGTATGGAAAACACCTAGGCCACTGCCTGGTTTGTAGTCAGTACTCCATGCGCTTTAGTTCCTCCTCCCAGTTGATTGTATTTAGCTCAGTAATTTATCACATACTGTTCTTTATTTGTTTCAGGTGTTTCTCTTTTATCTACTAACAATGGTAAATAAATTTCTTAAAGAAAGGAAAGGCATTAGAGCTTGAGTTCTTTTGTAGCTTTCACAGTGCACTTAGAGGTTCTCAATAGAAATGTCTTAAAATGAACTGAATAAATGCTTACTGATTGAATAAATGAAGGATTCAATAAAAAAGCAAGTGTACAATATGACTGATTGGTTTTTATAGCTTCTTATTTATTTTGCCCCACTGAATTCTAAAACAGGATTTGAGGATTATAAAAATATGTAAGACTCAACAGGATAAAAGCAAACAAGTGAGAAAATTGGAGTGAAGGGAAAATAAAATAAAGCCAGAGGTGTTTATTTCTCTGTTATTTCTTGACAGAAGTTGGTCAGCAAATTGCCAAGATGAAATTAAAAAAATTTGCCAAGAACTGAAACTTATTCCTGTATAGCAGTGGTCCCCAACCTTTTTGGCACCAGGGACCATTTTCATGGAAGACAATTTTTCCGCGGACCTGGGAGACGGGGGTGGGGGGTATGGTTTCGGGATGATTCAAGCACATTACATTTATTGTGCACTTTATTTCTGTTATTATTACTTTGTAATATATAATGAAATAGTTATACAACTCACTGTAGATTGGGAACACTGCTCTAGGGTGTTCCTTGGACTCTTTGACAGGACACAGCTCGAATCTCAGAGGCAAAGGGAGGCATGAGTGGAAAACTAAGGGAGTTTGGAACTCTCTCCGGTCTGGCTGCTGAGAAAATACCAGATTTTCCTTGCAACCAATGGACCTCACTTTAAAAGAGGTAGTTTTTTCAGATGTGGAGAGAATCACGTCCTACTGGCTTGTGTTAGCACATCAAACCTCTCTCATTTCTATTTCTACCTCATCTCCAAGATCTATCAGCACATGTCTGGGAGGCTTGTGAGAGCTTTATTAATCACCCCTCTTCTCTCCTGGACTTAGAATCAATTAAGAATAGGAACAAGGGAGTCCTGTGGAAACCAAGGATTGGTGAAATAAGGTTAAAATTTGCCTGTAAGGCTATCTGCCCCTCCCATCTAACTTGGCCTCTCCATGTGGTGATCTCTCTATATCAGTGGTTCTTAGTCTTGGCTTCACATTGGAATTGCCTTGTAGCTTTTTATAATTACCAATGCCTGAGCACCATTCCTGGTGAGTATGATTTAATTGATCTGGGTGGGGATAGGCATCATTTTTTTTTTTAAGCTCCTAAAATGATTCCGATGTGCAGCCAAGGTTGAGAACCATTTACCGTGCATCAGAATCCCCTGGAGGGCTTGCTGAAACACAGATTGCTAGACCCCTCCCCAGAGTTCCTGATCCAGAAGGTCTGGGTGGGACCTGAGAATTTGCATTTCAAACAATTTTGCAGGTGATGCTGTTTCTGCTGGTCTTGGGATCCCACATTGGGAACCACTACTCTAAACCAACTGAGCCAGAGGACTTCAATGCTTGCAAACATTCCGTTATAATACAAATATTTCTTTATTGTTATGGAGGTAATTTTTGTGTGCCTTGATTTTTATTTATTGAGCAAGTAATACTGGAAAAAGAAAAACGGGAATGGAACACACAGAATCCCACAACCTTTACACATATGCCATTGTATGGTGTAACAGTAGCAGCAGCAGTAGCAGTAGTAGCTAACATTTATTGTACCCTTACCATGCGTCAGGCACAAGCTAAAACTTTAGGGTCATTCTTTTCCTTTAATCTTCATGACAACTCTATGAAGTGGTTACTTTACTATCCCATTTTACAGATGGGGAATTTGTAACAGGAAGATTATAATGGATATTTTATATACTCTGTAACAAGAGCATAAAGTCAACTTTGTATTCAGCTTCTTTCACCTAGTACAACGGCATATTTTCCCTTCTGAACAGACTATTCCATTGTATTCACACATCAGTTTTCTTCTCATTAGACATTTAGGTCATTTCCATTTTTCACAAATATACTTAACATAGCAATGATCAATTTCATTTAGTGCTTGTCTTGAATTATTTTTCTTAGGATAGAGTCCCTTTTTTTGAAATGTTGACAATTTACAACTTCTTTTATTTCAATAGATTTACGGGTACAAGTGATTTTTGATTAAATGGATGAATTGTATAGTGGTGGTGTCTGGGTTTTTAGTGTAACCATCACCCAATAGTGTACATAGCACCAGACAATTTTTCTTCCCTTACTCCCTCCCATCCTCCCCCCTTCTGAGTCTCTAGTGTCCATTGTACCCCTCCATATGCCCTTGCATACCCACAGCTTAGCTCCCACTTATAAGTGAAAACATTTGGTATTTGGTTTTCCATTCCTGCATTACTTCACTTAGGACAATGGCCTCCAGTTCCATCCAAGTTGCTGCATTATTTCATTCCTTTTTATGGCTGAGTAGTACTCCATGGTGTATATACACCACATTTTCTTTATCCACTCCTCAGTTCATGGGCACTTAGGTAGTTTCCATATCTTTGCAATTGTGAATTGTGCTGTGATAAACATACGAGTACAAGTGTCTTTTTGATATAATGATTTCTTTTCCTTTGGATAGATATCCAGTAGTGGGATTGCTGGATCAAATGGTAGATCTGCTTTTAGTTCATTGAGAAATTTCCATACTGTTTTCCATAGAGGTTGTATTAATTTACATTCCTACCAACAGTGTATAAGTGTTCCCTTTTCACCACATCCACACCAACATCTATTGGTTTTTTACTTTTTAATAATGACCATTCTGACTGGGATAAGGTAATATCTCATTGTGGTTTTAATTTGCATTTCCCTGATAATTAGTGATGTTGAACATTTTTTCATATCTTTTTTGGCCTTTTGTATCTCTTCTTTTGAAAAATGTCTGTTCATGTCTTTTGCCCACTTTTTAATGGGGTTATTTGTTTTTTTATTGCTGATTTGTTTGAGTTTCTTGTAGATTTTGGATGTTAGTCCTTAGGATAGAGTCTCAAAAGTGAGCTTGCTCAGTCAAAAGGTAAAAATCACTTATCTTTGATTATAATATACTAGAACAAAAAGCTGTTTTTTAAAAAACCAAATTTTGTCAATTATTTTCAAACTAAATCATTCTCTGAATAGATTTAGATAGTCATACATTTAAAATAATGGTACTGTAATTAAAAAATTATGAAGATATTTTATATAATTTAACCCCATTGCAAAATCACTCCAGTAGAGGCTATCTTCTAGGCAGCCAGGTTTTTCAAGAAAACTTCCAGATTATTTACGAAGGCAAAAGATGTTTCAGCCTCCTTCTGTTGAAATCACCCCAAAACAACAAGGAAATATGAACCAGAACTCCATTTTGGACAACACCAGAAGATATCTGTAACTCAGAACCCTGTTGTACAAGCACAGGGCAGTGGGAAGAAATGTCAAGCCCAAGTACCTGTAGAAAGGCTCAGGAAACCAAGGCACCAGCTACTGCTGAAGATGAGCAAGAAGCAGCAGGATGCAAACAAGGGAGTTATGTGAAAGTCTGTGTAAGGGACAGGCAGAGTCCCCCCGGTCTAGTCCTATCGCCAAGAAGTGGGAGGCAGTTCCCCAGAGAAATTGAACAGAGACCCTCCAGATATAGGGACTCTAGACATGGAAGAGGGCAGGGTGCACCAGACCAGACCCAGGAGATTGGATGAAAGTCTGCATCTTACATGGGGAGGCCTCCAGCACCCTGCCCAGGTTAAATCATGTCATTGAGTTTCCCTAACTGGCTCCACCAATATTTGTGTGTCCTTAATGTTGAAGACATTACAACCCATAAATAGGGATTTATTCAAAAATATATAGTCATGTACTGCATAATGATGTTTTGGTCAATGACAGACCACATATATGACAGTGGTCCCATAAGATTATAATGGAGCTGAAAAATTCCTATCACCTAGTAACATCTTGATGATCCTGCCCTGTGTAGGCCTAGGCTAACATGTTTGTTTGTGTCTAGGGTTTTAACAAAAGTTTAAAAAAAAGTTTTTTTAAATAGAAAAAAACTTATAGAATAAGGATATTAAGAAAAAATAGTTTTGTACAACTGTACAATGTGTGTTTTAAGCTAAATATTATTGCAGAAGAGTCAAAAAGTTTTAAAAAATTAAAACTTTATAAAGTAAAAAGGTTGTAGTTAAGCTAAAGTTAATTTATTATTGAAGAAAGAAATTTTTAAAATAAATTTGGTGCAGCCTAAGTGTACAGTGTGTATAAAGTCTACAGTAGTGTACAGTCATGTCCTAGGCCTTCACAGTCACTCACCACCCACTCACTGACTCACTCAGAGCAGCTTCCAGACCTGCAATCTCCATTCACAGTAAGTGCTCTATACAGGTGTAACATTTTTTATCTTTTATGCCATATTTTTACTGTACTTTTTCTGTGTTTCGATACACAAATACCATTGTGTTACAATTGCCTACACAATTGCCTACAGTAACGTGCTGTACAGGTTTATATGCTAGAGCAATAGGCTGTACCATCTAGCCTAGGTGTGTGGTAGGCTGTACCATCTAGGTTTGTGTAAGTACACTCTTTGATGTTTGCACAACAATGAAATCACCTAACAATGCATTTCTCAGAATGTATCCCCGTTAAGTGACACATGACTGTAACCATATTAGGAGGTTGAGTTTAAGAAAGGTGGGGTGTGAAGAGCTTTATCTACCCACTTTAATATGAGATTGTGTTCAATATGGAAATATTTGAAAATATGGAGGTAAATAGAGAATATACAGGTGAAGTTCCTAAAAGTGGTTGCCTCTAGGAACCAGGAAGAGGGAGAGCTGCTATACGTGTTGGGTCTGATGATTCTTGTTATAAGCTTTTAAGCACTAATTGACTTTTTAATGATGTAAGTGTATTTCTTTGATAAAATTAAAATTGAGGAAAAAGGGATAAATTGCTTGGGCACTTCTCTACTACTTAATTTATATAACTTATAAGTTAAATTGCCACAAATGGATTTTGTTCAAGCAGGACACTTGTGGAGATTGCAGATTACAAATAAGAATTGATGATATTGGGGAGGTAATTGGTCAGTAGCCAAAAAGAGAACCCTGATTCTTAATAGAGGAGTCTGAGCTCTAGCTCGAAGAGTTAGGATTCACTGTGGGCTTCATTCTTGCCCAAATTCTAAGAGAAACCCTTTACTAATCCACCCTTTGCAATGCAATCTACTTGATGAGTCACTGATACTGTTGGGGAGAGTCTATGTAATCGTCATTCCAACCAGGAGAATGCTGGTGTCTGCTCTCTGTTGCCATGGAAACAGTGCAGCTCAAATTTCTCCGTTGCTTTGGTAACCCACCCCCATTTCTTCACATCACTACTGCTGGGGTATTTTGCTGCCAAGATAATGGTCTCTATTATGGATTGAATGTTAATGGGGCAGTACTCTACCCCAGCCTATACCCCGCAGCTTCCGCAGCTCCACATTTGAAGGCCTTGTCTAAGTGGCATCTCAATGAGATGGTAATAGACACTCAAATCAGATGGAGTGGAGCTGTAGTGATGGGGGTGAGGCAGGGAGTGGGTGGTGCAAGAAGGGTTCAGCTTATAATCTTGAAAAGGGAGGAATGGTATCTAAGAACTCAGAGAGGCGGGAATGAGGATAGCACCCATGAGAGTGCCTCAGCTGCGTGTCAATAAGCTGTTTCTTCCAGTCAATAAAGGATAATGACAAATAAGGCTTACTGAGTAATGAATATGTGCTAGGTACTGGGTTAAGTACTTTATGTCCATTTAATCCCTATTTTACAGAAGAAAAGGATAAGTAACCTATTCAATATCACACAGATTCAGAATTCAAACTCAAATCGTAATCATTGCACTAAGCTACTGCTCACTTGAATCTCAGGAAAACAAGAGAAGCATCAGAGAGTGTCCTTGCACCAAAAGAGCTTGTTCTTCAACTGGAAAAAGAAAATTAACACAAAAGGACAAAACGATGAAGTGTGACATTCAGATACCATGTTCACCAAGAGGCTAAAGTAGGCACAGAAATTATAACAGACTTTCCACAGGAAAAGAGTAAAGAAGAGGCTTCTGCAGACCCTGAGGGAGATCTAGGAGACAGGAGATGTCTAGTTTAGTCTCCAACCGTATACAGCAAGAACCAGGGGCAAGTTCAGGCATCAGCCTCAGAGCAGGTGTTTAACATAAGTCAGCTCCCACTGACGGTGAGTTTTCAGTTGCTCAGCAAAGGGAAGCTTCTGCTTCCCTCTTCCTCATTTGAGATTCAAATTTACTTGATACTGTCTAACTCTTTTACTTTGAAATACAAAAAAAGTTGAAGTTTCATACAAAATTGTTTTAAATTTTATGGCTCTCAATTTCACAATCCAATAATCCTATTTGCTTTACAAGTAGATTTTTTTTAGCCACCTCAAGTCCTCATGGCATTAAGTGGCTTATAAATCTTCAGAAATAGAATTTTTATGGTGTCTTGATTTTTTTTATCAGAATTATAATGCTTCAACTTGTCCTCCTGTATCATTTAGTTCTGCCCCCATTCTCCTCCCTGAACACTGCAGGGCACGAGAGTCATCCGCAGCAGCTGGAGGGACCACGCAGAGTTATAATGGAGACAGTGAATCCTCCAGGGGGAATGGAGGGTGAGGCATCCTGACATCCCCATCTATGGAGTCTTTTTAAGCCCAAAGCAGTGGTTTGCAATCCTGAGCTCACTCCAGTCATCTCCAAGAACATAAAAAATGTTCAGTTGTAGAGCCAGATGAATATGTACTGGTTTTAAATTTTTATAATACGTGTGTATGTTGTCAGGAAGTCTTAGAGGGAATTGAAGGCAACAGTTCACCCAAGAGTAACATTGATCGTTGGCTAAGATGCTGGCTTGTGAGGGAGACTGATTCAAATCCAGCTCAACTTCTCTGTGTCTCTGTCTCTCCTCCATCTCTCCCAATAGCTGTGTAACCTTGGGTAAGTCACTTCATTTTCGTAAGTCTCAGTTTTCCTATCTGCAAAATGGGAAAATTTGCGGTAAACCATATTTTCTGTGCAGATTAAATGAGACTGTGCATGTGAAGAGTTTATAGTGGTACCTGGAAGATAATGCCTAGTATTAATAGATGTTAACAATTTTTATTCTTGAAAAAACAAACCCACTAGGTGTTTAAGGTCCTCAGAAAGACTCCTCTGTCTTAGGGGTCAGCTTCTTTCTGTCAGTCTTAGCCTGTTTCAGCATGTGAACTTTGGAATATGGTATTTCCCAACATTTCCTGCTACTTCTCCCTTAGGCTCCTACCTAGATTTGGTCATTGAGACTCCGATGGCTCAAATTTTTTACCTTACTTCATCCTTGCATCCACCCAGTCAACATTCTACATCCTGATGTCCGTAGTTCTGCTTCTGGACCCAGGACTAGATCCTGAATCCTAGTTGTTCCCTTGCTCGGCAATAAATTTCTGATATTCTTGATGGTTAATTATATCCAGAATTATAATTAACAAGATTATGGAAGGAAGCTAGGGCCTTTCTAGAAAGAAATCAGGTGTCTTAGCATCAGGTGAATTGGGAATTGCTGCCCCCAGACTGCAGAGGAAAATTTATTAATCAACTACTCTGTGTCTGGTGTCAGGGATTATAATTTGCAGAGCTCTAGCAAGAGTATAAGCTTGTCTTTGTCTTTTTCTGAATAACAGTCCCCTCATATATGAGAAAATCTTTATCTTTAACAGAACATGCAGCCTAGAGCAGTGAGGAGAAGAGGGACACACCTAGCCACTAGAGTAACTGGATTAACTTTGTCGATTCATGGAGTGACGGGTGACAGTGCCTCAATGTGCTCACCTCCCCAGTACTTTATGAGTTACAAAAAATAGAAAGCTTAAGTATCACTCTCAATGAACTGATGAAAAATTGTTGGGGATGGGCAAGTAGAACTAGATAATTATGTAAAGAATATGTATGCAAAACAAATAAATTAAATACCTGCATTTACATGTATGTATTCAAATGTATATGTGTAACAAACTATAAAGGCTACAGAGTTTGAAAGATAATTGGTAAAATATGACAAGAGCTGAGAGACAATAGTGGTTTGAGGGGTGGAGTGGCATAACATCCAAGATAATTATTTATGTTTCGTGTTTGAGAGGCATCAAAAAAATATAGTGGAAGGAGTATGCCAGCTTGGAGAGTTCTACTCCTAGCTCAAACGTCATCTTGCCGTGTGAACTTGGACTAGTCGCTTTACCTCCTGTGTGATGCATTTCCTATCGTTGGAGAAAAACAGACAATGAATGTGAAAGTGACCTGTAAACATGCAATTGCCATAGAGCGTATAGTTCAATGAGCATTATGAGCCTATGTCTAGAGTTTCAATATATCTAGCCTCTCCTTCTACTTGAAAATTAATGGTTTTATTAAATAAAATTTTATTGATCCTCTACTCTGTACATGGGATGCTGCCAGATGCTGGGCAGGTGTGGCTGGTGGGCTGTGGGCTCTGGCAGACCTCCTGGAGTGTGTGCAATGGATTGTTTGTAGTCTCCCACCTGGGGGATGAAACAGCCCCTAACTAGTCTCACTCATTCCACTTGTGCTTCCCGAAAATCAGTTCTCTACATAGTAGATAAAATGACCCATTTTCCTCTTAAATATAATATTGAATGCATTAAATATTGCTTATGTTATTTTTCATTTCTACCATTTCTACCCACTGTGATTTTTAAAAAATGATCAGGTCATATCACTTTCCAACTGAAACACTTCAGTGGCCTCCCATTGAATTTATAATAAAGCATTATAAAATGAACATTCAAAAACCTACCATCCAACTTAAGGACTAGAACATGGTATGTGTCCCTGTGTGTCCCCTACCCACACCCCTCTTTTCTCTTCCTGGAGGTAATCACCATCCTGAATGTCATGTTTATCATTCCCTTTGTAAAATATCCTTTCATCCCATCTATGTCCTCAAATAATGTGTTGCTTGGTTTTGCTTGTTTTTGAGCTTTATGAAGATGGTATCTCACCATATGTAGACTTTAGGGGCTACTTTTTAAATTCATCATCTTTCTAAGACGCTCCAGCTTTTGTTCTTTCATTTCTACCATTTACACCCGATATGATGTTCAAAAAATAATCGGATCCTATCCCTCTCCAACTAAAATACTTCAGTGGCCTCCCGTTGAATTGGGGGTAAATCCCAAACTCCTCACCTCCACTTGACAAGGCTCTCCACGATGTAGTCAGGTATTTAAAGTCCTCAGGCAGTTTCCTTTATTCTAGGGACCTGCTTCTCTGTGCCAGTCTTGGCCTATTGCTGCCTGTGGATTTTGGAACATGCTGCCTTCCCCCTTCTCCCCCTCCCACTCTCCTGTTCCTAACTGGCCTTGGTGATTCAGAGACTCCCACCCACCTCTCCAGGCTCTGCACTCCTCACTCCTCGCACTTGCTTTGTGTTCCAACCATACTGCCTGCGCCTTCCGGTTCCCCTTATATGCCCACCTCAGGGCCTTTGCATAAGATGGACCTTCCACCTGCAATGCTGCTGCTCCTCATTCTTGGTATTATTATCTTCTATTTACTGGGATGATCCTGGTTTCATACCCACATCCTCTCTCCCGACTCGGTCAAGCAGCCTGTTCAAATCATTCATTCTTCCCTGTTCATTCTCTTCAGTGTATTCAGTAAAATGTGTAATTTAATTATATTTTCTTACTTGTGTGATTATTTATTTACTGTCCTGTTTTCCTTTTTGAAATTCAATGAAGGCAAGCACTATCCATCTCATTCACCACTGTATTCCTGGAACCTGCAACAGGGATTGGCAAAAAGTAGATACTTGGAAAATATTCTCTGACTAAGTACATGCTTAAATGCATAAATTAAATAATGAATAAATTTATTGTAGGAATCTGTATGGAACCAGCATTTGTTTATAAGATCCACTGCTATCGCAGCCTCTTCCTGTCCCAAAAAGCCCTGATGTTCCCATGTCCCCACCTCCAAATTTCAGATAGCTGCATTTTTATCTGTTGTATGAGTCCTGTCCCGGAGAAGTCCACAATTATGCCATGTCTTTAAGTTGTGCTGCAGGACACTTTGATATGAGCCTTAGTTCCTGGAGGTCAATAGCTTCCCTCACCTTCCCATGTGTATACCTTGAATTGATTTCCTCTCTCCAAGGTGCTGAACCCTCCTTTATATTTGTGTTTCCCCTCCTTGGAAAAAGATGGTGTGTGAGTATGCTGAGGGTTAATTTGGCAGAGTCTCTTGCTGGAGCCTGAGATGACATTTCTGCATTGACCTGTTGAGTCCTTGTGACTTTCCAGAAATGGATTTGGGTAATGACTTGTCATTATGAGTAATTAGCATTTGTGGAAGTCTGAGAAATCCTGCCCTTTTTTTTTTTTTAGCTTTGGAAACTTTACTACCCTTTTGACACTTCCATTGAAGTTGCACATTGGTAAGGGGTGAGATAAAATCATGGAAATAAAAGGTCATCCATGAATGCCTATAATTAACCCTCCACCATCCTGAAAGAAATGGAAGGGTTTCTATTTCTAGATGCATCTAGGCATATGTTCCAGACTAAACCAGATTCTCATTAAACACTTCAAGTTAAAGTTAGACTTTGTAAGTTGATATTTGAATCAAAGAACAGAGCCATAGTTCTCATTGCTTACTCAACATGATTGACAATGCACCAGAGGGTCTGTGACTGCTTCCTGTTCCTGGATATTCTTGTTGACTTATGAGATGTTGGAACTGGAATAAACCTTGTCCAGTCCTCATATTTTATGGGTGAAGAAACCAAGACCCCCAAAAAGATAAAGTGACTTTATTTTAGTACTTAATTCATAGGTTGGAGATTGAACTACATGAAATACAGAGTGATGTATTTTAAACAGTTTCAGCACTTGTGGAGATCCTCTGGATTCGCAATAGTATTGACCTTATTTGGTTTTATTAAGACAAGTTCTGGCATGTTCACAAATGGATTATTTCAGTTTAAACAAAGTAAGTACCTTATCTGTTCTATTATCAGGGCTGCATTGTGCTGGCGTCTCAATCAAGCATCTGGAAACTGAATGGAAACAAAGTGCCGCTAGGCTGCTATCCGGAACAGAGAGATCTTGGCTATAAACGCATTCTTGGGCTCTCACAAAGCATCAGGGATGCCACGAAAGAGAGGTATTGTTACTCTCAGTCTTACTAAAGTCACTAAATTGTAAACTGGAATGAGGAAAGTATGGGAAATAGCAAATCTGATCTTGATGTCCCTTTGACTAATCCAAGCTTGTTGCTTGCGAGTTAGAATAATAATATTTTAAATGATCCCCTGTATATATAATGCAGTTAGCTTCAAATAAAACGTTATCCATGGCTTCAGAACTCTCTCCTTTCCTTGCTCCCGTTTTCCTCCTTTTCTTCCTTTCTCTCCTTCCTGTTTCTTTCTTTTTTCCTTCAATTCTTTCCCTCCCTCCCTCCTGGCTTTTTCCTCCCCCATCTTTCTCTGTTATATCTTTCCATTTTAATTTCTGCATATCATGCTGAACTTCCTTCCCTTTGGCTCCAAAATTAGATTTTCCTGTTTCAGTGAAGAGCATTGATATGACCCAGGGGTTCCCAAAAAGGAGTGACTGCAAAATGCACCATTGCTAGGCAGAATTAGAAATTCTAATTCTATTTATTGTACCTACAATATGAAAAATTAGGTTTTTGCTAATATATTGTTATATTCTTACTGATAGTGGTATAAGATCAAAGATGTTTTTGCTTCCTTAGATTTGATAAGAGCAATAAGGGGTTGATAAAGAGTAAAAAACTTTATAGTTCTAGTCCTAAATCTGAGCAACTTGCTCTGTGATCTTCACCAAAACACTAAATTTTATTGTCACAAGTTTCATGCCTTTATTTGCTAGACAGGCATGGAAATGCATCAAGAGTTTAACCCTCTTCTTGCAATGTGCCTTTGTACTTTTCTCCAGCTGTCAAATTAACTATGGCTTTATGAAGCTTTCCTTCTTAGCATATTGCAAAAGCAGGTATTCATCCTGGGCACTGTGTAGTGGGGTAGAGCCAGGAGCGGCTTTTTCTGTGTGAATACAGTGGAGGCCACTGCTGCTGCTGGTGAAGATGTGTGTGACTATTGTGGAATTGGGCCCATCTTCATATATTTGGTAAACATTTATTTAGTGTCTCTGGGTAGGGTCCTGTGTGCCAGGGACATAGGCACAAAGAGGAATAGAAATGGGTTCCACTGTCTGGTGCTGGACACAGACAGACAGTTGCAATAGAGTGTGATAATGCTTTGACAGAAGTGTCACAAGTGCAGCTGTAACACAGGGATTCCTAGAGTGGGTGCTCAATACACCTCTCTCCCAATATACCAACGCTTTTCAAAAAATGTACATTCACAAAAAAGTGAAGAAAAAACCCAAAAAACAAACCAAAAAACCCCAAAACAAACAAAAAATATATATGGACTTTTGAAACTTACTGAATGTTCGGATTCCTGCGCATCACCCCAGAACTATAGAGTATCTAAGGGTGGAGCCTGGGAATATGTATTTATAGCAAGTTCCCAGATAATTTATAAATAATCCAATGGGATAAATCTTTTAAAATACCTAAAGATCCACTATTTGAGATGCATTTTTTAGGTCTTAGCATCTTTTTATGCTTAACAAATCCCAATTTAATGTGTAAATACAGGCCCCTGTAGGGAGAGAGCTGTGTCCTACTCTTTCTAAATGTACCTCCCGACACTGGCCACTGCACGCAGCATCCTCTAGGTATTCGATGATCAACGACTGCATAGAAAGGATGTGCCAAGTACTACTGATGCTTAATCTTTAGGGTGGTAGAAGAGGGGGTAGGACAGACAGACAGTTGTGTTTAAATAATTGAGAGCAAGTTGAGAACCATAGGTGACAAATCAGGGCTATCAGGACTAGGAAGAAGAACCCCTAAAGGGAAAATGGGAGTGAGGGAGTGAGCTTAGGAAAAACTCAGCCTGTTTCAGGATGTCCAGCAGCCTTTATCAAGTGACAGCGGGGCAATGGAGGACAAAACTTACCTTTAATTTTTATAGTCTATCACTACCCTGATTTTCTAGTAGGCTATAATCTAATTTAAAAATATATGCATATTGTAAACTTAAGGATGAGACTTAGGGTCCTGTCAGGTTTGAAATTCCGACTCCATAACCCAATAGCTACATATCTTGGGTAAATCTTTAACTTCTCTCAATTTTACGTGCCTTATCTATAAAGCAGAGGTAACAATACCTGCCTGCCTCAAGAGATTGTTATAATGATCAAGTAAAATAATATAAACATATTTTGAAACTGTGTTAAGCCTGTTTCCAAAATATCAGCTCCAGGAGAGCAGGGTTTTTTGTCTGGTGTTCACTGATTTGTTCCTAGAACCTGGGCCATTGCCAGCACATTGTGGGTCCTCAAATAATGGCAGATGAATGACTTCCAGTGTCTTGTCTGATGAGGAAGCAGAATATAATAGGGCAAGTGTGGACTTTGGACCCAAGCAGAGCTGGGTTCAGATTATAAGCTCTACCTCTGATTGCTGTGTGACCTTGGGCAATGACTGAGCATTCCTGATCTTCGTTTCTCCTTCATAACATGGAAATGATAATGTCTACCTTACCAGGTTGCATGGAGACCAAAAGATAACACCTACAAAGTTCCTGGTACAGTTGACAGTCAAGAGCAGCTATATTACTGAAGGTATGAGCAATGTAGAAGACATAGGACTACATTTTGGAGTCATAAACACTTCTGACAATCTGATGAAAATGTAACACACTTTCTAGAAAAAAATGCACACGGACATGTTAAACATAAAATATTACATATACTTTCAGAGTCCATCTGGAAGCTATCCATAGACCCCTAGTCATTGAATTTTTTTCAAGTCACAACTTTATTTTTTTATGTAAATACAGTACGGGCTCATGGTAAAAATGCAAACAAGACAGAAAAGCACAAATATTGAAACAACAAATTAAACTCCCACTCTCTAGATACAACTAGTATTAATGCTTGGTAAACATGTTTATAGACATCTCTGTATGAATAGATATATTCATATATTATTCATCTTTACAAGAGAGAGACATTCTTGTAAGGATGGGATTATACTATATATGCTTTTTCAAAAATAAAACTGTTTACATTTAATTTTATATGAATTCAACAGATAGGAAAGAACTGATGCAAAACTAAAGAAATTTTCCAAACTTCTATCAAATGCTTTTTTATTATGAGCATTATTAATTCCCAAAAAGATCCCTCTATGGTCAAGAAAATATATTAAACAAACGTTTGAGTTAACTCTATGGTTAATTCTATTTCAGTTTTAGAAGTAAGTCTTGACTCTTGTTATGGCAGATGAGTCTATTATCCTGCTTATGTTTTTGTCTCCTTCTTCCTCTTACCTCTCCCTTTTTGTTGGTTACATTATTTTCAGTTTACCAAGGTGTTACGTCTTTATATTCTGTACTGGAACCACAAGCCTCTCAATAATTTAGTGTTTATTCTATGTTAGTGAATTCTTTTCAGAAGTTTTTTTTTTCATAGCACTTGTTCTGTTTTCTAGGAAAACGGTTTTTTGCAGGGAGAGGGTAGGTGTAGTAGGTGAGGGTGTCAAGACACAGGTATCAACTATCTTATTTTCGAATGCTCCAGGGAATGCAAAATATTAGTACAGAAATCTTGGGTGAGAGATTGGGATGGAATTATTTGAGGAATGTGGCTGAAGGGCTGGAGCACAGGCCTGCAGGTCAACCACAGCTATGGCAAGTTGGGCTCCAGGTTCTGGGAGAAGCCACTGGCTGCCAAATTCCCTGGAGAGGACCATTCTATAGACTTCATCCTCAACCTGTTCACCAAGTCCCTTGGAAGCGGCCACCCTGCAAGGCCAGCTGAATGGGCCCCCTGTGGTACTGGGTCTAGTTTACTCCTAAACCTATTCCTTGGCTGATACTTGTTATTCTTTCAATGGCGGTGGTCAGTGGGGAGGGGGATATCCCCTCTTTTCTACAAATGCCCATCAAATATTTAAAACGAGGCAGTAAGCCTAACCTAGCCTCTGCCATATAGGTGCTGAGTTTGTTTACTCAACATGAAAGCTAAAGTAACAATTTAGTGTTTTATCCACGTTTCGTCAGCCAATCCTTGAGGTTTAGCTCAAGCTGTATCAGCTCCTTCTCAGCATCTCCTTGGGAAGGATCTGGAGTGTGAAGTGAGGTCAGAGGGCCCATGTGAGGAGAGGAGGCAGTCAGAAAAGTAGACTGAGGTCGTCGATGACGGAGCTCGTGCTCTGCATTAGAGGGGTGCTGTGTATCATCAACAAGAAGGGAAAAATAGATGCTGTGCACTGAGGTATTTTTGTCGTGCAGCTGCATAAGCTGGCAGCTCATTCTGCATGATTTATAAGGACTTTTCTGGCATGTTCTTTTTAACCTAGCTGACTCTGTGAGAAAGAGCTGCATGCCCAAGAGAATCATTAATTGAGGTATTCCTCAAAATAGGAATATCTGCATGGAAGCATGGATCTAAAAGGGTCTCTTGGCAATCATCCCATCAAGTGGTCTCAGTTTTGGTACACCTGAGGCTATCCTGAAGTGTTTTTAACAACACTGGCTCCACCCCCAGGAAATTACATATTATTAGTTTGTCTGTGGAAGGGCCATGCATATGTATGTTTAAAGCTTACCAAGTTGATCCTAACATGCAGGCAGAGTTGAAAACCACTGATCTATTTCAACCTTCTTATAGTATAGAGAGGAACAGTGCAGCTCAGAGAGGAGAAGGAATTTGCCCAATGCCACACAGTTACGTTAGTTGTTCAGCTGGAACAAGACCCCGAGGATTCTGACTCTCATCTCATGTTCTCTGGAATACCATCATGCCCCATCGTAGCCAGACCTTTGGAAATAGTGACTAACATCTTTTTACTCCTTTCTACGAGGCTCAGAAGAAATGAACTTCAGCTACTGCTCCCAAACATCTGTTTCTGTGCTCCTGCAGGAGTATTTTGATGAAATTAATTTCAATTCAGAGTCCTACTGAAAGTTTATCAAGAAATGAACAAATATTCTGTGTTCCCCATAAGAGAAACGACCAGGCAATCTCATTGTTTGAGAAAGAATATTGTTGTGGCTCCATTAAGTTTTGTTTAAGGCAGAAGGTTTTACTCAACCAATCTCCAAAGGTCTCATTTTGTCTGGGGTATGGTGGGCAACCGGGGAACAGAGTGAAAAGCTTAGTAGCCCCTGCACCCTGACAAATTTGGTGTGAATTCAAAATGAGATGTTGAAAAGCAGGCACTTGATCACTGCTTCTTTTTTGCCTTAGATGTCAGGAAACTCAAAGTAAAATTTATACTCACTTTACTCAAGGTTTCCATAATAATATTTTCTGTTTTGCCCCTTTCGATGCCTATTTCTTTTCATTTGAGTCTTGGTTTTTTGGGGGTTTAATGTATGTTTGGTTTTTGGTGTAAGACACCTCAAGTCTTTTGGAAATAGTCAGGGCCATGAAAAATACATGGCTTGTAAGGGGTTCGACTCAGACATGATCTGGATCCCAGAGACACCAATTCCCCGCCCAGAGCATCACAGCACACTCATGAATGACAGTGCCTTCCTTCTGCGCTCCTTCCTTGCTGGCTATAATGCTACTGTTTGAATTGTTTTTTCTCCGATTACTCGTTGGATAGTTATGGGAAACTGGGAGAAACTATTTTCTCCACTGCAGAGCTTAAATTTTAGGCCCTCCCATCAAACTTTTCAAAGGGGATTTCCCTTAACTTATTTGCCTTCGGTGCCAGTGGAGGAAATCTTGGTTTGGGGCAGCAGAGGAGAGGGACAGAGCTGCAGACAGGTGAGAAGTACTGGGGAGAGCCACTCTGACAGCTCCAGATATCTGGGCTGAGCCCTCTGACGTCTCAGTTACCCATTTTATAAGGAAGCCACTGCCCCTAAGTTGAAGTTCCCTGACATTTTTTCCCATTATGAAAGTTTTTGTGCTGACTAAGCCAAAGTAAGCTTCCTCCACCCTTCCTCACCATATTCCTTCCCTGTGGATTTAAAATTAAAGGGCACAGGCCATCTTGTATTTATAGTAAAGTTTTGTGAGCAAACCCGGTCTGGAAGAGGCTCCTGGCCAGAGCATCCTTTTCTTGCAGTGTCATCACAGTCAGTGATAAAAGTCGAGGCGAGTTGGTGCAAAAGCAAACCCCACACTTAAAATTACCATTCAGAGCCGTTGCCAACTGGTTTTTACCCTCTTGGTTCCATTAATCTGGGATGACAATTAATATCAGGTGACAGGAGCCATATGTCATATGGGAGGTGGAGCTGTCAGCCCAGGTAGCAAGCGGGGGAGAAAATAAAGCCTGTGGGTAGGTGTCCTTTTGTCTGTTTACTTGGTTCTCTAGTGAGGCACTCTCTCCATATTTGTCCCAGGACCATTAAAGTGACCAATATCATCTTTAATGAGATGGGATCTTTGCCAAGAATAGCTAATGCGACTTTTCTGTCTTCTCTTGTAATACTAGGAACATGAAGCTCACGTCAGTTTCTCTCCCAATCTGGGTAACAGCAGCTTCTTTGGTGAGGAAACAACAGCCCTTTTTCCTCCTCCTGCCTCATGGATCATCTCTGTAAAAGTCCTAAAAGCAATTAAGAGTTAGTTCCTATGGATGGATATGTTAGTGGATGTATGACAAGGATTGTGCTCTGTTAACTAAAGGTATATCATATTCCTGGAATCTCGTTAAAAGTGATTTTTGTGCTAACTTAGATGGTCCATTCTTGGGGCTATGAGAGTGGGAGTTTAGGAAGCAGACAGATCTAGAGTCAGATCCCTCCCTCCCCCAACACACACACTGTTTCCTAAGTGTGTGGCCTCGAATAAATGACATCTCCTCTCTGAGCCTACTTGCTCATCTCTACAGTGGGGATAATCGCAGCATCTACCTCGCTGGGATAGTGTGTGGAGATGGAGTAAATGAAACAGACATGTAAAAGGTTCAGCAAAGTGCCTGTCACATAATAAGTGCTCAATAAAGGGTAGTGGTTGTTACCTAGTATGGGTGGTGACGACGCCCAAGGCACTTCTTCAGGAAAGCTCCTGAGAACAGAAGGGGTGAATTTTGGCAAACCAGGGGACTTTACAAGCTCCATCCTCAGCCCTCCAAGTTCTGCAGAATAGCAGTTCTGAAAACTCACATCTGACTTGCTATGTCCACACAGCTCAGCTGAAGACAACAGGCAGCCTTAAGTAGACCTAAAGAAAACTGGGGAGTGTATTAAAATTGGCCACAGAAACAAGCAAAAATCAAGCTCTATAATTAATGCTCAGCCTTTTATACACTGTGAAGTTTAACAAGATGGTCTAAAGGTCAGGAATGGGACTTAGCCAGCTAAACCCAGAGAAACAGAGAGAGAGAGAGAGAGAGAAAGAAGACATTATGCTGCGTGTGCGCTTCCACATTCTTTAACATGGGACCTCGTGTTGGGGAATTAGAGGAATTCCAATTAAGCCCTTTCATTTTGATTTCTCATTAGGTCCTTAGAATATCTGCAGAAAATTAAATCGAACAAGAGACCTCCAGCCGGGAGATTTATCCGATTTCATGTTTTGAAAGAGACTTATTATCTTGTCAGGAATAATTTGAAAATTCAAATAAGAGCAATTGAATCAGCAGAATTTAGGCCTATAAGATAACAATCATTTTGTACAACCAGCCATAGCATTTAAACAGCTCAGCCCTTCCTAAACCGTACTGTCTCCCTGGCCTACCCTAACCCACAATCTTTTGAAGAGCACAAGAGATCACGGCAATAATGGTAAAACTCAGCCCGTATCTGTGTTCCTCACCCTTGCTTTACTCATCTTCACCCAATGTCATCTTCTAAATTATGTGCAGACAGGCTACAACCTGATGACCTTCTGAAATACTTGTCACATCCCGTGGGTTGTCTTTGGCTGGCTGCATTCTTCATGTGAATAGCAGCTGACTTCCCATCTCCTGGGATGGGGGGCTCCCTGCTAGAAACAATCATACGGATTTCAGAATATAGTTGGGCTTTTCTTTATAGCCTTCCAGCTACGGGCAGCCACTATCTTGAAAGATCTGAAGGGGCATGATGCCGAATTAATAACCAGATCACTCAGGTCAAGCCAGGTGGTATGCTCCATCTGGGCCTCCCTTAGAATCCCTGCTGAGACTATGTGGGTGCTGGGATTTGGCCCAGTGACTTATGCCTTGGCCCTGAAGGGCTGGGTCTCTCAGCATCTCCAACTTCTCTGGTGCTGCCAGACCCCACAGGCTCCCAGCCTTCTCTGCCTGGGCATGGGCTAGATAGCAGAGAGACAGAAGGAGGTGGTTTAAAGTTGCCAAATAATGGTTTCTTCAATGTAGTCATTTGAAGAATCTTTTAGTTTAGAACAGTCTCTATTGGGTAAATATTTGGTCAATTCACAGCCATCGATTTTTTTCTCCTCCTCCTGCCTTACTTCTGGATATGGGGAAAGCTTTGAGTCCTCCTGGTATGGAGGACCTGATGCCTGGTCCACATGCTGTACTGTCCTCTCCAATCTTTGTGGTTGGGTGGCTTGCTGGTCTGATGGCTGCATTGGCATATGCTTAGGTACCACAGTTATTGCCTGTGGTCATCGAGGTCCCACCCTTGATGGTACCTCTTTATGACCCAGGCCTCTGCTACACCAATAGTCCTCTCTGCACCTGTCTTCTTCACAGGAACATGTAGGAACTTCTGGGTCCCCTGAAGTTTATGTACAGGCCTGAGAGAGCCAGGAACGCCACCAGAGGGTCTCCTGCCTGACCTTTCACTCTGAGATGTTGCCTCATTGCCAGGTGGCCATATTGGGTGTGGCTGTGTAAATGTAGTTTCCCCCAGGATATGCCCACTGCAGTGGCTGCCTCTCAACCCCAACCCTGCAATGATCTTGGCTCTCCTTTACCTATCAGGAGATTTCTACCAACCCTAGCAAAGTTTCCACCAAATGAGGGAGAACATGGGGACAGTTGTCTGACATCTTCACCTGGCTTCTTCCCACACTTCACTATGGCAGAAGTGGTGTTTCACCTCATGCTTTCTCTTTGGAAGGTACTTACCCTATTTCCTAGGGCACTGAGTCTTATGGCTCAGCTTTAAGAGCGGAAAGGGGGCGGGTATTCTCTCCACATCATAGAAGAAACTCTATGATCTGAGACTCTCAGGTTTTTGATGTGGGAGTCCACAATGACTAGCAATGAAGGATTACCAAGGACAAAATTTACACTGTCTTAATATCCCCCAAATACCTCCACTATATTTGCAATCTACTCCACTTTCTAGGGGAAGTGGATCCCAAGGAGGAGCCTTTATTTTCAAGCAGAGACTGAGTGTGAGGATGCTCCCTGGAGAAGGTGAGAGTGAGCCATACTAATGTTGTGGCTCAGAAACTGACATCCCAACATATGGCACTTTGTACATGCTGAACTGAAAAAAAAAACAACTCAAGGTCTCTCTGAGCTCCTCCCCCCCATCTCTCCCAAAGCATAGGATAAAGGTGTTGTTCTCTGAAGTTCCCTAATCTGTCTAAGTTCAGACCTAGCAAAGAAGAAAACAATTACCTCCAGACCATTCCCTGAGTTTTCATTAACTGAACCCATATCTCAGAAAGGAAAGCTAAGTGTGTCAACAAACCTGGATGGACTTTTGTCACAAACCATCGTATGTTCTTCGAGCCCATTGAATTCTCCCTAGTAATCATTTATTGCCCCTCAACAGAATTCTTCTTCTCCCCCCTTCTATAACCTATTTTGCCAGGATCCAAGCCCCCATTCTTTCTGTAACCTCAAGATGGTATATAAGCTTCTGTACCTCATTGAGGGGTTGGGTCTTCATTCTGAAGGCTATGATCAAATACATTTGTGTGCCTTTTCTCCAGTTAATCTGCTTTTTGTGAGTTGGGTTTTCAGCAAGCCATCAGAGGGTGAAGGGGAAGCTTTTCCTTTTGCCCCTACCCTACTTACCTAAAGAAAGAAAGACAGGGACACACAGAATATGGGTAGCCTCTGGTAGAAAGGAAGCCAGGTCCATCACGGTTGGGGAAGCTGTGGAGGAGCCACTCTGGAGGAGGAAGAGGAAATCAGATGGCTGGTACCAGGAGAGACCTTTAGGGATAGAACAGTAATGTTTAGAGAGTGTATTTATGAGATTCAGCCACATGGTGTGCAATATAAACTTCTGACCTCCTGGAAATATAGCATTGTGGATTTGGATCTAATTCTTGAGTATATGGGACAGCTGAGCCCTGCTTCAAGGTGGGCATGAAGTGAGAACCAGGGCTACACATAGGGTTCCGGTCATGCTGAAGTCCCATTTCTGTCCCCTGCGTGCTGCACCTACATGAACTCAGAAGGTTGATGAGGTCCCACAAACATTCCTTACTTTCTGTAATCACTCTTCTTTCTTTTTTCAAGGGGAGTTTGTCCACATCTTTTTTGTTGAGATGCTTTTATTTTTGTCACCCTTATTTCAGATAATGAGTTTTTAAAATTTCTTTCCCCTTACTAGGGAGTCACTTGGTAGATATTTATTGAGTGCCCATTTTGTAGCAGGCAGAATTCTAGGTACCTGGGAGAGAGTGATGAACACAACAGGCACAGCTGCTGCCACCATGCAGTTTTGTGGGGAAGACAAACATTAAGGAATTATTAGATAATTTAGTGGATAATTCCATGTGTGTGAAGTGCTGCAGGAGAGTAGATGTGTATCGGGGGTACCCCTAGATGACATAATCAGGAGACTCAGCATCCTCCAAGGTGTCAGGAGAGGCTTTCCAGAAGAAGGAAGGGGCATCTGGTTGAGTCATCCTGAAGGATGAGAAGACATGAGGTAGGAAAGAAGAGGAAGAAGAACATTCCAGAAAAGGGACCAATAAATGCAAAAGTTTGGAGGCAAGAGAGAGCACATCTAGGACTAAGGATGGCCAGCATGGGCAGAGCACAGGGAGTGAGGGAGGAAGTGGTGAGACATGACCAGGCTCTGTGTTGATGGAGACAGTAGTACGGCACAGTGCTAAGTGTATAGGCTGTGGAGTCAGGAAGTCTGATGGCCTTACCTCCTAAGGGGGTGACCTTGGGCAAGTTACTCAACCTCCCTAAATCATGGTTGGCTTATCTGCAAAAGTAGGAAAATGCACCTGACCGATAGGCTTATTTTGAGGATTAAATGAGATAATCCACAAAAATCACTTAGCACAGGGCCAGGCACGTAGTAACCACACGATATATATTGCTTGGAGGCTGTAATGAGGAATTTGGATTATATTTTAAAAATAATAGGAAACCACCAATGGATTTTAAGGAGGATTTCATGATCTGTCTTGTGCTTTTAAAAGCGTTGTTCTGGTAGAGTAGCATTCCCCTGCTGGGCCTATTCTGTGGTGGTGTTTTGGATGTTATTCCAGGAAGCTCAGCCCAGAGCCTTTCAGTTCTTCCAGGATTGTGCAAGCTCCTTATTTCTCATATTAAATCCCTTTACACTTAAAAGAGAAAGTGATTTCTATTTCCTACAACTAACTCCCAACAGATTTTGGAATGCTTCAGACAAGAAATAATGATGGTCTAAACTAGCATACTGTCAGGGGGAATGAATAGAAGGCGATATATTTGAGAGATATTTAGGAGAGTGAATTAATAGGACTTGGTGATTGATTGAATACAAGGTTGGGAAGAAATAACAACTGACTCATAAATTATTGACTTGGGAAATTGCGTGGGTGGTGGTGCAATATCTTAAGGCTATCAAGATTGAAGTTGGAACAGTTTTAGTAGAAACATTATGCATTTAATTCTAGACATATTCTTTTGAAGACACATTTGAAGTATGTGCATTTGGCAAAGGCTGTTGAATACATGAGTCTGAAGCTCAGAGGAAAGGCCTAGGCTGGGTATTTGGGAATCCATTGTATAGATGTGGTGATTAAAGCCTCGAGAATGCATAAGGTTGATTGGGGGCACGTGCAGAATGAAAAAACTTAGGTTCCAGACAGAACTCTGAGAGATACCAACATTGAGTGGGTGTTTAAAGGTAGGAACAACATTGAATGGGTGTTTAAAGTTCCTGAAAAGGGAGCCAAAAAGGGGCAGCTAGGTCAGCAGGGGGAATACAAAGATAGAGAAGCCAAGAAAAGAGAATATAGCAAAGAATGGAGGAGAGAAATCAAGTGGGATGGGAACCGAAAGATGTCCAGTAGATTTAGCAGCATGGAGGTCAGAGGTAAAGCGGCAGGGGAGGAGACCAGATTGGAGTGCGTTGAGAGAAGAGTAGGAGGTGAGGAAATGGGGAGATGCATGTAAATAGCACCATCACCGGGCAGCATTCACCACTCATATGCCAGAAAAGCTCAAAATAATGAGAATGGCAGGTGTATCTTTAAATGGCTCCCTTCTGGCCATATCTTGAGTATTTCTAAAATCTCTAATCTTTCCACACTGTGGTCCGTTTATATTCTGCATGTGAGGAAGAAATGTAAGCATGAAAAAAATTATTTAAAAACTTCAACAACTTGATGCTGAAATCTGACTGTGAAAGAGAAGAAAGAGAAAGGGCAGCCATTGACAAGGAGATGGGGTGGGGGAAGGTTTGTTTTTTAAGATGGGAGAGGCTTGAGCATATTTTAATCCCGATGAGAAGGAGCCAAGAAATAGAAAAGGGATTGTTGATTGTGCAAGGTTCCTGGGAAGACAGAACAGCATGGGGTCCAGAGCACAGGAGGAGGCATTGGCCTTGAATAGGATTACTCGGTGCCCACAGAAGGAAAGGAGGGGAAAAAGTAGCTGGTTATCTTAGGTCAAGTTCCCTAAGCAGAGTCTGATATGGAGATTTTTGTCCAAGTGATTTATCGAGGCGTGTTCTCAAGAAAGAAGTGTAAGAGAGCGTGGGGAAATAGGACGTAGCAGGGTAAAAGCTAGGCAAAGTTGTAGTTTCAGAAAGCTAGCTTCAGCCTGATCCCTCAGGGAGTTCTGGAGTGTTAATTACTCCCATAGAGTTTGTCCTTGCAGTAAGGGGGCTGGATTTCTATATCTTTGCATCAGCTGATCATGGGCCACTGGCCACCTTCATGGAAGTGAGGTGGGGTGCATAACCTACCAGGAATCTCTGGGTGAGGCAGCTTCTATAACCCAAGGACAATCCTTCAGAGAAGGGTGCCAATACCTACAGCAGCTGGGGAAAGGAGATCTGGGTGGGGCCCAAACAGCAGATGCTATTGTGCTAGTGCAGGAACATTTGCATATTTGGTTTCAAGAATAAACAATAAGTGAGGAGGCAAGGGAATTTAAGATTTAAGAAGATGAGAGAAGGTTGAAAATAATAGAAATGTGGACTGACTGGGAAAATGTAGTAGGCTTTCTAGATAGTTAATGTTAATGACCATGAGTTTCTAGTGGTACCAATGAGCACACCTGTGTAATTTTCCCCAAGGCATTTAACAGTCTCAATACGGCCATGGAGGAAGCTGGTAGTCAGATTTGTCTGGGGTTGGAGTCAGGGTAGGTGTTTTGAAGGGACAGGAGAGAAGGGTAATGTAGGCACTAGTGATGAAAGAGAAGTGAGAAGAGGAGAATGCTGAAGAGGGAGAAAAATGACGAGAGTTAATGGCTGGAGGTCTCCATGAGGGTAGAGAACAGCTGTGGTGGGGGGGTTGTAGAGTGGACAAGCTTAAAAGATGGAATTTCCTGGGCAGATAGAGAGTTCTTTGAACCACTGATCAGATGGGCTGGACGGGAAAGGGTGGCTGCCCTGAGCCATCGATGATGGAATGGCTGAGAAATAGAGGGAGGGGTGAAGAGGGGGGAAAGGTGTTGCAGCTAGAGGGCACGTGCCTCAAAAATGGTAGAAGAAGACTTCTTTTCAAGGCTTTGGGGGATCCCCTAAATCCCAGAGCAGAACTAGGTCACCAAGGCAACTTTCACCATCTGGCTCACACACGTCTCTCCGTAGCCTTCCTTGTTCCAGACTGGATAGGTCTCTCACGTACCAGGCTTCTTCAATAAGCTGCGATCATTTGTGTTTCCATTTCTCCTGTTTCCATCATGGTTTTTTTTTTTCTCCTTGAGTTATGGTGAACTCAGCTGTGTGTTGTAGTCAAAAGGAAGAGTCACAGAGCTGTGGTTCAATGTGGGCATTTCAGCCTGTGTTCTCAAGGCTCGTGTTGAGCTTCATGTCCTCAGGCTGAAGGCTTGTGTTCTCAAGATCAGTGCTGAAGTAGCATTGCTTTAGGAAACTGCCAGGGAGAGCAAAACCCATTTTCTTTGTGGGCTAATTTGGTGTAAAACACTAAGCCTTCTGGTGCTTTGGAGAGCAGGTAACACTACCTCTTTCTTTTCCCCTTGGGAAGGAGACAGCATGACCCAGTGGTTTAGTGACTGGACTTTTGGGCACATAGAAACTCCTCAATAAGTTAGTCATTACAAGAGAAAGAGATGAACGGCATCTTAATAGGAAAGAAAGAAGTGAAATTATCTATTTGCTGATGACATGATCTTATATACAGAAAACCATAGAGACTCCGCCAAAAAACTGTTAGAACTGATAAACAAAGTCAGTAAATTTGAAGGATACAAATTCAACATACAAAAATCAGTAGAGTTTCTAGATGCTAATAATGAACTATCCAAAAAAGAAATTTACAAAAAATCTCATTTATAATAGCAACAACAAATTAAATACTTAAGTGTAAATTTATTTGTTTTTATTTTATTTTATTCTACTTGTTTTTATTTTTATTTTTAATACTTTTGCATTCCGATCTCTTGCATGGAATCAGGTGTAAATTTAATCAAAGATGTAAAAGGCTTAATATACTGAAAACTATAAAACACTGGTGAAATTAATTGAAGAAAACACAAATAAATGGAAAGATATCCATGTTTATGGACTGAAAGAATTAATATTGTGAAAATGTCCATACTACCCAAAGCAATCTGCAGATTCAATGCAATCTCAGTCAAAATTCCAGTGTCATTTTTCACAGAAATGAAAAAAAAATCCTTAAATTAGTATGGAACCACTAAAGACCCCAAATAGCTAAAACAACTTTGAGCAAAAAGAACAAAGCTGTGAACAAATCCCACTCCCTGATTTCAAAACATATTATTAGGTGAAGTGATTGTAATCAAAACAGCATGGCATTGGCATAAAAACAGACACATTGACCAATGGAACAGAACAGAAAACCCAGAAACAAACCTATGCATTTACAGTCAACTGATTTTTGAAAAGGTACCAAGAACACACAATTGAGAAAGGACAGTATCTTCAATAAATGGTGTTGGGAAAACTGGATATCCACATACAGCAGAATGAAAATAGACCTTATCTTACACCATATAGAAAAATCAACCCAAAATGGATTGAGGCATTAAATATAAAACCTGAAACTGTAAAACTACTAAAAGAAAACATTAGGGGAAAGCTCCATGACTTTGGTCTGGGCAATGATTTTTTGGATATGATCCCAAAAGCACAGGCAACAAAAGCAAATACAGACAAACGGGATGGTACCAAACTAAAAAACTCTGCAAAGGAAATAAATTTACAAAGATAACATACAATCCACAGAATGGGAGAAAATATTTGCAATCCATACATCTGACAAGGGGTTAATATTCAAAATATATAAGGAACTCATACAACTCAATATAGCAAGAAAACGAACAAACCAATTAAAAAATGGGCAAGAGACTTGAACAGGCATTTCTCAAAAGAAGACATATAAATGGCCAACAGGTTCATGAAAAAATGTTTAGCATCACTAATCATTAGAGAAATGCAAAGTAAAACCATAATGAGATATCACCTCAGACCTATTAGAAGTGCTTTCATCAAAAAGATGAAAGATAAGTGCTGGAGAGCATGCGGAGAAAGGGAACTCTTATAGCTGGTAGAAATGTAAATTAGTACAGCCATTATGGCAAACAGTGTGGAGGTTCCTCAAAAAACTAAAAATAGAACTACCATAGGACCCAGTAATCTCACTTCTGGGTATATATGCAAAGGAACTGACACCAATATGTTAAAGGGACATCTGCACCCCCATGTTCACTGCAGCATCATTCACAAGAGCTAAGATATGGAAACAATCTAGATGTCCATGAATGGATGGATGGATAAAGAAAATGTAGTGTATGTACACAACAGAATAATATTCAGCCTTAAAAAGGGGGGGAAATCCTCTCATTTGTGACAACATGGATGAATCTGGAAGATATTAGGCTGAATGAAATAAACCCGACACGGAAAGACCAATACCACATGATCTCAATTATATATGGAATCTAATAAAGTTGAACTCATAGAAGTAGTGAGTAGAATGATGGTTACCAGAGGCTGGGGGCAGGGAGAGGAGGGAGAGAATGGGGAGTTACTGATCAAAGAATACAAAGTTTCAGACAGACAGGGGAATGAGGAGTTAGTCAAAGAGTACAGAGTTTCAGATAGACAGGAGGAACAGATTTTGAGATTTATTGCACACCAGAGTGGCTATAGTCAACAATAATGTATTATTTCAAAATAACTAACAGAGTATATTTCAAATGCCTCACCATGAAAAATGATAGGTAAGCGAGGTGATGAACATGTTAATTTGCTTGATTTAATCATACCACATTGTATGTATATCACAACATCACGTTGTGCCACATAAATGTATACAACAATGATTTGTCAATTAAAAAAAAAGTTAGCCATCAGTAGTTTCACAACAGTCCACCTCCCTTTATAAGTAGCGAGGTGTTATGGAAATATCAAGCTTTGGAGTCTAATATGAGTTCAAACTCTGGCTTCTGCACTTGGTTGTATGATCTTAGACAAATTACTTACTTCTTAGAACCTTGATTTCTTCATCTGTCAAATGGGGTTAAAAGGATTTTTATTAGGATCGCGTGAGGGAATGTATATGGGAAAGTGGGTGGTCAACTACTGTTCACATTGTTTTTATTATTTCTGTTTGGAAATGTGACAATGTTAACATTGCCAAAAAGAATGAGTTAACTGTATACTTGGTAGTAAATTTAAGGCCTTTTGACCAAAGCAGCTGAAGATTTTTCAATGTTGAGAGTAGACAGAGGAAAAAGAGCTTGCTACTCATGTTCAGCATTTAGGAGGAAATCAATATTTACACAATGTGGGGCCTCTTATTATTGCTGAGTATAAAAGCTATAAGAGCCTTCAGATTCTTTCTAGCTTGCTCATCCTTTACACATGGGGAGCTGTAGCCTAGGAAGATGATAGAGTGTTACATGCACTTAGCACTGGAGTGGTACATGCACTGTGACAGTCCACAATTTAAAGGTGTATCACAACCACATAGGCCTTGCCAATAAATGACTGCTAATTCTACTATGCAAGAAAAAGAGGCAATTTATACGCACTAAGGAGAAAATGGTATGGATTTTACTAACTCAGAAAAATCTTCCCACCAAAGGCACTATACACGGAACAATTTGTTGGCAGGTGAGTTTTAGTGTGTGTTTTTCCACAAGACCTTTGAGACTACTTTTCCACAGGTATGCTACAGGCATGGCAGGCCTTCTCATGGAGACCCGTGGAGATTTCTGATCTAAGGGGAGAGTCTAATTGAATTGTATCCCAGAATATAAGAGAATATTTTCTCCAGAATCATTTCTATTCTCGTTTTGAATCTTTTATTGACCTGAGTTGCATCTCAAAGGCAGAATCACCGTTAGAAAAGTCATATTTTTTAAAAAAAATCTTATTTATAGATTCTCTGGCAGGAAATATCCTCTTTGAAGCCTATGATTGTTTTATTTTTCCTCACCCAGAATGGGCTGTGTCGCTCAAATCTGTCCACACACACTGCATGTCCAAATCATCTCCACACATCATTGTGTTCCACCACCACGATGTTTTATTCATCAACACCTGCTTCTCTGAGTGTCACTGACACTTGTTTTGTTCCAAGTAGTTCCCTGTCAGTCTTTTAACAAATAATCTCCAATCCCCCATTAATAATTCGATGGGAAAAGGCTGAAGATGATGTTCTCTACAGTGTGACAAAGGTGCCAGTGGTTTCACTTGAATTACGGCAATGTATAACTGGTTCCATGAACCCAGATATGATTTTTATAATCCTCTCCCTTAACTAACTACTCAACCCTTTGAGTTATTTCTCAGAAATGATGGACTTGAACTCCTGGCCTCAAGACGCCCTCCTGCCTCTGCCTCCCAAAGTGCTGAGATTACAGAAAGGTGTGAACCACCACACCTGGCTTGAAATGATGGATTTTCTACAAGACAAAGGAATTTAGATTTTGAAGGCCCCAGGACCAACTTCCTGATGCCAAGATTCACCATCCCCCACAACCTGCCTGCTATACCTCTAGCCCCCTGCGAGATACACCACTACCTGCCCCAAGGCACCTGGCCCCGTCTTTAAAAGCCCATGATATCTCTTAGTGTCAGAGACTGATTTGAGGCAGCTTCTCCCATTCTCCTGACAAGACTTCTGTCACACTAAAAATTCCTTTCTTCCTTGGTAATCCTCCTTGTCTCAATGAGTGGATTTTTGTGCGATGACCGACCTAGACCGAAACCCCCTTGTGGTTTTGACAACAAACGGAGTGTCTACTTTTGCAATCAATAATTTTTCCTCCTTCCTTAGATGATAATAATTTTTTATTATAAGTAGTGTTCAACAAACTCGATAACAGTCCCTGGTGATTTTCTATAATAGGAGCCATATGGAACTATAATTTCAAAGTCCCTCTGATCTCATTCAGTTTTATGCTGTTGGATTAAATGTCAAAGTTGTCTTTGTACCATCTGCAAGATTTCTTCTATTTTGAATACTCTTACTTTGCACTCAGTTATCTGGTGACTCATTCTGTACATTTATCCCTAGTATTAAATTCCTAGCTTAAAGGAGGCTGTTCAACATAATTTATTTTGTTGCCTCCAGTTTTGATGGTATGGTAGTAAAATTGATTCCCAAGTGTCAAGAACTATAGAAATAGATCAACAAGGGATAAAGTTTGATTTTAAAAAGCATCCACATATCTCTTAGGGTCCTGACTAATAAAAACATCTTATAATGTCCTAAAACACATTGGTTTATGGTTTCTCTTTTTCCTTATCAACAGAACAGAATTGAAAGTAATATGCCTATAGAGGTTTAACACAAAGAGTATTGTTGAAGATAGCAAAAATTGGAAACAATTCAAACATTTATCTATAGAGTAAATGTTAAAAAATATAATAGTCCATGCTATGAATATGCAGTCATTAGAGAGAATTCAATAGGCCAAGAGCGTTAAAAGGAACTGCAGTATAAGAAATATATTTGGAATTTGTCCCATGTTTCTGGCACAGAACTCCTAAATCCTTGGAATTTCCTGAGTGATGAGTGTCTTTTGTTATTCATAAGGAGCCATTTTTTATCACACCTGAGTTTATGCTAATGCATGACTTAGGTTGTGACCCCTAGATAGCCTTAGGATGGACCACGCAACCTCCAGGAAAGGGAGGGGGTGCTGCTAGAGATTAAGCTCTATGAAAACTCTTGAACAACTAGATTTGATGAGCTTCCAGGTTGGTGAATAACACATCAAGGTGCTAGGAAGGTGATGTGCCCCAAGAGGGCATAAAAGCTCCACGGCACCTTACCCCCCATACTTTGCCCTGTGTATCTCTTCCATTTGGCTGTTCTTGAGTTGCATCCTTTAAAATAAACTGGTAAACATAAGGAAAGTGACTTCTTGAGTTCTGTGAGCCATCCTAGCAAATTATGGAACCTAAGGAGGGGATTGTGGTAACTCCTGATTTATAGCTAGTTGGTCAGAAGTACAGGAGGCCCAGACTTACGATTGGCATCTGAATGGGGACAATTCTGTGGGACTGAGCACTTACCCTGTGGGATCTACACTAATTCCAGGTGGTTAGTGTTAGAATTGAATTAAACTGTAGGATACCCACTTGGTGTCTGCTGGGAGTTAAAGGATTGTTTGGTGTGGAAAAAACCCACACCTTTGGTGTCAGAAGTGTCAGTAAAGGCACAGTTTTCTTTTAGGAACAGAAGAATTTTTTGTTAGCAAAAAATATAAAGAAGAAGAAAATAATAGATATTAACCTTCATGTAATAAACAACTAAGCAAGAAAATATGTATTACAGAAATACTTAGAAATACATGAAGAATCTGATAGAACCATATTAGGATTGTGAGAGTTTGATACAGCTCCTTTGAAATTTGACAGATCAAGTAAACAAAACATAAAAAGGATATAAATAGTAAGAATAACACAATTAACAACCTTGAAATATGTCTGGTATCCTATAAATACAGAATACATATTCCTGCTTTATTTTTCTGTTTATGTCCACAAACCGTTGTTAACAGAAAAAACCTCAAAATCTGTAAAATAATTTAAAGAGGTTTGTTCTGAGCCATGTGTGTGTGACTGATAGCCCAGAGGACATGTTTTCAAGAAGTTTTGAGCTAACCCTGTGGTAGCTGGATTACAGTTTGGCTTTATACATTCTTGGAGACATGAATTACGCATAAGGTCATAAGTCAATACTTCCATGTGGAAGGCATACATTCATTAGTCCTGAAAAGGTGGAACACCTTGAAGTTGTGGGCTTACAGGTTAGAGGTGGTTTAAAGATTCTTTGATTTGTAATTGGCTAAAGAAATGAAGCTTTGTCTAAAGGCTTGAAATTTAAACTCTTTTAAGTTAAGATAAGGATGTCTGTTAATCAGAGACCGAAACTCAAGAGACCTGTTAAGCAAATTGATGGTCTGCAGGTGTGGTTTAACCTTTGTCTTGCATGGCTTTAGGCCTGTTAATGATTACTAAATCTTATTACAAAGAATAACTCCAAAAGGGAGGGAGCATGATGAAGCGTTTCTGACCTCCTTTCTCCTCATGGTTGGCAACTCAGCTTTAAGGTTTTTCTGGGGTCCCTTTGGCCAAAGTGTGTCCGTTCAGCCAGCTAGAGGGCTAAAGATTTTATTTTAGTTCACACTGTTTATAAAAATTGGCCCTTTACTTGGTTACAAAAAAAAAAAAAAAAGCCTTAATTAATTCTCTAAACCATAAACTTTTTAGGTCACATTTTCAGACCACAGTGCAGTAAGAAGATAAATTAATGAAATCACAATCTTCCTCCTCCCCCACCAAAAAAACCTCACTTTGAAATTTCATAATAAAAATACTACCTTTAAAATAATTTTTTTGTGTTCAAAGAAAAAAGACCACAACTGAAATAAAAACTTATTTGGGATTAATGACATATGCATTCTTTACCTCAAAACCTTCAGAATGATCTTTCTGAAGTAGAATCAGAATATGTACCCCCTCCTTAAAACACCTCAGTGGATTCCCATAGCCACCAGCATGAAGATTCATGGTGGTCAGGGGCCCACATGGCATGTTCCTGCCTGGCTCCCCAGCGTAGTAACTTAGCTCTCTCCCCCACTCTGTCTCCTTCAGCCACATGACCTTTCTTTTCATTCAACAGAGTGCTGAGGCAATTCCCATCTCAGCCTTTGCTTTCAGCTTTTCTTCTGCCTGAACATCACTTCTTCAGACCAATGGAACCAATAGACCTGTTGGACTGATAATGCTGTCCAGTAGAACTTTCTGTGGTGATGGAAATGTTCCACGTCTGTGCTCTCCAATACAGTAGCCACTGGCCACAGGAGGATGGTGCCTTGAACTGTGCCTATGGCAACTGAGGAACTGAATCTTATTTAAAATATTAATGTATAACATTTAATTAGATTAATTTAATTTGGTTATCTAGTGGCTACCACTTTGGATAGTGCAGCTCTAAACCTTTGCCTGGCTGTTTCCTTTCATTCATTTTTCATTCATTCCTATTTCAACACAGATGTTGCCTCCTTAAAGAAGCTTTATTTGATCACTTGCCTAAAGCAGGCTCCTAAGTCCCTCTCAATTCCAGTACCCCCTTCTATTTCCTTAGCAGCACTTATCAGACCTGTTTATCTCTTCCTCATTCCCTCTGGAATGGAAGCTCTTTCAGGGTAAGAAACTTGTCTGTCTTTCTCACAATTGTATTTTAAAGACAAATAACAGATGCTTAATTGGTAAGCATTGGCTGACAGATTGACCCATGGGATAAAATTAATAATTCATAGGAAAATTCAAAACCTTAAATGTTTTCATAATTAAGAAACTTTAGAAATAAGCTGCTCAGTATTCGACTTAAGAAAGCAGAAGAAAAAGAAACAAATAAGTGCCCTTCCCCCATAAAAAAAAAGTTTGAGGATGGAATCAATAAAGACTGGTAGTAAATTAATACACAGGTGGTAAATTCATTGTAACAGAAGTAAGGGCCTGAAAAAGTGCAAAATGTATTACAAGTTGTCTCTTTAAACACCCCCCCACACGCTTTTTGGGTATTAAAACCTGCCTTCCTGCCCAAGGCCAATAATCAGAGGGGCAGGGGAGTGTCCTTTGTTCTTCGTACCACAGGAGATGGCTCAACAGAATTGTCGAGGCAGAGGTCAGGAGATTGTCTTCACCAGAGATGGGGTTGATCAGGACCATCAACTATAGTAAAACTACAATAGCCTGAAGCTGGAACCCCCCCCCTTTAAAAGCTCTGTATTTCTGTTTATAGTTAGGATGTTGGTACTTTAAGAGGAGAGTCTGACATCCTCTTCATTTGCCAGCAAATTAATAAACTTCTCTTTCCTTCTCCTCATACCACTTGTCCTTGTTCTTCGTTTGGCTGCAGGGACAAGTACCAAACTTTTGGTAACATTATGACATTCTTGATCTTGAGTGCTGAGGCTAATAATATATTTTTTAACTTAGGTAAATCTATGGGTGAAGAGCTTCTTACTAACTTGTATTGGGTTCAAGGGTTCTTGTGGGGCTCACCCTCTCATTGTGGCAGAAGTGTGTGCTTCTCCAGGCTCTCCATAGATGCCCCATCAGAGTGGAGCTCCAGATTGCAGGGACCATGATTCTCATCCGTGTGACATGACTACTTCCTTTAGCCCTTTGCTTGTCCTGGCTATCTGGCAGGAGCTGAGCTTACACTCTGCATGCGAGTTCTACCTGATTACTGGGGGACATCAAAGAGCTTCCAAAAATGATGGCTTTGGGGAATTTAGGGTAAGATATTTGCGACTTCATGGGTTCTGAGCATCTTTCAATCTTCTTCTAGTTCTCTGGTCATCTTTAGAACAGGCCAAATGTCACTCATTTACGCATTCAGCAAACACTTTCTGAGATCCTGCCTTGGACCAAGCACTGTGCTGGTTGCTGGCACAAGCATTTCACAATTTACAAAACATTGTTGTGGATGAGTAGTATTTTAGGACAAGTATTCTATTTGATCAATAGATTCTAATTGTGTATTTAGTACTTTACACATTTACAAACAGTATCATTGCTACTACCTTTAAGAAGATGAAGAATTTGATAGCCATGTTGAAAATCAAAGGTTAACATTCTAGCTGCAATTTGATAGATTACACAGTGTGATAGGAAGATCATACCCTTAAGGGATGAACTCTTCTGTGGTAGAATTCCAGTTCCTTTACTGTGAGGCCTGGGATAAATTTCTGCATTTTGGCCTCTCTAAGCCTCTATTTTCTCCCTCTGCAAAATAAGGAAAATATCTTCCTTGTAAAGTTGTTGAATTTGGAGAAAAAATATATGAACGCTTAGCACAGGGTCTGATAAATAGATAGCCCTCAAAATGGTAGCTTTTGTTAGTAACGATAACAATTGTAGATAGTGAAAAAATGCATATTAAAAGAAGCATAAAGCTTTGGAGGACTGAGGATGTGACACCAGTTGAGTGGTTAGAGATGAGGTAACATTTTTCTCCTACCGGATTGGCAAATACAAAAACTTTTGATAATACCCACTTTTGTCAAGGCTGTGAGTAAAGAGTGCTTGCAAATAATCTTGATGGGAATGTAAGCTAGTATAATACAACTTCTTTGAAAGACAATTTGGCCATGTCTGGCAAATAATTTATGTGCCTTTTGCCTTAGCAATTCTTCTGGGAATTTACTGAACTTGTTAATGGATATAAAGCCTTATGTACATGGGTGGTTTATAATGATAAAATATATAAAACAATCTAAATATCCATCAATAGGGAACTCGCTAAATAAACTATGGTACTCCATACAAGGAAATTCTAGGGGCCATTAAAAAGGCTGAAGAAATAATTTTATCCCATGGGTCAATCAGTCAACCAATGTTTACCAATTAATATATACACACAATTAAGAAAAGCCTCTAAAATATATTATTAAATGAAAATAGAAAGTTACAGAACTATGTGTGCAGTATGTTCCCATTATTAAAAATATGTACAAACAGACATGCATATAAAATCTCTGGAAGAATATACAAGATATTATTAACTCTGGTTTACTCTAAATAGAAGGCGAGGTACCTAGAATGAGAAGGAAAATTTCTTTCCACTGTTCATTATTTTGTACTATTTGAAATAGTACAAACTACTATACTTCTTTTGAAGTTCAGAAATATTATTGAAATAAGTGAATACATACTATGTCTATTATGGGAGATCAGAGAAGAGAGCAATTAGAGAGGTGGTCCTCTGTTTTAGATAGGGTCTAGTCAGGAAAAATGGATCCATACCAGGTAGCCAAAGAAAGAGAATTTATTCTGGTATACTCATTACAAAGATATGGAGGTATTGGAAGACCTGGGAAGCCAAACAGGGTCAGTGAGGTAGTCCAGAGATCAGAAATAGCAAAGGCTATTACCAGAGGCCAGAAGCTAGAGTCGACCCTGACGGAGACTAGTCACCCCCAGAGATACCACTCCTCAGAGATGTCTTCTGGCTTCTCACCTCCTGTAGGATGAACCTGCCTGGAAGCCTGTTAACAAGAAAGCCTGGGAAATGGAGTTTGCAGGGTCAGCTCTCTTCACATGGAGCAGAGCAGGGGAAAGGTGGTAATCAATCGGAGAGCAAAAGGTAAGTGACTAGCACATTTTACGATGTTTGGTGCTCCCCCACAAAGGCAAAAATTGAACTGAGCTTTAAACAATGGAGGGATTTGGGGTAAGTTAAAAAGAGGAGATGAAGATGCCAGAGATGAAAATAAGCATGAAGCTTTGGAGGACTGCAGAGGCAGCCCCAGGTGGAGCAGTTGAAGATGAGATTGGTTTTGGAAGGTAGATCCCATTGTGTGTGGCTTTGAACACTAGGAATTTGTGGAGAATCATAATGAAGTAATGTTTTGGGCAAATTAGCCTGGCATCTGTGCAGAGAACAGACTGAAAGGGGCTTAAATTGGAGTTGGGGATGCTTTTAGAAAGGCCTCTTGAGCATTTCCTAACTATTCCAATTAATGTGGGACATAGAGAGCCTGGACAAGACCAATCTGATCTAATGTGTTTTATTTCTTTTAAAATTTGGAAACAGAAGAAACTTCAGCTCACAGAGGACTATATTTCCCAACAGGAAATCCATATCTTCTTTTTATTTTCTAAAGTAATTTTTCCTTTGGTAGGGCATGGGAATATACACTGTGCTACTAATTCTTAGCCAAAGGGGAAAAAAAAATTGGAGGTCACATTCTGGTTAATCTTGGTCAGAATGTTCCCTTGAACTGAACAGATAATTGAGATAATATTCTCAGTTTTCTACTTTATTTTTTAGACACAGTTCGGGTCTCTAGACCCAGGGTCCTACCTGGGTTTTTCATTAAGGTGATCTTTGTTTTGTCTGCCCTATATATCCTGTCTTCTTGTGAGGATATCACCTTCTTCCTGGGATGATAACTGTTGCTAATCTCAGTTCTCTGCTCCTATGGCTACAAGTGTGGGCCCCAAACCCACACCAATTAGAGTGTCTCTCTGGGATATTTTTGAGCTGGAGCTGGGGCAAAGACGTGTCTTCTTAATGTGAAATGAGACTCAATTTCAGCCATCTTGTTTACCATAGGTCTGAGAGAATGAAACCCACATGTAGAAAGAGGCAGAGAAAAAAACAAAAACAAAAACAAAAGGCCTGTCCCTAGTGCCAGTTGTCTCTTAGGCCTGGCTCCATCCTTGCTCTTACCACAGTTATGTGAACTAATACTTTCCCCCTTTTTGAGCACGCTGATTTGAATTGGGTTTCTGTCACTTGCAACTATAAGAACCTTGTCATATATAACCCTGCAAGGATATACAAATTTTTGAGGGAGTGGTTCCATAGCTTTCATCAAATTCTCAGAGGGGCCAGGGACCCAAGGCAGATTAAGATTCCTTTTAGGCACTCCAGTGGGCTGTTTGCCACTTTATTTATTTATTTTTTTGTGGTCCTTTTGTTCTTCACTCAGAGATCAACCTGCTAACCCACAGTATGCCAAAGCACCAAAGCTAGAGATCATCACTTCTAGGAGATATGAGAGACTGTTCTGGAAGGGGCTTCTTCCTGGAAGAATGAGTGACAAGGAGTGTAAAGAGTTCCCTACAAGAGTGTGAAGAGCTCCCTGTTGGCTGGTAACGAGAGGTGTATGGACTGTGTGTTTAATGCAGCCTAGTAGAGCTTGGATTCTGAAACCAGGCAATTTGGATTTGAATCCCAGCTCTTCCTCCACCTGACTCTGTAACCTCGGAGAAGTTACTTAACTTCTCTGTGCTTTAGTTCCCTAATCTGCAAATTGGAGAAGCATATAACCACAAGATACACCAGACTGCTATCTTACCAGCTAAAGAACTGTCAGAAAGAGCAAGGCTGTTTCTCAACAGTTCCAGTAACAGTCCCAGAAATGAGTCTTATTTGCCAGCCTTGGGTCATACGCCCAGTTATGGACCTTTCAGAGGGATGAGACGGTCTGATTGGTTAGCTCTGAGTCATGTGACCATTTGTGGAATTTGGGAAGGGGCAGCATTATAAAGCCACATAATTTGAGAGTGAAGTAGGAATAATTCCCCAAAGGAAATCAGCTGTCTTTGAGTAGCATAAAGCAAAATGGACCTTGGGCAGATACAAATAGCAGTCGTCTCCTAATGGCTCCACTGGTAGACTGTGAGCCTCCTGAAGGAGGAGACCACCTCTTAAGCTTTTCTGAGCACAATCTTAGGCATTGTGAGCATGCGGTAAGCACTCAATAAGTGATTTTTCCTTCACCCTGGTTATTACGGAGCCTGACTCCTATTAAAAACTCCTTGACTCTAGATGCTATGATTTCATCTTGCTTTTTTAGGCAGGACAGCCTGGGGCGATACTTGTGGCCAGAAATATAGCATAAACATTTTTAAAAACTTTTCTCTGACTTTGTTCAAAGTTGCGAGTGGCATTTCAACAGCCTCAGACTGAGCAGCAGACCTCAAAAGTGTCTTTGGAAACTCTCAGTTGGAGCTAATGGTCTTTAAAGCACACAAGGGACTGATACAGTGGTGTTACTTTAAATAGGCCCTCACGGGACACCACGGAGGTCTCCGATTGCCTCCGGAGGCCAGTGAGTGCTAAGTTTCTCGGGGGATCCCTGTGGGGACACTGCAGCAGCGGAGTTATGGCCCTGGCCAGCCTGGGGTGGAGGCCTCCCAGGCTGCAGTTGGGTTTTGCTCTTCAGCTAATATGCTGTGAAGATGAAATGTTTGCCTGCCTGTAAATCTGCTCAGCCCAAATGCTGAGACAGTTCTTTAAAGGCAAGGATAATCTGACCAGTATAAAAATGCAGATGGAGCCCGCCTTGTTAAATGTCACAAAGCAAGGGAATTAGGATAATAATGAGAACAAGAAGAAAACCTCCCTCTGTCTTCTTGCCAGCAGCTCAGAGGCTGTTCCAACTGGGAAGCGCTGCCAGGCAGGCTCAGGGAAGGGAGATTAGGTGACCAGATGTTGCTGATTCCACGAGATGTGAATTTGGGGTAAGGAGCCTATAAAAGGTTTTGGACTTCAGTCTCTTTTGTAAAATAAAATACCATTGGAAAAAAACCCCACATTTTAAGATCCTAACAGATAATCTCTTGTTGGGAAGAGAGAGAGGAAGGAGGGGAGAGAGAGAGGAGAGGGAGAGAATGTGTGTAGTGCGCCAGGCACTACGCAGATGATCACCTCATTATTTCCTGTTGCTAGTAAGAAAGGAAGACCTAGAGAAGGGGGTACCTCCTGGAGAAGGCTTGTCACAATGAGGGCGCGGGAGCGAATCAGTGCGTAAGTGGCTTTAAAATTCAGGGACAGCTGGTGGATGAAGAGGAAGTGCAGGGCATGATGGTGAACACTTCCCGTTACATCTGCCCGGTAGCACGGACTCTTTCTGCTGGGGACGCCTTCAGCCCGACGTGGTTTCCATGGGATCTGTCATGATCTTTCGTGCCCCTCCCCCAGCCATAGTTGATTGGTCAGAAGGGGGCACCTGACTTCAGCTGGGCCAATGATTGTATCCCTCCCATCCCTGCCATGGCCGATTGGAACAGGGATGGACCTCTGACCCGCTTGACCCAGTAAGCCCCTTCCCTAGGAACTTATATTGGAACCAAAGAGCTTGTCACTTCCCTCTCTGTGGTGGAGGAAGTTAATCAGGAGCTGCTGGTGGCCGCGTTCTCTGCCATGTAGAGAAAGCCCCTCTGCAGAGCGCAGGACACGAAGCCGGTGTGTGGAAACAAGCAGGGACGCATGACCGCGCGGGAGTTTGACGGCGTGTGAGGCCTGGGCTGCATTTGCTCCTGAGGCCGGTAGCTGCCTTTCTTGTTGCAGACTACTCAATGCTTCTCTGGATTCTCTTTAGTGGTTTAGCAGTTTTCAGTGCTTCTGTTACTTGTGACTAACCAACCCTTAACAGCACAGGCACTTAAAACAGCCCTAAGAAGACAGAAAGTAGAGGGTGGTGGCCAGGGGCTGGGGGAGGGGGCTAGGGAATAATTGTTTAATGGGGGCAGAGTTTCCGTTTTGCAATATGAAGAGCTCTGAAGGTTGGTGGCGCAGCGACGTGAATGTGCTTAACACCACAGAACTGTATACTCAAAAATGGTCAAGAGGGTGAACTTTATGTTATGTGTATTTTACCCCAATTTTTAAAAAATGGTCCTGAGAAGAGCAAAACAAAAACCTCCCCCAAATCCCTGAATCAAGGGTCACCTTTGCTGTAGGTGCCAATTATTTTCTTGACGTCAGCTTCATGTCCGAGCCTGACATCAGCTTTGTGTCTAACCCCAGTCCGACTCTCCCCTGCCCTTCTAGATCCCATCGTTAGTTGCCGCTGCCTTGCGTGACCTCATTTTAATAATGTGGAGTCTATTAGGCCAAGCTGTAACAAGTAACCCAGAAAATAAATTGGCTCCAGCAGAACCAAACTCATTCAGTTCCTTTCAAAGTCATGTATAAATGATGTGGGGTTCTCAGCTATGCTGCCAGGCAGCACGGATAACTAGCAGTTGTCTGAGCAGATGCACATGTGTGGGAGGCAGGTCTTCAGTCTGGATATGAGTCCCACTAAGAGCAAGAGAAAGAGGCATTCATCACAGCTCAATTTTAAAATCCTTTTGTGTCCCTGAAATTAGGGGGTTGGGGGGTGGCTTCTGATGGGCACAACCTGGTCCTGATCCATGCAACACATTCTCTCCCAGCTGCAGCCTCCTGAACTAGTTGGCTGAAAAAGGATGATGGGGGAGATGGGACAGTCTGTCTTCCCGCTTTGGGGAGCTTTTCACCAAGGGTTGAGCCAGAAGCAAAGCAATGAACAAAGACAGGATTTCAATAAAGAAAACTCGAGAGCTGAATTGTGTTGAAAAGACCTAGCAAAACCAAATGCGTAGCTTTGTCCTCCAGACCCCAAAATATTTTGTATTTGTGTGTATAATATTCTTATCCACAAACTGACAAATCCCTTTCTTTTCCAAATATGCTATTAAAAATATACAAATCTTCAAAACTTATTTAAAGGGAATTGACTTGTAGAGGTGAAAATCCCCCAAAAGAGATGAATAGAAAAGGATTTCTATAAAAATATTGTGGAGAAGCTGTGTTTGAGTTTTAGAAGACGAGGAAGACGCAAGGAAGAGGGGGACACTAGAACAGCCCACTGAAACACATTTTTCTTTCTGAGCTAAATGCAGAAGGCGTTTTAAAGTGCAAAGTATAAATTTTATAAAGTCCTTTGGCTTTAAATATATGCATGTGTGTGTCTGTGAGAATGCCCCGACAAGCCAGCTCCTCTGCCTATGCCTCGCATTAACATTCTGGGCAGCAGCAAAATGATTTGATTTTACCAAATACGAGAAGCTATTAATAAAAACAGAATTGAAATAAATCACCATCATGAGAATGCTGGCTGCTGGACTTTGAGGGAAGGCGAGATTCATGAAACTGTGCAGCGTGAAGAGAAATTACAACAGTTCCCTTTTGAACATTGGGATGCTGTAGCAAAACCGCCAGCTCTCTCTGCTGGAGCCAACCATCCTGCTGGTGTTAACTTTGCTCAGCACTCAGTGCTGGGTGGGTCGGGATGATCCCCTTCCCTACTCTTGCTTTTTGTATGTTTTTCTTCTGTTTCAAAGACACATACATGCACTGGAGTTTATCTGTAGCTACCTCTGGGAAAATGTGATTCGCCTTTTCAAGACGGCCAATAGTTCTAGAAGAAGTTGTTTAGGCTCAGAAAAATTGACAGAAATATATATTCTGCTCTTTACAAATTCTTTAGAAATGGACTTAGACAAAATTATGAAATAGACAAGGTATGTCTCGGTCAAGTCCCACCAGCATTGCCCTCCTGTGATCACCCTGGTGTACTTTCCTGCAGCTCCCTTTGGCACCCTGTGAGCCATGGGCCTTCTCCCAAACCTCCATTCCATTCTGCAGATCCTTCTCCTTTCTAGGGAATAGCAGGAGACAATGGTTTAGTCACCAGATAATGAACCCTACATGGTTACATTTCAAGAGAAAAAACCCATAATTTAGTTAGAATATACATTTTTCTGTTGTGGCAACAGGAATGGAACTGGAGGCCATTATCTTAAATGAAACAACTCAGACACAGAAAGACAAATACTGTATATTCTCACTTATAAATGGGAGCTAAATATTGTGTACACATAGAGCAGAGTGTGGAATGATGTACAATGGAGACTCAGAGGGTCGGGAGTGTGGCTGACGGGAGGTTGCTTGGTGGGTACAATGCTTCAGTGATGGACGCACTGCAGGCCCTGACTTCACAATGCGATATATCAATGTGGCAAAATTGCACTTGTACCCCATGAATATATACAAATTTTAAAAATGAGAAAAAGAAAATGCATTTTTAGAAAGTCCTTGCAGTCCAATTGGTCATGTTGGTAGGTATTTAAAACACAGCAGGGGTCCAATGAGAGAGAGAAATTGGGAGGCAGTTGGGTATCGTGGCACTCTCTCTGTCGGTGGGCTGCCACTAGGTTTAACACATTAACTGCTTTGTGAATTGTATTTAACTCATGCTAATTTTGAGCCCAGGACCTTGTGAAGCACATGTAACTCACATGTCTCTTTACCTTGGGAGTCGCATGGTGTACAAGCAACTCTCACTGCCACGCAGTAGCATACATATTACATAACGGGTGGCCCCCTGGGCAAAACCCTGCAGTTGGTTTGTGAAAATCTTACTTGTTGATGTTCTTATTGTTACAATAAATATTGACAAGTTAATTGCATATAACTCATGCACAAAAAACAATAAAAAATAACAAATTTTTCATTAAATTAGAAAGGATCATTTTGTTTTCGAAGTTTTTAGTCTTTTTTTTTAGTAAAACACTGTGGCCCCAAGGAAAATTTTTTTTTTCTACTGTGGCAGTCAATGTATTAAATCTTGGTATTTGACTAACTTCCTGTTCTCCAGAACATACTGATTCATACTATTTGTTGCTCATGGGTTTGCTGAATACAAAAGTAACAACCTGGTCATTATTACCTTTAACCAAAATGGTAGTACTGCAGCAGGAACACCATTGCCCATCAACTGAGATGGCTCCCAGCGTGTGGGGGTCTCACAACCATCTTCCTACTTTACACCTCCTGGTGTTGCTGGCGTGGCTCAGGTGCACGTGGAGCTAGCCTACCAAAATGAAGCTGAGGAAAAGGAGTTCTGGACCTGTCATTTTGATGCTGAAGTGGCATACAGATCTGTATCACTAACCCTGAGAATTCTAACCTTTATGACAAACTGTAATGCTGTCATTCAAAATGACCCCTGATTATTCATTCGTTCATCAGGTGAAGTGTGTGCAGTGATGGTTCTTGCAATCACTAGTTCCAAGAAGGGGCTGATGGAGTCAGCTCTTGTTAGACTTTCAGGTGGAGGGTTGGCTCAGCTGCCATTGCTACATTATTTGGTATAAGAGAGAAATGCAGAGGAGAGCAGGTTGTTAAATTTAACAAACAAACAAACAAAGGATTATTCAGGGAATTACATATCTGCCATATTTGTTAAAATATTTTCCCAGGGCCAGGGGCGGTGGCTCACACCTGTAATCCTAGCACTGGGAGGCCGAGGCGGGAGGATTGCTTGAGCTCAGGAGTTCGAGACCAGCCTGAGCAAGAGTGAGACCCCGTCTCTACTAAAAATAGAAAAATTAGCTGGGTGTGGTGAAGCACGCCTGTAGTCCCAGCTACTCGGGAGGCTGAGGCAGGAGGATCCCTTGAGCCCAGGAGTTTGAGGTTGCTGTGAGCTAGGCTGACACCACGGCACGCTACCCAGGCAACAGAATGAAACTGTCTCAAAAAAAAAAAAAAGATACTTTCCCAGTATTTCTCTGGGCCAGAGTCCAGGTCTACTTCCTTTGTTTATACAGGCAGAATGGATGGGCCAGTTTAGGCAATGAGAGGGTCACATGCTGGGCTTGTGTGTGTGTGAATTGTACGGTGAGTCCTAAGCCTTTGAAACGACCATGGACCACTAGAAGGACGCAAAGGTCAATACCATCAAATGTGTTTGTGTGTGCATGTTTGTGTGTGTGCAAATGTGTATATGTGTGCTTGGTGCCGTATGCTGGGATGACTGTAAAAATTGATGAAAAGCAGATTGAAGGCAGCTTGGAAGTGCCCTGTTCCCCAGCAATGCTGAATCACTGGCTGTTCCCCAAAAGGTGCCATGCTGTTCCAGGCTCCTCTGTTTTTGCAATCATGGCTTGACTATCTGGAATGTCCTCTCCAGAGGACATTCATTCAAGGCTCAGCTTAGGCAGCCCTTTCAAATCTGTCCTTGACTGTGCCGGGTGGGTAACCATTTCCTCCTTGGTGTCCACTGTACCTTGTACTCTTCTCCGACAGAACATCAAGCTTTGTAACCAGTATTTACACACGTGTTCCTCTCTCCCACTGGCTCAGTCACAGCAGGGATTACTCCAGACAAGAGAGTCTCCTGTGACCACAAGGCTGCACCAGGCAGAGCATGGAGGTGCTCAGCTGTGAAGAAAACATTAATGCAGAATTGTTACTGCCCCCCAGGCACCCATCTGTGGAGCACCATTTGTGTGCATTGAGTGTTTGACTATAATACCATGACAGAAGTGACCAGGATCTTTCTGGCATCTTATGAGAATTTCCAAGGGCTTCACAGCAAGATCTGAAACCAAGGGAGGGAATCAGTTTGTTTCAGATTTCATTTGAAGAATATTTTGATGTTCCAAAAGAGTTTTAGACAATGAAGAGGTTCTATTCCAGGTGTAATTGATTTTCTTGATGCCATTTGCCTATCAGACAGAAAATTTTAATTTTGAAGCTCTTCTTAGTTTTTGCCATTCCTTCAGTTACTCATTTGGCTAATGTTTATTGGGCATCTGAATTTCAACTCCAAAATTACCTCATGCACCTGAACATGACATAAAACTCTTTATTTAAATAGAGTGTTGTAATGCGAGATTTAGAAATTTCAGAAATAAGGTCACTATATTATGCATATGTGGTAACCCTCACCCTCAACTTAATTTTCCCTTTAAGAAGCCCTGAGACCTACTCGTGGAGTTACCAGCAAGCTGCAAGTTCTTGTCCTCTATATGCAGTGAGAAAGACAAAATATGGTGGGCACTGACAAAAAAAGGGAAATCAGTCAATATTCATTGAACATTTATTACTTGCTCGACATAAGGAAGACAAGAGGAGAAAACAAAGTCCTGTCCTGCAGCAACCCAACTCCAATCTCGCTGGAGTGACCAAACTAACACATGGGAAATGATTACAGACGATAGAAGACAGTTCATTCCCTCAACAAGCATCTCCGAAACTCCTTCTATAGGATTGGGTCTGAGGGAGCCCCTGAAAATGTGGCTATAAATATTCAGTCCCTGTCCTCAAAGGGCTTGTGGTACAAGGGCCATATGCACAACTCACCATAAACCATGGCATAAACTGGAGCAGAGGAGATTAGTGGAGAGATTATCTGCCTGGTGAAGCAGATAAGGAGCCTACTGGAGGTCAGGGTGACCTTTCAGAGGGGATGATGGGAGAAGCTGGGGCAATTAACTGCTATTGAGACTTGACAGTCTAATTATGTTTTGGGCTGATACCAAAATAGTACTTACAGTGAGTTTGAAGGAGGGAGAAGAATGTCAAGCTTTGCCAACCCCCCATTCATTTCTAGGATGCATCTTAAGCCAAAATGGCTCTGGAAGGAAGGTTTTCCTTCCTTGCTTTCTTTCCCATTCACTTACTCATTCATTCAACAAACTTTATTGAAGTCCTAGCTGCCAGGCAGGATTCTAAGTACTAAGCATACAGAGGTGCACAAGATGAAGTCCTGGCTTTCAGGGAGCTTTTATTATGATAAGGATGTAAATAAACAAGATTATGCCAGATTCTGACAAGTGCTATGAAGGATGAAGGTATAACATGATTGGGAAGAGATCCTGAACATATCTGGTCAAGGAAGTCCCCTAGAAAAGGTGATATTTGAGCTGAGACCTAAAAGATAAGGACTGAGCCATATGAAGAGTTGGTGGATGGAGGTGGAGAAAAGAATCATTTACACTGATGGGGTTGGGAAATCTCCATTGAATAAAGTGTGCCTTCAGGCCTTGATCCACTTACAGCCACTTTGTAAAAGCTTTGTAAAAAGGACTTGACCAAAAGTCTGGACAGGCTGGGTTATGATACAATAATAAGCAACTCCGAATCTCCATGGTTTATAACTACAGAGATTTAAATCACATTCATGGAACATGGAAGACGAGGGTGGGGAGTGTCGGGTAGTGGGCTCTGCTTCATGTATTCTCACCCCAGGACCCAGGCTGATGGAGCAGCTGTCATCTTAACACTGGTTCTTATGGCAGAGGGAAAGACAGGAAGAGAAAATGTGATAGGTTGCACATATCTGCTCTCACAGCTTCCACTGGAAGAGACCATGAACATTTCATTGGCTAAAGAGTACCACCTATGCACACCTAACTTCAAGAAGATCATGAAGTTCAATCCTATATTTTACCAGGAGAATGAAACAGTTTAGTGAACAGCACAAGACTTGCTCACATGGGAAAGGAAAGAATGTGCATGTCTCCCTTATCTAGTACATGAAATCAAGAATGTAAGGTTTTTAAGTTTGGCATCAAGCTCCAAGAGATTTGGTCATAGCCTATCTGAGCTCTCTGAACAAAGGAGAAAAGTTAGTTTCAGCTGATAATGTCTCTGTCTTAGTCTGTTAGGGCTAGCTACTATAACAAAAGAGCATAGACTGGGTGGCTTACACGTCATAAATTTATTTCTCACAGTTCTGGAGGCTGGGAAGTCCAAGATCAAAGTGCCAGTACACTCTGTGTTTGGTAAGGGCCTGCTTCCTGGCTTACAGATGGCAGCTTTCTTGCTGTGTGCTCACATGGCCTTTCTATAGTGTGCACTTGTAAAGAGAGAAAGCTCTTATGTCTTTCTCCTCTTATAAGAGGAACTAATCCCATCATGAGGGCACCATCCTTATGACCTCATTTAAACCTAATTACCTCCCAGAGGCCCTATCTCCAAATACCATCACATTGGGGGTTACTGCTTCAACATATGAATTTGGGGGGGACACAAACGTTCAGTCTATAGCAGTCCCCTCCTGTCATGTGGCCTTTCAGAGCCCGCTTTATTTCTGAACACTCCTTAATTCCCCTGAAGTGAAGGAAACAGTAGACAATAAAATCTCCAATGATTCTGCCAGCCAAAAAACTGCACCTAAATTTTCTTTACCTTAGAACTCTAGGAGCCACAGGGGCAGATAGTCCTGGGAGCCAAAGTCATCATGAGATTGTCTGGAATTTCAAAGAAATAAAAGATCAACGAGGGATGAAGTAAATCTACACTGGGGGGTAGCTTGGCCTGAGCCCGTAGGAAGTGTTTGGAGTATGAGAGGAAAGAGACAAACTGGGTATTATAGACCTCGCAGCCACTGCGCTCCCTCAGCAATAAAACCACAGAAGAGAGATGCTTAATCTCCCTGAATCTCAGTTCCTTAAAGTGCATGCTTGAAAATGTTCAGAGACCCATCAGGAAAAGCTTCTGGGCTCCCATGCGCACAGACCAGGCCACAAGAGAGCTCAGAAGGCACGGAGCAGCCGGGGCTTTGGTTTCTAACGACAGCGGGAAAATGCCAGGAGAAGGATTGGCAGGAGAGGAAGGTGAAAGGTCTGAAGCATCTCTAATGAAAGGGCCTGAGTGAGGCAAATGCGGAAAGAGGTGGGTGAGAGAGAAAGTGAAGGTGATGAGGCAGTGCCAGCGCAGGTGTCAAAAAAGGAGCGTGTCCCATGAAGTGCAAAGGGGGGGAGTGCCAGGCAGAGACCGATTTGGCACAGCTCCCCCTGGCTGGCTGCTCCTTCCTTGGAGAGAGGAGAGGTTGGCTCATATCTATGCCTTATGAAGCTGGGGACCTAGAGTGGCCAGAAGCACTAGGTGCAGGCTTTGGTAATGAGTGTCTGGTCTTCACCATTTCTCTGTATATACCAGAGCCAGGGTTAAGGAGAGCTGCTGTTTTTTTGCCTACTCAGCATCCATCCCTTCCTCTTCTGCTCACAGCACCCTGGTTCCCATTTGGGGGCTCCCCTTACCAATGCTTAGCTTCTTCCCACCATTACTCCAAAGTTGGGCGTGTGACCCAGGTTTGGCCAATGAGAATACAGAATTAACAAATGGTTGGTTTAGAAGTTGGCATCTGACCCAAAATGGAACAATCACGCCAACTTTATCAACTCCAAGACTTGACTGGAATGATGGGAGGATAGGTCCTCCTTTTCTCTTGGGGGTAAGCTAAGTAGGATGTCAATCTGAAGGGGCCACTGCTTGGGGACAGTGTGAGAATGAAGTCATAGGAGGAACCTGGGCTGAGCTGACCTGAGGGGTTGAGTACCTGGATTCAGTCGTGCTTGAGGCAGGATGTATCCTTGGGCATCTCTGTATCATGACCCCCAAATTCCACTTGTTCCTTAAGACTGCCTGAATTGGAATTCTGTCACTGAAAGGACCCTAATGTGGTTCCCACCTCTTCTGGTGGCAAGCTCACTTTCTGCCCAGCTTTCTTTGAGTATACTAGCTTGGTTTTTCCCCATGGCTACAGCCCAAATCTGTGGTCCTAATGTGTGGTTTAGATCCTATTTATTAAGCACAAGACTTTGAATAAATTACTCAAGCTCTCTATGCCTGTTTCCTCATCTGTAAAATGAGGATAACACTATTCATCTCATCAGGTTGTGGGGAAAATTAAATGAGTCAATCAATGTCAATTGCTTAGAAATGTGTCTATCACATAGTAATCTCTCAATAAGCATTATCTAGCTTGTCCTATCTCTTATCCTGTATGCTGACCCAGGAGGAGAAGCAAAACAGTTGCCACTGCCAAATGCTCTCTCCTGCTGGGCCTGCTCTTAGAATGTTGGGCTGACACAAACTTGGCTTTCCTCCCGCACCTCCTGTAATCTTTAAAGCATGCAGAGGGCAAAGTGAGTGAGTGTTGATATGTGGGCCCAGATCCCGGGGTGCAGCCAGCCATGGCCTCAGAGAGGGGAGGGGATTGGCCCAGCCTTTCTGGCAGCAGGAAAGGCGTGGGCTCTGAAGGGGCACAGCAGCCTGCAGGGCTGTCAGTCAGTGGGAAGGGTTTTCTGAGTCTGGGCATTGAGCAGCTTCAAACAGGATAGAACATGTGTCCCTTCATCCTTTGAAACTTCTCTGAGAGATCTGGAGCCATGTTTAAAAGTTACTTGTGGGTCTATTGCCTGCATAGTAATTGACTTATGCGTCCCTGAGAATTCACTCTCACTATGGTTTCCACCTCTTCATCTTATTTTCTGAAGTCTTAAATTGTCCTTATAAAAAAAAGACAAAAGGTGAACTTTGGGGGAGAACAAGCTAAGACAGTCTGATATTTCTAGTTCTCTTACTTACTGGGACTACTCCTGCAATGATGAAACCTTTTCTCTTTGACATATGGCAGAGTAGCCCTCTGGATGCCCAGGATTCATTTCAATTCCCCCCCACGTCAGAACACACACGAGTCCTTTCTTCATGGACCTTCCACTCGCCCCGTTACCATAGAAACAGCTGCCTATGTCACAGCACCTCGGAGAGGGTAGGAAGGAGGCATGAGCTGCTGCCATGGCAACACGCATCTCCACAGCAGCATCCCACGCTCCGTGCCATCGTGTTTCCAAATAGGAGGAATGGTTGTTGGGGATACCTGAATAGTTTCCCCAGGCTGGGAAGAGGGGACACGATAACTTGACCCTTATCAGCAATTCCAGCAGCTCTGCCTGGGATGGAAGAATCAGAATGTTCATTTCAAAGTCCTATGATGACCATGTAGGCCAGAACCCATCTGAAGTACCAGCAAGGCCACCTGTCATTGTTGAAGAGGTTAAGGTATTAATACTGATATTTATACTAACATTGTGCTTACATGACTAATACACATGGCATCATGGTTAAGAGTGTAAGCCCAGGAACCTGACTCCCTACATTCAAATTCTAGCTTTGCCACTTACTGGCTGTGTCACCTTGGATAAGTCAACTTATCTGAGCCCCTATTTTCTTATCTGTAAAATGATGATAATATTATAATAATAGTCCCTACCTCACAGGGTTATTGTGAGAACTAAGTCATTGATTTTACAAAAAGCTCTAAATGCCATCATATACTAATCCCCCAATAAATGTTAAGTATTATGATTATCACTAATAGTAATGAGCACTTATGAATGGTTAATTTGTGCCAGGCATTGTGCTAAGTACTTTACTTGCAGTATGGTCTTTAGTCTTTACAATAACCCCATGAGGAGGTGCTATTGCTGTCCTGTACTAGTATACAGATGAGGAGCTAGGTGAAATCACCCCTAAGGGAGCAAATATTGGCTCCTGGTGGTGATGTGCAAAAAGTATTACTCTTTTTATGTATAAAGCACAGAGATATGTATAGTATATAAGCAGACATACAGTGTATCTGTGATATTAACATTTCACGGGCTGGGGGAGTGTGGAAGGCAATTAGGGAAAAAAAAAGTCTGAAAAGGCTCGTTAGGGAGGTGACAAGGGAAACAGGGCTGGGAAATGAGAAATCAGTTGGGAAGGTTTGGGAAACCAAACTGCAGGCAGATTCAACCCCAGCCCTCACCCTCTGCAGGTAATCAAGGACAGAACTTCCAAACTATCTTCCTTTCATCCCACCCCAACATCAAGAACTGGCAGGGAAAACCATACCTTCTACAAAGACCTTGGAAGAAATGAGCCCAACTTCCAAGAAATCACTTCGAAGTCATTAGAAGAAAGGCCCTGTGCAAACCCAGAGGATGGTTGTTATTCTTGGCACTGATGGTGCAGTCCCAGCTTGTCTTGGGAATCAAGTCCCAAAGCTGTTCTTTGGCCTGTGACAGGACAGGCGAACACAGACCTCAGGGGGCACAGCCAGCACACTCCTGCTCCGCTGTGCTCAGGAAGCTGAGAGCCACCTAACGGGATGGGGGAGTTAGGCCCTGCCTAGCCCTCAGATGTCTAGGGAAAGGCTGAGAGGGCTAACTCCTCCCAGAAACACTCCCCCAAGGACTGGAAGTGCTTCCATCCCTGTCGCCTAAGCAGCTAACCTCTGGGCATCGAGTTTCTAATTGGAAGAAATGGTACCCTGAGGGCTGGCAGGCTGCAGCAGCCACAGGGCAGTGAGATGGGAAACTCCACTGGAGCCTGCGATGACAAGGATGGCCCCAGACCAGCTAACTCCCTCCACCCCACCCCCAGATATGCGAACAAAACCATTCAGCAAAAATCAAAATCAAAGTGGAACTTAGTTATGAGCAACATTTTATGATTTGCTAAGCAATTTCACATCCATCACAGCCATGAGACATCATCACTGTTAATATTATTACAAGTAGGAAAGGCAGGGATAAGGCAGGGCAGAACCTCAACTAGAAACATCTAGCATGTTCCCCAGAGGGACACCATAGACCAGAGACTTTCAAACTTTTTGCCTGTGACTAAACTTGGGGATACATTTTACATTGTAAACAGGTACAAACACAAACGTGTATGTCAAACTGAAATAATACTTGTCCTAAATATGGACAATGCCCTTTGATATTCCCTATTGCAGTCTAGTGTAAACTATTTTTAAGGGTGGTCATGATCCACTAAAATGATTTCATGGGTCACAAGCCAAGATTTGAAAAATACCGCCGAAGACCACATTACTCCTCAAGACAGTGAGGCACAGGAGTTAAGAATCTGGATTCTGGAGTCGGGCGCTGTGTCCAAACTCCAACAGTACCAGTCACTGCTGTGCAGATTTCAGCCAAGTTGCTTCACTTCTTTAATCCTGATTTTCCTCATCAGCAAGATGGGAATAATGTCTGTAGTACCTGGCCCCCAAGGACTGCTCTGAACATTAAGTGAAATAATGCCTATAAAGCACTTAACACATGCTTGACATATAGAAATCATATCACTACGTGATAATTATCATCATTATTACTGTTACTATTATATTGTTTTTGCCTTTAAAGAATATAGAAGATCGCATGTGCACCAAACTGTGGCCATTTGGGAGTTCAAGACTGAATAAAGCAGGGGTGGAAATAAAGCCAGGCCCAAAGAAAGAGGAAGATGTGCCCGAGTAAAGAGCAAGAAGAAAGAGGGGCGCACTCTAGGCAAAGAGAGACAGGATGAGGAATCCCAGTGTGGATGGGTGGAAGGGGGTGTTATTCGCACAACAAGGCTGTGTGTGTGTGTGTGTGTGTGTGTTTGTGTGTGTGTGAGAGAGAGAGAGAGAGGTGGAGGGTCAGACTATTTGGTCTCAGAAATCCTCACATACAAAATATTTTCCCTTTCTTGCAAAAGTCCAGGGCTCACTTGTTTTTAGATTGCAGCTAGTTGCAAAACAAATTCCAGAAGAGATTGCTGTGGCCTAGGCAAACCTGGAAGCTTGTGATGCACTAATAGAAAATTATACACTTGGTTTTCTGACTGCCAACTCCTGTCCAAGGAGGATCTTAAATACGGGTGTGAGTGCACAGTTTACCCGACTTCTGACTCATAGGCTGTGTTGATTGAGCATCTAAAATTGTCAGTGAACCTGCAAAAACAGCCCAGTTTGGCCTGCAAATCACTGTGTTCAGGCCAGCAACTGTCTGCCAGGTCCTTGCCTCTGCCCTCACCCCACAGGACAGACAGTCCAGGTGCTCCTAGGGGCCAGGCAGTCGAGGAGGGTGCACATGTTGGGGGGCATGCTTGAGTGTGCACGTGTGAATGTGTGTGTGCATGTGCCCACGTGCAGGGCAGCAAAAAGAGATGGCTCCCAGGGGCAGCGAAGGAGGAGGCTATTTTTCCATTTGCTGCTCCTCCCTGAGATCCAGGAGTGGAAAGGAAGAAATAATAATCATGATGATGATCAGCATGGTAATATCAAAATGACTAATCTTTGTTGAGTACTTGTTTTGAGCCAGGCATGGCGCTAGACTCACAAAATCATGTTGACTGTTCACAACAACTGTATGAGACAGCTATTACTATTACTCTCACTTCGTAGAGGAGGAATCTGGGGCTCAGAGAGGTTAAGCAACCAGCCCGAGGTCAAGCACCTGGCTAGTGGCCCCGCAAGGATTTGAACACTTTGACTTAAAGCATCGTCTTCAGGGAAGCAGCCAACAAACGCATTTTCCATCTGGGAGAAGGTGGTTTTCTGAACTGGGCTTGAGGCTGTCCCAAATTTTCCCTCTTGAGATGCAAGGAGGTTGCTGGCATCTTCAGGCAGGGTCAGGTGTAGAGGACGAGCAGGGAGGAGTAGGGAAGACAGCGGGAAAGGTTTGCTTGAATGCTGTCCTTCCAAGAAGTACAGAGAGTAAAATATCAGATCTGGAATGGTCCTTTGACTTTGCAGATAGGGAAAAATTGAGACACAGAAAAGGGAAGTAACTTGTTGAAGACCACACAACAAGTTAGTGGAAGAACCAAAATCAGAATCTACGTTGACAGACTCCCAGTCTAGAATGTTCCTCCCACAGTCCCAATAACAACAATAAAAGTAATATCCATATAATAAACACATATTAAGTACTTACTATCCACCAGAAACCATGCTAAGTATGTTATATGTATGTATTCAGTTATTCATCACAGTAGGATGAGATAGGTACTGTTATTATCCCCATTTTACAGCTGAGGAAACTATGGCACAGAGCGGTTAAGCAACTTGCCCAAGATGGCACAGCCAGGAAATGCTCTATCAACAGGAGGGGCTGTTGTCCTACCCCATTACCCTCTCAAGTCCATTAGTCCACAGCTGCCTGCCCCCCTACCCACCCCAACCCTCTTCCCAGAGAATCCAAATGGTCTTTTCCTGGCCCTGATCTCAAGGAGTTTGGGCTGAAATTCTGGGGAGGGTGTAGAAGGAAGCCCGGAAGACCCGCAGCAGGGGTTTTGCCCTTCTGAACGGAGAGCTTTCCGAGCGGCTGCAGTGGCTCCCATTCCTGAGAATTGCCGGTCACCCAGTGACCTCGTGGCTGCTGTCGACAGGATCTGAGACGCTCCGCTAGATGTGCAGCTGGGCACAGCTCTAGGACTTATCCGTAAGCCATGACTAATACCTTCACACCTGTCAAGAAAATTCCAGTTTGAATCAGGTGTCACCTTAGACGGAAAAGGCTTTTGTTTAATTTGGGTTATCTAGGTGGCAGTTTTGTTTTTTTTTAAACTTCACTTTACCCTTTTTTATAGCTATAGATAATCTTTCTTTCTGTAGACAGACCCAGACATGAAACTGTATTTATGGGTCAGGCTTTGCACACAGTCTCGCTCAGACAAGGAGGATGGAGCTGTAACTCACCGGGCGGTCGTAGCACCCTCATGTGCTCTGTTCTTTCTCCTCAAAGCTCGCTTCAGTGGAGGGTGGGTGAAGGTGACCCCCTCCAGAGGGGAATAGAAGACGACATTTCAGCCTGGCACAGAGAGAGCGAAAACAGAACAAGAAGGAGTAGTTTGGAGGCCGAGGATGGACGTGAGTGAGGCAGTTAATGACGTGTCACTGCCCTGGTGTTTGACCTGCCCAGCACAGGACACAGAAGCACATGGTTCTCTGGGCCTCGGCCTTAGGAGTCAGACACCTGAGCTCAAATTGTGTCTGATTCACTTAATAGCAACGAGACTCTGAGCAAGTTGTGTAACCTCTCTAAGCCTCAGTTTCCCCAGCTTCAAAATGGGAGTATTAACAACCCACCATGGGATTATTACAAAGATATAAAGGATGTAACTTGAACACAGTGCCTGTTGCACCAGGAGTGCTCAAAAATGTTAGGTGTTGTTTGCAAGACTGTACATGAACTTCGAAACATTGTGCTGAGTGAAAGAAGCCAGACACAAAGGAGTACATGATTTCATTGATATGAAGTTCTAGAACAAGCAAAAGTAATCTATGGTCAGGGAAATCACAACTGTGGTTGCCTCTGAGGTGGGAGATGGGGAGGAATTGACTAGGAAGGGATGCAAAGGATCTCCCTAGGATGATGGAATTGTTCTGTCTTGATACAGGTGTGCATGCATTTGTCAAAACTCATTGAACTATCATTTGGAATGTGGAATATCTTCGTGGCAAAATAAACAAACAAACAAACTCATTGAACTGCCCTCTTAAGATCTGTAAATATTAATGTATATAAATTATTATACCCCACTAAAAAATTACCAGTAAAAAACACAATTATTATTGTACTTGTGATAAAATGTGATCAACATTTTTTGTCCAATGTAACATCTTTTTTTTTTTTAATTTATAAAGATCAGGAATTTATTTCTTACAGTTCTAGAGGCTGAGAAGTTCAAGTTCAAGGCGCTAGCATTTGGTGTTTGGCGAGGGCCTTCTTGCTGCATCCTCCAGAGGGGAGGAATGCTGTGTCCTCACATGGCAGAAGGAATAAGGGCAAGAGAGCCCAGGGCTGCACAAAACCTCTTTTATAAGGGCCTTAATCCCATTCATGAAGGAGGAGCCACATGACCTAATCACCACCTAAAGGCCCCACCTCTTAATATCACACTGGCTGTTAAGTTTCAACACCTGAATTTTGGAGGGGACACATTCAAACCACAGCACACAGTGTGCTCAGAGAGTAGGGAACCTGAAGGGATAAACTAGCAGCGCTGTGTTGTCCTGGAGGCAATGTGGCACTTTGTGAGGCATGTGGATAAAGAATGCTCAGAGGTGTGTTTCAGAACAGTCACGTCAGAGCCCTGAGGGCTGATTGGAGAGGGAAGGACCGGGGTTCGTAATAGTCCGGGGAAAAGGTAGTGAAGGTCTGGACAGTGTTTTCCTGGTTTCCCGTGTGGCCGCCAAAGCCCTCCTCTGATCACCCAGGCATGTCCCTGGTACCTATCTAATCAAACTCACACTCAAATAACTAGAGCACAGCACAGCTTGAATTCTCAGACTTCCTACACTGGACTCCTAGATCCTAAAAGGGTGACCTGGTGCCTAATACAATGCCTGGAGCGTGGTCTATATACACAAATGTGTGCTTGAATGAGCATGAATGAGCGAATGGGTGAGGGAGTGAATGTCATGCATACACGCACAGGGAAGCATAGGTAAGAGGGACATCCTAAGAGTAAGGCGGCCCAGAGGTGCATTGCCGACCAAGTCAAGGCCCATAGTGTCTAGCATGTAGTAGGAACCTATTCCACATATGTGCACAAATACCACTTATATTATTCCTGGAATTGGTTCTATGTTTTGTTACCAATTAGAGATTAGAGAGCATGTCCCAACACCATCCATATTACTTTGAAGCAAATGAAATTCACTCCAAGGTGTCATCAGGCAAAGGCTCATACTTAATAAGTGAATAAATGGGTTCATTCATTTTTTTTTTTTTTTTAGAGACAGCATCTCACTCTGTCACCTAGGCTGGAGTGCATAGCTCACTGTAGCCTTAAACTCCTGGGCTCATGCAATCCTCTCGTCTCATCTTCCCGAGTAGCTGGGACTACTGGCATGCACCATCACACCCAGCTAATGTTTTTGTTTTTTCTAGAGACAAGGTCTTACTATGTTTCCCAGGCTCTCTCGAACTCCTGGCCTCATGTGATACTCTCGCCTCAACCTCCCAGAGTGCTGGGATTATAGACATGAGCCACTGCACCTAGTTCACTCTTTCTTAAAAGTGTCCCCAATTCTTTTTAAGATTCCTCCTCTTATCTATTTTATCCTTATAAAATATCCAATTTCCTAATGAGGAATCCTTCAGTGATGGAGATCAAACTAGATTAAACATAAAGATGGATTTATCGACTCTCTTAGCTGTAAAGTCCAGGAATAGTTTGGCTTCAGGAACAGCTGCATCCAGGGGCTCTGTCTCTCTCAGCCTGTTTTCCACCACACTGTCTTCATTCTCAGGGAGCTTAACACCACATGGTGGCCAGAGGGCTGCCAGCAGCTCCAGATTTACCAACTAATAGCTCAACAACCCTGAGCAGGAAGGGTGGGCCTCTTTGCTGATCGCTCCTACAAAATCTTAGGGTTGACTCTGATGAGTCCTCTTGGATGAAGAACAGGGAAAGGGTTCCCCAAAGAGACATCAAAAATGGTGTCCATTTCAGGAGGTGTTTTTGTTGCTGTTGCTGTTTGTTATCAAACCCTTCAACTAGGACAATTAAGTAAATTGATATAACTGAATTGAGAACCAACCCTAATAAATTAAATAATTGTCAAATCACCAGTGGTCTTTTTATATGAGGCAATACTTTAACTGTCCCCAGGCTAAGAAGACCTAAAGGACATTCATTTCTTATTGGCATCTCTGCCACCTTGTTTCTATTTTCTGATGTCTCTTTTCCAACTGTGCAGTATTCTCAGTTGTTTGGAGACCCTCATTTGGGGGGTGAACAGAACTTATTGCAGGTTTGACACCAGGTAGGTTTTACTTTCTTTTCTTCCTAAGACAAGGCACCTACTAAATACCCTAAGGATATTTTCACCCTTAAAAAGTCATTCTAGGTCCCATTCTGATGGTCTTCCTACTAGTCCCTGAGCATAGTTGCTTTTACCCCTGCTGACAAAAGTGACAAGTGTGATGAGCATGACAAATGTGACAATGCATGACCTCGGACTGCCATTGACCTCTTCTGTAAAATGGGATGATATTGCTTTTCCAGCCTGCATCATGGAGAGCGTAAGATCCAGAGAAGCTATTGCAAGTGAAAGTATTCTGAAAATCCCAGGTACTTAGAATAAAAAGTTACAAGAAAGAAACATGTAGACAGAGAGACTCTTGTCTGGCCTGTCAGCCCCCTGCAGGCTGTCAGGGTGGTTTCCTTAGCTATGACTCTGAAAGAGAAACTCTCTCCTTATACACCTCAACCCCAGCCTGAGCCGGGGGATGCTGATTTAACCCTGTCAGGAAGACGCTGTGCCCTCGAAAACCCTGTAGCCTCCCCATGTCCTCTGTCCAGCTCCTATGAGGTCCTTTAACATCTCTAAGACAAAATTTAAACTGTATGTTCCCTCTGACTCAGCAATTCCACTACAGAGAATCTTCCTTGCTAGCACACTCATTTGTGTACACCAAGATACACATAAAAGAGGGCTCATTGTACCACGTTTGTAACAGAAACGCCGCAAAATATCCAGGCATTCATCAGGAAGGAGATAGTTAAATACATTAGGGTGTATCTGGATTATGGAATGCTTGGGAATGAAGTAGGTCTAAATGGAGTAGTGTCCATGATATGTTTATTTTGTTCCACGAAAAAAACGGATAAGTTTCAGAACAAATCATTCATTTATTCATTCAACATTCAAATAAATATGATTGGCCACCAACTATATGTCAAGGCCTCTCCTGGGAATACAACAGTGAGCAAGACGGACTCAGTCTTTGTTCTCATGGGGCCATATTTGGTGTAAAAAATTTAGGTTCCACATTCTCAGAAAACGCTGGTTTGCAGCAACTACCCCCAGAGAGAGGGATTCAAGGAAGAGCATAGAGGCACGAAGAAAGGAGGAGGGTGGAGTTTTTATTCTTCCATTATACATTTCTGTGCTATTTGAATTGTTTTTACAATGAGTATTTATCATGTTGTAATATTTTTAAAACCAATAGAGGAAACAAAATAAATGAACTGCATGCACACGTGAGCGCACACCATCCACAAAGAGCCAGGCTGGGAGGAGATAGGCAGGAGGTAGGAAAGAGTTCATGTGAGAGAGAGATATTCCCACAAACCCCCAGGGCAGGCAGCTGAAAGGGAATTGCAGCTGGAGGGAGCAAGTTGCTGAGGTATCCCTGCCTCTGAGTGCTCCTATGCCAGGAGAGGGAAACCTTCACCGGGTTTCATCATCTTGTTCTATTCTCATCCTTGCTCCTTCCAGACACAGGACAGCCATGCCCCTTGTATAATACAGACAAGGGCAACCATGCCGGTTGTATAACACAGAGGTCGAGGGCTAGCTGTACCGCTCATGAGCTGTGGAACCCCAGGCAACTCCCTTCACCTCTCTGTGCCTCAGCTTTCTTGTCTATAGAATGGACATGATGACAATGACAGTTCTGGTGAGGCTTTAGTAAGTTAATACATGGAAATGGCTTAGAATAGTGCCCAGCACACAGCAAGAGTTCAGTAAATGTTAGTTATTCTAATAGTTGTTGTTGTTAGTACTGACTCCTACCAGAATGATCCTATAATACAAGAAGTAGAACAAACTTTCTGGCTGTTTCCACTGGGTCCCAGTAGCTTTGCAATATGATTATTACCCACAGTAAATCTGCCCTCTGATTTGGGCACCTCAGACCTAGACAGCCTTGGAGATCTCACAGCCCAATCTCCCACTTTAAAGATGGGACAACTGTGGCCCAGAGAGGCCCAAACATGAGCTCCTGCAACTCCCTGGGGATATAGAATGGGGAAGGTGCATGCGGATGGATTCACCCTCTGCCCCTGTGTTGAAGGGCGTGTCTGTAGAAAGGAGAGCTCTGAGGATGTACTTAATTTGATTTCTGCATCAAAGCAGCCTTGCTAGGACAGGTGAGTTTTAAACACCATACTGTGTAGTATAAAAATGATGCTATTAAAATTTCCCTTTGATTTAGTATATTCTCTTGTGGATATGGCTAAATGCAAATTTCTTGCTGTGACATGTATTTTCATCATGTGCCACGCATTTTTTTTAGCTTTTTATTTGGAAACAATTTTAGACTTAGGAGTTGCAAAGCTAACAGCGTTTCCACCTATCTTTCACCCGGCATCCCCTAACATTAACGTCTTACATAACCGTAGTACAGTAACCAAAACTAAGATATTAGCACTGATGCAATGCTATTAACTAAACTACAGACTTTACTTGGATTTCCTTTTTCTGTTTGAGGATCCAATCCAGGACACCACACGGCGTGTAGTCATTGTGTCTCCTTAATCGTCTCTATCTGCACACCACAGAGATCGGCCTCCCGGGACACAGGGCAGGGCAGAGAAAGACAGAGAGTGGGTCCCCAAGGAAAAAGGGCTCATCACTCAACCTAAACTGTGCCCACCATCCCCGAGCCTGTCATTTCACCCTGCTGCCCCCACCCCATCATACATTTACCACAATCTGAAATGGTCTTGTTTATTTAGTGCCTGGTATTGTCTGCTCCCCTCAGTGTAATGTGATTTCCATGGTGAGGAACCTAGACCATCTCTTATCTACCACTATATTCATAGTCCCTGGCACATAGTAGCTGTTCAATAAATATTTGTTCATGAATAAATAAATGAATCAATCAATGTTCAGAGGCGAAACCCTATGTAGAGCTTATGGAACCCAGAGCAGGTTTTTCTCCCATTAGAATGCTTCTTGTGGCTGGGATGATTTGTGCCATTCCAGACTCAGTATTTCTCCCACCAGCCTCATGCCAGCACCTCTGAGCCCTCCAGCACTTCCCCTCATATCCCTCCATCAGCCTGGCTGAGCTGACTCCTGGCACCGCAGTGATGCTCATGTGCTGGTACTTCTGCCATCTCTCTCAAACTCCCATCCCTGAGGCCTGGCCACACCTCTCTGGCATCAGCAGGTCTTCCTACCCCCGTTGTTCCTCCTCACAGGCACGTGCACATTGTTTCCCATGGCTCACTTATTTCTCCAGACCTGTGCTGTCCCATGTAGTAGCTGCTAGCCACATGTGGCTACTAAGCACTTGAACTGTGGCCAGTCCAAGTTGAGGTATGCTGTGAGTGCAAAGCACACAGGGAATTGCAAAGAGTCAGTGGGAAAAAAAGAAGGTAAAATCTTGATTATATGCTGAATGATAACATTTTGGATATATTGGGTTCAATAAAAGACATTATTAAAATTAATTTCACCTGTTTTTACTTTGTAAAGATAGCTACTAGAAAACTTAAAATTACATATGTGGCTCACCTTGTATTTCTATTGGACAGCTCTGCTGTAGACAAAATATCTCCATGAGCATCTATTTCATTTTATCCCAGAACCTGGGACTGAGCATTTAGTAGATGCTCAATAAATATGTGTCGAATAAAGGAATGTTTCCTACTTGAGATATTTTCCCCAGGGAGGTCATGTCCTCCTGGAGCACAAAGCAGGGACCCTTCTCTCTGTCCCCCAGGCTAAGCATAGAGGGAGAGCTGCATAAGGCGTGTTTTCACTGAATGAAGGTAACTTAGGAGGTTGAAACCTTACTGAAGCTCCAGAAATGAAACCTGGTGGGGCCTGATGTGGGAAGCAGGAAGTAAAGTCAGAGGACTGGACTGGAGAATAAGTGTTCTTACCTTTCTAATAAGAATAACCCACTCGGGAGTCTTTAGAAGAACACAGGACGCTTACAGAAGAAGCATAGGACCCTGGTGACCTGTTTTGCTTAGCCAGGGAGGTTGCTATGTACCAACTTCCTTGACAGGAAGCTGCTAGGATCTGCTGGCTCTGCACATTTTTACCTGACAAAGGGGGAAAATATGGAAAATATGCCACTTTTTCTGCTACAGGAGGCTGTGAAAGGCAGAAATATCTACCTCTCCCCAGAGACAGAGCTTGAACCAGACAGTGTCCTGTCATGAGCTCTTTAGGACTGTTATTTCATAAATCCTTTCAATGCCTCTGTGAGGCAGGTTATTACCAGCTCTGCTTTACTGATGAGAAAAATGAAGCTCAGAGAGGTGAAGTTACGTAGCAACAGTCTCAGAGAGATGGTGGCAGAGCCAGCATCAGAACATAGTTTTCTTGACACTTAATACACTGTACTGTCAATTGTACCGCACTGCCTCCATCCCTAAAATGAAAGAGGAGGAGAGAGAAAGGGAGAGAGAGGGAGAAAGGGAGGGAGAGAGACAGAGAGAGAGAGAGTGTGAGAGAGACAGAGAGAAGCAGAGGGGGAGAGAAAGAAGGGGAGGGAGAGAAGGAGAGAGAGGCAGAGAGAAAGGAATAGTTTTGGTGTCCGTAATTAGTTTGTTCATGTACTTTCTTGATGGTAGAATTTTTCAAATCAGTGTAGGTGGGCTCTTTTTAAGAGCACAGCTACGTGACAAAAATCTAGCTGTAGAATTCTAGAATCCCAACACCCATAGCTGCCTGTCTCTCTGTCCAACCACTGGCTTTCTGAATCCCCAAGGCCAATATTTCCCAGTTCCATGTATGCCTCCTCCCTGTGTGAGATGGAGATGCTGTGAATCTTCAAGTCACACACACATAAAAACTCCACCTACTAGCTGTTTGACCTTGGGCAGGTAGAGCACCTGTATCACTCAGTTATTGCCTAGGCCCCAGATTAAAGGGTAATTGGCCACCAGGGCATGTTCTTCTCATGTTGATGTCTGAAGCACAAGTGTGTAATACCAATCATTCAAGCATATGTCAAGATTCTGATTTTAGGCCCATCTACTAATATCTGATTGGCCAAAATAAGTCGCATGTCCCTGCCCAAAGTCAAAGCGTGGGAAGCTTCACTCCTCCCATGGAGATTGAATGAAGTAGGTAGGAGGCAATATTTTTTTAGAATAATCTAATCTGCCATGTTCCTTCACCAATCTGGGCCTCAATGACTATGGGTTTCAATGACTATTCAGTCAAGGAACAGAAACACACATCACGCTTAAAAGATAGTCCTGAATATGTTCTTTATTTGTGAAATAATGATATAGCAGATATCCTTTACATTCCAGTTCATCCTTTCCTTGATTTGAGTATTCCACAGGTCAAACCTTATCTCTGAAACTGAACAACTACATTTGATCTGATGCAATCCCATATATATATCCTATTTCTCATTATCAAGCTGGTAACATTTCCACTGCGTCACTACAGAAACTTACCCATAGCAGTGGGAGCAGGTTTTTCTCCAATTGTTTTTCTCCTGCATGAATTATTAATGACAAAGGCTGTCCTTAAAAATCTACTCACTTTTCTGTGGCCTTCCCAGATTTTAGAGCTTGCTAGTTTTCTAAGAGGATTGCATGAAAGTTTGCTGCATTTAAGGGCAAATGAATCGGGTGTGTTTATCAACCAAGAAATTGTAAATATTTAGTCACCAGTTATGCACAAGGCACTGTGGCAGGAAAGTGAAAACAGATTGAGGAATGAGAGACACCCTCTCCTCACAAGTTGCTCAGAATCTGGTTGGAAAGTTGAGATACTCACCCATACTGACATAGACTAGCCATTTCACTGAAAATATCACCTTAAATTCCACAGCTGAGTTCGTGGAATAGCATATTTTTGAACATGGTTCTCAAACTTGACCTCTGTAGCTTGGATCTCAGGAGCAAATTTGAAATGTCCATTTTCTGAAATGATGGCTTTTAAATCTCTGATCAACAATGCTTAGGCCTCTCTGGCATCCCTTCCAGCTGGATTTCTAATCTCATAAAGAATAATTTTATCAATTTATGGGAGAAGACTAATTTTGTTTGATAAAAGAAAAATGGAGACACTAGATGGTACACACTCATCTTGCTTTCAGTTTATGTTTCATTACGAATTTCCATTGCATCTGACTCTCGCACGTTAACAAATCTTTGGATACATCATTTTGGAGTTAAGATGATGATTTGCCTGCAAATTTGACAAAAAATTCAGTAATGCTGGAGATCCATCATACAGATTTAATTTGCTACTGCTGTGATCATTTTCAGTAAAATGATCCAATTATACTCCACATAGCTTGTTATTAGGTTCCCTCCCTCAGCCAGCTGGAAGAGGGAAAATAGTGTCGTGTTATTAGTAAATAGCTAAAGTTTGCTTTGTACAACTCAAAGTCTGATTCCGATAATGAATTCTGAGGATATCAAGCTCCAAGTCCTGTAATCACTTATGTACTCAACAAATACAGGTTAAACCCCTACACTATGCAAGACACTGTGCTAGGTATGAAGAGGAGGAGGAGTTACACCAAGGGTGTAAAGCAGGAGGCTCTCAGACCAGGATAATGGCATAAATGACCAAGGTGAGCACAAGGAGGCTTGGCAAACAGGAGGCTGCATGCCCCGCCTACACACGTCCGGCCACCTGTTACCTGGTGCAAAGGTATGACTGGTGTAGCCAGATCATCTGAATTTTTTTTTTTTGTAGAGACGGGGTCTCACTCTTGCTCAGGCTCGTCTTGAATTCCTCAGCTCAAGCAATCCTCCTGCCTTGGCCTCCCAGAGCGCTAGGATTACAGGCATGAGCCAAGGCGCCCGGCCCAGATAATCTGAATTTTTAAAAGAAGCCAGAAACTTGGGCATTTGGTGACGTCTTCTGATCTGAAGAACCTGTCTATTGGCCTATGGGCTGCTAATTGGGACCCTTGTAGAAGACAGGAAGCTTATAGTTTAGCAGAGGAGGCAAGAGTGGACACAGGCCACTTTGACACAGAACAGAGTGAGATTAGTGGTATGATAGATTTGTCCCCAGAGTAGAGAAGCAAGAAGGAGGGAAAGAGCCCTCCAACCACAGGTCTCAGCAAGGGTCTTCTCATGTGAGACATCGAGGTCCCAGGCGCACTTTCCTTTGAAGACCCCACCCCAAGACACAGTAATCATTTTTAAATGCATACAGTCCCCATATTAAATATAATATTTTGTTGTCAAAAATGTTTTTATGTTTTAAAAACAGTATTATTTTGATTTTGCAGTTTTCATATTTTAGAGTTGATTATTTCTACCTCCCTCACTGCAGGTCTCAAACATCGTCACGGGCTCCTGAAAACCCCATGGGCCCGGAGGATAAAATACTTTTGAAGTTGGGAATGGTGTCATAGATCTTGATGAAGAAGGGTATTTCCCCCAGCAGAGGGGAGCAGAAGGGCTTTCCAGAAAGAGGAAACAGTGGAGAAGGCTCAGGAGCAGTCTGGAAAAGATAAAGTATTCAGCCCTTGCCAGAGGCAGGTTAGAGAGAGGTCTAGAAAGGTAGGTAGTAAACAAATTTTGGAAACTGGATGTGGAGTTTAGACTTTATTCTCCAGGCCATGAGGAGCCACTGTGGGTCTCTGAGAGAAGCTTGACCTGTGCGGAATACTACAGGCTATCGGTGGGGCTGGCCTGGAAAAGCTTCAAGGAGGTGAATCTAAAACTTGGCTTTGAAAACCAAACCTCAGGACTGAGCTTGGTGCAGAACCCACATACTATCTGCACTGATTCTGCTCCCCTTTTTCTGGCCACATTGCTCTTCGAGGCTCCTCACTTCCTTGCCTCCAAGCTCTCTGGAACCACGGTCTACTCCTTCCGCCTGGTCTTCAACGATCCTGGTGCTGTACTTGCTCTGTCTGGCCTTCTCAGTCCACACTTCATCCATCATTACATTTGCTCTCCCCAAACACACTTCCAGATAATTCACACTATAGCTTCTCTTTCTGCCATAAACAGGAATTATTACATAGAACTTTGATGCTGAAAAAGACATTACAGGCCAACCACCCTGCATTTTCCTTAAGTTTACCGAAAAGGAAACTGGCTTAGAGAGGAAGAATGACTTGCCTAAGGTCACCAAAAGTAGCCAGATTTGGGACAAGAATCCGTGTCATCTGGTTCAGGATAATTCTGCTTCTCTGCACTACACCACCTCCTGTGGGTGTAACCTGAAGACTAAATGGACAACTATGCAAAAATATGAGCATTCAGACACCAAAAAGAGACACAACTGTTCCTGAATTAAGATTGGTGTCCTTGGGAGCAACCTAGAAATACTTTTGGGCATGGGACCCCAGGGTTTGAGGCCAGACCAAGTTGTCATGGAGGCAATTAGACTCACCCATAGAATGCATTCCCCGTGGATTCTCCAAGTCAGTCTTTGCTTTACTTTCTCTTTTCAACATTTTCAAATAAGAGTGAATGAAATAAATTTGGGGGCTGGCAAGCCACCCTTTTTCTGATCCTCTGAGATGAACTGTCTGACTTGGAAATAACCATTTTTTTAAGGCTTTTAAAAAGTTTATCTTTAGAAAAACAGTGATGTCAAAGACAGCCATGAGCGTCCTAGTCTTCTAACCTGTTTCCCCCACCATTTTAATGGAGAGGGCTTCCCAGGCATCATGAATTTTGCATGAAATTCTCTTTTCTCTTTAAAGGGATTTAGTGCCGAAACCATCCATGGCAGTCTGTTAACGTTAATAGAACTCACAGTGATATGTTGTGTTGTGGGGGTACCGGGAGTGGGCAAAACAGCCATAAAATCAATCCTACATGGACCTGTATCCTTTACACTTCTGGCACTGTCTTCTGCAACAGTGGTCCCCAACCTTTTTGGCACCAGGGACCGGTCTCATGGAAGACAATTTTTCTTCGCTCACCTCCTGCTAAGTCCGCCTTTCCCCCCCCCCCCATTTTCCTAAGTTTCACAGAAAACAATTTTTCCATGGGGGGTTGGGGACCGCAGTTCTGGAGGGCTATCGTATCCCTTCCTGAAGATCTCCAGGAGGGGAAACACCACACCATGACTCTGTGGCCTCACCTGACGTTTTGACATTAGATTCTGATTCTCCTAACACAACTACAATCCCTTCGACATTCATTTAATCTCTTCCTTTTTCAGTTCAGTTCCTAAAACATGGAAATCACTGCTCTACTTTGTTCATCTCTTTCCTATTCTTGAAGACATCACTGTTTCTGTTGCCGCCAGCACGAAGGGTGCAGGGTGATAAAGGCAGCTTGCAGGGAAGGTTTCCTTGGACTCAGGGCCCCAGATTCTCACCCTGAGGTGGACTTCAGGTGGGCCCCCTTGGAGAAGTGGGTAGCTCACTTCTCTGCTGCCTCTTCAGTTTTTGGGGGATGCCAGTGAACCTACTGCAAGCAAAATGAGAGTTCTTCCCATGTTTGAATCTGTGCTTACAGTCCCTAATTAAATAATAACTTTCACAGCACTCTGCTGCTCCAAGCCTGAATGGCATTTCCATTACCTCCTCTACTGAAGTCAAAATTACAGGCCTGTCATTCTTGGGTTTTCTCAAAAATGCAAGCATTATTATACCTACACTCACCCATTAGTAACTTCTCTTTGTAGTGGGTGTTTAAATGTCTTATAATGACACTACTATCTCTCCAACTTTCCATCTCTCGCAGAATATTAACGAATTCCACCTTGTTCTAGAGTTTCCCATCTAGTTTGTCTTCTAATTTCTTGATGTAACACAAATTTGATTTTATAAAGTTCTTTTTTCTTTCTCTTTGGGAAAGGAAAAGAAAACTATCTTTCTTTTGCAGAGTTACCGTTCTTCTTGGAAGGGTGAGAAAGTGGTGGACGAGGAATCACCTTTTAGGTTTCAAATTGTCTTTGAGTAGAAGTGGTTCTTCAGTGGCAGACAGATTGTGTTTCTCTTTCTGGGGTATTTAATCATTTTTTGTCACTAGCTCACACTTTGATGACAACACTTATATTCTGTGTGCTTTCTATGTATTGACTGTTTTAACCTTCACAATATCCCTATGAGGTAGGTTCTGTTATTGTTACCATTTTACAGATGAGGAAACTGAGAAAAAGAAGTTAATGAACTTTCTCAAGTACTAACTCTCACACAGTTAGCAAGTGTCAGATGCAGATTGGACCCAAGCGGTGAGACTCCAGAGTCCACATATCTGTCAGGGTTTTCTGAGTTACAAGCAACAGAAGCTCAACTCAAAATAGCTAGGCAAAAAGGAGGAGTTTGTTTCCTTATGGAACCAGTCCTTGGAAAGAACAGGAAAGCTCTCTGAGACAACCGAGGCTGGGAACTTGAGCGCCCTCAGGACTCTTTATCTCTGATCTCTGGGTATTTCCACACTTCCCGTAGGCTGACTTCCACATGACTGATGTCAGGGCCACCAATTATTCCTTAGCTGACACCCTCTCCACTTCACAATGAAAAGAAGACTCCTGCTCCCAAGCTCCAATTAAAAAAGAAAAGAAAGAAATAGGAAAGGATTGGCCAACTTGGGTCACATGCCCAGGGGCTAGATCAAAAACTGTGGTCCTTATCCCAGGAGGATGAGGTACTAGGATTGGTTCAGCCTGGGTTAAATGCCCATCCTTGAATAAGTTATTGTGGAGGGGGAGATAAAGTAGTCTCTGGTAAATCACATTTTAGAGTCATGAAATAAGAAAAAGATGGGGGGATAGCACAGCTTTGCCACTGGAGTAATTACTGCAAGCTGAACAGCAACCCTAAAGAAATATAAAACTCAGAAAAATATAAGGGACAATGTAATTATTGTTCCTGAAACAGATAAACAGGTCCACGGATTGGGCAACACCAGAACTGCAGGCCATGGTCAGCTGGAGCTGAGGACTAGGTTCCCCCTTTAAGTGGGGGGAGGACAGGCTGCTTTGCCAAAGTCCCCATCAGACCTGCTTTGCTCATTTATATTCCTGCCCGGCCCCTGCAGGCATCTGAGTTTGGGTCCTATGGCTTAGTGCATCACTAAATAGCACATTCAATCACTGGGATGACCAACTAGGGCATCTGTTTCTTCCATCATATTCGGCTCACAGCCAACGAAGAAGGTTAATGCTCTGAAGATAAAAGAGCCAAGGCGAAGGATCCAGCAGTTAAATAGAGAGTGTTCTTGACAGAATGGTTTATGGCATTTGACAGAATTTTTCAAGGCACCGAGAAACAAGTTTGACAGCGTGTTTTAAGCAGAGATGTGTATATGACACTTGCAAAGTCGATCACCGTCAGCCTTTGTGTGGGGTGGGAGTGGGGAGGGCAGGAGGGGACCTCGTTTCTCTGTCCTTCCTTTCTTTCCACCCAGAGCCTCAGTCCGCCCTCTTTAGATGGTTGTATGAAGGAGGCAAACCCATTCCCCCCTTGTTCCCACTAATTTCCAGCCGTTCCCTTTGTTATAATGTCCAGTAGCTCCTGGAAAGCCTTAGGCCTCAGGGCATCACGTGACACCAAGTTTTTCAAACTGTGGCCCCAGAGATTCTTTGCTTCATGAGCCAGGAGATGTTTCCTGGCAAGATGAGATGCCTGTGGAAAGCTTTCTAGAACTCAGAGAAAGGATTGTGTTTCCCCTGAGGGGCTGGACAGGGTGGGCTGGTAGTGCAAACACAGGATGAAAGTTTTGTGCTTCACATTCAGTCTTCGTTTTTCTCCACCTCTGAAGCTGCAGAACACAAAGAGCCACCGTGGGAGGAGAGGGCGGTGACCCCGAGCCAGGAAGCGGAAGGCGAGGGAGAAGGGGCGATCGATGAGGCACGGATGGCTTGCTCTATCCCCGTTCCACTGAGTGCCCGTGAGAGATGAGCCTCTTGCTTCTTTTTACAGGATTACTGGTTCCATTATCGTATTTGGGGTGGACTGCAACCTTGGCTGCCAGCGCCTGTCTGCCTCCTTCTGCGGTCCCTTTCGGAATAACGACCCGTACTTATGCAGTGGATTTGGTCTTCCTCACTGCTTTGCTGCCCCTCTGGGCACTGTTGTTCTCCCTGTGACTTGTGTAATCATCCCGCTATCATTCTAAATGACTTGGGTGTTTATTTGTATGTTTTCCCCTCATTTTGTTTGAGAAGAGAACAGCTTGTTGCTCCCTGGTTGCATCCCTACAAAATCTCAGCTTCAGCTCAGATTTAGACTAAGATCATCTTGTCCAACCCCTCATTTTGCTGATGTTTTTAAGGCAAAAAATACTACCATTATTACATCCAACTGTTGGCCAAGAGTAAGTGAGGATGGGTTTTAACATTCATTTTTTCTTAATTTATGTAATCTGTGCTTGAGCTCATCCTTAACAAGTGATTATGTCACACCAGATTAATCCATCCATCTACCATCCATCCATCCATCTATCCATTCATCCGTTCATCTATCCATCCATCCATCCATTCACCCATTTCATTCATTCAACATTTTGTTGAGTGACTACTATGTACCACTCACAAACAGATTTCTTGCTCTTCCCAGTCACAAGTAATATCTATTTAGGTAAAAACATCAGATTAAAAAAACATCTTTTTGACATTTTCATTCATCCCAGTGGCCATATGGAATCAGCTGCACCATAAAACATAGCTACTCTGCAGAAATCAGTTTTTAAAACAACCAAAGAAACAATTTGATTATGCAATCATTAAGTGTGTGCCTGGGCTCAATCAGATTTTTCTGAAGAGTATTATTTCCAAATGTTTAAAAGTAATTTTTAGTTGTGGAGGTAAAGTATAACTATATTTCTTAAAAATGAACAAAAGAAAGAAAGGGGAGATAGGAAAGGGGGGTGAGAACATTACAGATGTCCCTTTGCTAAAGTCCCTTTGCTCCCTGTGCCTAATGTTGGTCCCCTCCCTTCTCCCTAAGGCTATATTGTTATGAGGTAAGATTTTCAGACCTTTTTATATCCATTTATACACAGGTATACAGTATGATACAATTTATATTAAAATACACACAAAATAATGTCACGTATTTCTCCATGGACAAATATGTGTGTGTATATTTCCTGATTTTTTTATGGCAAGCAATTTCCAAGGTTTCCCATGGTTTCAGTAGAAATGGACAGGGCATGTAGGTCATTTGCTTTTTGACATAAATTTAAAGTCCCTGGTCAAACATCAGTGCTTTTGTGGCAGCGATGTCTGGGCTTGGGACAGAATGATGGCATAAATTTGGAGAAATGTAATTTTCCCAGATCAATTAAAATTTAAAACTGCCCACTTTTACAGAGGGTACTGCATTATCAAATCTCCCCAGTGTTTTTCCTTAGTAGGGACTTGGAATTAGGAAAAGTAGTATATCACCACCCTGATTTCCACAGGCCTAACCTTTTCTCAATAACCCGCTTGCACTTAGCTCACTCTCCCTGAACTGAGAGCAGGAAAATTGCCACCCAGGGAAAAATAACTTGAACAAGAGAGAGTCTTAAAGCATGGGGCTGTCACTATATCAAGCCCAAACTGGAGGTGGTCAAGACATAAAATCAGGGCCTTAAGTCACAATGCTAAGCTTGCTGTCACTCTGACAGGAATCTTTTAGCTCTTACTTCACATCATTAATTCATTGTCTATTCTCTTTTTGCTTCACTCTGGTAGTACTGATCATAATAAATTCATTTGCTTTGAACAGAGAGTTCATTCTTCTTCCTCTGCCCCAACTTTATCACCAGCTCTGCACCCCACCATGGATTAAGAAAGCCTGGATGTCATACTTTAGCAATGACTCAGCCATATATTAACATATGAAAAAATTTCCAAATTGAAAGTCAGCTTAAAAAATATGTGTCTGAGTTATATACCAGCAGGATTTATAAATATATTCAAATAAGCTATGTAAACGTGAATAATCATGTATGTTACCTTAAGAATCCATGTTAAATTATTCATCCCTACAGCAGATTTTCCAATTAACCCAGAGTTTTCTTCTTTAGAATGATTTTCTTGAGAGTAATGATTGTATTTTTTAATAGTTTGTGTTTATTATATAGAATTTAAGCAATGCCAAATCTATAAGGAAGGAATTAAAAGAATTACCCTAAATCTAAACCCCAGAAATAACTATCATTAAAATAATGTGAATATTTAAAAAGTTACAACAATATCATTCCAAACACCTTTTTCTTTTGCATATATACAAATAGGAGGCCAGATGAATCAACTAAAATATATTTCCATGAAGTAGATAATACATGGTACTTTTAAATGCAAATTTAATTTAATTTTACTTGACTTTAGTAGGAAAGATTGACATTAAACTGAAAAATTTTATGACTTTCAAGTAAAAGTTTCTGTACTGCCAGAGGTATTAATTCCTAAAAGAGCTCTCTTAGATTAAAATAATAACTATAATGAAAACTCAAAAAGGTAGAAGTAATTTTTTTAGCTATATATATCAATTTTAAATAATATTTATAAACTGCATTTTATGGAAGCTATGGAAATTAGCATTACCCTCCCCATATTTTTGTTAGTTTTTTTTTTAATTTTCAAGGTTTATGAAACTTGTAAGCTATTCTGTAATTATAATTTCCAATTTATTTAGTCCTGGTTTATATTTGAGTGACTCCAGTGCTCAGAACCTGCCCTTTTCCCATGGCTTCTCCACCCTAAGTTCTTTATTTTAACTCCTCTCTTAATTGGTTGTATTTTATTGTTGGGTGTTCTTTTCAAAAGAACCCTGATTTTTTTTCCATAGATCTTGCCTGTTGAGGGTCTCTGCTGCTGTTACACCTGAACGACATCTCGTTGGAGCATAATAGATCAGGAAGGTGTGTTATGTACAGGCCCTGCGAGCTGAAGACAGAGATGCTGACAGCATCTAACTCAGCCTGCTGGGTCACAGGGGTCCAAATGCAGCCACACTTAGGAGAAGAAGGGGGAGGAGGAGGAAGAAGAGGAGGAGGAGGCAGGAAATGTGTTAGGGTGGGGGGTGATGTTGCAGGAGGAAAAGGTCCCCTGGTCCTTTGTGGGTGCTGAGGAAAGGCCGCCCATCAGAGGGCCAACCCCACACTCATCCCAGTCTCGGATCAGCTGCACATGGAACCCAAAGGAGGAGGACAAAATCCCCCACGAAATTGCAGAGGCCAGGACATGAGCAAAAACCACCCTGCCAGGGAACTAAGGAGGAAACCCTCCCGCCTGAAAGCCAAACCCTCTGAGGAACAAAGCAGGGTGAACGCAACTAAGCAGAGTAAAAGCCAATGGAAAGGGGCAGTGAGGATGGGAGGAAATGGCAAGCCGATGATCAGGCACAGCTGGTCCTTTCAGAGCAGGCTTAACATCTCTCCGCTACAGGACATGCTCCACACCTGCTTCCTCATTCAGTCCTCACAGCCACTCTGCGCGGTTGACAGGACTAGCCCCATTTCCCAGAAGAGGGCGCCAAGCTGGGAGAAGGCAGGGCTGGTGGTACCTGCTAATCCAGGGGGACTTTTCTACGTGATGCTGCCTCTATTATATTCAAAAGACAATATAAAAAGACAAACAGGATAAAGCTAGGAGAGTTTAGATACCTTCCATTGTGTGTTTCTTTTGGTGGCTTTTTCCAAGGTGGAGGCTGGGGCCAGCTGTGTAGTGGACACCCATCATCTCTGGCTACCTGGCCTCCATCCCTTTCCCGATAACCTGCCACTTTCCTATTGGGGAATTACCTCCTGCCCCTCCTCACTGGGGATAGTCTTGGTGCAAAGTAATTTCAGAGGATTGCCTTTTACTACAGAGATTAAGGGAGCCAAACCCATCCCAGGACAGCTGGGAGAGGTGCTCTCTCCCCAGACTTTGAATCTTGAGAAAGTGCTCAAAGCAAAAATATAAATGGTTGCAGGTCATTCGTCATGGCAATGGTGGAGGTGGTCATGGCCATGATATTTCACTTGACATAGAACATCTGTTAGATCTTTCCTATAAATCTCCATTTGTATAAAGAGGCCAAAGTTGCTTTCTGTTGCATGCAGCCCAGAACCCTAACTGACGCAAAGCGTTGACAGACTTATAATCTTTCCAAAGCTCTAGTCCTGCACTTAGTCACAAAACCCCTAAATAGACAGCCAACGAATTGGAAAGGGAGCAGAGAGGAATAGGTCCTCCTTGGGTCATGCAGCTACAGGTGAGCAGATCCTAAATATGGCAGATGTTCAGTAGTCATTGTTGAATCACAGTGAGAAGCTCTTGGAGCCTCCAGGATGGTGGATTGGTGGCTGCTATAATTTGAATGTATGTGTCCTTCCAAAATTCTTGTTGGAACTTAAATCCCAAGGTGATGGTAACAAGAGGTAGAGCCTTTGGGGGGTGATTAGTCCAGGAGGCTCCACCCTCACGAATAGGATTAATGCCCTCATAAAAGAGGCTTCAGAGAGCTGCCTGGCCCTAGCATCCCTTCTGCCATGTGTGGACACAGGGTTCGTCTTCTCTGGAGGACACAGCAGCAGGGCGCCGTCTTGGAAGCAGAGAGGAGCCCTCACCAAACACTGAACCTGCTGGCACCTCGATCTTGGGCTTTCCTACCTTCAGAACTGTGAGAAATAAATTTCTGTTATTTATAAATTACCCAACCTATGGTATTTTGTTACAGCAACAGGAACAGACTAAGACAGTGGCCAAGCAGAGGAGTTCCTGTCCCAAGGGAGACGTGGGGTCTAAAGGCTGCATTAAGCTGGGGTTGCCTGAGGGAAAAGACATAGGCTTTGTATAGGAATATTCCTGAGATGCCTCTTTATCACATAGCTTGTTCAAGATGTCATTTCCTCCTGCAGAAAGTTCCCTGTACCAGCAGAGTGGCAGGCGTCATGCAGAAAGGCTACCCTCTAATTCTCATTTCTGTGTGGGGCAAGGAGAGCCTGTCCAGGAAATGTCTGAGTCAAGTCTGAAGCCCTCCCTCTCGGACTCTGCACAGGGCAGAGCATCCAGTCCTGGGGCTGCTATCACCATGCCTCTTCCGCTTTCCAGGGGAGCTTTGTCTCCAGAGCACTCACTGGAGCGCCCCAGAGCCCACTTCTTGCCACAGAGTCGCTGTCCCCTGCCCCGGGTGAAGGCTGGCTGCCCCCATGCTGTGCATTCTCTACTCCTCCCTCTTTTTCCTCCTCTTGCAGCACGAGAAAGGAGCACAGTTGCTTTCTGGGGAAGGTGGTGTTAAATGAAAGAGTCTGGCAAAAACCAAAAAGCTTCTACTTTTCTTAATTCATTCCCTCCTTCTTAAGAAGGCTGCTTGCAAAACAGAGATGAGAAAAGCACAATGGATTAGGGCCACAGCAATAGAAGAAGCAAATCCTTCCCTCTGGCCCATTGGAGTGGGCCAGAATGCTGCCAGGCAAGACACTCATTTATGGGTCCCTCTGTTTTCCATCTTTCCTTCCCGGAATGGAAGTTCCGTGGGGGCAGAGACTGTGTTTGCTCTTGTCACTGCCACGTCTCCAGGGCCTAGGGATGTCCCTGACACTGGGGGGCTCAGTAACTGGGGTGGAAAGGAAGGAGGGAGGGGCGGGCCTTCCTTTTCCAGTATCTGGAATAAAACGTGGAACATGGAGGGGGGGCCTTAGTGATGTGCTCCGGTGGCCTCATTTCATGGTGGAGATGCTCCTCCCCACTCACTGTGGCACCCAGCAAGTTAGCAATAGACATGGGACTCAAACTTGAGACTCCCAGACAATTCTGTCTAGATCACAGAAGTAAAATTGCCCCCCAATTATTAACCTTTCAGGGGACTTTAGAAATACAGAGTATTGTTTAGGTGCAGCTTTTAAGAGGGACTCAATAAATATTTTTTGAATGAAATAATGTTGGGAGAATTACTTTGACAACTCAGATGAGCTGAAAGAGAACGACAAAGGAGTCTGGAAGCCATGTCATTTCAAGAACTGCCTGAACACACAGGAAGTTGGGAGAAGTGAGAGCAAAGGGCCACAGTGCCACTATCTTTACATGTATATCACCCCGCCCCCCACACAGTCAGCATAGAGTGGGCACACCATACGTATTTGTTGAGTGAGTGCATTAAATGCTTTGCTTGGAGAAGAGAGGCCTGACAATACACGCTGCTTCAGGAAGAACAAGGACAGCTGACAGGTAGGAAAGTTTCGAAGAGCTGGCTGTCTCTGGGGGAAGCGGGAGGTATCTGTCAGAGCTGCAGGAGAAGAGCACTTCTCGTACCTTAACTTGCTCCTGAATCACCTGGAGATCTGATTAAAAGGCAGATTCTAATTCCTTAGGTTTGGGGTGGAGCTGAGATTCTTCATTGCCAAGGGGCTTCCAGGCAGCACCAATTCTGCCTTTCATGGACTACCCCTTTGCGTCAATAATCATTTTGGATCTCTTCCATTCCTAAGAGTCCTTACGTGCTGAGCCTCCCATAAAAAAGACAAAGTTGAGAAATATGGCAGGGTGTGATTTCCAGATGTAGGGGAGTGATAAATGGCTTCCCTTCACCCTTCTATGTTCTTTGACTAGGCTGCAAATTAAGTGGACATAAGACAGATTAACAGGAGGAAAACCATTTTAAATATCTATGAAATGTGAGACTCCAAGAAGGGTCAGTTGACTGAAGCTTATACAGCATCCTGAGCTACAGAAAGGAATAGGGGCTTGAGGTTTTTGGGGATGGTGGTGACACAAGTGATGCGAGGGTGAGGGGAGGAAGTGTACAGTGAATAAAAGCTGTCTTTTTGTGCAGATAAGGGTTCTCTTAGGTAATAAAAGTTGTCTCAGAGCAGCCCTCAGAAAAATAGGTGGCAGTCTGCTTGGGTGCAGTGTCAACTTCCATTCTCACCTCCCGTGGTCCAAGTTAATCTTCGCTGATTGACAAGATTTCCAGAGAGGGGATTCATGACAATTGAGTTCCTTTTGGAGGATCTGTCACCTGCAAGTAAGGGGAGCTCAGAGAAAGCCTCTGCCTGGATCTGCTGTTCCCAACTACCCTCAGCTCAAAGTAATCAGCATACCAAAGCATCATATTTTGGGTTGGCATTTCCTGAACTCCTTCACAGACACACAAATTCATCTTTATACTTATGTAAATCCAGAGATCTCTGTGCTGGAAACCGATTAAAGAAAGGGGAGGTATTACCCTTTGTATTTTCACACCAGAAGAAAAGCATTCCTGGTGGCTATGATTCTACTAAAATACTCAGCATATGTGTACTGCATTTCACAACAAATCTGCTCAGTTTGATGCATTTAAAATCTGTCAAATGTTTTACAAGCAGAAAATACATAACTCATGCAGAACCCCCAAGACACTCAAGGCCCCTTGCTGTTACTCTCAGCAAAATGAGGTCTTCCATACCCCCACAGCCTCTCCATTAAGTTTATTTCTCTGGTTATCAGCTTTTCATCCAGATTTTCACATTCACCTTCATGCTGCTTCCCCACCTGGCCCTGGAGAGCTCAAGGAAATTGCCCTCCAGTCCCATGGGCTGACTACACTGGCCTTTCCTGAGAGCCACGGGGGCCACAGTCCCGAGATACAACACCAGCCCTTCCTCACCAGAGCTCACTAAATTGACAGCTTCTAGTTAGGGGGATGCAAATCAATAGGGAAGGGAGAAGAGGAGGAGGGAATCATATTTGTTGAGCACCTACTATGTGCCAGATAATGGACCAGGCTCATTCTATACATTTTTGCTAATGTTATTTCCACCATCATTAGAGAGCTATGGAGAGTAAAGAGAGAAAAAGAAATTTCCTGATATACATGAGCATCAGTATACATGCTTACTTTTCCCAGACTGACCCTACACAGAGGTCGCAATATTGACTCTGTGTCCTGAAATCCTCCGCTGTCTTTGGGGGGCCAGGACAGACACCAAAGCTTGCCCAGATCGGGCTGCCTGGCTGCACAAGGAGAATCTAGTGATGATAGTTCCAAGTTGTTTTTTTTTCCCTCCTGCATTGTCTGCTCCCAGAGGAGGCTGCAGACAGCAAGTGCAGAAGTCCTGCCTGGATTCTGCACACCCAAAAGTACAGACCCTCTCCTGGAACATGAAGTGCCAAACCGTAAGAGTGCCGGAGTCCAGACCAAAATGTTGTGGCATGAAGACCCCATTATTAATGCTGCTGATTTCAGATCTATTTCCAACCTGGGAGGAATGGTTTTTTGTTTTTCTTTTTTCAGATGGAAAAGGGCTAAATTGATAAGCAATGATGCCTGTCCTTTTTGATCAATTGCTCACACTAGCAAAAAAAGGTCTAAGATAAGAACGACAAAAATAATAACAATGCCACCGTGACCTTTTAGCAACATGGAGGAAATCACTCTTCAGCAGGGATTTATTTTTCCAGCTTTTATGTTTTTTAGCCACAGGAAATAAAGAAAGCATTGCACCCTACCCTTTAATTCACTGTTTCCCCTATTCAGTTCCTATTTCCTGATAAATTAAATAGATGCAATTTACAGGCTTTTCTTACTTTCCTAGCTCCTGTGAGCCCTGTTTTAAAAAGACGCTCAACTCATGAGCTACCCCTTGCTCCAAATTTCTAACCCAACTTTTCCAAAGAGACATACTTATATAGATACTGTTGAACTAAAGTAAGTTATCTTGCACATAGTAGGTGCTCAATAAATCTGAGTTGGATCAAATTGAAGCACTGACAGTTCCTTATCTTGGTCTTAGCCTGATGGAAGAATTACAGAATAGGGGAAATGTGCTGATCGTAACTCGCCTCCCCGATCTAGTTTCTTTTCCATGTTTGCTACTTGTAACTGAGAATCCAGCTCCCGTCTGTATCCTCGGAAGAGTTCTCCAGAGAGAAGGGCTCTTTCTCCCTAAGTACTGTGCTGGAGATGAAGCACCAAGCCCAGCTCAGCAGTGTCAGCCATAGCAGTGTGCACCTGTCAACACAAGGCATCAAACAGAGGGGACCTTTCGCTGGGGCCATCCTGGCAGGGCCCCTGTGTAAGAAAGGAGTCACGTACTTGCAAAATGAGTGCAGGAACCAAGCACACTACCCAAATCCTCTGAAATATCAAAATTATTCATGAACTGAAATAATCATTACTTTGTATTTTTTCCCCTTTGTAAACAGCGCCGCTCTTGACACTACTGCCTAACCACAGCGGCCCCTAGCGGCAGCGAGCGGGACCACGCAGGATTGTTCCAAAAATGTCTCCAGGCGTTAACAGGAGCCTAAAACATCCCCGCCTCCACCCTCCCCGTTGGCCTTCTTTGATCTCATTTTTATTTCTTAGGAGCTGAGGTTAGCCTTTTGGCTTTTCAACACACACAAATGTGTGCTCACACTGACACCGTGTGGGGCGGGTGAGACTTCGGGTCACCGGCCCCTGGGGTGGGGGGCGCAGAGGAGGAGACCAGTGAGGAGAGGGAGGGGCTCAGCACAGCCCACGTCCACTGGGCCAGTGTGCCCCGAGACAGTGGGGCCCAGCTGTCACTTGATTTTTGTCCAGGAGCATCAGCTGTCAAATAGTGAGAGATGGACGGCCTCGCCCGCGGGCTCGCGTCTCTGCTTCTGTTCCACACCCCCACAAGGAGCTGCCACCGGCCCTGGTGAGAAAGAAACGTGACGCACCCTGGAGAGAGAGCCCTTGATTAAGCAGCAGAATGTCTTCTGTCTTTCCAGGGAATGACTTAACAAAACCTCAAATTCTGCTTTTGGATAGCAGCTGAAACAACTTTTCTTAAAGAAAACCTAAATGCAAAAGCTCATTTGAAACAACACCCCAAGGGAGTCCTTGGATACCTAAGCCCAGGTAATGCATTTACGCCAAGACTGCCTTCCCTCAAACGGAGCCTCAAAGGGAGCAATCAAGCCCATCCACAATTCCCCCTTCCTAGAATCAAAGGCTAGTGAAGCACCAGCCTCCTCACAGACCTATTCTGGAAGGACTGGGAAGGGAGGGGCAAATGGATTTGTGAATGCCTTCCGAGCACTGTGAATCTGCTGGGCTCACTTCAGACTCACACAGAAAAAACCAGTGTGTAAAGAATTCCTCTGGGAGGGAAGTGACACCTAAGAATGGAACTGCAACCCTTGATCCAGCCAGTTAGTTGATTCTGCAAATGTTTTAATTGATTCAAATACAACTGAAATTGAGTTGGGTGATTTTGACATCAATTAATATACTCTGATAAAGTTAGCAGAAGGGGATTTTGAGTTCAGCGCAATTAAAAAAAAAAAAACCCAGCCCTTATACTTTCTGCTTTAAATTATCATAGAGCCTACAGGACAATTCCCCCAGGGCTTATTACAAAGACTCAGAAGATGTTAAACCCACTGGGAAAAGCCCAGAGCTCTGGCTTTTGGAGGGAAATGCGAGTTAGTCAATAAAGGGACATAGATCTTTTTAACCATGTGTGTTATTGGACTTTATGTGGCATGCCTCTTGGATGTCAGGCTGGGCGCTCAAAGGGTTAACTTCCAAACCATGATCCCACGGGACCCAGGCATATTAAGAGCTGCGGTTCCTCCAGTCATGGCCTGCCCTTACCCTTCCTAAAAATCTGAATATGAAAAAAGACTGTCCTCATTTGATCTGACCTTTTGTTGCTGAGCATTTGCTCCACTGGACTCCCGCAATGTAGCACACATTAGCAGTTTCCGCCTCCTCCCCCTTCAGCAGGCTGCATCCACTGGAACGGCTTTGGGAAGCTCACCAGTGTCCTCCCAGCATCCAGATATGCGCAAACCTCTTCTCAGGCCTTCCTGCAGTGGGTCTGCCTCTCTGAGCTGCTGTCCCCACTGAGCTCCCGGGACATGGCTCCTTCTCGAGTCTCCTTTCCTTCTCTGTTCTTCCTCAAGTTCCTCAGGCCAATGCCCTTTAAGTTTTAATGCCCTTTATGGTTCAGTATCAGACATCTGGTCTGTACACGTAACTGGTATTCACTGCCCCTTCATCTGTGCATTCCACACATGTTTATTGAGTGCCTACCGTCTCTACCAGGCACTCTTCCAGCGCTGGGGGTACAACAGTGACTATAACAGACAAAAGTCTCTGCTCTAATGGACTTAGATTCTAGTGCCAGGGCTGGCAGACTTTTTCTGTGAAGGACCAGATAGTAAATATTTTAGGCTTTGCAGGCCATATGGTCTCTATAGTAACTACAGCTCTGTGGCTATAGCCCAAAAGCAGCCACAGACAATACATAAACAAATGGGCATGGCTGTGTTCCAATAAAACTTTAGTTACAAAAAACAGGTTGTAGGAAGGAGGGCTTTGGCCTGTTGGGAAAGACATGTCCTCTTTCTGCTGGAATTTTTAAGCTGACAGAATGAAGCTTGGGGGCTATCTTTGCCACAGTACAGGGAGGACATGCTTGAGAATGAAGCCATCCCAGAGGAAAGCAGGGGGAAGAATCCTCCTGGCATGCATTACATGCTTTGAGCACCTGGACCCAGTCAGGTAGCCATGTGTGAAGCTGTATATACCTCCTATCCTGCACCTTTGGTTATTTTGAGTCAATAAACATTCCTCCCTTCTCCGCTTTTTTTTTGTTTTGTTTTGTTTTTGCTTAAGCCAGTTGAGTTAGGGTTCTTTCTGTCGCTTGTAACCAGAGTCCTGACTGATACAAAACCCAAACCCCTTCTTGAGCCTCTTTTCTTTTTATGCTGCATACTTTGCGTGGGCAGTCTCATCCACCTCCCTGAGCTTCTGCACTCACCTCTGTGCACATAACCCTGATATCTTCATTTCAGGCCTGAACTTTAGCACTGGGCCCCTATTTCCTATTGCCTACTAGACATTTCACTCAAAATATCCGGCAACATGTCTGAAATTCAACTCAAACGCTGGTTTCTCTTCAGATTGTACAAATCTTTTGCCTTTTAAAACTCAACACATTCCCTAACCTCCATCCCTCCAAACTTCTATGTTTCATATTGTTAGGGACAGAAAAACAAGTGGGAGGTGATGGAAATCAGAAAAGCAGAAAGGAGAAAGCATTTATAGAAAAACAATAAGGAGGAAATGGTTACAGAAAAATAACCAGGAGAAACAGTTCTTTCAGTCCTAGAGAATGGGGTAATTAAATCATGGAACACTGACCACCCATCAGAAAATAGAAAAACACCCTAAGCAGTGACTTTCTCCATCACACGTATAATTCAGTTCCCAAATCTTGTGACATATAGTCATAAGTGATTATGACTAACCTTGTTACTAACCTTTACATCAACATAAATTGCTAACATATAAAAGGAGGAAGGTTAGAGTTAATTAGCATCTTCACTCAGGGAGATAGACCCGTTTCCCCTTAAGAAACGTCTTTGCTTTCCTCTCCTACGCTGTCTTATAACTTCACTACTTCCAATAAATCCTTCACGCATACTTACTGAGTGTCTGTCATCTCTCTCCGTAGTGCGGGCCTGGCTTGCGATTCTTCCAAGCCAGGAGCCCAAGAACTGGGGCAACACTTCAAAGTCCAGCCGTGGACACCTAACCATGACAATATAATACTAAAATAATGCCAACTATTACTCTATGTAAGACCCTTACTCTATGTCGGCATCATATTATTTCTAATCTTCCCAATTAACATACAAGGCAGATATTATAAGTCCCATTTTATAGATGAGGAAACTGAATCCCAGAGTCTAAGCTGATTTTATTAGTAAGTGACTGGTTTAATTTGTCCCAAAGCCTTGATCCTCTCATATACTAAGCTGGCTGCCCTTCCTTGTTCAGTTAATAGCACCACTACCCATTCAGTCACCCAAACCAGGAGCTCTTCTGCCAGAGCATCTCTTCTATCTTCCTCTCTCCGCGCAGCTGCTGTTTTATTTAAAGTTCTTGTTCCTGAGGTAACACAACAGCCTTCTAAATGCACTCTCTTGCCCCAGGCCCTTCCACTCCAGTTCATACTGCATTTCATGACATTATATAGTTGACCCTTGAACAACAAGGGCTTGAACTGTGCTGGTCCACTTATATGCAAATTTTTCTTCAACCAAATGCAGATCAAAAACAGAGTATAGGGAGGATGTGAAACTGGCCACTCAAGGGCTGACTTTTTGTATAGGCTGGCTCCTCATGGCCAACCACAGGGCTTGAGTATGTGCGGATTTTGATATACAAGGGGGATCCTGGAACCAATCCCCTGCACATACCCAGGGCTGACTATAAATCCAAACCCCTAATGAACAGTAAAAAATTTTTTGCTCCTTGTCCCTCCCCTGCTGAGAAATTAGCAGCTCCTCCTACAGGATAGAAGCCAAACACCCTAGCTGGCAATCAAGGTCATTGTCAATCCTGCCCACAACCTACCTTTTTTAAAAAAATTGTCTATATTTAAGGTGTACAACATGGTGTTTTGATTTACATATACATCGTAAAATGGTAACTACAGTCAAGAAAATTAACATATCTACAACCTACCTTTTCTATCTTCTCTCTTACTGATGCACCATTTAGTACATTCTTGATTTATCTACTACTTCCAGAAAATAACAAGTTTATTCTGCTCTTCTAGAACTACTGAAACCATTTCTGCTTGGAATGATCCAACTGCTGTCTAATTGTATTTCAGGTCCCTTCTCAATTTCTGATTCTTCCATAGAGCACTCCTTAATACTCTCATCTCCCTACTTTTATTTTTCCGAAATAGGAGGAACTATTTTGTTCCTTCCACTCATCTGGCGATTTCTGTCGATTACGCACTATTTCGAAACATTGTTGTCTTATTTGAATTGTTGGTATCTTGAATTATTGTCTTATTTCATTATTTAACGCATGCAGTACCTTGTTATTTAACTGCATCTTGTTTCCCTCCTACACAGTAAGTACCTCTAGGTCAGGGGCTAGGGTTGTTTTTTTCAATCCCTCTATAGTTTTTAGCACATTTCTTATTACAGCTGTTCTCAACATTGGCTGCATATTAGTGGCTCCAGCAGAGCTTTTAAAATACAAACGCCACATCCCATGACCAGAGACTTGGATTGAGTCAGTCTGATGTGACGCCCAGGCATTGTTATATTTTCAATCTTTCCAGATGATTCTAACACACAGCCGGGCTTGAGAACCAGTGCTTTAACACACCACAGATGCCCAGAAAATGGTTCATGGATGTTTGATTGATTGACAGATGGGGGCCCGAATTTCATAATTAATTACCCAAATGTATTTTGCTACCATTAACAAAGTGGCTAACCCAGTAGACTTAATTAATATTGTCTGGGGCTGAGGATGATAATGTCGATGATGACAATGATGATGGTGGGGATGGTAAAAACCTGAAACTAGTTCCCTCTGGCATTTCTTATCTCAGCACCAGGTCAGAGTTCCCCAATAAGAAATCAGGTCAGCCCCGGTTCAATTTTTGCAGATTCTTTTCTTCCCTAATAGGTGTCTCTTGTGCCTTTCCAGACACTCTATACGGGACTCTTTGCAAGACAACAGGCTTCCGGCATCAGTGGAGCAGACTCGCTGGGAATAACCCAGTTCCTCCTCATCCCGAAGGCCACAGTTTATAAAAAGCTGAGTTAATTTGTCATTGTGAAGAACTTTTGGACACAACTAAGTTCTTTCTTAATGAGGCCTGGCTCTCAGGGATTGGGTAGGAACACAGCCTTTTAATCTATCGCCTAAAACGTTCTTGGAAGAAAAGAAGTTTGCGTCACTAGTTGTCTCCTGTTCCTTAGAGACATTTACTAACGAGGCAGAGTCGTGGAGCTTTGCTCTGTTCTGTGAGTGGGGCCCACCCCACCCCGACTACACTCAGCACCCTGCAAATGCCCTCGGGGCATTCATATAGGTGGTAAAGGGGGGAGGACTGGGGAGAGCATCTTTACCCACGAAGGGGTCCCCACAGGTATAGCCCAAGCATCTAGGACCTGGGGCAGTATCTACTATTTTATAGCAGATCTGACTTAGGATTTATCTTGGTTAGAAGTCAAATAGATGCAAAAATTCAGCATGGTTTTTTCTTCTTTTTTAGCCCAACTTCCACTTAAAGCCAGAAGAAACCAGGACAGGTCTGAACAGATCAGAAACTGAGGGCCTTGGGGAGTACTTAATTTGGGGACCACGTGGAGAACATGCCAAGGGAACACAGTAGCATAGTAGTCAGGAGCACAAGTTCCGGAGTCAGATTGCCCGAAGCCAAACCCCATCCTGACCTTTGCCTATTGATCTTACTTCTCTGGGCTTTGGTTTCCATATTTGTAAAATTATGTCATAATAATAAGTAATAGTAAGAATCCAGTTGGGCATGAGAGAGATTGGGTTTGTGGGAACTATAGCATTGAGGGTCCCCGTGACTCTTGTGGGTAATGATGTTGACCCAAATTCTTGCTCCCCGCAGCCTAGCTTCTGATTAGCACATACATTTAAGGAAATCAGCTTTTCATTTCATTGGCCAATGGAGGGTAATAGGGATTTTTTTTGTCCCCAATCCACAGGACCGACCACTGTATTACTCAGGATCCAGTCAGAAAAGCAGAAATTACTCCAAGTCTTCCAAACAAAAGCAGTTTAACAAGGGGAATTGGTGGCACTGGTAACACAAGAGCCAAGAAGCCAAGCAGAGGACAGTGAGATGAGCTGGAAATTAACAACTGCAGGCAGCGATTATCACCTGAGGGCTGGAAGGACAGTAGGGAGAGATGGTGCCACACCGTGCAAAAGCCAGGCCTCCGGGCAGGAGTTGAACCCCTGGCAAGGGCTGCTGGGAAGAACCTGGGGCGACGGAGCGAGGGAATGTCAGGTGGAAGCCGAAGCCCTGGAGGAGAGACAGCCAGGGCCAGTGGCACCATAGTAAGCAGAGAGAAATGGGAAGAGACACGCTGGATTTTCCCCTTCGCTCATTCTACCCAAGGAGCAAGGGAGTCCAGGAAATGTAGTTTCCTGTGACACTGAGTGGCATAGAGAATGCAGGGAATGATCTGCGGGAGGACAGGCAGTTGACAAGCATGGCTCCTTTCCCCCTTCCTGATGCACTTATCTCCCCTGAAGCCAGCACAGAACTGTGTCTCTGGGCACATTCAAATTCAAAAGGGTGTTTCTCAGCTGGGAAGCGTCAGAAGGCACCGTGTAAGCTGAGTCCTGGAGCCACAGTGCACACCCAGGGTTGTTCTGTCGGGAGACAGAATGCTATAGACAGCAGGAAGGGAAATGCTGCTGAGATTGGGGGAATTGGATTTGCTGGTTTACTTTAATTTTTTTTTTTAATCTGGCAAGTGCTTCCGTTCTTTTTATTATCAATCTGGGATTTTTTTTTCATGTTCTCTACACATCTTTGGAAGATTAATTTAAAACAAATCTGTAGGTTCTTAAGGGGCTAATTCATTTTGCTGACTCTCTGCGCAAAGGACAACTATTATTTCTTATCAACAGACAAGCACAACATTCTGAGTTAAAAGCCTAAAGAGCTGCCTTCCTCCTTGGCAATCTAGAGGCTAAAGACAGTGGGGGGATCTCAGCCCAGGCTGAGCTTCCTGTGGCAGTTTTCACACAGTGGTAAAGGGAAGAAGGAAGAGAACGGCCTCGGCCACACCGGGCTAACACTTCAGGACCTTGGGCCTCCCCTGCCTTACACTCTGCCCACCCCAGTTCTGTGAGAAGGGCAGGTTTCCCCTAAGCCAATGGGCAAATGCATACTGGGGGCCCAGTTCTGCCAGTGAGCAAATGAAATATTTAGTTTGTGAGTGGAAGTGAATCTTTCATTGTCTGACTGAAGTTTAGGAACTGGGGCCTTCTAGCAGAAACTAAGTCAAGCGAGGGGCTTCATGGGGGGCTGAGAGGCATAGTTAGTGCTGGAGATGCCAGTGAGCATAGAGATGGAAGGAGAAGTACTCTGACTTCTCCCCTCTTCCTGCCCTCCAAATCTGGAGGAAGAAACAAAATAAAGACTTTAAAACCACTCAGGTTCAGAGCCAGAATAGCTATCCTTCTATCAAAGGTATCCTCCCTCGATTCCTACACGCGCACACACACACACACACACACACAATCACACACACACAATCCCTGATGGTGCTGGAACATCTCCACTGCTGAAAAGTTCAGAGTCCCTCCATCCCACTGGTGGCTGGCCCAGGCATTACAGATTCTTTCCTTTGACTGAGCCAAATCTGTCCACTGGCTTCCAGGGAGAGAAAGGCTTGGTCTGCACCCCTGTCTGACAATGCTTCATAGACTTCCCCCCATCTCTAAGTATCTTCTTCATCTTCTTTTCTCCTGGCTAAAAATCCCCAATTCTTCTTCTAACACAAGCACCACATTTTTAGCTTTTGGCTTTAGATGACTGCCTGCTAAGTATCTGAACCAGGTTTATCCAAAATTTGTCACAGTGTGGGAACTGACATTCTTTGAAAAAGAAAAAAGAAAGTTCTGTGGTCAAATAAGTTTTGAAAATGCTGGGCTAATAAGCTTTGGTGATTGCAGTCAGGGTCCACCCATGTCACTGGCTCTTCCCACCTCAGTGCACATTGGCCCCACTTGCACCATCAGCACCTGAATTTCTTTACCTGAGGGCTTTGTCTGGCCCTTGGTAAGGGCCACCCAAGGTAAGCAAGAAGTGTCAAGGAATTAACACTTCCTGGGAGCAGCCCTCAACCAAAGGGGGACAGGAGTTGGTGTGTAACTACCCCAGCTCTCCCGCACCACCCTTCAGGTGGGATGACATTGCGGCCCGTGTTCTAACTGGCTGCCAAAGTTCCCCAGCAGGAGTAAGTTTCAGTGCACAGTGGTAACTTGTGCTCTAAAACACCCTTGTCTCTTTCCCATACCTTCCAGGAAACAGGAATCTTTATCTCAGTAAATGCTCTTGGGGAACCCAAACTAGGACACAGCCAATTTGCACTGTAAATCTCCAGGCAAGGGCTATAATCTGAGGCCTCTCCTAAATTTATTTGAGCAAGGAACCCTTTCCTCACAGTTCATCTTAAGGGACGAGGGTTCCGTTCCAGAGAACGCTCTTTGGGAAACACTGTTCTAACACCTGGGCAAGACGTAGACCCGTCACAGAGTTCTTGGGAGGGAAGAAGTCAAGGGCAGGATGGATGATCAGGGTGTGAGGCAAGAAAGATGTTGAGTGGGAATATTCAGCCACCTATAAATATCTGGAGTTAGGACTCCCAGGGACAGAGTCCTCTCAGAGACACAGTCTGCAGGGAAGTAGCCGATGTGGATGTGTAACAGGTTCATCTGCTGTTACGGGCCTGCTTTGAATCCTCGTTTTCATGCTTCAAGTGCAGTGTGTGTATTAGGCTAATTCCTAGCAGGTTCACGCTTCACAAAAAAAACATATTTTAACTGCCTGTGAGAGAATTAACCCTCCTGCTTTGTGTCTATCTGTAAGGAAATCGTACCAATCTCCTCAAGCTGCAAGACTGAGAGGCAGAGACACCCCAGGATTGGGCAATTTTGTCAGGAAATTCAAGATTTGAAGTGAATGGAAAATGGCTGGGGACTTTTTCTCAACGACTCGGCTCAAGTGGGATCGGTTCCGGGACTGAGAAGTATCCAGGCGACGTGTTGCCTGCGGTGTTATAAAATAGGATCATTTTGTAGTTGGAAAATCTAAAGCGTGCCCTACCATCAGAGCACAGGCATTTCATAAAGTTGGTTGAGGACGTTGAAGCAGCGAGGAGGGAAACCAACCATGAAACACTGGGCCAAACCTACATTTGGGGTCTGGATTGTCACAGAGACACAGGGAGACATCCTCTCAACTTTAGCATGGACTGGATGACTTTGCCTTGCCCCTAGAAGGACATGGGATGTTCTTTCTGGAGCACCCCCCAGGGCTGTCTCGGGAAATCTCTATGGCATTCCATAGCACACTCAGGGAACGCTATCTGGGCCTGCACACGCAGTTGTTTGGGCCCCCGCTGGGCATTGGCTTCTCGTTTGGCATTTGGTGGCCTGTTCTGTATGCGATGGGACAAAGTGTTTAAAAGATGAATGTTTTCCGTCTTTCCTGATCCTCTGTACACTAACAAGCATCCCAGTGGGGCCCACCTGCTACCCACCAAGAAGGGCACCACTTGGCAGACCAGTACTTTACACCCAGAATCTGGAGAAAGGAGGAGGGAGAGAAATACAAAAGGCCTGGGGAGTGGGGCTTGGAAAAGGAAGTTTTCCAGGGCGGGCTAAGGAGAAAAACAAGTTCAGAGTGCTGCTGCACATGAACAAAACAGTTGAGGGAAAACAAGAATGTGTTAAGAATGGCTGAGGTCTATGTGTTTCCTCCTTGGTGTTTGAAAAATATAAGTCAAGGACAGGTGTGCTTGCTTTGAAATTACTCTTTATTGCTGGGCTGGACTCTCTTAACCAAAAAATCACCTCAGGACTGAGTTTTGTGGGTCATGGCTTAAAGTACTACACAGATGTACGTCCAGACCCTGAGCCTTTACACAAATCCATCCACCCGTGAGAGGTATGGCTAATGACCCACGAAAATGGGCTTTGGGACCTCCCACCCTATTCACTGCAAATCGTCCTGGATCTTCTCTCTCCTTGCATCCTTGTTCCTCACTGTCCACTTGACTCCAGTTTTTTCTTAACTTCTGACTTCTCAATAGTTCTCCCATTTTTGGCCCTGAACTTCCTCTTTGAACTTGGGGACAGCAGTTGATGTCCATGGTACTGATCCTCGCTGTCCTTAGGGAAAAGCTGCCTTCTCCCTTCTGGCCCTCCCCTGTCCCAGGCCTCTGGGGTGAGCACCAACCCAGCCTGGCTCCTGTCCCTGGACTCCCTGATGCCTGATGTCAGCCGGGCTTGCTCTGCACCCCACCCCCACCTCGAGGGGCCATTAGACAGTGTAGTACATGTCTGTTTCCCTACTAGGTTCTAACTCCTCAAGGCTGAGGTGTGTTCTATCGTTGCGTCCTTCCCTGCTCCTAGCACTGCATCTAGTCCATAGCAAGGGTTCATCAAGCTTTTGTTGATTCACAGACACAGGAGCAGCTTTAGGTCTCAGCTTGGGGGAAATGTCAGGAAGAACTGTGACACTTGGAATTTACTATTAAGATGCTTAAATGTGTTAATAGCAATCCCAGAAAGCCTGAGAGGCTCTTGGATAAATTAGAAATCATAAGGAATGGAGATTTTTTTTCTGGTCAATAGCCAATCCACTAATGATTTAACAAAGTCAATAGTTCATGGAACCTCCATGACCTTTCCACACTGAATTGCGGTTCCTCCTTTTGCTTTTAAAGGTTGGTCCTCTCCTGGTTCAGCTGAGTTTTCTCAGCTGGGCTGCACTTTCTTTAGGCCCCCAGACTCCTGCCTTGGGTAGCCCCTCCCCTCTGTCACCTTCCTCCTCATTATGTCTAGAAGCTAGAGCCAGATAGAGCCCAGATTTCCTCATGTCTGTGATGAAATCTCGAGCTGTTTCTGAGTGGATTGCTCACTTTTCCAGTTTTTATTTACTTTTTTTCACAAATTTTTTCAGTAAGTACTATGAGCAAGCCCTCTGCCAGGCACTGGGAATACAGTAAGTCTCTGCTGACAAGATGTTCCAGCACAGTGGGGAAGACAGACAAGCCAAAGGAGAATTACAAAATGCTGTTATAAAAGAGGACAGAGAGAAGGACCACCCAACCCTGAGGCTGAGGTTATGTATGGTAGTGAGCATGTGGGAGAGGGGTAGTACTAGTGGGGAAGGCTTTCAGAAAGGGGTAATGCCCGAGATGATTTTAAAGGATATGTAGGATGTAAGTTAGCCCAGTAGAGAAGCAAAGGAAAGATATTACAATTTTCCTCAATCCTCTGACTTAAATGCTCTTTGAGCGTTCTTCACTTGGTGTATGTGTACACATCCTCCAAAGCCCAACTCAAAGGATGCCGCCTCTGTAGGGTCTTCCTGCCTTCCCTGCCTGCCCCCAAGCTTCTAGGATTAAGCTCTCTAGTACTTTTTGTATTGGGCTCAAAAGTACGCTGGTGGCAGTACCCGTAAGAGGGGAAGAGGGCCAGGACCAGTCAGATCTGGGCAGTGATGAGAATTTCCAAGGAAAAATGAACCTAACACGAGCATTTCCTAAGGTGTCAGGCCTCACAATTTCCATAGTACTTTTAAGCCCAATACAATAAAATGTCTCAAACTGCGTCATTCTTATGGACCCATGAGCCTCCCTCCCAGGTAGATGGAAAAACCCTGGATCTTGTGCATTTTAGTAGCTTCAAGGCCTAGTATTATGCCTGGAACTTAGTAGCTACTCAATAAATACTTGTTTAATTTAAATCATCTAATCTTAAGACAGTTTATTGATGTCATGATGCTTTCATGGGTGTCAACTTGGATAGTGGTTGGTGCCTATTAAGAAGCATTTAGTCAGAGTATACTAGGCCGTGTTGCTGGAAACAAAACCTCAACCCAACACATATTTATCATTCATTTAACATGCCAGAAATTTATTTCTCACTCATTACCACCTGTTCTTTTCAGGTCACCCAGTGGTGGGAGTGGGGAGAAGGGAGGATTCTCTTTCACTTACTTACTCAGGAGCTCAGGATGATGGAGCATGTACCATTTGAAATGCCATCTGTGGCCAAAGCAAGGGAAGAGACATCTAGAGGGTTTTGCACTGGCTCGTCCATACATCAGTCCATGCTGGTGTGTGTCACTTCCATTTTGGTTAACCAAAATTGCAAGCAAGTTGCAAAAATCCCTTCCTAACAGCCAGGGGGTGGGGAGTGGTGGAGGAGAAGTAGCTGGAATGTTTGGTGAGAGACCAATGACTCTGCTACAGGCAGGAATAGCATTTTCTCTGCCTTTTCTTCACCAGATGAGGAAAAGAGGCACCACTGAGGGACAACCACCAACCTACACTGTCTGAACTGAAGTCCCATAGCCATGGCTCCAATTAATTCACAGGAAATTATGAGTCCTGATACCTCAGGAAATGCTCGTGTTAGGTTCATTTTTCCTTGGAAATTCTCATCACTGCCCAGATCTGACTGGTCCTAGCCCTCTTCCCCTCGTACGGGTACTGCCACCATCAGGAGACCTCCATCTGTAGCACAGGTCACAGAAGCCAACAGGGCAGTGCTTCTCTGACACTGCATCCATCAATGTCCCATGTCTTTTCCCAGTGGAACTCTGTCCTCAGGGACTTCACTTTGCTCACAGTTGCACAACACAATTATGTGGCGGCACACTCTTCACTTTCTTGATTTTCAAATTTTCCTTTGCTCTCATCCTCGTTCTCCTCCCTGGTGCCAATCCCTTGAATTACTGCCATGTTTTCATGTTTCAGTTTAATCAGATAGCTCATCTCTAGGGTGGCCGTCACCAAGGGCTTCTAATAAATAACTTTTGGTAATCATTTTCAATGTCTTCTCACTCCTCCCTGACACCTCTTCACCTATTGTCCTATGCATCTTCTTTCTGTTCCCAGCTTGGACTCATTTATGAAAGGCGTTTTAATTTGTTTTCTGCTTGGGTCTATTAATACAATGCATTTCAATGCCATTGCTTCATTAATTCTACTTGCGACTCAGGAGATATGCATTTGGAAGGAAGAGGGGAGAGGCTTGGCTTAGCAGTTGGTGTTTGTGTTGCCTCTGCTGATTTGCTTTCTTATTACTCTTCTAGTGCAGCTGAGAGTTTTCATTTACATGGATTTCTCTTTCTTGTCTCCTCTTATGAATTCACCTTGTCTGCAGTCTCCTTCCAGGTGGCCACCATGTCTTCTCCACACTCATGAGCACCCTCGGGGCCTGAGGGCTATGGCTACTCGACTTCCTGTCTGTCAGGCTGATCAAGCTCCGGACTCCCACCCTCCTCCGGCTTTGCTTTTGCAGATCTTCCCAATTTATAAGGGGCAGGAGAAGACAGGAGTCATCTCAGCAGTCCTGTGGGACAGAGGAGCCCTGGCCATGCGTTGGGGATGCTGGTGTCTTGATCATGCATTTGCCTCTCTCCTTGGCTTTTCTTCTTCTAAAATTTCAGGGAAACCTGAAAGTCCTTGAACAGTTAGGACACTTCCCAAGGGAAAATAAAGCCATTCTGGTTTGAGCTGACACACTATCTAGCTCATTAGAGGCGACCGTGGCAAGCACAGACCCATTGCTTCTTCTGAATTTGGAGGGGGGCCAACCTGGGGGGGAGATTGTGTGTGAGGGTGGAGATAAGTAGTCCCTAGAGTGTGTGTGTGTGTGTGAGAGAGAGAGAGAGAGGGAGAGATTCATACACTGTCTGAGGATCATGGTAGAATAAAAGAACTGAGAAGACTCCAAACCCTGACTTGATCAACTTGCTTTTAGGCAAACCTCTCTCCCCTTTGAGACTCTGTCTCTTTAGTGCTTGAAATCCAAAAAAAAAAAGAAAAAGAAAAAGAAAGAGAGAGAGAGAGACTCTGTCTCTTCTCCAATTGAAAATGAGCAGTTGGAAACACATGGTTCCAAAGTTCCTTCCAACTCTGAGGTTCTATGGCTTTATGAACACTGACTTGAGAATCATCATGTGACTATGGGCAATTTATTTCAACTTTTAATGCTTTGTTTTTTTTCTGGTAATTCTAAATGAGGGATGATAATCCCAATTCAAGAAACTGTTGTGATAATAAAAGGAGATTAAAGATGTAAAAGCACTGAAAAAATTTAATGGGGTACTTTAAAAATGTAAGATCCTTGGGCAAGTTACTTAACTTGCCTGTGCCTCAGTGTCTTAGTCTGTTCAGGCTGCTATCACAAAATACAGGGTAATTTATAAACAACAGAAATTTATTACTCACAGTTCTGGAGGCTGGGAAGTCCAAGATCAAGGTTCCAGCAGCTTAGGTGTCTGGTGAGGGCCGATTCCTCATAGATGGTGCCTTCTATGTGCCCTCACATGACAGAAGGGACAAACATGCTCCACTGAGTGTGGAAAAACTCAAACTCCTCTGTTCTCACACCACAACTATCATCAACACAGAAGACTTCTGTGACCAAGTATGTGCAGGGTTTTTCCCACCCATAGAGCAAGCAATCAATTCTCCAGCCAGGTGTCCTTCATTCAATTCCGTTCTGACACTATCCACCTGGAGATAGCATCAGATATCAAAAATAGCATTTGGAGGTACCCACTATCCAAGAAAGGGAACTCACTTTTTTCCCCTTAGCTCTAGCTAAAGTCTTGGGTTTGACTCTGATGAGTCCAGCTTGGGTCCTGTGTGCAGCCCAAACCTCTCACAACACCACAGAAATGCAACACTCTGATGGGCCTGGTCTAGATCCCAGGCCCACCCCTGAAGACAATTGGTTGAGTCATGTGAACTACCTAGGTTCTAGGCCAAGAATAGAGTGGGTGGGGTCCCCAAGAGGTTCTGGGAGCTTGGAAATGACGGGTTTGAGTTTGAGCTCAGATTTCTTTGACCCCCTGTGATAGGTCAAATCTTCTAGAAATAGACTCGGACACAAGGATTTATATGCTTGTGATTTATTAAGGAAGTGCTCTCAGGGAAAATCTGTAAGGGCCAGGGAGAAATATTAATAAGACAAGGAGGAGGAAAAGTCCAGAAAGGATATCATTTCAGGCAAAGTTCCACAAAGGTTAACTTCATCCTGAATCCACAAGGGGACTTGGAAATGTAAGTTATACCTGTGGTCCCCAACCCCCGGGTGTGGACCAGTACCCAGTCAGTGGCCTGTTAGGAACCAGGCCACACAGCAGGAGGTGTGCGGCAGGCAGGCAAGTGAGCGAAGCTTCGTCTGTATTTACAGCCGCTCCCCATGGCTTGCCATTCCCCCCCCACCCCCTCCCCCATTCTGTGGAAAAAGTGTCTTCCATGAAACCAGTCCCTGGTGCCAAAAAGATTGAGGACCGCTGAGTTACACTTTAGAATCATCCCAAAACAAGGGAGCTGGGCCTCCCAGCTCAGAGCTGATCTAGAGGAATGTAAACTCCAAGCCCCTTCTGCCTGTCCCTGGGCGTGGGCACTCGGGCTCCAGCAGCCCAAGATGGTCCTGGGAAGAAGAGGTAAAGGTACCGATGACTGGTGGCAAAAGCATCCTGACACACTAGCAGCCAGAGGGTCTGGGCAGGGCGCTGACTGGCAGTGTTTGCTAGAATTCCAGAGCGCGTGCCTTTTTCTCTACACCACACTTCCCTGTCCTCCAGTTTTTCAGTCCAGATATTAACATGCTGCCTTTGCTTAGAGTGGGGCCACTTGGCTCCAAAATCCCCGCATCAGAGAAAACTGAGGAATTTGATTAGGATTGTAACACCATTATGATCACTTACCAAAGAACCCTTTTGGTTGCCAAGCCAAATGTGCTCTCCGCACAGAGTGGCCTCATCATTTCCTAAATGATCCTGCTATGTAGATGATCTTTGATTTACCAATTGCAGAAGCAAAGAGGTAAATAATTTAAACAGATGCACCAGAGAGAAATTGGCTTTCCTGTTTTTTCCACCACATGCCCAGAAAAGAGCTTCCCTCTGGCAAGGGCAGAGTGCATGATTACGGATGGGCAAGCATGACCCTTGCGTGTCACTGGCAGTGTTTGCCTCAGGATGTCCATCCTGTCCTGGGAGGGGTGATGTGGTAGAAGCAACCCCGTTTCTCTCCCTGTTACTTAGTTGGCTCTGCTGCAGGAAAATTGTCTGGGGGCCCCATTTGTCTTTGGCCATACTCCCTTGATTGCTAATGGGCTCTTCCCAAGTGTCTGCCCTAATTGTTTCTACAACAAAGTGTTCTCTCATCACCAATTGTATCCAAGCTGTTGGTGGTCACCAACTGTGTGTGGAGATGCAGACAGTAAAGTACCTGACAATTTTCCAAACAGTCCTCAGCCCTAGTTAGGCAGTCACTGGCTGCCTCCCTCAACCAGGCTCACTTTCTCTTCCAGGTCTTGGTTCAGATGCTTTCCCCAGCCAGGAACCAGGCACAACACCTGGCCCAATCCCTGTTGCCTTCGTGGCCCATGCTTGTCCCACAAGGACCATTGGTTGTTTCCAAAATTGCTCTCACTTCTTCCAACCTTCATTCACTCCTCCCTTTTTCAATAGAAGAAAAGATCAAAGGAGTGAAGGATCAGGTGAAATACTGGATGAGTGAACAAATAAGTAAATGAGAGAAAGAATGGCTGAGCTCACCCCCTAACCCGGTGCACCATCCTCTGGCATTTTACTGTAGGTTCCCTGGTACTTTTAAGTCATTTTCCCAATAATATTAATATGATAAGCTGCCTGGGGGGAGGGGAGAATTATTATTTTTACTTCCTTTTGGGAGAATGATCTGATGTAATGTGGTGTCATGGACGTAGCCCTAAGTTGGCATTCAGGATCCTAATCCTCCTCCTACCACTCTTTGGATGAACTTGGACCAGTTTTAGGCTTTCCAGGCCTCAGTTTCCTAATCTGTAAAGTGAAGACATTGGACTGAGAGAGTCACTCTGGGGTAAGAATCCAGTCTCCTCCACCTACCATCTGGGTAACCTTGGGAAGGTGCACAATCTCCCTGAGCAAACAGGAAGAATCATTCCTACCTCATGAGTTGTTTTAAAGACTTAATGATATGATATATGCCAGGTGCTTAGCCCATAGCTAATAATTATAGTCTCTAAATTCCTGTCCGTATTGACATAGTGAGAATATTCATTCAAGAATGCTATATTAAGGAAGGAACCTTGCAAGATGAGCTGTGTAAATTCCTCTTTAAGAAAATGCAAGGCCAATAAGCACATGAGCAGGTGCACACCACCACTAATCATTAGGGAAATACAAATCAAAACCACAATGAGATACCACTTCACACTTATTAGGATGGCTTTAAAATGGAATTATTAATAAATTCTGATACATGCCACAACATGGATGAACCTTGAAGACATTATGCTAACTGAAATAAGCCAGACACAAAAGGACAAATATTGTATGATTCCACTTAGATGAGGCATCTCAAACAGTCAAATTCATAAAGACAGAAATTAGAATGGTGGTTGCCAAGGGCTGGCGGGAGAGGGGAATGGGGAGTTCAATGGGTGCAGAGTTTCAGTTTGGGAAGATAAAAATGTCTGGAGATGGATGGTGGTGATGGTTTCATGACAATGTGAATGTACTTAATGCCACTGAACTATACACTTAAAATGATCAAAATGGTAAGTTCTATGTTGGACGTATTTTACCATTTTAACCATTTTAAGTATATAGTTCAGTGGCATTAAATATATATACTATATATTTTACCATAATGAAAAAACTTTAGAGCGACGTGGAACAATTGCCACAAAGCAAGCGAAGGTTTCTTTGGGTGTGATTTTTGCCAGGTGAAGGAGGCCCAGAGCTCCAGCAGCTCCCAGACCTGGGGCTGAAGATCAGCCTGGCTGCTGCTGTGTTTTGTGCTAAAACAGTAGGGGCCGATGTGGTCTGGACCTTGAATGCTCGTCCCGCCAGAGGGAAAGCTTTCAGCAGAAGCCATGAACATGCATGTCATGAAGTCAGGCAGGGCCTCTCCATGGAAATCAGCGTTTATTTGAAGACTTTAGTGCTTGATTTGGCCTCACCCAGAGGTGACCTCCTACACAGGGCCAAAAGAAAAGTGATTTCTTTGATAGTCCATCTGACCCCAAACTGACCTCCTGCATTTTTCAATTCATTTTAAATCATGCTGTACTGGCCAGAGTGATTCTAGCTCTTAGCAAAGAACATTTCACATTTTTACCAACAATGCCAGGCCAATTTCAGATCCGTTCACTTGAATGGCAAGGACAAAATCTGTGAGTTCTGAGTTTTTCTGAACTTGGGCATTAGGAAGGGAAGGAGAAGGAAGTATTGTATTCGTAAGTGGCATGAAGCTTTGAGGAGAGAGGAGAGTTGGGAACTCCTCCTTGCTTGGAGGTCAATTAATGCTGATTTGGGCCACATCAAAGCTGGAGGAAGTGGGTGTAATTCCCAGGGTGGAGACTGAGCTTCTCTTTTCCTGGGGTGGGGGGGAGGAGTTAGCCACAAGTAACAGCAAGCCCAACTCAAGTTGCCTTAAACAATTAGGAAAATGTATCCTCTTGTAACAAGACAAGAGGTAGGGTGAATTTGGAGTTGGTAAACCAGAGGCTCAGTGTCATAAGCAAACACCTGTGCTCCATCCATCTGCCCACATCCTCCATGGCCACAGATGACTGCCACAGCTTGAGACATCACACACAGACCAGGCAGTGGGAGGGAATGCCTTCCAGAACCCACCCCAACAACCAGCAGACTTCCCTCGCACATGAATCCTTTCACAGGCCAATGCCTATAACCAGGAGCCAGCAAACTTTCTGTAAAGGGCCAAGATAGTAAATATTTTGGGTTTTGAGAATATGCATTTGGTCACAATCACTCAACTTTGCTGTTGCAATGTGAGAATTGTCTTGGGTAATGCATTAACAAATGAGTATGGTTGCATTCCAATAAAATTTTATTTACAAAAACAGGTGTAAGGTTGGATTTGGCCTGCGGGCTGTGGTTTGCCCACACTTGCTCTAAGACCATCTATCCTCATAATTACCTTCAGGACACAATTGACTCTGAAACATGTCACAGGCAATTTGTTACTTATTTATAACAACAGCGCTTGTAAGTGGCTGATTCCATTCTCTGCTGGCATCTAACAAAGGATATTCAAGAGGTTCTAATTCATAACATTAAGCATAAGATCACCCAATAGGCAGATGGAGTCAGAGCACAGCATAGCTGGGGCACTAAGATAGATGAGAATAAAATTTCAAAGAATTTCTCATTTCCTAATTAGCATCAAAGTTGACACTAAGGGAAGGCTCCAAATTTGGTTAAATTTTGTTCAACTTACTTTACAAATTTAACATTCAAGAAAATATTTAATTACATTTAGATGGTGCTATAATTCCCTCTGAACACCTATATTCCTCTGTTAGTGCTCTAGAAACTGTTTTCATAGCTCCTTTTTGTTTCTCCTATCTTGAGAGTCAGGATGAAAAAAGAACTTAGCACTCAGTTCAAACCCCAAATTTTACAGATTAGAGAGTAGAGGCTCAGAGAAGGCAAGCTACTTTCCCCACATCACACAGCTGCTCAGGGGCAGAACCAAGACCCAAACCCAGGCTATGGTAAGTTGTAGTATTGTTCAAAAATATTTGCCCCTCCAAAAAGGGAGATGATATAACTTACTGCATGAATAAGCTTGGCCCTTGTGCCTTGTGGTGCCCCTCCCTGCGAGTGGAGTACATGCCACAACCAACACCCACCCTGCTGAACTCAGGAGTGGCCTCGTGACTTGTTTGCCCATGAAATGTGGGTGAAAGTGGCAGTACCACATCCGATTGCAATGTCCGTCTGCTCTCTGCCACAAGACTGGTGATGTCCTCTGTCAGCCTGGGTCACAGAGTGAAGAGGATAAAAAGCACAGCCACAGCTCGCCGGTGATAGACATGTCACATGGATAAGAAGTAAACCACTGAGATCCAGGGTTATTTGTTACTGAAGCACAACTCAGTCTATCCTGACCTTTTACAACCTTTACAATCCTGAACACTGTTCTTTCCCACCAGGAGAACCTCAAGTTTCCAGCAGTGTTACACGGAATTTGAGAGTACACGTTTTAGAGTCAGCCTGCCTGGATGCAAATCTCACCAGCAGGGTGACCTTGGTCATGTTACTTTCTCAGTGCTTCAGTTTCCTCATCAGTAGTATAAGGATAACACTGGTACTGTTTTAGTCTGTCTGGGCTGAAATAACAAAAATATATGACTGGGTAATTTATAAACAACAGAAATTTATTGCTCACAGTTCTAGAGGCTGGGAAGCCCAAGATCAAGGTGCCAACAGATTTGGTGTCTGGTGAGGACCCATTCCTCATAGATGGTGCCTTCTATGTGTCCTCACATGGTGGGAAGAGTGAACAAACTCCCTCAAGCCTATTTATAAGGGCACTAATCCCATTCATGAGGGCTCCAACCATATGACCTAATCACCTCCTAAAGGCCCCACTTCTTAATACTATTGCACTGATGATGAGGTTTCAACATATGAATTTGGGGGGTACACAGACATTCAGATCATAGCACATACCTACCCCACAGGGATATGGTGAGGATTCGATTAACTAAGCCTGTGTTTTGAGGAATGCTGGCTAAATGGTTATTATTATTCAACATAGTCTCTCCCTGGCTGACATTGCAGGGACAGCCGGGGCTAGGGGTGGGGGAGGGGTTTACTGAAACTGTTCTACGTCATTACACATGCACACAGCCACCCCTCCAGCAGTCACTCTTCCTCACGTACAATGCTGATGGCCATCACTGTCCCTGCAACATGCCAAGGGGAGAGGGCAGGAGGGGCTTTATTGTGCAGGGGTTAGGAGCAGGGTCCTTAGAGTCATACTGGGGCTCAAATCCTATCTCTGTCCCTCCTTCCTGTGCATCTGTAGCTGAGTTACTAACCTCAACAAGCCCCAGGTTCCATCTCATGGGGTGAGATGAGGATTCAGTGAAATAATTAATGGAAAAATGCTTATTATGGTGCCTGGTACGCTGCAGGTCTCAGCAGATGTCAGGATCAATGCCAGTATTCTCTTCTGCCAGTGCAAGCCAAGGAGGGTGTGGGCAGAAAAGGAGTCATAGGAGGTGATTCATCTTTCAGTGCACCCGAATGAGCAACAGGGATCACTGTCATTTAGTCCCTGCCCTCACTAAAACACCTCCTTGAAATCACAGACTGATTGGCTGGCCGTTGCCAAGTTGGTAGAAAATAAAGCATCCTGCCCCCCACTCCACCCCCGCCTTCCACTGCTCAGCTGGCATGGATTCCCACGGCTGGCAGGGACGCCAGAGCTGGCTGCCATGTCGGGGGAGTCATCGGTGATGACTGTCAAGGTGATGACTGCACTCTGCCTGAGGCAGCTGCTCCAGAGCCGTGTGGATGTGGGTTTGAGGACCTTAGATCAGGGCCACACACCATGGGGTACTTTTCAGATCATGTAAAGAGACACCGTGTCCCTTCACAGACAGATCCAAATTTGGCACAGGGCTGCCCATGAAAGGAACTCCCTGGCCCATGTCCTTTTCAGCCACATTCTTCTTAGTGTGCACCCTCTGCTGATGACAGAAGCACCATCAAGCTGCCTGAGCCAGGGTTTTAACACACTTGCCAGGAGCAAAGGGAGCTCCATCTGGGGCCAGGTGTGCTTGCCTCGCCTCTGGTCCGCGGCGGGGGTGGGGGGTGGGGGGGGAGGTGGGGGGGTGCGGGGGCGGGGTGGAGGAGACCCACCAGGCTCCACAGCTGTGTTTGAATGAGTTCATCAGGTGCTGTCATTCATGCATGCCACAAGTGTTTCCTGAGTGCTCCTGTGGGCCAGGCACTGCCTTCCTCCACGTCTGGGGGGATGGGGGAAGGGGAGTGAGGTGATGGGCGTCGAATGGAAATCTGACCACACTGCCCTGAGCTCTATCTAGAGTCGGAAAGTAAGTCCAGGATGCCTCGATAGAAACATAATGGGGACCTCCAATCCTGAGGGATGGAAACAGCCAGAACTGCCAGTGTGCTCCTTGGCAAATGAGGCACCAGAGGCCACCGGACTTTCTAATTTTTTTTCTCAAATGTCACCATGAATTAGCAGCACTCATTCCTGGGGCTACTGGGAATACGCCTTTACTGCATCCTTCAGAACAAACCTTGGGGTTGGAAAGAAAGCCTTGTATTTGGTAAACGATTGTGAAAGTTTATTACTGAGCCAAGGGAGAAGGCGACAAGGGTCTATGAGAGGAAATAGTGCCGAAGTTGGAATATCTTCAGTAAAATAATTGCAAGACAACATTTCAGGGTAGTTTAATTTCCTACTGCATTTTAATGACCAATAAAGAAGATATAAAAATGTCATTTATAGAGAAACTCCAGCATTTTGTTTTCCTGGTTATTCTAATAGATCAATTGGAACATACAATATGATTTTTTAAAAAAATATTTTGGCCAAACACTGTAATCAATCTTTCATGCTACAGATCTGTGTAGTTACCACTTGTCACACAGTCAAGATAGAAGTGAGTAGGAGTTAAATGGGAAGAAAATTCTGCTCTTTTCCCTTCTGATAACAGGCAGGGAAATCTTTGCAAACTCCATCCTTAGGCATTTTCCCATTCTGTTTCCTTTGGTTTCTAACTGAAAGTTACAATGTTTCCATTCTCAGGCACTGAGGTGGCATTGGTGGGGACACACGAGGGACCCTTGGAGTTTTAGGAGGTGAAGGGCAGTTTTTTAATCCACTAGCTTCGCCTGCCTCTGTTCACTAGCCAGAACCAACCCCAAGCCCAAGTGAGGTGAGGTGGCATAGGTGGGGCAAGGCAGGGAACACAACCTCAGCCCCAGCTCAGCCTGGACTCCACGGGGGGAGGGCCTGGGGACCAAGGGTGCCTGCTGAGATGACAGCCCCTCCTCCTGCAGACACAGCCTACTTATCTCACACAGCCTCCTTCTCCTCTAAAACCAGCCACTGGGACCTTTACAGTCCTACTTCTGCTGCTAGTAGCATCGCAAATGCTGAATCTGGCTTCTCAGCAAGGACTTCGGGTTTGTCAAACTCAGTCACCTGTAAGTCAGAGAAGAAGAACTGAAATTGTCAGAAAATATCCACCCAGCATGAAGCCCAGACCACTGAAGCCTCTGGGGAGGTGAAGCCAACAGCAGCTTCCCGCACCTTCCCGTTTTCCATGACCAGGACTCGGTCGCAGTTGAGAACCGTGTTTAGGCGGTGGGCGATGGTCAATACCGTGCAGCCTTTGAAGGCATCTTTGATGGTGCTTTGCACTAGCGTGTCAGTCTTGGAGTCCATGGAGGCAGTGGCTTCATCAAGCAGAATGATCTATTGAGGAAGGAATGTTATGAAAGTCACACTAAGCAAAAGCTGTACCAAGAGAAAAATTTATAGTCTTGGTTCTATTTATTAAAAGAAGAAGAGGAGGAGGAGGAGGAAGAGCTGAAAATTAAGGAGCTAACCATTCATCTCAAAAAGTTAGAAGAAGAACAAAATAAAAGTCACATCACATCACCTCCATCTTCCTCGGAGGAATTTGCTAGAGGAACATGGTTATATATTCTTTACTTCTCTTTTTAAGTGGGTTGTTCTAACCCTACAAACTGGTAGGAAGAAACACTGCACAGGCTTTATCTACTGTGCTAACATGAGTTGGTGTGAGGTATAATAACAGCACTTATATTCATTCCTATTGCTGCTGTATTACCACAAACTCAGAGACTTAACAATGCAAATTTATTGTCTTACAGTTCTAGGGCAGAAGTCCTAAAATCAAGGCATTGTCAGGGCTGCATTCCTTTTGCAGGCTCTAGGGAAGAAACGTTTCCTCGCCTTTTCTAGAGGCCACCTGCATTCCTTGGTCCATGGCCCCTTCTTGGCATCACATCTCCTTCTTTCTCTGTGACTCTTCTGCCGCCTTCTTATAAAGACCCACGTGAATACGCTAGGCTCACCCAGATCTAAGGATAATCTCCCTATCTCAAGATCCTTAACTTAATCACATCTGCAAAGTCCCTTTTGCCATGTAAGGTAAGGTAGTCATAGGTTCTGGTTATCAGGAAGGACATGGGCATCTGGCATGGGGCAGGGTGTAGGGGAGGATATTATTCTCCTGTCACAGGGATGATTTGATATTGCAAATCAGAACACTTGAACTTAGCCTGATATGGTTTGGATGTTTGGCCCCTCCAAATCTCATGTCGAAATTTGATCCCCAGTGTTGGAAGTGGGCCTGGTGGGAGGTGTTTGGGTCATGGGGTTGGACCCTTCATGAATGGCTTGGTGCCATCCTTGTGATAATGAGTGAGTTCTCCCTTTATTAGTTCACGCAAGAGCTGGTTGTTTAAAGGAGCCCGGCACCACCTCATCCTTCTCTTGCTCCTTCTCTCATTGTGTGACACACCTGCTCCCTTTTCACCTGCCAACTTGATTGGAAGCTCCCTGAAACCCTCACAGAAGCAGATGCTGGCATGAAGCTTCTTGTACAGTCTGCAGAACCGTGAGCCAAATAAACCTCTTTTCTTTATAAATTACCCAGCCTCAGGTATTTCCTTTATAGCAACACAAAATGAACTAACACATAGCCCTGAGCTCTGCTTGACCTTGGCCAAGTTACTTAACTTCCCTGAGGCTGTGTCCCCCCATATGTGAAAGGGGGTTGTGCCTTAGTATGAGCATGATGTGCAGATGGCACATAAACCACTTAGCAGTGACAAGTGCCACAGTGGGCACTGAATACATGCCGATTCCCTTTCCCCTGACATTAGCACGTCTAGAGAACACATATAATGGGTTGCATCTGTGATGAGGAGTCAGAGATGGGATTTCTAAAGCAACAGTAATCCCTTCCTGGAAATCAGTAAGTAAGGGTGGCTAAGTCATCAAGAAAAATAACTACAAATTTTACGTTTCACATATCCTAGCTTTCTGATGGCCTTGAGTGTCCTGGTATTGTTTATCAAGACTTGGAATTGTTCGGGGACAAAGGGAAAAGACGAGAAGCAGATTTTTTAAACTCAAACCACTTAGAGAGCAGAAAGAATACCTAAGCAAGACCTCCCAGGGGGAAGCCCAGGGGAGGAAGGTGCTATTGCTATAAATGGCTATTATTTTTCAATTTTTACCCCTCACAACTTTGTCTTAAGAAAAAGTGATTGGTTTTTAAATGGCTCAATTGCTCTCTCTTTGCTGAAAGACAAACGCGCAGCTCTACCTCCTGGATTGAGTGGCGCTGCAGGAAATATCCAAAATTTGACCAATCCATTTTCTGTGCTGTTTTCTTACTTTTGAATTACGGAGAAGCGCTCGGGCCATACAAAGCAGCTGACGTTCCCCTACTGAGAAGTTTTCTCCATTTTCTGTGACTTCTGCCTGTAATTTTTCTGGGAGCTTCATTATCTATGAAACACAGAAAATGCCACATTTATGCTGATGATCTATAAAATTGTCCTACATCATCTATATTGATTGCCCCCTTCTCTAGCATTCATCAGCTTGCTTTATTTTACTGTGGAAAAGAAAGTGCGAAACAACAATCATTTCAATATTGCAAACAGGCACCAGGGAAGGACAAGGGAGTAGGCGGACATTAACAATTTAAAATCACAGTATGATTCATAGAACCTTGTAGACAACTCACCAAACGAATACAAACGATGCACATGCGGTTCCAGAGAACACACAAACAAGTGGAAATGACTTTCAGGCTTGCTATTTCCATGGACAAAATAGAGATGGGATGGGAGAGTTTTCTGGTCATCAAGGAAGGATAGGACAGGGTCTGACTTATCCAGCATGACAAGTCAAAATGGCTTTGGGAGATGCTCACCTTCATTCCAAGTCCTGGAAAAGCATCCCCCTGGGCTGCAGAGGTGGTCATGCTCACCGGCTGACTCCAGCTGGTGCACAGCTCTTACAGGACAGGGTCCTCTCTCACATATGGTTTAGTCCCCTTAAACCAGACATACTTGCCATTCCCAGAACATTCCACACCCCCTCATCTTTCTGTGGCTTATCTGTCTGATAAGCACACAAGGCATTTGCAGAGTAGTAGGGCATTCCATCTGCTCTAGAATCAGATGAGCTTGGGTTCAAGTCTCCATTCTGCTACTCACTAGCCTGCACATGTTACATCCCTTAGCTTTAATTTCTGCATCTTTAAAATTAGGGGTAAAAGTACCAATCTCAGAGGGTAATGCGTATGGAGTTCTTGACAGGATCATTGCACAGCCTACTGTTGCTTTTAACATTAAAGAGTGAGTAAGGATTGTATTCCAATGACTTATGTGGTGCACACAAATAAACCTGGCCAAGGGCTGGTCCAGGTGCTTGTCAAATTTAAACCCAGGCCAGTGGTGCTGGGAAACACACTCGTCCTGAACAGCCCCAGAGACCTACAGTGTCTTTCATGAATGTTCTCTCCAGAACCTGCCAGAGCGTCTCGTCGGTGTGACTTTCAAAGGGATCCAAGTTGTACCTGCAACAAAGGAGAGGAGAGGGAGCTGCATTGCCAAGGATGGGAGGATGGACGGGGAGCAGGTTCTCTGCAGCATGTTGGGGAGAACTGGAGGCAGTATGTGTTGACCCTGCGCTCCAAGAGCAGTGCTCAGCCCGAATGGTGGTCCGTAAAATACTGACCTCAGGCCGCAAGACCAAGGACCCACAACTCTGTAATGGAGCAGGACCACTGAGTTGGGCAGGGACATGTGAAACCCTGCCAAGAGGCAGCACTGAGCTAGGCACTTAGAAAGACATACTGGGGCCTCTCAGAGTGTGGTGCAGCAGAGTGGGTTTGACCTGACATAAATTCTTGGCAGCAAGAGAGGGAGAGCATGCAACCCAATCTGGCTCTCCATTCACCCTGCCCTTGGAGGCAAGAGGTACAGCTACAGCTCCCAGGGCCTTGCAGAGGGCTGAGCATCTCAAGTGCAGGATGTGAGTCTGATGATTCAAGAGGCAAGATGTGTTTTTCATCCAACAAACTCTAAATACAGTTCAACTCTAAATACAGTAAATACAGTTCCCCTACTTCATCTAGTACTCCACAGGAGAAATGTTCCTCTCGTTAGAGGGACAGCCACTGCACTGCACTAATTGAGAGACTGTGGCCTTCCCCTTATGCCTTGACATCAGATCTTGAGCCCCATAGAAGTTGCAACCCTACCATTCCTGGACTTGAAACAGCTTCTGTTCACTCCATAGTGGAAATAAATTAATGCACTTCCCAAGGGATAGCTACAGACATGGGGTAACCATTTATTTTATTGTGCAAACTGGGGTACTTTTCAGAATGGCCACTGCTAAACCTGTTGGAAACTGAGACATAGACATAAATGAGGGCTGTCCAGGGCCACCAGAATATCTGCTCAGCCTGTGTATATAAACATCTTGCTTATTTATTAATAATATGTTTATAAAATACAAGTAATCCCCAGCTTCTCCCAAGGCTTGACTCAGAAACAGGCACCAGCAGTGCTCATGAGTGCCTTGGGAAGCTGCTTCCCTCAGAAGAACGGCCTCAGGCCCTCCACATCCTAGGGACGTCACAGAGTTGCTGGTCAGTCTGATTTCACTTTCCAAAAATAGGAAGGCACAATGATCAAAAACAGCTACCTTACTGTACCTACGAACAGGACAGGATCCTGGGGGATCACAGTCAGCTTGGTTCTGAGGTCTTCCAAAGCGACGGTACAGATGTCCACCTCGTCAATGAAGATCGTGCCACTGGCTGGCTCCACCAGACGAAACAAGGCCATTCCTAACGATGACTTTCCTGGGAACAATAAAAGCAAGAACAACAAATCAAACATCAGTTTGCACTTCCATGATATCCAAGCATTTAATTAAGGGAATTTTTAACGCAATGCATATGGCTCTATGTGGATGATGGTGCAGACAGAAATTTCTGGGGGTGGGGGGGATGGACTGCCCTAATGCAATTAACCTGCCAGTCCCCGCAGGGGCCCTTAGCACACAACTCATCCTCTGGACCTTGTTTCACCAGGATGATTCTCATTTAATTAATTAAAAAACTGATGTGTGTTTGCTCCACCTCTGCACACTCATTCAACCTAAAATCCTAATTTACGGTAAAGAGAATTGAGGGAGATAAAGCCAATCTGACACACATACACATCACTCTCTGGTGTGGCTTAACCAGCACATCCAGGGGAAATTCAAAGAAAACAACCTGAAAAAAACAAAAGGAGAGCTTGTCCTCACCAGAACCTGTTCTTCCGACAATCCCGACTGTCTGCCCACTTTGTATGTTCAAGTTCAGCCCCTCAAGAACAAGGGGGGTGTTGTCTCTGTATCTCATCTGATAGTCTCTGAAGGTTATCTCCCCACAGCTGGGCCAGTCCTTGGGGCAGGTCCTCACCTTGAGGGGATCAGTGCGTTCAGGAACACAAGTCTGAAAAGGAGAATGATCAATTGCAGGTTAATAGCCATTTGTTTTTCCATTCATTCACATGGTATTAGGTATTGGTGCTCATGGTGGTCAACTAGACCAATAAGGATGCTGTGGTCAAAGAACTCACATTCCAGTGGGTATGTCAGATAATAAACAAGAAAAATAATCAGAAATGAAGACAATGAAACAGAGTCTTGTAATAGAATATAGAATATGATTTGTGTGGTGGGCAAGGGCAAGAGGTATAAAAGCACTTGAGGGCTGCAGAAGGCATCTATGAGGATGTGACGTGGGAGCTGAGACCTGAAATGCTGGGAAGATGCCTGCTACTGAAGATTCTAGTCCAGAGCCTTCCAGGAAGGGGGGAGAGCGGATACAAAGGCCCTGAGGCCAGAACAAGCTTGAGCAATTTGAGGAATAGAAAGAAAAGTCATGTGGCTGGAGCTTAGTGAATAAAGTTATAGACAACTTAGAGGAACAAGCAAGGACAGCTCAGCCTTGTGGACCTGGGCAAGTGTCAGCAGTGTGGCCTTGAAGCTTTGTGACAGATCCAGACAGAGCCTTGAGATTTGCAGAATTCAACCAGATATAATTTCAATATCCTCAAGAGTCATCATGGTGCTAGAAGTAGAAAGATGACAAGAATACAGGATGTCAAGTTCAGAGGTCTCTTTAGAGTTACATGGAAAAGACATTTAAGTTTCCTAAGAGTCCAAGAAATGCAAAGTCTAATTAAGGAATAGAGCAGGTTGGCTTCATTATAAGACCAACCCCTTCTCTTAATTATGAAGTCCCTGTTAACAACTAGAAATAGGGATCCCATGTGCCCCAACAGGGTGGCTGACCAGCTCAAATCTCTGGGTGATGAGCAACCTCATTTAGGTGAGAAAATAATTGTATTCTTAGAGAGTGAGTATTTTTAACACCTAGAAGATTTAGAATCAAGAATAAAAATATTGAAGAGAAGCAAAAAAACTAACAGTAATATTTTTAGTTTAAGGAATCTGCGTAGTTGGTGTTTCAAGTATTCACAATACGAATAGAATCTGGGCTTGTGATTCTAATTTAAAACATATAATTTAAAAATTGATTGAAACAGGAAAAAATGGCGGTGTGATAGAGTCCTCCCACCGCACCGCTCCCAGGGAAGGAGGTGAAGAACGCCAGCGGCTGCCTGCGAGCACGGACCGCTCACTCCGAAAACAGCATTGCGAATGACAGAGAAACAACGCCGAACGCCCAGCCCAAGAAAACAGCTACAAAATTTTCACAAAGATCGGAGGGCGCACGGAGCACAATAGAGCCCAGAGCGCGGGAAGGACGCACTCACCAGGTCGGCACAGCGCGACCTGCCCCCCAAGCGGTTACGCGCCTCCCCATACATGCAGTCAGGGACAAGCCCAGAGTTGGGACAGAGCGGTTGTTCGGACGGCGAGCCCTGTGGAGAGGAGAAAGTAGCCAGAGCCAGACACAACTCGCAGCTGCAATATACAGAGACTGCCGAGGGCTGGAGAGGAACTGGGCAGGGATGGAGTGGAGATACAGCTTCCCGGGACAGTGCGCGGGAACCCGCAGGCCGGCACTGCGCCACTAGAAGTCAGCGGGACTGGGCCCAGGAGTTTAACGGAGAGTGGGACACGCCCTTAGAGGCGGCTAGCAACTGCCGCTGTGGCCGGCGGAGAAAAACTGCGCTCCCGGCGCGATCGGAGCCCGGCTGTGCGCCAGGCTGGTGGCGGCCGCCATCTTTACAGCCACCCGCGCGGAGCTGTGAGCCGCGTCTCTAGCTCCCCCCGTCCCGGCCCGGGGCTCTTCTGCTGGGGCTAGACAGGCTTTGCCTGTGGTGCCCAGGGACAGCTGCATCCGTGGGTTCCAGGTGGGACGAGATCCCGGAACTGTAGCGGCGGGGACCTTTGGGTATTGGAAACAGTTTGCAGCTGGTCCATCTGGTTCCGCTACCCCGGCTCTGGCCTCCGACAAGTCCGCTCCGTGCTGGTCCTAGTGCCCGCCCTTCAGGTCCCAGCCCTCCTGTACCCCAGAGATCCCTCATTTTGAAGGTTGCTGGCTATAGTGACTCATTTGGTATAACTGCTGGATCCCATGACAACCAAATACCTCAAGAGCCACAGGCTGAACCAGAGCAGCTCCCCATAATCCTGCCCACTTCAATAGGGAATTTCGTGCCATCCAAGAGCGCTTCCAGCGGCCACTACTCCCCCCTCCCTGTGGGAACACCCCCCGGTGGAGACTGCTGGGGATAGAGATGGCCACCCGCCTTGCCTTGGGGTCTAGTGGTGGAAAAGGGGTGCACAATTGGAGATCCCCCTATCAACCAGTATCACGCGGAGACACACATCAGAAGGGCAGACACACGTGGCTAGATGAGCAACCTCTGAGCTGTGTAGAATTTTCCCAATTCAGCTCTCACACTGCAGCCAAAAGAAATTGTGTTTCTACCTGCACCTCAGGAGGAGCAGGGTCAAAGTAACCCCGAGGAGCTACAAGGCCCCTCCCAAAGCACGGGGCTTTCGCATACCCCAACTGGGGAATCAGAGTCTGCCACGGACATAACAGAATACCTAGCTAATAGGGAGCGGAGGACTCATATCCTCAAGTACAATTCATCAGCTCAGAGCCCAAGCTGGGAGGTCATTCTCACCACACTCCACTGGGAAGAGGAGAAGACCACAGGTCGGAGTTAACTCAAGATCCACCAAACTTGCTAAAATACACCTAAGGCAATACAGGCCACTACTTCTCTCCCTGGCTTTGCCAAGGAACAATAATTGTGGGCCTGGTGAGAGGGCCATAAACTAGCTCTAACACCCCCAGCTCTCGACCAAGAGGCCAGATAAGAAAAAACCAGCAAAAGAACTCAGGGAACATGAAAAATCAGAGTGAAAAGTCACCCCCAAAAGAAATTATCAGTTCCTCAGCAATGGATACCAACCCAAATGAAATGGGTAGAATGACAGAGGAGGAATTTCGTTTATGGATTATAAGAAAGCTAAATGAAATTCAAGAGAAAATTGAATCCCAGCACAAAGAAACCACAAGAAAAATGCAAGAAATGAATGAAAAATTCTCCAAAGAAATAGAAATATGACGGAAAAATCAAATAGAAATCCTAGAAATGAAAGAAGCATTCAAGGATCTACAAAACACAGTGGAAAGCCTTAAGAATAGGCTGGACCATGCAGAGGAAAGAATTTCAGAACTAGAAGACAGCTCCTATGCGCTAAATAAATCAGCCGAAGAGAAAGAACACAAAAACAAGAGGCAGGAAAAAAGCATACAAGAAATGTGGGATTATGTAAAGAGGCCAAACTATAAGGATCATAGGTATCCCTGAGGGAGAGGAAGAAAATTCGCATGGGCTGGAAAATTTATTTGAAGGAATAATAGAGGAAAATTTCCATGGCTTAGCCAGAAATCTCGATATCCAAGTACAAGAAGCACACAGGACTCCTGGGAGATTCAACGTGAAAAGGCATTCACCACACCACATAATTATTAGACTGACCAAAGTAAACACAAAAGAGGCACTCCTCAGACCTGTAAGACGAAAAGAGCAGGTAACCTACAAAGGGAAACCGCTCAGATTAACTGCAGATTTCTCAGCTGAAACCTTACAAGCCAGAAGGGAATGGGGAGACATCATCAATCTCCTAAAACAAAACAAAGGTCAACCCAGAATTCTGTATCCTGCCAAACTAAGCTTCTTATATAAGGGAGAAATAAAGACGTTTCCAGATAAGCAATCACTGATAGAATTTGTGAAATCCAGACCGGCCTTGCAAGAAATGCTTAGACCTGCATTATACACTAAACAGAGCAACAGACACCCACCCATGTAAAACTACGCAAAAGCTAAAACCCCAGAAACCAGATTCCACAATGACGCAAGAGGTAAAACAAAAGATACCACCCAACAGAATAATCAGAAATTTACCCCAAATGTCAATTCTCTCAATAAATGTAAATGGCTTGAACTGCCCATTGAAGAGACATAGGCTGGCTGAATGGATTAAAAAATACAAACCAAGTATCTGTTGTCTTCAGGAAACACACCTTACACACAAAGACACATTCAGACTCAAGGTGAAAGGATGGAATACAATTTTCCAGGCTAATGGAAACCAAAAGAAATCCGGAGTAGCCATCCTCATTTCAGATGACATAAACTTTAAAGCAATAATAGTAAAGAAGGACAAAAATGGACACTATATAGTGGTGAAGGGAAAAATCTCATAAGAGGATTTAACAATCCTAAACATTTATGCACCCAACACAGGAGCACCCAGGTACATAAAGCAAATTCTGCTAGATCTAGACAACATAATAAGCAGCAATGCCATAATAGCAGGGGACTTCAACACCCCACTGACGGAACTGGACCGATCCTCCAAACAAAAAACAAATAGAGAAATAAAAGACCTAAACAGGACTATAGAACATTTGGGCCTAACAGATATCTACAGAACACTCCACCCAAATAACACTGAATATATATTCTTCTCATCAGCTCATGGAACTTTCTCTAAAATTGACCACATCCTAGGCCACAAAACAGATCTAAACAAATTCAAAAAAATAGAAATCATACCATGTATCTTTTCAGACCACAGTGGAATAAAATTAGAAATCAATTCCAACAGAAACTCACATCTTCCTCCAAAAAATTGGAAACTAAACAATCTATTGCTGAAAGATTATTGGGTCAAGGAGGAGATTCAAATGGAAATCAAAAGATTCTTTGAACTAAATGATAATGGGGACACAAGTTATCAAAATCTGTGGGATACAGCAAAAGCAGTCCTGAGAGGAAAACTTATCGCCCTAAATTCCCACATCCAAAAGACAGAAAAGTCACAAATCAGTAAACTAATGAATCATCTTAAGGAAATGGAAAAGGAAGAGCAAAACAATCCTAAAGCCAGCAGAAGAAAAGAAATAACCAAAATCAGAGCAGAATTAAATGAAATTGAGAACAAAAGAACAATACAGAAGATCAATGAAACGAAAAGTTGGTTCTTTGAAAAGATAAACAAAATAGACAGGCCACTTGCCAGGTTGACCAGAAGCAGAAAGGAAAGGACTCTAATAAGCTCAATTAGAAATGAAAAAGGAGAGGTCACTACTGATATCATGGAAATACAAAACATCATCTTTGAATACTATAAAAATCTCTATGCCCACAAACACGAAAATGTGGAGGAAATGGACAAATTCTTAGAAACACACTACCTCCCTAGGCTCAACCAGGAAGAAACAGAATTTCTAAACAGACCAATATCAAGCACCGAAATTGAAGCAGTAATTAAAAATCTACCCACAAAAAAAAGTCCCAGACAAGATGCGTTCACGCCTGAATTCTACCAAGCCTACAAAGAAGAACTGGTGCCTATACTGCGGAAATTATTTGAAAATATCCAGAAGGATGGAATCCTCCCAAACTCATTCTACGAAGCCATATCACCTTGATACCAAAGCCAGGAAAGGACACAACAAAAAAAGAAAACTACAGACCAATATCCCTTATAAATATAGATGCAAAAATTCTCAATAAAATCCTTGCAAACCGAATTCAAATGTACATCAAAAAAATAATCCATCACGATCAGGTGGGCTTTATTCCCGAGATGCAGGGATCGTTCAACATACGCAAATCTATAAATGTAATTCACCATATAAATAAAAGCAAGAACAAAGATTATATGATCCTTTCAATAGATGCAGAAAAGGCTTTTGACAAAATCCAGCACCCTTTTATGATAAGAACTCTTAACAATATAGGCATAGATGGCTCATTCCTAGAAACTATTAAAGCCATATACGATAAACCCACAGCCAATATCATACTGAATGGGGAAAAATTGAAGGCATTCCCCCTTAAAACTGGCACCAGACAAGGGTGCCCACTATCTCCACTTCTTTTCAACATAGTGCTGGAAGTCCTGGCCACAGCAATTAGACAAGACAGAGGAATCAGGGGCGTCCAGATAGGGGCAGAAGAGGTCAAACTTTCACTATTCGCAGACGATATGATATTATACATAGAAAACCCCAAAGATTCAACCAAGAGATTACTGGAATTGATAAATGAATTCAGCAAAGTCTCAGGTTACAAAATTAATACACACAAATCCATAGCCTTCATATATGCTAAAACAATCAAGCCGAGAAACAAATTAAAGATGCAATACCTTTCACAATAGCAACAAAGAAAATTAAATATTTAGGAACATATTTAACTAAGGAGGTCAAAGACCTATATAGAGAGAATTATGAAACACTGAGAAAAGAAATTGCAGAGGATGTAAATAGATGGAAAGCCCTACCATGCTCTTGGATAGGCAGAGTCAACATAGTAAAAATGGCTTTGCTACCTAAATTAATTTACAGAATCAATGCAATCCCTATCAAAATACCAACATCATTTTTTGCCGATCTAGAAAAAATAATTCTACGCTTCATGTGGAACCAGAGAAGACCCCGTCTAGCCAAAGCAATCTTAAGCAAAAAGAACAAATTGGGAGGCATCTGTCTACCAGACTTCAGACTATACTACAAGGCTATAGTAACCAAAACTGCATGGTATTGGCACAAGAACAGACACGTAAACCAATGGAACAGGACTGAGAACCCAAATATAAAACCAACCTCATACAGTCACCTGATCTTTGACAAATTCCAGAAAAACGTACACTGGGGAAAAGATTCCCTATTCAACAAATGGTGCTGGGAAAACTGGATGGCCATATGTAGAAGACCGAAAGTGGACCCACACCTCTCACCTCTCACAAAAATCAATTCACAACAGATAACAGATCTAAACCTAAGACATGAAACCATAAGAATTCTCGAAGAAAACGTTGGAAAAACTCTTATGGACATTGGCCTAGGCAAAGAATTTATGAAGAAGACCCCCAAAGCAATCACAGCAGGAACAAAAATAAATACATGGGACCTGATCAAATTGAAAAGCTTCTGCACAGCCAAGGAAACTATCACTAGAGTGAACAGACAACCTACAGAATGGGAGAAAATATTTGCATGCTACACCTCTGATAAAGGGCTGATAACCAGAATCTATACAGAATTTAGGAAAATCAACAAGAAAAAATCAAACAACCCTATTAAAAAATGGGCAAAGGACATGAACAGAAACTTTTCCAAAGAAGACAGAATAATGGACAGCAAACATAAAAAAGTGCTCAACTTCTCTAATCATCAGGGAAATGCAAATCAAAACCACAATGAGATATCACTTAACTCCAGTGAGATTGGCTCATATCAAAAAAATCCCCAAATAACAAATGTTGGCGGGGATGTGGACAGATAGGAACACTCATACACTGCTGGTGGGACTGCAAATTAGTACAACCTCTATGGAAAAGAATATGGAGATACCTCAAAGAATTAAAAGTAGAATTACCATTTGACCCAGCAATCCCACTACTGGGTATTTATCCAAAAGAAAAAAAGACATTTTATAATAAAGACATCTGCTCTCGAATGTTCATAGCAGCACAATTCACAATTGCAAAGTTGTGGAAACAACCCAGGTGCCCATCAATACACGAGTGGATCAATAAAATGTGGTATATGTATACCATGGAGTATTACTCAGCAATAAGGAACAACAGTGAATTAACACATCTGGTTGGAGCTAGAGCCCATTCTTCGAAGCGAAGTGTCACAGGATTGGAAAAACAAGCACCACTGGTACTCACCATCAAACTGGTACTAACTGATGAACACTTACATCACACAGGGCAATAACATTCATCAGAGGGCGGGCGGGCGGGAGGGGGGTGGAGGGGATGGGAAAAACTCTCACTGAATGGATGTGGGGAGCACAGTTTGGGAGATGACCACGATTGCGGCTCTGACACGGGCAGAACAGGGGCAATGTGTATGGCCAAAGTGTTGTACCCCCATGATATTCTGAAATTAAAAAAATAAATTAAAAAAAAAATTGATTGAAACATGATTTTAAGTTAAAAGCTTACTGATTATATATGGCGTTGGAACTGTCATGAGAATTTAAAGCTCGTTATATTTATAAGTTTAATTTATTAGATTTATATAAACTCAGGAAGATTTGTTTGTTAAATCAGATCATTGTGGTACTTAAAAAGGAAATTGAATATATTAAATTTTAAAATGAAGTTGAAAATGTTTTAAAGTGTTTAATTAAGCTTATAAATGGGACCAAACACTATTTAAAGGCCCTTAAAAGCTATTGCTAGAATTGGCTAGACTTCTGTTCAAAGAATAGGGAGAGTTATAAGTTGAATATAAAAGTTTTTAAAGACGATTTAGACTGTTTTTTTTTTTTAATTTACAACTTTAATCAATCAAGTATTAATTTTTAGAAACCAAAGTACGCCACTGAATCTTCTTTTTCTGTGTTTGGAAACTGCCCTTAAGGAATCTTTTTTTTAAAAAAAAGAAACTCACATTCAACATCAAGGACTTTAAATTGTACTGTAAATACGGGTTTTAAGAAAAGGAGTGGCTGGTCAGATTCCGGCTTTTAAAAAGATCCCTTCCACATCTAAAAAGGACAAATACTTGCCTAAGTCCCGCCAGGGTTAACTTGTCCCTCCTCTTTGACACACTCGTTTCTTACCGAAATATACTCCCTTAGCAGCTCCACGGAGGAGAATTTGGCTTGGGTCTCCGTTCCTGTTCGAATACACACTTGGAGCAGTCCACTGAGCTGTTGTAAGGGAACGAGCAGCTGCAGTTAGAGCCCTTTCCTCCTTAGGGTTCTGCTGTTCCAGCATTCGGGGGCGCCCTTGTAAACTACCCCTCCCCTGCCTCACGCAGGACCACACAAACAGGAGGCCTGCGTTCCCAGCCAAGTGCCCAGAAGTAAAGCTATTCCTGTTGGGGTGTTTTGCCTTTAAATACTTCCTTTGTATTTAGAAACAACTGGTAGTTACATTTTTTCCCTGGCACTCCAGATGGTAAGAATCATCCCACGACAGCACCACTTGGTCACACGCCTCTTTGAGTAATGGGAATTCTCCCTGGGAGCCATAGAACGACTGGGTATCAGCCCCTTGCTGCCACCTGGCGGGGTCCTGCATCTCAGCGACCTCCCCCCCCTCCACCACCACCTTGGCCAAGAAGTGACTGAAAACCCCATCACCATAGGAGACCAGAAAACCATCAAGCCCATCTGCTTGCTGTAGAAATGAGAACATCAAGGCTCAGACTGGGACATGTGGCTCGCTAAGGTCACCCACCTTAGGCCTGGCTCCCCCAGAGGCCAACCCTGAGATCTAATTGTAAGTAGTGTATGAAGGCAGGTTGAAGGGTGTCTCCCACCTTCAAAAAACGTCTCCATATCCAAATCCCTGGAACCTGTGAATGTTACCTCATTTGGAAAAAGGATCTTTGCAGATGTAATTAAGGATCTTGAGATCGTCCTGGGTTGCCTGGGGGCCCTAAGTACCGCGACAAGTGTCCTTACAAGAGACAGAGGAGGAGAAGACACAGAGGAGAAGAGGATGCGAAGGCAGAGGCAGAGATTAGAGCGATGCAGCTACAAGACAAGAAATGCCAAGGAACGCCAGCAGCCACCAGAAGCCGGGAGAGAGAAGGAACAGAGTCTCCCTGGAGCCTTCAGAGGGAGCACAGCCCTGCCAACACCTTGATTTTGGGCTTCTGACCCCCAAAACTGTGAGAGAATAAATTTCTCTTATTTTAAGCCATGAAGCTTGTGGTCATTTGTTACAGCAGCCCTAGCAAACTAACACAAGCGGTGAACCCAGAAGGTACCAGCAGAGGATGGGAGAAGCCAGGCAGGGGGGAGAAGGCGTTTATGGGATGTTGTGCTGCGGGCAGCTGAGATTCAGTCCCTCTGGGGAGCCCTGAGGGGCTGCATGGAGTGCAGTCCAGAGTTGTCCCATGCCAGGACAAGGAAGCTGGGGTACGCATAACTCCCTTCCATCACTACTGAGGCTGCTCCTGGGTATGGAGCTCCCTGAACCTCCAGCCTGCTCTGGGCTTGGACTGGCCATGGGGGACCAACTGGCCTGCCTGGGAAGGGTGGGGCAGCCACAGCATCCGTCACCAAGTGGGCTAGAGGTAGGGCCAGTCTTATTCAGTAGGGAACATCATTTACTGAGCAGTGGCAACAGGCCAGGTACTGGTCGGGACACTGGTTTCCAGGGTTGAAGGTTGTGGACAAGATCCCTGTACTTGTGCAGCTTTCCTTCTAGTAGACTGGCAGGATGACACAGAAGGCAATCTCAGGAATGACACAAATGTCAATAAAGCAGGGGCTGAGGCTGGAGTTACCTTGGATAGGGTGGTTCAGGAAGACCATGTGAGCAGAGGCATTTATGACAAGAAGAAGTCCATTGGGCAAACTCCAGGTAAGAAAGCTCTGGTAAGAAGCAAATGGCCTTAACAGAAAGGAGGCAGAGGGGCCGAGCAGGTGAATGAGCTCCCCCAGCAGCCTCCATTGCTGCCTTCCCACTTCTCTTAGAGTGACAGCTCTCAACCTGGGTGCTTATGCCCCCAGGGGACATTTGGCAATGTCTAGAGACAACCTGGGTGAGTTGGGGGGAGCAGTGAAAGCAATACTGGCACCTCATGGGTAGAGGCTAGGGAGGCTGCTACACATCCCACAACGCACAGGACAGCCCCTCACAAAAAGGATTATCGAGCCCACAAGTGCACAGCACTGAGATTAAGAATCCCCTTCTTGCAACACAGGCAATACCCCTGCCCCTGACTTACAAAGCTCTACATGTTCTACCCATGCCAACCCCTCACACCTTATTTCTACTGCTTTGCTCAAACCACAGGGCTTCTCAAACCCACCAAGCCATGCCCACCCCTGAGCCTTTCCCCGACCGCTCGCCTCAAGTACTCTTTCTTGCCATCTCCCTTGGCTGGTTCTTTATCATTCAGGTCTCAGCTTGGAAGTCACCTCCCTGCAGAGGACTCCTCTGACTGTTGGATATAATGGTGCTTTTCCCATCCCCGATAGTCACATTACCCAGCTTTATTTTCTTCAGAACACTTAAACACTTTCTGAAGCCTTATCATCTGTTTGCTTGCCCCCTTATTTATTCCAGATGCCCGTTAGAATGTAAGCTGCACGAGGGCAGGGACCTGTCCAGATTGTTTACTGCTGAATCTCAGCTACCAGCATAGTTCCTGGCTCATGGCAGGTGCTCAGTGGATGTCTGGTCAATGAATGAATGAGCACTGTGTATACGTATATGAGGGCATATAAGTATTTTGTTAAATGCAAGAGGATCAGCTCCTAAAGGCTGGGGAGGCCCTCTCAGGGCTAGAATTCCCACCTCAGCACAGTGCTGGCCCCAGTAAGTGCTTATTCCCCACCATAATGTTGTATGATGTTACTTTGCATTCACTTTCCACTCTGTGGGATTTCATACCAATTTCTCATCCATCTAGGGAGTCTCCTCTAGTCTCAAGTGAAGCTCTGTCATTTTGATTCCGTGTTCTCCAAAGGGGGTTTATGCTCAATAAGGCCACAAAGCCAGCTGGAGAACAAGTGTTCCCAGAGATCTCAATGTGTGTAAATTCTCCTCTGACCTTACAGGAATGTTTGGAAACAATTTCATGGAAAGCTGATACCACCCAAAAGCATGACCTTAGTTGGGGAAAGCTGTTTTGCTTGGACCAATTAGGGGAAACTACTCAACATCATCTGTTTGATATTTCACTAGACAACAAATTAAAACTTCCATCAATAAGGGAAACTGGCTACCCAAGGAAAATTCATTTTTTCTCCACTTAAGATAAAGTACTGAGAATATATTTTTATTCCTTTGCCTTCCCAAAGTACCATTTAAGTGGTATCAGAGAAATTTTCAAAAAAGAATGGACTTTAACAGCAAGGGGGTGGAGAAGAGATATCAGTGAATGAGAGAGTTACAAATTTCTGCAAGACGGAAAGAGGATGAAAGGCTTTTGATAAAATGGAAGCAGAACGTGCCATAGGGCCTTAAGAGCCTTCTGTCTAGCAGAACCCCGAGAGGCTCCAGGTGTTAGAAGGGGGCCCACAAGAGGCTGGCTGATTGATAGTCTGTGCATAGACAATTACTCCTGTCAGACCCGGTTACCTCCCACGTCCTCTTCTCTCTTCCAACCAGAGGTAGCTGGACGCTTTATCCTTAGGTATGGGAGCACGCATGCACACATGCACACATGCACACACACGCACGATTTTCTCTAAAGACACTGAATTAACTACTGGGGATGAATGGGGCTCCCAGAATAGTGCCCTAGATAAAGACCCCTTCAAATCTAGCATTTGGGTGCCTAAAGGCCAGCTCCTTGGCTGCTCTCCTGAAGTGAAGCCAGCCTCACCACCCACCCACCTGTAATTATCAAACTTCCCACCTGGAGGGACCTAGCGAGGCATATACAAAGGCAGAGGAAACCCTGAAAATCCAACCCAGTCCCTCATTCTTAAACACGAATGGATCAAAAGACAGATGAACAAAACCAATGGCATAAAAACAAGAACCTGATAAATAAGAAGAAAAGCTAACTCTGGGAAGAAATAGATACAAGACAAAGAAGAGAGGAAAGTTTAAGAGGGGAAAAAACAACTCTAATTAATATCCTCGGAGAGACTCAAAAGATATTGTAACCACGTAAGAAACAATCCTTCTAAAAACTCAGAAAATAAGAAAGAGCTTGTGAAATTAAATATATGAATCTATGAAAACCCAAAAGAACGGCTGAATGCCAAAACTAAGGAAAACATCCAGAATAAAGAGAAAAAGACAAGAAAATGGAAACTTTGAGATAAAAGAAAAGCAACATAGAGAATTGAGGCAAGAAACCCAATATTCAGCCAATAGAGGTCACACCAAGAGAAAACAGAGACAAGAGGGATTGTCAAAATGAAGGAGAAAAAGGGTAAATTTTTCCAAGCTAAAGAGAGATTTGACTTTAACCTGAAAGAACCCACAGCATGGAACAGACTATATGAAAAAAGACCCACATTCAGATACGTTGCCCTAGAGTTTCAGAGGACCAAGGAAAAGGACTACATCAGAAAAGTTTCCAAAGAGAAAAATGAAGCACATATCGAGGAACAAGATTTAGACAAACATGAGACCCAAATGGCCTGGGTTCAAATCCCAGCTCTCACACATGACAGGTGCCTGATCTTGGGCAAGTCTTTCTTGGCCTCAGTTTCCTCATCTGCAAAATGGGGATTATGGCAGTATCACAGTGTTGTAGGGGAGTAAATGAATTAATTTAGGTAAACCATGGTGCCTAAAGCCAATCATAGTCCATACCATGTGTTCATCTTTGTTATTATTGAAAAGAAAAAAAACAACAACAAAGCAACCAAGAAGAAAAGTTGGTAATTATTTGTCAGAGACATTGTGATTTCCTCTCCAGCATTCATTTTACATCCCCCATTGTGGAGTGGCTGTGTGACTTAGGACTGAGATGGGATGTGACTCCATCCATTAGCCTAAACCAATTATACCAATCCCCTCAAACCACTAATTAGTTCTGAGATGCCTAAATTAATCCAGTAAGAGAAAGCTCAGGGCTTTTATTCAGTAGCTAGGGCAGGAAATGATTTCCTCTTTGCTTTCTTCCTACTGTAGACCCCAGAGGCTGCTGGTCACCATTGTACAACTATGAGGGAAACCATCACAGGGGGAGGGCAAAGCAAAGAGCCATGATCCAACTGTGCCTGAAGTCCACACAACTGCCTGACTTTTTGAATGATGTAAGCTACTAAACTCCCTTCATTGTTTAAACCTGTTTGAGTTGGTTTTTTTGTTATGTCCATCCAAAAGCATGCTTCCTGATGTATTCTGTGCCAGAGCCTCCAGGCCAAGCCCAGCTTTGCACAGTTATTACCTGGATGATGTAAGACAATGACAAGCCTTTGGATGAAGCACTGATTGAGGAGAAACTCAGGGTCACCAGCAAGGCCACAATGAAGGTGACGATGTTCATGAGGACATCCATTCTTAGAGCAAACCACCTGAGAGCACAGTTAAAGTAGAGGAGGTGGCTGGAGTTTTTGTCATTTAGCATCTTAAACCTAAAATTAAAAAAAATTAGACAAAATAGGAGATCTGGTTGTGCTTCCATAGGCTTAGGGTTAGGGCTTCTGGAGATATAAGGCAAGGGAATTTTTAATCAAGGTGAATGTATCCTTACATAGTAAACTCTTACAGAAATGAGCATATATCTATCCTCCTTAAAATCTGCCACCATAGACATCTTTGATTTGCACATATTCTGAGAAATCCCATGTGGCAGTAGAGTGTGGTGCTAAGTGAGCTCTTTCTGTCTTTCCCAGAACTGGCAACTGGAACCCACAGCTGAGAAGAAATGGTGCTGAGTACCTCACATTCTAACTCCAAAGGATCCCAATCTCAGAGTCAGCCACTCCTCTGAGGCCTTGTGGAATCCACAATTGGCCCCCTTGATCTATAAAAAGGGAGGAAGTGTGGTGTGGGAGAGGTCACCTTTAGAGAGAGTCAATGTTTGTGACTGTAGAGGAGGGAAGGGAAGGTGCTTGACTGGCTCTCCGCCCCATATCAGAGATAGAAGTTAATAGGTAATTGCTTGTAAAGCTGGGAGTCTCCCCAAGGAGAGGAATCTCACATCTTGTTTCCCTGCTGCATTTCCACTGAGCCAAAGGGCTTGCTGAGGGAAGGAGCACGGCACAGAGTGACAGAGGGATGACACAGCCAGGAGATGGGGCAAGACCCACCCCTGGAGTTCATCAACTGGGAATGAGCAGTTCCTAGAGTTGAGGGTGCAGAGGGAAGATGACACTTGGGGCTACAGTCTCGATGCTGCGAGGTTCCTCGATGTGAGGCAGAGAGGCCTCCACGGCAGAAGGACACAGCGTGAGGGCTGCCCAGCAGAACCCACTGGAAGACCCCGCGAATTGTACTCATGCAGCAATGCCCAGCAGAGCTGCTGGTGAGCTGGTCCTTTTGGGGCCCCCACCCTGCAGTTCCACATCTGCACAGTGAGCTGGAACAGAGAGAATGAACCCAGAGGCGGCAGTCGCCTGAGGACATGTCCTGCCCACTCCCGTCCGCGATTCCCCTGCAGCAGCCTCTGAGAACCAGACTGGGAGAAAAGGGAGAGGGTGTTTAAGGGAACAGACCGGCTGCTTCCCCACTGCAAGCCTGGCCCCACCCCAACACACACACACACACACACAGCGCACACAGCTTGCCACGCCAAGCCTCTAAGGGGAACAGAGAGCTGTGACTTGAACGTATTCAAGATTGAAATTTTAACAGGACTGAACTAACCATTAACCAAAAGAGACATCAGATCAAATTGCCTTTGAGGGTTCCCTGACCTAGTGGGAAAGGGGCTTCATCAGAACAACTGGTAGAAACTATTGGGAAAAAAAGGAAAACCTTTCCGTGTTTAATCTCCTAAGGAGTGACAGTCCCCCGGCACAGTCGTGAACGTCCCTGGGCATTGCTGCTCCACCCCATCCTCACAGGCCTCCCAGGACTCCTCCTGGAAGGACCCCTGACCAGCCAGCCGGGGCTCTGCCGCACCCTTCTGCTTTCTGTCCCATCTGACTTATTTTCCCCAGAGCTTAGTCAAAATATTCTTCCAAACACCATGTTGTTTCTATCATGTAGCTGTGCAGCCTATAAATTCAACTGACAGCTTAAGTGGCTTGGAAGTCATCTTCCTTCTTATCTGTGTGGTTGGTTAGATTGTGCAGAAACAAAATCGCTAGCCGAGATCAAATTGGAATGCGACCTCGAATCTTTTTCTGTTTTTAATGCTGCAGAAATTTTTGTCTGGTGGCAAAAGCAATGTACATCAGGAAGCCCAAGCCCTCTGGAAAGAAAATATTAAAAGAGGGGAAACCCCATCCATCCTGCTCAGCTTTCTATAGGATTCTCTTGGGAACCTTGGAGGAGGCTCCGTGGGAAGACAAAGCTTGGATTTGTTTTCTTTGTCGTGGGTGAGTGGGCCAGGGGCTTTCGTGGGTGAATGGCCCCAGGGACTTTCCCCATGACCAGGACATTGGGAGGGTCTACATGAGATGCAGGACTCTTGACAAACGACGTTCAGGTCAAACTAGGAAGAAGACTAGTTGCTGACTGAACTAAAGTTGTGATGTCACGTCTGCACTGAGATCCCGGTGGCAACGCGGGGGAATGAGAGAGAAAGAATTCTATGCAAACACTGAAGGGTGTGTTAGCTTTCTAAGGAAGGAAATGATAGGAAAAAAGAACATCTGTGTGGGAGAGACTGCTACAGAGTCACAACGCTCCATTTCCTCAACGTCCTGTGGACACAGCTGGAGTGCATTTCCCAGGCTGCCCTACAGGCAGGGGAGCCCGTGGGACTGGAAACTGGCCCAGGAATGGCAGGAATGTTGAGACGCTTCGCTAGGGTTGAACCATAGAAATTTCCCGTGGGTCCTCCGTCCTGCCCTGTCCCCTTGTCTCCCAGCTACACACAGAGGATCCTGGAGAAGAGCCCAGGCCTTTGGGATGGAAGAGCCCCAGACGGAAAGATACCGTGCCTGAGTGCAGAGCAGAATCCCTGACCCCTTTTCCCCCACAGACCCACGATAACTTGTGACTTGAGGAAGAATTAACATGCATTGTGTGAAGTCCCTAAGATTTGGGGTTGTTTGTTACTGCAGTGAGAGTACTGTGATTGATACATTTCATATTGAATTTTAGGAGTTTGAAGGTGGAAACTTCCAGGGAAACTTACTAATCTAGTCCCCACATTTTAAAAAGTTAGGAAACACTAAGTGAAGTGAAATGTGGCCTTTAAAAATTATTTTTACAAAGAATATGAAATAACATGAAAAATGTTTACTTTAAATGTTAAGTAAATTTTTAAAAAGTGATTATAAATATTTAAGAAAAAGAAAACCCCATGAATAGACAAAAAGAAAAGATTGGAAGGAAATATATGAAAATATTAATAGGATTGGGGTTTGGGGCTTATGAGTGATTTTTTCTTCTTCTTTTTTTTTTTTTCTTGCTTTGCCCCATTTTCATGAATTGATTTTTACTTTGATAGTGAAAAATAAAACATACAAAGTCACATAGTCACGTACTGAGGCAGCCATCGAAGGAGCTCCAGTCACATCTTTTGGGGCCCCAGACGCTGGGAAGAGGCCGGGGGTCTTGGCGCCCTCCCCCTCTGAGTCAGCCAGCGCTTCCTCTGCAGTCAGTCCCAAAGCCCAGGGAAGCCCTGTGTTCCTGTGCCCTCCTGTTCAGGGTCAGGCACGAAGTGTGGGGACCCTGGGGCAGGTGCCCAGCGCAGGACTCACCTGTTGATGCATTCTTCCTTCTTGCCATAGGTGTGAATGCTGCCCAGGCCCTGCATGGAGGAGGTGATGTGTGAGAACCAGGGTGACCGGCTGATGTTCTCTACCTTCTTGAGCTCCCGGACTCCTCTGTGGAAAATGCTGCAGGAAAATCGAGAGGGTTCAAGGGGGCTGCAAAGTGGAGTCTCAGTGGGCTGGCCCCAGCACATGCAGACCACGACTGTGCACGCGAGACCACGTTTAAGTGAGAGACCACGCCGTCTAACTGGGGAGTATGATGGGCCTTCCACTCTTCTCTGGGGGTGCCCAGCCCGGCTGTGGGAGAGTCTGAGAAACCACAGTCTCCTTCAGACTCCTTAGGTCTCAGTTCTAAGTGCTTCTCGTGGCAGGAATGTTCTGCTGCACAAGATGATTCCAGTCTTCTGGAATGAGGACCAGAATTTCTCACCCAGTGCAGCCCCTGAGTAGAAGCCAACCACTTTTTGGTGCCCAACCCGAGAAAAAGTGATCTTTTCTAACTCTGGAGAAAACCTGGTGTGTCCACTGCCAACATGTGGCCTTTCTAAAGGCATTTTGAAGGTAATTTTGAACAAACATCATTAGATAATAGCCTCAGGAGCTGACTTTAAAACCAAACCCTCCACATGATGCAGCTCCCTTCATGTGGGAGCTCTGGGAGCCCTGGTGAGCAGGGGACCTGGGACCCCCCCAGGCACACGCTAGCTGGCTGGCCCGTGAGAGAGAAAAAGATCAGGCCTCCTGCCTCTCAGCAAACACTAACTCAAGGGAGTGAGGAGGGAAACCTCATGAGCTTGCTTGCTTGCTTCAGAGGTCAAGCAATTTGGTTCGAAACATTTGGATAATTCGGTCAGGACCAGTTCTGATCTGTCTTGTCTTTGTAGCAAGAATTGGAGTGGCAGGGCAAAGCAAAAGCTTTTGCCGAGTAAATGAACAGCATAAACAGGAGAACAGACAGGAGCAATGGTCAAAGAGAGGTATTACAAAAATGAGCACGAACCCAAGGAATCCATTTTGAGAACTGACATCCAGGACGTGCTCGTATCTTTGTAAAGGACTTTCACAAGTTATTTTTATTTGGTCATCACAATAAACCTTGAGTTTGGAGATGGAGGCCACATGCCCCTTCTCAGAAACACCATGGGGGCAGCAGGAGAACGCAGCAAGAGTCCAGCTCTCCTGACACCCAAGGCACTGGTGCTACTTCCCTCACCCACACGAGCCTCCAACAGGTGCTGGTGCAGTTCTCCAGCCACAGTGCACCCCACACCCACAGCTGCCATTGTGCACTGGCACCATCTGTGGACTGGATGAATGAACTGGAAATACCCACAACAAAACTTGTGATCCTTATTACCCAAACTGCTTCTCCTCCTGCATCACCTGTATCTTTCTTTATGTCACTCCCCACCTTGGCATCGCCCTTGGCCTTCCCCATCCCCCTAACACCCAAAATTCCACCAATCATGAAACCCTGATGACACGACCCTGGACTTGGAAATGGCTCTCAAATCCATTCTTTTCTGTTCCCACTGCTGCTGCTTATGTTTGGTCCTCATCAGCTTTCACACAGACTATAAATTTCAAGAGACTCCCACCTTGTAGCCTGCCCTGATCTTTCTGGAGCTCCACCCTCCCCACACTGTGGCCAAAGCAATATTTCTAAAGCCCGGATCTGAGCGTGCTGTCCCTGGGCGAAAACAAACAACCCTATTTACAGCTGGAGGCAGGTCCGGGGTTGTGGGCTGAAGATTTTATAATCTGGGGGATTCTCTTTAAAATCCCCAATGTCCAGTCCAAGACTGGGCACATCTAGGAGCATAATAAATGATTGTTTTTAGTTACTGTTTTTTATGGAAACCCTTGCATAACACTTTAGTCCATTTTTAATCTATAAGCATGTAGTCTCATTTGATCCTCACAACATGCTCTCTGACACAGGTGAGGTATATACTTTAATGTTTACCATTTTGGGGAGAGGAAACTGAGGTGTGCAACATTTCTCTGACTTCCCCAACATCCTCCAGCTAGTTTTATGGCGGAGCTGGGGCTCTAATGCAAATTTTTCTGATTTGCAACCCTTTGCCCTCACCCAAGACCCACCATGCTATCTGCTGGGAGCCCCAGCTCACCCTAGGGACAGAGCGGGGGCCAGGTCTGCTGGGATCATTGCTGCCTTCCTGCTTCCTCCAGGGTGGGTGTGCACAGCCTCAGTAAGAATCCCCCGTGCAAAGCTGCCTGAGGCCTTTCTCTAACCACATCAATTTTTCAAAGCTGAGAGTGACTGAGGATAAGTCTCCTCTCTCTTCTCCAGCAGGAGGAATGACAGAGCCCCATGGTTAAGAAAATATCAGCACACAGACAGCAATCATGCTTACTAGTTTCCTGGCCTGGGACCAATGCCTTAACCCCCAATAATTTCTACCTCTCAGGGTTGCTCCGAGGCCAGAATGCCAGATGTATGCAAAGCACTTAGCATAGCACCTGGTGTTTAGTAAGTGCTAATAATCAATATGCTCTACCATCAGAGAAGACAGCAAGTGCTCCATATCACCTGCCATATACCTGGTCATTGTGCATATTTAACCCTGTGTGAGAGTGTGTGTTGTGTGTGTGTGTGTATGTGTTGTTTTCTCCTTTTTAAATAGTACATAGACCTACCATAAAAGAATGAGGAAGCCCACAGCAAAGCCAGCCACAAATAAAAGGACAGCAGGAAACACAGCAGCCAATACCACGAGAATAAATACCACCATAAAAAACTGCTGCAGAAAGTTCTCCGCGTGAAACGGCAGCCTCACGTCTAGCTCATCCATATCTTTGGAAAAACGGTTCATTAGCCTGCCAGTGGGAGTCGTGTCAAAGAAGCTCATTGGACTCTTTAAGATCTGGGGATAAAAGCAGAGAGTCAAACAGAGTCCAGGTGTATGTCTAGTAAACCCCAGCCACTCTAGAATTGTGAGCACACAGCCTGGCCTTTTCTCCAGGGCACAACAAGGTGCCCTTGAGAAAGGGAAGATGCTCCCTATTCTTGCAGCCATCAGGAATGGGAGTGAATGCAGGAGAGATTCGGCCTCTGTGTGGGGGTCCAGAGAGAGGCCTCTGCAGGTCAGGCTTGCCTTCCAAAGCTTGGATGCAGCCTGGAGGGGGAGAGGCTGGTGCCTTTGGGGGAGGGAGAAATTTTGTGCCTCAGGGCAATAAGAGGGCAAATTTTGTGCCCCATACGCTGTGCCCAGGGCCTTCACAGCCAGTGGCTGCCGCCCACTACAGCAGCAGAATGAGGAGGGGGCCAGAAGTACCTCGAGGCCCTTGTTGTACTCTGGGCTCTTTGGGGCAGGAGATGCCCTCTTGCCTTGCACATCTCTGCTCTAGAGTGGCTTCCCCACCTCCACCCACAGCCCAGCCTGAGGGCAGGTTATACACTCCACAGCTCCCTGGAATTTGCCGTTACAGTTGGTAATTGGGACACTCTTCCCAGTCTAGGCCGCAAGCCTCCATGAGGGCTGTGTCTGTCCCCAGAGCCCAGCACAGTGCCTGGCACACAGTGGGTGCACAATAAACCTTGTTGCCTGAATAACAGGACGTGCCTACAGCCCCTGGTGGCCATACCTTGTCAAATACCCTGTCATGCAGCGAGGAGGATGCCATCAGTGTGGTCTTGGTGAAGGTGAAGCCTTTGGTGATGCCAAACACTAGCATGGACACCATGCTCGCTACATACACCCACTGGTATACATGCTGCCCGATATCTGCCAGGACTTCGCCAACCTCACACACGGTCTCATTGCTCTGGGGTCCACAGGTCATCTTTAGAGGAAAAACAAGAGAAGCACCAAGAATTGGTAAACTGTCAGGAGAATGGGAATTTTCCAGAGAGAAGAAACTAAAAAGAAATACATAATTGCTAAGAATGAGTCAGGTGGGTAAAATCAAGTCAGTTCCCTTTGGGGGCTTCTGAGCTTTGCATGGTCCCTCCTGGTGGCAGCCATGACCCCAGGGGGCACCTGACTTATGAGCACACTCAGGCAGGTGCAGAGCAGCCATCTCAGAAGCTAACTGTGCCTCGGGAGACCAGAAGTGATGCTGGGCCAGGAAGATCAGAGAAGCAAACAGGAATTTGGATTCCAGGAGGCTGGCTGAGCAACCCCCAGGCTGCACCAGACCAGACAGAGAATCAGGGACCAGCCTCCAACTTGCCAAGCTGCCTGGCAGCAGCCACCAAGCACTTGGGGAGACTCAGGGGGCTTCTCTGTGCGATGGGCCAGCCCCACAGCCCCTTCCCATTCCTTTTCCCAAGGGGCAACTGGGAGGCACTGGAATACTGACTGGCCTGGAATCCCTGGTGGGGAAGAGGGAGCCTGGTGTAATGCAAGGGGCTCGCAGAGGACCCGAAGGAACTGAGGCTCCATCTTGCTCAGTGAGAACACACAATTTTGCCAGCATTTCTGGGAAGAGGCCATCTCCTCCCCCTGAGAAACTGGCAGTTTCATTTTTCTCTGGGCTGTGTGTGAAAAGTCAAGACTGCCTTTGGGGAGCAAACAAGTATCTTTCTTCTAAATGCCATTTTGCAGATTACAGTAATAGCGGAACCGCAAACCAGAGGTGGCTGATGGATGAACATCCGTAAAAGCAAAAGCATCCCTGGGGAGTTAACTGAGAAAAGGCCCAGCTTGAAGGGGAGACTTTCCTGTGCTTGGGTTGAGCCCACAGTGTCAGGGGGTCAGGGGCAAGCACACGGGTCTGTCACCATTGCTGTGTGCTCAATTAGCCCATGGTAGCTGGCCTACGGGGGTAGCAGCAATCCTAGGAGCAGACTCCACCTTGACCCTAAACCTTGGGCTCTCCAAGGAAGGGACTCTGCAGGAGTGAGTGAGGATGTGGGAAAATATACCTATTCTGGAGATGGCTCTCGATTTCTGCACAGAGCAGTTCACCCTTTGGCCTCTCCCCTCGGGAATGGCCTCAGGCAGCTGTGCCAAACAGCCTCTCCCCTGCCCGGGTCTCCCAGTGCCTAGTGCCCCAGTGTCATAACGACAGAACTGTACCAAATGTAATTTTGGAGGATGGGCAGGCATCCCCACAGCATTCTCCAGGGCTCCAGAAAAGCTTTGAAACCATATGTCAAAAGCTGGGAGAGTTTTCAGCAAGCTCGAGGGAGAGCAAACTCATCAGTTCTTCCCAGGAGAGACCCTGCAGAAAGGCCCCAAGTGGCCCTGTAGCATTTGCAGGGCCTGAGTCTGATGCTTGCACATCCCGTTCCTGTAGAGGCAACTTTGGGGAGCAGAGCCATGCTGAACCTTCTGGCACCGGGCAGTACCCACGACAAGGTGCCAGTTTCTCTTTAGAGTCAGGAAGACACAAATCTGTGTTAGGCTGTGTTAGTCTTTCCTGGAGGAAACGTACAACAGAGGCTGCAAGACTGACTTTATCTTGCACATGCTGGACCCCACAGACACGCTGTGGCACATGTCTTTTTCAGCCAACCCTTTAAAGTCTAAAAGTGGCGTATAAAAATACAGATGTCTGACTTGTCTTGAAAAATCAAAGGGGATTTCAGGGGTTTGAGTCATGTGGTGCAAGCCACTAACCTCAACTTCTTGAAAAGGGCAGAGGGATGCAAATCTCATTGTGTGGTGCTGGGCGCATTCAGACTCTCCATCAGCAACTTTTTTACTCCAAGACACAGACTCAACATTTTCCAATGCCAAAGGGAAACTCACCTGTGAGCCCTTGTCTAACCAGAGACTCAGCCACCAGTTGCCGAAGGCGGAGCTGCCAATCATGAGGAAGAAGAACAACAGTGTGAAGAGAGAAAGGAAGTACCCTGCAAGAGGGGGAGAGGGCCACAGGGTTACCTTCCTCACGGCCCAACCCTCATGGGAAATTCAAAGCCTTCAGGGAAAGGCCCCCACCCCTGGGAACACCTTCTAGGTTGATGTGACACATCTGGGTGTTGAGCCCCTGTACCCCGGTGGGGACATCTGTTCCACCTGGCTGGAAAATGGGTTCATATTGTGAACATATGGGAAAAACCACCAATGTGCACTTTAATAGAAGTGACTCGGTACTCTTTAAAAGCAAACCAATAAAAACCCAGTCTGGTTGGGGAGACACAGGGAACGCAACTACAGGTATGTTTTGCACACCGAGATGGGAACCTTGTATGGAAAGCAGGCAACGAACTGACTGCTGTCGTCCTCGGCGACTGGAGTGCAAGGGTGCAGAAGAACCATAGCTGGTTCGTGCTGCTGCTCACTCAGCTTCAATAAAATAGAGTGTGGCAGCTTTAATGGAGATAAAGAATGATTCCATTTAAAAGGCTGTATTATCAGAGTTTAGTTTTTAGAGGGGGAAAAAAAATAAAAGCATTGATAAATGGCCCTCACATAAAGAGAGTAATTGTTAAAGAAATCATAAAATGTGAACCCGACAGTTTAAGACAGGATTTTTAAAATGCAAATTAAATCAAGAAACCCATTGTTTTATACTGAACCTCCAGAAGCCTTAATGTATGTGTGATATGTCTTCCAGGTCACGGTTCCTTCCCGGGGGGATTCAGTCTGGACGAGCTGGTGCACAGGAGCTACAGAGACAAACACACACAAGTCCCGTGGCACTCGCTGCCAGGGTGGGAGCCCATCGAGGCAGGCACAACCCTTCTGCATACTCCACACCACCACCAAGGGCACTTAGGGCCCATCCTTCCATTTGCCCCATGTTTTCAAATTCCCAACACACTTTTGCTCATTTTATCCTATTTGATCCTCATTACAGCCCTGTGAAGTAGGTTTTCCATCTTTCAAGAAATATTTATTAAGCACCTACTATGTGCTCAGCCCTGGGGAAAAAAGGGTTGCCTTGGTGTGTTTCTCCCAGAAGCAGCACCCAAGAAGAGGATATGAGTACATACAATTTATTTGGGAGTTAAAGGGAGTAGGGAAGGAAGGCAACAATAAAAGGCCTATCATCCAGCCAGCGACCACTGTGGTCAACTGGAGCTTAATCCCATGTAGAGAAATCTCAGAACCAGTGTAGACTTACACCTCAGGGTTTTTCCACATTCTAAGAAGGATCTGGGATTTTTCTATACCAACTCCTATTGGCCATGGGGTGGGGGTCGCTCCCTAGGGGGGTTGATTCCCCAGCACTTCCAGCTTGACGTGTGGCTGGCAGCTCCCAGAGAGAGTCCCCAGGCAAAGGAATGCAGAGGTGGCAGCTGGGAGTTGGGCTGCATGCGCTGAAGTGGTGAGGGCACCCTCATCATCTACTAAAGGGTGAAAAAGAAGGAGGCAGTTCCTGTCTTCTCAGAGCTCACACCGCGCAGAAGAAAACCAGGCTATCCTCCTAGGTCAGCTGCTGCAGGGACACCTGGTTCCCTCCACGTGGCTGTCCCAAGTCCTCTCCACTCCCCAAGGGGAAGGGAAAATGACTGTCAAGTTCTCATGGAAACAGCATTGCAGAGGAACAAGGATGCTGGCTAAAGCAGCTCCCAGCAGCCACTACCAAATTCTCATCTCTTCCCTCTCCTCCATAGAGAAGCATGAAAATGTCAACTCCAAAGCAGAATCATAAACCATACTTGGCTTTTATAAACAGAGATAAATAGAGTTAGAAGACAGGGCCCCCCTGCACACGGACTCTCTGCACCCTTTCACACCTCAAAGGCGCCTCGCTGAATAGAGCCCCCATTATACTCTCTGCCTGGGAACCTGGGCGCTCTTTGAAAATGTTCAGCCTGACTTTCGCTCATTGTGTCTCGCTCTGGGGCTGCAAGATGTGGGCGACGCCTCTGCGTGTGGGCAGAGCCTAATGAACGGCATCCTGGAGCGCTGGAGGAACCGGTCAGATCCCCTCACAGCCCACCTGCCTGGGTGCTCTTTTTTGCCTTTGCTGTGCTGTACAAGATGCTCTGGTGCCGGGCAGGTGGGCAGTGTTGCCTTTAACTGATTCATGGGCCTCTTCGCTTCCTATAGCGTTCAGAGCATTTAACAGTCCAGTTGTGTGTCCTTGAGGACCAGGTATCACTCCAGGGTAAAATTTCACAATTTCACTTTCCTCTCCAGAGGAGGGTGGGTGGTGGGGAAATGAGGAGCAGGGATTACTCTCTCCATGGGACCCCAAATCCTGGGCAGCCTGGAACTTTCTCTGAAAAGCAGGGAAGAGATGTCTGGGTACTTCACTTCAGCCTAGGAAGCCTCCGGAATGGTAAAAATATGTTGTCTTTCCAAACATGCATGTATTTGTCACAAGCACCGTTAATCGTGCCAAATTTCACTGATTCAAAGACTCACTTTTTTCCTCCCCTTTAACATCTCTGAGAGCTGGATGGACCTTCCACTCAATAGTATGTTTAATTGGCAGAAATTTTTTTTTCTTTCCAAGTGGTAGGTAAAATAATAGTGGTCTTAAAAAAAATAGATGGCATCTTAAATTTGATGAAATGTACTAAGTTATTTTTTTTCAGCTATGCATTACCAAGGAACAGAACTGTAACTTGGAAGGCCACCTCACTGTGCACACGTTGAGGAACGCTGACTCCTGCCCTCTTGGTGCCTGGCACAGGGCAGGGCACAGAGTGGGTGCTCCGGGAACATGGAATGGATGAAGGAGCGAAAGGCAGCAGGGTGTGAGGGGAGAAGAGATGGCTCAACCAGCCTGGCCCTTGCCGGGCTCATCCCCCGCTCCCTGCCTTCCTGGAGTTTCCTCCTGCCCTCAACTTCACGCCCTCTACCGCCTCCCACCTTCTCACCGCCCCGTGCCCAGCAAATTCCTGCACATCCTCGAGAGACCAGTCCAAAGGTCACCCCCTCTGTGAAGCCCTCCCTGACTTATTTGTTCCTCACACCCCAACTCTCCATTACTCTTGCCCATTTCCTATGATTACCCATCTGCCCGTGATCTCCCACCAGGCCATAAGATCCTGAGAACACTGGCGTCTCTTCTCTCTCACCCCAGCCAAGCGTAGTACCTGGCACTTAGTGGAGTGCTTAGTCCTTATCTGTTGAAAGAATGAATAACTCTCCCACCTCAGCCCCTTCACTGGTCCACAATCCCTGCTCAATGCTCCCCGTAACAGTGAGAAACAGCTCCTGTGCTTGCTTTTGCCTCTAAATGAACCCTGTGCATTGCTTTGACCTTTCCAACTAAAAACTATGGAGAGTAACTGTGCTAATCACTTTAAGTGCATTTTCTTATTTAATCTTTACAAGAACATATGAGGTTGGTACTATTATTTTCTCATTTTATGGACTAGGAAACTAAGGTTCAGAGTGGTCAAGTATCTTGCTCAAGGTCACAAAACTAGTAAACGGTGGAGCCAAAATTTGGACTCAGGCAGTGGAGCTGCAGGTTCACGCCACAGTAGACCACATAATTCCAGCTGCCCCAAAAATGACACACATTGTGCTGCACTTTTCTATCCCAAACAGCAGATGCCCAACGAGTCGTCAAGAGCGTGTGACCGAGGGAACGAGTGGCAAATGGTAAATACCTTTTGTGTCTACAAATTCTGAGTCAGTTTCAGATTCTTTTCCTTCCTCTTTCTCATTTCCTGGAGCCAAAACTAGGGTGAGAAATAAAGAGAGATCTGTGTCCATTCATGAGCCAAGGACAGTAAGACAGGTGGGATTCTAACTCTGATTGTACCAGCATCTTTATCTCTCTCAGCAGGGTTCTCCTTAAGGGCTTCCACCATTGCTGCATCGTAAATGTGTTCAGGATCCTGGAGAGAAAATGAAATTCCTTCTGAAAGCTAAGTGACAGAACCTCCCCCAGGCTGGAAATCATCAGGGATGGCTCCCGGTCTCTCCCCACCAGGTGTGTTAAAGTTACCTTGAACTGCAACCCTCTGAGGTTGTGAATCAGCTTTGCATAGTGCCCTCTCTCCTCCATTAACTCCTTGTGGGTTCCCTTTTCACAAATCTCTCCATCTTCTAACAAAATGACTTCATCACAAGACTCCAAGAACTGCAGAGATATGAAAGTGATCTTCAATGAACTTCTGCCTTGCTGAGAGAAAGGAGCACCCACGCTGAGCTCACGTCCAGTGGGCTCATCTAGCCAGGGGTTCTCTACCTTGGCATTATTGACATTAGGGGCCAGATAATTCTTTGTTGTGGGGGACTGTCCTGTGCATTGCTGGATATTTAACAGCCTCCCTGGCCTTTACCTACTAGATGCCAGCAGCACCCCCTCCCCCAGTTGTGACAAGCAACAATGTCCCCAGACATTGCCAAATGCCCCTCTGTGGGCAAAATGGCCCACAGCTGAGAACCACTGATCTAGTGCCCACAGGTCTCGTGAGTACAAAAGCCAGCCTTTTGCTGTCACAGCAAAGCTCGTTGAATCTTCCTTTGCTACTGTTCCCTAAATGAGCTGCCTTCCTAAGAAATCTGATTGTGCAGATTTGGAAAATAAAATTGACAGTCACTGCAGCCAAGATTTGGTAGGGAGGGGAAATATGATCTCTGCAATGGTCTCCTCTGGTGGCATTGCAAGGCTACCCCATCATCCCCATTTAGCTTAGGAGAAGCAGACCATGGTACAGCCCCCAGTCAACAGGCCATGCTTTCTGTCCTCGGCAGTTTACACTAGCTTTGTCTATATGCTAGAAATACAGCAACATTTAATGTTGGCATCCCACATTTTGCCCAAAGCACTTCTGTTTTTTAAATTTGAATTCCCTTCATTTCCATATCATTCCTGAGATCAAAGACTTCTGCGAAGAGGGGTTTCCTTTCATTTTGGAATGAGACAGAGGATCGACCCATCCAAGGGCAGGAAGCCCCCTCCTAGAGGTTGGCAAGATGCTGCGAGATTTAATGTAAAGAAGCCTTTGCAGCGTGGGCCAGAAGTCTTTCCCTGTCCGTACTGCAGGGTCTGTCCAAGCACCAATCAGCCTTTGCTGCTCTTGATGAGAAGCCTGAGAGAAGGGGCTTCGCTTGTTCGCTGTACATACGGGGGTGGGGGCAGGTGGGCGGTGCATGAGGACTAAATGATAACAGCTCTCGCAGCTTGCACAGCTCCCGCCCTCGTGCCTAGCTCCCTGTCCACTGCCCCGCACAGCCCACGCAGGAACGGCCTGGCTTCAAACGTCCATTTGAGACACTTTCTGACACAGCCTTTTCTCCAGAAGATAACCTCTCCCTTCACACAGAGCTCCAAGCTCTTCAAGGCCTGGTCTCATCTTTTGTCTTTCGATATCCCACAGCCCGGGAAAGAAAGCAAGCAGCCTCATTATCAGCTGATTTTCCAGATGGGGAAGCTGAGGCACCGCAGGCCTGTTACAGCCCCACAGCCTTCTCTGCCTGCGCCAGGGCTCACACTGCAGCCCCCAGAGCTCCTGGTGAAGCCCCCTCTGTCCGGTGAGCCTGTGGTTCACTCCAGCGAGACCAGACAGACTTGAGCAGCTCCGTTCTGCAAAACAACTGTCATGAATCTGACCCTGGGTTGGGGTCAGTGGCCAACTGCCAGCACCTTGCCATTTGTTTTCTTGGGTAATAGAAGCGCAGTCGCCCAGCCCAACCACTCAGAAGCCTCCGGAGCTCCTGGGGGCCCAGGAGTAAAAGCAATAGAGAAATGCTCTTAAAAAGCCCCTGAGGCTCTTGTTCTGGGCTCTCAGTCCCCTCCTCCCTGACAAGGGACAGCCGGACCAAGATCCTGTGCCACCTGGTGGCTGCCTGCACTTTCCAACATGCAAAAAGTGAGATAAAATGACCTCGGGGAAAGGTACACTCTGGGGAGACTGAGGCCTGGGGAGAAGACAGTTCCTACTATGGTCACATTGCTGGGTAGTGAGTTTCAAAGACTGGACCAGGACAGAGGCTGTGATCCTCTCCAGGAGAAGTCCTAAGGGACAGCTGTGACCCACACCTGGCAGGTATGAGGCATCGCCCCCAGATCCCTGGAGCCCTCGGGAGGACCCCCCTTCCCACCGCAGGCCGTGTCCAGGGATCAGCCATTCCCAGCACACAGCTGTGCTCACCACGCTTAGCACCCTGGCTGGGCCATAGCCCATCCCCAGTCATCTCATGGGGGTGCAGAAGAAAGCCAACCTCTCCTCCACCCTGACTCCTGGCCAGAAGAGGAACTAGGAACTCTTGTTCACACCAGCCCAGCGTGGTGCTTCCTGGGTGGTCGAGCCCCTCAGAGGAAACCAAGACAATCCCCATGGGCAAAATTCAGACTCTTGGAGCTTATTCCGAAGCCAGAAGTCTAGCCCTGGGCAAAGGTCAGCGCAGGCTAGGGGCCACAACACAGCAACAGGAAAGCCTGGGTCTTTGAGGAACTCTCCTGTCCTCAGGCTGGTCCTCCTGGCCACTGCTAGAAGATCCAAAAATGCCGGCTGCAGCATCCTGTCGCCATGGCAACCTCACTTGATGCCATCCCCCCACCCTCACCCCCAGCTTAACTTACCCTTGCAAGGCAATGAGACCTGCCTCCTGCCCCCAGGCCAGGCCCTTGTTTACACATTCCCCACAGGTGGCGGGAAGGCAAAGAAGACAGGAGTCCTGCTGCCTGCCCCAGCAGGCCTCTCAACACAGGTCAGCCTCACAGGATCTCTCCCCCTGGGAGGAGGTACACACACACACACACACACACACACACACACCCCTCAGGACTCACCACAGAGAGGGGAGAGGGGATGATGTGAGAGAGGGGAAACCTTGCTTGTCTCAGGGTGGAGGATGGTCTCCGATTCCCACCAGCATTCAGTACCTGTTATGTGGGACTAAGGCAGCGAGGACTGTCCCCACCCTGCTACATTCTCAAGTTCACTCACGTCTTTGGCCAGATTCATGCTCCTAAGCCTGAGAGAGCAGCCCTGAGCAGAGAGAGCTTCCCCAAAGCCTTAGCCTTGGCCCCAAAGTCCTGGCTTCAAGCTCCTTTCCCCTGGGGTGTGATGTCATCCCCTGCCAAGGTGCCCCGGCCTCAGACCTGCCCAACCCTGCTGGAGGAAGGGTGGGGTCTGAATTTTTCTCTCATCTCCCCACCTGGTCACCACCAGAGGCCCAGAACTGGAGGAGGTGCCCCAGGGCCACCCCAAGGCAGGGCTCAAGTGCTCCTGGAAAATCTGCCCTCTGGGGGAGGAAAGATCCTGGCCCCACACACAGGGAGGAGCAGACAGGCTCCAGGGAGCCGGGTGGACTGGAGGAACCCGGTCTTTGCGTCCCTTGCTCCCTCCCCATCCTGTCCAAGAGAGGCAGGTTTAGGCAGTAGAGGGGGCTCTGAGAGCATCAGGTGCCACACATCTACCCCGTGACCTCCCGGCCCCTGCTTGTCTCTCACTTGCAGCTGGTGGGTCACCAGGACGATGGTCTTCCCCCTAAGCATCTTCTTAATGCACTCCTCAAAGATGAGCTTCCCCACGTGGGCATCCACGGCCGACAGGGGGTCATCCAGCAGGTAGAGCTCACGGTTGGCGTAGACGGCGCGGGCCAGGCTGATCCTCTGTCTCTGCCCCCCGGAGAGGTTGAGGCCCCGCTCCCCGATCTGTGGACAGGGACAACACTATTGCCCATCACTGGGCCCTCCTGCAGTTCTGGGAGAACAGTAGCTTCCCAAAGCTTCTCAGGATGCAGGGGAAAGACACACAGACTGGTCGTCAGCACATCCAAGCTCCTCTACCCCTTACAGGGACCCCAAGCACAGAAGACACTGGCCATTTCTCCACCTCCCTGGAAGCCTCGTGGACAGCGGCAACTAGGGGAGAGCCTTTCCAATGCCAAGTGAGGGGTGCCTGCCATGTGACACCCCATCCCAAGGCGTATCCCGCAGGGAGGACCCTTAACACCAGAGGGAATTGTCTGAGCAGCTCTGGGAGAACGGAGCAGTGAACTGGAGGGGACAGTTGCTTGGAGCAGTTAGAAAAGGGTTTACGTGGGGAGCCCCTGTTCCCCCACTAGGCAGCTCTATGCTCCATGAAGAGAGGAGCCTTGTCTGCCGTGTTCATCACCACACCCCTGAGTCCTGGCACCGTGCTAGCCACAGAAAGGTACTCAGTAAATATTTACCGGAAGGATAAAAAGCCTAGGTCGCTTACTTCAAGTGATTCTATTTGGCTAAACCCAAAGTGAACCCCATGTGTTCAGCCAGGCGTTGAGTTGGGCACTGGGGGTGGGCAGGAAAAGTCCCCCATCCATAGGAAGCTCACAGTGTAGTGGGGGGAGTTGGTTATACACGTAATAATGGCACAAAGCAGAGTTTAACAAGTGCCAACTGAGAAGCATAAACGAAGTACTTTGGTCAAATTACTTCAGACTGTGGGACTCAGGAAAGCCTTCCTCAAGTAGGTAGATTTGGGGTTGGAACTCGAAGGGTGGTGACAATAGCAGGGCAGAGACTTAGAGGCCAGGAAGTGAGTGGACACTTTGGTGGCAGGTAGGGGTGGGTAGAAGCATGACTTGGAAGGGAGGGCCAGGGCTGCCATGTGGGAGTCTCGAATGCAGGCCAGGAAGGCTGTGGGAGCCACTTCCTGGCCACAGGCAGGCTGAGGGCACTAGCAGAAAAAGACAATGCGCTCTGGACTAGTCATCTCATCTCCTCTGGGGCTCCCGGACAAGGTGGGAAAGGCTATGCAGAGGGGATATGCAGGGGACACAAAAAGAGGGCAAGGTGACACCCCCGGGTCATATGAACTGGCAGGCTCTGCCCCAGACTGAGCCAGAGTTTTGGACAAGCACTCCAAGTGCAATGTCTGGAGGTGACCCCTACACTCCTAGCCTGGGCAGAGCTGGTGAGACGCCAGCCACATGCAGCACCCCTGGACCCCTGCTTTGGGGGACAGAGTCAGCCCTTAAGGTCAGGAAGCAGTTTTCACCAGAAACCTCTCCTGGGATGACAGGCAGGTTGGGAGTAACCCCAGGAAGCAACCACACTGTGCCAAACACAAGTGGTCTTGATGCCACATCCACTGTGATGTCCAGCAAATGTGAACCCAGATGGAGAATTCAGGATGAGCAGAACCTGAACTTTGCCCACATTTCCCAGGATAGTTCTGTCCTCTGGGGCATCTGGACATGGAGCAGGGGCCTGTGGCCTCAGCCCTTTGGACCTGGGCAAGCAGCTGCCTGTAGCTGCAGTGGGGGTGAGCTCCAAGCTCTGCTCACCTCGGTCAGGTCTCCATAAGGGAGGCTGCTCAGGTCCTTCTGGAGGCCACAGACGCGAACCGTGTGCTGATACCTGTGGTCACAAAGATCAGAAGTTAGCTGGGTGAGAATGACCCCACAGCACTGCTGCCCTGGGCTGCTTGCTTCCTAAGGCACTGCTGGTGTCACCAGGGCAAGGTGTGGAGGCGGCAGGTACTATGTTCAAGGCTCTCTGGCTACTTGCTCTATCTTCAATGTCCCAAGGGCAGTGACCCCTTGGCCCTTGGGTCGCCTCCCCTGATCTGATGCAGAGTTAATTCAGGGATGGCCCCTCCCCTCACAGGGCTCCCGCCACACAGGGAAGATGACATCAGCACACATGAAACCCCCGAAGGGAACACTGGGGGTGCCGACTGCTGGCACTGCTTGTGGGAGTCAGGGGCCCCTGGCCCCCGGAACAGAGCCTGGGCACAGCCTGCGTGGGCTGAGGCCGCTGGGGTGGGCTTCCTGGAGGGTGCAACGCTGAAGCGAGACTGTGAATGGATAAGAGGATGTGTGTGGGTGGAGGCTAACAGCCTGGGCTGGGGTCATCACAGATGGTGGCCGTGCCATCTGCCTGGCACCTTCTGCTCCAGAGAGACACTCTATCTGACCATCACTCCTACCTGGTTGGAGAGAACAGGGTTTTCTTCCCCTGGGACAACTGGGAACACTGAGGCACAGAGAATGCTGCCTAAAGGGGAAGTGGCTGAGCGGGAGTAGGACCCCATCTCCTTGGACCTCTCGGCCTCTCTGCTTTGCTCTCCCAGTATCACGCTCTTGCCTAGCCCTGGAGCCCAGTCACGGGGAGTTTGCCAGACTAGCACCTCAGCCTACAAAGGGCAACCAAGCTGAGGGGTCAGCTCCACAGCCGTCCCACTAGGCATGACCCCCTTCCACCCCAGGGAGAAGCCCGCCCCTGGGGGACTTCTGGCACCAAGGGATCTAGGAAAGTCAGTGGTTAGTGAGATGTCCACATTTCATGTTATGAGAGAAGCCCACCCCTCTTCCCTTGGCTTTCTCTGCACTTCTACCCTACTCAGACAGCCCACCATAAACAGAATCTTCCCCAGGGCATCACAGTACCCCGCACAGCCACCTCAGGAACTGGCTTCTACTCAGAATGCCTGGTAGCTGTTCAGGTTTGTATCCTCATCTAAGTAGCTGCCCCATGACTGGGCCCTACTAGACAGGTGACCTGCCTCCACAGGGTTTGGTGGGTTGATTGATTGACTGATTAATATCATTAGCATCCCCATGATTGGGACCCTCTTTCCTCAGCACATGACAATGGGTAGGCCTCACAACTCAGATTTTGCAAGACGCACCTTCCCAGTAAAGGGGCAGCAGCAAGGGAGAGGCAGGCAAAGCATGAACAGCTGTGCTTCAGGGGGCTCCCCGTCCCCGGAACAGAGCCTGGGCACAGCCCCAAGCATGGTGCTAACATACCAACTTTAGGGCTGGAGTGCACAGTGGTGAAGACCAGGGACCTTGGAATCAGAAGATATGGGTTTGAATCCAGCTGGGTGACCTTGGGCAAGTGACTGTACCCCCCGATCCTCACTTTCCACTCTATAAAACTGGGCTAATAACTCTCATTGGGTTGTTTTGAGACTGGAGTGAGAAAACATGCAAAGCCATTAGCACAATGTCTGGTGCAGTGCGAATTCTCTGTCAATGGCAGTATTATTTGCCAGTCTTCAACTACATGATTCAGACTGCTCAGCACATCTTCAGCCCCTCAGCACCCCCTATCTTCAATTTCCTCCCACCCTCCTGCTTCCCGTGGCCCTAAGAACCACAGTTTCCACCCTAGTATCAAAACCTCTGCTAAAGATGCCACATATAAAAGTGTTTGATCCACCCTTCAAGGCCCAATTCAGGTGCCATCCTCTTATCCCTGACTCCCCTACACTCTCATGATCTCTGCTGCCTTTGAACAATCTCTTGCCACTTGGCACGTGGCACATTCCTCCTTGGTGCACTGTCAATTCTGTGCATCTCTTACAGCACTTTTCAGACTTAAGCACCTTAAGGCAAAGACACATCCGAGCCATCTCTGTGTCCCCAGGTGGCCTGCATGCTGCAGGCATTTGGTAAATATCTGCCCTCTGAAGGTCCTTATTGATGAATAAAGGAACCCTCCTTCCTGCCTGTTTCCTTGGAAAGAGAAGGCATTCTGGGGGCTGGGGGTAGGGGGTGTGAGGGAGGCACAGGCCAAGGGGCTAGGGCCAGGACACACTGAGCAGAGCAGTTTGGCTGGTGCCAAGGGAGACCTTCCTGCCACACCTGAGCCTCCTGGTGACAGGACATCATGGCCAGGGAGGAGGAGGTGATGTAATGGGCCTCTTGCTGAGAACCCACATGCTGGTTGACGCCAGCCAACAGGGACAATTTGTAGGTTCAGACAATAAGATGAGAAAGGCCAAACCACCATTGGAGAGTTGACAGCCAGATTCCTAAGACCAACTCCATCTCTCTCACTTCAGCACTGGGATGCTTGGGAGGTTTCTGGGTGGCCCACCTGTCAGGCAGCTCCAGTGGGAACAAATGATGCTGGTCTGGAGTTCAAGGCATAAGTCCAAGACTACACCATTTGCTGTTTGACATTTAATAGCATTTAATACCTCGGGTGGGTCAACTCACCTTTCTATGCCTTACTTTCTTTATCTGTAAAACAGGGATATAATGCCAGGATCCCCCTAAACAGGTGGTCATCAGATTTAAATGACAGAATGCACATGGCAACATACCAAGCTCAGCAAAGAAACATAAGAAGCTATTACTTTCCAAAGTTTAAAGATAATAGTCCAAAGTGTATCAAATAATTATAACTTGGTTTTTATTTCATTAGATCATTTTGAGGACACTAACAGCAATATATCCTCATAGTTCTGATGTCAATTAATAGTGTCAGGGCTGATATCAACTAATAGTGTCAGGGCTGATTCATGACATACTTGCTGCCCAGGATTTCAAGCAAAGTTTTGGTTACTCAGTCTAAAGCAAAATTGCCAAACTCGTTTTTCTCCAGTTAGACAACATATGCCCTGTAACAGAGAGCCTGAGAACATATGCTACTCTGCCCTGGGAATGAAGTGCCAATTCTATTCTCTTCTCAGAGTGCAGTCACATGTCTGCAGAAGTCACCTCTCCTGAACTCCTGGGTCAGGAAGAGAAAAACCAGTGCCTGTGTGGATCTGCTGAATGTTTAATCAGAAACCATTAAAGAAACCCACTTAGCAATCATTACCGATGGCATCAGCATCTGTAGCAGAGTGTACCAAATACTAAAGTATCTCATGCTTTAAAAGTTAATATTACCTTTGGTGATCATACTTTTCTCCAAATAATATGTTTTCTCTCACATTCCCATGAAAGATCCACGCTTGCTGTGAAACGTAGGCCAACGTCCCATTGACTGCCACGATTCCTTCCTGCAGCTGCATCTGGAGCAACAATACCAGAGAACCTTCAGAAGCCAAGCCTCGAGGACTTTTCTTCAAGTGCCCAATGCTTATTCCATGAGCATTGATTATGACGGTGCAAGATGTCAACAAGACATCTTGCCCACCCGCCAGAAAGCCCAACCTTGCAGATGGAGGGTGTCAAAATCAAAGCCCTGCAAGGGGCTAGGCAGGGAGCGCTAGAGAAGAGGCAGTGCTGAGTCCTGCTGCAAGCTGGAGAGCACAGGCCGCAGGCTGCTCCAGCACACACAGCACCTTTGTGCCAACTGCAAGGTGCCTTCCGAGCAGACTGATCACGAGAGGCCCCCCTTCCTCCAGAGGCACTGGCTGGATCCGACCCTCCTCAGCCAGGCCCCTGGGGGCAGGGCACAGCCTGCACCACTATGGATGGTGGCCCTGGCATGCCCCGCCTTAAGGAAGCAGCGGCGACTCAGTTGCATAGTTGGTGCCATGAAAAGACAAAGGTAGACATTAGTGGTGATGTGATGTTCAAAGCTCTCAGGAGAGGGGATGTGCGAGGCAGGCCACGGTGCCCAGGGTTGAGGCTCGCGGGCAGCAGCAGTATGTCTGAGAGCAGGGACAGAGCGGCCAAGGTGGTCAAAGGATGTGTGCCATTTCACCTCAGGAATGGCTGAAGCAACAGAGAATTCAATGTGGAAAAGAGACAATGATAATAACAATAAGAGTAAGAATAGCAGTGGCTGAAATGTGTACGGTAATTCCATGCACTGTGTTAAGTATATATTAGATGCTCATCACCATGACTGGCCTTGCAAATTATCTTATAACGAACTACTACATACATTTTCTCATTTAATCCTCACCACAAGTCTCCTTAGCCCCATTTTACAGATGAGAAAACCAAGGCTTGGAGAGGTTAAGTTACTTCTCCAAGGTTAAGCCATAAGCACATGGCTGAGACAGGTGGTGGGTAAACCCAGGCAGTCCAGAGTGCCATCCTACTTGCCCAGTGACCATGGGAAGGGGCCTGATCCCACCAGTATTGCATGGGAGATAGATTCTGTTTTTCTCTGAAAAGTTCAAAAGGAGCAGACCAAAGGATAGAAGTTAAAAGGAAACAAGTTGCACTCCAATATACATCAAAACTCTCCAAAGAGGGAACTGGCTGTGAAATAATGAGTTCCCTACCACAAGATATCTGAGCAGAGGTTGGACTATCTCTTATATAGGATGCTATCAAGAGGATCACATTATTAGGTGTAGAATTGAGCGGGGTCACCTCTAAGGCACCTGCCGACTCTAGGATCATCACAGAGGCACACAGACTGAATCCCAGAGCATGAGTGACCTCAGGAGCTCACCCAATTCAGCCCCTACCTCCACCCCCAGGAAAGGAAAGAGTTGTTACTCTTTCTATAGACGAGTCAACAGAGGCCAAAAGAAGTCACTCATATTGGAGCTCATAAGACACATCCCCCCACCCTGTTCTGGCAGGGCTCTTCTGAGACTCGTTTCTTCAGAGGCACCCTTCTTCCTGCTATAGACAATCCAGACTGCCCAAACTTCTCTTTAGGAACAGCAGAGTGAGGAAAAAGGACTTCATATTTTTTTCCCAGAAAATTTCTCACCATTTGGGATGTGACTTAGAAACCATGGCAACATAGAGAACTATGAATACAGTAAATGGCTTGGCCATTTCCCCTGGGGTCACCCAGCTAAAAGTAGCAGAGAAAGGACAAGAACCAGGTTCTCCCATTCCTACCACAAAGTTTGCAGAGAAGTTGGGGGCACGTGCTACTTTAGTTCATGCATCCACTCAGCCACCCCTTCGTTGAGGCAGTGGTTGAACATCTGCTCTGGGCAGACACTGGGGCAGGTGCTGGGGATGCAGAGATGAACAAGGGAAAAATACATCTATAGTCACTGTGAGTCCCAGACTACCAGGGCCTTCCCCACCAAGTGTCCTTGCTGGCTTTCCAAATCAGGACAGGCCAGGTCATGGGGAAAACCATGGATTTAACGATTCATCTCTCCCTTTGGCCCAGAAAGCAGTCACCATTCAACACCCATCCTCAGGGGGCAACCCCAGGAGTGTGTGAAAAGCTCAGCCTTGTCTGGCCAAGGGGTATGGAGCTGCCAAGGGCATTAACCTCGCAGACATGATCGTGAACTTTGTGTACAGTGTCTGGTATAGCCGAGCCCATCCTCTTTGTCCACTGTTCTAAGGGTCAAACCTGGCAGGAAAGGAACCATTTCCCTGTCATGTTAATGTTCCACCTTCAGGGCACTCACCACAGCTTACCTGTCCTAGGAGAGCTGCAATGAGGGAACTCTTTCCACTTCCCACATTCCCGCATATTCCCAAGACCTTTCCCTGCCAGAGAAATAGAGACAAGACACAGTCACTCTCCCAGCCCTTAGAGGGGCTTAGGCCAAAGATGTTGCTCCCAAACTATGCTGGCCAGGCCAGGCAGGGACCAAGGAATCACTCCTGGCTCTATGGGGTGGCAGCTGCTGCCTCACACACCAACCTCCTTACATACAGCCTGGGTGGATACAGGAACGTAAGTCTTAATTAAGTGCTTTCCCTTGCGCAGCATAGCAGGGCACCCAGAGGGCTTCTAGAAATCATGTATAGTCGCTGATGTGAAACAGCCTGTGCTGGTCTGGGAGACACAGGCCCTGGACACGAGGGCTGTCCTGTGCCCAGTCTCCAGGAAAGCAAACCTGAGGGGAGGTAAAAGGCTGTACAACCCAGGGGGACAAACTCCTTTGAAGTTTGGAGAGCTGAGTGCTTGTCAAAAGTCTTTTCTTTATAGATTCCTTTACCATAACAACTCAATCTGAAATAACCAAGCAGATAAAATATTCTAACACATTGGGTTCATTGATTATTCTTTGGCTGTAGATTTATTAATTCAACAAACAAACCCTTATTTTTCATTACTAGAGCCCGCTATGTGCCAGGCACTGATCTGAGCACCAGCAAGAACACAATGCTGCCATGAACAAAACAGACAGAAATCTGGGTCTGCCCTCACGGAGCTTACCTCTCAGTTGGAGGAGATGGACAGGAAGCAAGAGAAGTCAATGCAATGAGGGGCACATCAGATGCTTGCCATGGAGAAAAATAAAGCAGGGAAGAGACAGGGAGTGAGGTGAGGTGTTGGGGGGGTACAAGAAAAGCCTTACTGGAAAAGTAGATGTCTCAGCTTGAATTCTCCCTGAATAGAGGATTTGAGTGACAGTAGCTTGTTTGGGAGGCACAGGGAACACCAGTAGGGAAGAGGGGAAGTGCTAGAGGGAAGGGAAGGTGGCCCATTAAGAGTATCTTATTAGGTCAGCTCCTCTAGGAGGCAAATGAAGCTCAATCCTGCAGAGAAACTGAGTATAGTTTCATCCCACCCAATGGCGGGGGGAGTTGAGGTATTGACAGCCCAACAGTCATTTTTTGAGGGCTGCTCCCTAGCACTTTGTGGATGCCATGGAGACCCCTCTAGCACAGATGCACATCTGGCAGGGGGAAAATGGCCAGAGCATACCAAGGCACATGGGCATGGACAGCATCTGCTACAGATGACGTTTGAATGAGTCTTGAAGGAGGCAAGGGAGGAGCTATGGAGATATCTGGGGAGAACCAAGGCAGGCAGAGGAGCAGCCTGTGTGGGGACTCTGAGGTAGGAGCGTGCCGACTGTTGTGTTCAAGCAGGTAGTGCAATACCGCAGTTGGGACACCTAAGAACACTCTCTTGTAGACCTGCTCCCTGCAATCCCTTAGGGTAAAGATGCCCAACTTGGGCCCAAATATGGCTCCTTTCCTATCCCAAGCTAGACCAGAAAGGCCCATTACCTGTCTGCCACTCCCAGCACGTGAAGACTGCTGCCTGTCATCAGTAATGCCCTAGAAGGAATCTGTACTGAAAGCGAGGTATCGTACTAGACACTGGGGTAAAACAGTGATCAGTGCAGATGCGGTCCCCGCCTTTATGGAGCCCACATTGTCATTGAAGCTGCATGTAAATGAGGCTGATTCTTTTTAATTCCACTAAAAGGACTTCAAGGAATTGGGGCATTGTGGAGACTTTGGGACAAAGTGACCACAGGTATGGATCCAGCCTCACCAGGCACTTGGCTCTCCTTTGAGTCCTGTCTACTTCTTGGGGTCAAATAAGAGCCTTCTAGATTCATCTTTATCTTTAGCAGAAAATCCATAAGGCCTGCATCCTCTGAGTTTCTGATTATTTACTTGTTTGTTCAGCAAACATTACTGGGAACCTCTGAGCCAGGTGCTGGGCTTGGTGCTAAGGACATAACTGTGAACAACACACCCTGACCTCATGAAGGATATAGTCTACTGGAATGGTGGAGCTAAACTTGGAAAAACTCGGATGCCCTGAATTTAGGCCATTTGAGGGCAGCACTCAAGTTGGATATAATTGTTAAAGGAAAAAAGTAACAGCAATAACTAACATCAGTTGAGACTTACTAGGGCTTAGCATTTTTATATGGTGCCTCAGTTCTCACAACCACTTTATGAAATGGGTACTGTTATAAAACCCATGGAGCCAGTGAAGAAACAGATATTCCAGGAGCTTAGACAATACACCCAAGATCAAGCAGCTAGTAAGTGATTGGACGGGAGGTCCACCAGGCTCCAGAGGCATATCCTTAATCCAGAGGACATTGCATTGTCCCCACTGTATCTTCCACTTATTTCACAAAATGTTGACCATGTCCTTGATGCACAAATCCAGGCATTACCAAATGCACTGAAAAGAGCATTAGGAGTAAAGCAATGAGAGGGTTAAAAGGCAGCTTCTTTTGAACATGAGAGCAGTTCACTTGAGGCCTCTCTGAAACAACTGGGAAGGTAGGTGCTGCACCACACAGGCACGGGGACAGGGAGGAGAAGGCAAAGTGGGTGGCACTTAGCAGGACTTAACTGAGATCTGAGTTCAATTGCACTCAGCGGACCAAATACTGTTTCCAATGAATACATGGCAGACAGCCTTGTTAGCTACAAGAGGTACCATTCTCATGCTGGCTATTTAGCTTGACATTGCATAACAAACAGGAACCTCTCCTTCTAGAGTGCTCACACCTGGCAAGAGTGAGTCAACAAGATGGGAGATTAAAATGCTAAGCACAAGATTAATGCTGAGCCCTCTGCAAAATCAACACTGCCACCCTGGGAGCACTGCTGCCCAGTTCCCAGAGCAGGAAGAAGATGCATGCAGGAGATGCAGGAGGAGGCCAAACACTCCCTAAATCCATAGCTTCATCTAAAAACTCTGTCCCCTAGTCTGGAGGGAAGGGAGCAGCAAACAGACCCTGGCTAGCTTGGCTGGCTTTGCTGTGGCAACACTCTGCTGGGTTGTCTGTTGATCTCATTTTGTTTCTCACAAGGGCAGTATTTCATGGTGGTTAAGAGCACAGACTCTGGCGCCCTGAGAGTGAGGCCCTTCTCTGCCAGTTGCTAGCTATGTGACCTTGGGCAAGTTATTTAACCTTCTTCAGCCTTAGGTTCCTCAGTCACAAAGGTGGGGGTAGTTACAGTGCCTACCGCAGAGGGTTATTGCTGTGGTTAAATGAGTTAATTATGTACTTGGTAAATAGTAAGTTCTCATAATTTTTAGTCATTATTATCTATCCTAGTACTCCAATGTGGAATTAAGAACAGATCTGGAAAGACTTATGAAAGCTAGTCAGTTATAGCCCAGCCACCTGAAGTGGATTGTCCACTCAAAATTGCAACTGAATCCAAAGGAGGCATTGAAAGTCAATACTAATATAATCACCATCTCTTCTCTAAGCTTGATGAGGATGCCTACAATGTTCATGTACATAGTTTTAAAGTTTGGGGAAAAAACAGAGACCCTGGTTGGAGGCATCCCACCACCACCTCTAGTTCTAACTGAATTATATGAGAAGGCCATAGCTATGCAATACAAGCAGGAAAGATGGAGAACACACCCACCTTTCTAACCACAAAGCTTATGTTGTGCAGGACTGATTTGGGGCTGCCACTTTGCTCCTCTGGGCCAGCAATTCCCTGGACTGGTGGACTCCAATCACTGTATGCCTCTGACCTCTGTTTCTTGAAAAAATGTTTTTTCTGGTTCTGCACTTTCTTTAGGTCACTTTTCCTGCTGGCTTCTTGCTCCCATGTCAAGGTGGCATTTGCTAAAAGCAAGACAGTATCTGGGTCTTCTGGTTGGGTGATGTAAGATGGGGGGCTTTTATCTATGAGAATTTTCTAAGATTAAAGAGACAAAATTAACTGGGCAGACATCAGCCATTTGCAAGAGTTATCCCAATATATCTTCTAATGACCCCAAATCACAGTTTTGGCAATTCTACCTAGGATGTCCAAGAAAGAGATTCTGAAGTTATTTCCCTCAGGAGAAGCTGCAGCAGAAATAGTCTGCTAGCTCATACTATCTGGGACAGATGCCTCTTCAACCACAAGGCCTATGTGGGTCACCCACATTGGAGAATGTGGATCCCAGCTACATTTTACTCTTGTGCCCAATTTAGTCAGCCTTTGCCAGCCTTTGGGTGGTGAACTCCACTGTTTGGCACAAATGCCAAAGATCCAGAGAAACTGAGATCAGGTGCTCAGTCTCTGCTGTGTCCTCTTCCTAGGTTCCCACTAAGCTCAGTTCAACAAAACATTTGCCAAGCCCCTACCATGTGCCAGATTCTGGGGCAAACAGCAGAAATGCAAATATAAATAAGGCATCATTCCAGTCCTTGAAGGGATGACAATCTGGGGGGTGGGAGGGAGATGGGAACACGCACAGATCATTTCAGTGAAATGTGACAAGGACAAAGCACTCTGACTGCCAGAGAAGTGCACCCCATCTTGGAGGTCCATGTGGTTGGTGCCTGAGCTGAGTCTGGACAGGTACCATACAGGCAAAGATGAGAGAGGGGAGAGAGAAAGACAATGTGCTGCTGGAGGGCACAGCATTGGCAAAGGCAAGGAAGCACGCAAAAGCATGCTCTGTTGGGGCGGGGGCATGAAACAAGCAGTTCAGAACTGCTGAGGCACAGAGCACAAGGTAGGAAGGGGACAGGAGACAAGGTAGAGACAAAACTGAGGACCCCCAGATGGAAGGCTCAAGTTCAGTCCTGGAGGGGACAAGGGTTTAAGGATGTTGAGCAGGTAAGTATCAGTGGTCAGATCAATATTTTAACAGCTCTCTGGGGGTTGAGTGCAATATTGATTTGAGGAAGACATTGGAAAAAGAAGCTTTGGTTCATAAATCACTGTGACAGTTCAGATGAGAGATGATGGAGGCCCTGACTGAAGGTGATGGCGACAGGGACAGAGTGAAGTCAGTAAAGACCATCCTTCCTCTAGTGTAAAAAGCAACTTTCATTTTTTTCCTGATATAATATATGCAATTAATGTGATGGCGTTGATTCTCGTGCTTTGTTCAAAAAGTGATAACTCAACAGTGCACTTTCCAATCCTGTCTTACAATGGTGACTCTGAAAACTGAGGGAATACAGTAATCAGGGGGTGACTTAACGGGGCTCTTAGTTGGTTGGCTGTAGATGGTAAGTGAGAGCAGGTGTGCAGGAAGCAAGACTGCTTAAGATGACTTCCAGATTTCTGGCTCGGGTGAACAAGATCCTTCCACCAATTTGTGGATGTCTGAACATGCTGCTTTCTTAACTAGAATATGCCCTTCTCTCTTTTCCTTTCCTCACCTGAACTTTTTTTTTTTTTTTTTGAGACAGAGTCTCACTCTGTCACCCCCAGTAGAGTGCAGTGGCGTCGTCATAGCTCACTGCAGCCTCAAACTCCTGGGCTCAAGTGATCCTCCTGCCTCAGCCTCCCAAGTAGCTGGGACTACAGGCACATGCCATGACACCCGGCTAATTTTTCTATTTTTAGTAGAGACAGGGTCTCGCTCTTGCTCAGGCTGGTCTCAAACTCCTGAGCTCAAGCAATCCTCCCACCTTGGCCTCCCAGAGTGCTAGGATTATAGGCATGAGCCACCATGCCCAGCCTCCTCATCTGAACTTTAAAAACCTTTTATCTGCCCTTCTTGAATGTCACAAATATCCTTACCATTTATAGAAATTACTAGGGTACCTGGTCCTACACTGGAATAGAGGCTCTTGAGGGTAAAGACTCTCTCTTCCTTATATTTGCATTTCCCACATGTCTCATAGATATAGGAGGCACACAGTAAATCATTGATGAGTGAATTAATGAATGAATAAAGTAGCTAAATGAGTGTACAAATGTGGGGTCCCCACCATGCTCTTCATCACTTCCATCACCCCACCCATCACAGGACAAAGGGGGGATGGCTCAGCACAAACCCAACACCCCTCCTGGAACAACTTAAGATTTAAGGCTTAGATAAGGGGTAGAAGATCAGGAACATTTTCTCCACGTACAGAGACTCTATTCCATTTTTCCCACGAGGGCAAACCACCTATAAAACTCTGCCTGGTCCTTCATCCTTGCCCATGTACCAAGCCAACTCTGAAAGGATGCCCTTCTCCCAATGTCAGCCCAACAAATGACCCAGCCCTCCAGTGGGTTGGTATAGCCTCCCCATATCTGAGCATTTTCCCATCCAGAAATGAGATCTGTCTTCCCTACTCACCCAGCGTCAGTTATACCTTCATTCTCCTTAGAGAGACGCTGGCTTCGGCCCCTGCTTTGACCGAAAAAGGCAAGATTGCAATTGAAAACTTCATTACGTTAAACATGGCAATCACACTAAATGCCTGAAGAACAAAAGAGAGGTACGAGGGTTTAGGATGGGAGCTGCCTTGGCTCTAAACCATTATACCCATGGGGGTAAAACTTATTGAGATGAGAAACGGTGGCACAGTTGGAATTCGCAGAGGAACAATTTTTTCATTTCATGGCTCAGAAACCACGGGTTGGCAAATTAGGGCCAGCAGCATCTTAATCTATTTTGCTTTTGGATTTTCACCAAAATGGTGGAAAATATATTCCCTTCTCTCTGTTGATCCAGAAGGGAAGGGGTCTGAGGCAGGCCTCTAAATGAATACATTTGGAAATCTCCATCCATAGCACATCTTTATTCGAGCCTGGACCACTCGCTCAAAGTCCTATGCAGATTTTCCCAAGTCATCCCCTGCTCTCAGTTCTACAGAGGTAATAGACCCCTCAAAGCTAGAGCATCCATCTCCACACCATGCAGCACACCACAGCCCCAGGGATGAAGGCAGAATTTCCCTGGAAGGACCTGCTTGCTCTTGCTGGCTGTTGCAAAGTGACCTCCAGCTCCTGCTCCCAGGATCTGGCCTCCATGCCTTGCCACCCCACTCACCCAGGCCAGGTTTGAGAGGCTTCGTTCAACTGCGATTCCCAACTATTCAACTGCCTTCCTTAACTGAGCCCTGCCTCGTGGGTGGTTAACATTGTACAGCCTCAATGAAAATGAGTCTGCTCCCTTCAGTTCGTGCCCCAGGGGTGCACGACCTCATCTCTCAGATTTCATCTTCTCATCTCTCTGACTTGTGATTAGCAGCCTCTCCCTAGCCGCCACCCATTTAAGAAGTTAATAACACAACCTCCTTCAACAAATCCTGCGTGATCCTGCCTACTGCTGAATGGGCTCCATGGACGGGGCCCCAGGCTTCAACTAATCTTAGTCACTTCATTAAAAGGATGATGAAGGATGATCCCACCATATCTGGTCCTAAATACATTCTCAAAGGGAACTCAGCTCTCCCAGTTCCCAAATTACCACCTTGGCTCAGGAAGCCCAGGCCTCGGCTGACAGAGCACCTGGGCTGCCTTATGTGACTGAGAGCCCCAGGGCTGAGCCAGGGTTTAGGAGAGGAGGAAGTGTTGGATTCAGAGTCTGGGTTTAAGAGCCAGGTCTGCCTTGTTTAAATCCCAATTCTACTACTTACTGGCTATGACTTATGGCAGATCATTGAGCCTCTCTAGCCTTGCTTTCGTCATCTGTAAATGGGATAATTATAGTCCCTATCAGCACAGTTGTGAGGACTGAATGAGCTATTTTATGTAAAGCACGTGGAACTAACGTTAACTACTACCCCTGCCCTACCAGTAGTTGTACTGGCATGGCCCTAGCAGAGGAAGTGACTGCAAGGAATTCTGAATCCAAAGAAATCAGAGCTTTGCATTCAGGAAATTTGGTTTTGGTCCAGATTTCTTCTAAACCATTGTGTTGGAAAATATTAACTACATGTGTTCAGTTTGGTTTCAAATTGATTTGCTTGATGTGTTGCTGGATATGAAAAAAATTTTTGTTTGGGCTCATGGAGAGTAGTCCCAATACATTCCTTTCAGGCTTTGGTAGATCACTGTCATTCATTCTGGCTCTGGGTTCACAGCTGGGCTCCAGGCCCTAGAGCATGTGCGAGTAAAGTGTACATGAGCTATTACCTCCTGAAAAACCAGAGAAAATAAAAGCAGCTCACCAAGAAACACACGGCAGTAACGGGATTTAACAGGCCCACAAAAGACGGCCTGACAAGAGCATCCTGGCTTCACAAACATCACCCCATCGTCCCCTTGAGATCCCTGATTTGGGGTGCAATTCTTCCTCTGTGAGCTTACCTATATTTGTTTATTTCCTTCTCGCTTTGTATTTTTCTTGCCTTTATTGATCTTCCTCCAACTACCTGCCCTTGATTTCATACCTTAGCTGTTTTTTCCTTATTTAAGCCAGGGGCCATTGTCCCTCTAGCTCAGCGTTTCTTTCCTTTTCAATGTTCAGGCCCCCTTGTTTACAACACGAACAGCTCACCTTCATCCCAGTTCATCCTCTGAGGCTTTTCAACCCTCATTGGCCTGGCTCAGGTGAGAATCAGGCTAATATGAACAGCTAACACTTATACTGCACCTAAGAGCCAGGGTGGTTCCACGTGCTTTATATAAAATAACTTATTCAGTGCTCACAACTGTGCTGATAGGGACTATAATCATCCCATTTACAGATGACGAAAGCAAGGCTAGAGAGGCTCAATGATCTGCCATAAGTCATAGCCAGTAAGTAGTAGAGTTGGGATTTAAACAAGGCAGACCTAGCTCCTAAGGCCAGACTCTGACCCCAACACCACCGCCTCTCCTAAAACCTGCAACTCCTCCCACCAAGAGGACTTTCTCAAACTCTCCTTCTTGTGGTATATATGAAAAAAACAGCCAAGTGCACATTTGGTTTCCATTTTTTTTTCCCAAATGTGAAATTGTGTTCCAACGTTAACTACTACCCCTGCCCTGCCATGGGCCAGGTAAGAATCGCTGTTAGGCTCTGCTGGGCCCCTTGTCAGCCCATGCACTTGTTTTTAAAAGTTGGGGTTGAACTCTCGTGTTGCTTGGCCTCCTCTGCAAGTGGGTGTTCTGATGAAGGTGTCATGCAAAGGCAGGAAGGGGCTTCCCACCTGGGACCTGCCAGGGTTGGGTCCAAAAGAGGCTAGACCTAGAGACGGTTCTTACCACAGGGGTGGTGAGCTTGTGTCTCAGGAGGATATGGCAGGTGAATGTCAGCACGATGGCTATGGTGGACGCAATGGGGGCCAGGGCTGAGTTTCCACTTTGGACAAATCCAGCTTTTTCCAGTAATTTTCTTTCCCTACTTCTTATATCTGCAAAATAGAAAACAGTCAAAGCTGGTCTAATTTTGCATGTCAAGAACCAGCATTAAGAAATGCATTACCCCTGCCTGATCCTCCTCCAAATGAATGTTAATGACTCCTGTTGTGAAGCCTAAATGAGAGAAAGTATGGAAAGCCCCAAGCACAAGCCCAGCAGCCGGGAGCTCAGTACACATCAGCTGCAGGGTCCCTTCCAGCCCTGATGCTCTGCATGTCAGGAATCACAAACCCAGATGCCTACAGGGCCCAAGCAAGTGCTGGCAATGAAGGGGGCAGTCAGAGTGTTAGACCAGAGGGGGGGGGCACAGCAGGATAGGGAGCGTGTGCCTCAATGAGAAGGGCAGCCCTCCTCAGTGCAAGGGAGCCTGGTGTTACCAGGCCATTACCCGTTCTGAAGTCAGAGATCTGGATTTTTGTGAGACATCTCTCTTCCTTTAAATGTTGTAAGCTCATTGAAAAAAAGTTTTTAAATACTGCAGGGGACAAACAAAACACGTATGGCTGGCCTAAAGAGTGCCAGATTGGGGGCACCTGCCTGGTGTCTCAAGAACAGCCACAAAAACTGGAGAGCATGTGTGCCTTTCCTAAGTCTGGAAGATGTCCACAACTCTGCACTGCTCACAGATTCAATCCACGCCTCCGTCCCCTGGTGTTCATAGTCTTCAGTCCCAACTCCAGTCTCGTCTGCAAAAGCCCTTTCACATCAGCAACAGGACAGCCACAGATGTTCCTACTGAGTGCCCACCAGGTGCCAGGTGCTGTGCTGAACACTTCATAGGTGCCATCTCACTAGAACGTTCCCACCACTGTGTGATGAGAGCGAGGCTATTATTACGCCCTTTTGCCAGGAGGGGACACTGACTCAGCAGGTTTAGTAACTGGCCTTTAAATGATCCAGGCAGGACTGGAGCCCGCTTCTGCCGGGATCCAAGGCTCTGCTAGCCATATGCCCTTCACCCAAAGAACACCCAGCCCCCGCCTTGTCCCCAAGTGCACCCTCACATCTCCATCTCCAGGCCTTTGCTCCTCCCTGGGGGCTTCCCCAGCTCTCTGTGTGTCCAAATCCTTCCTGTTCTTTTGTTCCACCTGAAATCCACCTGCCCCAGGAAGCCTCTCCTGACCCCTCCGACCCAGTGTGCTCCCCTGCAGGGCTTCTGTCAGTCCCTCTTGTGGCACTTTCCCCTTTTACCCTGCAGAATAATTAATTAATGTGTTTACTCGCTCAACGAATTTTAATCCGATGTCTACCATATGCCAAGTGCTGTGCTTGGTGCTGGGGAATAAAGGAATCAACAGGGCCTCAGCCTGCTTCCAGTGGGGGAGATAGACAATAAAGAAATAAATAAACAACCAAATAATTACAAATTGTGTTGAGTGATATGAAAGAAATGACCAGGGTGAAGTGATTAAGAGGGAGGGTGTGGATGTGTTTGGCACTGTGGTCCAGAAGTCCTCTTTGGACATTGAGAAGAGGCCTAAAGTCAAGACAAGGTCACCATAAGCATCTAGCAGAAGAGTATTTCCAGGGAAATGAAACAGCAAGTGCAAAGATCCTGAGGCATGAATGAGAGTGACATGCTGTTCTAGGAACAGACAGCAGGTTCACATGGCTTGAGCAGAGTTATCGAAGGTTAGGGTAAAACGTGATGAGGTCAGAGAGGTCACAAGGGCCTGGATCACGTTGAACCCAATAGGCCATGTGAAGGAATTTGGATTTCATTCCAAAGACCTAAGTTTGAATAATCAAAGTGTGATAATAAGCCACTAAAGATTTTCCAGCAGGGGAGAAACAGGATCTGACCGACATTTTTAAAAGGTCGCTGTGGCTGCTGAGTGCATAATGGGTTGCATGAGGGAGGGGGAAAACAGGGGGAGAGTCTAGACATTCTTGCCGCAGTCCAGGAGGGAGAGGATGTTGGCTTGGACTGGGATGGTGGTAGAACAGGGAGAAGCAGATGGATTCCGGATATATTCTGAAGGTGGAGCCAACAAACTCGTGGCTATTTTTGAGCTTAGTTATCTCATCCTCCCTTAATCTTAAAAGCAGGAACCCTTTTCCTGATCATTTGTGTAGCTCCTGTGGCCTTGCACATAGTAGGAATTTGGTATATATTTATTGAATTAAACTGACGAGTTAAACTGAATTGGGTTAAACTGAATTAAGTCAAATGGAATCAAGTTTAATCAAATCAAATTAAATCGTATTGAAGTGAGTTCAGAGTGTGAGGAGGTGTTTCTGGATCCTCAAAGAGGGTCCCCTAGGGCTGCTGGTGTCCCAACCTGGGGCACTCCCTTTGGCACACTCAGAAGCAGGTTTTCTAAAGCCCCTCCCTAAACTGCGGATACACAGCTTCAGCCCCAGTTACATGCTGGTGCAAAAGTGTAATTGTAGATCCAGAGAGTCAATTTTAACAGTCGTTCAGATCATTAACCAGAGAACCACCTGAGTCTATGCCAGCAATTATGTAAATGTCCCTGCAATTAAATTTGCATTTATATTTGATTGAAATAGTTTCCATATCATCTTAAAAAAACAAAACAAAACTACATATGCATCCTCATATCTGCTCCAGGAATGTTGAGTCAGTGGGCCATCCAAACACAATGAGGCTGCTGCAGGGAGGAGGAGATAGGTGTGAGCCTGTGTGTGTGTGTGTGTGTGTGTGTGAAAGCACGCACGTGTGTGTAGACATCTTCGAAGTCAAGGAAATAGCTCGAGACAGCCTTTTTCCCTGCTCAAAACATCTTAGTAGATTATTTTTGTAAAGGTAATTGGTCAGTATTAGGATCCATGTGGGAAAACATGTGTCACTCACCCTTGGGTTCACCAGAACAGATGCCTGGGTCTATTAAAAAATCTCCATAATCCTTTGAAAATCCTTTGACCTACGGAGCAGCTCAGGGGGTCCCCTCAGCCTCCTTCTGGAACGCCTGGCCCCCGGGAACCTTAAGAACCCCATAGAACAGCACATTCTACAGGGTAAGTGGTTCTTCCAGCAGCTGCTCTCCTCCTACCTCGAATGGTGTTAGTGAAAGATTTCTCCCAGGCGTACATTTTAATCAGCTTGATGCAGGTCAGAAGCTCATTCATTGTCTGAACTCGCTTGTCTGTCACTGAAATTGCTGATCTTCGGAAAGCTGAACTGAGCTTAGCCATAAACATCTGAAATCAAGGTACAAACACTGTGTTCAGAGAGAATCGCTGAGTTGCAGTTGGCCTAAACATCCAGGGATGGGAGTCTATGTGCCAGGAAAAGTTCTAAGGGAAGTTGGCTGAGATTCTCAGCCCTTCCCTTGAGTGGTGGCAGCTGATGTGGTCAGTCTGGGGACGCCACTGGGGATCAGGCAGGTGATGTAAACACAGGAATTGCCAGGACGCAGTGGGAGTGCTGGGGACTTTGGCAATCTCAAGAAGCACATCCCCTTCCCCCAGAGCATTCAAGTTTTTTAAAAACTACACTGTGCCCGGAAAAGGAAGCACACCTGTGAGCCCAAAGTGGGGCACAGGCTTCAGGCCCACACACCGGAAATGAAGCCTTCAGTTCAGTGAAAGCGTGTGTGAGAAATGCAAATATAAAGTGGTTACAATTGCCGAGGCCTGCAGTTACCTGGATGGGGATGAATATGACATACACAGATATCCCGATGAGAGCTGTGGGCCCCAGAAGGAAAAAGGCGTACACCGCACAAACGACCATTAGGATAGGGATGGTGGCTGGCAAGGGACAAAACAAGGCAGCTTCAAACAAGGAATAACTATCACTCGATAGTATATTGAGCACCTGCAAAGAAAGCACATGGGTTCTTTGGAAGAGTCTTTGGAAGGCTTTGGAAGAGTCACTCGAGCATGTCCTCAACTGAAGGCTTTCAGAATGGCTGAGGGGTCTAAGGAGGGAAGAGAAAATCTGCCTTCAAGGGGGAGGGAGCCGTCAGGGTACTGATATGGCAAGTTTATGGGTCTCATTCTGGTATGACTATGAGAGCCAGTCTTTTAGGACTGAGAATCCCAGTGACAAAAGACTTAGAGGTACTATTACTATCCAGGGGCATGCTGGAGAGACTGCTGGCTGCCTGCCCTACCCTTTATCTATTTTCCCCTTCTTCCTTATGAACACGACTTTGCTTTATTCAGGGCCGTGACAGGCCCAGCTAGAAGACCACATTTCCCAGCCTCCCTTGGGGGAAGGAGTGTGGCCATGTGACCATGTTAAGGACAATAAGATATAAGCCAAAGTGTCAAATGGGACTTGTGGGATGAATTCCCAAAGGGGGCTGACTCAACCTGGAAGGCACACCACTTTTGTTCTCTCCTGCCTCCTACCAGCTGTTTGAAACACAGCTGGGACGGCTGGAGCTCTAGCATCCACCTTGAGCCATTATGGGAGCCATGTGCTAGGACAGTGAGGAAGGAAGATGGAAGGCTCTGGAAGCCCCTGTACTAGCCCTGAATTGCCTGCTTCCAGACTCCTTTGACATAGAGTAAAATAAATTCATCTTGTTTAATCCACTTTTATTTCGGGTTTTCTGTTATATACAGCTGGATTTAGTCATAAGTGATATAGATGCATTGAACATACTGAAAGAGCAACAGTTAGAAAGAAGCAAGTCCTTTATCTTACCTCATACCACCTGGGGCTCCCTTGATTAGGAAAATATTTTTTGGATAAGTGGTAGGGATCTTATTGCTAAAGATTAAGGGCTTAAGAAAACGTTAACTCTGAAGTCCAAGAGGCATGGTCTTTATCATGGCTTTGGCAACCCAAATACTACACAATTGGAATTATTGGATCCATCACTCAATCAATTTTATCAAGTGCCTATAGTGTGTTTGGTACTGCTTCAGTGACCTCACTGACAATCAAAAGGATTGGACGAAGTCACCCCTGAGCCCTGTTCCAGCTGGAACTGAACTCCTTCCGTGTTTTGAGTTGCCACCACTTCCCTTAGCAGGGAGATGAGACGTGACGGGCAGGACATAGATGAGCAAAAGGGAGCCAGATGCTCCATCCAAGCAGCACATCTCACATGCATTCAAAACACTCAGGACTAATTTTCTAAACTGAACTTTTTCTGGACAAGCTTACCTCACCAACAGAGGTGTGTGTCAATGTCTTAAAGGACACCAGGTGTTCAAAAACCAGGGTGGAGAGGGCCACCTTCAATCGGATCGCCGTGCGGTAATTTATGGCCCAGGCAAGGGCCCAAAAGAGGACTTTGGTAAACTCGGTGGCAAAAAGGGCTGCACACAGGCTGATGCCAACCCAGACGTTCCTGGAGGTGTTCTCTGTCTGCTGGAGGATTTGGTGAATGAGAACCGTCTGTAAAACAGTATGGTGGGGATAAAGGGGGCCACTGGGAGTGGAGGTTGGCATAAGAAGCCTCAGATAATGTCAGCAAGCTGACTTTATGAGGCAAACTTTTTAATTAATTTTGGTGGCTGCCGCTGTGCTTGACAAAGACTAGCTTTATGAAAATTCACCCCCAAGGAGCACAAAGATAATGACAATGCACTAAACTCACCAGCTCATAGAGAAAGTAACTAATGATATTCTTTGCCAGGCTGGGCCCTAGGAGTCAAGGCAGAGGAAGTTCCCTCCCACTCACCGGCCCTATGGCTGCCATGATGATGCACAGGATGTTGGCCACGACATCCATCAAAACACGTGTCCTCTGGAATTTCCAGACCACTCGGCCCAGAGAGGCCTTCTCAGGACCCACCCTTCCTACCTCTTCATCCCAAAGGACTCGAAATCTGTGATGAAAGGACAGGAAGAGAAAAAGGGGTTGATGCTTCCACTTGCTGTTGGATGCCACCCTGGTGGACAAACCCTTGCAAGGGTGCTTAGCACAGCCCTCCTCCCTGGCAGTGGTGCCCTGAACGAACAACACTGGTTCTCCTTTCTTCTTTTCCTGGGCAGGTAGGATCCAGGAGGGGTGGGGGCACTGCCTAGGCTTGAGCTGGTATGACCATGTGGCACTTGGGCACTTGCCAGGCCTTCATTTCCTCCATCTCCTGCCCATCTCTGCCACAATCTCGGCTCTGATAAGAAGACAGGGGCTAGAGAGAAGCTAAGAGAAAAATCTTCCCCAGGGTGGAGAGGACTTTGTGCATCACAAAGATCTGAAAGAAGGCCAGAGTCACAGGAGTGTGGTGCACAAAGGAGAGGGGCTGACGACAGACACCGAGAGCAAGGCAGGGCCAAAGCTCAGGGGACCTCAGGGCCTCAGTAAGGAGGTCAGGTTTCATTCCAAGTGCAAAGGAAGCTACCACAGGCTTTTAAGCCGATGTAACAAGATCATTTTGCCTATCTGAAAGATCCGTGGGCACTGCTGTGAGGGTGATGGATTGTGGGGAGAGCAAAGGGGATAGCAAGAGACCACAGCAGGAGAGTGTCAGCAGTCAAGGTGGCAGTGGGTGTGAGCAAAGATGGACAGAGAGCGACAACAGGACGATGCGTGAATCAGATGCAGAGGGGAAAGGAGAAGGGGATGGAGGATGGACCCTGGGGTCCTGGCTTGACCACCTGTGCGAATGGAGTTTACAGAGACAGGGAAAAGAGGAGGAGAACAGGGTCAGCCTGGGGCTGAGGAGCAAGAATAGCCACAGCTTCAGGTATGAGATGCTCGTGAGGCATCCCACGCGGCTGTCCAGCCCGATGCTGGGCACATGGATTCAGGGTCTGCAAGAGAGGCATGGGCTGCAGATAGACACGTTATCAAGGTCGTCAACGTGTGCTTGGTGTTTGAGCCTTGGGAGTGGAGGAGATCACAGAGCACAGCATGGGAGAGAAGGGGAGCTAAGCTGATGTTGGGTAGATGATTGGAAACAAAAATCAGACGGAGAAGTACTGGCCAGAGTGGTGGAGGGAAATCCGGTGGTACCCCAGGGATGCTGGTCCAGCTTTCTCTCTGTGCTCCCTGGCGACTTTCTCCAGATTGCAGACTTTTGAATTTACCACTAGCTGAGATTTCTTCAGGGTGCAGATAAGGGGAAGTATAAGTCTAGAAGCAATTACAAGGCCATGACTAACATCATCCCCAGAACATCTCCATTGTTTATGACATTATAGGTCATCAGAGCCACAGGGTTCAATGTGGCTGTTAGGAAGAAAGAAGTGGACGTCTTTGTGCTAACACGGAAAAGTCTTTGTAAACTCTCAACTGAAAAGAGCAAAGTGATCAACAATTATACAGTATGCTTCATTTTCTGTTTAAATTTTTAAAAACATGACCCATGAGTGGGGAGGAAGAAGAGGGACTGATCTGCAGAAGATGGTAGCCCCGGGCATGTTTAATCAGAGTAGAAAAATTCCGGACAGAGCCACACGGACATTTTAACAGTGCTTACCTCTAGGGAGGAGTATGGTAGAGATACTTCCACTGCTTGAACTTCTGTTGCTTTAACATTTTTATAATGAATATGAATTAGGTTGGACCAATGACATTTACATTTTTACAAGTCAAAACTGTCAAATATTGGCAGTTTCATTTGGATCAACCTAAATATGTTTTATGATATAAAAGTGCAATAACAGTTTTTAAAGTAGCCCAGGTTGGGTCTGACCAGCATAGAGCAAACCTTTGTCCTGATGGAGCACTCCTGCATACCAGCCGACAGCCCACCAGATGGTCCTGAGCCACGGGCCGTAGCTCTCCAACCAGTCCCCTCTCCCCACCAACCCTGCCCAATCCTCACCTCCCCAGACTTTGGGCTGAGAAGTTCAGGCAGTCCATCCTAAGTCTCAGAGAGCAGCCACTGAGAAGGGTCACCAGCACCCATGGGTGTCAATTTCCACATTGGAGAGATTGGGGAGCACACAAAAGGGCTTACAGGACCCCTTCCTAGGGTGGGCTCCTCTCCAGAGGTACCCAAGTGAATCCTGGTACCTTTTGGCGTTGGTGTCAGATGAGTCATATGGTGACAACGGGGGCAAGGTGTCCACAGTCAGCGTGTGCTTGTAGCCTTTAACCATCACCGGCGTGAGCCAGGAAAATGTGGCAAAGGAGAGCAGCCCCGCGTCGTCTACTGGGTTGGGTGCCAACCTACAGACAAATGAGATGCTCAGTGCTCCAGGATGTTGGGGGTCATTGCCCTGACTCTCTCTGGCTTGAATTTGTAACTACAGTAATAACCACAGCCACATGCAGAACCTGTGACCACATCCGTTAGCCTTTTGAGCAGTGATGTGCTTGGGCCAGCTAGTGAGAGCTGATTGTTAAAATTTCAGTAATTTTGCAAGTCAGTTGTTAAACACAGCCAATGTTCAAAATGAAATTACATAAATTTAAATAAATTATCTTACAGGCCAAGGTAATAACACTCAAAACTTATCACTTCTTAATTATTCTGTTATTATGTGTGCCCTTGAGGTTATTTACATCTACATATCTGTGGTATGGTGGAAACACCATAGAATGGTGTGCTGCTGTGCCCCTCTTCCCAACTTTTCGTTCAGTGATGTCATGTTGGTAGCTTGAAATCGGCCATGGTGGGAGTATTTACACCATGAAAATGGGTAAGTGCTACGAGCCAAGGGTTTTTCCCCATGAGCCAGTGGTTGAACAGCCACCAGTGCTTGAGCCCATCCCATGGGAAAGAGGGCACTGGCTCCACTGATGGGTGAGGAGACTGAGACCTGCTGGTTGACTGTCACAGGGACCAGGAACATGTCTTGTGCTCTCAGGAGAATGGGGGAGGTCCAGGGCAGGGCTGCTACGTGGGGTGGGGCATCCCAAGGGGGCAAGACCCGGGGGCAAACTCACAGTGTATTGTGAGGACCTAATGGGTTCATACGCATAAAAAGCAACATAGATATTAGCTGTCAGGTAGAGGAGACAGGTAAGGGAGGCAAAAGGGAGGGGAAGGAGAAAGGGAAGAAGAAAAGGACAGGAGCAGGAGGAAGAGGAGGAGGAAGAGGGCAAGAAGACACGAAGAAAGAAAAGGAAGAGGAAAGAAGAGAGCAAAGGAAACGAAAGAGGAGAAGCCCATGATTTTGCCCTTGAGAAATCACCCATCTAAAACAGAATGAAGGAGGCACAGAGGCTCATCCACCAACGACTGAGTGTTCGCTCTGTCCCAGGCCCTGTAAGAGCCTTGTGTGTGGCAGACGCTGCCCCCGACCCCGGCTGCGTGTCTGCAGTACTCTTCCACCTCCTGTTTCAGAGCCTTTTCAGGAGGGTAAGTGCAGGGGGTTAATGCCCCAGGGCAAAGCTTAACTAATGGGGAACGGGAGCACACAGATAAATGCCCCCACATCACATCCTTTGGGTGGGAAACCGGACCCTTGCTAGGAGAACCTAGGAGAATCCAGGCCTTTTCGTCCACGGCAATGACACTGATGCCACCCACACCTCATGCTGCCTTTTCCTCCCTCCCTGCCTCTCTCTAAGTCTTTTCTCCTGCTTCTTGGGATCACCTCTCAAGTAAGCTCCCTGCATCCAAATTCTTGACTGAGACTCTGCTTTTGGGAGAACCCATGCTAAGATAATATTAATGAGGTACCATGTGTCTGGCACGTCATAAAAGTTTCCTAAAAGGTGGCTTTCATGATAAAGTCACGCATTACCTCATATAATCCTCACAACATCTCTGTGAGATGGGTGGCAGGGTAGTGTTATAACCCCATTTCATAGACAAAAACATCGAGGCTCAGAGAGGTTACAGTACTTTCCCACCTCTGCTACAAATATAAAGACCACAACTCACAGCTGGTAAGTGGTAGAACATAAATTCAAACCCACTGCTTATTGACTCCAGGGTCCCATCATCCTCTTAAGCACTACCCCAGATTGCCTCTCCACAAAGCAATTATAAACTGAGCTAAGACAGTGGATAGTTAGAGATCTCCTGTGGCTATGGACAATAGCCCATGTCCTTACCTTGCAACCTTCACCTCTCACTGTAGAGGGCTCATGTGTGTATCTTTGGTCCAGAGGTGCTGGGAAAGGGTAGTGCAGTGTCACCTTACTTAAGAGATGTCACTTGGGCCTTCTGTTGCTCAGAGAACAAGCCACAGGGCCCTTTCCATGTAGAAAAGGCAGGATTTTATAATGTTATAGTTAACATAATGTTAATAACATACATAATAATGCAATATAATGCCATGTTGAGCACATGAGCTTGGAAATCACTCTGCCTGAGTTTCTATCTTACAATTCAAAAATGGCCCCATTCTTTCTCCCCATCTGTATCCCAGCCCCTTGGAATGTAATCTTGCAGCTCATTCCATCACGAGATCAAGTCTATTTCCACATACCTTAAGTGTGAGCTGACTTGTGACCACTTTGGCCAACAGAATGTAGTGAAAGAAGTGGTATGCCAGTTGCGAAGCCCTGCACATTCCATTCTTTCTCCTGGAAGCCTACCACACTACTATATGAGCAAGCCCGGGCTAGCCTGCTGGAGGTTGAGCAGCCGTGCGACCCAGTTGGCCCCGTTGCCCCAGCCAGCAGCCAGCCAACCCCCAGAATCACAGCCACCTTGCTGACCAGCAGATGCCTGAGTAAGCCTGGTCAAGACCCAACGAACCAGCCAACTGAGCTCAGCCCAAGTTGCTTTATTTTATGGGTCACCCATAAAATTGTAAGCTAAATCAGTGGCAATTGTTTTAAGCTGCTAAGTGTTGAGTCAATATGTTACAAAGCAAAGGCTACCTGATGAACTTTAAGCAAGTTATTTAACCTCTCTGTGCCTCAGTTGCCTCACCTATCAGATAAAGATAATAACAGTACCTCCAGGGTGGTTGTGAAGTAAATAAGATGTTTGTAAAGCACATGGGCAGGTCCTGGTGCATGGAAAGCTCTCCTCAAACACGAGTTATTGCCTCCCTCTCACCAAAGGACAGGAGGAGGAGGCAAGAAGTGAGTTGTTGATGAATGAATGAGTGGATGGGTGGACGGACAAAAGGACAAGCAGAGGGAGCAGCACATGGGGAGCAGGAGCAGTGCCCACTCCCCTGGTGGGCTGGAAACTCTTCCTAGAGGTCCTTCACTGGCTCTCCCTTCAGTGCTCCTCCTGACTTACCTTGCGTAGGGTCTCACTGGGATCATGGTCTTCAGGCTGGGGTCGTATCTCTCTGTAAAGGATCTCTGCTGGCCTCGCTGGTCCAGATCTGAGATAAGGTAGGCGCCTTCACCCACCATCTTGGTGGCAGTCTGCAGCCTGGGCTCTTAGCCTAGGGACAATTTCACTCCACAGCAGAGAGAGGGGAAGGCTTGCTCAGAGATGAAGACATCTGGAATGGGATCAAGCAGCCCCTACTCCACCCAGACCAGTTCCCTTGCTTTGACCCCTCAGAACTGGCTTCACCAATTGGCCTTTCACATATAAGGGGGAGTGTGGCCAAAAGCCCCACCACATCTCTTAACTCCGCTCTGAGGCTTCTTTATTAGTAAGGACATTTGGCTCCTCTTCCTTTCCTATGTTGGGTTGCAGAGAGCAGAAAACCTATTGTGGGTTTTCTGTTGGGAGCCAATATCAATGGCCAAGGCTGAGTCCCGACCCAGCAAAAGAGCCTCAGGAAAATGGATTTGCCGTCTCAGTGTAACCCAGAGTAAGTCTGTCACACTCACATCCCTTCTTTTTTCAGATCCTGTCAGATACCCAGGAGCCTGTACATCCATATCCTTTCCATCCCGATATCCAGTAGTCAGAGAACTTCGACAAAGCCACCCCTCAGGACCAGCCACATCTGGACAGGCACCTGTTCCCCACACCTCTGTGACTACTGCCCCCAGTGAAAACCAACAACCTAGGTGGAGAGGATGCTTTTTGGCATGTCTGTCCAGTCCACAAACCAACTCTCAATGGCTAATAAAACCATGGTGTGGCAGAGCTGGAAGTGTCCCCAGATGCAATCTTTTACAAATTTCTCATTACAAAGAAGAGGAAACAGAGGCCCAGAGGCAGGAAGGACTCACTCAAGAGTAGGTGGAGAATGATTGGGACCCTCTCATCCAGGGAAGTCCAGGTACAGGGAACTGCTGGTCCCTCCTTTCTCCGATAACCCTGCAAGACCCCTTGCTGATATTATATTACAAGAGGCACTTCTCTGGAATAATATGGTTTGGTTTTTTTACAACAGAATTTGAAAATCAAAGCGTCTTCACATCAAAAAGATAAATCCCCCAAAGTGAAAAACAAAAGTACAGCTGGGGGAGGTACGTGTTTTACAGACAGTAGTTCTGCTCGAAATCTCTTCAATCATTCAATTAATGAATATTAATGATGTGAATACCATAGATGCAGCTCAAGATTCTTAATTCAATGAGAAGTTACCAAACAGGGACTCCTAAATTTCTAGCCAACCTGCATCCTCCTCTATGCTCCATCCTTCATTTGCACCATCTAACTGCACTCTAACTGCATACTGAATATCTTATCACTCCCTGAACAAATTGCCAATTCCTGCTGCCTTTGGATCTTTGCACTCACCACTGTCACAGCCTGGAACAATCTAATATCCCTTTCTTCACTTGACCAATTCCTGCTCAGCCTTCAAGGCTGAGTTCAGACATTTCCTTTTCTGGGAAAACTTCCCTACTTACTTTTCTATTTCCCAAACAGACTGTGGGCTTCATGTCTGTCTTATTCACAACTATATTTCCAATACCTAGCATAGTCCCTGGTACATGATAGATGTTCAATACATATTTGTTGAATGAAAGAATAATGATGAGTATGAGAGAAGTCTAAGACACAATCTCCCCCCAGAAGGGGAGAAATAAGCACACAATAACAGACATTAAACATAAATTATAATATAGTGTTAGCCTTAGGGGAAAAAAACATTAAAAAAAAAAAGAAGAGTTAAAGCTAAGAAGTCAATCAAGGAAATAAAATGAAACACTAAACAGTAGATTAACCCAAAAAATGTAGGCAAGTAGGAACAGAGGGATAAGTAGAAGACAAATAGCAAGCCAATAAATTTAAACCCAACCATATCAATAATTATATTAAATATAAATGGACTAAACATTTCAATTAAAAAAATCAAAGATTGTCAGACTGAATATAAAAACAAGATCAGATGATATGCTGCCTATGAGAAGTATATTTTAAATATAAAGACACAAATAGGTTGAAAGGAAAAAGGTGGAAAAGGATTACCATGCTTATAGTAAGAAGTAAATACAGAGAGATATGTTTATGATCTTAGGATAGGGAAAGAGCTCTTTAAGCAAATTCAAAAAACAAGTCCAAAGTAAAAGCTTGATAAATTTTACAACATTGAAATTACAGGTATCTGTTAATCAGAAGACATAATTTTTAAGAGATGCAACATGCTAATATAAATGTGATGCATTTAACTGCAAAGAATTAGTATGCAGAATTTATAAGGAGTTCTCAATACATCAATAATGGAAGAACAATTGGAAAAGTGAGCAAAAGGCAGGTGACAGATGACCCAAATAAAAAAAGCTCAGTCTCTAAGTACCAGGGACATATGAATTAAAACTACAATCACAACAGCAGCCATTTCTCATTCTTCACATGGGCGTTATTAAAAAGCCTAAAAATTGCAAGTCTTGGCAAATGTGTGGAACATAGCAGCTTTTAAACCCTGTTAGTGGGAATATAAATTGAGCAACTAACTTGTAAAGCAATTTGGTATTATCTGGACAAGTCAAAAATTGTCTTACTAACATAGGCAGCAATTACCCTCTTAATTATCTACATGCCCTGGAGAAATTCTGCCTGTTCAAGCAGTCACATACAGAGTAAGCACATCCCCAAGGCTCCCTTCCATTCTCCTCACAGGTTCTCCCCCGCCTCTGCTAACCTCTCTTGCCTCATACTTGCTGGTGTCAACACTGAAGTTCAATCTAGGAAAACACAAGGAAACCGTCCACAGAGGATGGTATCTCATTTAAAAATATCTTTTAAAATATCCAGGAATATTTGTAGCAGTTCTGCTTACATCTTCAGCATCCATGAATAGGAAAATGGATGAATAAATCGCATAATGTGAATACAATATTTTACTATTTGACACTAAAAATGGATGAACTAAGTCCACATATCAACCCATGTGAATATCATACATGATAAATTGAGAGGGGGAAGAAAAGCACATACACTCTGATGCCATTTGTGTAAAGTTCACATACTTGCAAATCAATAATATATTTCATCTACCAATAACTATATTTGTAGTAAAATCTCACTTCTCCAAGTACTGAAGTGCTCCAAGTACACGGTGACTTTTATTGGAGAATCGTGTTTAGAAACCGAGATCTGGGTAATAGGTATATTTATTCTTTGTCACTGGTGTGTGGTTGCCACTTAGATGACAGAGCAAGAAGATATATGCATGTACATTAACTAGTGCATAAACACATATCTATAAATATCTCTGTGTGTAACCGTCTGTATCTATTTTAAGCTAACGATGAGTTCATACTGATTCTCCAACTTTAATCCATTACCATAATTATCAAAATTCTAGCCTCCTCTCCTTGCTTATCTGTAAACTCCAGTTCTACAAGTGAGAAACCTGGCTCTCAGCATCCGCCACCTATTTACTTAGTTGTTCAATTAAGTATACATGTACAGTAGTATCAGAATTGTCAACTCATAACCCTGTGAGAAACAATTAACTAGAATATGATACTTTCAAGAGTACAGTGCAATAGGGAAAAGGGAAAAGACATAGTATCTTTACAGTGGAGAAACCTGACAGATATCACCTCAGGCAGGTGAACAAGGTCACAATCAACAGTGATAAGTCATGTTGATAGTAAAAACCCTTGATATGATGTGATGAGAATGACACTTTACCTTTGTGTTCTTTCTCCAAAAAACCCATAACCTCAGTCTAATCATGAGAAAAACATGATCCCAATTGAGGGATGGTCTACAGAATACCTGCCTGGTACTCCTCAGAACTTCCAAGGTCATCAAAAACAAGGAAAGTCTGAGAAACTGGCACAGTCAAGAGGAGACTAAGACTTGACAACTAAACATAAAGCGCTACCTTGGAAGAGATCCTGGAACAGAAAAAGGACATTGGATAAAAACTAAGGAAATCTAACGAAGTATTAATATTGGTTAACAATGCATAAATATTTGTTCATTAAGTATAATACATATGCCATAGTAATGTAAGATGTTAATACTAGGGGTAACCGGATGTGGGGTATATGGGAACTCTGTACTATCTTCACAATTATTTTGTAAATCTAAAGCCATCTTCAAAAAATAAAGTTTATTTTTAAGAAATGAGTGGAAAAGCTATACACCAAGTTCAGGATGATGGTTACTTTGGGGGGTCGGGAAATAAGATCCAGAAGTTACACAGGGATCCTCCCATGTTATTGTGAAATTTAATCACAATTTCAAGAATGTAAACCCTGAAACCAGGCTGTCTGTGCTCAGTGTCACTGAGCAATGCAGACTACATGAGTTCTGAGGGTGTAGGGGCCAGTGTGGTCTGGGAGGAGGGTGGGGTGAGGGGGAGGGTGGTTGGAAAAGGTGGAGAGGAGAGAAGAAGAGTTTGAGAAAAAGCCCAGTAGACGTTTTTAGCTGAGACTGGGGGTGTGTATGGCACCTGCCTAGTAAGGCTGTTAGGGGAACCCAGCCCTGGGCAGTAGTCCCCCTGGAGAGCCTTCCCCACAAGACTTCCATTTGTTTACCAGAAAGCCCTTACAGCTTTCTTTACCCAAAGCACCAGCCCCCACCTTTTCTGCATTTGCTGCTGGGAGCAGTGGAGGGCTGTGAGCTGCTGCAGGGATGTTCGGGCTGAGAAAAGCAAAGAAATTGGCCCCTCACCCATGCATAGGTCCTTGGTTATGTGAATGCAATCCAGCCCTGGCCACAGAGACAAGAATAGAGAAGCCTGGATCCAGGCACAGCCTTTGGGCATGGTCTTTCTTCCACATGTTCATCCTCCCTGTCCCTGCCACAGCATGGGTGGACAGTCAAACTGCAGTCCCTGATCGGCTGCCCACGACCTCCCACTGGCTGCTGGGCCACTGCTCTGCCCTTGGTGACCTGAGCAAAGCAGAGGTGGGAAAGCAGATTAGCTGATGAAGAAGAAAGAGCTCACAATAAGCTTAGAAACTCAATTGAAATTATGTTGGGGAGAAAGAATCACAGAATCCAAGAATGTAAAGAATCAGAGAAGACATGAGACATGGCCACACAGCTTCTCATGTGAGAATTTCTCCCTGGCCAACCACATCGTGCTTCCACAAGCTTTGGCAACAGTCCCCCGGCTCTTCTTCTCAAGACAGCCCTCATGCAGTATTTCTGCAGGAAATGCATACCCTGACTGTAGTCATGGGGAAATAGCAGACAAACTCAAAGGAGCACTCTACAGAACTGGCCTGTGCTCTTCAAAAAGGGCAATATCATGAAAGACAAAGAAAGGTGCTGAAACATTCCAGATTAAAGGACACTAAAGAGACATGACTGCTAAAAGTAATGCTCAATCCTGGATTGGATCCTAGACCAGGAATAATAAATTTACTATAACAAACATTGTTGGAAAAATTGGTGAAATTTGAATATGGACTATAGATTATATAATAATATTTTTTCAAAGTTAAATTTCCTGATATTGACAATTGTACAATTTGATAATTTATAATTTTGATAATTATTGTTATATGAGAGAACGTCTTTATTCTTGGAATACATACTGAAGTATTTAGGGATAATAGAGCAAAATGGCTGCAATTTATTAACACTCTCAAATGTGTCAGGAAAAAAAAATAATAATGCATAGAAAGAGAATAGCAAACCAAATGTGGCAAAATGCTAGTTTGCAAATCTCAGTGGAGGGTAGTTGGGATTTCTCAGCATTGTTCTTGTTACCTTTCTGTAAGTTTGAAATCATTTCACAATGAAAAGTTAAGCATTTTCTAAAGAAATAGCCCTAAATGGGATGAATGTTTTTCCCTCTGTGGAATTAAATGCAATTTTCCTGCAACACTTCTCTACTCTCATGCAGACTACATCGATGCCCTCTGATAGTTGAAAATGATCACCATTTCCTTCAACTCACCTCTAGCCACCCAGTTGCTATTTCTTTCTTATCCAGGCTAAACTTTCCCAGGCCCTGGATTCCTTTCCTTTTCAGAGGGTGGAACTCATTATTGGCGGAGAATTCTTACCTATAACTTCTGTTTTTTGTTCACTTTTATAATGGCAAATGGTCCCGGCAGCAAGTCGCCATCATCTTGTCTTAAGGAGACCTGAGTCCAAGATGTCAAATACAGGAGGCCAGGCCTCCCTGGCCAGGTTTGAATAATCAGAGTGCATAGGAAATTGGGACTGAGAGGTAATTTCTTTGAGCACTCCCAGGAAATGCAAAGTTACGATTACCTAAGACGGCTTGGAAGCATTGCCGCTGGAACAGCACTTCGCTAAATTTGGCAGCCCTGGGGAAGGGGGTGGGGGGATCAGACTTTTATAAATCAGGAAGCTTGCTTTGGCTAATGTCTCTATCCCCGTCTGTCATGCCATCCTCTGCCAGGACTTAGGAGCTGCCTGCGGTGAGAAATCTGCTTGCCGGCAGTCACGGGCAAGGGTGGATGGCGGGCAGAGCTGAGACGAGCTAGGAGGAACTAGCACCTGAGCAGGCCAGGGCCCCTGCAGCCATCATGACTCTGTTTGGGGCATGACTTTTTCGACTCAGAGTACCTGAGGGTTGGCAGGAAATGCCACGAAGTCCCTGGTACACCCCACTGCTTGCAGGCAGGAGGTTCCTAACCTAATCTCAATGGACTGGACAGGCAGAAGCAGGAAGGACTCTGTTTAGAGCAGAGGACACAAACTGGTGGGTTGTGGACCATACACAACTTGCAGGTCCATTTTATGTGGCCTGCACAGTTTTTAAAACTGTTTTCAATTTGTGGAAAACATTCAAAAATTGGGATATCACATTTTTCAAAAAAAAGATGTCTAGCTTTTGTCAAAAAATCAAGCTCTGTATGCTCATGTGGATACAATCAGTTCCCACTGAGCAACTCCTTCTGGGCAGAGTATAAGTGCTTTAGTTTGCCACAATCCCCACCACTCCTTATTGCCTCCCTTTCTCTGGGGTTTTGGGTCACTTAGCATTTATAATCACATTTGCACTGCTGTTTTCTTTATAGTGCTTCCTGGAACCTTTTTCTCTATCCTTGTCTCTATCCAAAGTGAGAGAATAGAAGATGTCTACAGGGCATCTCAAAAAGAAACATTTTCCACACCTACCCATGTTGTTCTGTTATGTTCCATTTCTGCCCCCTCTAACCCAGAAAATCAACAATTTCATGTTTGAGAATTGGATTCCTAGTCTTCCTTGGTGCCCATAATGGAAGTCCTTCCTTAGGACTCCCCTGCATCAAGCAAATGTAGATACACCTTTAATTATAAAATTTTTGCCAGATAAGAGACCATAGCCCTACTCCTTTCTTAATAAATCCATTCTTAATTCAAAGCCACCCCAATTACCAATATCTGATGGTCTCAGATCTTCCCCTACAACTCTTGCAGCCCCTTCCTCCAGAACCTGCCCAGTCCCCGGCACAGAGGGAAGCTGTGGGAAAGCCCCTCTCGGTCTATCCCCAGCACCCACGTGGGCAGCCGGACCAGCAGCAGGAGTGTTCGTGGTGAGGGCGATGGGGCCGGGGGATGGGGGAGAGGAGTACAGGGAAGCAGGAAGGTGCAGACAGGGAAGTGCAGGTGCTTTTGCCAAGTCCTGTTGTTCCCAGAGGGCCTAAAATGGTGGCCTGTAATGGTGTCTTCAAATGAGGTCACCCATTTAGTCACAGAGATGTTCTGATGTGAGTCAACAAAGGTGAGAAACCCCATTTTAAGACTATGAGAACCACACAGTAATGCTCCATGAATTCAAGGTCTTTTTTTTGGTATAAATCCCATGATTAAATTGTGAACAGTACTCTGTGTATGTGTGTATGTGTGAAAAGATTTAATTTATTCAATGTAGGATTTTATATATCACAGATTTTGAAATCCTGTCTTGATATTTCCACTTTTTTTTTTTACGATACCCAGGGGCTCCCACAATGGAAGTGCCCAGATTTCCCTGACCCTCCAGGAGCCCTCGGGTCCCCACATCCTCCCACATGGGCAGCCACCCACCACAGTCTGTCCTGGGGATGAGAGACAAGAACCCTCCGACTAAATGGTGGCTGCTATTTGCCACGGAGAGGAGCTTTACCTGGGCAGGAAATCCTCACATCCTAAGGACAAAAGGAAGAGGAGGAGGGGGTCAGAAATCACGGGGCTTGGATCGTGGCACTTGCTGCCTGTGTTGCCTGCGCCTCTTTCTTCCCACAGCCTGCAGATTTGGCTTCTCTTGTCCTACCTGCCTGGAGCCCTCCTCTCTAACTGTCCCATTCAACTGCCACTCCCACCACCCCAGAGGGGGAACTCTGGGGGCCAACATTCCCTCTGCCCACATTAAAGGGCACTGCCCCCCTCCCGGGATGGGCCTGTGGCACAGTCTGGCTCTTTCAGTGACAGAGCTCATGCAATGTGCTTGCATAGCCAGCCCTCCTGTGGCCTGTCACCACACATCTTTGCAGAAGAGAGGGAGAAAATTCTCCCTCCAACTTTTACTGTACAGATGACCAAGGAACAGAAGACTTTCCATGGCTGGCTTGGGGCTGAGACCCAAGTTTCCTGACCCCCAATTCCTGGCACCTGCCTCTGAGAATGCATCCCATTTCCTCCTTTGTGTTCCTGCAAAGGTGAAGCAACTGTGGGATGAAAGCAGGGGAGGGGAATCCAATCTTCAAATCAGAGAAAATCCCATTCATTCATTCCCCATTCATTTAACCAAAAATAAAAGGGCAATTTGAGCAGCTAACTCTTGCATATAAAAGTTCCCTGTTTATCATACTTCAAGCACTGCAAACTCCAGAGTACAAGCCTTTACTGATCCCTTGGGTCCCTTTTGTACCTTTCCCAGAACAGGTGCCCAATCTCAGAATGAGTAGAAGGATTCCACAGCATTCAGTGAATTGGTTGGGAGGGAGAAAAATCTCTAAACAATAAATCTTGATTCATTTTAAGAATTGTTTAGACATCTTAGAAGACCTTCACTTAACTCACACAGATTTTATGACAAATTTTGCTGTGGCATTTTAAACCTACTCTTATCTTGGTCAATTCCTCCCCCTGCTGGCTATTTCTGGCTTCTCCAATTCCTGGAGATGCAATTCACTTCCTTAGCCTGACCTGATATTTCCCTTTGTGCCCAAAAGGGAGGTAGAAATGGGGAGGCCTGTAAACAGTTGTGGCTCAGGGAAATGGGTCTTTTGAGGAAGGTTCCCTGGCCTGGGAGTGGGCTAGGCCAACAGAGGTTTTCTTTATGCATGTCTAAAGTGTCCCGCCTAATTTGCCTCCATTCCCTCCTCTGTGAACACAAATCATCGCTAATAATGTCACTTGACATTTGTAGAGCCCTACGTGTATCACAAAGTTCTTTATTCTCTTTATCACTGAATCTTCACGACAACCCCAGGAGGTCTCATAAACACAGCACAGACTCACTTTCACAATCTTGGCAGATACAAACTCTGTCAAGTTTATGGAAGAAGAATGCTGAGCAATTTTTTTCCACGTTCATGATTTCTACTAAGACAGACAGTATATTGGTGCCATATAAGAAGATTGTTGGGCCTGTCAGGGAACAGATTCTCTGCCCAAGGGAGTCCTTAAGAAAAGAATAGACAAGCTCCTATTCCAGACAGTGCATAGACTCACCCAAGGTCAGGAAAATGAGATCCAGCTTGGGTATACACCCCTGGAGGGAGTTGGGGGACAAGAGAATTGCTTGGAGTACAGGAAAAAAAAATTAGAAATCTTTTCTATATTTTTCCTCTTCCTTTAAAAAATTCTATTCTGTGTACAAATGTATCAGTACAGTGATATATATGTGTAGGGGAAGGAAAGGTATGATTAACTTTCCCCATAAGGGTCACGGCAACACTTCTATAACAAAAGACAGATTAACAAGAGAAACGCGTAACAAATATATGTAATCAAAGTTTTATGTGACACGAGAGCCTTCAGAAATGAAGACTCAAAGACTCAAAGACTCAAAACTGTCCATTTTTATACTTAGATTCAATGAAGAATGGACAGTGATGTAGAAATGTCATTGGACAAAAAGGGTATGGCCTAATGCTAATAGACTGAGGTAGGGGGAAACCCAGCAAGGCCTGTCTATTCAGGTTCTTCTTGGCCTCTGTGTAGCGTTCCTTTGAGAAACAAAAATAAAATCCCAAGTCACCCAACCAACTGAACAGGACCCCCTCTTGGCCAACGGGACCCCAGACAAACCTTAAAAACTGAGCTCCCTGCCATGACTAAATGGCTGTTTGGACACACCTTATTTCCTAAGGGCTAAACAGAAACCAGCCCTTTGGAAAGACTTGCTGCACTGCTGATTTCAACCAACCTCGTGACTGTCCTCTTGCAGTTTCGACATAACAGCCAACCAGCATTCCTTCCTGATAAGAGACCGCCAACCATGCAGTGGTTCTGGCCAGTCTACGGAGGCTGCGCACAGAGGAACTTTGTATCCTCTGCTTCACCTTTTGATGTATAGGGCCTAATTGTAATACATTTAAGTGTTAAGTCTGTACCCAAAAGAGAACATGGGACACATGTTTCATACCTGTTAGCCTACTACGCATGCATGTGCCACCCTTTTGTGAATATTCATAGCTCCTCCCATAACCTGTTGAATATGTACACTTAGCTAACCCATTCAGCATAAACCCCTGTCTCACCCTCCCCACCCTGGAGGTGCTTGCTCTCAGCTTCTCCCTGAGGCTAGGCTTCCTAGTCTGCAAGATGGACACCAGCGGGCTGCAACCGTTTCTAAGAAATAAAGCTCTCCTTTCCAAACTTATGAACCTCATGATTCTCTATTTGACATCTTCCTCCCAGGTATAGGGCAGGACCCCTCTGGAACGAGGGTCTTATGACTTACTATTAGACAAGGGAGGTCAGAGAATTTCTTTATGGTCAGCTTCTGCACAGAAAGGTGGGGGGAAATCAGAGTAATATTTTTAGGTTTTATGACTTGATTTGGGGGAGAGTTTCTATGACTTACCTTGGGGAAGAGGAAGTCTGGTTTCTATGACTGACTTTAGGGAAGAAAAATGGCTGAGAGACAGGGGGGAAGGAGAAAGTCAAAGAGAACTTACCTCTGAGGCTGCTTCTGAGGCCTTCCAAACTCCTTTATTTCAAAGTACTCAGCATGCCAAAGTGCCATATTTTGGGATATCATTTCCTGAGCCCCAATACATGTATATCCTGTACATCATTTGTAAATGACTATTAATGCATATATTGAGAGTCTCTGTGCCCAAATACCTGTGGAGGTGCTTGGTGGCAAGTGGAAATTAGTGCTCAGTGGGAAAGAGAATTTTCCAAGCTCTGAGGTTTCATAAGGTCTTTATTCCAAAGTGAAGCTGTATCTAAAATCTCCAAAAAAAAAAAGTGCGTGTGTATGTGTGTGTATACATATCTATATCTATATATATAGAAAGAGAAACTATATATATATAGAGAGAGAAAGAGAAACAGAGACAGAGACACACAGAGAGAGACACAGAGACAAAGACAGAGATACCCAGCCCAAAGCCCCCAGTAAGCACTCAGAAATTGGTGTGTGGAGTTGCATAGACTCGATAGCATGTAGTGGCTAAGAGTAGGAATTCTGGAATCAGAATTTGACTGGATTTTTAAAATAGTAAGTGGAAGAAATAAGCAGAAGTAAAGCAATAATTGGATTAGTGAGCCAGAAATACATGCATGTAACAATTAGAGAACAAGCCCTCTAATAAAAAAACAAAAAGATTTCAGAGGCAGAAAATGTGGGTTCTGGCCTCAGCTCTGCCACTTGCAGCTTAAAGACCTGAGCAAGTCCCTTGGCCCAGAGAGCTGAGCCAAGCCTGGGAATTAAAACTCACCTCACACATGTGAAAGATTACTCTCCACTCTCAGGATCAGGAAAACTATGTTAATTGTGAACAACCACACTTTTTCCTTAAATGAATGGGTCATAACAATCTTGTAATATACCTATTTCCTTCTTTGCATTAACTGTCAAGGAGCTCAGAGCAAAGCTCAGCCATCCCTAGCAACTATACACAATCTTATGGCATGCATTCATGTGAAATGATGTACGTGGAAGTGCTCTGTACGTTCCAGATCATGAACAGACACACCCCAAACACTGAAGTATATTTATGTGTGTGGGGAGAAGGCAGCGGGGAGCATTTCAGTGAATGGCAGTAAGTGGGACTGAGACCCTCATATTGGAACAGAAGTTTCTCTCTAGGGTACAGTGCAAATCACAAAGCATTTGGGAACCAAGGATTTGGCAAAGAACACAGTTATCAAGTCAGGAAATTAAACTCTTTGCTCTAATGAGACAGTTTTGCCCCAATACTACTCAGAGTTGCTGCAGTATGTGGCAAGAACTGCATAAGGGAAGGCCAGGTATCGGAGACAGAATTTCTGCAAAGGGGCCAGCCTATCCATCCTCCCCCCACCCTGCTGTGAGCAGACAATGCTGACCCAGTTTTGGGGTGAGGCCTTTATCCCCAGCCCTTACCGCTTACCTGTCCTTCCCTCTCCCTTTCTTCCCTATCCTATTTTAGATTCCAGTTCTAAGCCAGTCTGTTAAAAACCAGTGGTGTAGTTGTGAGCAAGACGTCTCCTTTGCCTAGGACTCACGTTCCCTCTATAACTGTGGTCCCCAACCCCCCAGGCTGCAGACCGGTACTGGTCTGTGGCCTGTTAGGAACCGGGCTGCATAGCAGCAGGTGAGCGGCAGTGAGTGAGGGAAACTTCACCTGTATGGGCAGCTGCTCCCCATCGTTGGAATCACTGCCTGAACTCTGCCTCCCTGCCCCCTCCGGGCCATGGAAAGATTGTCTTCCATGAAACCGGTCCCTGGTGCCAAATAGGTTGGGGACTGCTGCTCTATAAAATCAAAGAGCTGAATTAGATGAGGGTTCCTAAACTGTTTTTGTGCCATGGACTTCTACGGCACTCTAGTGTATCCTCAGAAAAAGTCCTTTTAATGCATAAAATACATAAGATCACAAAGATAACTGACTATGCAGAGATGTGGTTATCATAATATGTATTTAAAAAGTTGAATATTGTAAGATATATGCTTCTATATTGATGCACTAAATAACTTGATCTAGCAGAAGGTCTAATGACCACTACAATTTCAAAGCACTGATGCATGTAAGTGGTATTTTGAGATGTCTAAAACAATTAAAATGAGATTTGAGAACATCTCTGGTTTCTATTGGGAACAAAGTCACAGGTATTGCTAATACTACATAGTTTGTTGCCTCATTCATAATCAAGGGAAATGCTACATTTCAGTTAATAAAAATAAAAACGTAATTTTTCTTTCCCATCCAAATTCACAGATGCCCCAAGTCCAAGTAAGAGGTCCATGGGCCACAGGCGTAGAATGTCTGGACTGATGATCTCTAAAGTTGCTTCTGACTCTGACGTAGTTGGATTCCATAGAGTTACCTAAATGAGACTGGGGATAGAATAGGGACATTTAGGATAATGGGGTGAAATTTTGCAATCTTAACAGCTGGCACCAGAGTGTCTCATAGGCAAGAGAATGCCTTGATAGGTCTCTTGGGGCAGACTGTGAGACCCTGAGGACTTGCTTGGCAGGGAAAGGCATCAAAAGCAAGAACTAAAGTGCTCTGCATCAAACAGGTTCAAGAACTGGGAGGTGGGGGCAGGGAGAAGCCAGAGGAAGCTGGAGCCAGAGGGGGTGGAAATGGACAGGGGCTACTTAAGATGGCAGGTATTTGAATGTTCAATTGTAAGTTGTCATGTTACTGGGATAGAAATCCCTCCTTTGGCCCAAAACTTCATTAAAGTCAGCTACATGGATGAAGGAAACCAAGGAAAGTGATGAATTCCCCATCCAGGTCAACGTGCTGGAGCAGAGGAGAGTGTGTATGGCCACACGAAATGCTCAGGAAGTCTGAGCCAAAAGAGGTCATAAAAATAAAAGTGCCCTGGAAATGCACAGAACTTCGGGGAGCACATTAAAATGGAGATCCAGGCCCTTCCTGTCTAGATCATATGGGACAGAGTGATCTTGGCTAAACTCTGGGTCCTCAGAATATGGTCCCAGGACTAGCAGCATCAGCAACATCTGGGAACTTGTTAGAAAGGCCAGTTCTTAAGTTCCACCCCAGACCTGTAGGGTCAGAAAGTATGAGGGTGGGGCCCAACAACGTGTGCTTGAGCTCTCCAGGCAATTTGGAGACTTATTCACTTTGAAAACCTCTGCTGTAGGCACTATTATTTCCATAACTGCATCCCAGAGTTCTGGTCCCCACAGAGGCATCTGCAGGACCCCTCCCAGCCTGGGGATAAGAACAGTGCCCCTCACCCTACACAAGGCAGAGCTTTCAGAATTAGAAATGCTCCCAGCCATGGAGAGTCCCCTCCCCTCCAGGCAGCCACTCTTTAGAGGGGCCTTTCCAGTGACCAGAAGGCCCGTGGCTCCTGGGCTGGGGCTGCCCTCTGGGGCTACATCTAGAAGAAGAGCCCTCCAGGAACATGAAGACTGAAGTCTGAGCCCTTCCCTCTTCCTTCTGGTCCATCTCACAACACAGTGTTCAGGCCACCACAGTGGCTGTTCTTTAAAGACCCTCCATTTAAGCAGTGTTTCTCTTAAAATGGAGTGTCCAGAGGTGGAGACAGAAGGCAGGACAGTGCCAGGGCCAATGGGACTATTGCCTCCTTTTGTCTGTCCATCAGCTGCTGTCACTGTGGACCATGTTGCTCCAGCTCTTGCACAGATTAAAGACTTTAGAACCCCTAGGCACTAAAAATACCATGATTCCCCTCTCCCCTGGTATGTAATTGAAAATAAAAATAATGACAAACCACTAAATAAATACAAAGAAGTGCAACAAAGTCCTGCATGCTCTCATTACCATTATTTTTGTATTATGTTTGAAATATCAAATACCAATTTTTAAAATTTTTATCATAAAATATTTCTGAAACCCAAAAAGGTATAAAGGATCATTAAAAACAAACAAAACCAAAAAGCCTCATACACCCACCACTCAGCTTAAGGAATAAAATATTACCAATGTTGTTTTAAAAGCTAATGCTATTTTTTTTTTTAATTCTGCTTTCGTGCAGCTTGGAGCCAATGGTTCTCAAATTTCGCTGCTAGAATTGGGGACGGGGGCAGGTGGGATGTGGCCCCGTAGATCTAGTAGAAATAGGATCTATTTCCTGTCCTTTGACCCTAGAGGTCAACCCTTTAGTTGGTGGATTCTCAGTGGATCCAGCCAGCTCTGAAAACGGGCGTGGCCTTCCCTGCATTTTTGGGAAGACGCTGCCATCTGCTGGTCCACTTGAGGAAAATGCGGCAGCTGCTTCTGTTCTGGGGAGGGACACTTGGGCAGTGTCCTGCGGGGCAGGACGCAGTTTGTGGAGCTTGATACTCGGGCAGTTGCCCCACAACAGCTCTGGGAGGGGGTGGGCAGTGTGACTAGAGTCACCTTCAATTTGCAAATGAGCAACTGTGACCCTGCAGAGTTGTGATGGGATGGCAGCAGGTGGGGCTCCCAGGTACTCTTCAGGGCCCAAAAAGAAAAAAGCAAGGATTGGGGGCAAGGGATTTTTAAGAGAGAGAAATGCCCTAGAAGGAGAAGCAGGTGCCACTAGAGAATCCTAGGGAGAGAATAGAAGGTTCTAGCTCCAGGCCGTGGGCATTCTCCTTTGTTTGGTCCAGGGATTGCATCAGCCCCGTCATAATTCGTTCCCACAGGGATTTGTTTGTTGGTCTCTCTGCCTTGAGCATTCTTTCTTGCCCAAATCTCCTTCATCTGAGTGAATGTTTGTTCAGTTTTCCTCCCTTTCACCAGGAAGCCTGCTCTGACTGCCCATGTGGTCTGCACCCTGTCCTGGCCTCCTGTCTGTTCTGGAACCGCCTGTTTACCTATTTACTGCCTTACTGTTGACTTGCTCTCATGATATTCCAAATTCCATGAGGGCAAGGACATCATTCCATCCCCAGCCAGCACCTACCCAAGTGCAAAAAACAGAGTGAGAGATAATGGTTTACTGAATTGATTTTCTTCCAGCATTTTGGGAAAATCAGACACCATCATCAGAAAACAAAAGGAAAGTATTTTGAAACATATTTCCCCCCAACAGTGAGGTCTCCCTAGAAGTAAATTGAAAATAATTACCTTTCCTATTCGTATATCTATAATCACACGTGGAGTGGGCAAGAGCAAGAACGAGAGAGAAAGAGAACAAACGGTCCTATTTCCCGTTGGCGTGTGTTATAAATTAACTACTGCACCTGTCTACGCTCCTAATCAGTAAACAAACACAGCAGACTGCCACTGCTTTGGGCCTGGCCAGCATCCATATCCATTTCTCCTTTATGTAGCAAGAACATCCCAATTTTATTTTGGAGAAACAACCCCTCTATTCTCAGTCTGTTTGAGTCAGGGCAGCTGACCCCATCCCCAGGCCCCGGTGTGGGCATGTGACGTGGGCCTAGCAAATCACAGTGTTCCGACAGCTAGCACATGATTGGTCAGGGATAGGCCCGTGACCCAAACTGGCCTAGTGAGATTTTGCACTGGGACTTTTGCTGGAATCATTGAGGAGAGAAAACCTGGGAGCGCCAAGCGGATAGGACATGAGCCTGGAGCTACTGGCAACTGTATTGCCACCATGAGGCCAAAGGCGGCCAGGAAGTGACACCAAACAAAGGAAAGTAGAGCTGAGAGAAGAGAGACAGAGACCTCAAGACAGACAGTCTTTCAATACTGGCGCCCAACCCAGGACTTTTTCTGGACCTTTCTGTTACATGAGCCAATAAAGTCCTGTTTTCCAGAAGTCAGTTTGAGGGAATTTCTGTTCCTTGCAACTGAACAAGTACTAGCTACCATAGAAAGCAGAACAAAGAATGTGATTTTTTCTTAGTTTTATTTTTTATAAAATCAATATGCCATTTGCAATACTTCTAACACAGATCAAAATACTATAGTGAGCTTTAACAATATCGTGAAATTATTCAACGTGTAAGTTAAAAGGAGACATGTGATTATTGGACCCCGTGGTCTCAAATAGTATTGGGGTTGTAAGGTTTTGGAAGATACAAAATGGCCTACTCCAGGTTTTTCTCCCTCAGTCTCCTTTTCCCTCCTAGCACCCCTCACCACATGTCAGCCTTGCTTCCAGGAGAAGATGCCATCTCTAGACAAGAAGGTCATAGACTGCAGACCTCAAAACTGCACCTTGATGAACCTCTGAGCTCAGCCACCAGCCTCCATGTAGCCCCACTTCCCCTTAGCTCAGTGAAGACCTGGCTCTGGCCAGCAGGGCTGCAAACAATGACCCGGGCTTCTTCTGCAGGACCTTGGGGCTGTCAAACTCCACCACCTGGAAGGTGGAGAAAGGAGAGGAGGGGATGGGACACAGCTGAGCTCAGTCTTGGAGGATTAAAAGGCCTCCTGTGGCAGCGGCTGAGCATCCATCCATCCCCTCCCTGCCCCCGGCCCAGGGATGCAGCTCTCACCTTCCCATTGTCCATGACCAGGATGCGGTCACAGTTCAGGACGGTGGTGATGCGGTGGGCAATGACCAGCACTGTGCAGCTCTGGAAGGCTTCACAGATTGTGCGCTGGATCAGGGCATCAGTCTCCATATCAATGGAGGCTGTGGCTTCATCAATAAGGATGATCTGGTAGATACAAAACAGGGGTGAAGGCAGCCTCTGTGTGCCCCAGAGACCTGGGTCTAGTCCTGGATCCACCACTAATTCATCAATCCCTTCATCTCCAGCCCTCCATTTCCTTGGCTGGAAAATGAGAGAATTCAGCTGAGTTCAAAGCCCACTTTGAGCCTTAGTTATCCATTACGTTACGAAGAGAATGTTAGGTCTCAGCCAAAAGCTAACTACCTCTTAGTGACCAGAGAACTAGGTTCTTGGAAACGAAAATGGCCCAGTGGCAACTTCTTGTTTTATTAATTACCTTCCTATTTGCCTGAATTAAAGTAGAACCATGTTCTCCAAAGAGGGGGTGTGCACACACCTTGAGAGGCACACAAGATGGTTTATCCAGTATATGGATAAATATTCTTTTTAGTTTGACATTTTTGTATTTATTTCATTACAAATATGCATTAGAACACTGTATCGAGCACAGAAAGTATGATTTTACAAATGTTGCCGTTCAGAATGAGGCTGTTTTTAAAAAGGGAGTATCATTAGTTAACCATAGGGTACATGGTACACAGATATGACAAAAATCATGAAGTGATGATTCAGATTTGGGAAGCAATAGAGAGGAAGCAGTTTCAACACCAAGTGGCTAAGTAACTGAAGTAAGGAGGTGAGGAGCTAAGAAAGTGCTACATACATATTGCAAATTCTGTTGTTCATCTCTCTTAAGAAGTGGGGGAAAGTCCTACCTTCTCTGAAACCTTCTCCCCCATTTCAGGCCCCACTGAGCTCTTTTCCCACAGCTCTAACAGTCTGCACCAATATTTTTTGCATTTATCATTAATTAACCATGATGTGTGTGTGCATGCACATGTGCACACCTATGTGCATGCATGTATACGTGTGTGTGAGTATGGAGGAGGTATACACATGCACATGTAACTCTGTGTGTGTGTGTGTGTTTCTGTGTGTTGCATCACTTGTGAGAGAGAAGGTTTGCCCCTGGCCACCCCAGGTACTCAAATACCTGAAATTATGGACAAAATATGTGGAAAACTTCTAGAAACAGTTACATCAAACTTTTTAAAATATGCAATTTTTCCCTGGATCAGCTGTCATCTAATTCCCAATTCCAATAACAATCAAAAGGATGTCCTGCAACCAAGTCTTAAGAAGAGCGTACAGTAGGCAATTTTTAAATCAACAAGTAAGTCTCTAATCTTTCACCTTTTTCTGGGAAAAGAGCATCATAATTTGGTTCTAGTGGTGGACTGTTTCACCTTAGTCGTAGGATATCAGATAGCCCAGGCTGCGAATCTCCACCTACCATGCCTCACCCACGCCACAGATGCGTGTGGAATGGTACTTAGTGAAATGAGTATGCCCTTTGGATTTTTTTTTCTTTTTGGAGAAGACATACAGCATGGTGCCCACTGTCCTGTGTAATGGAGGGAGAGAGAGCTAGTGTGGTTCCCCATGCCACGCATCATCTGTGGCTTCTTGTGCCCACAGACTGGTGGGAGTCTCACCTTGGAGTTGCGGAGGAGAGCTCGAGCAATGCAGAGCAGCTGCCTCTCCCCAACAGAGAAGTTTTCACCATTTTCCACAACTTCTGCATGCAGTCTTTTGGGTAAATTTGAGATCTATGATATGGGGTAACAAGAGACAACATATAGGCTGCTGTGGGGTGAGACCTAACCTGACAGCCTCTTACCTCTCCTGCTGCATTTTATAACTCTACACTCCAGCCTAGGGTCTTCTTATTCCTTAACTGGGCCCAGCGCACTCTCATCTCAGGGCCTTTGTGTTTGCTAGTTCTTTTCCTGTCTGTCCCCTCAGTGTTTGGTCCCCTCCTTAAAGAGGCCTTGCCTGGCCACCCACTTGAAAGGAGCTCTTTCCCCCATTGAAGTTTCTATTGGTCTCATTACTACTTTATAGCACTTCCACTATCTGAAAGTATCTCATGCATTCATCTGTTGCCTTTATCACCCATCGAACGTAAGCACTAGGAGGGCAAAGGCCCTCTCTGCCTTGTCTTTGCTGTGCCCCTGAGCTTAGAACAGTGCCTGGCACACTGTTGGTATCTGAGTGCCATCAGCCTTTGTTTAGGAATCCCAAGTCATTTCATCTCCATGAGATTTTATAATCCATGACCCAAAGCAGCACTATCTGGAATACCATGTGAGGGGGCCCGCAAAGAACTAGCCCCCTGTTGAAGGTGCAGGCTTAGAACAAGAATTAGGCCTTGGAGCTACTTACAGTCTTGGTCAGGAATGTCTTCTCCAAGGCATCCCAGATCTGCTCATCTGTGTAACAGTCAAAGGGATCTAGGTTGAATCTGCCATACAAGAGAAAAGGAAGTGTTCAGTAACCTCACCCAACTTTGAACACTCATTTATATACTCAGTGAATCACCAAGAATGGTTAGAACTGGATTATGGGGTTTAGGGAAACTCATGGAGTGGTCATTTCTTGTGCCTCCCCAGCACCCATTCCTTCTGCAGGCAGCAGCCCCCAAGTTTTGTCTGGGGACCACCTCTTCCCCGGCCCTCAAGCCCATGTGTTCCAGGTGGGGTTCCACCTTCCACTCCAGGGATGGAGCCGGTGACTCAAGTATAAATTAATCGACACATGGCAATCCCTGGCCACAGTGATTAGTTTGGGGTGGGAAGGTAACCAATCAGAGAGTATCTCAGGACTTTTAAGGCATGGGAGAAAAGACATGCTCTTTCTCACTGGACTGAACAAGGAAGACAGCAACCACCTTGCCACAGGAGTGGGATGCATGGAGCCCCTGAGGGCCCTTTTGTGGAGCTTGAAGCAAAAGCAAGGCTAGGGAAAACTGGGTCCTTGAATTCGGCCTTCGCCTTCCCAGTATCATGAGTCAACAGAGGCCTTTTGTGCCTAAGCCATTTGGGTTTTATTTTCGTGGTGGAATATATGTAACATAATATTTGTCATTTTAACTATTTGTAATTGTACATTTCAGTGGCATTAAATACATTAACGATGTTATATAACTATCACCACTATCTATATCCAAAACTTCTTCATCATCCAAAAACTCTATACCCATTAAACAATCTCCCCTTTCCCCTTCCCCGCTACAGCCCCTGGTAACCTCTGTTCTATTTTCTGTCTCTATCAATTTGCCTATTCCAGCTACCTCATATAAGTGGAACCATATAGTATTTGTCCTTCTGTGTCTGGCTTATTTCACTTAGCATAATGTTTTCAAGTTTCCATCCATGTTGTAGTATATATCAAAATTTCACTCTTTTTTAGGAATGCATAATATTCTTGTGTATGTGTGTGTGTATATGTGTGTGTGCGTGTGTATATATATACACATACCACTTTTTAAAATCTGTTCATCTCTTGATAGATACTTGGGTTGTTTCCACTTTTTGGCTATAATAATGCTGCTCCAAACACTAGTGTACAAATATCTGTTCAAGTCTCTGCTTTCAACTCTTTGGGGTATATAATTAGAAGTAAAATTGCTGAATTACATGGTAATTCTATGTTTAACTTTTTGAGGAACTGCCAAATTGTTTTCCATAGTGGCTGTACCATTTTACACTCCCACTGGCAATGCACAAGGGTTCCAATTTCTCCACATCCTCATTAACACTTGTTATTTTCCTTTTTTTAAAATTATATACTAGTAGGTATAAAGTGGTAGCTCATCGTGGTGGGGTTAGCTTTTCTGTCTTGCAGTGACAAGAATCCTAACTGATCATCCAGGCAACTAACAACAGGTTGGGATCTATCTGGGCTTTACACCCGGTGAGGTTTGCACTTTCATTTGACATGGGCAACATTATAGACACCTCCCTGTTATGCAACCACACAGCCCTGATGAAACCTGTTAGCTTCTGCTTTATCTCTCCCTGGTTCTGGCAGCCACACACATTTTGTGTGTAGGGCTAAATGGCCTTAAAGAAGCAGCAGGTAGAATGTCATATTTGCATGATATTTGATATTCTCCAAAGCTTTTTCAAAGATAGGCTCATTTGACACCTTCTCCGCCATGAGATGGGGAAACTGTGGCTTATCAGTTTTAAATGGCTTGTTCAAAGTCACACCAGAAGTCAGTATGAGAGCCAGGCTGGAATCAAAGACACCAGAGTTAGACAGAACCTTTAAGGGTAGGGAACCCGGATCTCCTATATTCCAGTCCATATTTCTTCCTGCAGCAAGGGGGAATATCCCGGAATATCCCAGCTTATGGGTTTAGACTACCTAAGGTTATATTTCATCCTTTCCGTTTACTTGTGTGTCCTTAAAACAAGTTGCCTTTCTCTCTAAGTTCAGTTTCTTCATCTGTAAAATGAGGATAATAACACAGCCTCACAGGGTTGTTGTGACTGTTAAATTAGATAGTGTATTAAGGCACACAGCTGGCACATACAAATGCTCAATAATAGTTAGTTCATATTTTTACTGATTTTCATACCAAGGCACAATAGATTTGACCAAGTTCTACCTTAACACAGAAGTCTATCACTAAATGTTTTATCATTCCCCTACACAACACAGTCATTTTGAAACCCTGTGTCTGTGCATATATTGTTCACTCTCCCTGGAAAGACTTTCTCCCCTTTTTCTGCCAGACAAGCTCCTACTTATCTTTCAAGATTTTATTCAAATGTCCTCTCCTTTGTGAAGCCTTTTTGGGTTCACCCAGGTGAGTTACATATCCCACTCCTGGCTCCCTTAGCACTTTGCTCATATTTCTGATCTAGCACTTACCTCCTTCTATTGTAATTTATTGGGTCTTACACCTATACAGAACCACCCTCCCCAACTTCACTGTACGCTCCGTGCATGGGGCGGGGAACAGGGGAAGAGTTCATTCATCCAAGTGTTCTGCCCTAACCTGGCAGAGCTCAGAAAAAGCAAGTTAAATGGATGAAAGGATAGAGGAATGATGAATGAATGATTATTGAACAAATGAATGAAGTTCTGGGGTTCAGTTTATCCTCTTGCCTCTAAGAATGCCCCTTAAGTGTCAATGAAACGTGGGGGATCTAGCCTGTCTTTTAATGCACCAGTCTTCCTCAGCCTCCACGCCTTTGTCTTCCTCCACAGCTAGAGTGCATCGTTAGTGGGAGCACTAATCTGGGTAAAGTTTGGTCCTCAAGTTGACTTCTGAGGAAATAGAAAGTGTGGTGAAGAGGCTGAAAGATCCAGTTCTGGATCTTTCTCACTTCTCCACTGCCCAGAATGTGAACCCAGTGGAGAAGCATTTTCCAACAACATCCCCAGGGCCTTAGCCCAGTGGGTGGAGAAAGGAGAACAAGCCACATCTGGATGAGCAAGAATATGGTAGTCACAGCACAAATGCTTAATGTTGTACTGAAACCTGACCAATCCCATCTGGGTTTAGTTTTTGTTTTTACAGATGGGTCTCACTATGTTGCCCAGACTGGAGTGCAGTGGCTATTCACAGGTACGATCATAGTGCACTGCAGCCTCAAACTCCTACTCCTAGGCTCAAGCCATCCTCTCACCTCGGCCTCCTGAGTAACTGGGACTACAGATGTGTGCCACAGCACCCGGCTGGTTTTTAAAAAGTAAAAATTGCCTTGCTTTTGCTTAGGACATTATGGTTTACAAAATGCTCTTATGTATATCAGACTCATTCAATCCTCGACACCTTGGTGAGGTGGGCCAAGAAGGCATGAGTGGCCCAGCACAATACCAAGGAGAGATCGGAGGCCCAGGAATCAGGGCACTGGCCACCAGCTAACTAGAGGCAGCCCAGTACTGGAATCTTGGTCCTGTGACTCCCCACAGTAATCTGTCCTTCCACACTACCACTCACCTGATGGTTCCTGAAAGCAGGACTGGATCTTGAGGGATAACTGAGAGCTTGGACCGCAGGTCCTCCAGGCCAATGCTGCAAATGTCCACGCCATCAATGAGAATCCGTCCTGCCGCGGGCTCCACCAGGCGGAAGAGAGCCATGCCCAGGGAGGACTTCCCTGTTGGGCAAGAAACAGGGCCTCAATTTCCTGCGTCTGCACTAGGGAAAGCACAGGTCACACCTGGTGTTTGCACCTGACCCACTCCTCCCGGTGGCCCATTCTTTGTCATCGTGAGCCCTGAGAGGCTCTCTGCTCCAAGTGGTGCCCAAAGCCATGAGCAGCTCTCTTGCAGCCTAGATCAGAGGTCACAAATGCAGCCTCTGGATCAAAGCCAGCCCACATATATGTTTTGTTTCACACACACAGTGTACAATTATTTTTAAATTCCTTGCCAGCATTTTTTTAAAAAACACAAAGATCCTAAATATAAAAATTAAAATCACACGTTTCTCTTGAAACTCAATAGAACTGGCAACACTGGGCCCATATCCCCCAGCAAGAAGAAGCTGGAGCTGAGTGTGGCTGCTTCGTTGAGACAGAATAGTGTTCTCCAGTCCCCACTGGCCCTTCCCACCCCCCTTACTTCACACCCCAGACCCACTGCACTCATCTGTTACTTGCCAGACTCCAAGGCATTTGAATTTTCAACCCTATCCTTGAAGATAAGATCTATGAACCTTTAGGTTCCCAGGCACGTAGTAGATGCTCAATAAATAACTAGTGAATGAATACAGTAAGTTGGACCAGTATTTACTGAGAGCTTCTCTATGCCAGATCCCAGCCTTCTCAGGCCAACTGGCAGGTGAAAAAAAGCAAGGGAAGAACATCCAAAAGAATACAGCTGGAAACTCTTTACCTTGCAATAGTGCAAGTATTGCAGGGGTGCTGAGGACGGGGAGACCTAAGAAGTCTTCAGTCATCCAGGGGGTTTCCTGGAGGAGGCAGCTCTGGGACACCCAAGGGTGGGAGGGGGAAGAACCAAGTCTAAACAGTATCTTTGAACAATCTGAAGAGGTGGAGGGAGGGACACTTGGATAAGATCTCACAGAAGTGATAGGAGAGGAAGAGGGAAAGAAGTCCAGGAGGAGAGAGGAAAAGGGGGAGGAAGGAGAAGGAGCAGGCTGATAGGAGAGGTGCAGGCAGGGAGCGGGGGAGGGAAAAGGAGAACACACTTGACTCCTATGCCTGCACTTCACCCTGGCAGAGCCCCTGCACTGCCCGCCTGAAGTGCTCCTCTGTAGACCTTGTCCATCTCAGCTCAAACATTGGCCTCCATAGCCCAAGCACCACCAACCTCATTACTCTGCATAACACCACCCTGTTTGTTTCCATCATGGCAGCCACCACAACCTGTGATTGTCATAGTTATTTATTTATTTGCCAGTTTGTTTAATAGCTATCTCCTCCACTGGCATCCCATGATAGCAGGGACCCTGGGTTTTACTTACTGGTGTCTATTTAGCACAGGGCCCACCACAGCACAAGGGCCCAGTAAATATTTGTGGAGTGAATGAGCAAACACACACCCCAGAAAAGCTCTGGCCCCACACACCCTGTGGTGGCCCATGCCCCTGGTTTTGTGCACCAGCGACAGGCTACACCCATGCCCTGCATACCCACAGTGGGCCATGCCCCCACAGACCCTCACACCATGTGGTAGGCCACACTCCTTTGTTTCGTGTGCCATCTGGCAGGCCATGCCCCCATGGTTCCGAGCAGCAGAATAAGCCCCCTGGCTCTCTGCACATTGGTCAGTGAGTCATGCCCCTATGGCACAATGTGATGCCACTCCTGCAGTCCAGCTTTCGACCACAGACCCACTGCCATAAGCTGCCCCCAGCCATGTACCACCATTACACCTAGACCTGGATAGAGTGAAGGCCCACAGCCCTGACATCTGTGGCCACTGCCTAAATAGCCTGGCCAAATAGCCACTGCCACCCCCATGGGGAGACCTGTTCAGACCAATCTCCCATAATACCTGCCTCAGTGGAGAGGGACTCATCCAAGCCTCTGCCTGAGTTTCCAACAGCAGCCTAGGGAAAAACCCACCACTCCACACAAAGATCCCCCAACACTGGCCCAGGTCCCACAACATGCCCAGGCACTGGCCAAGGTCCTGCAATGCACCCAGACGCTGCCAGGTTCCCTGCCCCATTTCCACCACTGACTGCAGCCCTGTGATATGTCCAGGCACCTGACAAGAACCCACAATCATCCCTGCCACCAGCTGCGGTCCCATGACATATCCAAGCACCCACCAAGGTCCCACAACCCACCCAGGCACCAGACAAGGTCACACCACCCACCTCCATGGAGAGGGACTTGCACAGCCCCCTGCCTGAGCTTCCAATAGTGGCTTGGGGACCAATTCACCAATCTGAACAAATATCCCCCAACATCAGCTTGGACTGTGCCAACCACAGAGGACTGAGACTGTGCAATAGAACAGCTGTTACAGGCTTTCAGTGCATCCGCCCCTCTCCTGCCAGGTCAGTCCTCTGGAGTAGGACACAAACGCATTATCTAGGGACCTCTCCTCCTTCTCTCTAAGTAGGAGAGTTCCCAGGAAAGGAGAATAGGTGTGCTGCAAACCTATCAGCCCTGAGCTGAGAGAAGAGGTTTCAGATGAGAAGAAAACAGTAAAAAAATTCTGGCAACAAGAAAAAACAAGGTAGTTCAACACCACCAAAGGATCACAATAGATCCGATCCATAGGAATGGACCCCTACCAAAAGGAAATTGTCAAAATGTCAGAAATGGAATTCAGAATATGGATGGCAAGAGAAATGAATGGAATTGAAGAGAAAGTTGAAAAGCAACACAAAGAAGCAAAAAAAAAATGTTTCAGGACATGAATGGAAAAAAAGAAAAACTCGCTAAAGAGATAGACAATGTAAGAAAGGATATAATAGAACTTAAAGAAATGAAAGAGAAATTTAAGGAATTCAAAAATATAGCAAAAAGCTTCAACAACAGGCTAGATCAAGCAGAAGAAAGAATCTCAGAGCTTAAAGACAAGACTTTCAAACTAACACAGTCAGTCAAAGATGCAGAAAAAAGAATAAAGAAGAATGAACAATCACTCATAGAAATATGGGGCTATGTGAAATGAGCCAATAAATGAATTATAGGTATCCCAGAGGGAGAAGAAGAAAAAGCAAAAAGCATAGAAAATCTACTTGAGAGAATTATTGAGGAGACTTCCCCGTATTGCTAGAGATTCAGATATCCAAGTACAACATGGTCATCGAACACTGGGAAGATTCATAGCAAATAGGACATCCCCAAGACATATAGTCATCCACCTGGCCAAAGTCAAAATGAAGGAGAAAATTCTACAAACTGCAAGATGAAAGCAACAACTAACTTACAAAGAAAAACCAGTAAGGCTAACAACAGACTTCTCAGCAGAGACCTCACAAGCCAGAAGGGATTGGGGCCCGATTTTTAATCTTTTTAAACAGAACAACCATCAGCCAAGAATTTTGTATCCTGTAAATCTAAGTTTCATAAATGATGGAGAAATAAAGACTTTTCCAGACAAGCAAATACTAAGGAAATCTGTCACCACGACACCTGCCCTACAGGAAATGCTCAAAAGTGCACTTTATATGCAATAGTACAACAGATACCCACCAGCATAAAAACACCCAGAGTTACAGCTCACAACTCTTATAAAACAATAGCACAAGAAGGAAAACAAAACAGTAAGGTATCATCCAATATGATGAACAGAACAGCATCCCACACATCAATACTAACATTCAACATGAATAGTCCAAGTGCCCCAATTAAAAGACACAGACTGGCTGAATGGATGAAAAAACACAACCCAAATATATGCTGTCTCCAAGACACTCATCTAAACCACAAGGACTCACACAGACTCAAGGTTAAGGGATGGAAAAAAATTCCATGCAAATGGAAACCAAAAGCAAGCAGGTGTAGCCATTCTCATATCATATAAAATAGACTTTAAATCAACAATGGGTAAAAAAAAGACAAAGATGGACATTATATAATGGTAAAGGGAGTAATTCTACAAAAAGACATAACAATCCTGAATATATATGCACTTAACACAGGAGTTCCCAGTTTCATAAAGCAAATTCTTCTAGATCTCAGCAAAAAAATAAATAGTAACATCTTAATTGCTGGGGACTTCAACACTCCACTGACAGAACTGGACAGATCATTGAAGCAGAAAATAAATAAAGAAACGTTGGACTTAAATAGGAGACTAGAACAAATGGACCTAGAAGACATTTACAGAGCGTTCTACTCAAAAACTACTGAATATACATTTTTCTTATCAGCACACAGGACATTTTCCAAGATTGATCATACCTTAGGCCACAAATCAAGTCTCAACAAATTAAAAAAATTGATATCAAACCACATATCTTCTCAGACAACAGTGGAATAAAACTAGAAATCAATTCCAAGAGAAACATTCAAATCTACACAAAGTGATGGAAATTAAGCAATGTGTGGCTGAGTGATCCTTGAGTCAATGATGAAATTAAGACAGAAATCAAAAGATTCCTTGAACTGAATGACAAAGGGGACACAAGCTATCAAAAATCTACGGGATACAGTAAAAGCAGTCCTAAGGGGAAAATTCATATGAAGGCATCTTAAGAGCAACTTATTTCCATTTAGGATTCACTAACCATCCTTCCTCCAGAGGAGCCTGCTGGCCCCACCTGCTCCTCTCATGTGAGCTCTGACCTGGGTTTCCTTGGTTTCTATCCTGCTGGCCACTCTACAAAGCCTTCCAGGCAGTCAGGTGTGCTTGTAGTCCCAGCCACTGGGAGGCTGAGAAAGGAGGATCACTTGAGCCCAGGAGGCCACCCTGGACAAAAGTGAGATTGTGTGGGAAATATTGTGTGGGGAAAAAAACCTATTGTAACATCTCAAGAAACTAGAAAAAGAAGAACAAACCAAACCTGAACCTAGCAGAAGAAAATAAATAACAAAGTAAGCTCAGAGCAGAACTAAATGAAATGGAAACCAAAAACAACAACAACAACAACAACAACAAAGGATCAATGAAACAAAAAGTTGGTTCTTTGAAAAGATAAATAAAATTGATAGACAACTAGCCCAATTAACCAGAAATAGGAGAAAAAGGGTTAAAATAACCTCAATCAGAAATGAAAAAGGAGACATTACAACTGATACCACAGAAATACAAAATGTCATCTGTGAATACTATGAAAACCTCTATGCAAACAAACTAGAAAACCTAGAGGAAATGGATAAATTCCTGGAAATACATAATGTCCCAAGTCTGAATCAGGAAGAAACATAAACCCTGAACAGGATGCAGTAACAGAAAAATCTCCCAAAAAAAAAAAAAAAAAGCCCTGGACCAGATGGATTCACAGCCAAATTCTACTAGACCTACAAAGAACTGGTATCTAACCTTCAGAAACTATTCCATCAGATCGAGAAGAAGGAAATCCTCCCTAAAAACTCATTCTATGAAGCCATTATCACCTTGATACCAAAGCCAGGAAACGACACAACAAAAATAGAAAACTACAGACCAATATTCCTTATGAACATAGATGCAAAAATCCTCAACAAAATACTAGCAAACCAAATTCAACAGAACATCAAAAAGATAATCCACCATGATCAAGTGGGTTTGATCTCAGGCATGCAAGGATGATTCAACATACACAAATCAATAAACATGATTCACCACATAAACAGAACAAAAACAAAGACCATATGATCATCTCAATAGATGCAGAAAAAGCATTTGACAAAATCCACCACCCTTTCATGAAAAAAAACCCTCAACAAACTAGTCATAAAAGGAACATACCTAAAAATTATAAAAGCCATATATGACAAACCCACAGCCAACATCATACTGAATGGGGAAATGTTAATAGCATTTCCCCTAAGAACTGGAACAAGACTGCTTCCCACTGTCACCACTTCTATTCAACATAGTATTGAAAGTCATAGCCAGAGCAGTCAGGCAAGAGAAAGAAATAACAGGCATCCAAATCTGGAAAAAGGTCAGAATATTCCTCTTTGCTGATGATATGATCTTGTTTCTAAAAAACCCTAAACACCCCTGGAATTGATAAATAAATTCAGCAAAGTCTTAGGTTACAAAATCAATGTACACAAATTAGTAGCATTTCTATATACTAATAACAGTCAAGCTGAGAGTTAAGTCAAGGACTTAATACCATTAACAAAGCTACAAAGAAAATAAAATACCTAGGAATAACCAAGGAGGTGAAAGATCTCTACAAGGAGAACGACAAAACACTGATGAAAGAAATTGCAGATGACACAAACAAATGGAAAAACATCCCATGCTCATGGATTGGTAGGACCAACCTCATTAAAATACATACTGCCCAAAATGATTTACAGATTCAATGAAATCGCTGTCAAAATATCAACATCATATTTCACAGATCAAGAAAAAAATAATCCTAAGCTTCATTTAGAACCCAAAAAGAGCCCAAATAGCCAATGCAATCTTAGCAAAAATAACAAATCTGGAGGCATCACGTTACCTGACTTCAAATTATACTACAGGGCTATAGTAACCTAAACAGCATGGTACTGGTATAAAAGTAGGGACATAGACCAATGGAACAGAATAGAGAACCCACAAATAGAACCATCTACCTACAACCAACTGATCTTCAACAAAGTAGACAACAACGTACACTGGAAACCTTATTCCATAAATGGTGCTGGTTAAATTGGATAGCCGCATGCAGAAGAATGAAACAGGACCCCTGTCTCTCACCATATACAAAAATTAATTCAGGGTGGATAAAAGACTTAAATGTAAAGCATGAAACCATAACAATTCTAGAATAAAACATAGGAAAAAGTCTTCTAGACATCAGCCAAGGCAAAGAATTTATGGCTAAGACCCCAAAGGCAAATACAGCAACAACAATAAATTGGACTTAATTAAATTAAAAAGCTTCTGCATAGCAAAGAAAATAATCAACAGAATGAACAGACAACCTACAGAATGGGGGAAAATATTTGCAAACTATGTGTCCAACAAAGAGCTAATATCCAGAATCTACAAAGAACTCAAGCAAATCAGCAGGAAAAAAACAAACAACCTCATCAAAAAATTGGCAGAAACATGAACAGAAGTTTTTTGAAAGAAGATAGACAAATGACCAACAAACATATGAAAAAATGTTCACCATCACTAACAATCAGGGAAATGCAAATTAAAAGTACAATGAGACACCACCTCACCCCTATCAGAATGGCCATTATCAAAAAGTTAAAAAAAATAGATGCTGGCATGGAAGCAGAAAAAAAGGAACACTTATACACTGTTGGTGGGACTGCAAATTAGTACAACTTCTATGGAAAACAGTACGGAGATTCCCCAAAGAAATAAATGCAGACCTACCATTTGATCCAACAATCCCACTGCAGGGTGTCTAACCACAGGAAAAGAAGCCATTTTATCAAAAAGACAACTGCATGCAAATGTTTATCACAGCACAATTCACAATTGCAAAGATGGGGAACCAACTTAAGAGCTCATCAATTCATGAGGGCATAAAGAAAATGTGGTATATATACGAAGGCTATCCAGAAAGCATCCAGCCATTGCTAATATGAGAACGGTTATATGGCTGGATACTTTCCAGGCAGCCCTCATACACCATGGAGCACTACTCAGCCATAAAAAGGAATGAAATAATGTCATTTGCAGCAACGTGGATGGAACTGGAGACCATTATCCTAAGTGAAGTATTTCAGGAATGGAAAACCAAATACCATATGTTCTCACTAATACATGGGAGCTAAACAATGGGTACACAAGGGCACAAAGTGATATAAAGGACATGAGATACCAAGAAAGGGGGAGGTTGGGAGGGGGGTGTGGGATAAGAACTTAACTTATTGGGTGCAATGAACACTATTCTGTTAGCGGGCACACCAAGAGTCCTGACTTAAGCATTATACAAGGTATCCATGTAACAAAAACACTTGTACCCCCTTAATTAATATTTTGAAATAAAAACAAAACAAGCAAACAAAATCAAAATAGGTCTGGCACCCAAAGGCCAAAGGAAGAGGGCTCAGCTTACCAGAGCCTGTCCTTCCCACGATGCCCACCACCTCATTGCTGTGAATGGTAAGGTTGATGCCATGAAGGACAATAGGTGTGTTGTTTCTGTATTTCATCTGATAATCCTGGAATATGATTTCCCCGTGCTGTGGCCACCCATGGGGACAACTTGTGCCTTCCATGTGTAAAGGAGCCTCAGAAACACACATCTTGTTTTTAAAGAAAGAAAAAGAAATCAATAGTTATCATCAATCTCTGCCCATCACCTGCAGACCCGCCGGCCTCCAGCTGTTGGATATGTGACCCACCCAGCCTGCCCTGCACCATGGTCAAGCCACTAGCTGTGTGATCAGAACAAAACCTCAAGAGGAACATCCCCATACACACCCCAACTCACCTGACACACACATTTTTTTCCAAGAAGAGTAAGAAACCCATATAGCCAGCCACCATGTTATTATTAACATAGAGCACTTTTTCTGATCTACTGTGTAAGGCTCTAAAGAAATAGAATCCAGAACAACGATTTTAAAAAGGCAGGAGAGATAACTAACCCCTGTGGGGTGTGTTTTGTAGCTCAGAGCCCTTGTGCAGACTTTATCTTTCTCTATCCTCATCTTATGAGGTGAGCCTTTTTAGGTGCATTTCCCACGCAAGGAAAGAAAGGCTCCAGCAGGTTAAACAACTTGCATAAGATCTCACAGTTTACGAGTGGACAAACTGGGACTCAAACCCAGATCTGCAAAACCCCAAGCTCATGACTCTGCAGCACACACAGTTGGGCGTGTTAAGAGGAAAGATCACTGGATAAGAAGTAGGGTCACTGGCTGCAAGTCACAGCTCTCCGCTGCTGGGCAGTGTTACAGCAGCATCCCTTGGCATTAAATCAGAGCCCTACAATTCACAAATTCCACTCATGTGGTGGGGCAGGAGACCTGGCTGTGGAGGGCTCTGCTAGCCGCAGGCGTGTGACCTTAAGCAAGATGTTCAGCCCAGTCAAGCTTTAGTTTCCTCATCTGGAAAATGTGATCATTCAACCGTCCTAATAAAAATGTTTTGTGATTCCGTGAGACAATCTATTTAAAGGGCTTAGCACAGTGCCTGACCCATAAAAGCTCAATCACAATAATAATAACATTATTGAGGTTTCACTGGGCCAGGCACTGTGCTAAGTGCATTACATATTATAACATTTCATCTTTTTAATAATCCAATAAACTACTGTTATCTTTCCCATTTCAGAATGGGAAACAGAGAGTTTGAATAAATTGCCCAGGGTTACGTAGATGTTTCAAACGGCAGAGCTTAGACTTGAACCCAGGCAACCTGGCTGCAGAATCTGTGCTCTTAACTACTATGACATAAATAGAAGCAATAATAATAACAATTATTATTATCATCATTATTATTGTATTTGAGCTAACCACTCATTTCTATAAAGAACAGATTATTCCCTCTACATCCAGGAACACATAGAGGGATGTGGTCAAATGAACTGACAGATGTGGAACAGCTGCAGAGAGATGGCCAACACAGGTCTGGGGAAGGTGAGGAAGAAGGGCGAGGAGCCCTGCTGCTTCCTGGGAAAGTCTCAGGGCCCTGGGTGGGTGGGTGAATGGAGTTGCAGAGGTCACAAAAGCCATGCCACACGTTGTGAAGCACCCCACACCAGACCCAGACCCACGTCCCACCTTCAGGTACTGCAGCATCCTCTCTATAGCTGTGAAGTGCGCCTCTGTCTCTAAGCCAACCCGTACAGCGGCCTGGAAGTTGGATGCCAGCTGAAAGGCAGGAGAAGCGGCAGGAGGTCAAGGGGCTGCCTGGGATGTGCGCAGGCTCTCAACACTCCTGAAAACCACTGGCCGCCATTGCCCTGAGCGACCCCTCAAACCAAGAAAGTTTCCCCAGCAAAAATGGAGCAGAGCCCTCTGCTGCCCCCTCAGCCCATTTCTGAGTTTAGCTGCAGCTGTGGTGGGCAGTTTGGGGCGAGAATCCCACCCGACGCCACTGCCCCTCAAGTGCCCTCTCTATATCTTTCTGCTTCCTACTTAAAACCTCCGCCCACACTACAGGAGCCCACTCAGCCCACGCACAGGCGCACCCAGGAAACCCCGGGGAGTTGAGGCTACTGAGAACAAGCTTCAACCCATGGGGAACAAGAGCTGGCGGATAAATGTGCCCATCTCTCAGCCTTTTGGGGCACAACCCGGGGAATATCCCAAATGTTCCTTGGGAGATCCCAGTGAAGTTAAGCCCCGGTGACCTAGAACAGGGACGTCAATGACACACTCCCATGATGGGTCTCCTCCTCCTCTCACACTTCCTCCTCAGTCCTGCTTTCTGGGAACATCTCCCAAATAAGCCGCCTGCACTCAAGTCCTTGTTTTGGGCCCTGCCTTCAAAAATCCCAGGCTATCGGAGTCTAGGGACTCTTGGGAATTGGGGGCACCAATGATGAGGAAACTGGGGCCCAGAGAGAGGACAAGATATACACAGAATCATCTGAAAGCTGGAGGCAGAGGTGGGGTTGAGACCCCAGTCTTTATGCTCCATCACCCTGGCCCAAGAAACGGGCAAACAAGACGTGCAGAGGGTGCTGGGTAACACGCTCATCACACATTCATTCAACAAACTCTGGTGGAAGGCTTTGTGCCCAGTGCTGGGCCAGGCTCTGTGTCCCAAGGTACAGCAGACACAGGCCCTGCCCTTGAGGCGCTCCCAACTAGATGGGGCAGCAGACGAGTCAACAGAGAATGGCAATGCAGAGGGACGCACTCCACAAGGGAGTCAGCCCACAGGAGGGGCTCAGATGAGGGCCACAGGGAAGGGCTCCTGTAGGAGTCGGCGCTGGAGTTACATTGTCGAGGAGAGGTAAGATTTAGCAAACTAAAGATGGGTGGAGAAATGTTTGGCTACAGCCAAGACAAAGAGTGTGGGAAGGGGAGAGAAGCCCTCTGAAGTCCGAGAAGGTGGACCCCATGATGAAAAGACACTAGGTTGGGAAAGGAGGTGGGGCAGACTGGAAGACTGCCTTTTCTCCTGTCCCTCCGTGGATCAGACACTGCGGGTTGCCTTGCCAGCAGGCCCACCATCATGTTCAGGTATCTGGCAGCCTTGTGTTTCGGGGAGGCTTGGTTGATCCAAACAAGGATTCCTGATAATTCTACTCCTCTTGCCAGTGATTAGTTTAGGTGTGGGCTCATGACACAGTTCTGGCCAATGAAGCATGAGGAAGGATCAGAGGGGAGTATTCTGGGGAACTTTTCTTTGCTCTTAAAAAGGACACATGGAAAAAGTCGTCTCCTCTCCAGCCTTTGGCTGTTATTGTGTGAAGATGCATTGCTTGGGGCTGCAGCAGCCATTTTGTGATCATGAGTGTAGATAACCCTGAGGACAAAGCCAGGCTGTGGACGGCAATGCAGAAAGATAAAACAATCATGGGTCCCGCTAGGCCACTAAATTAACCAATTGAGAATGGCCCTATCCCAGCCTTCTGGTTATACCAGATAATAAGTTCCCAGACAGTGGAGGCCATTTTGAGTTGGTTCTTTCGCTTGCAGGTAGAAACATCTCTGACACGTACTGAGAAACCTCTTAGGGCTGCAAAGCCACAGGGTGTGTCATTCCTGCCTCCCAAAGCTTAAACGTAATTTCCTCAAGAGAGCATGCAGAACTCAGTGAGGTGCTGCCTTGACTGGAGTAGAGAGTACACATTGGGGTCAGGCCCCATAGCTCAGGTTTGGTACACAAGGAGACAGAGTTTCTGAAGGTTTCTGAACAAGGGAGTGACAGGATAAAAACCATATAATTAAAGATTACTCTGGTGAGAGTATGGAAGGTGGGATGGAAGGTGCTGAGGGACTGGAAGGCTAGGAGGTTGTTACCCAAGATGGGGCTGAGACACTCAAGCAGGGCAGCAGAGATTGAGAAGAAAAATGTGCCTCAAGGGTTGTTTTGAGGCAGTCAGTTCTTCAGGCAGGGTTCCCCAGTAGAGTCTCCTGTGGTAGAACAACCTTTGATCAACTGCATGTGCACAGTGCTCCCTTGGAGAGGTGAGCCTGTGCCCCCTCCCCTACAGGACTGTGCTCAGGGAAGCACCAGCGCTGCATGACCTTTCCCTGAGCCTTGCCCTTCTGCTCCATGCCCTGCAGCACAGTAATTCCAAATCCCCTAAGACACTGCCTTGGTGCCTCTCCCCCAGAGTTCTAGAAGACTTGGGAGCAACTCTGCACTGGGACACACAGGTGAATGTGTGTGTGTGTATGTATTAGCAAGAGAGAGAAAATGTGAGCCACTATGGATACATCTGTCTCTTATTAGCTGTGGGAACATGGGCAAGTTACTTAAATTCTCTAAGCCCTAAATTTCCTATCTGTAAGATAGGAACAATAATAGCTAACATTTATTGAGCATTTATTCTGGGCCAGGCACTATTCTAGATGTTTTACATGCATTAACTCTCGCGTTTACACACAATCCTCACAAGTCTATGGTTTCAGAACTTTTATCATCACCTTTTTACAGATGAGGAATCCCAGGCACAGAGAGGCTAACAAACTTACTCAAAGTCACACAGCTAATAATGGGCAGAGCCTGGTTTGAACCTGGACATTCCAAACCACACATTCTTAACCACTTTGCTGCACCTCATGCATCAGTGTGGTGAGAACCGAGTGGAAGAATGCACAGCAAGGGCCTTACAGAGCACCAGCTCAGTGTCGGCTCCCAACAAACCGAGCTGGAACTGCACTCATCAGGCATCTGAGTGTGAGGACTGCACAGCTGTCTGCATGGCCTGTGTGCCCGTGGAAGGTTATATATACATACATGTACAGGAGTGCATGTATGTACAAATATGTGCCTGCTGCAGGGGGCTCAACAGCAGCGAGGCGGAGCTCCTTTGCATACCCAAAATAACACCTCAGCATTGAGGACTAACAAAGCCCAGTAGGACACCCATGAGATCCCAAGCCAATTAGAAAGAAAGCCACACAACCACAGAGGGGGCAGTTAATGAATAACCCCCAGGGAGGGGGCCCTGGAGCTGTACAGCCGGGGTTTCCGAGGAAGCTGCTGAGCTGGACTCAGTCCTCACAGCCCTTTACGGATAGCCCTTCTGCGGCTTCTGTGGACAAGAACCTTGGCCGGCCGCTCCCTCGCCACGCCTCTTCTCACTCCCCTGCCGGTACTTGCCGGCCAGAGGAATTCAGGCTGTGAGGTAGGTGGATCACTATATCAGAATTGCCTAGAGAACCTGTTTTCAAAATCAGATTCTAAGACCCTGACCCAGGCCCTGACCCAGAATCTGTACTGCTTGCTCCCTGCGTGTGGTCCCCCTGCCAGCCCTCCCAGACCCGGGCTGATTAAAACCTCCCAGGCTGGGGTCTAGCAGTCTGTTTCAAGTCTTATGCACATTTGAGTTTTAGAAGCCTTGCTCTAGGAAACCTAAACCCACCTTTTAACCACCTTCCTGGGTGACGCAGAAAAGTTTGACAACTCAATCAAGGTAAGAACAGTTAAGTACAAAGAACAAACCAAGAGCTCAAGGTTCTCATCCCAGCCCTGCTCGCACCCTGTTTGGACCATTCCTTCCCCTCTCTGGGCCTCAATTTCCCCATCTGCACAATAAGAACATTGGACTGTGTTGCTTGTGGGCTCCCCTTCACTTCAGTGATTTATGATTCCATTAAATACCTCCAAATACAAGACTTCCCAGTCCAGAGGCGACCACAAGGAAACAGGGCAAAGTAGCCAAATTCAGAAGGCCAAGCACGTAGCTCATAAGATCCCACGTGGCCGCAACTCAAGGTGTAATCAAGCCCCAAGGACCCCCTGAGCCTGCTCAGGGGCCACAGGCCGAGTATAGGCACAGCCCAGGAGGGGCCCCCCTAAGAGTCCCTCCCTCACCTGCAGCACCAGGCTGATAGCCATGGCTTTATAAGAATAGGAGGTGGAGGAGATGCCGAAAGCCAAGAACAAGGCCACAGCCAAGGTCACCAGGTTGATTATGATCTCTAGCCGCAATGCCAGCCATCGCATAGAGGACAGAAACAGCAGCAGGTAGTTATTCTGTGCATCAGTCAGCCGTTTAAACCTGAGGAAGAAAGCACAACATGGGAACCACGTGTTTGACCAAGCCAGGGTTTCCCCAGGGTAGACAGTGGTTGCTCCCTCCAGCGTCCAGCATCCCCCTCCCAGCATCAGACTCAGTTTTTCTCAGGGGGAGGGGGGATTCCTCCCTAGCCCTTGCTAAATCATGGATTTGGGTGGAGTTGACCTGACTCCTGACCCAGAGTGAGGAGTAGGCTCTACTGGCTTTGGCCCATAAGCACTTGCTCTACCCCTAACTTCTGTGACTCATTCAGGGATGGGGGAGCTACCCTAATTGGAATAAAGAGAGGGAGTGAACGCCAGGACTTGTGAGTAAGTGCAGGGAAGTGATTAATGGGACATCTAAAACTACCATTTTGCTACTGTGAGGGGAGCCTGGAGCTGCCAGGGAGTCTCCAAGAACTTGAAGGTGAAATGACACCATGGAAGGCAGAGCAGTAAAACAGTGACAAACAGGGTCCCTGGGGACATTAGCTGAGCCTCTGGATTAATCCTCACTTGCTGTGAGTCCTCCTTTAGTTTCTTCATTTATCTGACCCATTAGAAGTGCCCCATCACCCCCCAGCCTTTTGTTATGAAAATTTTTATAACTACAAAGAAATTAAAAGGTTGATTTAATGAAAATCTGTATACCCTCTACCTAATTTAACAATTGTTACTATTTTGCAACAAAATCTTTTATTTTTTAAGCTAGTTTCAATTAGTTTTTTCTGTCACTTCCAACCAAAAGAGACCTACTAATTCCCAGTTTTCACATATTACCATCACAATTTTCCATATCAGTCATAACTTACACTGTTATTTGATGAATATTTTTATTTTCACTTGCTTCACTTTATTTTAGAATTTATATTAAAGGAAGCTTTATCACTGCCTTAAATTACATAAATAGTGAGTTTGATGTGATAATTGTGCTTTTTCTAAAGTACATTCAAACAAACCTTTGATTATTGAAATAAAATGTTCATCTACGTATCAACTAAAACCATCTTACCATTCAAGTGGGCAATCAACCAAAACACAGTGGTGCTTATGACTCACTCTGTCCATACCCTGTGAACCTTTGTACAAACCATTCCAAACTCTGTCCCCCTCACCCTTCCATACTGATTGAGTCACCTCCACCTTGCGGCCTTCCCAGATTAAACACGACAGATCCTGGTCACTCCGTGGCCCCTGCACTTAAGCTACCTTGCATATCCTAAGACCTATATCCCCATCTCAGAGTCTTTGCATTTACTGTTCCCTCTGCCTGGAAAGTTCTTACCCACATATATCCATAGCTCAACCCTCACTTTATTTAGACCTCTGTTCTGGGTCCCTTCCTCTGAGGTCTTCCACAATAGCAGCTCCAATCCCACCACAGTCTCTCTGTCCCCTTGCCCTGCTTTATACCTCGGGGCAGGGATTGTGTCTGTCTTGTTTACAGCTGTATCTCTAGTGGGTGTTGGGCACATGGTAGGTTCTCAGTGTGGACTGAATTAATGAATTGCTCCAGGACCCCCTGAGTCGCGGTGTCTGCGCAGTCCTTGGGTGCTCTCCAGTGCCACTGGGAGAGCAGGTGCCATGGTTCATCCCATATTCCAGCTAACTGAGCACACACCATCTCCCAAATGTGTGCCCAAACCTTGTCCAGGCTTCAAAGCCAGCTCAGATGCCACCTCCTATACAAAGCCTTCTCTGATCCCCCCAGGCCACCTCTTTCCCCTCTGAACGCCCATGGCGGTTTATCTGCTCCTCCCCTATCCATCCATCTCATCCAACCCTGTCTCCTCTCTTCCACCAGACTGTGAGCTTCTTGTGGGTGAAGACCATGTTCGATTATTCTCTACAAATAGATCAGTTTATATTACACAATTAAGCCTCAAAAACAATCATAGGATTTGTTTGCTTGTTTGATTGTTTCAAAAAACATTCAGAAGGCAAATGGGTGTGAGTAGTGAATGAAGTTCTATCATTTAGAAAGCTATTGCTCCTCATTATTTTACTAAAATTAGATATTTGGAAGTGAAAGAAAAAAAGCATAATGCAAGATGTGTTTACACAATAATACATCTTATTATTAAATATATATACATATATGTACATATATATACAAAATATCCATAGGTCTTTAAAGGTTACAAACATTTTCCATATCATTTACATTTTTTATTCTCATAAACACCATCTTACAGATGAGGTTCTGGAGGCTTAGAGAAATAAATGGAATAGAACAATGTTCTGTCTGATTCTTTGGAAGGTGATGCCATTCCCAGATGCTCTACTCCCCTCCCCGCTCCTCACCACCCCTGTGGTTCCCGTCATCCTCAATGGCGGCAGAAGGACTCACTGGCTGATGAAGGCTTCAGTTTTCCCATAGACATGGATGGAGCTCAGGCCACGCAGAGAGGTGAGAATGTGGCAGAAAAAAGGAGACCGGCTGTACCTCTCCAGTCTCTTGAGCAGGTTGATGGCTCTCTTGAACATCCTGCATTGAGAATGAAGGTGTATGACCTGAGCCATCCACCTCTGGGACTACCCAGTCAGGTTGGTCCCAGCTATACAACCCAAGTCACCAACCCCACTCACAAGCAAAAAGAACCTACTCACATATAATAAACGAGGCAGACAATGATTACTATAACTGCCATCAACAGCATATACGGAGACAGCATGATGACAATCAGCAGGTTGGTGGTCACCATCAGAGACAGCAACAGGAACTCCTCAACAACAGTGGGCAAGAGCTGGTCCGCCTCGTCCAAGTCCCCCGCAAAGCAGTTCAAGAGTCGGCCTGTTGGGGTCGTGTCAAAGAAACTCATGGGGCAGTGGAAAACCTGCAGGGACAAAAACCAACCCAGACCATGAGAGTAGCTGCAGGCCTTGCTTGGGAGTGGACAAAGATGCCTGTTACCCTTAGGCTCTGGAGAGGTGCAGGATGCAGCCTGAAGGGCATCCGGGGGAAGCAATGTAGAGCAATGGTTTAAAATCATGGATGGGCTCTGGAGTCCGTCTGTCGGGCTCCAAGTCTACCCAACTCCTCCACCTACTGCTGTCTGACCTCAGGCAAGTTATTAAGGTCATTAAATATGACATATCTGACTTTGAATCAAAAGTTTAGTTTATTATATCTCAAACAAGAAGCAGTACAATTAATCAGAGTGTGCACCTAAACTATCAACACAGTTTTGACATCTTAACAGTAGCTTGTTTATGCCAGCAGCAAAGAAGCCCGGAGAGCGAGGGGTGATGACATCACGAAAGGCATTTTTCCACAGCTTGTTGAGAATTGAATATTTTTCCATGCTAGATGTGGTCCAAAGCCTGGAAGAAGTGGTAGTCAGTTGGTGCAAGGTCTGGTGAATACAGTAGATGACAGACAGTTTCCAAGTCCAGCCTCTGTAGTCTGAGCAGCGTTGTTTGTACATGTGGTCAAGCGTTGTCTTACAAGAGGATTGTTCTGTCTCTATTGACCAATCTGGGCTGCTTAATCGCAAGCATCCTCATCATTTCGTCCAATTGGTTGCAGTAGACATCCACTGTAATTGACCAGGTTTCATGAAGCTACAGTGGATAATACCAGCGCTGGACCACCAAACAGACACCATTAGCTTTTTCTAATGAATATTCAGTTTTGGACTGTGTTTTGGCACTTCGTTTTTATTCAACCACTGTGCCGAACAATTGCGACTGTCAAAAAGAATCCATTTTTCATCATGCATAACAATATGGTGTAGAAATGGTTCGCCTTTATGTCGTGACAGCAAAGAAAGGCAAGCCTCAAGACAATTTCTTTTCTGACGCTCGTTTAATTCATGCAGTACCCATCTACCCAACTTCTTTACCTTGCCAATTTGTTTCAAATGGTCCAATATTGTTGGAATAGTAACGTTGAACCTTTCTGCTAATTCACACATAGGTTGAGATGGATTCACTTCCACTACAGCTTTCAGGTCATCGTTATCCACTTTGGTCTCAGGTCGCCCACATGGCTCATTTTCAAGACTAAAATCACCAGAACAGAACTTTTCAAACCATTGACTTACTAAGTATGTTCATTAGCCACATCCTTCCCAAACACTTTGTTGATATTTCGAGCTCTCTGCACTGCATTGGTTCCATGAGGGAACTCACATTCGAAAATAACATGCATTTTTGACTTATCCATGGTTTCCCAAAAATTGCTCTAAAAAAAAGTTTGAAAGATAATCACAAGCCAAACTGCGCGTTTGAAAGACTGAGGCTGTACCTTCACAATAAACATAAAACAAGAAGTGTCAAAGGAAATGTCAGAGACATCAACTGTCACTGAGACATCAACTGTGAGGTGGGGATGTTAATGGTGCTTCATAGAACTGTGGTAAGCATTGCACAGCTCTTCAAATGTACCAAAACCTCTGAATTGTACAATTCAAAGGAGTGAATTGTATCTCATAGAGTTATCATTGACAGAGAGAGAGAGAATACTTTCAGAGTGCTTGGAACAATGCCTGCCCCTTGGTAAGCATTCCATCAATACCAGCTCTTATTATTTTCTACAGATGGGACCATTTTCACTCAGGATTGCCAAAGATTAGTAGCCGCAATTCCACGGCAATTACACAAGATTTGGACTCTAGGATCAAATTTAACCATAACTGCCCCTTCTTCAATGTGGCACTCTAGCTTGGTCTCTAAAAGCCAGTGGGCGTGAGGCCCTTTGGCAATCAAAGAATATTTCAATAAAGCCATAAAAGGAATAGAAAAAGGGAAATATTTGAAATATGAAACATATTTTCTAATGGAAAGAAACTTGAACATTTCTCAAAAGTAAAATATAAAATGTCACTTGGAGGCCTGGGCACTGGATATGTCAAGAATCCTGGAGTGTGCAGTCAGAAGAACCTCAGAGACCACCTAGTCGAGGGCCAGCACCACAGGCCTCAGGCAGCTCCCTCTCCTGATTTCTGGTTCCACCAAGCCGATTGCTTTACCTCATCTTCCCAAAACCGAAACACTTAACAGCAACACAATTTGCATTCAGTCTACAGGGAATGACAGGTCCCCTCCTTACCTCCTGAGTCAGAACCCCTGCCCCACCCCTCTGAGCCCCAGCCTTCCTGAACTCCATTCACCTCCCTAGGAATGCTCTGCTTTCATTTTACTTCCAGCCTCCTGATCTTGAGCTGGCTAAATCTGATTCATCCTTTAAAGAGTGATCACCTCCTCCAAGAAGCCTTCTTGGGCTCCCCCCACTTCCTTCCACCGAGGTTAGGTGCCTCTTATGTACCTCTGGCCCTGTGTGGCCCATCTGTGGTAAACTTCACACACCCTATTACAGTGGCCTGTTTCCTTGTCCATCTTCCCCACTAGATTACAGACCCACGACAGCCCAAGCCCCACCTGCACCAGCCATTCTCTATTGCAAGCTCAACACCCACTGCAGAACCCGGCACATAGTAACACTTGAAAAGTGAGAGAGAGAAATGACATTTCCAAGAGGCGATGTGATGCCGTGGACAGTTTGGTGTCCTTACCACCATACATATGTTCTAACCATAATACACATGAGATTTCCATTTGCTCACACATAAAATGAGGATAATACCCACTTCAAAGTGAACATAGGGCAATTATAAGCAACCCTATATGTGACAGTGCTTGGCCAATGGATGCCAGCACTGTTGTGTCCACTGAACTCTTAGAATCATACTTCCAGCAGCAGGAGCGCTCCAATGCACCTTTCCTGTTCCTTACTCACATAGTGACCCAGTCCTCCCACCTGCAACTGTGACATTCTGGAAAAGGCAAAACTATGGAGAAAGTAGAAAAGATTAGTGGTTGCCAGGAATTTAGGGCAGGGAGGGAGGGATGAATAGGTGGAGCACAGGGGATTTTTAGGGCAGTGAAACTATTCCATACTGTGGATACATGTCATTATACATTTATCAAAACCCATAGAATGTATAACGCAAAGAACGAACCATATCTGTAAACCAAAAGCTGCTCAAAAAAACAAAGTCTACTAAATAAAAAAAAAAAAAGTTGGGCAAGGTCAGGGCTCAGCCTGTGGCCACACCCAGCACCCAGGCCCTTACCTTGTTGAAGAGCTTGTCGTGCAAGGCCGTGGATGCCTTTCTCGTGATCATGGCGAAAGCCCTGGACGAGCAGACCCCCATACAGATCAGGAGCAGAGAGCTGAGGCCATATACCAGTTGGTAAAAGGGCAGCTGAGGATTGTCCGCAATGTCGCCTGGGTCTGCAGTGGTCCTGTTGCTCTCCCAGCTGCTATTGGTCTTCAACAGAGAACAGGAGGTCAGACTGTGTGAGTCCAGGGTAAAATTCAGGGGCCACATAAGACTCAGTGGCCTCTCCCTATGGCCATTCAGGGGCCACATAAGACTCAGTGGCTGGCAGAAGGTGGAACTATGTTAAAACCTCCCTGCTTAGTGCTTTGGCTACTGCCTCTTCCTCTCCCTCCCCTCAGCCCTGCCCTGGGTCAGGTCCACTACAGCAGGCCGCCCCTTCTACGCTCTTCACAGCCATGCAGGGAGAAGCCTGGGAGCTCGGTTCCCCAGAGCCTTTGCCAGCATGTTTCCAGGCTAGAGTTTGCCAAGGAGAGGCACTCACAGGAAACCTGAAAGGTGGAAGAGGAGAAGCCATCATAATCTGGTGGCAACTGAGGGCAGGTGAATGGGTCGTGAATTTTGCCAGAGGCTCGCAGGCATCCTTCTGAGAACCACCCGCTTCAGTTCTGCTGACTGCTGAGATCCCTGAGGCCACTTCCCCTCCAGTGGCCGTGTAAGCCTCTAATTCCCTATGGTAGATCTTTGGAAGCTGTAAATACTTAGAGTGGCTTCTGTTTTTCTGACCAAGCCCTCCTGGTGAACACTATTCAAAAGTTAACCAAGTGGAGCGCTGTGGAAAAAGCACGGCTTTGAGCACCAAGAGCACTAAGTTCAAGTCCTGGCTCCTTCATGTCCTAGGACAGGTTCTTTCTCCTCTCTAGGCACAGTGTCCTCACAGGTAAATGAGGACAGAGAAATCCACCTTGGAATGTGGTTGGGAAGATTAATGAAATAACTTGACATGGTGTGGCCCACAGTGGCTCCCAGCTGCAGGGGCATATCTTAAATAAACCATAGTGAGAAGACAAGGCTGGAGCCCCTGGCAGCAGTCTGGCCTTCGTGGTCCCCGGGAAAAGGAAGCCACCCCACCGCACCCAAGCCCACAGAAACACAATGTGCCTGTATCAGGGTACTCACCCCTGAGCCCTGCTCCAACCAATAGCTCAGCCACCAGAAGTTGAAGGTCATGAGAAAGATAATCACAACCATGAGCAGGAAAGCCGTGAAAGAGATCACGTACCCTGGAGGGAGATGCAGGTGAGGCAGCTGCTGACAGTGCTGCTCGGCCATACCAGGACCTGAATCTCTGACCCCCCAGCCACCCTGGACACTTTGGAGGACTGGGAGAGCTGGGTTCCCAAGTCAGAGAGCCCTGGGCTCAAATCCTGGCTCCACAACTTCCAAGCTATGTGTCCCTGGGCAAGGCACCAAATTTCAGTGACATTTCACTTCCTTGCCTATGAAAAGGTGATAGCCATACCAGCTGCAGGGCTGTGCTGAAGAAGATGTGAGCTAACATGTGTCAAGCACCCAGCCCAGTGCCTGGCACATAGCAGTATTCTAGAGAAGTCAGTTCCCTTTATGCTGGTCCTCTGGGCTCAGTTTTAAAAAGAGGCTTCAGAGAGTTGCCTCCCCTGTTTTCTGTCTCTTTCACCTTGTGAGGACACATCTGTCCTCTCTGGAGAACAGAGGATGCAGTGTTCACAGCACCATCTTGGAAGCAGATGCAGGGCCCTCACCAGACACCAAGCTGCTGGTGCCTTGATCTTGGACTTCCCATCTTCCAGAACTATGAAAACCAAATTTCTGTTCTTTATAAAGTACCCAGTCTCAGGTATTTTGTTACAGCAGCACAAATGGACTAAAACAATGAGGAAACTGAATCTCAGAGAGGGGAGGTAACTTACCCAAAGTCACAGAACTGGTGAGTAGTAGACCTGGGATTCAAAAAACTTAAGGATGGGAAAATTCAGGGTGCATTCCTCCCTGCCCCCTGCCCCATCACTATGCCCACCTACCCATGCCCATGTGTCCCATGCCCATAGACTTTTCCAAAATTCTGCTCTTCCTTCAAGGGCCATATCTTCTTTTATGAGATCTGAGATTCCCTGGCCACAGAGATCTCTTTCGCTATCTGGGTAAAGCAATTTCTTAAGTCTCCAGCTAGATTCCAGGGTTGGTTCTTAGATGACTTTATACTCCCTCCCCTCCAGAGCTTGGTACAGTGCCTGGAACATAGTAGGCACTATATACTGTTCCCCTGCTCTGGGCAGGCCCTGTAATATGCCCTGAAGGGAGATCTGTGTTGGGAGGAGTGGGGATGGTGACCTGTCCACAGCCTACTTCATCCTCCCCCAGAGGAGGATGGGGGAGGATGTAGAGAGGAGGCACATCTTACAGAGGGTTAGGTTCCAAAGTCAATGAAGAGTAAAAAGTTGCATGGAGTCAAAATTACTCTCAAAAATCTATTAAGTTACTCCAAAAGTAGAGTACCTATCATACACATGGTTTTGTGTTTATACAGTAAATATACATGGTAATATACCCCACTTAATAAAGCAGTAGTTTTGAACTTCTAAATGCCATCTGCCTGCCTTAAGAAATACATTTTAAATCATGCCTAATATACACCAAAACAAGTTTCACCAGTGTTACTATATACAACGCTTGCTGACATTTTCTGTCCTGTTCTGTTTCTCTTATATATCTCATAAGTGAAATAGGACAATCTATCCTATTGTCTTTCAGTGCTGCTCATGATCTCTCTCAGTTGATGTCACAAGTCACTAGCAGTCAATGCCCAAAGTTTGAAAAACACTGAAATAATGAGTACATGTGAAAACATAACTTCTGACATCAGCTTTGGTGGTAGAGTTACTATAATTAAGTGTGCTTGGGTTTGTGCAAGTTAAGCCAATGCATGGCATGACTTCTCTGTACTTCTCTACTCCACGCGACCTCACATGTTCTAATCTGACCCAGTTTCAGGAGCAGGGCTATTCCAAGAGAGAGCCCCAGGCCTGGTGTGGGGTGACTGACAGACTGTACCTCCAGCTGCCTGGATGTAGTGGTGGTAGACGCTCCAACTCGGGGAACCTTCTTCCATCTCCTCTTTGTTTGTGAGCTGATGCTCCAGCACTGGGTCAGGGTAAAAGGAGAGGAAAATAGTGTGCCTTCCAATTACCCAATCTCCTTCCAGGGTCAAGACGAATCCCGGCAAATCCTTCTGCCCCTGGCTTTGATCCCTTTTCAGCTTCCTCACCTTCCAGCTTCAGTGCCCCACCTCAGTCTGGCCCAAACCAGCAGGTTTTCCACAGAAGACTCTGCTGGAGATGACCTTTGACCTGGACTCCAGAGCCTGGAAAGGGGACCCATCCCTGGCCATTCAATAGACTTTGGAGGGCCTAGGGTTCCCAGGTGCTTCACAGGCTAAGGGAGGCAGCAGGAGAGAATGAAGAAAGCAGTGATCTGGGACCAGAAAACCTGGGTTCCAGAATTGTCACCATGACACTGTGCAACCTCAGGCAAATCACTTAACCTCTCTGTTTCCCCATCTAAATAATGGCAGGCCTAGATGGTTACCAATATGCTCTGCTGCAATATACTTCTGAGACAACGCATAAAACAGCTGTGACACCAGCCCAGGCAGACCCGTGGCCTTGAGCTTGGCCCAAAGACCAGTACCGGACATACTAGTAGATGCTCCTGATGATAACAATAACAACACTCAGCTCAATGGTGAAAGTCTGTTATTTCCGCCTGACATTCTCCCTTCTTTTAATAATAATACCTCAATATTTCCAGGGAGTTTTCTTCTCCTGGGATTTGAATTCTGAGGGAAATCCCCTAGGATGGAAAGTTTTTGAGTAGGCGTTCTTCAAAAAGACTATTGGAGATGGGGGCCTACAATGTGCCAAGCACTGTGCTAGGGATTTTCCTACACCTGACCTCATCTAATCTTCACTGTAATCCTGCAAAGTAAGTACTATTATCTCCACTTTTGCCAATGAGGGTTCAGAGAGGTTAAGTTGTTTGGCCAAGGTCACACAAGGTAAGCAGCAGAGCTAGGATTCAAATCCAGAACTGTCTTACCCTTCTGCTACCCTGCTTCAGAAAATAGCAAGGCCATGAGCTTCTGGATGTCAGGGGCTGGGCCCAGTCCCTTTCTGATTCCTAACACCATTGCTTTCAACATTTACTCTTTATGAATGTGTAATGAATGAATGTCCAGATGCCTTGCCAAGTCTTAAGTCTGCCCTACTCAGGGCCAAAGCCACCTCCCTTCCTGCCTCTGATCCATACCCTCAGCTGTGCCCCCAACAACACTCCTGTCTGGATCCTTCAGGCCTCCTGAACACCACAGTCCTCACCCCATGGCCCTGGACTACTTGGATCTGTAACCTGCATGTGTGATGTTGAGGATCTCAGACAGTGAGGGACATGGCCCAGTTTAGGGTCCAGGAAGAAATACCAGGACCTCTGGAAGACTCAGCAGGCATGCAGAAATTCTCATCCTGTTTCCCACACCATTACCAGCATTTTCACTGAGAGACTCTTCCTGGGAGGTGGCCTGAGCCTGACCTTCTGCCTTTGGCTTCTCCGCTATCTTTGCTGTGCCCTGCAACGTGTCCTGATGAGAAAGCACATGCTGTGAGTGCAGGGGTATTCTGGCCGTGGGGAGTGAGGGTGGGTGGGGTAGAAATCACCTGTGTTGCTTCCTCTGGATGCATCTTCTGGATGAGTTGGGCATATCGCCCCTTTTTTTGTATTAACTCACTGTGAGTTCCATTTTCACAGATTTTCCCATCTTCTAGCAAAATGATCTGGTCACAAAACTCTAAGTACTTGACAGCCAGAAGAAATAAGGTCTTCAGTAAGCATATGGAAAGATATTCAACTTTACTATTCATCAGGAAAATATAAATTTAAGTCATAATAAAATATTATTTCACACTAACACATTGCAAATATTTAAAAGTCAGACAACCCCAAGTGTTGATGATGATTCAAGGTAAAGGGAACGCTTATAAAATGTTGGGAGGATTGTAGATGGGTCCAACTACTTTGGAAAACAATTTGATATACTTAGTCACATGGAAGATTTTTGAAGAACTATGAACCAATGATTCAACACCTAAAACTCTACCCTAAAAAAACTCCTAAACATGTGTACAAAGACACACATATAAGGATGTACACTGAAGCGTTTTTTGTAAAAGTGAAATGTGGGAAACAATTGTTCATCCTAGAGAAATAAATTCTGGTATATTTAGATATTGGAATACTATACCAGTGAAAATTAAATAAAGCTACATGTACCAACATAGAATATCTAAAAAAACGTACTGTTGAGTGAAAAAGGAAATTACTGAAGGACACAGAAAGTAAAATATCAGTTATATAAAGTTTAAATATGCAAAAGATACAGGATCTATATCCCAGAGAAAAAATGCAAATGGAACTTTATCAGAGAGGTAAAGATGTCTAGAGATTCATACATATGTTGTAAAAGTGTAAAGACATGCATGAAAACAATGAACAAAAAAGTGAGGCTAGCAATAGGGAGGAAATGGAATGCAATTTGAAAATGGAATCCAAGTTTTATTGTTTAATCTGTGTGGTAGATACATGAGCTTTCATTAATTGTTTTCTGAACCTTTTTCAGGTCTTAAATATTTTATACCAAAAAATACCAAAATAATAAAGCAAAAATAAGGGATCAAGAGAAGAAACAGAAGAAGAAGGGGGAGAAAAAATAATAAGGTCTTGAGGCTGATGCCATGTGTAAAAATAGCAGGGAAATGACCCATGAGAGGCAGAACCACAAACAGCCACTGCACTATGGCTGTTGTCAATAAGAAAACATTGTGAGGTGGCTCTTAATCTGAGAATGGGAGAATTGGAGAATTCTTCTCCAAGGAATTGTTTTCTTTTTTTGTAACTTGAAAAGCAGGGGTCCACTCACAAAATTTTGAAGATAAAGGAGACTTTAAAATTTGGTTTCTATTTTTAACAACCACAAACATCTTTTACTAGCCTATCTTCTCCATGTGGAAAGCAGAGGAAATCCAAGTTCTTTACAACCCTCCTCAAAGTTGGGGGAGTCTAGCCTGAGATGAAGGGACAACTGCCATGAGGTTGTTATGGAATCACACTCTGAAATGGCAGGCCCTTGAAGATCTATGGCCAGAGCCCTAGAGGGGTGGTTACCTGCAGCTGGTGGGTCACCAGAATAATGGTCTTCTCCTTCAGCATCTTCTTAATGCACTCCTCAAAGATGTGCTTCCCCACGTGGACATCCACGGCCGAGAGGGGGTCATCCAACAGATAGAGCTGACAGTCAGAGTAGACAGCACGAGCCATGCTGATCCTCTGCTTCTGCCCCCCAGAGAGGTTGAGACCCCGCTCCCCAATCTGCAGATAAGCATCAAAAGGCACCACGTCCAGAGAATGAGCACAATCAGGTGTGCTCAAATGGGTAGGCAGATGTGACAGATTATACATCTTAGTACAGACCAAGATATGTGCACATTCTAGGACATCTGATGATTTGGCACCCCTGGCACTTCAAAAATATTTTTCAAAATTTGCTTATTAGGGAATGAAGAAATTGATTTTCAATTAAAAATTGTATAACTTAATTAGACACAATTTTTCTAAACTTGTCAACTTCTCAGGAGGCATATTAAACTAGTAAAAATTTAGATAGTAAAATAAATCACTCATTCCCAAGAAACAGTACCATCTTTCATCTTATTCAGATTTTAAACTTCCATTGACTGCACCTGTCAACTTGCAGGACCATCAGCCTGGGTTAGGGGTATCATCTAAGACCATTTGCATTATGTGTAACCATTCAACAGACACAGCTTCATTGGCTGGGAGGAGCTTTACTGTTGCTCACACAGCACCTGTTGTTTTAGGAGTTGAGGGTAGAAACCTGAGTTACTGAGCATGTTTTGATTCCCCTTGTAGATTAGCATTCTAGGCAGCTGCCAGCTGGCCCATCTCTCAGTCAAGCTCTGAGCACACAGGAGCTGAAATCTAAGTCCTAATCCCTTCTCTACCATCAGTTCTTGAAGTCTCTGTAGAGAAGAAGCAGAGTTTAAAAGATGGCAGAGTGACCTCTGGTCACTGCTCTACCTCCAAGTCACCACTGTGCGACCTTGGACAAGAAACTGACCTGGCCAAAGCCCAGTTTCCCCATTCATTTATTCATTCATTCATTTAAAAAATACTTATTAAATGCCTACTGTGCTCTTATAATAATAGCTAACACCTCTTCCATGCTAGACACTATTAAAAGCACTTTAGAAAAATTCTGCCTCCAGACTACCTTTGGACTCAAGGTTGCAACATCAAGTCTTGCTGGAATTTCTAGCCCTGCTGAGTTTGGACTTACCAACCCCCATAATCATAGTTCAATTCTATAAGCCAAAACATGGTCACGGCCCTTCAAATAAAAATGAAGATTCTGGAGACTTCTTGTTCCAAAATGGCAACATAGGGACAAGCTGGATTCACTACCCCCCAAAACATAAAACCAAAAACAGATATACAGTGCCAAGATCTACATCAGCAACAACCCAGAGCTCAAGTCAGTGAGCTTGAAGACCAGCTATTTGAAAATGCATGGTCAGAGGGGAAAAAAGAAAAAAGAACAAAAGTGAATGAAGACCTCATACAAGATATAGAAAATTACTTCAAAAGACCGAATCTAAGAATTATTGGTTTTCAAGAGGAAGCTGAGCAAGAGCAAGGGGTAGAAAGTTTATTCAAAGAAATAAAAACAGAAAAATTTCCAAAACTTGAGAAAGATATAAATATCCACATGGAGGAAGGTCTTAGAACACCAAACAGATTCAACAAAATAAGACTACCCCAAGGCATATAATAACCAAAATCTCAAATGTCAAGGACAAAGAGAAGATCCTAAAAGCAGTGAGAAATAAGCAAGTAATATATAAAGGAGCTTCAATTCATCTGGCAATAGACTTCTTATCAGAAACCATACAGGCCAGGGGAGTGTGGAACAACATTTTTAAAGTGCTCCAAAAAAAGGTGCCATTCAAGAATATTGTATCCAGAAACACTGTCATTCAAACATGAAGGAAAGATAGAGTCTTTCCCAGACAAGCAAAAGCCAAGAGAATTCACCACGACCAGACTTGTCTTGTAAGAAATGCTAAAGGGAGTTCTTCAATATGAAAGAAAAAAACACTAATGTGCAAAAGAAAACCTTTCAAGGTATAAAACCCATGGGCAAATGTAAGTACACCCACAAACCCAGAATACTATATTACTGCATTTGTGGTGTGCAATCTATTCATAACTCTAGTATGAAGTCCAAAAGGCAAATCTATCAAAACAATAATAGCTACAGGAAACTTTTAAGAGATAGATAATATAAAAATATATAAATGGAGTCAACTAAAAGTCAAAATATGGAGGAGATGGAATTAAAGTATAGAATTTTGGGGGTTATTTTGCCTTTGTTTCTATTCTTTTATTTGTGATCTAAGTTGTCACCTTTTCAAAATAACTTGTTATATCTATAAGATGTTTTTTGTAAGCCTCATGGTAACCACAGCACAAAAACCTATAATAGATTCACTAAAAATAAAAGGCAACAAATTAAAACATACTACCAGAGATAATTACTAGATCACAAAGGAAGACAGGAAGAGAGGATTCTCAAAACAACCAAAAAACAAGCAACAAAATGGCAGTAGTAAGTCCTTACTTATCAATAATGACACTGAATGTAAATTATCTCAATTCTCCGATTAAAAGGCATAGAGTGGTTGAATGTATAAAGAAACAAGACCAAACTATATGCTGCCTTCAAGAAACACACCTCACTTACAAAGACACACAGACTGAAAGTAAAGGGGTGGGAAAATGTTATTTCATGTAACAAGAAACCAAAAAAGAACAAGGGTAGCTATGCTTATATCAGATAAAATAGACTACAAATCAAAGACTTGTAATAAAAAAAGACAAGGAGGGTCACTATTTAATGATAAAGGAGTTGATTCAGCAAGAGGATATAATAATTATAAATATCTATGCACTCAACACTGGAGCTCCCAAGTATATAAAGCAAACATTAATGGATCAAAAGGGAGAGACAGACTGAAATAAAATAATAGTATGGGACCTTAATATCCCACTCTCAGATCATCCAGACAGAAAATCAACAAAGAAACAGCAGAGTTAAACTAGACACTAGATCTAATAGGCCTGACATTTACAGAAAATTTCACCCAACTACTGCAGAATATACATTCTTTTCATGAGCACATGGAACATTCTCCAGAATAGACCATATCTTAGGGCACAAAACAAGTCTGTCAAATTCAAAAAAATAGAAATCATATCAAGTATCTTCTCTGGCCACAGTTGAATAAAACTAGAAATCAATAATGAGAGGAACCTCAAAAAATACACAAACACATGGAAATTAAACAACACACTCCTGAATGGCAAATGGGTCAATGAAGAAATTAAGAAGGAAATTTAAAATTTCTTGAAACAAATGAAAATGTAAATACAACATGTCAAATCTATGGGATATGACAAAAGCAGTACTAAGATGGAAGTTCACTGCCTATATCAAAAAAGTAGAAAGACTTCAAATAAACAACCTAATCATTCACCTCAAGGAACTAGAAAAGCAAGAGCAAACCAAACCCAAAATTAGTAGAAGGAAAGAAATAATAAAGATTACAGCAGAAATAAATGAAATTGAGACTAAAAAATCAATACAGAAGATCAACAAAACAAAATGTTGGTTTTCTGAAAAGATAAAATTACCTTTAGCTAGACTATGAAAAAAAGGGAAAAAGAAAGAAAACCTAAATAAACAAAATCAGAAATGAAAAAGGAGACGTCCCAACTGAGACCTCAGAAATACAAAAAATCATTAAGGACTATTATGAACAACAAATTGGAAAACCTGGAAGAAATAGATAAATCCCTGGGCACATACAACCTACCAAGATTGAACCATGAAGAAATAGAAAACCTCAATAAACCAATAACAAGTAATGAGATTAAAGCTGTAATAAAAATTCTCCCATCAAATAAAAGCCCAGAACCTCATGGCTTCACTGCTGAATTCTACCATACATTTAAAGAAGAACTAATAGCAATCCTACTCAAACTCTTCAAAAAAATTAAAGAGGAGGGAATACTTTCAAACTCATTCTACAAGGCCAGCATTACCCTGATACCAAAACCAGACAAGGACACAACAGAAAAGAAAACTACAGGCCAATATCACTGGTGAACATAGATGTAAAAATCCTCAACAAAATACTAGGACACTAAATTCAACAACACATTAAAAAGATCAATCACTATGATCAAGTGGGATTCATCTCAGGGATGCAAGGATGATCCAACACGTGTAAATCCATAAACATGACACACCACATTAATACAATCAAGAATAAAAACCATATGATTATTTTAATAAATGCCAGAAAAGCATCTGATAAAATTCAACATCTCTTTATGACTAAAAAAAACCCTCATCAAAATGGGTATAGAAGGAACATACCTCAAAATAATAAATACCATATATGACAAACCCACAGCTAACATTGTACTGAATGGGAAAAAATTGAATGCCTTTTCTCTAAAGTCTGGAATAAGACAAGGATGCCCACTTTCACTGCTATTATTCAAAATAATACTGGAAGTCATAGCCTGGGCAATTAGGCAAGAGAAAGAAATAAAAGGCATCCATATTAAAAAGGAAGAAGTCAAATTAGCCTTTATTGCGGACAATATGATCTTATACCTAATAAAACCTAAAGACTAAAAACTGTTAGAACAGACAAGTGAATTTTATAAAGTTGCAGGATACAAAATCAATATACAAAAATTAGTAGCATTTATATATGCCAATAGCAAACAATCTGAAAAAGAAATCAAGAAAACAATCCCATTTATAACAGCTACAAAAATATAAAATACCTAGGAATCAATCTAACCAAAGAATTAAAAGATCTATACAAGGAAAACTATAAAACTCTGATGAAAGAAATAGAAGAGGACAAAAAAAAAGTGAAAAGACATTCCGTGTTCGTGGATTAGAAGAATTAACATTGCCAAAATGACAATACTACTCAAAGTAATTTACACATTCAATGCAATCCTTATCAAAGTACCAATGACATTCTTCACAGAAACAGAAAAAAAAATCCTAAAATTTATATGGAACCACAAAAGACCCTGAATAGCCAAAGCCATCCACAGCAAAAAGAACAAAGTTGGAAACATCACATTACCTGACTTCAAAATTTACTACAAAGCTAGCATAACCAAAACAGCATGCTACTGGCATTAAAACAGGCACATAGACCAATGGAATGGAATAGAGAACCTAGATATAGATCCAGGCATTTACAACCAACTCACTTTCAACAAAGATGACAAGAACATACAATGGGGAAAGGACAATCTCTTCAATTGATGGTGCTGAAAAAACTGATAACCATATGCAGAAGAATGAAACTAGACCCCTATCTTTCATCATATACAAAAATCAAGTCAATATGGATTAACAACTTAAATTTAAGACCTGAAACTATGAAACTACTAGAAGAAAACATTGGGGAAACATTCCAGGACGTTGGTCTGGGCAACAATTTCATGGTTAAGACCTCAAAATCACAGGCAACCAAAGCAAAAATAGACAATTGGGATTACATCAAGCTAAAAAGCTTCTGCACAGCAAAGGAAACAATCAACAAAGTGAAGAGACAATCCACAGAACGGGAGAAAATATTTGCAAACTATCCATATGCCAAGGGATTAATAACTAGAATATATAAGGAGCTCAAACAACTCAACAGCAAAAAAGCAAATAATCTGATTTTAAAATGGGCAAAAGACATGAACAAGATATTTCTCAAAAGAAGTCATATGAATGGCCAATAAGTATAGGAAAAAATACTCAACATCACTAATCATCAGAGAAATGCAAATCAAAACTATAACGCAATATCATCTCACCCCCCCCATTAATAGACCATTTTTGATAAAGGTTTTGTCTACTATCAAAAAGACAGGCAATAACAGATGCTGGTGAGAATGTGGAGAAAGGGGAACTCTTGTACACTGTTGGTAGGAATGTAAATTAGTATAACCACTATGGAGAACAGTATGGAGGTTCCTCAAAAAACAAAAAATAGAAGTACCATATGATCCAGCAATTCCACTACTGTGTATATTTCCAAAAGAAAGGAAAACTAATATATCAAAGAGATATCTGCACTCCCATGTTTATTGTAGCACTATTCGCAACAGCCAAAATATGGAATCAATCTGAGTGCTTCTCAATGGATGAATGGATAAAGAAAATGTGGTCCATGCACACAATGGAATATTATTCAGCCATAAAAAATGAAATCCTGTCATTTGCAGCAACATGAATGAAACTGGAGGCCATTATGTTAAGTAAAATAAGCCAAACACAGAAAGACAAATACTGCATGTTCTTACTCACATGCAGAAGCTAAAAAAGTGGATATCATGAAAGTAGAGAGTAGACTGGTGGTTACCAGAGGCCGGGAAGAGGAGTTGGAAGAAGGGATGAAGGAAAAAGAAAAAGAAAAAAAAATGTAGCTTCCACTGCCTCAACCTACAAAGCTAGGGTTTCACCCAAGAGTTTTTATTGGGTTTCACGCACTTCATACATTATAAGGCATAGTGCATAATTAGCTAAATCTTTCTAATCATACCTTATTTCACCATTTGCTATTAATGAGAAAATCATGCAAAGGAGAGTCCCCCATTTGAAACGTTCTTCATGTTCAAAGCTAGCACACGATAGTTAACAAATTTGATTTTAAAAAAAGAATAAAAAGCACTTTACATGTATTATTAACTCATTTAAACCTCAAAACAACCTGATCAAGTCAGTACTCTTATTTATGCCATTTACAGATGAGACCTTGTTCTTCCTATTGAACAAACAACCTTGAATAAGAGAACTGAGCTTGCTGCCCTCAAGGATTCATAGTTCCAGCTTTAAAAGAAAGATAACAAAAGGACTCCCCTCCTAAGGTTATTGCGAGGCTTGCCTAAGACACTGCCTGCAAGTTGCTAGAATAGTACCTTGCATGTAGTAAGTGTTCAACAGACTGAACTATTATTAGATAATTAAAACCAAGATAACAATACTACTTTTATTTTGGGCGGGGAGTCTTATGTGGATTAAAAGTGGCTGAAGTGTAAGATAGTGAATTATCAGGAAAATGTTACAGTCAGATATCAAATTGCCCCTGTGGGGTGATGGCCGATGTTCCCACCGGCAAAGAAAGTGCTGTCCAGAGTGGGGCAGGGTGGGTGGATGGGGCAGAGGGACACAGGTGGTTTCTCATATTTACAGGGTCTCTGCTCTTGCTTCAGAAGGAGGGGCTTGAGGTCAGCTCTCCACCTTTGTATGCTAAGGTAGCCTTTTTCTTCTCCAGCTCCCCCTGTAAAGTGAGCCCCAACTTCCCTCAGTGGGGGAGGATTTGTTCTTGGCTTTGACGAAGGAGCTGCAGGGAAAGCTAGGAAAGGAAGCTGCTTTGGGAAGGAAGGACTGGGTCCCCCCTCTCCCTACCCGGGGAGGCAGCCTGAACCCCAAAGCACGAACATCACAACAGAGTTGGGGATGCTTGCCTCCCACTCACCTCCGTCATGTCTCCAAAGGGCAGAACTTCCAGGTCCTGATTCAGGGAGCAGCAACGGAGCACCTGGAGGTATCTGCAAAGGACAGGGAGGCATAAGGGACAGGTGGCCAGCCCTCTGGCCCTCCCCCTGCCCAAGTGTTGAAGGGTATAAAGTCATGAATTCCATGCTAAGAAATTTGGACTTGATCGTGCGTTTAATGGTAAACTGGAGGCTTTCTAAAATTTCCTTCCTTCTTTCATTTCTTTTAAACTATTAATAATATGTGTTCTCAGTAAATATTAATATTTGAACAGAACAAAAAGATGCAGTGAAAAGTAAATATCCCTCTCATCTTTGACCCTCAATTGCTTTCCTCAGAAGCGCCACTATTACAGTTTCTCATGTATTTATTCAGAAACAATCTATTCATGTACATACGTGTGCAGCATTGTTTAATGGCACTATAGTATTACATTATAAGGCTGTACAATAAATTATTTACCCAGTGCCCTACTGAGGGACATCTGGGTTGTTTCTCCTTTTGTGCTCCTATGAGCAATCCAGTGTGAACATTCTTGCATATGAGTCTTTGTCTCCATGGATGAAAATATCTACACATGAAATACCTAGCAGTGGATTTGCTGTGTCAAAGGGTTGGTACATTTTTATTTTTGATGTTTCAAAATTGCTCTGTGAGTTGTATCAGTCTTACAGCACAGCAATGGCGGGATGAGAGCTGTGTTTTAGAATGATTGTCCTGGAGACAGTCCACAGGGTGGAACCGAGCAGGATATTAGGGACAGGGACCCAAGGGCAGGGGCAGTGGGAATTATTCAAACAAGAGATCACAGACTGGAACTAGCAGCGGAGATAAAGAGAGAAATACAGGAGATATTTAGGAGACAGACTTATCTAGGGTTGGTGATCAATTAGATGTGGAAGGTATCACAGGAGGGGTGTCAAGCTCGCTGGGGTGCACAGTCTGGGTGATGCCATTAAACTGAATGGGCAGTTTGGGAAGAGAAACCAGGAGGATGGCACTGGGTAAACAGGGTGCTCATGAGTTGGTATGGGACATGAATGAGAGGCGCCCACAGGACGACCAGAGGAAGATAGCCAGTTTGTACACCTACATATCTACACCACTCTGTGTTGTTACAAGGGTCCGATTGCAAAATCAAGCAAACAGTCAAAGGAGATCAGAGTCCATGTCCTGTGTTAGAAGCATAGCTGTAGCATTCAGGGCAGTTTTCCTGGATCCTCCATTGAATAGGCTTCACTCATGACACCCAGGTGCATGTCTTAAGCAGGTTAACCCCAGGATTCTGGGGGAGGGGAAGGAGGGATACAGATGGGACATGGCAGGTCCATGAATCCAAACTGCTTTCCTCTACATTGCAGAACCTCATCACTGCCGTTTGTTTTCCTTTTGACTCAGGATTTAATCAATACAAATGAAATTTTAATGTAACATTTTTGGAGAAGGGGACAGTATGGACTATTTTAAACAAATATAACTTAATAGGTAAGTGTGAAGTTTCTGAAAGCAACTGGGTTCAAATTCTGGCTCTTTCATATCACACCAACTGTGTGACTTTGGACAAATTATTTAACTTCTTGGGGCCTCAGCTGACTCATCTAGAAAATGAATATGGTAATATTTCTTTCACAGTGAGGAGGAAATATGGTGATGTATGTAAGTGAGCACACAAAAAGTGTTAGCAGTTGTCAAATTACTATCAGCAGCTGGAGGTCCCTCCCCGAACCAGCCACACGCCCCTCTGGTCTTCCCTGCCCTCCCTGAAGCTTACCGGGCCTTGTCATACTGGCCTCCCATAAGGATGTTGTCCCGGACGCTACCCCTGATGATCCAGGCCTCCTGGGGAACATAGGCCAGGCTTCCGTGCACCCCCACCGAGCCCTCGAGCAAGTGCATCTGCAGCAGAACGAGTCCAGCCTCAGGACCAGGGCAGGCCTGGGCACAGACCCTGCCTGGATCAGTGGCCACACTGCTCAGGGCCTCACTGCTCTTTGGGACCCTGGGGGCTCGCCTACGTAAAGGGGACTTTTAACATGGCCCTGCCAGGCACACCAGTGATTCTGAGAGCACGGACATGAGAACATGTGCAAGGAGTTGGAGATAAGCCAAGCCAGTTTCTGCTTTGACTGGATCCAAGACACTCCATAGTTTGCTTCCTCTTATTTCCCCAGCCCCGTTCCCTGGCAACCACTGCCTCTGTGGTCTTCACAGTGCAGACTGAAAGTTCCAGGCCATCTCTGACCACGCCTGAGTATTAGGGAATTATTATTGTTAGGCACGATAGTGTTATTGTGGTTAAATAGAAAAAATGTCCTTATTTTCAGACATTATGATGAAGTATTTGCTAAAGAAAGTGTTATAACCTCTGTAATTTAAAATAATGCAAAATATATATCTACGTAGATGAGGCAAACAGACAAATAATATCAACTGTTGAATCTAGGTGGTGGTTACATGGGTCTTTACTGTAGTGTTCTTCCTGCTTTTCTGTATGATAAGTTTAAAAACACATGACAAAAACAAATAGAGACCGGACCCCATCCCCACCTCCCCGGCATAGGACCTCATCATCCTTGCCCCTTTCTCTTTTTTATCCTGTGTTTTTACTTTTGATTTGGAGCCAGACTTTAATTAATAAGAATAAAACTTTGAAGTGACATCTCTTTGTTTCTCTTTATTGGAAGGAAAGTGATTGGTTCATTTGCAGAGGAAACAGACAAACTGAATCAGGCAGTTTGTCACGTAGAAAGGTGCCCTTGTATGGAAGCTGCCAGGCAACGCTGCTGTGATATGGCAGACCTTGGGCGGACGTGGGTTTCAACCCTGGCTCACCCCTTACCTGCTGTGTGACCTTGGGCAAGTCGCCTCTCTGAACCTCATTTACTCATTTATAAATGAGCCATAATGAGTATACCTTCTTCATGGGGTTGTTATCAGGGTTAAAGGAAAAAACAGAAAGCTCTTAAAGCAGGACCTGGCATGTAAGTACTTAAATTATTTTTACTATTTTTTTAAATGGAGTCTTCTCCCCAGTTGCAAAGAAGCTGGGGGAAGGCCGTCACGTGTGGAGCACAGAGAAAGGAGCTCTGAGCCTGATGCGTTAGGAAAGAACCGCTGCCGACAACATAACCACACTCTAAGGAGGGGATGAGTATGGCTATTTGGGAGAAGGAGCTGAGGGAAGAGGTGAATAAAGGAAGGGAAACTGTTAGTTCTCCCAACAGTGTGGGAAGGAGGGTAACAGGCAAAGAAAGAAACAGGAAGAGAGAGAGGCCCCAGGGGGCTGGGGCTGAGTGGGGAAGGGCTGGCAAGAGACCCCCGAGGGGACGTGGCCGTTAATACGTAACAGGTGTTGTGGGTGTTTTAAGTTTCCCATATGAGCTGTGCAATATGACTCCAAAGGATTTGGGGGAATGGGTTTGGAGTTTTTTCTGAAACTGGAGAAGGGATGTGTGAACCACATGTCTTCATGGCTACAGACAAAGCAGACCTCAAACACGTCTACAGGAGAGGGAATTGGGGACTTCAAATCTCAAGGGTAAGGGCACCCAGCAGGCAAGTAGATTCCACTGCTGGGATATGAGTAAGACTGGCCCATCCCATCAGGAAGGCCTCCCCTCCCCACCCCCCCTTCCTTCTCCCTCTTTCTCCCCAACATTTCGCTCTGCATGCTGTCCTACTCCTCAATAGTATGAGTTTGGCTTCATAAAATGATTTTTATTACCATATTAACTTGGAGACACCCTGTATCATCACAGAGAACAGGTGAGCATGGATCGCCAGGTGATCTAAGCGGCAGCTGACCTACCATGACTATTGCCTCGGGTGGGGAAAAAGTGCCACCAAAGAGGGAGCATTGTTATAACTCACCTCCCCCACTGGTGCATGCACAACTGTTTTCAGTTTACAAAAATCCCATTTGCTCAGACCCCTGTGAGGAAGAGAGTGGTAGGGAGCCTTACTGGAGGACTGCAAGCTTGGGTGCACCCGGACTGCCTGTGGGTGGGCATGCATGTGGCCACGAGTCACTTACCTCCCCAAGGATGGCTGACAACAGGCTGCTCTTGCCACTCCCTGTGTTGCCACAGATCCCTAACATCATCCCCTGAAAAGCCAAGAAGGACAGACAGGTGTTGGGACAGCACAGCCTTCCCACTTGCCTAAGGTGGGTCATTCGAACACAAAATGACAAACAGAAAACAAAATAGCCATATGCAACCCAAGACCCCTCAGGTAAGCAAAGCTCAAGAGGAGCTTTGAGTTCAGTCTATAAAGGGAAAAGGGTAACCTGAGAGGAAGTGGGAGTGGCAGAGAAGGAATCAAGAACACAGGTGGCAAGAAACCTGAATTCTAGATTGCCGTCTACTCTACTCCGTAATCCTGGGAAAGTCACTTAGCCTCTCTGAGCCTCAGTTTTTTCAGCTGTAAAATGCGGATAAATAAAGCCAGCATCACAGAATTTATGCATGCATTCATCCATGTATTCATCATTCATCCATCAAATAGTGATTTGAATTTCTTCTATATACCAAGTAATGAAGAAAAAACTCACATCGAGCTTCTACTCTAGTGGAGGCAGGGGCGACAGACAGATAAATAAATAAACAAATAAATAAAATCAGATGGTAATAAGTGAAATAAATAAAGTGAAATCGGCTATTATGACAGAGAGTTGGGAGTTAAGGCAATTTTAGATGTGTTGGCCAGGAAAGGCTTCTTTAGAGCAGGTGTCATTGCAGCTTAGACCTGAATGCTAAGAAAGAGCCAGACACAGGAAGATCTGGAGCAAGAGTGTTTCAGGATGTGAGAAGAGGAAGTGCCAAGGTCCTAAGGCCAGACAAGGTTGGCTGCCAAAGAGCTGTGAGGTCTAGTGAAGCTGGTGAGGAGGAAGTGGATGGGAGAAGAGGTCAGAGGTACAGGTAGATACTTGGAGGAAACCTAGGTGCTACTCTAAGGGCATTGGGAAGTCACTAAAGGGTTTAAGCAGGAGAGTACTTGAATTGGTTTATGTTTTAGAAAGATCCCTCTGTCTACCGCGTGGTAGTGGATTACAAGAGGGCGAAAGTGGAAACAGACACTGGTAAGGAGGTTCTGGGAATGGTATGATGGTAGCTGGGGCTAGAGCAGTGCAAGGGGCTATGGTGAAATGTGACTGGGTTCAGCAGAGATGTTGAAGTAGAGCTGACAGGACTCGCTGGCAGACTGGATTGGTGGGAGGAAGGACAGGAATCAAGATTGACATCCACGTCCTTGACTACTGGAAGGATGATGGTGCCATCTTCTGAGATGAGGAAGATTTGGAAAACCGTTTGGAGAGGGTGAAAATGAAGACTTCATTTCTTCTGAAATGCTTGATGGGCATTTAAGAGAGATAATAAATAGACAGTTGAGTCTGGACCCCAGAGAAGACTTCAAGGCTAAAAATAATAGCACAGAGATAGAATTTAAAGCCACGGAACTAGAGATGATCACCAAGGGAGAAAAATAGATAAATTTAAATAGATAAGAGACAGTAGGTATTAGATATTAATACCTATTACTGTTAGATATTATCTATTTTTAGATATTATATTTATTAGATATAGATCAATGTCTACATCTATAGCTATTATTATTAGATATTAATATTTATATTAATACTGACATGAGGAAAGTATGAGAGATCCCCAGGGTTCCACACACCTAACAGGAACTTTTAAACTTCTAGTTACCTAGAGATTCACAGAGGTATTGCTTGAACTCAGGTGGAATCCCACAGGCTTTTCAGCCCTGAGCAGCTGCAGTTCAGCACCATTCAGAGACTCATGCCCCCAGAGGTCTCTGTCTTGCTCTGGGGCTGCCATTGTTGCTGCCACTGCCACAGCCACAGGGCCACAGAAGGAGCAGGGAGGCTGGGCATTCTTGTGCACCCCAAGGACAGATACTACTGCTGCTGCTGAGGGAAGGCTGTGGGGGCAGTCTGCACACCCCACAGCTGCCTGTCTCCACCAAGAGGAGCCTGCCCTCCCTGGGGACAAGCCCGTAGCACAGTTGCCCTTCCTCTGGTGTTCCAGCCGCAGCCCAGTGCCAGTCTGCAAGCCCAGCCCTCGGAGGTTTGAGCCACCACTGCCATCAGGCCAGGGAGGGAGCAAGAAATCTGGGATTTTTCATGCATCCCCAAAACAGAGACTGCCGCTGCTGCTAAGGGAGGGGGTGCAAGTGCTCCCCATACCCCACAGCTACCTGCCTCCACTGAGGGAAGGCCACCCTCCCAGGTGACAGGCCCATGGCACAACTGCCCTGTTCCTATCTGAGCATTCTAGCTACAGTCTGGCAGCACCATTCTGGGAGCTCAGCTCCAGAGGTCTGTATCCTGCATGCCCCATGCAGTGTCCTGGGGCTGTGTCCCTGCAGCTGCTTGTCTGCACCACTCTCCCCAGTGGCAGGCCCAAAGCACACCTGCCCTGCCCCTGCTTGAGTGTTTCACCGGTGATGAAGCGATCAGCCCTCCCTTCCCTAACACAGCCAGTGCCTGAACCCAGGGAGCCCTGAGGTCAAGTTCACCAGCCCAGTACCAGTCTGGCCCCCCACCCCAGGACTCAAGTACACCATCCAGGGGCCCGGAGATTAGGGATTACCTAACCTAGTCCACCACCACTAGCACCTGAACACTTCCCCAGGGACCTGAGGTTGGGTTGACTCAAATTGCCAGAAATACCATAGCTGGCCCCCACCAACATGCACTGAAAGGTAGGGACCCTCTCCCTCTCTACACAGAGCAGCAGTGTTCCCTGCAGAGGAGAACAGGCAAGCCACAGAGCTGTCTGTTTTGGGCTAAGGGAAGAGGTTCTGCCCTGAAACCATTTAGGCAGAGAGCTGTGGGACAGGTGTTACCTGTGGCTCTCAGTGACACTGTGGCCTGGAGATAGATGACAGTATCTGACTGAACTGAGTGTCACAAGCCCCAGGACAGGGGTATGATAGGGAAGCAGATCACAATCCTGCCAGCCTAAGATACAGAGATGGTGCAGCCCCCTCCCCTCCCTGTGGAGACCTCAGAATGATTAGTCAAGAGCTCCCCCTGCCACCCCTGTCAGTGCTGGAGCCTGCACTCATCATTGCAGTGTGGGCAAGCTTGGTGACCCAGCCCCAAACAGCTTTGTCCACCCTTCTGGGACTGAGCAGGGAACTCACCCTGAAACAACAGAGAGCCCCCCCCAGTAAACAAAGATCAAACACATACTCATCGGAAAGCAAATTCAAAAATAAGAAGTGACAGCTTCTCCAGATGAGAAGGAGCCAGTGTAAGAACTCTGGCAGTATGAGAAAACAGAAGGCTTCGTGATCCCCAAAGGATCACACTAGCTCTCTAGCAACGGATCCCGACCAAAATGAAAATTCTGAAATGACATATAAGGAATTAAAAATATGGACTGTAAGGAAATTTGATGAGATCCAAGAGAAAGTTGAAAACCAACACAGAGAAACCACAAAAACAATTCAGGATATGAATGAAAAATTTACTAAAGACATAGTTTTAAAAAAAAAAAAAACCCAAACAGAACTTCCAATAATGAAAGACTTATTGAAGGAATTACAAAATGCTGTTAAAAGGTCAAGCAACAGAGTTGACCAAGTAGGAGAAAGAATTTCAGAGCTTGAAGACAGGTCTTTCAAATTAACCCAGTCAGATAAAAATAAAGAAAAAATAATTTTAAAAAAATGAACAAAGCCTTCAAGAAATATGGGATTATGGGAAGTGTCCAAGCCTCCAAGTCATAAGTATTCCTGAGGGAGAAGAAGAAAAAATAAAAAGTGTGCAAAACATATTTGAAGGAATAATTGAGGAAAACTTCCCTGGTCTTGCAAGAGTTTTAGACATTCAGATACAAGAGGCTCATCAAACAGGGAAATCCATTGCATGAAGGTCTTCACCAAGGCATATAGTCATCAGACTATCTAAAGTCAACATGAAGGAAAAAATTTTAAGAGCAGCAAGACAAAAACATCTAATTACCTACAAAGGAAAGCCCATCAGACTAACAGTAGACTTCCCAGCAGGAACCTTATAAGTCAGGAGAGATTGGGGTCCTATTTTCAATATTTTCAAAGGAAAGAACTGTCAGCCATGAAGTTTATATCCTACTAAACTAAGCTTCATAAATGGAGGAGAAATAAGTCTTTCCCAGACAAGCAAACCCTAAGGGAATTCATCACCACTAGACTGGCTCTACAAGAAATGCTCAAGGGAATTCTAAACATTGAAACAAATGGTTGATACTCATTATCATAAAAACACATAAAACAATAAAAATCACAGGTCTTATAAAACAATTACACAATTGAGAATACAAAGCAACTAGGTAGCAATAAACTTTATGACAGGAACAAAACCTCACATATCTATATTAACTTTGAACATAAATGGACTAAATGCCCCACTTAAAAGATACATATTGGCAGAATGGATTAAAAAAAACAGAACTGAAACATATGTTGCCCATAAGAGACCCATTTAACTAATAAAGACTTTTATAGGTGCAAGGTGAAGAGGTGGAAAAGATATTCCACCCAAATATAAAACAAAAGTGAGCAAGAGTAGTTATACTTAAATCAGATAAAACAGACTTTAAACCAACAACAATAAAAAAAAGACAAAGAAGGTCATAATATAAATGATAAAGGGATCAATTAAACAAGATTTAATAATCCTCAATATATATACATTCAACTTGAGCACCCAGATTCATAAAACAAATACTACCAGACCTAAGAAAACAGATAGACAACAACACACTAATAGTGGGTGACTTCAGGACCCCACTGACAGCACTAGAAAGATTGTAGAGGCAGAAAACAAAGAAACAATGGACTTAAACTGGACTCTAAAACAAATGAACCTAACAGATATTTGCAGAACATTCTACTCTACAGCTGCAGAATATACATTCTTTTCATCAGTGCGTGGAATATTTTCCAAGATAGACCATATGTTAGGACACAAAATAAGTCTCAATAAATTTAAAAAAAATGAGAATCCCATTAAGTATCTTCTCAAACCACAGTGGAACAAAACTAGAAATCAATTCTAAGAGAAACTCTCAGAAGTATACAAATACATAGAAATTAAACAACCTGCTCCTGAATGATCTTTGGGTTAATGATGAAATCAAGTGGAAATTAAAATATTTTATGAAACTAATGAAAATTGTGACACAACATATCAAAACCTCCGCGATGCAGAAAAATCAGAGATAAGAAGGAAGTTTATAGTGTTAAATGCCTACATCAAAAAGATTGAAAGATCACAAATTAACAACCTAATGTCATGCCTCAAGGAACTAGAAAAACAAGAACAAACCAAACCCAAAGGTAGCAGAAGAAAAGAAGTAACAAAGATCATAGCAGAACTAAACAAAATTGAGACCAGAAAAAAAAATACAAAGGATCAACAAAATAAAAAGTTGATTATTTGAAAAGATAAACAAAATTGACAGACCACTAGCTAGATTAACCAAGGAGAGAGAAGATTCAAATAAGCTCAGTCAGAAATGAAAAAGGAGACATTAAAACCAATACCACAGAAATATTAATATAAAAGACCATCCAAGGCCACTGTGAACATCTCTATGTAACTAGAAAACCTAGAGGAAATGTATAAATTCCTGGAAAAATACAACCTCCCAAGCTCGAATAAGGAAGAAATAGAAATCCTGAACAGACCTATAACAAGTAGTAAGATTAAATCTGTAATAAAAAAATCTCCCAACAAAAAAAAGCTCAGGACCAGACAGATTCATAGCTGAATTGTATCAGATATACAAAGTAGAACTGGTACCAATCCTACTGAAACTTTTCAGAAAGAGCAAGAAGGAGGGACTCCTTCCTAATTCCCTCTATGAAGCCACTATCACCCTGATACCAAAGCCAGGAAAGGATGCAACAAAAAAAGAAAATAACAGACCAATATCCCTGATGAACATAGATACAAAAATCTCCAACAAAATACTAGCAAACCAAATCCAGTGGCACATCAAAAAGATAACATACCACAAATAAGTGGGTTTTATTCCAGGGATGTAAGGACAGTTCAACATATGCAAGTCAACAAAAATAAATGTGATTCACCACAAAAACAGAATTTAAAAAAATATATGATCATCTCAATAGATGCAGAAAGAGCATTTGATAAAATCCAGCATCCCTTCATGATAAAAACCCTCAACAAACTAGTCATAATAGGAACATACCTCAAAATTATAAAAGCCATATATGACAAACCCACAGCCAACATCATACTGAATGGGGAAAAGTTAATAGCATTCCCCCTAAGAACTGGAACAAGATAAGGATGCCCACTGTCACCACTTCTATTCAAGATAGTACTGCAAGTCCTAACCAGAGGAATCAGGTAAGAAAAAGGGCATCCAAATTGGAAAAAGGAAGTCAAATTACCTCTGTTTTCTGATGATATGATCTTTTACCTAGAAAACCCTAGAGACCCCTCCAAAAGGCTCCTAGACTTGATAAATGAATTCAGTAAAGTCTCAGGTCACAAAATCAATGTACACAAATCAGTAGCATTTCTATACACCAGTAACAACCAAGCTGAGAATCAAATCAAGAACTCAATCCCATTTGCAATAGCTGAAGAAAAAAAAAAATACCTAGGAATATATTTAACCAAGGAGGTGAAAGATCCCTACAAGGAGAACTACAAAACACTGATGAAAGAAATTGTAGATAACAGAAAAAAATGGAAAAACATCCCATATTCATGGATTGGAAGAATCAATATTGCTAAAATGACCACACTGCCCAAAGCAATCTACAGATTCAATGTGATTCCTATCAAAATACCCATGTCATTTTTCACAGAATTAGCAAAAACAATCATACAATTCATATGGAACCAAAAAAAGAGCCTGAGTAGCCAAAACAATTCTAAGCAAAATGAACAAAACTGGAGGAATCACATTACCTGACTTTAAATTATACTACAAGGCCACAAGAACCAAAATAGCAGTGTACTGTTATGAAGACACATAGATCAGTGGAACAGAATATAGAACCCAAAAATAAAGCCAACTGATCTTCAACAAAGCAGACAAAACACACACCAGGGAAAGGACACCCTATTCAATGAATGGTGCTGGGAAAATCGGACAGTCATATGCAAAAAAAGTGAAACTGGATCCCTATCTCTCACCATATACAAAAATTAACGCAATATGGATTAAAGACTTAAATGTATGACCTTAAACCATAAAAACTCTATAATAAAACCTAGCAAAAATTCTTCTGGACATTGGCCTAGGCAAATAATTTATGACTAAGACCTCAAAAGCAAATGCAACAAAAACAAAAATAAACAAACAGGACTTAACTAAACTAAAAAGCTTCTGCACAGGAAAAGAAATAATCAACAGAGTAAACAGACAACCTACAAAATGGGAGAAAATATTCACAAAGTATGCATCCAGCAAAGTACTAATATCCAGAATCTACAAGGAACTCAAAAAACTCAGCATGATAAAAACAAGTAACTCCATTAAAATGTGGGCAAATAACGTGAACAGACATTTTTCAAAAGAAGATATACAAATGACCAACAAATATATGAAAAAATGCTGAACATCACCAATCGTCAGAGAAACACAAATTAAAACCACAATGAAATACCATCTTACTGCAGTAAGAGTGGCCATTATTAAAAAGTCAAAAAACAATAGCTGTTGGCACAGATGTGATGAAAAGGGAACACTTATACACTATTGGTGGGAATGTAAATTCGTATAATCTCTATGGAAAACAGTGTGGAGACTTCTCAAAGAACCAAAAGTAGATCTACCGTTCGATCCTGCAATTCCACTACTGGTTATCTACCCAAAGGAAAAGTCATATCAAAAAGACACCTGTACTCATATGTTTATTGCAGCACAATTCACAACAGCAAAGATATGGAATCAACCTAAGTGTCCATCAACTGATGAGTGAATAAAGAAAACATACACCCCCCATGGAATACTACTCAGCCATGAAAAAGAATGGAATAATACCATTATCCTAAGTGAAGTAACTCAGGAATGGAAAATCAAATACTGCATGTTTGCTTATAAGTAGGAGCTAAGCTATGGGTACACGTGGTCACACAGAGTGGAATAATGGACATTGGAGACTGCAAAGTGGGGAGGGCAGAAGGGGGTGAGGGATGAAAAATTACCTATTGGGTACAATGTACACTCTTTGGGTGATGGGTACACTAAAAGCCCAGACTTCAGCACTATACAATATATCCATGTAACAAAACCCCACTTGTATTCCCTAATCTATTGAAATAAAAATATATTTATATAAATAGGTAATAGCGAAGAGAAGAAAAGAGCAGAGGTGAGAACAGAAGAGAGGAGGAAGCTAGCTCTTGCAAACATTAGGCAGAGAAGGAGCCAGATATAAAGGGAGTTCACAGAATAACCAAATTAAAACACACAGGTTAGTGCTTGGCACATACTAGGAACATAATCAATGTTAGTTTAGTCTCCTTCTCCTTCTTCTTTCTATGTTTTGGTCCTTCTAAGGACCAGCACATAGTACTCTCATACTATTTTGGTCTTGCCTATTCCAAAGAAAATTTAAAGGATCAATTAATTTATACGAAAGTGTGAAAGACTTCTTGTGTTTGCCCTCCATGAAAAATTTATATTTTAAAGGGAGATCTCGAAGAGGACAGTTTTTAACCAAGGAAATGGTGGGGCACCTGGCCAAGCCTCTATCCCTGGACCCTGAGAATCTGGCAGCCAGCCTGCCTGCATAGCTTGGGCAAGACTACCTTTGACACCACCAGGTTGATCTTGTGCAATGCTGGGCCCAGGTTGTGCTCTTTGTCCTCTGGCCTGAAGGCATCTAGAGGCGGTTCAGAAGCAGGCCCGTTCCTCTCCAGCTCCAATGCCCCATTGACAATCCCAGGGCAGGTCTTTTGCCATGACAAGGTAGCCTCCTCCAAAACCAGAGCTTTGCTGGGGTCTTGCAATTCCTGGACATAGAAAACAGGACTCTCCCGTAGGAAAAATTTCTGTAAAGACAAAAAGAAAGGGAAGGGAGAGGAATTCAGTTCTTTAGTTCAGCAGCAATGTGTACCCAACTTTACTAGTTGGCCAGTTAGTATGGTTTAATGAGGCAAATTTCTGTTGGTAATAATTCTAGATCAGTGTTTTCCAAATTTCAGAACACTAAGCCACTCTTCCATATCTGCATACCACCTGCACCATCAGTTGACTAGGGCCTAACCTACATTATTAGCCTCATCCCAAGTGGTGATAGCTGTTGATCCTAGGACTGATGTTTTTCTAATTAAATTTCATTTACAGCTATTGAAAATAAAAAGGTCTGCCTGTGTCCCACACTGGGGGATATGTCATGCTGGGTCATGCACTTCAAAACGTGACTATTGGCAGGTCACTCCTCTGCGTCTCCAGCTCCCTGTCTATAAAACACAAGGGTTGAACTACGTGAATTTTAGCCCTTAAAAGGGTGGGTGCGGAATATGATCCCACTGAAGTCACGTAGTATTCACATGTCTCCACCTGGAGAAATGCTTAGAAAGAGATCTAGAAGGATACTTATTGACATTTTGGACATCATTACCCATCCTTCTGAGCCCTGATTGTAGCTTCCTCATCTTTGCCCACTCCTTGGGTGAAAACAGGCACAGAAGGAGAGAGTGGATGGGAGAACCTAGCACACCCATGGGGAGGAAGGCAGCAAGCAAGAGCCCTGATGCAGCTGCTGAGAAGTTAAGGAAGCTCCCGGGGCTGTAGATAAATAACGAACTGTCTTTGTGTTACTCAGATGAGCCAAGTTCGTTCCAGCCTCGGGGCTTTTGCATTTTCTGCTCCTTCCGCCTAGTCATCATCACTCAGCTCAAAAGTCACTTTAGCATAGGGGTCTTCCTTGACCAGCCTATCCACAGTAGCCCCCAGCCCTCCCCAATATACTCTGTAGAACATCACACTGCTTTATTGGTACCACAGCTCTTCATATGATCTGATATAATCCTCTTTGATCATGAATTTACTTGTTAATTATCTGTTTCCAATACCAGATCAGAACTTCCTGAGAGCAGTGACCCTGTTGGTCATGCTCAATGGAGTATTCTCGGTAACTGGCATGTGCTAGGTACTCAATAAATGTTTTTTGAATAAATGAGTGAATGAATGATGTAAGTTAGAGACTGCATGTATTAAAATGGGATGACTATAAAATGTCTTTTTAAAAATTGGTTTAGATTAGGGCTTTCATACTCAGACGCCTGTTGGAGCAAGACCAGCTATATAAGTAAGTGAAGTAGACCATTTCTAAGATGACAAATGGTAAGTAAAATGCAGCCCCAGGGTTGGAAGCATGACAGGGCATGGTGGAGTCTATAGCAAACTACCTAAATGCCCCATCTAAACAGGGCAGCTATCTCCTCTGCTCCAGCCTCTTGTGGCCATGGGAGAATGTGGTCCAGTGTCACCAGGTCTTCTAATTATTCAAGAGAATTCAGAAATCTGGGTTCTCATATAAAATGTCCAGGTTTTTTAAATGCTTGCAACAGATATGATTTTTTTAAAACCAAAACTATCAGGGTAGCCCTATGCAAACCTGGATAAAGTCTGCAGACCACCTGTCTGAGACCTAGCTTGGATACATTATCCTAAGATCTCTGGGCACTGGGACACAGCCTGATTCATCTGTCTTCCCAGCCCCCACACCAGCCCGGGCATAGGAGATCATTTAGCTAGCTAGTCCCTCTCTCTACCTGGGCTGGGCTCTGCCTTGGACAGGGGATACCTTCAGGAGGAACATCGTGAGGGCTGAAGGCAAATGAGCACCCAAGCAGAGGGCCATGCCGTCAGTCCTGATCACTTACCTTGAACCTCTCCACCGCAGACTTTGAATTCGTGAGGGCTTTGACTGCAAAGGGCCCATAGAACACTGCCAGCCGAAGGGGGTTCAAGGTAGCCACTGCAGTGAAGGCCTGGATGAGGAGGGGGAAGAGGCAGTGAGGGTTGAGCCCTTCCCGCTTCCTTTATTCCCTGGGGGCCCCTATCCCAGAGCCTCAAGCCACAGAGCCACCTTGCAGTTTCCAACATGCAGTTCCTTCATTTGGAGGAGGTTAAGCTGGTGTTTTGGGGAGACGGGGAAGAGCTGGGGAAAGGGCACTTTCAGACTTCTCAGGGTGTTTCTCTGGTGCATGCGTGAGCCAAGCAGAGGTGACAGCTATCTGCAGTACACATAGGCCCTTGGCTACAGACTCTCAAATGCTCCTCTTCTTGCTTGGGGTACACTCTCCTGGCCTCCTCAGCTGGATCACTACTTGCCCAAGAGAGTCACTCTGTCTTATTCTGCTCATAGATTTAGGATTCCTAACCCTGGAAGGCAGCTGCTGCTTCTCAGAGCCAGGGGCAGACCACAGAGGAAGAGGCAAAAGGAGCTATGCCTTTCTATTTAAGGTGTGTTTCCAAAGCCCTTATTTGGAAGCAGAGAAACTCCTCAATTCAAGGTTCTCAACCTCGAGGTGTATTTCAGAATTGTCAGGGATTTAATTACACACACCACCTGCTCCACACCCCCAGGAGATTCTGCTGTCCCTCCCTCCCATAGCTGCTATCCAAGATGTCACTTTCTCAGATGGGTTGAGATGGAAGACACCTAGAGCACCCAAAAAGTCTGGAAAATCAAAATCAATGTATAGGATCCATTTGCAAAGCCTTCCAGCCCTTTGCAGGGCACGGGCTAGGAAAGGACACGTAAGAAGAAAACTCCCTATCATTACAGGGGATAAAACGAAGCATCCCGAACACTTACTAATGAAGCTGTGAGTTTCCTTTTTAAGAATATGTGCATAAGCATCATGACTGTTGAGGCCACAGTGGGCATGATGAAGAAGTTGGCAGTGGTCACGCTCTGGAGAAACCCACTTTTCTCCAACAGTTTCCTTTCCTTCCTTCTTAGGTCTAGAAGGTAAAAAAGAAATACACCAAAGATAACCACAAGAACATCCTCCAAAGCACAGCACAATCCCCAAAGCATGAAAGAAATCCTCAAAAGGTGAGAGGCTTGGCCCACCAGGATATCACCAGGCTCTGAGCAGTCAGACTTCCTATACCTTCAATTATTTTTGCAAATGGTTTCTCCCAGGTGTGCATTTTAATCAGCTTGATGCAAGTGAGAACTTCACTGGTCACACGGATGCGCTGGTCGCTGACCTCAGATATGTGATGCTGCATCTTCAGGACCTCGTTGGTCATGAACACCTGGAGTCAGGATGCAGCAAGTTTGTTGATGGCCAAGAGCTTCTTTTGACGAGGGTGGGAGAGTTCAGCCTGGCATAAGTAGGACAACTAGGGGTATTTCCAAAGGGAAACTCCAGATGTGGATTGAATACCAGGTTGAATTCTGTACTGAGTGAATCCACTGTGATTCTTAGTTCCAGGTCCCTGCTGAGGGTTTTTCCAGTAGAAGCCCTCCAGGCCTTGGGGCATCCAGGGGCCTTCCTCTCCAAGTTCCAAGCCAGGCTGTGGCTAACTAAACTGAAACTAAACAGAAATGGCTCCTCTGCCTTTTGAAACCCTAAACCATTTAACAGTTGCAATCACCTTTTGATCATGGTGACTGTGCTCAGGGAGGAAAACATTTAATTTCCACAATTCAGAGCACACATAATCCAAGAGTCACTTCTGTATTGCCCAATTTTAATTCACCTGTTTCTCTAGCAGGGCATTTGCTTCCCTTTCCCCATTATACTGTGTTCAGCCAAATGGTAAATACCACCTGCGTTACTACATCAGCATATTCTGGGTAGAAGAAATGGAACAAAAATCTTACAGAGATTATTTACTGAGGAAAATCTATGAAGCAGATAACCTCTCATGGAAACCTACAAGGTAGACCTCACACATAATATTCACCTCTTATTTATTAACCAAACATTGTGGCCAGAGAACAGTCTGAGGTAGGAATTGCGCTGAATCTTAACCACAATGGAGTGAACCGTCTGCAGTAGTCAACATTCCCACTCAGAGGTATCTCAGATTCCAGAGCCCTGGGAGTTCTGGGCAACGCCCAACATCAAATGGGTGGCGAAAAAAGACGTTACCTCCAGCGGGAAAACCAGGAGATAGCAAAATGTGGCAATGAGTGCAGTGGGTCCAAGAATGAAGTAGGTAGAAATGGTGCAGACAATCAGCGATACAACGGCGAGCAGCAACAAGGGGCCATAGTACACCCCTTCAAACAGGTAGTTTATGTCGCTGGTGAAGAAGTTGATGGCCTGTAAGACAGCAAGTCTGTGGGCATAGATATCACCTCCCCAGGTACGCAGAAGAGGGCAGGGTGGGGCGGGGGGCAGGTGGCCTTTGCCATGCCTTCTCCTAGCAGGAAGCCTTGAGAGGCAGGGTGGGAGAGGAGAGACAGACACCTCAGGTTCACAGCTTTCTTTTGGCTGGCTGGGTGACCCTCAGTGAGTTACTACTCTGAGCTTCAGCTTCTCCATCTGTAAAGCTGGAATAATTATACCTGCTTATATAATTTTTGTAAGAATTTCAGTGAGATATAAAGTGTCTGCACACATAGAATATACTCAATAAAAAGTATATTTTGCTAACACTATTACTACTGCTACTAATATCCAGATTCCAAAGAATTCTTCTACTTCTAGTCTTCTGTTCTACTATTCTATTCTATTCTACTACTAAGATAATATTAATTGAATTTTCTGGCAGGGGATGAATTATCTTCTTTCTCCTTTTCCTCTTTGGCCATAGATTCTTCTGCCTACTTTCCTTCCCCAACATATACTGCCTAGTTCAATGCTATATAAAAACTAAAATTCCACACCAAGACATCTTTAAGGAACCTATTGATTAATATCTTTTATAATTGCCAGTCTGGATCCCTTGAGGAGTGATTTCCTTTTAACTTTAACCTAATCTCCTTCCAGTTCCAAGGATGTGCCCTAAATACTTTTTAAAGTGTATTAGGGTGCACTATAAATTGGTATAGCCACTTTGGAGGGCAATTAAAAGTATCTTCTAAATTAAATATTGCACAAACCCTACGAACTGGCAATTTCATTTCTCTCTTGAGAAACTGTCCCATGTGTTGGAGGAAGCACATACACAGATGTTCATTACAACACTGCTTATACCAGCCAAACCCCGGAAACATCCTGAATGTCCATTGTTGGGGAAAAGTTAAGAAGCCCACCCCAGAAATATTAGGTAATATTGTGTCCTAAAGCTAAACTGTCAGAACTCATGTTCCAGACTTGTCATTTACTAGCTGCGGAACCATACACAAGTGACTCTCTATGCCTTTGTCACCCCATCAGTGAAATGGGAAAATAATACAACCTACTTTGTCATGTTGATTTGAGAACTGCGTTAGATAATGCATATAAAACACTTTATTTTGGCACATTGAAAGTACTATAATCATGATTAAGCATCACTAAAAAGGAATAAGGAATATCTGTGTGCACTAACATGAAAAGCTAAGTCATAATGAGGAGGGGGAAAGCTACAAAACAACATACATGATGTAGTACCATTGATATAAAAACTCCCCCCAGAAGCTATATTGTACATTTTTCTATTGGTAAAATCAAGTGGCAGAACACTATGTAAAATATAGTACCATTTATGTAAACCCACACACACACAAAATACAATATGGTTTCTATGGGTAACTTGCATGTGTACCTAAATGTTCTTTAAAAGGTCTAGAAGGACACAAACCAAATTGGTAACACTGCTAGCCTCTGGGCGTAAGGGAAGTGACCAGGTCTAAAGCATTGTCTATACTATTTTATTTTGTTTCCAAGGGGAATGTATTCAGGTGGTTTCTTAAAATTAATTTTAAAATAAAATTTATGGAAACAACTGTCTAGAAATCCTCATTTGAGTAATTACTTCTCTCTCCACTTTCAAATGGGCCCTCTTGTTTTATGCTTCTGTGAAAGTGTTTGGGGCAATTGGGCCTCGCATATAGTAGATGCTCAGAACAGAGGCGTATAGAAAAGGAACCAAGGCAGGCCTCAGCACAGGTGAGCGTTAATACAATGGTTAAAGGCCTGGACTCGGCAGCCAGTGAGCGCACTGTGTCCAAATCCAGGCTCTGGCACTTACCAATCATATGACCTTGTACAAGTTAGCTACCCTTTCCTTGCCTCAGTTTCCTCCTCTGTGACAACAGGAACAATAACAGAACTTACCACACAAGGGGAATGTCAGAGGACTAACCGGGCTAATGTAAGTACTTGGGACAATGTCTGGCTAAGAGTAGATTAGGGATTATGATGACTTTCCAGAAGTAAAGAGGGAAAAAGGCTGCCTGGATCCTTTAACTGTCAAGTGCAGGATGACAGGGCAGCCTCCGTGCTCAAGGCCTAACAGAAATAATAACAATTGTACAGTTTAACACTTTTGAACAACTGCCCCCCTTCTACATGCTTTATATGTATGAACCCATTGAATCCTATGAGCCAACAATTCTATACGGCTGCTTTTATCATTATTCCACAGCTTCAGAGAGGCCACACAAGTTACCTAAGGCGCAGAACCAGTAGAATGGTGAAGAATGATGGTAGTAATGATGGTTACGGTAAATACCGAATGTTTGTCAGCACTTGAGTTTAGGGAAAGCTTCTATTTCATGGCAACGATTAAGTTAGCAGGTGCTCTTTGGACATCTGTCCTGTGTAATTCAGGTGCTGGGCCTTTTGAGGAATAGAGTGGTGAATCTGAAATGGTTTCTGTCTTTGAAGAGGGCTCATATTAGTGAGACAGCCAGATCTGTGGAGGAAAAAAAACCTCCTACCAATCCTTAGTGGGGAATGGTGGTAGAGGGTGGGGTTTGGAGATCCCGTCATGAAGGAAAGGACATCCACACTGGGCCTTGAGGGATGAATAGGATTGTTAAAAGGCAGGGAGGGATGATGTGCGCAAAGTCACCAGGAGACGGACACATCTAGTGCATTTAGGGACTGGAAGTTAGCCCAGCCTGGATGGAAGGAAGGAAGCCAACCCGGGGCTAGAGGAGAGGATATGGGAAGAGATGAGGCTGGAAAGGGGCTGATGGCAGATCACAAAGGGATTTGCTTAGGGTAAGGAGTCAAAGCAATGCTGCCTTTTCCAAAAAGCAAAATGTCAGTTTCAATATAAAAGTAATCCATGCACCTCAAGGTAACTGGTAAGCAACAGAAAAAATTTAAAATGGAATTTATCTTTTTTAAATTTCAGAATATTAAGGGGGTACAAATGCTTTAGTTACATAAATTGCCTTTGCACCACCAGAGTCAGAGCTACAAGCACGCCCAACCCCTGGACTGCAAATTCGCACTGTTAGGTGTTAGAATTGACCCATCGCCTCCTCCCCCCTCCCACCTGCCCGACATCCTATAAATGTTACTTCCCATATGTGCACATTAGTGTTGATCGATTAGTACCAATTTAATGGTGAAAAATGGAAATTTAACATATAAAATTCCAGTATCCCTCATGACTGTGGGTCGTAAGTTAAAAGTACCTTCCTCCAGTCTCTGTCAATGTCTGTTTGTGTTATATTGTAAGGAGAGCAAAAGCAAGAACTGACGATAACAATAACCAGGCAGGTGAAAGTATTCCTCTTTTACAGATAAGAAAAAGAAAACTCAGAGAGATCATCTATGATTGTTTTCCCCTAGAAGATTTCCAAAAGCCATCAAGTCCTCCCATACCCTTACCCCCAGGATGGCTTAGGGGATATGCTTTCCAATGTGCTTCTACTGGGGATTTGTATCTTTTTGTTCAGGGCTGTATCCCCAGGGCTTAGAAGAGAATCTGGCCCAGAATAGGCCTCAGTAACTATTTGTTGAATGAACTAATAAACCTCTCTATTCCTCTGAATGTTCGAGGCATCTCCCTGGGTTATCATTGACCTGCTTTCATGGCCCAGAGGCAACTGTTGATGGTTATCAACACCCAAGCTAGGAAGTCTTTTCTTTCTCTTTCTTTCTCCTTTCCTAACCCCCTTTTGTCCCTCTCTTGGTCCCCAGGGTAGTGACGTCTAGAGGAGGGGTGGGGAAGTATGTTCTGGGATAGGCAGTCCCAGTCACTTACCTCTCCCGAGGTGATGTGTGTTAGAGACTTAAATTGCATGAGATTCTCAAAGGCAAAGGAGCAAATGGCCCCACGAAATCTGACGCCTGTACGCTGGTTGATGACCCAACTTGAGCAAAAACTCACAGACTTCAGACACTCGGTGAGGAAAAGGGCAAGGCACAGTCCCACTCCATGGATGATGTCCCCAGACCGCTCTTCAGAATAGTCTAGGATCTTTGGTATAATCAGCACCTAAAAGGAAACAGGAGTTTGGATCATTCAGACCATGTTTGATATTTCTTGCCCGAAAGGATTGGGAGGTCTGGGTTAATGGGGAATTGCTGAAGGATCAAAATTGGCTCAAGCACAATCCTGCCCTCGAGAAGGTCAAGGTCCAGTTGGAGGAGACTTGGGAGTTCAGCTGACCCAGATCTGAAACCCAGCTCTGCCACCTAAGAGCGGATCCTGACAGGAAACAGGAGGCACACACGAGCTGGGGGAATGTAGGAGTTAACAAAGTGGCTCCTTACAAAGGTGTGGGCAGAATTTAGGAAGTCCAACAAGGAATGGTGGAACACCATGGAGCTAGCAACAGTGGGGAACTGTTACCTCCCTAGACCCAAGGGGCGAGGGGAGGGTGAAGTTCGTGGGACCCCAAGGGGGGGGTCATGGAGAGAGGGCCCCTGCCAGGAGCTCTGCTCACCAACCCCCAGTGACAGGGAGAGAGGCAGCCCAGGCAGGAAATATCCTGACTCATTCTTCTCCCTCCCTCTTTCCAGTCACCTATTGGAATCTCCTGCTGGTCAAACCCAACCATTCAGGGAGGCCACATTCACATGATCCACACTGGGAAACGGGGCAGGGTGGAAAATGGTGGAGAATGATCTAGAGGGACCAATGGAGAATACCCAGCATCTAGCTGTCACCGAACTCAGTTACCTCTGTGGTGTCATCAATTGCTGTTTCCTCCTGACCTACGTCCATTCTCCCCTTAGCCTGTAACAGGGCCTCAGTTTTCTTCTGGGGAGACACTTACCTCCCCCACTGCATGCAGTCTAGGCTGGATTGTCAATCAAAGTACCCCACCCTTCTCTGGCCAACCGGTGAGAGTGTGACCCCAGATGGCCAATCCAACTCTTTCTCTGAAAGCAGAATCTTGAGCTTAGGAACTGGAGGTCAGGAAATAGAGCCTATTCGTCCCAACCATGGTGTGTGAAGGAGACCATTAGTTCCTGCTGCCTACATTCCCAGAGCTGCTCAGCCGTGTCTCAAAGGAGCTAACATGTACTGAGCCAGGCCATGTGCTAAGTGCTTTATATACTTATCTCATTAAATTTGCCCCATGAGGCAGATATCATTATGTTCTCCATCTTACACAGGAGGGTTTCCATAATGTCTACCCCTGAGGGTGTCATGGGGTTCCATGAGAAAACTGAGACACAGAAAGGGTGATTAAATTGCCCAAAGTCACACAGCAATTAAGTGTCAGGGCCACAGTTTGAACCCAAGTGGTGGCTCCAGAGCTTACACTCCTGACTACTATGCTCTATTGTCTTCAAAAGGTCTTCATTTCCTGGACCACTAGCTGAGAGACAAAGACATTCCCAACTCCTGGCATGGGCTTGAACACGTCCCCAGTTCGATTTCTAAATCACTAAAGCCTGGAGTCCCCCAGACCTCACCAAGTCTGCCACTTACTGGCCCGAGTACACTCGTGATACAAAAGCAGCAGCCCATAAGCAGATTGAAAATAATCCTCGTTCTTTGGAACCTCAGCATCACTCGAAGCACTGAAGCCTTCTCATTCCCACGCCTTGAGACTTCTTCTTCCCAAAGGCGGCGAAGCCTTGGAAAGAGGAAAATTGAACCAAGTGAAACCTCTTCACGTGTATCACCCGGAAGTCCTTGCTACTTCTTGCTAGCCAGGAGTTTTGTTGCAGAAATTTGCAAACATAACAAAAATAGAGAGAACAATATGGAAATCCCCCATATTCCAGAATTAACAACATTTTGACATTTTTGTTTCATCTCTCCTCCCTCTACTTTTTTTTTTCTTCCTGGAGGATTTAAAGCAAATCTCAGATACCATATCATTTCATCTGTAAATGCTTCAGTATTCAAATTTCTCTAATCACTAAAAAATAGGTTTTTACAGTTAGTGCGTCTGAATCAAGATCCAAAGTCTACGTTTAAAGGACAATTCTGATAGGCCTCTTCAGTCTCATTTTAATCTGTAAGAGTTTGCCTTCATCTGCATTTACATACCATTTACTTCTGGAAGAAACTGAGTTATTTATCCTGTAGAATTTCCCACAGTCTGGATTGGACTGATTGCATCTCTGTGCTATTGTCTAACATAATCTTCTATCCTCCGTATTTCCTATTAAATTGGTAGTTAGACCTAGAGGCTTAATGAAATTCAGAATTCAAGCCATTTGGTAAAAATATTTAATAGGTGATGTAGTGTACTCCCTGTTACCTCACATCAGAAGCCACATAATGTCTGGCATCCCACTTCAGTAATGTTAAGGTAGATCAGCGAGATCAGCCTGACTCGCTCATTAGCGAGTTCCCCATCATTAATGGCTATTGCCTAGAGCCACTTCCACTAGTGCTGGGAACATGATTTTTCTAATTTTATCATTACTTCTGTACTTAGTAGCTTGAATTGGTCTATAGGAAATAATTCCCTCATTAACTATTTTATTACTCTGAAATACAGTTAGCCTGGGAATAAGCCCAGGACTTTAATAATGTACTCTTCTTTGTGAATTAACATGCATAAAACCCACAACTTTGACTTCCAAAAAGTACCTTCAATTATTTCAAAGTCCCCAAAAGGGTGCCCCAGTGTTGGATCACCCAATTGAAAGTATGTCCTTATTTTGAAATTCCAAACTAATCATGCCTAGGATGTTTGTGTTACACTAGCAAAATAGGAACAACAAAAACTTTTCTTTTAATGTGATATACAATATAGTATTTCAAAAAAGCATCAAAGAAGTTATCATGGAAAAATCAAAAATGTGTTGACTTTCCTGTACTTTTAAATTTTGAATTATATCTGAGACAGGGGCAGGGGACTAGACTGTAGTCACTGTGAGACTTATGGCTTCCAGAAGTCTTAATCTGGCTCTTGGATGCTTTCTGTGCATCCACAATCTGGGCTGTCAGTTGCGGCCACCATGTGGCATCTGCCCTTTTACTTCCCGGCTCCTGCTCCCATATGTCCAGTACCTCTGTGGGAAAGTGGCTACCAGTGCCCACAATGAGAACATCAAAGGCTATGTCAAAGGGCTCCAGGTATTCCCTGAAACTTCAACTCCTTACAGAGCAAGAGCATGGTGGGCAGAACAACCTCCCTTCTTGGGCCACCTTTTCTCACTAGCGCCTGACAGCATCGTTGTTTGTGCATGATCTCAGGTCCATCAGCCTCTGGCTCTCACCCCTGCCCAGAATCTCACCAAGTCTCTCATGGCAAGCAGTTCTAGCCTTTTCTACTCCTTACTCCTTCATCCTTGGACACTCATGCCTAACCTAAAACCTAAAGGGAACAAACATCATGAGAATCTTTTTGTCCTACATTTCTTCACCTGCAATCAAAACTCCAGGATCTCTCTTACTTCCTGAGTTATGAAACAACTACTCCCTTCCCATGCCCCCCAGTAGATGAACTAGACAACTTGGAGGGTCTGGGTCCTAGCTCAGCAAAGCAAAAATATACCTATGACACCTGTATACATTAGAGGATTTTCTTGCTTATGGATGATATTACTCAGGTCAAATCATGGGGCTACCTCTCCTCATTCCAGCTCTACCCCCACACATACACAATCCACAGAGACAACAAACTCTAGAGTTGGTTGTATCTTGACCAAATAAATCCAAGTTTTCCATAGCCTGCCAATAGCTCTCCCAGCAACTCTATCAATTTCTGGCCATGGTTACCAGACTCAGAGTCAAAAGACTTGGTTTCAAATTGTATCTCCTCCATTCATTAGCTATATGACTTAGGAAACATCATTTCATGTCTCTTAGTCCTCAGTTTTCCCATCTGTAAAATGGGTAAAATAATATTTGCCCTGTTTATTTCATAACCCTACTGTGATGGTAAAAGGAGATAATGGATGGTGAAGTGCTCTGTAATTGTAGAACAATGAACAATCTGAAGAGTTATGACAGTAATCATAATAAAGATGATCGTGGTACTGTTGCTGCTGCTGATGGTGGTGGTGGTGGTGGTTGTGGCGAGGATGCTTGGCAGTTTGTCGGCAAATCCTCAAAGAAGCCAAAGCAGTTCTTCTGAAGGATTAGGGAAGATGCACCCCAGAACTCTGTCTGTTAAATGGTGAATATATAGAAAGAAACCTCTCTCTTCTCTAAAGGTGTGAATGCATGGATAATTTTTTTTTCAAATAAACATCAAAAAATGGAGTGATTGCAAAAGTGTTGGTGGACAGACATTGTGAGTAATGAAATAAAAAAGGCAGAATCAGTGAACTGGAAGTGAATGGAAGCAAATCAGGAGATCTTGTATTCACAATGGTTAGAGAAGAACAAGAAAACTGACATTTAGCTGGTTGCCTATTATGCATCAGGCAATTTTCTAGGTACTATAAACTGAATTTATCACCTCTTTTGTTTCTTACAACAATCCTAGGAAGGACCATGAAGTAAATTTTATGATCCATTATTTCATATGTAAAAGACACCAAGCCCGGAAAGGGCAACTTGTCTGACATCATAGTTGGTAAGAGGTGAGATTTTGACCAGTATCTGGCATTATCCAAAAGGTGTTTCTTGGAACCATTTCTTTTTTTTTAGTGAATAAGACTGAGAAGGAATGGGTCAAAGTTCAGCCAATTTCTGTATTTCATATTTTCTCAGTGCCTTAAATACACTAATTTGCTTTGTAAATCTCCAAGACCTGGCTATATATACAACATTTCACAAACTCCCCTGACCATGGAATGCTCTTTTCAGGGAGGCACTTACTGGATTATAATTTCCTGAACACATTTGGAAATTTTCATTTCCTACCTGGTGTCTCTCATGAAGCAGCTAAAAGTAGGAACATGAATACAGGACATTTAAAATCACATATTCATTTTTTTCACCATTTTATCCTCATATTACCTTGTGAAGTAGGTGGTACAAGAAAGTTAATCACACAATTAATTATAGTGGCTTGAGGATTAGGAGACTGGGTCACTTACCCAAATGTTATATTCAAGTAATGCCACTATCAAATGCCTGATCCAGAAGAGAAAATCAAAAGGGACTAGAAGCAGTCATGTCTTACTTTCTTGGGTTCATGGGCTCTTTGGGAAATCTGATAAAAGATATGACTCCTTGCTCCAGAAAAAGATCTCCAGCCCATATGTACAAAACATGCATGCCATTCCAGGAGATTCGTGAACCAAGTTGCTGAGGGTGGACCCTACCTACCACTTTTAAGCATCTCTGGTTACTATCCCACCAAGAGGTGGTCTTTAACCAATCCAGTGGCTTGCCCAACACGACTTTACCTTTGGACATTTTTGGCTGATGCATCATGAACTGACAGCAAAGGGATGGTGTTCTCATCTAAGCGATTCCATAAGCCTTGGATCATGAGTGGGGTGAGCCATGACACTGTGAGGTAGGAGAACAGGCCAGCATTGTCCACAGGGTTAGAGGCAGGAAACCTAGCAGAGAGGCCACAGAGATAATAAAGTAAGTCAAGCTCAAGATTTTGAAAAGATTAATTATAATCATGGAAACTGTAAAAATCATAATGTAGTCATACAGATCTACCCACAAGTATCTTTTCATGACTTTATTATTTATAAGTTGAAAACATAAACAACAAAAACACCCATTAATAGAGGAATTATTTAAACAGAGAGAAATTATGATAGACCCATACTATGAAATGCAATGTAGAAGTTTTTAAAAATAGAGTTGATTTATTTGTAGAACATGGGAAGAGCTCCAAGCATCTTAAGCAAGAAAAAAAAGGACCCTTTCAGATCAAAAAATTCAGTATTTTTTAACTTATATGAAAAAAGGCAGAAAAGAAGGAAAGCAGACAAAACAATATGTATGTTCATGTCAAATTGTTAATAGTGGTTGACTTTGAAGAAGGAACTGGAATTGGGAAAGGAATGGGAAAGGAGATTGTCACTGCATTAATTTTTCTATGTTACTTTTACAAAAATAATAAAATGAAATTAAAAGTAAATAAAAATGATTAGGTCTTATCTTTGAGAATGATTTACAAATTCAAAAAATGACTGAATTAAGGTGTGAGATGATGAGTAATTACTCTTTTTTAAATTGCTTTTAAGGTTATATGTTTCAATGTGAAGAAAATTCAAGAAAATATTTTGGGAGAAAGATGGGAAGATGAAAATGCCAATCTTGTGAGATTTCTTTTTTGGGGTAGGGGGGTGTTATGGCATCTTTTCTCCACTCTCTGGCCCTTTATGTGCTGACAGCACCAGGGCTGTGCATTCTCGACAAGGCTGGCATACGTCCTTCCCAGAGATGTCGGAGAGAGGAGGGAGCAAGGGGAGGGTGAGAGATTGTACAGATATTGGCCATCTGTGATCACCAAAGATAGGGCGAGAATCTATGAGCTGGTGCCAATAACCCAGAGGCCCAACAGAAACAATATATTTATCTAAGATGAGGTTGCCCAGGTGAACTAAGGTACCAAGGTTCTTTGTTCCTGGTGGAGATAACATCAGTTCAGTATGGTTACAATGCAGCTAGTATTGATAGAAGCTTAGGTTTTAAAAATGGGAAAACAAATGCAGTTTGTTGGTAGATAAAATCTTAGAAAACACGTTGAAGAGAAGAGGGAATCACAAATACAAAATGAACTCTTGGTGGTGAGACGCTGAAGAATCAGACTAGAAGAGCGCTAAGGTCTTGTCAATAAACAACAAATAAATGAACGTGGGCATGCTTAGGGGAGTGTGATTCTGTGCCAGTCCCTGAAAACAAGGCTGTATTCAGTTAGAAAGCAATTTGGGGATGATTACATTAAATTATGATTTATTGAAGAGGTATAAGTTGAATTTCTTTAATCCTTAAATTTAAGGCTAACATCACAGGGGTTTTAGCTCTTTCCAAGGCTCTCTGTTACTCTGAGAATGAAGACTAACATCCTTAATGTGGCCTGTGGGGACCCGCATGCTCCTCCGGCATCTGTCTGCCTTTACTGCTTCATCTCATGCCATGCCCAACATCACACAAGACTCTGCAGCGACACTGGCCTCCTCCTCAGTTCCCGGATACATCACGTCGTGTTCCTTGCACCTCAAGGGAAGGCCTCTGCACATGCTGTTCCCCACGCCCCAGTCACTCTTTCCCTACTCCTCTTGTCTAGTAAATTTTTGTTTGTCCTCCAGGCCTCATTCAGTTTAAGTCACTCAGAACCCATCAGGATGTCACTGTTCTACTGTCCCTCAGCACGCCCATACTTCTTCATAGCACCTTCCTCAAACAGCCTGTAATCACATGTCTATTGATGAGTTTACTTGCTCATTGTCTTTCTCCCCCATGTGAGGTCCCCCATGACAAAGATCATGTCTGTCTTGCTCACTGCTATTTCTCTGTGGTCTAGCACGGTGCCTGGCACATGTAGGTGCTCAATGATCCTTGTTGAATGAATGAATGTGGTGACTGTGGCTCCCTGAGGTGCCTCAGGTGGCTCTGGAGGTATTTGGCTACGGTGGGTGATATGACTATGTAGGGACATAGTGACGTCACCTTTGTGAGAGGTGTAGGTGTGAGGGTTGAGGATCATTGCTCTAGTGGAGACTGCCTCTCTCTCCTCCTCAGGACTCACCTTGGCTTGGGATGGAAGGGAGTCATGGTTCTCCAGGCTGCATCATACTTCCCCCAAGGGACCACATCCGCCCTCTCTGGTGCCTCAGGCTTCCTCTCCTGTTGACTCCAGGGGCTGTCTTTGAGAGTATAAGTTTTCTTTCAAAAGAAAAACCAAAAGGGCATCAGTTTCAAATCTCACAAATACTGTCCTGAGGGAATGATGGACCAGCTGCCCAAGAAGAGGTGGCTCTTTCCACATCCAGCTTCCTAAAGAAAGGCTGCCAGGCAGGGAGTGAGCAGAGGGCCAGGACTCAGGGCAACTGGGTCCCCTCATGGCTCTGTCCCACATTTGCTGGGTGACTCTGGCCAGGTCACTCCACCTCCTTGGATTTTTATCTGGCAGTAAACAATGTAGATGGAAATAAAGGGTGCCATAGTCAGTCACAGAATATGAGACCAAGTCACCCTCTGAGGGTAAATCTACTAAAAAGAAAGTAGAAAAATAAATCACAAAGTATTACATGTTACCCTTTTGACAACTTAAATTAAAAGATAGGTAATTTTTAATACTTTATATAGAACAAATAATATTAGATACTATTTTAAAAGCACACCAAGAGATTGATGGAAAGAGATTCAGAGTAGTGGTGACGTCAGGTAGGGAGAGTTGGGCAGTGAGATAAGGGAAGACCGACAGCTGGATGTAATTGTCAAGGTCCAATCTGGTGTGTTGGTGAAGGGTTTTCAGATGCTTATATATTATTATAAGTAAATACATAGAAAAATAGGTAGTAGACGATTGATAGACAAATGCATGAATCATGAAGGTGTGCGTCATGTCCAAGGATTATGATTTATCTAATTATGGAAGCCTGAGGCCTATTTGAAAAAAAATCAAGGGTAAATAAATATGGGACAAAATTCTTTGACTTTATTTATGACCATTGAGAATGTTCTGTCAACTTAGTTTCCTGGTGTTTTGATGCTAAGAAGATTTACTTACATAGCTAAGTCCTGAAACCATGTCATCACCTACGTCCATGCCGAGATTCACGAGGCCACCAGAAGAGTTGGGGACCCAGTATGTCCTCTTCCTGGTCATTTTCAGTTGTCCTGCTAACTCTTTGTTTCCCTGAATCAGAGAATCTGAAAAGGCAGCAGGTAGCAGCAGCTTAGATCTAGCCTTGAGCAGCCAGGAGAGGGGGCATTACCCTGAAGGGAGCATTTCAGGGCCATGCAGAGGGTTGGGTCATTGCCACAGCATCGGCTCTTCCCTCTGCCTGGAGTATGCTTGGTCTAAGATCACTTAGAGAAACCTTCTGTAACCACCCTCCCCACCACACCCCCACCCCCACCCCCTTGGGTCAGGCCAATCTCTTTTGATCTATCAAAGTCCTGCTCATAAAAACCATGCTTCTTGCCTTATCCCAGTCTGTAATTGTACATATTTTCATTTTCTGCACTACACAGAGAACTTCAGGAGGACAGGGACATGTCTGCTTTGCTCACTATTGAATCTCAGGGGCCTGGAGTGTGCTGGGAGGAGAGCAGGTGCTCAATACATAAATAAATGAGCGAAAGAAACATCACTTTCCCTTTCTTTGACTCTTGGTTTTCACAGACTCCAGAGGGAATCTGGTCACAGTTTAGGAACCTTAAATAATCAAGGTGGGGTTTTTTTTGTGGGGGGGAGGAATATGCTTTTCATTTTGCCTTTCTGAGTATGTGACTCACTCCCTGGTTGACCTAGAACATCCATGTGCCTGAGGTGGGAGAGGGGTGGTAATTAGCAGTATTTCTGAAGAGACAGAAAGAGGAAAAAAGTGTGTAGTAGGGCCAATGTCATGGGGCCAAAGCTTGTGCCGCACAGGGCCCCGCACTCAGAAGGGCCCCACATTCAGACGGGCCCCAGGCTTAGTTGAACACTCTGATTTTGCCACCTTGAAATTCTTAATGAATTTGAACACGGAGCCCCACATCTTCATTTTGCACTGGGCCCAGCAAATTAGTAGCTGGTCCTGTTGTTCAGATATAGCTTTTGATATTCAAATACTGGATTGTCCTTCAAACAAATAGACCACAAACTAACCTGTTATTTTAAGAGAATATTCTCTAAATTTCTTTACCCCACCCCTTCCCATCCCACTTCCTTTTACCAAATCACAACCAAATTTGGTACACTCAGTTTCTGGAATTCTGCAGACCAGATACGATAGACTTCCCAGCCATGGCACTAGACCGTGAGGTTTACTTGCCATGTAGTGGTAGAATGTGGACCCTTCAGGAATGGTGGAAAAGAGACAAGAGAAGAGGTGTATTAGGTAAGAGAGGGTGCCACATACTCTTTGTATAAGACGCTGGGAAGAGGCCAGTTTTCTGGCTGCCATGAACCAGCCTAGGATATAGACACATTAACATAAAATTGATTCAATAGAATGGGACCCTGGGGGTAGGGCCACGGCGTACTGCCGTACAGTTTATTCACACACAAAGATTCCCAGTGAAGGGAATGGGGCAGGGGATGAAGGTGGCAAACTCCAGGTTGCAAGTCATGTATCCTGGCAAGGGACTGCCTGTAGTGCTACGCTGATAAACCTATGGTTGCAATTGGTGAATGAGTATAGTTTCAACATACACATTGCTTGACATTTTACTCTATGTTAACAAGTAAGAAGAAAGTGAAATACCAAACATGTATGTTGGTTGGAATTGGATCTTCACCCATTTGTCAATGACCTGAGTAAATTTGCTGAATAATTTTTAAATATTGAAAGAATATTCACTTATTTTTTTTCACTATTCACAATGTAATGGCTATAGGTACCACACACTTGTGAATTGAATCTGCATTATTAACATTTCTTACATTTCTTTCTTAAGCCTAGACAATCAACAAAATAATAAATCAAGTCCTAATATAGAGCCTTTGCTGATTTCTGTGGTGAAAATACTCCCATCATGGCTGATTTCAAGATTCCATACCAACATAACTCCACTGAATGCAGAATTGGGAAAAGATGCACAATATGATGGCATTATATAGCATTTCTACCATACAGATGCAATAGATGTATGTAACCTCAAAAGTACAAATAAAAGTAAAATGTAGTAAAATAATTAGGATATGATAAATTTTGATATAATTTAACTATAAGTTTATACAATTTAATTTTTAATAATGTTTGTTTTTAACAACTGGGCGCTCAAAATTCCTGAAAATTTGACCACTGGTTCTCACGAGCTAGTATGAACAGGCTCCAGCAGATCACTTCTGCATCCATCTCGAAAAAGTGATGCCTTTTTCTAAGTCCTCCTGCCGCCAGGGACATCTTTTCCCAATTCACTTATAAGGGCTCTATGGACTATTGCTGGCTGTGCCTGGGGGTTAGCTTTCCTGGCTCCTCTGCGGTATAGATGGGAACAAGAAGTTGCTAAAATCTGGGTAAGGAGCTTGCAAGAGATGGCCTAGTGGGCAACCCAGGCTTCAAACAACTGGGAATCATGTATCTTGGAGGGGAGTATGGTGCCAATAGAGGCAGGATAGGTGAGGCCCAGCAACTCAAGGAACACCCCCAGGTGAGCGAGCCAAAAAGCATCACTCAAGACCCACGTACACCTACACTATTCACAAGATCACCTACACAAGACCCAATCACTTTCTAATGACAATAGCACAGGCAGTGACCAGGTGGACAAAAGATATCACCTGGGAAATCCTAGGAGCAGAGGACACTATGCCCAGGTCCCCAACTGCCAGGTGGCAACTCTAAAACTGAGCCTTTACTGAGTATTACTTAATGGAACTATTCAAATTATTGGATCAAACAGGATCTTAAAATGGTAAGCCTAAACATTTATTTTCCCCTCATTAACCAGCAAGTGGAGGATCATGAGTAAAACCAGATTCTTAGAGACCAACTAAAGAAATTAGATTTTCTTTCACCTTTCAGAGATAGTATGAATTGCCAAGCTTGTTTATTCATACACATCTGCAAAAAGATGCAACCAGTATTTCCTAAGTGTGACTCTTTCCTATGTGGATTTTGTCCAGGAAACTAACAACAGGGAAAACTAAGCCAAATGAAAATTAAGAAAATGCAAACATGTGTAATAGATATGTTTGCAGAACATGAAACCTATTTCATTGCCCATCCCAATGAAACAGGAGCTCAGCCACATGTTAGCTTGGGCCTCCTTCCAGTTCTACAAGGCCCACCTCCACTTCTTGGACTGGCTGGGGAAATTCCCTCCAGAGCTTCCTTTGGCAGTGCCTGAAAAGTTCCCTGGCTTCCCAACTTCCTCTCAGGAAGAAGTTGGAGCTGAAGTTATTCACTTTTATTAGTGGCAAGACCATCACCATGGTCAGGGTGGGGACCACGATATGACCGGGAATAAAACAGAGAGGAAACAGATGCTTCCAGCCCTGTGTTCTGCCCTTTCCCAGAAGCAAAGGCTATGATTGCAAACTTGGTTTAGACAAGGGCCATTTACATATGGGGAAGCAACCTGTGAACAGGAGGGGAGCCACTGGAGCAAGGTAGCCTGAGGCAAAGGCTTTCAGGAGGAGCTGATTTATTTCCTCATTGTTCTCACCACTCACCCAGCAGGGGTCTAGTGTTCAAGACAGAAGACCCTGGGGCATGGTGGGGGAGAGGGGAGAGGAAGTGCCTAGGGCAAGGGGGCAGAAGCATCTGCCACCCAGGCCCTAAAGAAGTTTAAGTGATTCCGTCTTGCTCTTCCTGCACCTCACCCTGTGCCATTTAGCTTTCCCTACTCTCAGGTTTATTTCCTTCTGTTAGCTCCAAGAGCTTCAGCGGGCCATCTTGCTGACAGCTGAATCCCCACATCCCAGTGCCTGGCCTTCTCCTCTATGCCAGAAGCTGGGACAATCCTCCCCACCTTGATCTCTGCACTAGCCCTAATCGCTGCCAAGAATATTCTCCACCCAGTTCCTTGCAGAGCTGGTCCATTCTTGTCATTCAGGTCTCAGCTCAAACACCACCTACCCAGACCTCCCTACCTAATGTGGTCATCCTCTCCCTATCACCTTCTACAGATTTTCCTATTACATTTCCTTTACTTTCTGAAATTGCCATTTATTTCTTTGTTGGCTTATTTATTTTCTGCCTACCTCATTAGAATGTAAGTTCTTTGGGCCAGGCAATGGTGGCTCACGCCTGTAATCCCACACTTTGGGAGGCCAAGGTGGGAGGATCAATTGAGTCCAGGAATTTCAGACCACTCAAGGCAACATAGCAAGACCCCCATCTCTACAAAAAATTTAAAAAATAGCTGGGTGTGGTGGCTACAGCTGATGCCTGTAGTCTCAGCTACTTGGGAGGCTGACTCAGGAGGATCACTTGCGCCCAGGAGATCAAGGCTGCAGTGAGCTGTGCCTGCTCTCCAGCCTGGGCCACAGAGCAAGACTCTGTCTCAAAAAAAAAACACAAAAAAACCCCAGGGACCTTGTCTGCTTTGTTCACTGATGTATCCTTGGATTTAGAATAGTGCTCAGCACAGCATATTCTTAATAAATACACGGATAAATAAATGAAGAACATGCAGAGTCTGTCAAAAAGGAACCAGGAAAGCCACAGAGTCATAAAAAACTTCACATTTAGATTCTTGATGGTCTCCCAAGTGGGCTGACACAGCCCATCACAGAGATATAGTGACAGGATTGGAAGAAGATGTTCATCAAGGAAGCACATTAAACCTGGGCCCATTCCCACACCATACCTTCTATGGTACAGTATGAATTTGTATTTTAAAATATAAACCCAGCAATTATTGTGTGAACAGAATACTTAACACAGCATTGTTTATTGTTGTTGTTGGGGCATGTGTGTATATTAAAAGCATTAAACATTTTAAAACACTTAAATGTTTTAAAAATATACCATAAAGTTTGTAAGATGGTTTTATATGTTCTTTGTTAAAACACTGGGAGCCTCAAAGAATGCTGCCCCCACCCCCTTACCCTTGGAGAGACCCTTGACGAAAAGGTAAGTGACTGTGGACCTGGGCAATGCATATTTTATCTCTGTATTAACCCCAGAGTTGAGCACAGGGTAGGGGACATAGCACGCATCCAGAGAAATGATCAAGAGCCTGCTGATTACACCCAGGATCTTCAGCCACCAGCTCAACTTCCCTAGTGGCTCAGGCCTCAACCTAGGATAATCCTTGACAACTGTTTTTCCTTCAAACTTCATGTCCAATCCATCGGCATATTCTGTTGAAGCTACAATCAAACATAGCATGACTCCACCTGCTGCTAGTCTAAGTCATCATCACTTCTTGCCTGGACAAATGCAACTAAATCTTAACTGGCCTCCCTGCTTCTGATGTTAAATCCTTACATTCCACTCTCCACCTAGCAGCCAAAATGAACTTCTGAAAATATAAGCCAGATAATCACCTTGAAATCTCCAATGGCTTCCGTCAGGCTTAGTGTAAGATCCAAACTCCTTACCAGACAGAGCCTACAGAGCCCTCTATAACCTGACCCTACCCCCTTCTTATTGCATCAGGTACCACTAGGCCCCAAGGTCAGCACATTCCAGGAAGAGGTTCCTCAAACACCTTAAATTCATTCTTGCCACGGAGTCTTTGCAATTCTTGCCACGGAGTCTTTGCAATTCTTGCTTCTTCTGCCTGAGATAGCATCCTCAGCCCCAATCCCCAATCTTTGCGTTGCTGGTTCCTTAAAGTGCAGGGCTCAGTTCAAATGTCATCTCTTCAGAGAGGCTTTCCTTGACCATCTAAAGGACTTATCACTATCCAGAAATATTTTCCTTATTTATTTCCTTGCTTATTGCTTGTTTCTCTCACTAGAACGTCAGCTTTATGAAAGCAGGCACCTTGTCTGTCTTATTTCCTGACGTATCTATTCCTCATCACCTAGAATAGTGTCTAGCACATAGTAAGTATTCAAAAAATATTTTTAGTGAGTGGTTATTAAAATAAACATTAAACAATATGAAGATATTGTTTAGTGAATTAATGGAAGAAGGTGGGATCATGTCAGAGAAAGAGCTTTAGACAGGAGCTTTCAAGTTCCTGCCTTTGTGTCTGTACCACAGCACCTAGCAACCTGCCTTCTCCTTTCCCTTAGGTGCTGCACACATAGGAACATACACTTCCATCTGCCCTATATCAGACTCTGATGTTGATGAGTCTGTCACCCTGGGTGAGAGATGCCTGAGGGCAGGACCTCGTTTTGTGTTACCCTTTCTTACCCCTCTGCAATCAGCCCAGGGCCTGGCATGGAACAGTCCCTCAACACATGCCTGTTAATTGGAATGGACTTTAAATTCCCTCCTGGATTCTGAGACCATCGCTGGACTTCATATTTGGAAAAAAGTTTCTCCCTGCAACCTACAGCCAAACCCAAGTCAAATCCCAACATAATTTGTTGGGAACTCCCAATGGTCAAATCTGAAACAATTCAAGCAAAGAAATACACAATTTTATTGGATTACAACCCATAAAAAATAAATATACATAAGTCCACACTAAAATAAATGTTGGGTCTGCCCCAGAATGCCTGCAGTAGATGAAGTCGGATAAGGACCCCTGCAGGCTGCAGACTCCAGAGACTCAGAGAGGTTGTAAAGATAACTCTGAATTACAAAGGCTGGGATGGAGCTGGCAGAAACTGGCGGAACTCCCCCTCCCCAAACTTTCTATAAAACTTGCCACCCTTCCCCTCCTCTGGGTGGACGCCCTTTTAGGGCCTCCACCCACCTGCACCCAGGTGCTCGAAATAAAGGGCATTTTACCATGTCCCCAGGCTTGTGTGTCTTCCTCTTGGCTCTGACCTAACAATAAATAATTGAGTAAGTAAATAAATGGGGGAGATTGGATAGCTTTTTCTTACAGTAGAATTCTAACTAATAAATATAGAATTATCTCCTCACAAGGTGCTTATTAATTACAAAAATAAAAATAACTTACAGTGAAGAGACCTGGCAGATACCACCTTCACCAAGTAATCAAGATTAAAATCACCATTAATAAGACATTTCACCATCATGTATCACAACAAGGCTACAACATCATTTCTACAGTATTTGGCCCCAAAATGCATACCATCGATTTAATCATGAGAAACACCACATAAATCCAGATTGAAGGACCTTCTACAAAACAACTGACCGATATCTTTTAAAAATATCAAGGTTTTAAAAAACAAAAACAAAGGATTGAGGAATTGTCACAGAGTAGAGGAGACCTAGGAGATCTCATGACAAAATAAGGAGTGGGATCCCGGATTGGATCCTGGACCGGATACAGTTAAGGACATTCGTGAGAAAACTGGCAAAATTTGGGTAAGGTCTACGGGAGAGACAATAGTAATGTCGGTTTGCTGGTTTTGATATCTGAAGTACGATTATGTAAGATGATATCCGGGGAAGCTGGGTGAAAGTTATATGGGAACTCTTTGCTATATTTTTGCAACATTTTTGCAAATCTAAAATCAATTCGAATAAAAAGTTGAAGACATTTCAAGTATATACAATTCAAACTCAAACATCTTTCCAAACACACTAAGCAAGTGAGGCTAAACGGAGGCGAAGGTCGCACCGGGCTTTGGTGCGCTTCTTTTCGGGTATCTACGACGCGGCGTCTCGCAGACGGCTCCGGGCGGGGCAGCGCGAAGCGGCGGCCTTTGAGCCTAGGGGCGGACCGTAGCGCGAGGCCGGAAGCGGCGGCGCTCAGGCGGCTGTGTGGTTTGGTGGCGTCTGCGGGGTCGCGCGCCGCTGTCTGTCCGTCTCCTTTTGACAGCCTCCAGCGCGAAGGGGCGTCGCCATGTCGTCGGTGAGCCCCATCCAGATCCCCAGCCGCCTCCCGCTGCTGCTCACCCACGAGGGCGTCCTGCTGCCCGGCTCCACCATGCGCACCAGCGTGGACTCGGCCCGCAACCTGCAGCTGGTGCGGAGCCGCCTGCTCAAGGGCACGTCGCTGCAGAGCACCATCCTGGGCGTCATCCCCAACACGCCCGACCCGGCCAGCGACGCGCAAGACCTGCCGCCGCTGCACAGGTAGGCCGGCCAGCCCCCGCGGCGGCGGCGGGCGGCTAGGCCTCCTCCCGCGGCGCTGGCCCAGGCCGGGCCGGCCACTGAGCGCAGAGGTTCGGTTCGGGGCAGCCTTTGAGGCTCGGTTCTGCCTCTTCGGTCACCTTACATGAAAAATGGGGATGACAGATATCTGTCCGGTGACCTCCAGTGAGATCATTCATGAAGCAGTTCCTGGCGCCTGGTGAAGTCTCTGTACAATTACCTGCCGCTGTTGATGATTTGATTTGATTCTCCTCCCCACCCCCTTACCCCCGCCCTTGATCTTCAGTCTCCTTGGCCAGTGCACTTAACTTTTCCAGGCCTTTCCTTTCTCCCTGGATAATTTCTGCCTTCTCTTTCCTTCCCTTTCCCCTTCCCACCTTTCCCCCATTCCCTTTTCTTCCTATTGCCCGTTCCCCCTTTCTCCCTCCTATCATTTCTGTTCTCTGAGACACTCTCTACTCACACCTTTTCTCTTTTTCCTGTCCCCTTCCTAAACTGCACCACTCCTCCCATTAACTTTTGGGTGCCTTTCATCTACACTCCTTGCCACCCTTTTCCTCCTCCTCCTGGTACTTCTGTTTCCCTTCTGTTTCTGTTGCCATTCCTGTTCCCATTTTTCCCTTGTCTCCCTTTCTGGAACTTTCCTAGCTTCTCACCGCTGCTCCTCTCATATCTCAGCATTTCTTTTCTTAGGCCCCAAGCTTACCACTAGATTGCCCTAGTTAGTGTGACTTTGGACGAGAGGCTAGGGCTGTAGCTGTTTTTTTCTTCATCTGTGATTTGGAAGCTAACAGCATCCATCTCTTAGGTGTGTTATGAAGCTTAAATAATGTGTGTAATCTCCTTTGCACCATGCTTGATGGATAGTTGTGCTGTCTAGTGCATGTGGCTATAGAGCACTTGAAATGTGGCTCGTCCAAAATGAGATGTTAGAGTGACCATTTGTCCCTTGTTTGCCAGGACTGCCTTAGCTTTAGCGTTGAAAGTCCTATGTCCCAGAAAGCCCTTCAGCTCCAGGCAAACCAGGGTGGTCTGTCACCCTAAATGTACTGTAAGTGTGCAAATACACAACAGATTTTGGAAAAGCTTAGTATGAAAAATGTTTTGTTGATTAATAAATTTTATATAGATTAAATATTGGAATGGTAGTATTTTGACTACTTGAGGTTAAATATTAATACTAAGATTTCACCTGTTTTTACTTTATAATGTGGCCACTAACATTATATATGGCTCACATTATATTTTTATTGGACAATGCTGGTATTGTGTTAACAAATATTATCTTCAAACTCACCTCCCAAGCCACTGCCTCCTATCCTTAACTCCACTTGAAACGTTTTTCCAATTTAGAGTTGCTCCTTCCTTTGCAATTATCTGTCATTTTAAAATTAGGTTTTTCTGACTCTGAATGGATTTCATGAGGGTTAGAAATGCCTTATTTTTACTCAAAATCTTGTGACTATATGCATTTTTCTGAGGACAGTTTGTAGCTTCAGATTCTCAAAGGAGACTGATACCTCTCTCCTCCCCTCCTTAAAAAAAAAAAAAAAAACAAAAGCAACAACAACAACAAAAAACTCCCACAACAGCCCAGTGTTAGTTCACATTGTAAAGGCCTTGCTTTTCTCAAGCATGGAAAATATTTGGCTCCCATCTGATCTGCTTTGGTTATTGCCTAAGTGGAGTTGGACACTTTTCAAGTTTTAGTATTGGTATATTTGTATCTTTGATAAATTGTACTGGATTCTGGTTTCCCAATATATGACCCCACTCTTTGAACCTCTGCTTATTTTTCCCATAATTTTTCGCCTTCTGTGCCCAGGCACTTAGTTGCTTGTTGAGGTAAGAGTTCTTGTGATTGTATGTCTTTTTTTTTATTTCTTCTGTGCCTATATATTGATTACTTATGGGTACACTGAATTTTAAAAGAAGAGTTAGTCGTATTTTAGGGGTTTTTTTTTGTTTTTTTTTTTTTTGAGACAGAGTCTTTTACTCTGTGATCCAGGCTGGAGTGCAGTGGCCCGGTCATAGCTCTCTGTAACCTCGAACTCCTGGGCTCAAGCAATCCTCCCACCTCAGCCTCCCAAGTAGCTGGGACTACAGGCTTGAGCCACCATCCTGGCTTAGTCATATTTTAAGTGTGACTATTTGTTGGTGTTATTCTGGCAAGATTTTGAGGATTTTTAGTTTCTTTTATGTAAATCCTTTCAAGACAACAGTAACTAAATTCTTCTGCCTGGAAATAATCACTAATAATCAGATAATGTGTAGTCTGAGCCTTGATATTCATATTGTTGCCTTTCTTTTAAATGAGTAGCAATGTTAAAACTTAATTATTCAAATTAGAAAACATACATTGAAAAGTCTTCATAGAATTTCAGCGTTATAAGAACCCATCAGACCATCTAGTTATCCTAGAAATGTTTGCTACTTGAAAAGTCTGTGTGGACAGATTGTACCATATTCCTTGGTAATAGGTTCCAATGTCTTTTTTTCTCTAAAATGGACTTTAGAGTTATGCCTAGCATTAGTCTGTTTTTATGTACAAATCTATCCTTCCCCAGTTACCTGTTTTTCCAGATGGTAGTACTGCACCAGAAGGAAGGCGAGGGGTTCTGCTCTTGTCTCTTGTTTCCTTTACACCATCCAGGTGACACTGCCACAGTCTTCAAGGATCAGCAGAAGTAATTTGCTCCCCTGTGTTCTTTGCCACACACAGGAGCAGGGCCAGATGTTGACTTGCCTGTGCCACTTTCTTTGCCGTTTTGAACAACACAGTCTCCTGTGTGTTAGTGTGAGGCATGTTGCCTGACAGCCTTTTAAAGGAAGAGCTTTGGATTTGCCCTGCAGTATAGAACTTGGCTCACATGCCACCTCAGGACACCCTGTATTTCTCTGCTTAACTGAACTGTATTTTTAGTGGTTCCTGAGTGACCCATTGTTTTCTTAAGGAAAGTGGATGATAAGTTAGCACTACGTGTACGATATCCTTTCATGCATTTCTAGACGGTCATCCAGTTTTCTTCCAGCCTTACATTCTTCAGGGTACATGACTTCATTTCTTCATAGTGCCAATTTCTCAATCTATGTTGGCTTCTTCATCTGCAGACCCCAAATAAGTTTCATTGGCTGTTTGTCTAACAAAATGTTAATGCTGTATATGTAGCAGATGCACAGTTTCATAATTTGGATTCTTTGCCCATGCATCACTCCCGTTTTTATCTGTTAGAATTCTTTGACATTCAAGAAATATTACCTGATACTAGTAAAATTTTAAAGTTTAATCTTTTATATTAGCAAGTATATAATGGATAGTTTACTTAGATTTTCCTAAGCCATTTACTGTTTGTAAGGAAGATCTATCTACAAGTGGCGTTTCCTAAATTCAGAAATGAAGTTTTAGAAAAGGATGTAGAGCAACAGAATCCTCTTCTGTTGTAGACCTTGGAGCTATCCTAATACACTCCTGCCTTGCTTCTAAATTATTATTAATCATGATGATAAATCTTGCCAGAAATCAAATATTCAAGAGAAGTAGGGTGACACCAAGACAGAACTAAAAAGATATTTCACTGGCTCTTTCCCAGAAATATGTAACTTTTCTTTTGTTTCCAGAGCTTTGGTAGAAGTGCTCCTCTTCATTAAGTGTCATTAAGATGTAAACATTATATATTAAATAATAGCTGTAATTCCCAGTGGCTTAGCTATTTAGAAGCTATGTTAATAAGTATTTTATACTTCTTATAGGTACAAATTTATATTGTTCATTGTGGTAGGAAGAGAGTAAAATTTGTCTTAAAACTTACTTCAGGAACCTTTATTAAATTTTCTTGTAACCATGTATAACTAACTTGTTATCTCTTTTTGAATCTCAATTACTCATTTGTAATAAGGAGATAGTGCTACCTTCCTCATAGGGGTGAAAGGAGGTATAAAGTGAAATAATACTTATGAAAGCCTTTTCTAACTGCAGAGCATTCTAGACCTATATGCTAGTGGTATTATTATTCCTCCAATGGGGTAGGTTTAAATGTAGATTTCAGAAATGGAGGTTGAGGTGGGGAGTGGGGAGGCCCCATATTCTTCCAATATGGGCTGAACTGAACTAGCGTCATTAGAAGGACTTGGAAGGTTGAGAATTCCAAGAAAAATGGAGGGCTTTAAGTAAAATTAAGAAAAAAACCCAAAAATGCAGGGTATATAGACTGGAATTTAGATATTTACATAATATTCTCATCTATGAAAACTGCTTTTTCTAGTAATGCTGTTTTTAGATTTTTTCCCACCTCTACACTTGATAGTTCTTAAATACTTTTGGAACACTTATATTATTTAGATCACCTTCCAAATTGCACAAATCATACCCATTGTAGTCGGACCTTGTTTGGATTAAAATAATATTTTACAAACTCTGAGTATAGATTCCAGTTAGGAGTTTCAAAAATTCTTTGACCCGTAACAACATCACAGTAATTAGGCTATAGATTTACAGAGCTATTAACTAAAGGGAAAGACGCCACTCACTCGAATGTATAAATTTAGATCTGCTACAAAATCAAAATGTTGCTTTTTGATCATACTTAATAATGCATATAGTAAAAGAGCTAGAATAGAAAGATGACTAGCTTGATATAAAGCCTTTCTCGTATCATAGAAGGAAAGTATTAGATTAATTGGATAATTTGTTTATTTACCTATTTTTTTATATATAAAACCTAGAGCCCAAAATACAGTAGATCCTTTTTCACGGTGCTTTTCACTCAAAATGTCTTTCATCAGGAATTGTTTCTAGCCATCTGTAATTTCTTTAAAAGGGGTGCATTCTAGTCAACTATAAGTGATTTCAAGTAAAAACCAATTAACATGTTTAAAACCTTTATATATGGCTGGGCGAGGTGGCTCATGCCCGTAATCCTAGCATTTGGGAGGCGAGAGGGGAGGATTGCTTGAGGCCAGGAGTTGGAGACCAACTTGGGCAACATAGCAAGACCCCTTCTCTAAAAAAAAAAAAAGAAAGAAAGAAAGAAAAATTAGCTAGGAGTGGTGGTGCATACCTGTAGACCCAGCTACTGGGGAGGCTGAGGCAGGAGGATTGCTTGAGTCCAGAAGTTTGAGGTTGCAGTGAGCAATGATGACACCACTGCACTCTAGCCCAGGCAACAGAGCAAGACTGTTTCAAAAAATAAGTAAATAAACCTTTATATATTTTTTCTCATTGATATGAGTGGCATAGTGGAAATCCAACTCAATCTCTTTTCAGTTTGGAGCATCTTCCTTTCACAGTTCCTTTCATAGCTGGCAAAAACATTTTATTTATTTTGAAAGAGAACTCATTTTTTTAGTAGCACCTTTTATCGGTGACATAACCCAAATTTATATCCTAATCTGGAGGTTTGGATTTGTCTTCTCTCTCTTTCTCTCTCTCTGGTTTCTCCTTGGTTTCTACTTTGTAAACCCCTTAGGCCAAGGATCCAGTTTCTTGTCTGTGCATGTTTCTATATACAAACAGAACTGTGAACTCTTCCAGCACTGTGCAAACATTGGTGAATATCTGCAATAAATTATAGTCTAAATTGGTCTCTAATCAATTTAGATATTGCTAACTTTCCTCAGGCAATATGAGTTGGTTTTCAGGAAATGGGAAATATAACTTACTGTTGATTAGTGACTGAAGAAAAGCAGCCACAACACAAATAAATCAAAATAATAGATAATTGCCAAATCATTTCATGATTTTAAACTGTGTGGCTTTTTCTCCTCACATTTTTCTCTTTCCCAATTGTTTGGCTTAAGCTATTGTTTAAATCAGTTTTTAGTCCTTGTACACATAATGATTGAAAGGTGATGATAAGGAAGGACGAAGATCAAAATAAGTTAAGTGGCAGAAAGAAGCCAAAGGTTACATGTAATCCACAGGATGAATAATTTATAAGGAAGTAAGCAAGAATTCACTGTATATAGAAGTAAGCAAATTCACTGAAATGTTCACACACTGTATTTGTTCACTATATTTGAGATGGGCAGGTACAGTGTTCTAGTATTACTGTTTTCCCAGTATGTTGGTTGAGAGCTCTAGTCACTTTAATTTTAGTTTCTTTTCTGGAATTACCACCTTTCCTATGGCTAAAGGGAGAAAACATCTTAATTTGAGATCTGGAAGTATCTTCTGAATGTTGATATTTTATATAACAGGCTTAGTTTAGATGAGACTTCCTTTCTGTGAATCAAGTTTATATGTGACTTGGTCAGAGTTGTGTGTTTTGATAAGGAGCTGAGATTTAAATAAAAGTTTGCAACTATTATTAGGTGAGGTGATTACCACGTAGAACTAGGTTTATACCTTCTCGAGATGTAGGTCTTTATTTAGCTCTCCTCAGTCCATGGCAGTGTGTGGTCTATAATATTTAGCTCCCACATTTAGAAATTTGGTATTAATTCCTAGGTTTTGATGGCAGTTTGTGATAGGTGGATATGTAGAAGTTTTGTACATAGATTATGTGAAAAAACTGGCTTGATTTTAGTCACAAAACTTGTGCTAGAACAAAGGTCTCTTAGACTGGTTTATTCTGTTTATATTTAAATATATTTAAAATACTAATATTTATTCTGGCATAAGATTACCTGATTCCTACTTGGCAAATTTAATTTAAGCTATATGATTGTCGGCTACTTTTACTCTTATGTATTTATGCCTAAATAATAAAAAATGTTTAGAAATTCCTACCTAATTTTTTAAAAGAGGTACTAATTATAGTGAGATGGCTTGCTTTGCATCATAGCTGAGGGGAGTGACTAAACAGACCACATACTCAGTGCTAAATTAGAGAAATAATTTATTTAAACTTTAGATGTTCTTTGCTTTAAAATGAATTTCTCAGAAAACTCAACTCTTTTTGAAGTGAGTTTCTGTTCTGCCATATTGAATATTTGTAATTCTGATGTTTTGTGTGTTTTTCAGGATTGGAACGGCTGCTCTGGCAGTTCAGGTTGTGGGCAGTAACTGGCCCAAGCCCCACTACACTTTGCTGATTACAGGCCTATGCCGTTTCCAGATTGTACAGGTTTTAAAAGAGAAGCCATATCCCGTTGCTGAAGTGGAACAGTTGGACCGGCTTGAAGAATTTCCCAACACCTGCAAAACTAGGGAGGAGCTAGGAGAACTATCAGAACAGTTTTACAAATATGCAGTACAAGTGAGTTGCTTTTATTTTTTCCTTAAAACCCTTTTTTCTTTGGTTCCTTTGCTGTCCTAAGATATGATGAATCTGTTGGGTGGTGAAGTTTTAGGGCAGTGTACATTTAAATGATTTAGTAATGTATTAATTCCAGTTTGTTTTTGTCTGGGTTGTACCTAAATCATTCCGGGACATATTAGCCTACCCTTTCTAAAGTTTTTCCAAAGAGTATTTCTAGAGCTTTCCTTATAACTTCCAGTGTCTCCAAATCAGATAATTATTAAACGTAAATATTTAAAGCTGAAAATTAAAATACTGCATAGAAGCTATTTGTCACTAAAATATCTAGGCACCAAATTATATAAGTTATATTGCTTCAAAAGTCAAGGTCATGCTGTGCTTGGCAATACTATAGAAGCTTAAGCCCATGGTGGACTAATTTCAAGTATGGTTAAAACCTAGATTAATTGGAATGCTGGGAGGGAAGCACATTTTAGGCACACATTAAATATTTGACGCCTTAATTCTAGGTTTGAGTTTTTTTGTTAACTCTAGATAGAACAGAAAGCTCCTCTTCCCACCCGATTCTATTTCAAACCTTAATGGAATACATACAGAATTGTATTATAAGATGTAGGCTTCTACTTTTCTATTGATACAATCTAGTGACTGTAACTGGATCTGTGAGGATCAGATAATGTCTAAATGTCTTGATTATAAACACCACTGATCATTGAAAAGTGTGGAGGGCAAGTGTTCACAGCCTATGGTATTTGTACCTGATATGGCATTTGAAGTGACTCACTTCTAGTGTGATGAACATAATATAAAAATAAAAAATCTGGAGCTGTACTTCTGTGTGGGCTGAAAGAAAGAACTTACTCTGAAGAAAGTAACTTCAGTTTGAAAACTAGAATAAATTTGAAAACTGTTAGGAATAAAGGAGATAGAGGGGGAAATATAGTAGAATTTCTTCTTCTTTTCTGGAGTAATGCTGCCTGGGTCTTTGTACTTTCATTGGATGTAGCTTTATAGCTTCTTTTACTTTGCCTTTACTTATTTCCAGTTTGAATATACAGAAACTTTTTAAACATGTAGATTTTGCAATAACGTTAAAGGAATTTTTAAAGAGAAATAAATCACCATAAATTTTACTACCATCATGCATCTAATTTAATTTTTGTCTTCTGGTCTTGGTTCATATTCAATTTTATGTTTTGCTTTCATGTCCGTGTCTAATTTTCATATAGATACTTTTATAAATTTCTACAGTTGGGATATCCTAATATTATCATTTCTCTTTTTAGACATTGTTTCCAATGAATGTTTCTCTTTCATCCCCTTTACACCTGCTTCTACAGCCCTTTTCAATAGGTTTCTTCAATAGCCTCCTGACTACCACCTAGTTTCTTCCGTCTTTAACACCTCCTGTTCACTGAGCAGGAACAGGGGGTGTTAAAAAAAAAAAAAAAGTGTGGGGCATGCCTTTCCCTTGAGTTAAAGACTTGAATGGCTGTGGGATAAAGACCAAATTTCTTAATGTAACATTAAGACCCTTTGCAACTTGTCTTAGGCCTATCTATCTTGCCTCAACTCTAGTTATTACTCCATTTACGCCCTGGTTCTAGCCATACTGAGCATAAAAGAGTTTCACATCTTGTTATTTCATGTCTCTATGATTCTGCCTTCTGTTCTCTTGTGGGAGTGCTCTTCCTTCTCTTAATTTTTAAATTCAATTTATGCTTTCCCAACTCCTGTAGGCTGTTAGTACTCCTTTCTTTGTGCCTTCACAGTCAGTTCTTTATGCATGTCATTTAATATAATGCTTATCACGTAGTATTGAAACTTATAGGTGTTTTTCCTCTACCAAACTTGAATTTATCTCTGCTTTAGCCATCCTATACTGAGCAGTATATTGTGTCTGGCGAATAGTTTGTACTCAATATATGTTTGGAGAATGAGTTTTTACTGTTTTAATTTATTTTCATAGGATGAATTCCTAATAGCAAGGGTTTTCAAATTTTATTGTCTACTTCTCTTAGCTGATCAGCTTCATCATAATTGTACTTTAATTCTCTTGATTCTAGGCAGGTAATGGAATGGATAGGTTCTTAAATTACATTGTTGTTAGAGAGGTTTGATTATTACTGACATGTGAAATCTTGAGTTGACTAAATTAGGATTTGGTACATCATTTGCAAATTTAGTGTGAACCAAGTTTTGCTGTTTTAACTATTTTAACTATTCTAACTATTATGTGACTAATCTGAGTCACATAACATAACAAAGGTGTATTTTTTGCTCATGCTTCATGCCTGAAACTAGTACGTGTGGTGATGTGCCTATTAGAGTCACATAGAGACCCAGTTGGATTAGAGATTCATCTCAAGACATACTACTTTATTGCTGAGGCAGAAATAGGAAATATGGCAAATCTTTTTTATTGGCCTTTAATGCTTCTGCCCAGAAGGGACTGTCCCTTTTTCTGTGTTTCATGAATCAGTGTAAGACTCAAAGCCACATCTATATTCAAAGGAGGTGAGAAAGAGCCAGTCCTACTGTGTGCTTGGAAGAAAAGGGGAATCTTTGTCAGTAGCCCTAACGACTATCACAGTTACTGAAAGCTTGCCTTGGGCTTAATCTGTCTTAATTCCGGGATATACCCTGGAAATTATTTTTCTAAAAATCATTCACAGTCAGTGCTCAGATTCTAGTTAATCCAAATGTTAAACTAATAATCAATGTTTCATCTTCTGATTGGCTATCATAATAGCATCAACTATGTTAAATTTCCAGCATCTAATAATTATATTGTTATTATATGAGAGAATATTCTTGTTGTCAGGAACAAGGGTCATGATGTCTGCAACTTACTCTCAAACGTTCAGCAATAATAATGTGTGTGTATGGAGAGAGAGAAAGCAAATGTGGCAAAATTGGTGAATTTAATTGGTGAATCTAGGAGAAGGATATACAGGAGTTTGTTGTACTATTCCTGCAACTTTTCTATACATTTGAATTTTTTTCAAAATAAAATTAAAAATAAAATAGCACAAATTCACAAAGTCTTTTATAAACATGAGCATTAACCACTTTTGAACCATTTTTGCTTTTCATTCTGATTGATATTTTGAAAGTACTTCTCTTCTCCTCTGAGGCCTGTAAAATGCCTGGACTATATTAATCAGTGACTTTTCAAAAACAAAGACTGAGGCCCAAAGATTAAACCTGTTTGGAAATCTGATTTTTTTAATTCACAAATAATGCCAGATTTCATTAAAAAGACTTATTTTTCCTTCTAGTTGGTTGAAATGTTGGATATGTCTGTCCCTGCAGTTGCTAAATTGAGACGTCTTTTAGATAGTCTTCCAAGGGAAGCTTTACCAGACATTCTGACATCAATTATCCGAACAAGCAACAAAGAGAAGCTCCAGGTACAGTGTTCCCTTCTTGAACGCCACATTGCTTTGTCACTTTTTATTTAGATTTAGATAGTAAGTAGTTAAATTTTGACCTTTAAGAAAAAGATACCAGAGACTCAAAGGAGTAGTTAAAACGCTTATACACTTAAATTGATGTTCAAAAGTCATTGTTTTATATTTTTATTTACACAAGCAGCTCTTTTATTTGCACTATCAGTACTGTTAATTGGTCAATATGTGGAAAAATAAAGCAAAAAATGATCAAAAGGTAAATATTTAATTTAAATATGTAAACATACTTTGCCTTACCATTTTTGAAACGTGGAACCATGGCCTTTCCCTTGTGTATAGACCTGCTTTCTTAGAAATTTCATGATGTTTCCTATATAAATCACACCTGTGATACATTATTTATGATTTTCAGTTTCTATTTATTTAAAGTGAAATGAGTTTGAAAGACCCTTGAAAAATAATTCAAGTGTATAATGCTGGATTTTCCTGTTTTCTTGTACACTTATTTCTAATGTATTTTTAAGCTGTCTTATTAAATCTTCCTAGAACATTTGTTAGTTTTCATTGAAACAACTCTTTCTTATTAGTTATTTCATATGTAAATCCAACATTTAAAATAGCAAGTGTAACTAATACAAACAGATTGGTTATGGATACAAGAATTCAGTTAGACTGGTGGGAGCAGAGGAGTGCAGGAGCGCGAGAGTCCCCAGCTGAGGGCTTCATCAGGTGTGTTTTACGGCGGTTACTCCGACAAATCATTAGTGGGGTTGGTTGAATGCTTCTATTCACTTGTGTATAAACATTTACTATTTTGAACCTAGAATTTGTTTAGACCTAACATGTAGACACATTCTGGACTTTAAGAGAATAATTCCCAGAAAGAGTTTGGTTCATCAGAAACTGTGTGTTTGGTTTTTGATCTTGAAACACATGACTGGCTTCATTTTTAAATGAAAAACCAAGATCCTTTTTCATGTCTTTTTTACAATTCTGATATTCATGTCAAAGAACCTTGCTGATTTAATATAGTTAGTTTGGTTGTGTTAGCCATAGTGTAGCTGTAAATAGATAGGAATTGGTTTTTTACTTAACAATTTGAGCCGTGGCTCTGACTGTCTGTTTTTGGAGTGTGTGTTTCTGAGGGAGAGATTCTATTAATTGACTCGCATTTCCTTAGATTTTAGATGCTGTGAGCCTAGAGGAGAGGTTCAAGATGACTATACCACTGCTTGTCAGACAAATTGAAGGCTTGAAATTGCTTCAAAAAACCAGAAAACCCAAGCAAGATGATGATAAGCGGGTAAATATTTCATTTAATCCATTTTTTCGGGGTTGGTGTGGTGTGGCTTGATTCTGTTTTTTTGGAAAAAAAAATTGAGGGGAATAAAGAAAGGAACAAAGAAGAAACAGTTCATTGTCTTTTACCACTGAAGTCACTGATAAAATTTAGGTGTATTTCTCTCAGTGCTTTTTCCATGCTTGGATTTTTTTTTAAGGCATAAAAGCATTTTTCTCATTTTTTTTTGTTTTTGTCTTGGTTATCATCCAAAGGGATAATTTATGAGCCACTTTCCTTTTGTTAAACATTGTGTGTTGTTTCCAATGTTTTGCATATTTTAAAAACTAGCAAATAACTATGATGATTGCCTTTGAGTATAATATTTTTTTTTAACTACCTATAGTATTAAGAACATAATACAAAATTATTTCCTAGGACTGTGTGTTGTGCCATAATTTGGCTGACTTTTTGTTTTAACTTATAAAAGTTTCAATTTTTATTTAGTCAAACTCTGTCTTTTCCGTCTTCTAAGCTTAGAGTCCTCTAACCTCCAGTGCTTTGATAAATATTCACTTTTCTTTTAGTTTTCCTTTAGTTGATTTTTTAAAAAGTTTTTAACTCTTTAACCCATATGTTACTTATTTTGTCCTGTTTATAATGTGAAGACAGCAGTTATATTTTTCCCTCAAATAGCTTTTGATTTGACTCAATACCACTGATTAAATAATCCTTCCCTTCCCCATTATCATACATTGCGTTTATATATATGATGGGATCAGTATGAAGTTTACCTTGAGCTGTTAATTTTACTATTTTTGTGTCTGGGCAGAGTTAAGTTCAGGAAGATATATTTGATGTGAACAAGATGTGAAAATGGTAGTCCTCTGAAGGCTGTGGGAGATCCAGAACTCTGACTTAAGTGAACAGTTGAGAATAATGTTAGCAATTTGATGGTCATCAGCACAGAAGTGTTTCTTCACCAAAGGAAATACATTGTAGAGAAAGAAGAGCAGAAGGGAAGGACTCCTCCTTGGTGAGACAAGAGAAATGGCGGGAAAGTAGGCCGAGGAGAGAGGGAGGAGTGTAGTGATCACCATGCTGGTGTTTAGTACTCCAGGACACCATGCTGTTAAACGCTAGAAATATGGATTACTTCTGGCTTGAGATGAGATCAGTGACTCAGTTATTCATTTTTGTGCAGAAAGACAAATCCATGTACACTCTGCACTGAAAGTCACAGAAAACTGCAGCTTACTGTCGGTAAAGTTGACCATCACTTAAAAGGGAAGTTGTTCAAAAGCGCACTAGAAAATCATCAAACAAGACACAGTTATTTAAGAATGTAGGAATCAGAGGATAATATTGGAGCTAGTCTAAAACTATCCCTTTGTCATCCCCCTGATGGTTGAAAAGCATTGTTTTAGCAGTCAGGAGAAAAAAATGCATAAAAAAGTGCTTTTGCCTCAACAATGAAATCATTGATATGCTTTTTAAAATCTCACTTAAAAAAATATTTTATTTTCAGTTTTTTATCCTTTAAAATATTTTAATTTTGTCTGCTAATGACTTATATAAGAATAAAATATATATCTTTAATATTTAGTTTTATAAGATTACAATTTTATATACTGCTTTGTGTTTCAAACTTTTTATATTTGAATGTATTAAATAGACAATTTCCCAGGTAAGAAAAATAAATTCTGGAGGTTTGTAAATTAAATATCAGTGTATCATTTTGTTCCAATAATGATCGGAGTTGATTCATGAATTTCAAAGAGCACATAAGGTAGTTTTAAAATATGGTGGAGAGGTCATGGAGAAAGAGAACACAAATAAAGGGCATTTGACTTGGCACAGAAGATGGTTGTTAGAGTTGAAAGAACAATTTCAGCATGATGAGGACAGAAGCGAAAGGCTTACTGAAGTAATTGATGAAGAAGGGGAAGTGGTGGTTATAGCTGCTTGTCAGAGAAGCAGAATCTCACAAGGGAAGTAAATAGTGTGGTAGTTAACTGGAAGGAACTGTACGTAAGATACACTATTTTGAAAGGGAGAAGACTTTATGTATTGAAGACAGAATAGAGCCAGTGGTAGAAAGGTCGAAGATGCTGGGGGAAATTTTGTAATGTATGAAAAATGGAATTTATTCAGTCACCAAATGGTAATCAGTAACGTATATCAAGAAAATGGTGGCTGCAGTAGTAAGCTCAAAGAAAGGTAATTCCTACATGTTTTAATTATTTCTAGTAGCTAGTTCTTGAATTTTTTTTCCCCGTGCAATATTATTGTAAGCATGTATCAAAGAATCACGTCTACTTTATGTTGGTCTACTTTTAAAATTCTGCTGTCTCCATGTGTACATATGTTTGGACATAGTGTTTGTTCAGTTATAACTGTATTCTTCACGTGCCACTGTTTTCTTCTTTAGATAATAAACTCTAGAGGACAGGGACTGTCAGTTTCTCTTTGTTCAAGACAAAGTTTGGGGAAATCTTGATGACAGAAAAGGATATATAGGTTGATTACATTTTCATTCTGAACTTCAGTTCCTAAAGATATAGACTGTAGCCATAAAAAATGTTTATGCTATTCAGCACCAATCATAACTGTACATGTGTGTAGTCAGGTACTTCATTTCCAGTATATTTTGACATACGGTTTTACTCTTCTACTTTCTACATTAGGTTATAGCGATACGCCCTATTAGGAGGGTTACACACATCCCAGGTACTTTAGAAGATGAAGATGAGGATGAAGATAATGATGACATTGTCATGCTAGAGAAAAAAATACGGACATCCAGTATGCCAGAGCAGGCCCATAAAGTCTGTGTCAAAGAGATAAAAAGGTAAATTATGTAAGACATTTATTCATTTTGTTTATTAATATTAAAAATTATTGCTCATGGAAGTTTGATTCTGCTACTTTGGATTACAGACTGAAAGCTAAGTCATCTATTTTGTATTCTCTGTTCTTTCTTCTTTTCTTATGCTTGATATGCTCATAGACTACCCTATTCATATTATCTTTCCATTGCCAACTCCTATCTTTCAAGGCTTTCCTAATTCTCACTTTATACCTTTGATCTATGGAATGTTTTCCCCTCTTCCTTCATTTCTCAACTGGAATCTAATTCTTAAGACATTCTTAATACTCCTGAATTAACATCACTTTCACTAATCTTTTCCTCAAATACTGAGGATAAATATACAACCTTTCCACCTACAGTATGCTGTCAACATTTTAACTATTGTACCTGCCTTTTCGTTGTCTAAAAGAATGGACCATACTTCTTTGTTCTGAGAATGTTTGTTCAGTTATCACCGTGTGCTTCACATACCACTGTTTTCTTTAGATTATAAACTCTAGAGGGCAGGGACTGTCAGTTTCCCTTTGTACAGGACAAAGTATGGGGAAATCTTGATGACAGAATAGGATGTATGGGTTGATTGCATTTTTGGATAACCTCAGGGTTAAATAGAAAATCATTTTTTCCTTACATACTTATAACTTTATAAATATATTGCATTTTCTTTTATTAGTGAATTACAATGAGCCTGCTTGAATGCTCAGTAGCTTAAGATTTGACCTTCTGGAGTTCATAGTTAACATTAGTAAATGTAGTTGAGGGGTATTTTATATTGACTCTGACGTTAGTTCATACATGTAGAACATCTCTTATGTGCAGAACATTGTGCTAAGCACTGTATATATTATGGAAGTTGCATTTTTTATTAAATATCTGATACTAGCTTGCTTTTATGAGCATACTTCATCTCTGATACAAATAAATACATAACTATTGTTTTATGCGTGGTTAGGCACTTAAATCTTATTATGATAAGCAAATCGATGGATATATGTTACTTGAGACTCCGTGAGCCCAAAAGGGACAGTTATTGGTGAGGCCATATTTCCAGCATAGCATCAGATACACTGTTTTTCCCTCCAGTTTGCAGGTATCTGTTTTATTTTGTAATGCAAGTGCATTATAGAACAAGATAAGCTTTTTACTAACTAGATACTTAAAAACTTTTTCAGATTTGTTTAACCAAATATGCATGATCTGTCTAACCAAGAAAAGGACATTTGCTTGATTTTTCAGTTATTATGGGATTCTTCTATGTTCTTGAACATGTTTGCTATGTATTCTTTCCCCACAGACTCAAAAAAATGCCTCAGTCAATGCCAGAATATGCTTTGACTAGAAATTATTTGGAACTTATGGTAGAGCTTCCTTGGAACAAAAGTACAACTGGTGAGCCAATAAAATAACACCTTTTTTTGCAGTCTAAGTGTCACTCAGAAAGCTCATGCAAATTTTCATTTCAGATGTTCCCCATTATTATCTTACTTTTAAATTAGTTATTTTTAGTTTTTTAAAATTACTTTATTGAGGTGTGACTGGCATATAAAAAGCTGTACTTTAAAAAAAGTTTTTTAATATGCATACATAAAAGTTGTATATATTATAGGGTGTGTGTGACATTTGATATATGCATACAATGTGTAATAATCAAATCAGGTAATTGGGGTATCCATCACCTCAAGCATTTATTGTTTCTTTATGTTAGGGACATTCTAATTCCACTCTTTTAGTTATTTTAAAGTATACCATAACTTATTGTTGACTGTAGTCACTTTGTTGTGCTGTCAAATATTGTTCATTCTATCTAACTCTCTAACTATATTTTTGCACCAAGTAACTATCCCCACTTTATTCCCCTGTCTCTGCTGTCCTTCTCAGACTCTGGTAACCATCATTCTACTCTCTGTCTCCATGAGATCAATTATTCTAATATTTAGCTCCCACATATGAGTGAGAACATGTGAGATTTGTCTTTCTGTGCCTGGCTTATTTGCTTAACATAATGTTCTCCAGTTCCATCCATGTTGTTGTAAATGACCGGATTTTATTCTGTTTTATGGCCGAATAATATTCCATGGTCTGTGTGTACCACATTTTCTTTATTCATCCGTTGATGGACACTTAGGTTGATTCCAAATCTTGGCTATTGTGAATAGTGCTGCAATAAACATGGGAGTGCAGATATCTTTTCGATATACTGAATTCCCTTCTTTTGGATATATACCTAGCAGTGGGATTGCAAGGTCATATTTTTAGTTTTTTGAGGACCCTCCATACTGTTTTCTGTAGTGGTTGCGCTAATTTACATTCCCACCAACAGTGTACCAGGGTTCCCCTTTCTCCACATCCTCACCAGCATTCGTTATTGCCTGTCTTTTTGGTAAAAGCCATTTTACCTGGGATGAGATGATATCTCATTGTAGGTTTGATTTGCATTTCTCTGATGACTAATGGTGTTAGCATTTTTTTTTCATATACCTGTTGTTCATTTGTATGTCTTTTTTTGAGGAATGTCTATTCAGATCTTTTGCCCATTTTTTAATCAAATTATTTGATTTTTTCCTATTGAGTTGTTTGAGCTCCTTATGTAGTCTAGTTATTAATCCCTTGTCAGGTGGGTAGTTTGCAAATATTTTCTCCCATTGTGTGGGTTGTTTCTTCACTTTGTTGATTGTTTCCTTTGCTGTGTGGAAGGTTTTGAGCTTGATATGATCCCATTGGTCCAATTTTGCTTTGGTTTCCTGTGCTTTTGGGGTATTACTCAAGAAATAATTGCCCAGACCAGTGTCCTAGAGCATTTCTCTAATGCTTTCTTTTAGTAGTTTCATTGTTTCAGGTTTTAGATTTAAGTCTTCAATCTATTTTGATTTAATTTTTGTGTGTGGTGAGAGATAAGGGTCTAGTTTCATTCTTCTGCAACTGGATATCAAGTTTTCCCAGTACCATTTATTGAAGAGACTGTCCTTCCCCATTGTATGTTCTTGGCATCTTTGTTGAAAATAAGTTCACTATAGATGTGTGAATTTATTTCTGGATTTCTCTTCTGTTCCGTTGGTCTATGTGTCTGTTTTTATGCCAGCACCATGCTGTTGTGGTTACTACAGTGCTGTAGTATAATTTAAAGTCAAGTAATGTGATTCCTCCAGTTTTGTTCTTTTTGCTCAAAATGGGTCTTTTATGGTTTCATATAAATTTTAGGATTATCTTTCTGTTTCTGTGAAGAATGTCATTGGTATTTGGATGGGGATTGCATTGAATTTGTAGATTGCTTTGGGTAGTATGGACATTTTAACAATATTGATTCTTCCAATCCATGAGTATGGAATATCTTTACATTTTCTCGTGTCCTCTTCAATTTTTTTCCATCAATGTTTTATAATTTTCATTGTCGAGATCTTTCACTTCTTTTGTTAAGTTTATTCCTAGGTATTTTATCAATATTTTATCTGTAGCTATTGTAAATGGGATTACCTTCTTGATTTCTTTTTCAGATTGTTTGCTGTTGGCATATAGAAATGCTACTGATTTTTGTATGTTGATTTTGTATCCTGCAACTTTACTGAATTTGTTTATCAGTTCTAATAGTTTCTTTTTCCATGTGTAGTCTTTAAGTTTCTCTAGATATAAGATCGTATCATCTGCAAACAAGAATAATTTGACTTCTTTCCAATTTGGTTGTCCTTTATTTCATTCTCTTGTCTGATTGTTCTAGCTAGAACTTCCAGTACTATGTTGAATAACAGGGGTGAAAGTGGGCATCCTTGTCTTGTTCCAGATCTTAGAGGAAAGGCTTTCAGTTTTTCCCCATTCAGTAGGATACTAGCAGTGCATCTGTCATATATAGCTTTTATTGTGTTGAGGTATGTTCCTTCTATACCCAGTTTTTTGAAAGTTTTTATCATGAAAGGAAGGGATGTTGAATTTTATCAAATGCTTTTTCAGCATCATTTGAAATGATCATGTGGTTTTTGTCCTTCGTTCTGTTGGTATGATGTATCACATTGATTGATTTGCGTGTGTTGAACCATCCTTGCATCCCTGGGATGAATCCTGCTTGATCACGATGAATGAATGATCTTTTTAATGTGTTATTGGATTTGGTTTGCTAGTATTTTGTTGAGGATTTTTGAATCTGTGTTCATCAGAGATATTGGCCTATAGTTTTCTTTTTCTGTTTTGTCTTTGGTTTTGGTATCAGGGTGATACAGGCCTCATAGAATGAGTTTGGGAGTATTCCCTCCTCCTTGATTTTTTGGACTATTAATACAAATCCTACTTAAACTATTGAAAGCTTGGTAGAATTCAGCAGTGAAACCATCCGGTCCTGGGCTTTCCTTTGATGGGAGACTTTTTATTACTGTTTCTATCTCATTACTTGTTACTGGTTTATTCAGTCTTTGGGTTTCTTCCTGCTTCGATCTTAGTAGATTGTGTGTGGCTAGGAATTTATTCATTTCTTCTAGGTTTTCCAGTTTATTGGCATGTAGTTGCTCATAGTAGTCTCTGATGATCCTTTGGATTTCTGCAGTATCAGCTGTAATGTCTCCTTTTTCATCTCCATTTTATTTATTTGGGTCTTCTTTCTTTTTTTCTTAGTCTGGCTAAAAGTCTGTCAATTTTGTTTATCTTTTCAAAAACCAACGTTTTTGTTTCATTGATCTTTTGTATTGTTTCAATTTCATTTATTTCTGCTCTGATCTTTGTTATTTCTTTTCTTCTACTAATTTTGCATTGGGTTTGCTCTTGTTTTTCTAGTTATTTAAAATACATTGTTAGGTTATTTATTTGAAGGTTTTCTACTTTTTTGATGTAGGCACTTACTGGTATAAAATTTCCTCTTAGTATTGCTTTTGCCATATCCCATAGGGTTTTTTGGGGGGCGGGGTATGTTGTGTTTTCATTTTCATTTGTTTCGAGAAAATTTTTAATTTCTTCCTGAATCTCTTCATTGACCCCACTGGTCATTCAGGAGCATATTGTTTATTTTCCTTGTGTTTTTGTAGTTTCCAGTGTTCCTCTTGTTACTGATTTCTAGTTTTATTCCATTGTGATCAGAGAAAATACTTGAGATGATTTCAGTTTTTTTGAATTTTTCAGTACTTGTTTTGTGCCTAATATATGATGTATTCTTGAGATGATCCATGAGCTGAGGAAAAGAACATGTATTCTGCAGCTGTTGAATGAAGCATTCTGTAAATATCTGTTAGGTCCATTTGGTCTGTAGTGCAGATTAAGTCCAGTGTTTCTTTGTTGATTTTTTGTCTGGGTAATCTGTTCAATGCTGAAAGTGGGATGTTGAGGTCTCCAGTGATTATTGTATTGGGGTCTATCTCTCCCTTTAGCTCTGATAATATTTGCTTTATATATCTGGGTGCTCCAGTGTTGGGTGCATATATACTTAGAATTGTTTTATCCTCTTGCTGAATTGACCCCTTTATCATGATGAAATGACCTTCTTTGTCTCTTTTTACAGTTTTTGTCTTGAACTCTATTTTATCTGATAGAAGTATAGCTACTCCTGCTAATTTTGGTTTCCATTTGCATGGAATATCCTTTTCCATCCCTTTATTTTCAGTCTATGTGTGTCTTTGTAGGTGAAGTGGGTTTCTTGTAGACAACATATAGTTGAGTCTTTATGTCTTGTGATTGGAGAGTTTAGTCCATTTACATTCAATGTTATTAATGATAGGTAAGGACTTACTACTCCCATGTTGTTTGATTTCTGGTTGTTTTGTGGTCCTCCCTTCCTCCCTTCCTTCCTTCCTGTCTTCCTTTGTGTAAAAGTGATTTTCTCTGGTAGTGTGTTTTAATTTTTTGCCTTTCATTTTTTATGTATCTTTTGTAGGTTTTTTGATTTGAGGTTACCATGAGGCTTGCAAAAAACATTTATAACCAGTTATTTTAAACAAATGGCAACTTAACTCTGCTTACAGAAAACAAACTGGCAAAGAGAAATCTAAAAGAAAAAAAAATCTAGAAGAAGCTCTGTGCTTTAACTCCACCCCCCCCTTCTTGACTTTTTATTGTTTCCATTTTATATCTTTTTATACTATCTATCTCTTAAAAAGTTGTAGTTGTTGTTTTTGGTAGGTTTGTCTTTTAGTCTTCCTACTCAAGATATAAGTGGTTTTATCTGCTGCAATTATAGCAGTAGAGTATTCTGTATTTGTGTACTTAGTGTTACTTTGTTCTCTTCCCTTTCCTTTTCCCAAGTAGAAGAAAACTCTCCCCAAGTTGCACTGCCTGGAGTCAGGGGAGCAGTGACACAGGCACTGTCTTGGCCGCTGCCACTGGTGTCTCACTGGGTCACGTGCACCCCAAGCTAGTGCAGCTGCAGGACTTGCCCAAGGACTGCAGACTTTGTGGCCTAACTGCCTTTCAAATTTATTACAGGCCCCAGGCCACTTTTGTCAGCCATTGGTGGAGCTAGTTGGAACTCAGGTTTCTACCACTGTGGAGCAGGATTTCCTTCTGGCTGGGCTGGTCTAGATGCTTCCTCCATGAGTGCTGGCAGTTCTGCCCTGTACTGTGTTCCCCTGTGGCAGGGTGACCCTGAGTTACAATGCAGAGTCCCATAGTCACTTCACTCTCCCTACACCCACCCCGGGCGCACAGATTCTCTCTCCACCAGGCGCTGGCACAGTGCTGCTGGGGAATGGGGGTGGCGTGGTGTAAGCAATGCAAAACTGTCTTTCCTGCCCTCTTCAGTGCCCCTTTCCTTGATGAAACGTTAAAACTCGATACTGAAATCGCTCTCCTGATTTTTGGTTCTTCTGAAGGTGCTTTCTTATGTGGATAGTTGTTGAATTTGGTATTCTTGTGGAGGGACTGTTGCTGGAGGGTTCTATTCAGCCGTCTTGCTCTGTACATATTTAATGAATACATCTCAATGAGTTTTAGGATAAGTATACACCCATGAAACTGTCACCACCTTCAAAGCCATAAACATATCCATCACCTCCCAAAGCTTCCTCCTGCTCCTTTTTTTAAATTATTATTATTATTATTGTTATTGGTTTTTTGCGGGGGTGGTAAGAACATTTTACATAAGATCTACCCTCTAGCAAATTTTAAGTGTGCATTATAGTATTGTTAGCTATAGGCACTATGTTTTATAGTAAATCTCCACAACTCCAGAACTTATTTACCTTGCATAACTGAAACTTTGTATCTTTTAACCATCACCTCCCCATTTTTCCTTCTCCCCTGCCCCTGGCAACCACCTTTCTACTCTCTCCTTTTTTTTAGTTTGACCATTTTGGATTCCACATATAAGTGAAATCATGCGGTATTTGTCTTTCTGTGTCTGGCTTATTTCACTTAGTATAATGCCCTCCAGGTCTAGCCATATTATCACAAATGGCAAGATTTCCTTCTTTTTTAAGGCTGAATGATACTCCATTGCATATTTCTACCACATTTTCTTTATCCATTTATATGTCAGTAGACATTTAGGTTGTTTCCATATCTTGGCTGTTGTAAATAATACTGCGGTGAACATGAGAGTACAGATGTCTCTTTGAGATCTTGATTTCAATTTGTTTGGATATATACCCAGAAGTGGGATCACTGGATCATATGGAAGTTCTGGTTTTTTTTTTTTGAGTAACTTTCATACTGTTCTTTTTTATTAATTAAAAAAAATTTTTTAAGCCATCCGTTTTTCTGGGATCGTGCTGTTTTTATAATGGCTGTACCTACTTACATTCCCGACAACAGTGTACAAGGGTTCCCTTTTCTCCATATTTTCACCCCTACATGTTATCATTTTTTTCTTTTTAGTAATAGCCATCCTAACAGGCATGAGGGGCTAATTGTGGTTTTGATTTGCATTTACCTGATGATTAGTCATGGTAAGCACCTTTCACCTATTGGCCATTTGTGTGTCTTTGGAGAAATGTCTATTAAGGTCCATTGTCCTTTTTTTTTTTTTAACTTGTGCTATTTGTTTTCATGCTATTGAGTTGTATGGGTTCCTCATATATGTTGGATATTAACCTCTTATTAGGTATATGGTTTGCAAATAGTTTCTCCTGTTCCATAGATTGCTTTTTCATTTTGCTTATTGTTTCTTTTGCTGTACAGAAGCTTTGTAGTTTGATGTAATCTCATTTGCTTATTTTTGCTTTTGTTGTCTTGCTTTGATGTCATATCCGGAAAAATCATTGCCCAGACCAATACCGAGGTCCTTTTTCTTTCTCTTTTCTTTTTTTTTTTTTTTTTTTTTTGAGACAGAGTCTTGCTCCATCGCCCAGACTAGAGTGCCGTGGCATCATCATAGCTCACTGTAACCTCAAACTCCTGGGCTCCAGCAATCCTCCTGCTTCAGCCTCCCGAGTAGCTGGGACTACAGGTGCATGCCACCATGCCCGGCTAATTTTTCTATTTTTGGTAGAGACAGGGTCTTGCTCTTGCTCAGGCTGGTCTTGAACTCCTGAACTTAAGGGATCCTCCTGCCTTGGCCTCCCAGAGTGCTAGGATTACAGGCATGACCCACCGGGCCTGGCCAGAGATCCTTTTTCTATGTGTTTTTTTTCTAGGAGCCTTGGATTTTTGGGTCTTATGTTTATGTCTTTAATACATTTTAAATTAATTTTTGTGTATGATATACGTTAAGGGTCCAATTTCATTCTTCTGCATGTGGATATCCAATTTTCTCAACATTTATTTGAAGAGACTATCCTTTCCCTATTGTATATTTTTGGTGCCCCCATTGAAAATTAGTCAACCTGATAGGTATGGGTTTATTTCTGGGCTATCTATTCTGTTCCACTGGTCTGTGTATCTGTTTTTGTTCCAGAACCATACTTGCTGATTACTGTAGCCTTGTTATATAACTTAAAATCAGAAAGTGTGGTGCTTCCAGCTTTGTTCTTCTTGCCTAAGATTGATTTGGCTTTTCGGGTCTTTTGTAATTTCATATGAATTTTAGGATTTTCTTTTCTGCTTTTATGAAAAATGCCATTGGAATTTTGATAAGGATTGCATTGAATCTGTAGATCACTTTGGGTAGTTTGGACATTTTAACAATATTATTCTCGTCTATGAACATGGAATATCGTTCCATTTATTTGTGTCTAATTTCTTTCATCAGTGTTTTATAGTTTCACTGTATAGACCATTCACCTCCTTGGTTAAATTTATATCTAAGTATTTTACCCTTTTTGATGCTATTGTGATTGGGATTGTGTTCATTGTTGGAGTTATATTCTGTTATATGGATATACCATAATTTGTTTATCCTCTTTCACCTGTTGATGGATATTTGGGTTGTTTGCAGGTTTTTGACTATTAAAAATAAAGTTGCTATGAACTACGGTGGTAAATTTATTTCTTAATTTATTTCATGTGTGTATATCATGACAAAATACTGCCTTTTAATTGAAGGGAAATATTTCTTGGGACTCTAAGATGCCATGTGTATCAACATTAGAGATGTATAGCACCCATGTATCCATCATGAAAATATTTCTCATTGTTTAGCATTTCAACAAAAACTGAAGATGAGTAAATTCTGGTATAAAAGAAGTCATGTTGAGCTCCTAAACTGTTACTATATAGAATTAGGTCGAGGTAATTGTTGCCAGTATGGTTATAAAACCATGAAAATGTCATTCATAGTTCTTAAAAGAGAAGCTAACCTAACCAAGTAGAGATCTGAGATATTAATCAAAAGCAGAGAGGAAAGAGTTGTAGAAAATAAGTTTGCTAATTTTCTCATCTTAAATAAGAGGAGCCAGTAGATACCATTTCAATCTTCCAATTGTAAGTAGAGAAATTTATATTAAAGTAAATTTTAATTTTTTTTACATGTAACTGTGTTATTCAAAATAGGAAGCATGCTTTCTAAATCATTAAAAAGAATAATGTATCCTATATAGAAGAGATAGAAAATAATAATTTATATAGCATGGAAATTACCTTTCCTTGAAAGATTGAAAGAACTTTTAAAATTATCTTTACTTGGCATATTTCTTGGAAGAAGTTCCTTCACAACGTTTTGAGTCTTTTCTAAATTACCTAGAATTTTGTTCTTAGCTTACTGAATGTGTTAATCAAGAATGGATGATGCATTATAACAAGTACCTTTTTAGGTACAAAATAATATTTTGATGGAAAACGTCTCCTCTTGGACGTGGTGATGTAATGAATATATTGATAACATAACATTGAACCATCTTTGTGTAATTAAAATAAATCCCACTGAGATTTAGTAGATTATTCTTATAATAGATTTGATTTACTAGCACTTTAATATTTAGAGCTATACAAAATGGGATTGGTCTGAAGTTTTCCTTTGTGTTTACTGTGGTAGGTTTTAGTGTCAGAGGTAGGATTGCAAAACAGTTGGGAAACTTGTTATCTTTTGCTTATTCATATATTCATTGGTTGGGTTCTCAAGCCAGGAGAGGGGGAAGACATTTTATTCTTCCCTTTCCAAATCACTCACCCAGGACTCTGACTAAAATCAATAGTACTATAATTAAATTAGATATATTACTGCTTAGCTAGGTTTTTATGGACTAGGTTGGGAACCAAATTGCCATTTTTTTTCCTTTAAGAATGCTAGGATCACGCCTGTAATCCTAGCATTTTAGGAGGCCGAGGCAGGAGTATTGCTGAGGACAGGAGTTTGAGACCAACCTGAGCAAACATATTTTTTGTCTCTACAAAATATAGAAAAATTAGCTGGGCATGATGGCGGGCACCTGTAGTCCCAGCTATTCAGGAGGCTGAGGCAGGAGGATCGCTTGAGCCCATGAGTTTGAGGGTGCAGTGAGCTATGATCATGCCACTGCACTCCAGCCTGGGCAACAGAGCGAGACCCTATCTCTAAAAAAAATAAAAAGGGAGTGAGATAGAGAAAAGAATAAATATTAACCAGGTGTGGCACGTACTTGTCGTTCCAGCTACTCGGGAGGCTGAGGCAAGAGGATCGCTTGAGCCCAGGAGTTAGATGTTGCAGTGAGGTATGATGATGCCACTGCACTCCAGCCTGGGCAACACAGTGAGACCCTGTCTCAAAAAGAAAAAAATCCATAGCAAATTCCAAATAACTATTTGAAAGAATGAACTTGTGTATATTTCTCTCTCCCATCCTCTTCTTTCAACGTGAATATGATTATGTGGCTGTGTATTGTCCCCCGGCAGCAACCCAGCTGGTGAGTTCATTTTGGCTTCTGTGACCTGATGTTTAATCTATGAGTATTTTGAGTGCAAAACAACTTTGGTAAACCTGATGAAAGCTTGGCTCTAGAAACAAAGCCAAACTCATGCCCTTCTGGTGAGACTTTAATTAACACAACTTTTCTGGATGGCAATTAGGCGATTTTTAAATTTTTTTATTTTTTAATTTTTTGAGACAGAGTCTCACTCTATAGCCCTGGGTAGGGTGTAGTGGTGTCGTCAAAGCTCACTACGAGGTCAAACTCCTGGGCTCAAGTGATCCTCCTGCCTTAGCCTCCTGAGTAGCTGGGACAACAGGTGTGCCCTACGACACCCGGCTAATTTTTTTTTTTTTCTTTCTATTTTTAGTAGAGGCAGGGTCTCACTCTTGCTCAGGCTGGTCTCACACTCCTGGACTCAAGCAATAATCCTGCCTTGGTCTCTCAGAGTGCTAGGATTACAGGCATGAGCCACTGTGCCTGGCCCCAGATTCTTTACAACATTTTTTGTTTTTTTTTGACCTAGTACTTCCATTTACAGAAGTTTAGGTGAAGGAAGTAATTACAAATATATGTAGAGATTTAGTTACAGTGATGCACAATGTGAAGCATTCTTTATAACTGTAAAGATTTGTAAACAACCTAAATGCTCAGCAATAGGGAATTAAATGTTAAATGAATCTGGATAATTAAATAATGGAATATTAACCATAAAATGTTACTGAAAAATACATGTGACACTGAAAGTTGTCTAATATATTAAGTGAAAAAACATTTTACAAAACCTAAAGGCCCCATAAAATCCCATTTGAAAAATAGATACGTAAAGGTATACACACAGCCTGCAATAACACATACCAAAATAAAGATAGTGATGATCTCTTGGGGGCATGAGATTATGGGTAACTATTTTCTTCTTTTTTTTATTAGTGTTGTCAGGTTTTCTGGAATGAACAGATATTACTACTGTAATAAGAAAAAAATACCTTTTCTTTTTAAAAAGAAATAAATGCCAGCACAAATAGATATATAGAAATTGTGTCTCCATAAGAAATAATGTGTATCTAGAAAATCATTCCAAATGAAATGAATGAGCATTGAGTTTTTAATTGTATAGTGCCTATTATCTCTGGAGACACTAAGTCTAAGTAGAAAAACCAAACCAAACCAAATGCTGGTCTTCTTGCCAAACTCATTTAGACGGATCTGTTCTTATCACATCTTTTTTCTAAAAAATATTTTGGCTCTTTTCAGGCTTGAAAGGACTTCTTTCACTTTAAAATTCCATGTGCTCAAATTATTTCTGTTGGATTATTTGACAGACCGACTAGACATTCGGGCAGCCCGGATTCTTCTGGATAATGACCATTATGCCATGGAAAAATTGAAGAAAAGAGTGCTGGAATACTTGGCTGTCAGACAGCTGAAAAATAACCTGAAGGGCCCAATTCTTTGCTTTGTTGGCCCTCCTGGAGTTGGTAAAACAAGTGTGGGAAGATCAGTGGCCAAGACTCTAGGTCGAGAGTTCCACAGGATTGCACTTGGAGGTGTATGTGATCAGTCTGACATCCGAGGACACAGGTAGAATACTTCTCTCAGTTTGAACTCTGATTCTTCTTTCCTTTTAATTAACTAAAGCCCAAAGAAAAGCTGAGGCATAACATATATCTATTTTTATTAAAGAGCTATTTGTGGTACCTTTAATGGAAAGGACATTTACAAGATTTATTAGCTAGCCTAGAGTCTGTAAGCATTAATGGTGTACTCAAACTAACCTCGATATTTGTGTGACAGTGTATAGCTAGTCTGTGCCTCAGCTTTCCTTGAATCTCATTTGAATGTAATTATAAATTATTTATGATTGGGTATTATAATGTCTTTACATTCTTTCTAGCTCAGAGCATTCCATAAATAATGACCCATAACTCTTAGAGTTTAAAAAAATAACTGCAATAGGTAGGGCAGATAGGAGAAGGTAAGAAATCTTTGATAACAAATTTGTTCTGGTTACAGTTTAAAATTCCTTTTTTGAAGGCTGGTTTGTATTATGAAAATGAGCAATAAGAAACGTTAGCGTAATTAATAAGGCTTATCCTTGCATTATGGACTCACTTCTGTAAAAAACATTAAACTGTAAGAACTGTGTCTCTGATTAATCTGACGTTAGTAGACTCAGATTTGCATCTTATGTTCATTGTTTTGTTCTCATTGGTCTTTCTATTGATCTGGCTGGAAGATGCCTGGGAAAGCATGAACTTATATTTCATGGTTTAAGGGTTTCATAGCAGTTGCAAGTTGTGAGAAGACATATCTATAGTATACATGTTAAAGAACATTTTAAAATGTAGAACATTTAAAAATGCAGAAACTGTGAACTGCTTATAAAAGCATATGATGCTTTTTTAACATCTTATTTTCCATTTGCCTTATTCAAAAACTGTTTTAGAAACTTTTCTGTGAGAAATGGTTATTTTTATTATGTTTTATTTGCTCACTTACAATTCTTATGCATAAAAAAAGAATTTCAAGATTTTAGTAAATAAGCAATGAGGGTTGCAGATCAGGGGAGAGAATTGATTTGGGTGATTCCTTCTGGCAGTTTTGAAAGATATTTTTGTTGCCTAGACTCTCTTGTTCTCTCATGTGCCACTAGAGGCTGTAGTTTGCTTTTGTAAAGAAATTGGCGTCGTCAGTCATGGACTAACTTTGGAGAAGCTGGGTCTGGGGCCTGAATCTTCTAATTTTAGCTACAGAGCTTTTGGGAGGTGTTCCCCATTCAAGTGACTTGATTCATGCCCTGCGTTCTAGTTTCTTTCTTTCTTTTCTTACTTGTAGTATAGTATCATGTAAGTATTTGATGGGATTTAAAAGGTAAGTTTATGGAATTAATGTTATGTGGAATTGATGTCATGGGTACATAACGTATAGGTAATATGTCCTTATTTCTTTCCACACTGGTATTGATTATTCAATAAGGCTTATTAGATACTTGGCACACAATGAGCATTCACTAAAAATTAGCTTTAACTATTATTTTAATTCAGAATTCTCAGGAGGACAAGTTTAGATTTACAAGCTTCAGTAAAAGCTTCAGACTTTTTATAAACTTCAATCTCATTTTTACATTGCATTCTAAAATATCCTGTTCTCAGCATTATTACTTAGTTTATGTGGCAGAATTGTAGAAAAATGTATTTTTCTGTTGCCTAGTGATGTACAAGTATAATGTCATGGTTCTCACAATTTATGAACCTTGTTGGTTGTAAAGAGATCTCTGTTTTAAATCTTTACTGACAATTTGTTCATTCTTTTGCAAGTAAGTATACTCTTGTATGTCACTATGTTAAGAAAATTGAGTCTAACAGCGAAACCTCATCTCTGAAAAAAAAAAAAACATATATATATGTATATAGGCTGGGTGTGGTGGTGTGTGCCTGTATTCCCAGCTATTCCAGCTACTTGGGAGGTGGGAGGATCACCTGAGGCCAGGAGTTTATGACCAGCCTGGGCAATACAGCAAGACCCTGTCTCTAAAAAAAAAAAAAAAGAAAGAAAGAAAAGAAAATTGAGTCTGAAGAAAATAAGAATTTACTTTATGAGTCTTTTGCAAATGGAGGTTGTGTTAAAATCACTGTTGCCTAAAATATTTGTAAATGTAAGCTTTTTAGAAATGTATATATATAATCGTAGCCCTCTGGGAGGCTAAGGTGGGAGGATCGCTTGAGCTCAGGAGTTTGAGACTAGCCTGAGCAAGAGCGATACACATCTCTACTAAAAATAGAAAAATTAGCCGGGTGTGGTAGCAGGAGCCTGTAGTCCCAGCTACTTGGGAGGCTGAGGCTTGAGCTCAGGAGTTTGTGGTTGCAAGTGAGCTACAATGATGCCACTGCACTCTAGCCCAGGTAACAGAGCAAAACCCTGTCTCAAGAAACAATAAAATAAAATGAAAGGTATCTGGATTTGTTTTGCAAATCATTCTATAAACCTGATTTTAGATACACCTTGCTGGTAAGTATTCCCTAGCCATCATTGTACTGGATGTTTCATTAAACACTACGGCAACCTGCTCTTATGCTGTTGAGGACTTATTACCCACCTACCCCCTAAATTAAAGTCTGGTAAAAATTTTTATTTGAGAACCTGTTTGGAAGCATGTGGAGAGTTGTGGGGTGCAGTTGTGAAGAAAAGAAGAGGTTGAAGGCAGAGTATGTGCGTATGGCAGTTATGAATTGAAGGCAAATAGGAGGGGAGGAAGAACAGTAGAAGGTTACAGCACAACCGTGGGTGGCATCTGTGGGAACATGTGGTTCCATGTGACAATTGAGGCATTCAGGAGACACCCAGGTCTTGGCATTTTAGTACTGGTCATGTGCTCATAATTAGAGTTCATGAAAAGTTTTGTTTTTCCTCAGTCTCTGAGTAGGCACCACTGTTCTGCGGTTTTAAAATAGCCAAAGAAAAAGGAGAGCTTCTTTATGTTATCTTCCTTGCCTATTCTCTCAATTTTTGTTACTCACTTTCCTTATTTTCCCATGCACGGACCTCCAGCCTTTTGCTAGAAGTAGCTGCTTATGTGAAGGAAGGTGGTAAAACGTTGGGAATTGATTTTAAAAGCAACCAAAGATATTTTTTAGAGTTAAATGGTAATGAGGTGGGAGATGGGGAAGAAAAAGAAAGGCTTGGTTTACATTTAAATCTTAAACTGGGAAGATAATAATGATCTGACTAACATTGGCTCATTGTTTTCATTTATATTATTTTGAGTGGCTTAAAGGAAGAAAAATGGTTATGTTCCATATTAACTCATGCAGTTTTTCAGTCTTCCCAACATTTCTCATTTGGGCTTATCTCCATTGGGATTTTTCTGTCTACTTTATAAGCCGCAAAATACCTGTTCCCGTCTGTCAGTTTTTACAACTTAAGTTTTCATGTTTAAATGTTACATTTAAATAATTTAAATCATTTCACAGAAATTAAATATAAAATAACTAACTTGGGATGAAGTTTTATGAAATCATGCTTGCACAATCATCTGTTTTTCTTGTTCATTGGTAAAAAGAAATAATATGCTTATTGTTATGATATATTAAATATATCTCAAGTCACTGTTAATATTAACTCTTAGAAGTACTTGACTAGCTGTTTTTCAGGTAATCAAATTATATCATTGCAAGGAAACCTTGGCTGAATTTTAAAATAAGATGATAAGAAAAACAAACACATGATTTCCACATTGATAAATTTTCATATGCAACCTGAGACGGTAAAGTTATAAATAAATTAACTGTTTCATTATTAGTCTCTAAAAGGGGAAAAAAAACTGAAGCAGCAAGCTTTTAATATCTTTTTAGCATACTATATCAGACATATTATGGTTTGCTCACTATCCTCCTTACAGATTTGAGTGTAGCTCTTCTTTGCCTAAAACTTAGTTTTATTTTAAGGTCCCAACCCAAAGCTTCCCCCATTAATATAAGTGTAATCAGTTATGATCTTACTCTTTTGTAAATTGACCACTTATTGTCTATTGTACTCCTTTAATGATTAAATAATATAGGCCTCTGGCATTTCTAACATACAACTGTGTAGATAAAACATAAATACATGTATAAAAAGTGCAAGCTTTGTCAGCAGGGGATTTATTATATATCTTATACTCCTTTGTCTACCCCATGGTGCTTATTTAGCACAGTGCTAAACGTGGTAAATGCTCTCTAAGTGTTGTGAGAATTCATGTAAGATTAAAACACAATTTTTTTTGGAAGTCATGCATTCCTTTAGGTGAGTACATCCATACAAATTAGTCTATAAAAGATTTGGGAATGACTGCTAGAAGAATAACAATTGGATTTGTTTAGACATGTTAAATTAAAATCCCAGTTCCTTAAAGACTATTTTTCTTTTCAAGATCATTAGGATCTCTGTTAAGCTGATTACTTTTTCCAATTTGAGATACACACATACACACACACACATACACCCTGCCTTGGTAGAAAATTTGAAAAATAAAAAAAGAAAGGAAAAAGTCCTCATGTTTTTTTTTTATTTTACCATACAAAGATATTCACTGTTAACATTTTGTTTCTTTTCTGCCAGACTTCTTATTGGGTTTTAAGCAACAGAATTGTAATCCTACCCTTTCCACTTAACTTATATCACATAAACTTTTTTTATATTACAAATTCTCTGTAATTATCACTTTAATGGTTGGCATTATAGCCGATAAGAGCCCTTTAATTGAATAGGCAGGAAAAATTGATTGTGAAATGCCTGTTTTTTTCTCCCTTCTCTACATACTTGGAAAAGAGGTGAGTAAAGACACATATTATTCCTAATTTTTAGATGTCATTGACAGCAACAGGTTGACCAGCCTTTTGGGTTACATTAGATTTGAAGATAATTAGGTATAGAATAGAATAGTAAAAAATAGTTGATTACCATGGGGCTGTAAATAGATCATATTGTAATTCTCTGTAGTTGTTTTTTGAAGCATAAACCAGGCTATTTTTTGGAAAATGAAAAATGCTGATCTTATAACTTAAAATTTTGAACTGTATAGACAGTTTTGCTTTTGTCTATCTTATACACTAGTTGATAAATCTATGAATTGCCTGTAACAATTACAAGAAAAGTGTGAATTCATGTATTTTTAAATCAACATGTATACTTCAATTTTAGGAAAAAATTCTAGGTAATCTTATATTCATTTTCGGTAGTTTATGAGCTCTGTGGTAATGGTTGTCTTGGTTTGACCCATAGACTAGCGGTATACATTCAGGAGATGTCACCTGTAATTGAGGAACACTAAGGGCATTGAGCGTGCTTGGTGCTATTAAAGACATTTGTAAAAGTTGCTTCCATGAGGAAGAAATTGAAATGGGACTCAAATTCATATATATTGATTTCTGCATTTATACTTTTTCTAGGAAACCAGAAGTAGACTTTAAGTAGCTGTTACTAATAACAGTTAACATCTTTTGAAAGCTTACTATGTACTAGGCACTATGCTGTGTGCTTTTACCTATGTTCTCTCGTAATCCTTGTATAATCCATGAGACTGGCAGTGTTATCCCCATTTTATAGATGAGGAAACTGAGACTTAGGTCAAGTAATTTGCCCAGAGTAGTATTCAAAGGCTTGTATCACCTGAACAGTGGTGACAGAAAGATGGGGAACAATCTTACAGCTCTGTATTCAGCATCTACTCTGTGATAAGGCCCCATCTCTGTCATCAGAGTGCTCACTGGCTCTTTAGAGAAGGGTATAGTACCCATGAGTAAAAACTAGGTTATGCGTATGCATCAGGTGAATTAAAGGGCCAGTAAATGCGGTAGGCAGTGCATTATTGGAACGATCACTTTGTGAGAGGTTGTCAGGAAAAGTTTCTTAGAAATGTTGGGATTTATATAGGCAGGGACAGTATTAAGGGCAGGAAGGCACCATATTAACAAAGGTAAAAAAGCGTAAGGAGTGTAATGGAATCTCGGTTGTGGATGAAGCAAAAGAGTAATAGCAAGTTGGGAAGGCTGGTGGGGGATGGATTGTGAAGACCCTTGAACTCCAGACAAAGGAGTTTGAACCTTATTCTGTAGGCTCTGGGAAACAGTAGAAAGTTTAGGAGGAATTGCTTTTATACAGTATAACTAAAATCTAGGTTTCTAGATTTCCTTAGAAAAGGTGCCTCCATAGAATATTATTTTCTCTCCATAACTTTAGGTCAAGAATTGTCAATACTTGTTTTTGAAGTTTCCCCATCAAAAAAGGAAAGGCAAATAAATTACTGCAGCAAGAAATGACCCATATTCTCAACATCGGTGAAAGCAGAGTGGGTGGGGGGAAGAAATGACCCGTAGAGTCTTTGAGATTCTTAAAAAGTTTCCCTTTCCTACCCCTCCTAAAAATCAGTAATGGCAAATCTGTAAGTTCTGTAGAGAAATAATTTGGAAGAATTTATTAATTTTGGGTCTTGTCCTTCCTGTATCTCATTCTGAAATCTTGAATGTGCTAATTCCTTATTGTAACAGGACAATGTTTACTGTATCTGGTTCCAGTGCCTTGGTCACCTTCCCTGGATGAAAGGCATTCCCACGATATTTTTAAGGCTTTCTTGTCTTTTCAAAGGTCACTCTATTTATTCTGTCCTACTTTATACCAGTCATGTGGCAGAATTGAGGCCTGCTCTGTGAATCAGCTTTGTGCAGATCATGAAATAACTGCTGCTCTTCCACTTATCATAGATCGTTTTCTTCTAGGCAGTCAGACTTCTATGCCTTTTCAGAAACAGCATTTGCTTTGTGCATGACTTAGCAGCAAGGTTGTAATTAAAATTAGTAAATTGCTACTTAAAATAAAGTTTTGCCGGCTCCATAAAAAAAAGGCACATTTTCCAGTTTGATAGACATATTTGTTTTTATTGTATGCTACATTCTACATCTGTCATAATTTCATGAGTGATTATTGTTCAAATATGATAAAGCAGCCCCTAACATTTTAATGTTCACCAAAATATCAGGCTGAACTTGGTTATGCCAATTAGTGTTTACCGAATAAATACAGTTTTATTCAAAAGGCCAGAATAATGGAATTTTGATATAGACACTGTTGACTCCAGATTCTCTTACTGCAATTAATAACAGATTATTGCCTCTTAAAATAAAAGAGTTTGGATTTTTTTTTTTTTTGGTCTACATTCTGAGTGGCCCTTTGAACTAATTTTAATATGCTTTGTGAAGATGGTGATATTTTAACCAGCCCTGGGGCAGCCATTTCAGCATGTAAAAAGGTCATTGTGTTGGGGGTGGGGGGATGCTCTGAAAAACCATGAAAAGCATGGGAATTAAATTCGTAAGGTCCTTTGGACATTTTGGAACCTTGAAGAGTAAGAACCATAATTGGTGACTTAAGTATAGTGCTTTTCTATTTCACTAAAGGCAAAAATGAGATACAGTTCTTCCAATATCATGGGCAACTTGCAGCCAGAATTTAAATAGAAAGTAAGATTAAAATTGAATCTAATAAATTTTTGTGGACATTTATTTTTATTCAGTTTCTTCTCAAGGTGAAGATAACTCTTTGTAAATGTCCTAGAGAAATACAGTAGCTTTCTGTTCACCCTTTGTAAGTAAAAAGGGTGGATCGTTCCACTACTGACATTTAAAATAATAATAATAACTTTTTGATGTATTATAGTGCCTTTTAAATATATGGTACCTTTTTGCTGTTTTACAGTGATAGCTAAATGAGTGTCAGAATTCTAAGTTTTGATTTCTAACTGGTATTGCTCTTGCCTCCTGACATGTCATTGTTGTGAACTTGCTGCTTGCTTTCTATAGGCGTACCTATGTTGGCAGTATGCCTGGTCGAATAATCAATGGCTTGAAGACCGTTGGGGTTAACAATCCAGTGTTCCTGTTAGATGAGGTTGACAAACTGGGAAAAAGTCTACAGGGTGATCCTGCAGCAGCTCTGCTTGAGGTAAGATTTAGAAAATTCTCTGTCTGTAATCACACTGGAAGAGTATGGATGAGGGTCATATTCAAATAATATACACATTGGTCTGGGTTTAGTTTTGGGAAAAACAGTTTGATATAGACTTACGTCTGAGCAATTTGACGTCTAAATTAAAATGTCTTGGAGATTTCTTTCTCTTTCTGGTAAGTCCCTTCATTTCTTTTTTCTTTTCCTGTTTTGTTTTTATCAAATAGTTTAACAAAATTTTGTGCACGCTTGTTATTTAGAGACCAATAATTCTACACAGTTATTACAAAAAACAGCAAGCAAGTTCCCTCTCCCTGGGGTCGCCCATTTCCTCTTCTGCACTTTGACCTTTTTAACTTTAGTCGATTAGCTCCATTTTCAAAATTGCATGGCTGTATTTTTTGATTTTTCAGTTTTTGGCATTATCTATGGATTCCTCTCTATGGGAGATGAGAATGCTTTTTTTCTTCCCTTTGCCTCCACTGTCTAATTTTTATACTCCAAGCCTTCTAATGTAAATTTTATTTTGTTTTTAAGTCATTAGTGGTATTTACATTATTATGATTATATAAGTGCCTTTCACAGCTGAACCATGTGGTAAACTGTGATCACTTTTCTTTTCCTGTTTCTCTTTTTGTTTTCTGTTCACGTTTCTTAAAATCTTCTCACAGTTAATAATTGTCTTGTTTCTTTTGTTATGTAATCTCACCAGTCGTCTAATTCTCCTTTATAGACATTCAGACACTTAGGTGTTCTATCAGGTTTATCTTCTTAAGCTTCCAATCTGAAGCAGTTGCTTTCTACATCTGGTATGTAACTGTCTTCCTGGGATCTTCCTTCACCTCTCACCGTGATGGATTTCCTGTCTCTAGTATTCCATGTCTTCCTCTTTCTTGGTTCACTTCCCTCATTTTTATGGTGTTAATCCCCTCATGGTTTCCTGAGAAAGCTTACATAGGTGATAAATGTTTTTAAACTTTGCATAACTGGAATGTCTTTATGTTTTCCTCATACTTGGTTGGTAGTTTGACTGAGTATAAAATTCTACTTGGAAATAATTTTCCTGCAGGATTTTAGTTGGCTTTCTAGTTTCCACTGTTGATAAGACTGCCATTCATTTCCTATCCTTTGTGACTTGTTTACCCTGAAAATTTTTAGGATCTTCCCTTCATCCCAGTGTTCTGAAATTTCACAATAATCTGCCTTGGCATAGGTTTCTTTTTATCCGTTTTTGCTGATTCTTTGAAGATTCTTTGAATTCTTCTTGTCCTTTAGTTCTGGGAAATTTTCTTAAATTCTTTTGTTGATGATTTCTTCCCCTCCATTTTTTTGGAACTCTTATTACTTGGATGTTAGATCTTTAACTTTCTTATCTTTTCCCTACTATTATTCATCTCTCTTATTTTTTGCTCTACTTTCTGTTTCCTCGGATTTATCTTTTTGTTGTTGTTGTTGTTGAAGACGAGAGTCTCACTCTGTTGCCCAGGCTAGATTGCAGGGCCCTATCATAGCTCACCTATAACCTTGAATTCCTGGTTTCAAGTGACACCTAGCTAATTTTTAAATTTTTTTTTGTAGTGATGGGGTCTCACCATGCTGCCCGAGCTGGTCTTGAGCCCCTGGCCTCACGCAATCCTCCATCTCAGCCTCCCGAAGTACTGAGATTATAGGTGTGAGCCACTGTGCCCGGCCAAATTTATCTTTTAAAAACCCTTCTATGAGTTTATTATTTCAAAAACTTTTTTTTAACTTCTCTGCATGTTCTTTTATAGTACCCTGCTCTTGCTACATAGTTGTAATTTGTCTTATGTCTGTGAAAAAACAGAATTAAAAAAATTGTTAGTACTTTTTTACTCTAAGCCACTTTTATCTGTTTATTATATATTTCTTTTGTTCTCCGTCCTTTATACTAGAGTCTTTTGTTAGATGTCTGGAAATTTTTATTGTGTGTTTGTTCATATTTAATAGTGAGGAACAAAAAGGCTGATTAGAAGCTGTGAGCATAGGAGTGGGGCTTATTGACAGTGAGTTTCACAGTAAGGTCATTGGGCTGGGCTATTTGATTGAGGAACCTCCTATTTCAATAACTTTAGATCTTTCTTTTTAGGCTAGTCAAAGTGTCAAAGTCCTCAGAGAAGATTCTTCAAGTGTCTTGCCTTGAGAATGAAGGCCTGGCTGCCAACATTCTGGGAGCCAAGTAGGGGAAGAAGAGTGAGGGTGGGGCAGTATTGCTACGTGCAGCATTCATTCACCTGAACCCTTGTTTTCAGTTCAGCGCATACTCTGAGCTGTGCCCAGGTTCCCCTGTGCAGGGAACCACTGTTTTGTGTTCTAAAGAAAATAAACCTCCAGTCTTTTACTGGGGTCGGGGAAGGGATCTGGGACCTGACTGCTTCATAAATTTATTTTAACCCGTCCTTTTTATTTTAGCACCTCTACCCCCTCCCCCCTTTTACCCTTGTTTAAGTAAAATGTTATTAATTCAAATTGATTTGTAAAATTGAGGGAGAACTTACTTTGTGGAAGTTTTCTTTTTTCTTTTTTTCCATGCTTTGAGTTCCCTCACGCTTCCTGTTTTTGTAATCTTAGAACAGGATGGCCTGGGACATGTGTCCTATAAGCAGGGAGACCATTCTGATTTGGCTGGGACATTCCAAGTCTATGCCTAATTATTAAGTGCCCTCCCTTTTAGTCTCAGAAGTAGATTTGGTTTGGACAATAAAAAATACAGTTACCCTACTTAAAATCCCCAGAGTTTGGAGGTAAGGGTTTGATTTGGTTTGGTTTTGCTTGTTTTTATCATAAGATAATTATCTTCTGGCTTAGTAACTGGTTTACTCTGCAGTACTATTAACAGTTAGTGTTCTATATCATACTATACTTAAGATTTTAGTAGTTTCTTAGTTAATACCTTTAGACTTTCAGTTTAATTTACATTGGGACATTTTTCAGATAGTCTACAGATTCTCCCATTAGACGTTTACAGTTATTCTGTTGAAAAGAATTTAAGAGTAATTCCCTGATAGTTAAGTTTTCTCAACAGAGTGTTTTGGGGAGTCCTGAAGCAAGTCCACCAAAGACAGCTTTACAAGTAGTGAAAGATTATTAAGTCCCCTATATGTTTTCTCAGTTGTTACACGATATATTTGAGGTCTTCACCTATGCTTTGTAATGATTCAATAATATGTGTTGAATTGATCTTTGATAAGAAGCAGCTAGCACGAAATGAAATCTTCTTGTCCAATGTAGACCTTGGTACTCACTTTTTGGGCAGTTGATTTATCAGCATTCCAAAATAAAAGTATGAAAGCCTCAAATGATATCTCAAAGTAAATGCTACAAGGGGCCCACATACTTCTCACTGTATTTTAGTTATGAACAGCATCAGTTCTTTATAGATTGTGGTGCTATAAAATGAAGCAAGATGTATATATGGAAGAACTGAGTATCTTGGTACCTGATATCCTCTTCCTCCCCACCTGCCCAAATCCTGGGGAAAACCCTTATACCTCACAGGTTGTTAAAACAGTTGAATGACAATATATGTAAAAGTGCTATGTAAACTATAGAGTACTCTACAGATGTTACTTTAATTTAATATTTGCCGACATTTCTTCTGTGTTTACTTTGAAAGCCGCTTGTTGCTTCCGATGCCAGTAAACTCAACTTGAATTAAAAAAAGAATAAATTCAATTACTTAACACCTTGTATTTAAAGCAGGTTATTACTGAGAGTTTGGAAGATCCAAGAGTCTAGTTTTTTATCTTTCCACATAGAAAACTTTTTAAAAAATGACATCTAGGTATCATTTGTAAAATGTATAAGATTATTTTATTGTACAGCTAATTTATATTATTAAGGGAATATAGACTAGATATAGAGAACATAATAGTAGATATAGAGTAGTTACTCTGAATAAATTAAAGAATAAACTTGTTCTGTAGATTCTTCTTGCCTTCATATTTATTCATGAAGGATATGCCTATTTCCTTGAACTTCCATAGTAAAATGGAATGTATTTGCAGTTGCTCTTGTCCAAAAAATGAACATTTATATTTAGATAGCCTCTTTTAATAATTTATTGGAATGACATAAAAATAGATTCAACTACTTGATAAACAAATGGTGATAGTAGAGTTCAGGTAGGTCTGTTATTGAGTAGCATTAAAATATTAGATATAATGAAAGTACTTTTATGTAATTAATAGATTTGAAAGAAAATTACAGAATTATTTTCTTATCAGATTTTGTTATATTTATAATTGATGCATATTCAGATTTATTAAATATAAGTGCATTTCTCAAGTACATTTTTGTATGAATGGGCAAATAAAATGCATAGATACTTTATCAATTTTCTATATAGGCAATAATATTTACAGTTCTAAAAATACATATTCCTCCAAAATAGAGAAGTCACTAGTCTAGACATAGTAAACTACTCTCTTTAAAACTGAAGTTCTTAATTAGAATTAGATCCAGTTAGTAATTCGATCAAGGAGTATATTTACTGCTTAGATACTACAGACATACGAGCTTCTCATCTGAGCTATACAACTATTGTCAAAGAATGTCAGAAGAGAGGGACTTATAACTCATTTAATCCGGCTTCATCCTTTTATAGATGAAAAACTTAAAGCTCAGGATATTATCTTAATTTTTCATTTCACTATGTACTATATTAACAACGTAAATTCCTAAAATTGTGCAGAGTAAAAGAACCCTTAAATACAAGCATGTCTTGTTTTATTGTGCTTCACTTTATTGTACTTCACAGATATTGCATTTTTTACAAATTGAATGTTTATGGCAGGGGTGGGGAACCTGCGGCCTTCAGGCCACATGTGGCCCTCTAGGTCCTTAAGTGTGGCCTTTTGACTGAATCCGAATTTTACAGAACAAATCCTTTTATTTTTATTAGTACATTTTTGTCCATCTTTTATATTTTTATTTTATTTTATAAATGAACATATTTAAAATACCAAAGAATAAAATAAGTTTCAGTGAAATAATCCTCCCAGATTGACTGGCACAATTAGAACATTAGTAAGCCATAAAGGCTAAATTGATGGCTGCTACGCTCATGATTTAGTTCTAACTCCCCTGCCTGATAGGAGTCACGACCACACAAGGCTGGTCGGCGAGAGTTTATGGGGGTCGAGTACACCAGTATGTTATTGGCTTTTGACAACAGTGCACTTTGTTTTTGTTTGAAGTGGAATTTGTGAATAGTTGCACAGCTCTACAGTATTTTTAAATTCTGTCTGCTTAACAGCCCATCATGTCAAAGAAGACCAAGAGAACACTGAAGGAAGAAAACAGATTTTTTAATGAGGATTGGGAATTGCAATAGTATCTTGTTTCTGCTAAAGATAAATGATTTGCCTGCTTTGTGATACTGCAGTATCAACATTAAAGAAATTCAGTGCTCATCAGCATTATAACACTCATAAGGACCACAAATATTTTAAATTAGGAGAGGTGGGAAAGGTTGTATTATAGAAATTAAAAGATGAAAAGCAAAAACAAAAAATAAGACCTGGAAATAATGCCACTGAAGCAACTTATAAATTAGCTTTAATTATACTTGGGGGAAAAAGGGAAGCCATTGAGTGATGTATAAATTGTGAAAGAATGCATTGTCAAAGTTGTAGGATGCTTAGACCACGATAACATTTCAAAGTACAAACGATTGCCTCTTATGGGAGTTATGAGAACCATAACTGATCGGCAGCATGAATTAGCCCTCAACAGAACAACTTCATGCAATACTTCAAAAGGAAAACATACATTATTGAATCGATTTGGATGAATCAGCTGATACTACTGACTAGAGCAGGTTTTATACTTCATTCGGGTCATAAGAGAAGATCTTCTTTGCTACAAAGAGTTACTTGCTTTGAGCACCCTTGTGAACATGGGGAATCGATTATCTTCAACAACTTTCAAGATAAATGTTGTAAAGTTGGGCTGAATTTGGTAAATTTGGTGAGTATATGTACAGACGGTGCACCTTCCATGACAGGAAAACGTGAAGAGTTTATTGCACAGATAAAAAACAAAAGTATTAACAGATCCAGATGCTGTCATTTCTTTTCATTGTATCTTGCATCAGCAAAATCTCTGTGATAAAGCTACTATTTTAAGTGACACTTTGCAACAAGTTATAAGTATTGTTAACTATATTAGTGCAAATGCAACACGGCATCATCAGTTTCGTAATATGCTAAAGTTGGACTATGAGGTATTCAGTGTGGATTTGCTGTATCATTCTAAAGTGTGTTGGCTGTCGCAGGGACAGGTATTAGCCAGAATTTTATCTCTGCAAGAACAGACAGTTAAATTTTATGAAGAACAGAATCAGCAATGTGAATTATCTAAAGAAGATTTTTACAGGAATGCAGCATTTCCATGTGATATCGTGTCAAAACAAAATGATTTGAATATTTCTTTGCAAGATAAAACTAAGTCTGTATATGATATGTGGCAAAAAAATCCAAGCATTTCAAAAAAGCGATCTTTTTTCAAAACACTTCTTCAAAAGGAAATTTTGGATGAACATTTTCCCTAGTTGGCAAAGGTCATTAATGAGCAGGATAATATAGGCGAATCATTTGAAGAATATGCAGCTGTTATAGACCTGTTAATTGGAGAATACAATGAAAGTTTCACTGACTTTGAGAATCACCAGGTCACACTCAAATTAGCATTTCAGCCTCACCTAGTTGATATCACCAAGGCACCTAAAGAACTACAGGTGGAACTGATTAAGCTCTCAGTAGATGACATTTTAAGGTCATTGTTTGATGCTAAGAAAGATCCAATTGAAACATGGAAAATGCAGTAGAATACCCATGCCTTAGGCAACTTGGTTGAAAAATGCTTTTTTGCTTTTCATTCACTTATTGCTGCGAATCTACATTCTCCTACCTAACGCAAATCAAGAATCCCTTAAGGTCACAAATGACTGATACCCATCTAGTGGATCAACTGAAACTGCGGACCTCCATGCTGCAACCAAATATTCAAATGCTTTCCAACAAAAAGCAGACACAACAAAGTTATTAAAAGGTTAGTTAACTTTAAAGTTAACAAATAGTTTTCAGTTTTTGAAATTATTAAGTACATGATAGTTAGATTTTTACAAAATAATGTGCATTTTTACATATATCTAATTGAAGTTTCTTGAATTCAGCCTTCCTTGATTACAGCTAAATTAATGCAGCCTTCCAACATGACAAGGTTCCCCACTGCTGTTTTATGGCAACCCTGCATTGAGCAATTCTATCAGCATCATTTTTCTGACAGCTCACTTCATGTCTCTGTGTCACATTTTGGTAATTATCACAATATTTCAAATTTTTTCATTATTGTATCTATTATAATGTGTGATTGATCTTTGATGTTACTATTGCAGTTGTTTTGGAATACCACAAACTGCTGCAATATAAGACAGCAAACTCAATAAATGCGTGTATTCTGACTGCCCCACCCACTGGCCATGTCTCTCCTTCTCCTCCAGCCTCCCTATTCCCTAAGACACAACAATATTAAAATTAGGCCAATTAATAACCCTATAAAATGGCTTCTAAGTGTCCAAGTGAAAGGAAGAGTAGCACATCTCTCACTTTAAATCAAAAGCTAGAAATGATTAAACTTAGTGAAGAAGGCATGTCAAAAGCTGAGATAAGCTGAAAGCTAGGCCTCCTGTGCCAAACAGTTGGCCAAGTTGTGAATGTAAAGGAAAAGTTCTTGAAGGAAGTTAAAAGTGCTACCCCAGTGAACACATGAATTATAAGAAAGTGAAACAGCCTTATGACTGATATGGAGAAAGTTTTAATGGTCTGGATAGAAGGTCAAACCTGCCACAACATTCCCTTAAGGCACAGCCTAATCCAGAGTAAGGTCATAACTCCCTTCAATTCTCTGAAGGCAGAGATAGGTGAGGAAGCTGCAGAAGAAAAGTTTGAAGCTAGCAGAAGTTGATTCATGAAGTTTAAGGAAAGAAACCATCTTCATAACATAAAAGTGCAAGGTGAAGCAGCAAGTGCTGATGGAGAAGCTGCAGCAAGTTAGCCAGAAGATCTAGCAAAGATCATTGGTGAACGTGGAACAACAGATTTGCAATGTAGATGAAACAGCTTTATGCTGTATTAGAGGAAGAGGCCATCTAGGACTTTCATAGCAAGAGAGAAGTCAATGCCTGGCTTCAAAGCTTCAAAGGACTGACTGACTCTTACTAGGGGCTAATTAATGCACCTGGTGACTCTAAGTTGAAGCCAATGCTCATTTACCATTCAAAAAATTTTAGGATGCTTAAGAATTATGCTGACTCTACTCTGCCTGTACTCTATAAATGGAACAACAAAGCCCAGATTACAGCTCATCTTCTTATAGCATGGTTTACTGAATATTTTAAACCCACTGTTGAGACACACTCCTCAGAAAAAAATATTTTTTTGAAAATATTACTGCTCATTGACAATGCACCTGTCACCCAAGAATTCTGATAGAGGTATACAAGGAGATTATTGTAGTTTTCATGTCTGCTAACACAACTGCAGCTCATGGATCAAGGAATAATTTTGACTTGCAAGTCTTAGTATTTAAGAATTACATTTCGTAAGGCTGTATCTGCCATAGATAGTGATTCCTCTGATGAGTCTGGGCAAAGTAAATTGAAAACGGTCTGGAAAGTATTCACCATTCTAGATGTCATTAAGAATATTTGTGATTCATTGGAGGAGGTCAAAATATTAATATCAACATGAACATTGGTTTGGAAAGACGTTGCTTCCAGCCCTCACAGATGACTGAGGGGTTCAAGACTTTATTGGAGGAAGTAACTGCAGATGTGGTAAAAATAAGAGAACTAGAATTAGAAGTGGAACCTGAAGGTATGACTAAATTGCTGCAAACTCATGATAAAACTTGGACAGATGAGGAGTTGCTTCTTTTAGATGAGCTGAGCAAAGAGTGATTTCTTGAGATGGAATCTACTCCTAGTGAAGATGCTGTGAACATTGTTGAAGTGACAACAAGGGATTTGGAATATTACATAAACTTAGCTGATAAAGCAGTGGCAGGGTTGAGAGGATTGACTCCAATTTTGAAAGAAGTTCTACTGTGGGTAAAATGCTATCAAACAGCACCACCTGCTACAGAGAAATCTTTTGTGAAAGGCAGATCGATGCAGGAAACTTTGTTGTCTTATTTTAGGAAATTGACACAGCCACTTCGACCTTAAGCAAGTACCACCCTGGTCAGTCAGCAGCCATCAGCATTGAGGCAATACTGTCCACCAGCAAAAAGATTACAACTTGCTGAAGGCTCAGATGATTGTTAGCATTTTTTAGAAATAAAGTATTTTTTAATTGTTATATGCATTTTTTAGGCATAATACGATTGTACACCTAATAGACTACAGTAGAGTGTAAACATAACTTTTATATGCACTGAGAAACCAAAAAATACATGTGACTCACTTTTTTGCAGTATTTGCATTATTGCACTGGTCTGAAACCAAACCCATAATGTCTCTGAAGTATGCCTGTATTGATGTTGGGGTTACAAAGTTGTTTTAGCAAGTAGATGAATTTGCAAATACAGAATCCATGAATAATAAGGACCACTTGTAATTATTGCTTTATGTCATCATTTGAAACAGCTAAGAAATGAGTTACAAACAAAAATACATTCACACTGTCTTTTATATTTGCCAGTGTAATTACTTTTACCAGTGCTTTTTATTTCTTTGTGTGGATACTGTCTAGGGTCCTTTCACTTCAGCCTTTAGTATTTCTTGTAGTCTGGCCTGCTAGTAATGAATTCTCACAGTATTTCTTTATCTGGGAACATCTTAATTTCTCCTTCATTATTGAAGTATAGTTTTGTTGGATAAAGTATTCTTTGTTAACAGTCTTTTTCTTTCAGCACTTTGATTATGTCCTCTCGCCACTTTCTGGTCTCTATGGTTTCTAATACAAAGTCAGCTGTTAATCTTATGGAGGATCCCTTGTACCTAATGAAGATAGCATTTTCTCTTGCTCCTTTCAAGATCTCTTTGTCTTTGGCTTCTGACAGATTGACTATGACGTGTGTAAGTGTGAATCTCTGAGTTTACTTAGCACTTGTTGAACTTCTTAGATGTGAGGATTAATGTTTGTTATCAAATTTGAGAAGTATTTGGCCATTATTTTTTTAAATATGCATTTTTCTCTTCTGTGCTTTGGGGACTCAATTGTGGTATGTTGTTAATCCTTCTGGCATCCCTTAGGTCTCTGAAGTACTGTTCACTTTTTTTTTGGTTTCCCTTTTTCTTTCTGTGCTTCAGATTGGATAATCTCAACTGACCTGTTGTCAAGTTCATTGATTGTTTCTTCTGCCAGCTCAGCTGAAATTGTTGTTTAGCCCCTCTAGTAAATTTTTCATTCGATTTACTGTACTTTTCAACTCCAAAATTTCTGTTTTCTTCTTTTTTATTATTTTTATCTCCTAATATTTTCTGTTTGTCAAGACCATCATTCTTACACTGTAATAATTTTTTAATTGTAGTAAAATACATATAACATAAAAATTGCCATCTTTACCATTTTTAAGTGTATAGTTCAGTAGCATTAAGTATATTCACATTATTTTGCAGCCAATTTCCAGAACTTTTGATCTTGCAAAACTGAAGCTATATACCTGTTAAACAGCAATTCCCCATTTCTCACTCCCTCAGCCCCTGGCAACTACCATTCTTTTTTCTGTTTCTGTAAGTGACTACTTACCTCATATAAGTGGAATCACACAGTATTTATCTTTTTATAACTGGCTTATGTTCCTTCATGTAGTATCCTCAAAATTCATCCACATTATAGCATTAGATTTTTGATCATGTTTGTAATAGCTGATTTAAAATCTTTGTCTAGGAAGTCCAACATCTGGGCTTCCTCAGGGATGGTTTCCATTGACTGCTTTTTTTTTTAATTTGTGTTTAGGCCATACTTTTGTATTTCTTTGTATGTCTCATAATTTCTTTGTTGAAAGAGTATTATAATTATATTTAAATAATATAATCAGAAGTTGGGTGCCATAGTGTGTGCCTATATTCTCAGCTACTCAGGAGGCTGAGGCAGGAGGATTGCTTGAATCCAGGAGTTTGAGTCCAGCCTGGGCAACTAAGCAGGACCCTGTCTCTTAAAAAAGGGAAAAAAAAAATACATACATACATATATATATATACACACACACATATATACATATATATATATATAAACAAAATCAGAATCCCCTGCCCTTAATGGTTTCTTGTTTTTGCTGTTGTTGTTTAACACTTGGGCAGATAGTTTACAACTCTGTCTTAGCCTGCGCTCCCTGCTTTTGCAGAGCCTCAGTGTCTGCCAGAGATGAGCTTTTAGGGCCTTCTCATGTATTTTCTGGTCATGCTTAGAGCCCTGCACATTCACATGGCCTTCTAGATTCTCAGGGATATGTGAGAGCTTTTCAAAGCCCTCCCTCCCCATGAATATCTCATTCTCTAGTTTTCCCTTTTAAATTTTTTGATTAGTGTTTTTTTTTTTCTTTTTTCTTTTTTTTTTTTTAATTTTTCAGACCCTCCACCAAGCACACAAATTGATCAACCTTTTGTTAGTCCCAACTAGGATTGCTGCCTCAGACAGCTGCAGAGCTAAACAGTTGCCACTGGTTGTTTTTGACAAATGGTGATAAAGCTGTTCCCACAGAGTATTCTCTGAGTTAGATCAAATAAAGATGTGGAGCTTCTCTAAGGAACTGCCAGACAGGTCAAGTGGTGACAGTTCTCTGGGGGTGGGGCTTTTAGGAGCTCTAATCCTATTCTTCCCCCTAAAGTGGTTGCTAGGCTATTGGTTTTCATAGCTGGTGTGGTTATGAAGCTATTGGTTTTCAAGGATACTGTGAACTTGGGAGAAGGGAATGAGAGTAAAGCTAGTTAAAATACCACAAAGCTTGTTCTAGCTGTTTTTCTTGAATGAGCATTCCTCAGATTGTTGCAAGTTAATATGTGGCATTCTGAAAAAGTTGATTTTGAGAATTTTTGCCATTGCTCTCATTGCTTTTCTGAAAGAGATTTTCAGAGTTCCTTACTCTGACTTTCTAGAAGCACTTCCTCCCACGTTTAATTTTAATTTTGTGCTTAAATGATTTCAGTGCTTTCTGATCCTTTTATGTTATCCCTTGTTCAGCTGGAATATATCTTTAGGTTACTTTTTTCAAAGATTTGTGCAAGGGTTGTATTTGAGTTCGTTTATATTTGAGAAGGCTTCTTTGTTGTTTGCACCAGTAACCTCCATGTTTTGTTCATCTACCCCATTGGCAAAAAATTTTGAAAATATGTTCCCATATATATGTAAATATAATATATTAATATGTATGTAAAGTGTGGATTTCTTACTCTGCTAAGGCAACCGTAATAAAATACCACAGCCTGGGTGGCTTTAAAAAACAAAAAAAAGCAGAAATTAATTTTCTCACAGCTTTGGAGGCTAGAAGTCCAAGCAAGATCAATGTGTCAGCAGGTTTAGTTTTTTCCTGAGGCCTCTCTCCTTGGCTTATAGATGGCTACCTTACCGCTTTGTCCTCATATGGCCTTTTTTCTGTGTGTGTGCATCCCTGTGGTCTTTCTCTTCTTGTAAAGAAATCAGTCATATTGAATTAGGACCCTACTCATAACCTCGTGTAACCCTAATTACCTCCTTAAAGGCCTTATTTCCAACTACAGTCACATAGGGGGTTAGGGCTTCAACATATGAATTTTGAGGGGGTACAATTCAGCATATAATAAAGGATATATATGTAATATATACATACTATATTAATATATGTACCAGTGTACTAATACTATGTACTTTATGTAATACACACAGAATAAATTTTAAGAGATAGGATAATCATATTTTTAGTGAAAGCAATGTGTTCTAATTAGATGACTGTTTTTACTTCATAATGTGGCTATCAAAGCTTTATTCTAGAAATATGTGTCAATTCTATCAATTTTTTTGTTGTTTATACCTTTGCTTATATTATCTTTAATGATATTTTGCAGGAATCTTTCTAAACCACTCCATTCATCCATATATAATATATAAAAACACTTGATCAGGCACACGTGGACTGCAATGTGCTATGGTCACAGTGATGGCATATGAGTGAGGGCACCACAATCATCCCCTCCCATTATGGAATTTCTACTCTTAGCATATCTCACATATATGATGTGTATACCAAGTGAGGGCATCAATTCCATTTTGTATATTAAATATTTAAAAGCCAATTTCTTTCTGGTATTTATAGATAAGTAAAGATGAATATAAATAATATTTTTCTACTACTTTGATAGATTGGTTTCCACTTTTGTGACCACGGGTCTAAATAGATAAACAAATGTCATCACAGTTGTATAGCAGGTTCACAGGTGTTTGTTTTATTATTATGCTTCAGATCTTATATGTGTTACATATATTTGATCTATTCAAGATTTAAAAATATTTTAAATCAGTGATAATTTTGCGTGAACATTCTCTAGGTGTTAGTCTAATAACGTTCTGTCCTTTTGTTACTGCACAGGAGTCTAAAGCTTTTTAGTCTACAATGTCAGGTTTTCTAGAATATTTGGTTATTTCTTTAATTATTCCCTATTTTAATTTGTTGAGACCTCTTCCTTAGTTGTATCATTTAGCTATGAATTGAATCTCTTAATTTTTCCTATATCTAGCTCTACATGGCTCTAATGCCTTTTTCTTCTATGTCCTGAACATTTTTCTCATTTGTCCTTATTGCTGAAGTAATTTCTATAGTTGAGGATATAGAGGCAAAAGAAACTCAGTTTCTTCTGCTATATTCTTACAACACGGAATGCTTCTAACACCAAATGCATGGGGGTTTTCCCCCACATACCAAGCAAGCAGTCCTTCAGCAGCAGACACCAGCTAGGTATCCTCTAATTCAACTCAATTCTGACACTACCTGGAGGCAGTGTCACTTCCTACGGGTTTAGAGCTCAGTTCCATAATACTGCCCCCACTTCAGATGCCAGTTGCAAGTCCAGAACTTGCAATTGGAACTTGTGACCAACCAGCTATAAATTGAGGTTCCCACAACCCCCCCCCCAGGTTCAATTAATTTGCTAGAGCAGATCACAGAACTCAGAGAAACAATTTACTTACATTTAGCAATTTATTATAAAGGATATTTTAAAGAATACAAATGAACAGCACGGGAGCTTCCATCCCCATGGAATTGTGGTACACCCGTCTCCCACCATGTGGATGTGTTCTTGTTTGCCTTTCTGGAAGCCCCCTGACCTCAGTCCTTTTAGGTTTTATGGAGGTTCTGTTAAGTACACGTGACTGCTTAAATCATTGGCCGTTGGTGATCAGCTCTACCATTAACTCCCTTCCCCTCCCTGTAGGTTGGAGGCAGGGGAGAGGGCTGAAAAGTCCCAACCCTCTGATCACGCCTTCATCTTTCCTGTGACCAGCCCCCATCCTGAAGCTGTCTGAGGGCTGCCAGCCACCAGTCAATCATTAGCGTACAAAATGACATTTATCACTTTGGAGATTCCAAGGAGTTTAGGAGTTGTATGCCAGGAAACAAAGGGGCGAACACCAAATATATATATTCTACAATATCACAATAGTATTATATTAATTGTGGCTTCCAGAGCTGATTTTAGTTATTTTATCTTTATTTTTACTTTCTGTTATGGAAAATTTCAACCATAACAAAAGTAGAGAAAACAGTATGATGGATCCTATGAACTCATCACCCAGCTTTAATATCTTGTTTCATCTATCCTTTCCCGTTCTCCCTTACCCCACCCCTCATTATTTTGAAGCAAATTCCAGACGTCATATCTTTTCATAAGTATTGCAATATCTATCTCTAAAAGGTATAGACTTTTAGAAAACACAACCATACTAGCATACCTAAAGATGACAGTTACCTAGTCATTTGTAATAAGTAGTATATTCTTGGATTGCCTACAAACATCTGTAGTTCTTCTCTTGTCAGAAATTATTACTGAACAATTCTCAGTGTATACTCCTCCCCACAGTTTATCCCACCTCTGACTTCATGTTCCTAGGAATAAAGTGTCATATCAGAGCTATTTCCATTCCCAGTCATACTGTGTACCTAGGAATTATAGTCCTAGTATTCATATAGAAAAACCTTTTAATTGGGGAGAAGAGAGGAAAAACAGTTCTAGTCATTTTTGAAAGCAGGCCCTGTGTGTGGGTGAGTTGGGCATTGGACGCCTGGCTCTGAAGTTAGGGGTAAGAAGCAGAGGTTTATTGACTACTAACTTCTTACTGTAATTTTTGTTCCTCCATGGACTTACCAGTGTGCCTGAGGCTTCATCTGAGTAGTGGTTACTAGAAATTCTTTTCTGGCTGAATATTGATCAGTGTTTCTGATGCTGTTTAAATTCTACATATCTTTTTGTGTTTTCCTGAGTAAAAGATGGAGGCAGGCAAGTTAAACATATTAAACATATATAGATTAAGTTTAGCCTGAAGCTGCCTCCATACATATTTTAAGTTCAGCCTAAAGGTTTCTCCATACGTAGTGAACTGTAACCTAACTTGAAGTCTAACCAGACTGTAACCTACTCTTGTACCAATCACAGCATTTGGCCAGTCACAGGTGGCCAACTGTTGAAACTGTGTTCAAATAAGGCAAATGCCCAGCTGTACCCAACCCAGCTGTTTCTGTACCTCACTTCTGTTTTCTGTGTGTCACTTGCCTTTTTCTGACCATAAATATTATCCAACCATGTAGCAGCCCAATAGTCACTCTAAAACTATTGTGGTTCTGGGGCCACTTGATTTGCAAATCATTCTTTGTTCAGTGAAACTCTTAAATTTAATTTGTCTAAAGTTTTTCTTCTAACAGACATCACTAATTTTTTCTCCTCATAACCTAAGTAATGCACTTTAGAAGACCTCATTCATAGTTTAGAAACATTCCTTTATTAGTTTTCCTACTTTTTAAAAACCCAGTGTCTTAAAATTTTAAGGGAAAAAAATTACTTAAACTAAAGATCTGACAGCCATTTCCAAAACATATCGAACATATATGCATTAAATTTAATTAGAGCTGTTAAAGAATAGATTTTTCCTTAACTAGTATTAAAGAAAAAATTATTCATTACACTTATTAAAGATGGTAAGTACCAAGTGACAAAAAAAAGACGGTAAGGATGACTTTATTCAAGGGTTTATAAGAACCGCTGCAATGGGATCTTGCAGTAGTGGGGAGAAGTGGGGGTCAGTAGGTGGAAAGTTTCTAAGAGGAAACATGAGGGGTAAGGGGGATTCTCACTAGAACGACTCAACAGAACTGTTGCTGAAGGCAGGCCAGGGTGATAAGGTATTGAGGGTGGGGGATGAGGGCAGATACCAGACTGATTTAGCAGGATTCTTGCTTAGACTGGATTCTATAAAGACAGACAGGGAAGCCCAAGGTGGGGCCTCCTTGAGCAGAGGACTCAGGAGCCTAACTAAAGTTTTAGTCAAAGGAGAGAGTTTTTGCCACTAGATAATGGTTTTAACTAAAATTGCTACGTTTTCTATGTATAGATTAACAGCTTTTAGATAATTGGTAGACAGTAGGATTACTTTTAACCAATTCTATCCCGATCATAATTAGTTTTCTTTGATGACTGAAAGTATGTTTTTTATAACATTAAACATTAAGTGCTGTGACAATATGAAATTAGAGCTTTCGGGAATTGTATTCTAGATAAACAGTGAGTTTTCAGTAATAATTAATGTTTAACAAACTTAAAGATTTGTTTTTTTCAAAACATCATAACATTCAAACAAAATTCAAGATTATACGTAAAGGGCCTTGAATTAAGACTAACTTGTGTATATTTTTTAAAATAAGTAAAAGTGTAGAAAGAGAATCAGTAGGAAAAGCTTATACAGTAAAATTGCGATTGGTAAGTATTTTAGTCATTTTGTTTTCTTTTTGATTATATTAATCCTACTTATAGTAATCTGGTATAAGTGAAAGTGGTAATATATTTAAGGTTTAGAACATGTAGAAGGCCCTTGGTGCCTTATTTAAAGTCCTATGTAGGCCTCTTAGCAATCAGTGCCTATGACTTGAAGCATTTGAGCAATAACCTAAAGAAGATATAGTCTCTTTAATATACAACACAGTTTTAATACACAGTTGCTCACTTTAAGAACCTAACTGGTAAATTATCTAATGTATCTAAGTATCTAATTAAATATTTTTAAGAGCTGTTGATGTTTTACTTATAAGCAGCAAGGATTTGTTTTAAGGCATTTTTAAAAAGTTTATTTATTTTTTTGTGCTGAAACGGAGGGTGGGGGGGCAGGGCTGGGAGAAGGAAAGGCCTTAAGGCATTTTTTAAAAGTGAATTTTTTTGCTGTGCTATATCAGAATGTGGTAGCATAGTAATTTCTACTAGTTTACTCTTATTTGGAATTCCACCTTCAGTTAAAGAATTTATATCAGACTTTCCAATAATGTTTCAGGAGGAATATGCTGATTATTATTTTACCTGTTATCTAAGAATTTCAAAATACTTTACACATTTACTTTATATTCTCATAGCAGTTAAGATAGGGTGTATTACCAAGAGGGAAATGGATTCTTGCAGGGTTGGTAACTTATCATGGCCACACAATAAGTCATTAATAAATAGTTTTAAGAACAAAGCTTGAAAGTGTAATTTTTGCTTATTTGTGCTTTTATGTGTTTTCAGAAATTTTATTTATTTATTTATTTATTTATTTATATTTTTAGAGACAGGGTCTTGCTCTGTCACCCAGACTGGCGTGCAGTGGCATCAGCATAGTTCACTACAGCCTCAAACTCCTGGGCTCAAGCTAGTCTCCTGCCTCAGCCTCCAGGGTGTCTGGGACTATAGGCACATGTTGCTGTGTCTGGCTAATTTTTCTTATTTTTTTTAGAGATGGGATCACGATATGTTGCCCAGGCTGGTCTCAAATTCCTGGCCTCAAGCCATCCTCCTGCCTCAGCCTCCCAACATGCTGGGATTACAGTCAAGGGCCACTGCACCCAGCCTGTTTTAAGAAATTTTGATGTTGAATATTTTTTAAATAAGTATTTAGAATGTGAGGAATGCAAAGAATAATGCTCAGATATTAGTGTTGTCCCCGTGTTTCTCAAATTAACTGTATTGAGAACTGTCAACCTTGCTAACCTGGATTAATTTATACAGCTTTCTATTGGAACTACTAAATTTGTTTATTTTTTTGTTCTCCCCTAGGTGTTAGATCCTGAGCAAAACCATAACTTCACAGATCATTATCTAAATGTGGCCTTTGACCTTTCCCAAGTTCTTTTTATAGCTACTGCCAACACCACTGCTACTATTCCAGCTGCCTTGTTGGACAGAATGGAGATCATTCAGGTTCCAGGTACTTGATTGTTAAATAAAATCAGTATTTGATATATCTTGCCTTTCTGAGCATAAACTCAGAAAATTGGTCATGCTGTGGAGTTTTGAGTGAACTTGTTCATTTGCCAGCATATAATCTTCAAAAGTTCTGAGTAAGATGTATAATTCAGCTTCTACGTAGCTTCAGAGTCTCAAACAGCAAAGCTTTATTTGTTTTAACCATGACAAGAATACTACCACGTGTCACCTAACGACAAGGCTGTGTTCTGAGAAATGCATCTTTAGGCAAGTTCATCATTGTGCAGACATCATAGAGTGAACTTACACAAACCTAGATGGTATAGCCTACTACACACCTAGGCTATTTGGTATATCCTGTTGCTCCTAGGCCACAAACCTGTACAACATGTTACTATACTGAATACTGTAGGCAGTTGTAACACAGTGGTAAGTAGTTGTGTCTCTTAACATATCTAAACAGAAAAGATACAGTAAAAATACGATCTAAAAGATAAAAACTAGTACATCTGTATAGGGCATTTATCATGAACGAAGTTCGCAGGACTGGAAGTTGCTCTGGTTGAGTCAGTGAGTGGTGAGTGAATGTGAAGGCTTAGGACATTGTACACTACTGTAGACTTTATAAACACTACACTTATCCCACACTAAATTTATTAAAATTTTTTTTTCTTTCTTCAATAGTAAACTAACAGCTTACTATAACATTTTCACTTTATAAACTTTTTTTTTTGACTTTTGTAATAACACTTATCTTAAAAAACAAATACATTGTACAGCTGTACAAAAATGTTTTCTTTATATCTTTATTTTGTACGTTTATTTAAAAAAAATTTTTTTTTAACTTCTTAAACTTTTTTGTTAAAAACGAAGTCACAAACATACATTCGCCTAGGCCTACATGGGGTCAGGATCTTCAGTATCACTTTCTTCTACCTCCACATCTTGTCCCACTGAAAGGTTTTCAGGAGCAACAACATACATGGAGCTATCATCTCCTATGATAGCAATGCCTTCTTCTGGAAGACTCTGAAGGACCTTCCTAAGGCTGTTTTACAGTTCACTTTTTAATTTAATGAGTAGAAGGAGTATACTCTAAAATAACGATAAAAAATTATACTATAGTAAATATATAAACCAGTTACAAAATTATTATCAAGTATCATGTGCTGTATGTAATTGTATGTGCTATAGTTTTACATAACTGGCAGCACACAGCAGGTTTATTTACCCCGGCAGCACCACAGACATGTGAGTAATGCTTTGCTGCAGCGTTACCATGGCTACAGCGTCACTAGGTGATAGCAATTTTTCAGCTCCATTATAATCTTATGGGACTACCACTGTATATGTGGTTTGTTGTTGACCAAAACGTCCTTATACAGCACGTGACTGTGTGTGTGTGTTCTGTAAGACATCAAGAATAAATTTTGACAACAATTTCAGATTTAATTTAGCATTAAAGAATGATCACTTTTTGTGGAAAATAAGATATTCTTCTTTGAAGCAATTTCTAAAATTACAGATAAAAAGTAATTTATTCCTTCAAAGTAGGTGTCTAAAAACAAAATATAGATCTTCACATGGTCAGTTTAGCTTCTGTCTATCAGGTTTTTAAGTCTTCACCATCTCTCTCTGGAAAATGTTGTATAATCATTTACTCTTCTGAAGAGGTGGTTCCTAAAGAGTAACTGAACTTTCTGCTTATTAAATCTGGCCTCAGTTTTATATGAAAGTGCATGGTACTTTTAAATTCCTCATCTTTTTAGTTGGATCTGTCAAATACTTAACATATTTTTTATGTCTTCTCCTTCACTGGAGTGCGCAAAATAAAGTCCTTCAGTTACTAACACCAAATAAATTCTAGTATTTTCACCTTTTTTTTTTTCCGGAGACAGATTCTAGCTCTGTTGCCCTGACTAGAGTGCAGTGGCATCATCACAGCTCACTGCAACCTCAAACTCCTGAGCTCAAGTGATCCTCCTGCCTTGGCCTCTGGAGTAGCTGGGACTACAGGCATGCCACCACACCCAGCTAATTTTTCTATTTTCTGTAGAGATGGGGTCTTGCTCTTGCTCAGGCCCGTCTTGAACTCCTGAGCTCAAGCATCCTCCCTCCTAGGCCTCCCATTTTCACCTTATTTTAATTGTTCAGAATTGTTTTTCCCTAGAAGAGATCAAACATCATTGGGTATTTTTAAAAATGAAAATTGAGTAGAATCTAAATGTATTTTTCCTGTTAATCTGAAATATATTTTTACTAAGCAAATAATAATTAGATTTCTTAATTATCTGCAAGCACTGTAGGTTCTTATATTTAGTTTTAAAATATGGTGGAATAAAAAGTTGCTTGTATGTATTTGTAAGACTAAAATAAGTAATGAGACTCAACTGCCTGGAAACTCCAAATTATGGCAGAAAATCCATAAGAATACACTAAAGTAAAGTGAAGTAATCAGGACAGCTGCCACAAAAGTGGACATATGATGCCACCTTCTTTCTTTGGCAGATTTGGTCATCCTATCTTCTAGATTTTCTGGTGTTTTTTAACCTCCTCTTTCCATCCAAAAGGTGCATTATCAATTCATATTTTTAATTTTTGTTTGTTAAACAGAAAGGGGGCATTAGTTTAGGTGGAATTTTGTCTTACAGAATTTTAAAATAAGGTAAATCTATACTCAGCCTATTAAATAAGAACATAAAGTCTTTTAAATATATTGTATTTTATACGTTTATTTATAAATAAATATAAACATGGAAGGAAAAAACTTTTATAGGGACATCTTAGGTTTTGTTTTGTTTTGTTGCTAAAATGTATAGTCATAGTTCTGGAAATAGCTCCTTTGGAGCCCTTCCCTTGGAACCCACTGCTTATTTAATTGAAGTGTGTGTGTGTGTGTGTGTGTGTGTGTGTATGAGAGAGAGAGAGAGAGAGAAAGTTTTTTCAAGTATGTATCAAATTGTGCTAAAGAAGAGGGATACCTTTATATTCTTATTTAAAATTTTAGAGGACTTGAGAATAAGGAGATAGTTATCTCTAAGGTTTGACTGAAATTTTTTTTTCTTTTCTTTGAGAGATATATCATTTAATCAAAAGACTTTCAGACACTGCGCTTAGTAAATGTTTTGTTTGTGAAAAAATTTTAACAATTATTGATTTAGATTTAAGTTTCTTTATCATGATAGTAGTTTTAGTTGAAGTACTATTTAAATCCATTAAAGCTGTATTTGAGTCATTTAAAAAAGCATGGCATCGTGGGAGTCATGTAAATAATTACAATACAAGATCGCTGCTTTTCCAGGGTATACGCAAGAGGAGAAGATAGAGATTGCCCATAGGCACTTGATCCCAAAGCAACTGGAACAACACGGGCTGACTCCTCAACAGATTCAGATCCCTCAGGTCACTACTCTTGACATCATCACCAGGTTGGTTAGTCATCCTGATGCTTCGTTAATACTTGAGTCTGAAAAAGGGATTATTTTACTGGCATCCCATAGCATCCATTTCTCTTTCTCCAACAACTTCCCAGCAAGCATTACCACAGCTATTGATTTAGACAGGGCTCTGCATTGAGGCAGAAAGGCAGAAATGCATACAGAAAGCATTTAGAATATCTTTATAGCTAAAGCCAGAATTTCTACTTTGCCACAATAGCAATATAAGGGATTAATTTGATAAATTAAGAACCAAACACGTGAAAAATACAGAGACACTTATTATGCCTAGGATCTTGAAAGTTGTTGAATTCTCTTAAAAGGTGAGATGCTACTTTCAGATACCTGTTTTGGGTTGCTCAGATTTTCTTTTCTTCTCTTTGACTGAGGGATTTTTAAAATCCTTAGAGTTTTGATTTTCAGAATTAACACTGGGACAATAGAGAATGTGCTTTCCCAAGTTTACTACCAAGTCCTTAAGCCAGTAGCAAACAATGCATAAATTATCTGAGTAGAGTATTGCTTATTCTAATTTATAGAACCCCTGTTTGAATGGAGAATGTACCCTATTTGAGAATTTATATCTACTACAGCCTCTTGTAGTCTTCCTGGCTCAGTATTACAGGTCCATTGCATCATCCAGAAAGATGTGTCAGGCTGCCAAGCACTCCATGTGAAGCCCTTTTCTAGTCACTACTGATTTTCAAGAGATGTGAAGAATCTCTCCATTTTGAACTTTGACTTAAGAGTTTGGCAAGTCAGACTGTCTTTTGATCTATACCAGCCTTCCTATGGGTCTGTTTAGAGTTATATATAAGACAGTAACTAAATCTGACCTGGGGGTTCCTTTTCTTAACTTGTTTTGTGATTTACGGTGTGGATAATGCCAGGGGAAATAAATCAGGTGATTTATGTACTGAAGTCTTCCAACAATATCATTATTCCAGATAACACCAGTGATGCCTTTGGGTGACTTTCAACAAGTCGTTTAATCTTTCTGATAGCTTCCCCATCTGTAAAATATGAGTGATGGAGAAAAAGTCATAGCTTATCTGAATCTTAATAATAATGATTCTGAAGAGTAATCATTATTTGTATTTCCCAGTTGTTGCCTGGAGAACTATTTCTTTTTATATACTTGTTAACTCAAAACATCAGATCTTAAAAGCTATGGATATTAGGAAATCTCTGAGCAGTTTTGTTAATTTTGATAATTGTTTTTAAAAATAACACAATTAGCTGGGCATGGTGGCTCATGCCTTTAATCCCAGCAACTTTGGAGGCTGAGGTGAGAGGATCATTTGAGGCCAGGAGTTCAAGACCAGCCTGGGCAATGTGGCGAGACCCTGTCTCCAAGAAAATAAGAACTGTTATCTGTGTATGGTGGCGTGCACCTGCAGTACCAGCTACTTGGGAGGCTGAGGCAGGAGGATTGCTTGAGCCCAAAAGTTCAAGGCTGCAGTGAGGTAAGCTATGATTGCACCACTGCACTCTAGCCTGGGCCACAGAGCAAGACCCATTTCTTTAAAAACAAAACAAAACAAAACAAAAAAACCCACAAATATTAATATATGCTACTCCAGGCACATTTTGGGTATTTAGTGAATTACCATACTTAGGAAATAGAGTATCAATTTTTGAGTTTTTCATCTTTTGGAGTATGTCATAGTTATAGACCCTTAATGTCTTTCTTAACTCCAAGTGTAAATAGCCTACTTGAATACTTCCAGTCCCAGGATGCTTAATGCTAACTAACTTTTGTTGAATGACTCTAATTGTTACAAAGATATTATTTATATTCACTTTCCTATAATTTTCTACTTCTGCCTTATAGGAGCACCTGGAATCTAAGTATAATTCCTTCCTGTAAAGTCCTTCTTATGTTAAAAAAATATATTTTGTCAGGTCTGTATCCCATAAATGTTCTCTTTTTCAAGCAAAAAATTCTTATTCTATTTACCATTCCTCTTGACCTGGTTTCAAGACTTTTCACCTTCCTGATTAGTCTTCTGATGAATCCTATATATCAGTGTGCCTTTTAAAGTGAGACACCAGGAATGGAGCACAATATTTCAGTTGTAGCCTAAACAGTTCCTGGTATAGCAGGAAGACCATGCTTTTCTTATCCTGACTTTATTATTTTATGACTATATCTCTAGATTCTTAGCTTTTTAAAGGTTATTCTCTTGCCTTTTTTAGTGAATTTTTCTGGTAAGCTCGGTATGTCCCATTCTATATTTATAGAGTTGAATTTTTTAAAGCCCAAATGTAGAAGTTTATAATTACATATGTTATTTTTAGTTTCAGCTACCAGCAAATTGATTGTTTTATCTTAATTATCATCAAATACATTAGTGTTATGTCCTCTGAAAATCAGCATTTTTATGTTCAAGTCATTGTTAGAAACATCAACCAATTCTTATTTGACCCTGGTGATTCTTCCCTTTTCCCTTTTCAGTTTAAAGATAGCAAATAGGGGCTGGTATGTCTACTTTATTTGACCAGCTGTTAATTATATACTATCTGCATTAGTTCCTAGCCTATTATTGTTCTAAACACATTTTTTAAAAAGTATTTTTTGTTGTTGTTGTCCTTACTATTTTTGGCAAGCTCCAATTCATTCTGAACTTCCTGGTTCTATTTATGCATGTTCATGCCATGTTCATAAACTTCCTCTGTCCCTTTGCTTTCATCTTTTGTCCAGACCCTTTAACTTGAGCTGATCAAATAGTTGTCTAGGAAGCTACACTGGGTTTTTGGTTTTATTTTTAAATGTTGATTTGTTTATTTTTAAGATGCCTCCCTATTTTCTTATTGAAATTATATGCAGTCATGTATTAATAATATGGACTTTTAGCTAAGAGCTTTTATCTGTCTTTTCTCAGAACTTTTAAAATCTGCTTCCCTAAAGTCTACAGTGTATGTCTGACTGCCTAATCAAATCCAGTTTTTCAGATAAAACTGCATTCTCTATCTGATGCTGCCCATTCAAATCCATCCAAAGCTGGGTGGCCAGAAATGGTTGTACTATATAATGGTTTATGGAATGACTTATGGAATTTGACTCTAACGTAAATGTTTTTTAAGCAGATCTGCTTAACCACATGTAAAATCTTTTTCACAACATCATAGTGCTTGCATTACTTAGGATACTGTCTTCCTTCAGAAATCTTCACAAGGAAAATACACTGAATGGAGGTGATTAGCACAGTTCCTATTAATAGTAAAAACCAGATTTCTGTCTCAGATTCATTTTTGCTTTAGTTCAACAAAGAGTGCAATTTCTCTGATTCTTTCAGCAATATTTCAAGTACAATAAATTTATCTAGAATTTTCTTAATTGACAAATTTTTTAAAAACTCTTAAACATATCATTAAGGAGTAAATGTTTATACTTTGCTTTGGCAATATAAATTAAACAATCAAGGATTCATTTTTAAGTATGGGGAATACTCCGAGATAATATGTATAAAGGAAATAGTTGTGGTTGAAAATACATCTGAATATTTAAGAAATAACAACACTTTAATGAGAAGTTTTAAGCATGGAGAAGTTTGTACTCAAGAAAGGGTAATGAACTTTTAAACGTACTCTGTTTCTTTAGTAAAAATGTTAATTATATTACTTCTGTCAGTTCAGGTAGTATTTAGCCAAAAATAAAATATTTTTCTTTGATGACAGGTATACCAGAGAGGCAGGGGTTCGTTCTCTGGATAGAAAATTTGGGGCCATTTGCCGAGCTGTTGCTGTGAAGGTAGCAGAAGGACAAAATAAGGAAGCTAAGTTGGACCGTTCAGATGCGACTGAGGGAGAAGGTTCGTATGGAGGGATGGTGTTGGGTAGTCCTTGGAGCAATGGCATATGCTCCTCCACTGTTAAATGCATCCAATAAGTAATAGCTTAATGTTTGATATATTTTATCAAGAGGATTCTCTTTTACAAATAGCAGAGAGTTTTAACTGGAATAATACTCATTATTAATGCTTTCAGCATATAGTAACTTTCTTCAGTTTATAATGATGGTATACTTTATGTATGGGTTCTGTTTTTCTCTTATTTCTTTCTGATTCAGACAATTGTTAAGTCTTTGAATAATTTATAACATGAAAAGTTGTTACAACATTAAAAAAATCCAAGCTGTCCAAGTACTGCAAGGGCAGATCTTTGTACTCTAGAATAGCTCCATGTGTAGTAATTTGTTTTTCTCACACATTTTCTTTTATAGGTACACAAGTAAATACAACAGATTATTTCTTATTAAAAAATAATTGTGGAGGTGGTGACGTGAGGAGGATTCTATTACTGGAATTAATCAAATGTGGACATTTCCTTTGGTACCCAGTTAAAATGTTTTAACTTCCTGCCCCAGACCTGTAAGGGGTCTCAGTTTATCATACTATGTTAAGTAGTTTGCCAAAACCTGCTTTAACAAACATGACTTGAGTAGTAGGGAACTGAAAATTTCTTTCGTAGTAGAGATTTATTAGATGTTCTACCATTTCTGTAGCTCTTTCTGGAAAGGAGTTGGGTGAATATGGTTAAAGAACCATAATTTGTGGTCGGCTTAGTGGAACAGATGCAGTTAAATATCTTCCTTGTTTTTCCTTCTGTTGCTGAGCACAGCGTATGTAACTAACAGCATTAGCGTCAAAGAGTAGACACTCACATAATTCTCCTGTTTCCAGTGTGATGCTTCACTGAACCCTTCACTCCATGTGCCTGGAACCTCACTGGTTCATTTTCTGTAGAGAGTAAACCTCCTGTCTTCTGCTGAATTGGAGAGGGGCAGTGCCCTCATAATGTGGAGTCAGGGTAGGGATAAGGAGCTCTAATTGTTTCTTATCCAGACTTTAAAACTTTGTTTTTAGTCCCACTCCTCCTCACCCATACTTTCAGTGGTACCATGAATTCCTGAGCTCTTGTAGGATTTTATGGCTCAACTCAACTTGCTGTTGTTGATCCTCCGCTCTCAACCCTACAGACACTGAGGTTTCTGCTTTCTCTAGCGTGCTAAGTGTTGGTTACTTTTTGTCTGTCTACTTTCTGTTTTCCAAAATTTTGTCAGCATCTTTTATCAGCTGTTGTCTTCTTTCTCATTCTTTTTATTCTTGTGGGTTTATACTTTTTTTATTTTTCAATTGCCATTTTAATAGGATTTGGAGAGGGAGTATAGAGATACACACATGTTCAGACTACCACTTATAGAAATCTGTATTTTTAATAAGTGTCCTAGGTGATTGAATACCTGTCAAGAATGGAAATCACTGATGTAGCTGATAGTGATGGTAGAGAACTGAGTTCTAAAAGTAACCCCTAGATCTACTTTGTGTTATGGCCTCAAGCAACTGAGCCTGTGTCTCTTTGTTCTTGTCTGTGGTATAATAGAAAGGTAGAGGATGAAATGAGTTTATCTAGTTAACACATTTTGAAAATTGTGTTTAAGACTTAGCTGGTGTGTTTTAGAATTTATAATAATACATTCAGAGGGATTTAATGTCAAGGGAAATGTTTCATAGTTATACATTGCTTAATGTTTATGCATATATCCATTAGCATATTTCTAATAGTATCTGTGATCATATTAGCAATTTAAAAATAATCTACAAATATTCAAGGACTTGTTCAAACAGCTTGTGAACTATGTAAGAACATACAGTTTTTCATGGTAACATTTATTTGTTTTGTTTTGTTTTGTTTTTTTAAATCCATGATTCACAGAGCCTCTCCTAAAAGATTATGTAGTTAAGCAGATTTGGGTAGTTAAGATATTACCAGGGACATCCAGATGAATGAATAATTAGAATAAATACTTATCTCTTAAGGTTGATTTTGGTTGTAGTCTTTATTAGAGGCACAGATGATGCATTACAAGTTGGTTCTAATATTGTAAGATACCCTTTAGTTACTGTAAACAACTGTCCTCCAGATTTTGGTAGAATAATTATAAGGTATCCCAAATTGGTGGTGGTCATGGCCTTCACCAAGCCAAAAGAAAAATTTCTAAAAAAGTGTCTACATTAGGTTTTCATGCCACAAAGTTCAAATGGAGCTTAGTAATTAAAAAATGAATTATTTAAAGTTAGAGTATAAGGCTAAACAGTTTTAGAAATTTCAAGTAATGCAATGTGGGAGTTTTTTCTTTAATGTTAAAAATAATACTGGAGTTACTGCCAGGAAGAAAAGTAATTTTAGGCCACAAGCTTCAAAACAGGCAGAAACCTCCAGTGTATCGAACAAACTTTCTGGAATAAGCCCCGAAGCACCGGTCTGTGAACAGTTATCTTTGTATTTGTGGGGTCTTAACTGGCCTTAAATAGGCCAAATAATATCAGGGAGTTTTAAAGGGAGATGAGATTTATAGTTGATCTGTGTTAGAGGAGGAGTATTTATGGTTTCGGTTACTTACCTATAAACTGTGAGAATTATTTCTTTAAAAGCAAAACTGCCTATGTTTTTCTGCATGTTATTAGTGTTTTCTGAATTGCCTGTGACTTTTCTGGGGTATTAGTTGGGTTGAGAGATTAGTTCAATTATGTGACTGAGGTTTTATTCTGCTTTTTTCCTGCCTTTCCGTGTGTTCAATTTTGCATACTTGGGTGTTTCTCTGTAAAGAGTTAGGCAAACATCCATTTGTTCGAGTACTCAGGTACCGTGTGTGTCCAATTAATATCTACTAAGAGTTTTCCTCAAAGATTATCCTCAGCGAAGGAGGATTCGTATTGTATAGTAAGTCCTTATAAAGTGTCTCATAATATGGAGCACTCTAAATTACTTTATTTTTGAACAATATAGGATTTATTGGGGAAGCTGCATTAAACTGAAAGAACCTCAGTAGATAATAGTTTCTGATTATTCTCATAGAAGTCACCTGAAAAATTGGTTAGGGAAAAAAAGACAAAATTAATACAGATTTAACATTCATGAAATGTGTTAGGTATCATTATAAAGAAGCTTTTTAAATATCACTTAAATACTGTAGGTGGTTATGTTTTGGAGATCTCAGATATTCACTTACAGGAAAAATTAATTAAATTAGCTAATTTATATTAAGTGAATGGTACTTTGGGCCTGGGATAAAATTTCTAGTGGTAGCATTGTACATAATTTCAAGAATTACTGTAACTCAGATATTCTTGGTATCTGGTAGTGTAAGTCTTCCAGCTTTGTTCTTCAAGATTGCCTTGGCTATTTTAGGTCCTTCAAGTATCCATATAAGTTTTAAAAATCAACTTGTCAGTTTCTACCAACAAATAAGTAAATAAATAAAACCTTCTGGTATTTTGATTGTGATTGCATTGAAACTATAAATCTACTTGGGGATAATATCAACTGACAATTTGATATTATCAAGTCTTCTAATTCATGACTAGCCTCATTTATGTAAGTCATCTTAAATAAATTTTTAAATATTTTAATAGTTTTCAGTGGCACACTTTTACATATTTTTTCTTTTTTTTATTATTTATTTATTTATTTATTTGTATTTTGAGACAAAGTCTTGCTGTGTTGCCCAGGCTGGAGTGCAGTGGCTATTCACAGGCGAGATCATAGTGCATTGCAGCCTCAAACTCCTGGGCTCAAGCTATCCTCTCACCTCAGCCTCCCAAGTAGCTGTGACTACAGGCACGCACCACCATACATATTTTTTCTTTAGATATATTTCTAGGTATTTGATCTGTGTGTATTATTATAAATGGTAATTTTAAAGTTTTCTAATTTTTTTTGTTGCTAGGAAAGAGGAATATTATATTGCCCTTGTATTCAACAAACTTGCCAAATTGACTTATTGATTGTAATTATTTATAGATTCTTTTAGATTTTCTACATATGCCGTCCTATCATCACAAATGCAAATGTCAGGTTTACTTCTTCCTTTCCAATTATTACACCTTTTATTTCATTTCTTCCCTAATGCACTATATCTAGGACCTCCTGGAAAATGTTGAATAGGAATAGTGATAATAGACAAAGTAAGCAGAAAAAAGCCTATGAAGAAATTACTAGGTGATATAGTCTTTTGTTTTGTAGCTTTAGGTCACCCCTCATCACCTAATTGACTATTACAAAATCTCAGTTCAGTAGAATTCTCAGAAACTGTCTAGTTTGACCCTGATTTGATTCATAAATCCCTTCCCAACATTCTCCAATAAACACTTGCCTGTTTGACTCTGTTATCAGACAAGTCAGACATACTATCATGTGGCTAGGTGTGATTTTATTTATATTTATTCACCTTGGGATTTGCTGCTATAACAGAATACCACAGAGTGGGTAATTTATGGTGAACAGAAATTTATTGGCTCACAGGTCTGGAGGCTGAGAAGTCCAATATCAAGGTGCTGGCATCTATCTGGCAAGGGCCTTCTTGCTGCATTATCAAATGGCAGAAGGCCAAAGAGAGAGAGAAAAGAGAGCCCAAACTCACCCTTTTATAAGGACATTAATCTCACCTATGAGGGTAGAGCCTTCATGGCCTAATCACTTCTTAAAGGTCCTACCACTTAATACTGTTACAATGGCAATTAAATTTCAACATGAGTTTTGAAGGGGACAAACATTCAAACTATAGCACTGACCTTGAATTTGTAGACTAAACTCTTTCATTAGTTTTAGAAAAAATTTGGCCATTATCTTTTCAAATATTCTTTCCATTCTTTTACTCTTCCTTCTAGGATTCTGAGAAGAGACCTTATAACTTGCTTATACTCTGTTCTGTTTTTTTAATTTTTCTATTTCAGTTTGGATATTTTCTATTACCCTCTCTCTATTCCAGTTTATTATTGCTTTCTTCTGCAATTTCTTTTTTTTTTTTTTTTAGAGGTGGGGTCTCGCTCTTGCTCAGGTTGGTCTCGAACTCCTGAGCTCAAGTGATCCTCCCACCTCAGCCTCCCAGAGTGCTAGGATTACAGGCGTGAGCCACCGCGCCCCAAACCTATGGAATTCTTAATTTCCATGTTGTACTTTTTATTTATATAATGTCCATTTGAGTCTTTATATATATGTGTGTGTGTGTGTGTATATATAGAGACTCCAGTAGATTTACATATTTTTTTTGTGTGTGTGTGTGTATATGGAGAGATAGAGAGACTCCAGTAGATTCTCTATTGAAATCTTCTGTCTTTCATCTATTTAATCCATCTTTTCCTCTCTTTTCTTGGACGTACTAATCATGGTTTTTAAAGTCCCTATCTGAACACTATTCTCTGATTCACCTGTGAGTCTGTTTCTATAACCTGTTCTTTTTCTTGGTTTTTAGTCATTTTTTTCTGTTTTTTAGCATTTCTTGTATATTTTACTGGATGCTAAACATTATGGATAAAAAATATAAAGGCTGTAGCTATTATCGTCCTTCAAAAAGGGTTACATTTTCTTCTGACAGGTAGCTAGAGTATCAACAGATCCTTTGATCCTGTCAAGGCTTGGTTTTAGGCTTTGTTAGGACTGGTCTATTTCAGTTTTGGCCTTATTCCTGGGATATAGTATTTACTTCCAGGATGTGGTACTCCCATAACGTGGTTCTTACTCCTTGAGCCATGGCCCTTACTTCTAGGACATGATCCCTCTGAATTCTCAACTGAAAGACCAATGAGATCATAGCCTCCCAGTTGTCCTCTTCTCCTGGATTTCTTGGAGACTCACCCTGAATATGCTTAACCTAGAAGTTAGTCAGCAACTTGAGGGGGATATGAATGCAGATTTTTTAGTTCCTTCTTTCTGGTTTCCTTTTTCCTGGGATTTTGCCAATGAAGTCCCAGTTGCTTTGACAACCTTTAATTCTCAGAGTTACCTTTGACTAAATAATTGCGTGATTCTAAATATAGCATGTACTCTGTCCATTCTGAATTATGGTGATACTCAATTCTATTCTACCTCTTATCCCAAAGTAGAAAAAAAACGTAAGAAGAAATAAAGCCTTGTTTTATAGCTTTAGGCCACCACTTTTCATATAATTTATTATTATAAAATCTCATTTGAATAGGATCTTCGGTAGCCATCTAGTTTGACCCTTATTTGATTCATAAATCCCCTCATAATCTTCCTCAATAAACACTATGCCTTGTCCGTTTGACTCAGTAACAGACATGTGTTTATAAACTTGGCTGTTTCCCAGTCCATAGGAAAACAGAAGCTATAAATTAGAAAAAGGGCTAGTGGTTGTGTGGTGTGAGTCATAAGCAGTAAGATTTGCTGTTAGTGCAGCCAGGCTTATCATCACGTGATGGATCCCTGAGCCCCCTGCTGAGCACAATATTGGGCTGGCTAGACCACAAGTCAGCCTTATTCTATGATAGTTTCTTTCTTTTTTTTTAGGAGGGTAGAGTCTTGCCTCAGCCTCCTGATAGCTGGGACTACAGGCATGTAGGATGGTGAAATCAACTTAATGTAGTGGAAGAAGGTAGATCTTAATTCCTTGGTATATTCTTTCCAGACAACTTCAATTAAAAATGCATCAAAAGAAAAGATTTTCATTTTACAGCACTAGTTCTCCTCATTCATTGACTTTAATTCTCCCAGTTCACCACACCTTTAACTGTTGGCAAGAATGTGGTATGTGGGGGAGAGGTATCCTGCCACTTAAGCAAGTATTCTTAGTGCCCAGGGGTCAAAATGCCATAGGGGAGAGCCCTGTGCTGACAGGCCTGTGTCTGCTCCTCTGCTCACTGCTGTGCTTTAACTCTTTCCATCCCACTCTCCATCTGAGCTCATTCCTCTTCCTTGGCCTTCCTCAGAGGCTAGTTCTCCGGGAAGAATTGGTCTTCTGTGGGGCTGCTTTCAGAGTTCTTTGTTGTGGCTTCCTGCCATTGACTTCTCAAGCCCTAACTGTGCTTTATGCTAGTTATTTTAAGTGTGGCTCCTTCCTAACCAAAACAGGAAGTTGACCCTGCAGGAGAATCAAGTGCTTTTGATCCTTTCAGCTTTTTTTTTTTTTTTGACTAGTCTTGTCCAAATCTGATGCATATCCATTCTCTTGTCTACTGCCGTGAATACGTCTCTTATATTAATGGAAAATACTGTATATAATGTTTTTAGAAAGTAATGTCTGTGCTTTGTGTAGCTTATTGCCAAATTCCTGCCTTTGTCTTCTTGGAGCAGTCTTCTGCTTGTTATTGGATCTGTCCCTTTATCTTTAGGATTTTACATTAGTTGTCTATTGCTGTGTAACAAATTACCCCAAAATTTAGCAGATCAAAGCATTTAACAAACATTTATTATCTCACAGTTTCTGTGTGTCAGGAATCTTGGAGCAGCTTAACTGAGTAGTAGCTCAAGACCTTTTATGAGGGTTGCAGTCAAGCTGTTGGCTAGCCAAAAGCTCGACTCGGGAAGAATCTACTCCCAAGCTCACTTACGTGGTTGTTAGCTGACCACAGTTCCTTACTGACTGCTGGCCAGAGTCTTCAGTTTCTTACCACGTGTGCGTCTCCCAAGGCTCAGAACATGGCCGCTGGCTTCTCCCAGAAGGAATGATATGTGAGAGCAGAGGGGAAAGGGAGAGACAGAGCGAGCCCGGGACAGAAGCCGCAATCTTTTATAACCATCACTATTGCCATATTCTATTGCTCACACAGACCAACCCTGGTAGGATGTGAGAGGGGACTGTCTTCATAAGCATGCGAGAGTCAGGAGACAGGGATAGGATATTTGGGAGCCATCTTGAAGACTGGCTCCCACTGATTTTTTTTTTTTTTTTTTTGCCTATTTTAAATGTTTTTATATATTTCATTTCTGTTAATACAATCCCCGTTTCCCAGAGTTGAAATAGTTTGTTTGGAGTTCTAAAGAAAACCTGTGGTTTGGATTGTTAATAGAGAGTCGAAATTTCTGTACTACAGAAACGGTTAGGGATGGCTATATTACTCTCTGTCAGGTGGGTCTTCAGGGGAAGAAAGCCTAATAAGATCCCAAACAAATGATTCTTCTGCAACAATTAAAGCAACCTTTATTTGTCAGCTTTTAATGTGGATTTTGTTGATGATGTTCTTGTTTGTTTTTGGACATAAAAACTTTGTTAGCAGTTTTTAGTAAAGTTAAGATAGTGGAGAAGTTTCCTATTACTTGGTTCCAGTTACATATAAAAGTCTTCAAACAGTTTAACTTAAATCCCATATCTTCCTTTCTGGTTGGATTTAGAACAATAAAGAGAGAGTAATTTGTGTGTGTGCCTCTGAACCCAAAAACCAGAGACCAGATGCTTTGGCTGCTTATTTTGGATTGTTCTAATACTCACAAGTCAGATTTTTAGTTTCTGAAGAAATGCCTGGGTCTGATAGAAGAGGTCTTTGAGCACAGTGTGACAAATCACAGTTTTAGTGTTGTTATGGGGGCTAAATTTAAATTGACCTGCATTTTCCTAATCTCAAGGCAGCACAGCTTTGAAATTTTCTGTTTATTCCTATAGAATTTACTAATTTAAATAAATTTACTAATTTACTATAGCAGTTCAACAGTCATCACAATTTAAGACATTTTATTATCAGAAGGATTTTTCTAAACCAATGTTGAAGTATATGCTGTTGAATATCCGTCAAATTTGAGCTGATTTCTTTATTAAACACCCAGGTTGCACAGATAGGGCTTAGAAGTTTGAATTTAGTTTTGCATTTTCAGTCTTTAAAGTCTTATTTCATCCTGCCCATGCTTAGCTTTCCATTGATTGTATTAGTGGCTCAGGACAGATAAAAATTTATAATTGTCAAGGGAACTAAGGTTGCTGTTGAGAAATACAGATTTCAGAGACAAGGGTTTCAGTCCTCCTGGTATTCTAACTTGCTGGTACTAAGCTTTGGGGTTTTGCAGGGTTGTGCTAGGGCCAATTGGGTTTTGCAAACAAACCAAGATTATTTTTTTAAAAATTGGATCTAGAGAATTAAGACTTTCTATGCTAAATCTTTTGAATTTGGTAGGGATATTAGGGAGTATGTTGTGTCCAAACATCTAAAATCAGATAATGTTCTAATGTTGAGGTAAAATATCATGTTGGTATACACTGCCAATACTAAATGTTCTTTTCTAAGTCTGACATTTACACTGATTTGTTGATTCTTCCCTCATCAATATTGTCCAGGTTTAAGAGAGATTTTTTTGCCCGTACAGACCAGAAGGAAGCTGCAATGAAGGAAAAACCCTAATTATGTATGATAGGAGCCAAATATTTGTTATTTAAACTCTATTTTGGGATAGGAAAATAAAATATTGTCAAGTAATTATAAAGTCATTGTTCCACTTAATAAATCATATAGAAAAATACAGTGGCCTTTGGTTGTCATTGTTATACATTATCTAAACCAGACTTTCTAAGTTATAAGAGTACTAAAGCAATGAATTTTTTAAGATATTACAAATGGTCTTTACATTTTAACTACTAATCCAAATAACTGTCCAAGAATATTTTCTGAATCTTTAATACAGGAAATTAGATTTATTAATATATAAAAGCCGTTGAGAAACTGGTGCAAATTCTCTTGTCTGGTACTAAAGGTAGGATTCTATGTTTTGGGCTCTGATATATACCAATTCATTCAATCAGTTAGTCAGCTACCATTTATTGAATACAGTCATGCGTCACTTAAAGATGAGGACCCATTCTGAGAAATGCATCTTTAGATGATTGCATCGATGTGTGAACATCATAGAGTGTGCTTACACAAACCTAGATGGTGTATAGCCTATTATACACCTAGACTATATGGTATAGCCTATTGCTCCTAGGCTACAAACCTGTACAGCATGTTACTGTACTGAATACTGTAGGTAATTGTAACACAATGGTTTAAGTAATTGTGTCTCTAAACGTATCTAAACAGAAAAGATACAATAAAAATAAGATATGAGAGATGAAAACAGGTATATCTGTATAGGGCACTGCTATGAATGGAGCTTGCAGGACTGGAAGTTACTCTGGGTAAGTTAGTGAGTAGTGAGTGAATGTGAAGGCCTAAAACATTACTACATACTACTGTAGACTTCAAAAACACTGTACATTTAGCCTACACTAAATTTATTTTTTTAAATTTTTCTTTCTTCATTAATACACTAACCTTAGCTTACTGTAACTTTTTTACTTTATAAATTTTTTAAACTTTTTGACTCTTCAGTAATAACAGTTTAACACACATTGTACAGCTGTACAAAAATATTTTCTTTCTTTATATGCTAATTGTATAAGCTTTTTTCTATTTAAAAAAATTGTTTTTTAACTTTTTAAACTTTTTTGTTAAAAAAAAAAAAAACTAAGACACATTGGCAAGTCAGCCACCAAACACCATGCAGCCCTTGTCCACTGGTGCCAGAGCAAGCTCCACTGCAGCATTATTTAAAAAAAACAAAAGTAAGACATAAACACATATTAGCCTAGGCCTACCCAGGGTCAGGATCTTTAGTATCACTGTCTTTCACCTCCACATAATGTCCCACTGGGAAGTCTTCAGGGGCAGTAAGACACATGGAGCTATCATCTTTTATGATACCAATGCTTTCTTCTGGAATACCTCCTCAAAGACCTTTCTGAGGCTGGTTTGCTGTTAACTTTTTTTTTTTTTTTAATGAGTAGAAGGAGTACACTCTGAAATAACGATAAAAATTATAGTACAGATGGGTGCAGTGGTATATACTTGTAGTCCCAACAACTCAGGAGGCTAAGGCAGGAGGATTGCTTGAACACAGGAGTTTGAGGCCAGCCTGTATAACACAGTGACATGCCATCTCTAAAAAAATTTTTTTAATGTTTTTAAAAAGTATTGTATAGTAAATATATAAACCAGTAACATAGTCGCTTATTATCGAGTACTATATTATGTACTGTACATAATTGTGCTATACTTTCATAGAACCGGTAGTGCAGTAGGTCTTTTTACACCAGCATTACCACAAACATGTGAATAATGCTTTGTGCTACAACTTTACAATAGCTATGATATCACTAGGGGATAGGAATTTCTCATCTCTGTTATAATCTTACGGGACCACCATCCTTTATGTGGTATATCATTGACCAAAATGTTGTTATGCAGCACGTTACTGTACTTACTATATGCCAGGTTCTGAATTGGATTCTGGGAAGCTGATTAAAGAGAACTCTTAATAAATGTGTAGTCTATTGGAGAAGGTGGGTATATAAACAAATAATTTTAAAAGTTGGGTAAATGCTGGTTTTTAAAGTCTGTGGAAGCACTGAATTGATCATTGAGAGCTTTGTTTTATTTATTATATTTAATATATATTATAGCTCTTTAAAACTGCTTTTAGTAAATTAAGTCAAAAAAGTCATTTGCTTACATCTCTAAATTCATTTGAATGGAAAAATAGATGGAAAAAATTTTTTTGCAGATACTCCTTTTTTCTTTTTTTCATGAACAGATAATTGCCACTAAAATTGAAAAATGACTCAGTCATAACTCCCATCTGTGTCTCAATGGTTATGATGTAGAAATGTTTACTAGGTAAACTTGAAAGAAAACGTTTTTGGTAATGTTAGGGTTGTCTTGCTGTCCCCAAAATAATGAAGAAATTATTGACAGAAAAAAAATAAAGAATTTACTGCTAGAATAGCTTTTCTGGGTATTTGATTCACAGATTTCTCTATTATAGCTAGTTCCTTTAAAAAAAGAGAGAGAGAGAGAGATTGAGAGGCTGGTTGGTTGATTGGAAATACGCAGCCCCAAATGCCTTGGCAGCCCTGTCAGTGACTTGAATCTCAGTTGCATTTAGCACACTTCCTTTGGCTGGGAAGATGGTTTTCTGGAAAAGATTAACCTGAAACTGACAGCACAAATTCTACACTTGGAAATATTCAGATTTTTCTTTAAAGATACTTTGTTTTCCCCTTTCTGCCTTCCCATGAGTAAGATTCTCAGATGCATTATATCCATGTCAGTTTAGCTTTGAGGAACATACTTATACTATTTTGTAAAATAACAAAGCCACTTATAATCTCAGCAACTCATCTCACTTTTTAAAGTAGGCTTGGTTTAAAAAAAAACTTACTTGTTCGTATGATTACAGTCATATATATCTTTCTCTCCATGCTTAAATAGGATCTGAATCCGTGTATACCCGTGTATGCTAAAGAGTTGAGATGTAAGCAGTATTCCCCCTCATTATATGCATGACCTCTCTGCCAACTAGCTGTTTATATACTCAGTAACACACCTCCTACACCCTGACACAAGCACACCAATCTCCAAGTTCCATTTTGCTCCTATTCCACAATTTAGGAACCCAGTGTGATGGGGACTCACCTTTCAAGAAAAACTTTTAATCATTCAGAAATAATTTTGTTACATAATTAATTTTCACTGATTAAAAATTTTTATTTACTTGGCAAAATCAGCATTAAAAACTTAGTAATGTTTTGGAAAAAGTAATTAAGTATTTTGGGGATTTGTCATTGTTCACAGATTTTATTAAAATTTAAGAATTACATAGCCCAGTTCAGTGTAATTCAATGGACCATAATTGATTACCTATTTTGTATAAGCCACTATGGTTAATGGTATGGGGAGAGCAGAGTTAGTTCATCTAGTCTTTCATTTTATAGATAAGTAAACTGGGGCCCCGTTTCTTCCTTTTTCTAAATTGACACATAAGAATTGTACATATTTATGGGATATAGTGTGATGTTTCAATACATGTATACATTGTATAAAAATCAAATCAGGATATTTAGCATATCAATTACCTCATACATTTATCATTTCTTTGTGGTAAGAACATTCAAAATCCTCTCTTTTGAATCCTCATTCAAAATCCTTCTAGCTATTTTGAAATATACGATATAATATTGTCAACCATAGTCACCCTACTATGCAGTAGAACAGAACACCAGAACTTATTCCTGCTATCTAACTGTAACTTTGTACCCAATTACCAAACTCTGCCTATCCCCCCTTCCTCCCTCACTGGCCAGGCTTTGGTAACCACTACTCTACTTTCTCATGAGATCAACTTCTTTCGATTCCACATGTGAGTGACATCATGCAGTATTGTCTTTCTTTGCCTGGCTTATTTCACTTAACGTAATGTACTTGAGATTCAGCCATGTTGCTGCAAATGACAGGATTTCTTTCTTTTTTATGGCTGAAGAGTATTCCATTGTGTATATATACTACATTTTCTTTATCCATTCATCCACTGATGGACACTTAGGTTGAGTCCATATCTTGGCAGTTGTGAATAGTGCTACAATAAACGTGGGAGTTCAGATATCTCTTCAATGTACTGATTTCATTTCCTTTGGATATATATTATATACCCAGGAGTGTTGCTGGATCATATGGTAGTTCTATTTTTAATTTTTTGAGAAACCTCCATACTGTTTTCCATAATGGCAGTACTAACTTACATCCCTACCAACAGTGTATAAGAGTTCCCCTTTCTCCACATTCATGCAAACATTTGTGGGTTTTTTGCCTTTTTGATAATAGCCATTCTAACAGGTGTGAGGTGATGTCTCATGTGGTTTAGATTTGCATTTTCCTGATTAGTGATTTTTCATATACCTGTTGGCCATTTGTATGTCTTCTTTTGAGAAATATCTATTGAGGTTTTTTGCCCATTTTTAATCAGATTATTTATTTTGAGGGCACTGTTTCTTATTCAAAGTTATGCTCCATAAATGGTAATTCAGTTACTGTTTGGGTAGTGGTTACTCTTTCAGACTAAAGCATTCCAGAGTAGTGGGAGCTAGGATTATTAAATAGAAAGGTAATTTGGCACTATATTGTGGTGGATCTTGAATGAAACTTTTAGGAGTTAGGAATTTGCTTAATTTGTGATGAAAAACTTATAAAGATGTTTAAGTCTACAAGTGATATAGTAGGAGTAGTGATTTAGAAAGATTCATTTACAAGTAAAAATAAAATGGATGGTAGGAAAACTAAGCAGAGAAACCAAATTAGTAGGCTGTTGTGATAATTCTGACAGGAAAAGTAATTGTCCTTTATAAAGTTCCTACTATGTGCCAGACTCTATTCTAAGCATTTTACATATATTTATTCATTTAATCCTCAAATGACTTTATGAGATAGGTATTGTTTTTAGGTCCATTTTGCAGGTGAGAAAACTGAAGCACAGAAAGTCTATTAACTTGCCCAAGGTTCATAGCTAGTAAATGTCAGAGTCAAGATTCTAACCTAGAGAGACTGGCTCCGAGTCTAAGTCAGTAGCTACTCTATGCTTTCACTATCTCTATATCCTATATTCACTATCCCTAGAAGCACTATTTGAAATGTAGTTACTGTTTTCCTCATTTCAGATGAGGAAATGGAAGCTTAAAGAGGTCAAGGAAATGAACAATCGGAAAAGGAAATTAAGAAAGCAATTCCATTTGCAATAGCATCTAAAAGAATTAACTTCTAGGAATAAATCTAACCAAGGAGGTATAAGACGTGTATGCTGAGAACTACAAAACATGGCTAGAAAGAAATTTAAGAAAGACTGAAGTGTAAAGATTTCCCACATTCATGGATAGGAAGACTTAACATTGTTAAGATATCAGTACTACTCAAAGTGATCTACAGATTGAATGCAATCCTTTCCAAAATTCTAACAGCCTTTTTCATAGAAATGAAAAAGCTGATTTTCAAATTTTCATAGAGTTGCAAGGGTCACTAAATAGCCAAAACAATCTTGAAAAAGAAGAACAAAATGGAGGACTCGTACTTCCTGACTTCAAAACTTGCTGCAAAGCTATAGTAATTAAAATAATATGGTATTGGCATAAGAGCAGAAATATAGACCAATAGAACAGACTAGAGAGCCCAGAAATAAATACTTATATATATGGTTAATTGATTTTTAACTAGGGGCCAAGACCATTCAATGGGGAAAGCAGTCTTTTCAACAAATGGAGCTGGGAAAACTGGATATGCACATGCAAAAGAATGAAGTTGGACTTGGACTGTCACCTTACACTGTATATAAAAATTCACTAAAAGTAGATCAAAGATCTAAACTTAAGAGCTATAACTGTAAAACTTTTAGAAGAAACCATTGGGAAAAATCTTCATGACATCATATTTGACGATTCATGACGATTTCATGAGTATGACACCAAAAACACAGACAACAAAAGAAAAAATAAGCCAGGCACAGTGGCTCACACCTGTAAACCCAACACTCTGGGAGGCCAAGGCTGGAGGATCACTTGAGGCCAGGAGTTTGAGACCAGCCTGGGCAACAGAGCAAGACCTTATCGCTACAAAAATTTTTTAAAACTAGCTGGGTGTGGTGGCACACACCAGTAGTCCTAGCTACTTGGGAGGCTGAGGTGGGAAGATCATTTGAACCCAGGAATTTAAGGTTACAAGGAGCAATGATCATGCCACTGCACTCTAGCCTAGGCAACAAAGCAACACCCCATATCTTTAAAAAAAAAAAAAAAAAAAGAATAAGTATTAACCAGGTGCTGTGGTGCACGCCTATAGTCCCAGCTACTCGGTTGGTCTGAGGCAGGAGGATCGCTTGAGCCCAGGAGGGTGAGGTTGCAGTGGGCTATGATGATGCCACTGCACTCTAGCCAGGGCGACAGAGTGAGACCCTGTCTCAAAAAAAAGAATAAATAAATTGGACTTCATCAAAATTAAAAACTTTTGTGCATCATGTAGCCATCTCAGTCATCAGATCGGCTGTTGTATCTTGGTGCTTGTGATCAAGTAACCCTTACTTTACTTAATAATGGACCCAAAGTGCACAAGTAGTGATGCTAGCATATTATTATAATTATTCTAGTTTATTATTGTTATTAATCTCTTACTGTATCTATAAGGAAAAATTAGTATTTATAGGGTTCAGTACTATCCGCCTTTTCATGCATCCAGTAGGGGTCTTGGAACATATCCCCGTGGATAAGGGCGACTGCTATATATGTAAAAACCGTGCTGTGTTGAAACATTATACCCTTCTCTTTCCCCAATTTAACCTTGTTTCAAAAGAGTTTTCTCACATCGCTTGAAAACGCTTGGAAAGCAGTATTTAGTGACTGTGTAGTATTTTAGCAGATAGCTATGCCATAGTTTACTTAACCATGTTCCTAAAGTTGGGTATTTCTGTTGGATCTAAGTTTTGCTATTATATATAGTGCTGCAGTGAGTAACTCTGCATAAACTGTTGTCTGTGCTTTTGTGTGTGTCCTTAAGGATTGATTGCTGCAAAAAAGATTCACTGAGTCTAAGATTGTAAATATGTGGAAGACTTTTAGTATATTGCCTTATTGCTTTCCAGAAAGATTGAACCACTTTATATTTCCATAAGCAACAGTGTTTGAGAAGATCATTAACCTCTGTCATTTCTTAAAATTCTTTATTAGTTACTTTATTTTGGTAACCAGAAAATGGTATCTTGCTTTTATACATTAAACTTCTTTGCCTCTCAGTGAAATAATTGTTTTTTCATATGAGTATTAGCCATTTGTTAAGAACCACTAAATAATTTAGTCCAAAAGAAGGGCATATAAGAAGAAAATTGCACAATTCCAGTAGGAAGGATTTGTGGGATAGGGTCTATGTTATGTTGGGAGATTGAACTTTTTTTCTTGTTTTCTTTCCCTTGCCTTAAAAAGTCCATATTGCTTGAATGTGACAATCTCACACAAGGCCAGTAACTAATCATAGGAAGTCTGCCACTGTCTTTTCTTGGTGCTGATCCCTTCTGACACAGGGAAACATGGTACTAGAGCTGAGTGCTTGAAAACTCGTGCATGGGATTTAGAAGGTTCAGACATAACCAGGGCCTCATTCCTTGAATGGCATCTTTGTGAGTTGATATTTCACTTGTTTGTTTTAATGAGGAATTAAGGTGTGTGTTCTAGGAAAATCCAGTATTTCCTTACTCTCGCTTTGCATTACACAAGGCCCAGTGGATGGTGCTTAAAATGCAGTGCCATCTTGTCTCTCCCTATTAGCTGGCACCATTTTCTTAACTGAAGCGTTTATTTTCTAGGGTTGTATTCTAATGATGGAAATTTTGAAGTACAGGTCATTTTTGGGTTTATTGAATATTTTATAATACAGCTGCTATACCTAAATTGTCATCGTTTATATTTTAATGTCTAGTTACGTTAAAAATGGCTCTCCCCAGCCCCACTGCCTCAGTGCTCAAAGCACTGAACTCAGTACTACACTTGAAAAGGGATTGGATATCCTAAGGCATTGGTTATGTAATTGTGGATTGGCTTTCACCCATCCAGCTTTACTTCCTCCTGTGATAGTGAAATATAGGCTGGCAACAGTAATTAGATCTCAGAAAAGCTTGTCACAAAGCACCACAGACTAGAGAAACTTGCAGGCTCTTTGTGCACTGGCCGAAGTTTCAGAGTACCACTACCTTGCATCTTTAGAGTAGAGTAACCTTAGACAGGTAGTGCTTTTCTTTCTGTGCATTAATTTTAATTAAGCAATGATGCCTACTTGCTTTTTCTACTCTGAGATCTACATATAGCTAAACTGATCATTTGAGTGCTTTCCCATGTTGGTCATTGATATTGCTGGAATACACTGCAGAAAGAGCAGCAAGCAGAAAACCTCCCATTTCTACAAGCTACCAAGTAACCCAGTATTTGCTAGATTTTGTGAAACAAATAAATGCTGTAAAAGAAGTTAGATCAGGGAAGACTTCCTAGAACGTGGTCGAGCCAAACCTTGAAAGATAAGTGACATTACAGAAGTATGATTATGGGAATATATATAACTCAAGACTTACACATATGATACAATATGTATATTGCACGTGGCAGTCTACAAAGGACTTTCTTTTTAATTCTCACAACAATCCTGCAGAGATAGCTAGTGAGAGGTTTGATGCTTTGCACAGCATAATTTGCTCTGTCAAATAGCCATCAAGTGGCAGAAAATCTGAACTGTTGTATTTTCCCTCCAGTATCACTCATGATTCAATCTTGAAAGAGAGCCCAGCAGGAGAGTAGACTAGGAGAACCCTTAACCGTAAAGGTCACACTAGGATCATTTAGTGGCACCCAGAATGTCTCTAGTTATTGTTAGAGTCTAAAATTAAGGTCTACTATTGTTAAACATATTCAGTAATCACTTTTGAAAGGAAAGGAGTTAGTGAAAAAACAATTCTTTTAACTTCATGATATAATAATGGAAGAATCATAGCAAAACTAAAATAAATGTATACAGATATACAGTGTTAGGTAACTGTATAATTGTATGTGTATCATATACAATAATCACTTTCAGAAGGAAGAGAGTATGTAAAAGTAATAAAAGATTTTAGAACAAAACAGTTCATGAGGTAGTACAAGAAGTATAGTTATGGCAAACTAAAAGAAAAACAAGGCTAGGTAATGAGATAGAATAGAGCCAAATATTTCCTACATTTTAAAAACCTCTGCTCCTCATTTTACATTTCTGACCACAGATTATGTAGTATTTTTCTTTACTCATACTGGCCTTACAAAGACCGATAGAGAAGGTGGTCTGATAGGTCAATTGGGTCCTGCTCCCTGTATGTCTAGGCCCAAACCAAAATGAGTAAATACTTTGACAAGATATCAGCCAACCAGGACTCTTAGGCAGGTAAAGGAAATAATCTGTTATGACAGGGATTTCAAACCAGGCTTTGTATTCTCTTACCCTGGGCACTGGTAATTATTAATATATTTATTTATATTGGAAAATGATAACCTTAGAGTTGAGCTATATGCTTACAAAAGAGGCATTGCTTATATGCGTTCTATCATTTCCAAGTTCATGTTGCCCATTAGAAAATGAGACACCTGATCAAACTTCCCTGAAGAGGGAATTGAAAAGTTTGTCAGCCCTAAGTTAGGTTGATCTAACAGAGAATTGTCCAAAGTCATCTACTGCATTTGACCCTTCAGTATCTGGCCTCTAGGGGTCATAAGTTGTATAGTGCTAGGCATTGTTCTTGAGTTAAGAATATAATGGTTAAAAAAAGGACAGGCAATATAGAACTCAGGAAAATCAGCAAGGAAAAAATCAAACAACCCCATTTAAAAATGGGCAAAGGGCATGAACAGAAACTTTACAAAAGAAGATAGACTAATGGCTAAGAAACATGAAAAAAATGCTCAGAGCTCTAATCATCAGGGAAATGCAAATCAAAACCACAATGAGATACCACTTAACTCCAGAGAGAATGGCTTGTATCAAAAAGTCCCAAAACAACAAATGTTGGCATGTTTGCAGACAGATAGGAACACTTATACACTGCTGGTGGGACTGCAAACTAGTACAACCTCTATGGAAAGTAGTATGGAGATACCTCAAAGAACTAAAAGTAGAACTACCCTTTGATCCAGTAATCCCACTACTGGGTATTTACCCAAAGGGAAAAAAAAGACATTCTATAAAAAAGATATCTGCACTCAAATGTTTATAGCAGCACAATTCATAATTGCAAAGATGTGGAAACAACCCAAGTGCCCATCAATCCATGAGTGGATTAACAAAATGTGGTATATGTATACCATGGAGTACTACTCAGCCGCAAAAGACAGTGGTGAACTAACACCTCTTGTATTATCCTGGATGGAACAGGAGCCCATTCTTCTAAAGTGAAGTATCTCAAGAATGGAAAAACAGGCACCACATGTACTCACCGTCAAACTGGTACTAATTGATCAACACTTATGTGCACATATGGAAGTAACATTCATCCGGTGTCAGGCAGGTGGGAGGGAGGTAGGGGGGATGGGTAAATTCACACCTAAGGGGTGCAGTGTGCACTATCTGGGGTATAGGCATGCTTGTAGCTCTGATTCGGGCAGTGCAAAGGCAATACCTGTAACCTAAACGTCTGTACCCTCATAACACTCTGAAATTTAAAAAATAATAATAATAGTTTAAAAAAACAGAGGTTACTGCCCTCCTGGTGCTTACACTTTAATGGGGGAGATAGGCAGTAAACAAGTAAAAGTAAATGAACTCAGGAGGCTGAGGCAGGAGGATTGCTTGAGCCCCAGAGTTTGAGGTTGCAGTCCATTAAAGGGACTGAACTGTTGAAGTCCACTATGCTTCTGTTTGATATTTACTGCTCATGAATTCTCAAACCTACAAATCACTTACAACTTCTAAATAAATTTTTCTTTCTTAGGTTGCAAAGAACACATCTTAGAAGATGCAAAGCCTGAATCTATCAATGACACTACTGACTTGGCCCTACCACCTGAAATGCCAATTTTGATTGATTTCCATGCTCTGAAAGACATCCTTGGGCCCCCGATGTATGAAATGGAGGTGATCATTCTCATTTCCTTGCTGATACTTACCAGTTTACTCTTTTGGTTGCTTAATAGATCAAGGGAGAAGTAGAATTGGGTGTTTCCAGAGGCTGAATTTTGTTTTAGGATTGGAAACTTGTTTTCTGTATGGTGTTACATTTTAGTTCTTAATGTGATAATATGACTATTGCAGGGAGCTAGAGACCCTGGCCATATCCTCTTTTAGAAAGAAACCCAGTCTCATTTGATTCTCTGCCATCCAGTTCCATTTTAAGACAGTGTCTCTTACTTTTCTCCTTAGAAAAATTCTGTATCCCTATATGTGTTTTAATGAGGATTTTTTGGTGCTATCAAGGGCTTGGGGGAGGAGGTAGGTAATCAACCTGATAAAATGTCTGAAAACATAAGCAGAGCTTTAGTTTCAGACTGCTGCTAGTTCAGACCCAGGTGGCATCTTTGAGTAATCTCTTATTTCATTGTTAATAGTTTCTTTAGGGTTAAATCCATGTATAAATCTAGCCCTATTTTCATCTTTTCCCCCAACTGTACCCCAAACCACAGCAGAAGGGCCTGGGCCCCAGGACTAAGTTGAAGCAGCTGATGGAAATATGTGTTAGAATATAACTGCTGAGGGCATTGTGAAATATTTCATAGGGTGCTTAGAGGAGCTTTTTTTATAGGTCAGTTACTAGAAAAAGTTTGTGTTATGCTATTGAATTTAGCTTTACCCTTACCTCCTTCTTGTCAGTTTAAGGAAAAAAAATATTCTCAGAAAATAAATCTGATAAATTATGCAGATGATAACGTAAAATTTGAAATCATTACCAGTAGACATGGTTTTCCTCAGGTTCTTAACAACTAAGAAGAGGGAAAATAGTCCCCAGACCCATCTTGTTTATCTGTTTAAACTCTGAGCTGGTCATTAATGCTAATGAGCCGCTCTAGAAAGCTCTCAGTTACCTTCAGCTTATTCCAGAAATAAACAATTTGTAAGTTTTAAGTTACGGGCCGTTTTTTTCATCTTGTTTACTTACTCTTGACAGTAAATCTGGAATTGAACAACAGCATCAGAGACATTATTTTGGTTATTTGGATTCTTAAGATATCATGGATTTGAATTTTGAAGTGTTGAAAGAACTTGAGTAAAACTTTGTTGGTTAAGAAAGTGAACAAAACCTGCTTTCTCATTCTGAGAGAATCCAGCAATTTTGTGAGTGAAGATGTAAACAGGTTCTGACTCCTGCACGTCTGATAGTGTTTTGCGGTAGGCTTTCCAGAAAGAGTACATTCCAGCACTTCTTTGAGGATTTAAACTAGAGCAAAAAATAAAAACAAAAGATTGATGCATGTGTCTGTTGCATATACCCTTGTCTCCCAGCTGTTTCTGCTGATGTGAGCCTTGGAAGCATTGCTCCCACTCCTGGGCTTTGGCAGTGAGAGAGCCAAAAGAATAGAAGTGAGAAATTTTATAAACACTGCTTAACAGCTTTCTTTGTTAGCACTGGGGAAACTTACTTTAAATTTTCCTTGTAGCATCAGAGCTATTACATGTGAACACTTTTACCAACATGAGTCTGAAAGGAAGACTCCAGTAGCCATTTTGCCTTTTGTAAATAGCATCTTAGAAAAGAAGATCTGGTATCTGAGAGTTTGGAACATTTTCTTCATCTTTCCCACACTTGAAAGAGGGAATTCATCCTGTAGCCTGAAGTTTCTGTCTCTACCTATAGTGGTCTGATGACTGTCAGCCCCAAATTACTTAACCACAATCTGCCTCAGCTTTTGCATCTATAAGATCAAGATTTATGAAACATTTCTTTATTGTCCGTGAGGGCCATCACTGTGCTAGGAGCCTTCCATTTTACACACAGGGAAAAAGCTTAACGAGATTAAATGAATTGTGCAAATTTGCATAAGGTGCAATTAGTAGAGTCAGTATCCTAACTCAGACCTGCTGACTCCAAGTACAATATTCTTTCCACTCTTCTACAATACCCCATCAGACCAAGAAAATTCCCGCCTTTTCCTGCTAAATAGTGTGGCAGTGATGTATAGCAGTTCTTTAAAAAGGCATCTGCTTCACATCAGCTTTTCATTTTCTTACCAATGTAGTGCTCTGCTTTGGAAAGGGAGAGGTTGGGCTTGACTTTTTGGGCACTCCCATGTTGTGTATCTGTGAGGTATCAGGTACTGTGGAAGGCTCTCTACAAATGATATATCATTTAACCCTCAGTCATGGTGTCTTTCCAATAGCAGATGAGGAAACAGGCTTAGAATGTTTAAATAACTTTAGAGAAGACACAACTTATGCCAGAAGTGAGATTGGTTCCAGGGCTGACTGACTCCAAAGCTTGTGCTCTGTTTATTACATTAGAGAAACAGCACAGGTACACCTGAGCAAGTCCCCTGTTCTTTGCAGGGGGTTCACAGTGGCCAGGCTTGTCTGTCCCCTTCTTCGTGCTTGCCTAGTAAAGAATCAGAAGAGAGGGATTCTACTGGGAATATTGGAATACATGTTGAGGTCTTCCCAAGATGTTGTAAGATACCTTTTTTTTGTTTAAATGCCTATATTCTCTATGAAGGTAAAAGTCTAAGGTCTGTCATTTATTCTAGAAAGAGTTTCATTCATTCAGTAAATATGTATTAAAGATATAACATGTGCTTCTGGCAACACAATAGTAAAAAGCAAGGTGTGATTTCTACCTTCATGGAGCTTACTTTAGGGAAAAAAATAGACAAGTAAACAAATATTACAAATTGAGGTTGGTGCTATAAAGAAAACAAATAGGGTGATACTGAGATAGGGAGAAACTGCTCTAGCTATATCTGAGATATATTTTCGAGGTAGATGGGACAAAGCCAGAGGTCGACATGCTGATGGATCATGTTTGTGGAATGGTACATGTGTAGTAGTGCCCTTTATTGAGATGGAGAATACTGGGGGAGTGGGGGGGAGGGAATGTTGCAAAGAAAACAGAGCTTTTTCTAACATGTTGAGTTTGAAATATCTGTGAGGCATCTGAGTGGAGACATTTGGACATGCAGATCTATTGCTCAGAGAGGAGATCCAAGATGGAGATATAAATTATAGACTTGTCAGAAAATAGAGGCTATTTGGAGCCCCAGAAATCACTGAGATGATTACTGAGATCACCTAAGAAAAAAGTATACATAGAATAGAGCAGGTAGCCTAGGAGCAAACCCTGAACACCATTATGTTACGATCATACAGAGGGGCCAAGGAGCCAACAAAAAGGGAAAAAAGAAAGAGAGTAAGAAGGAACAAGCAGTCAGGGAAGAGGAAAACAAAGATGATGTGCTGCCATAAAAATAAAAGAAGAGAATATTTCAAGAGGGAGAGAACATAAAAATGTGTTTACTGTTTGTGGTGAGACCAAAGAAGATAAGGTCAGAAAAATGTGTATTGAATTTGAAAGCATAGAGGTTGTTCTTGACCTTGAAAGAGAGATTTCACAAGGAGTGGGGATGGTAGATTTGGAGTATGTTGGAGAGAGAATGGGAGATGAGGAAGTAGAATGTGGGTGGGAAGCCAGTCAGAAGTTTGGCTGTGAATGGCTGCAGAGAAACGAGGCAGCTAGAAGGGAACATGGACGTCAGAGGGAGAATGTTTTTAAAATAGTAGCTGCTGCTAAGAACAATCCAGTAGAGAGAGCAGGACTGATGTTGCTGAGGAAGAGGTGGTACAATAGAAACAAAGTCTTCAGGAAAGTGAGATGGGATGGGGTCCAAAATGGCTTGTGATAAGAGAAGGGACACCCTTTTCAGGGTATTATGAAGAAAGGGACAAGAATATTGAGTTATTTACAGGGAAAAGATTATAATGATGGAGCCAAAGTGTGTTAGCTGAACAGGGAGAGGAGTAAAGTGAGCACAGAGCTGGTATATAATGAGAAATTGGTAGAGTTTATGGCACGAATACAAGTGAGCTAGAAGGATAAGAAAATGAGGGTCGGGGGCCAGGTATGGTGGCTTATGCCTGTGATCCCAGTGCTTTGGGAGGCTGAGGTGGGCAGATGACTTGAGCCAGGAGTTGGAGACCAGCCTGGGCAACACAGTGAAACCCCGTCTCTACAAAAATAGAAAACTTAGCTAGGTATGGTGGCCCACGCCTATAGTCCTAGCTATGCGGGAGTCTGAGGCAGGAGGATCGCTGAGCCCAGGAGTTTGAGGTTGCAGTGAGCTGTGATGACACCACTGCACTCTAGTCTGGGTGACAGAGCGGACCCTGTCTTTTAAACAAAAAAAAAAAAGAGGGTCAGGAAGGGGGGTGTTTGAAATTCAGATTTAAAGGTAGTATGGTTTCTATGGTGATAAGGACCTGTAAGAGAGTGTCTGAGTTCAGGAGGTATTTGAAGGACTGAGAAGCCAGGTTCTGGATGGGCATCATGTACTTGCTGAAGACACCCAGGATGGTGGCAAGAGTTAGGGTGGTAAGGAGGTAGAAGAGTCTTTCTGAATGGAGAAGATAGTGAGAGGAGAGATGGTAAAGCCAGCTGCCGTAAGGAGGGGCTTACTAGAAGGGAGGAAGAATGAGGTCTGAAAATAGCAGGGAGGCCTCTTAATCACTAAGTGATAAGCCCAATCTCCTTGAGTTTCATGTCTTTCTCTGATACATGGGTGTGAGTATATGTATGCCATTAGAGAGTTAATGGAATTTGGTGAGTTAATGTATATGAAGCACCCAACATAATACCCAGTACATACTAAAAAAATGAACAAATAGTTGTTCCTGCAACTGCCATACTCTCCTAAAAACAGGCCTATCCCCAATCACCAAAAAAAACCTTGTTTTTTTAAATCCTAATTTTGTGTCCATATTTACTAACCCTATACCACCCTTTATTGTTCTTCACTTTCATTGAAGATGAGTCTACAAAAATATATTAGTACCAAAAAATGTTACTGACCTAGTAGACTGGCAGTTAGAAAGGCGAGAAAGGGACACTTTTATTAATGAGTTATATCCCTTTGGAATTCTCTAAACAGTTTGAAAAATGGGTTCTAGGAACTTAGTCTAGATTTCAAATTTAGGAACAGTATCATAGGTCACCTTTTCAAATACAGTAAAGTTTTCTAAAGAAGCAAGATCAGCTAAGCTCACTTTTAAAAAGTAAAATAAAAGGTCTCCCTATACTATAGGAGAAAGTGTGTGGAAGAATAAGTGGGTACAGGTGTCCCCAGGCAGCCTGGACTTGGTTCATGCTTCTTATGCTATCATAAGGCAGACTTAGCTCAGAACATTTCCTCCAGCTCTTAGGAGGGACCATCTAAGTAAGTGGGCTTATTCTTAAGCGGGTGGTAGGTAGTAGCTCATTCTCTAGCTGTGCCCTTTTATTCTGTCTAGTGGGAGACAAGATCCTGGGTTTTCTGCTTTGTAGAGTCTACATGAAAATATTAGGTCACCAATAAAGTAGCACCAAAGGCTGCTTTTAGGAGGGAGAATGGACATTAGGCACCCCCAAAACAACAAAGGACCAGTATACCTGGATGGATGGAGGATTCTGTCATTTGACTATTCCTGACTCCATTCATGTTTGCACGTAATTCCCCACCTCAATATTGGCTTCTGACATATGGTGTATGAAAAGCCTGTATGTAGAGGTTACTGCCCTGAGAAAATAATAAAAGGAAGAAGAGGATAGACATGCAGACTTTTTAAAGCATCCTGAATAGAATGCATTCAAAGGTGAATTCCAGGAGATTCCACCATCATGCTTGCCTTTCAAGCAAATAAAATCAGCTGCTAGAAATGAGAAAGAGTATAAACACTAACGAAATGCCCCAAAGAATCATGGTAGTAAATTACCTCTCCACCCACTCCATTTAGACCTGCTGTGCCACAGCCTGTCTTCATGTTGCATGCCACTTGTTGAAGACAGCACTGATGCTGCACCCTCAGTCTGGTCCAGGGCCCCATCAGGAATCGCTTGTGCCAAGGAAAGGCCCTTCTGAAAGGATTGGAGAGCAGCTGGCTCTCAGCAGCGCAAGCATCAGGCCAGACTGGTGCAATTTACTGCCGCTTTAAGAAATGACAGTGGTAGACCCAGTGCCTCTCCAAGGGAAACAGAATCTGCCCATTCCTTCTCTGAATGCTACTGAAACAAATCTACAGCTAGAAAACCAAATATTCATGAATTCAAGGCTTAGGATCTCAGTGCAAAGACTTTATAAAGAGGTTGCCAGATGGATAGCTTCTGTGGTGACAGCCCTGGCAGGAGCATAAAAAATGCTATATGAGCTATAAAAGAAACCAATTGATAGTGTAAATGTCACCACAGAACAACCCTGCACACATACATGCAATTTGACAGCTCAGGTTTTGCACTTAGCATTGCGCCATGCTTGTCCCTGGAAAGAAGGCCCACAGAATTATTCATGTCTCTGTTTCTTGGCACCTGCTGGCCCTTCGTGTTAAAACTCAGCTCAGCCTCTCCTGTGACACCTGAACCATCTCCTCAGACGGGACCTTTGCCTCTTCAGGGCTCCCTGCAGATACTAATAAAAGCACTTTGTAGATACCTTGTAGCTCCTCACGCTGGAATATAATTGTTCCTTTGTCTGATGTCCTTACATAGTCTGTCAGTTCCAGGAGTTATCCATTTTTATGCCCCTATGATCTGTACTAGACCTGGCTCAGAATATTTGGTAAAGGACTTTTGAATGAATGTTAAATCTTGGTCCCTCTCATGTGTCTATTAATGTTGGTCTAGGCTTGGAAGGGTCATGAAGAGTTGTGCATATTCACTATTTCAATCAAATATCACTATTTTTAGTTGATGAAGAAGAAGAGCATTGTGAAACTGGCAATGATTAGTGCTCATTAAAAACTGATATCCTTGAAGTATAGGAATGCAACCATACATTAAAATACACATTCCTTTATTAGGTTTTTCCTTAAAAGTTTGAAATGCTTCCTCAATCTGCATATTTACCTTATTGATAGAATTATTACAGAAGAAATTGACCATTTCTTTGAATGAGATTTATTTAACAGATAAGGGAGCCAAAGCACAGTAATTGGACAAGTGGGAAACTGAACAACAAAAATGAGCTTGAGATATGCATGTGCCACTTTGACATCAAAACATTCTAAACTTCAAGCCTAGGCCTGTCTTAGCTGATATAATTGATGATTCCACAAACCTTTAATGGGAATAGAAGCTAATAGGAAAGTCCTGATGGATAAACATTGTTTTGAAATTATGTTGTGTCATTTATTTGCTATAAAACACAACTTGTTCTGTGTGTGTAAAGGGGTTAAGATGGCTGAAAAACTGCCTGCATTCAAAAGCAAGAAAGCAGTATGTATCTTATCCTTTAAATTCATATTTACTTACACTCCATCATTTCTGAAGGAGAAATACATGGAAACTGGGTGTTTGATTGTTAAAGTTTCAGAGCACATGCCCTCAAAGAATATGACTCCAAGTCTAAGAATTAAAGGTTTTTTACTTCTTAGATAACTATTAGCCTTGATCACAGAATTCCAGGTTTCATAGTAACTTCAGTTCTCCCACCTATGTATGTTGATGTTACACAGGTTTGTCATTAGTCCCAACTTCAAGTTAATATTAGAACTCTTATTATCAAGTCAGAATAGTAATTGTGAGTCTGCGTGCTTTTGGTTTGGCCATATGCAGTTATCTACACCGCCCACCCTTTCCAGTTAACAATTTACCAATTACTTCTACCCAAAGTACCAAGACTTTCCAACAGATGGGAAGTGTTGGAAAACTGGCTTGGTTTCTTAAAGCAACATGGTAATCAACAAGAATCTTACTACTGCTTCTTTGGGGATACTTTTGGCATTATTTTGACAATGAGTTTTGAGGATTCAAGTGTAAGAAAGGGATTATTCATGGTATAGCTAGCGAGATTATATCAAGTGACTTTTTATGTTAAATTAAACATGATTCAGTATATTGAGGATAATTCTTTAGGATTAGTTCACCCAGTCCTAGGAGTCATGTAGTTAACAAAAACAAAAATTAGAGCCAGGTGCAGTGGCACGCGCCTATAGCCCAGCTATTGCGGAGCCTGAGGCAAGAGGATCACTTGAGCCCAGGTGTTTGAGATCTGCGTGGGCAGCATAGCAAGACCCCACCTCAAAAACAAACAACAACAAAAAACAAAAGGAAAACAGGAATCCCTGGCAAATTCTCATTCAAACTAGATGTTGTCCAGGTATAGAGAATTGATTTTATATTAGAAAAAACAACCTTGTGAACAGTTTTATGAATAGTTTGTGTTTTCATTAATTAGCACTGATCTTGTGCATATTGATCTTTTGTGTCTTTCTCTTGAAGTCAATATATAGAACAGGGCAAGTGCCAAAGCTAGAGGGAAGTGTGATCTGTGGTGCATGCTATATCACCTCAACTGATGCTGGAGTTTGGCCTTTCAAATCTCTGAATTTTTTAAACAGACTTTTATGTTTACTGCTGAAAATAAGCACCGAATAGCTTCAATGGATGCCACACATGATTTTGGAGTAAATTTTAAAATCAGATTTTCACTGTCCAAGCCCCTTGGAAAAGGAATAAGCATTACAACCCTGCAACCAGAAACTGAAGCTACAGACTCTGTTCTTCCTCAGTGAGAAAGTTCCCTCTCCGTAGAAAAATCTCATACTTGGATTAGTGCTTGGTTGACATATTTTGCTCAGTTCCTGTGACATGATTAACTTCTGTAGGATAGGAAATTTGGAAATTCAAAGAGTACAATGAAAGTTAACATTACTGTTCTTCAGCTGTTCCTTTTTATTTGCTTTCATGACTTGGATGTGTTAACCTCTATGGCTCATTACCTAGGCTCATAATCTCAGGTGATTAGCATGTTCAGTTTAAAATGGCAGCCAGGCCATGGGTAGGATAGTGGACCTCCTGTCCATGGGAAAGAATCTAGGACATCAGTAAGTAGTATTTTATAGTATAGCTGCAGCAATAACAGAGAAAGTAAAGGTAAGTGGCAGAGAAGTAAAACGTAGGGTGTGTGATAAATCTCTTTGCACTTGGCCTCTGGAGCTCACGCTTTTTAAATGTGTACTAATAAGAGAGTTTCTACTCTCTGAAACAAATTCATGATTACCTAAAATTTGTACTATGTACAAATATGCAGCCTAATAAAAATACTTAAATAGATAAAACTATTGGGTTTATTCCTTGAAAACTAGGGCATGTGTAACTAGATCTGGCTCTTAAAAATCAAAGTTAGTCACACATATTTTAAGGGAAAATTGCTTCTGATAAATGCTAAAGAGAGGTTTAGATATTTCTTCTGGCAGAAAGCCAGATAGTAAGTAGTAAATGTGACTCAGAATCACGTTAGGTAATAATGACTTTGAGGTAAATGGCTTAAGTCCTCTTACAGGAAAAGGAGACTCTTACAGAGTAGTGTGATTAGTCAGCCTGAAAATACTTTGGTACTTATTGACCTAACTCTGATCACTTTTCTCTTTTCTTTCAAGGTATCTCAGCGTTTGAGTCAACCTGGAGTGGCAATAGGTTTGGCTTGGACTCCCTTAGGTGGAGAAATCATGTTCGTGGAGGCAAGTCGAATGGACGGAGAAGGCCAGCTAACTCTGACTGGCCAGCTAGGGGATATCATGAAGGAGTCTGCCCATCTCGCTATCAGCTGGCTCCGCAGCAATGCAAAGAAATACCAGCTGACCAATGGTACGCTCCCAAGCCATAGCTGGGATACAGCTGTGAGTGAAGAGGAGCCTTTGGATCATGATCCAGGAGGCACCTCACAATTCTATGACAAAGATTAAGATGAGCTCTAAATTATCAGTTACACCATTCAGTAAAGTACAAACCTTTGCTTTTGAACTTCTATGGAAATTTTAGTTCCCATCTTAGTACTGTTTGGCTAGTGCCTAAACTAGAAACTAATTCACAAGGTTTGTTTTTAATCCTTCTTCAAATAGAATGAAACTTTTCTTCCAGACCCTCACTCTAATTGTACCATCCATTAATATTCTGGAGGATTCATTTACCCAAAACATTCATTTTTGTCTGATTTTCTTTTTTAGGAGAAAAAGAAAACAGGTTTAATTTTTCTACATTAAAGTCCTCTTTTCCTTTTTAAAGCTTTTGGAAGTTTTGATCTTCTTGACAACACAGACATCCATCTGCACTTCCCAGCTGGAGCTGTCATGAAAGATGGACCATCTGCTGGAGTTACCATAGTAACCTGTCTCGCCTCACTTTTTAGTGGGCGGCTGGTACGTTCAGATGTAGCCATGACTGGAGAAATTACACTGAGAGGTCTTGTTCTTCCAGTAAGTACCAAAAAACTGATTTGTATGGTTTTTAATTTTTTATTTAATTTTTTAAATTAATATTTTTAAATTTAAATTAATAGAGGTTTGCCTTCTTTATTTGAAAACCTTAGTTTTAAATATATATTAAATTTTTATATTTGTAACTAATGCATATTTTAAAATTTTGATCAAATAAAAGAAAAACATTTTGCTCATGTTTTCCCTTCTAAGATTTGCTAAAGGAAAAAATACCGTATGGTCATCATAAATATCAGCAGTTCACGTGAAGATATGAGGCCTTGTTCTATTAATAATGAACAAATTTTTAAATCTATAGCATATGTGTAAAATAGGATAGTAGCTCTTTTTAAGCTTTAAGCCCAATTCTTAACTTTTGAAGTTCCTTTGAGACCTCCTATCCTCCTATAGAAAACTTAGATTACTAGAGTTGATAGGTTTACAGAAAAACAACTGATGTGGAATGGAAACTGTAATAACATAACCATATCTGATTGCTAAATTTTGAAAAAATCCTATGGGTGTGGGGTCTTGGGGTTCCTGTCCATATCCTAAACTGCTTATAAAAACACAGCGATAAAGTGCACAGAACTTGAGAGGTTATTTAGGTTTTAAGTCATTAGGTACCAGTCCACAATAAAATTTTGGCATGTTCATAGCAAAATGAGGGGAAAAAATAATGTTCTTTATTCTGAGAAAGTCCTTATTTTATGAATAGTGAAAGCAAATCATAGAATCGCTAATTAAGATCACTAAAAATGCTTTTTCCCGGTTTTTTAATTTAATACAGCCATTAAGTTAGAAGGTCATGTTCTAAACTCTGTTTATTATGATATATTTGTAGATCTATACTTGAATGGCCAATCATTTTTCTTCACCTTACCCAGGAACTCTTGCATTTCAGGTGACAGCAGTGGCTCATACTAGCTATGCTACTAGAAGGAAATGAGGAGGTGCTTTATTGAATTGACCACAGACTCTTAGTAAAGGGAATAAATTCTAACACCCAAAAGTGAGTGGAGTCATTAGCTTAACAGTTGAGACAATTTCTGGGGAGACAGGAGTGTCCTGGCTTATGAAACAGAACTGGAGGTGGAGACAGTCTTCCTTCCCAGCAGAAATATTATAGGAGACACGAAGGAAAGCAGTAGCACTTAAAAGAAAGACCTGCTAAGGCTGGAGAAAACATAATTCAAGAACAGAGGATAAGACAAGGCTTTTGGATATAAAAGTATGATTTTAAAATGGGTCAAAGAATTATTCAGAAAAAATTATAGTGAAAAAATGTGGCAGATCCAGCACCTAGCAAGAGCTCGAGCAAACAGGAAAATGGAATATACAAATTGTCAAAGAAATAATGGAGCATTTCCTAGAATTTAATGTATCTTCAGATCGAAAGGGCCTGTACCAACCAGGAAAAAGATTTCATACTCTTGACTTTTCAGATCATCAAGGATAAAGCTTCCTCATCAGTGCAGTACCTTCAAAACTGTGAGGGAAAATGACTTTAAATCTAGTCTTGTATACATGGCCTATCCAGTGTGAAAGTAAAATAAGTATTTTATATATGCAAGGAATTCATTTATCTTACACTCTTCCTGAAGAAGGCACTTTGAAGGTGTACTTCAGCGCATGAAGGAGGAAACCCTGAGAGGATGTCAGTGGGATGGGATGGCAGCTGTGTGGGCAGGCCTAGCAAGTGGCCAGTCTGGATTGGAGCAGATGGTTGGACAGCTCCAAGAGGGGATTACAGATCTAGGTGGATGACTTTAGAGCTGTATTTGTTATCTATTGCTGCATAACACATTACCCCAAAACAAGAATATTTATTCTCATAGTTTCTGTGAGTCAGGAATTCAGGAGAGGCTTAACTGGGTTCTTCTGGCCCAAGGTCTTCTCGTCTTCATAGTGCAGATAAAAGCCAGGTTGCAGTTATCTGAAGGTTGACTAGGGCTGGAAGATCTGCTTCCAAGTAGTTCACACACATGACTGGCAAATCTGTCCTGGTTGGTGGCAGGAGGCCCCAGTTCCTCACCTTTTGGGTTCTCCATAGGCTGCTTGGGTGACCTCAAACATGGTGACTGGCTACCTCCAGGCACGTGATTCAAGAGCGAGGTCTCGGTGGAAGCTCTCACTTTTTATGACTTAACCTTGGAAGTCATACAACATCACTCCTACGACACATTCTTTTTTTTTTTTTTTTTTTTTTTAAAGAGACAAGGGTCTTGCTGTGTTGCAGACTAGATGCAAACTCTGGCTCCTGGGCTCAAGTGATCCTCTTGCCTCAGCCTCCCAAATAGCTGGGACTATGGGCATGCACCACTGCCCCAGGCCACACTTTCTCATAGTCGCGTCACAAAGCCTGGCCCACACTCAAGAGGAGGGGAATTAGAGTCCACCTTTTGAAGGGACCATTGTGGACATGTTTTAAAATTACCACAAGAGCCTAGATGGTAGAGGATGTGTTTTCTTAAGCGGCACAGAGGTCATGGCTTTAAACCTGTAGAGAAGGAAATAATCTTGGCACACAACTAAAGCTCTGTAGGAGCAGGATTTATGGTCAAAATAATATAATGCTTTATCAGAATCAACCTAAACACAAGATTGTTGTGATTACAGAATGGAATATAAATGTTAACACTGACAATATTTTTAAAAAGGAATCATTGGCAGAAGAGGTACTCATACCTATCAAAAATGTAGAATTCCCTCCCCTTAAAAGGATTTAATATAACACTAATTGAAACATAAAAAAATTTAGGTTACTACTTATTAACCTTTTTAGTGGCTTTCCTAGCTCATACTGTAATAACAAAATGGAAGATGATTTGGATGTTTTAAAATAGTGGTGGTTAAATTCAGTGAAAGAAAGGTGGGTTGGAGTTTCTTTCAGCTTAAGGATGATCATTAATCTTAAAAACTTTCTTCTCTCCTTTAGGTGGGTGGAATTAAAGACAAAGTGCTGGCAGCACACAGAGCAGGATTGAAGCAAATCATTATTCCTCGGAGAAATGAAAAAGATCTTGAGGGAATCCCAGGCAATGTACGACAGGATTTAAGTTTTGTCACAGCAAGCTGCCTGGATGAAGTTCTTAATGCAGCTTTTGACGGTGGCTTTACGGTCAAGACCAGACCTGGTCTCTTAAATAGCAAACTATAGGCCCAAATTTCAACTTTTAGAATTTTAAGTTATCAAGTGCCAAAAGGTACTGACAAGGTTGATTTTATTCACACCAATAGGGGTATGCAAAATGTCCCTATTTTGTAAACATAATCATAACAGTAATGAACTTCACTCAAGTAGTGGCTAGTGTTTATTACAGAAATATAAGAGTCATTTAATAAATTGATAAAAGTAGAATTCTTGTCTTGTCTTTAGTGGGACCATTATTCCTGGAAAGATACAGAGCAGTGGTTCTCAGTGTAGTCACCAGAACGGAAGCATCTGCATTACCTGGAACTTGTTAGAAATGTAAATTCTCAGGCCCTATTGCAGACCACCTGAGTCAAACTCTGGAGAGGTGGGAAGTGGAGCAGAATTCTGTGTTTTAAGAAGCCATCCAGGTAATTCTGATGCACAGTCAAGTTCAAGAACTTGAAGGGACCATTGTGGATGTGTTTTAAAACCACCACAAGAGCCTAGATAGTTGAGGATATGTTTTCTTAAGTGGCACAGAGGTCATGGCTTCAAACCTGTAGTAGAGGAGGATATAATCCTGGCACACAACTAAAGCTCTGTAGGAGCAGTGTTTATGGTCAAAATAATGTACTACTTTATCAGAATCAACCTAAAGTTTATGGTAATGGTATAGACCATTACCTTAGGGGGATTCACCTGTAGACTTTATTGGATGCTGAAACCAATCACTTAGAAGGAGAACCAGGCAAAGATGAAAATACAGCCAACTGTTTGTCCTTGAAGAAAATAAAGTATTCAAGTTAAGTGAACCCTACGATGAGATCTACGCATCCCAATATAGGTCCCTTCTTATACTGAGGGAAATAGCCCTCAGAACATGATAATTTGTATCTGACAGTGGTGTATGCTAGCACACATCTCAGAAAAGCCTAGTTCCCAGAGGGAGGCAGCCATCCATTCTGGGACGGAGCCTGAGCTTGGGATCCTAGTTCCTGCTACCTGCCTTCTACTTCTTGTTTGCCTATGCCAATTCCCAAATCCAGGAGACTTCCCGTGCCTGTTTTCTTCTGTGACTCAGTCCAGGCTATGAATAACGACAAAGTCAGGCTCTTCAGCTTACTAGCTGTATCTTAGTTTTCCTCATCTGTGAAATGCAAATAACAGTACCTAATTGTTATTGTGAAGATTGTTTACAATGCAATCTAAAATAATATTAATCAATTTCTAATTATTACTCCAGCCAGCAAGGGACTTCAGAATCTTATAATACAAAATATATATAAGAACAGATATGTAAAGATATTTGGGGATTTCCTGGGTGAATATGTGGCCTGCAAGTTACCCAAAATACTGTGCTCAGGCCTAATAAAATCTTTCTCCAAATGTGTTCTGGGAGGAAAAGGTCCAGACCTAGGACTAGTTATGGCACAATTGCAGAGAAAGAACATCAGGATATTTGAAAACATTTCATTGACTATCTTACCAACTATTGTTAATTTTATCATTTCTATTCCATCATCTCACGGGGACGTAAAAGAACTGAACTGTGACTGTTGTTTTAAGCAACCAGAGGGAGCTAATCCTCACCCAAATTGCTCTGCCTTGTTCCACCTTAACAGAGTAGCAACAAAGTACATTTTTTAAAAAACAACTTGTGGTTATCTGTATTCTTCCTCTAGAGTCTTGAATGTGCAGCTTTGTGCTTGTCTATAGGCAGCATTAGGGCACCTTCTGTGTGTCCTCTGGCTTAAGCACGACTTTTCTTTTTCCAGGCGCCTACTAAGAAAACCTGGATACTTCCCTCGCTGTGTATGACATTCAACAGTATGACCTTTATTTCTTCAGCAGATTTTGGTTTCTTTTCTTTTAGGGAAGGGAGAAGTTGGCTGATATCTAAACTCGTCCTTTTTCACCTTTTTACTGGGCAAAATATACATAAAATTTACCATGTTTAAGTATAATTCAGGGGCGTCAATTACATTCCATTTTTTATCATCAGCACAAACTACAAATCTGTACCCACTGAAAAATAACTCCCCAGTTCCACCCTCACCCCAGACCTGGTAACCACTATTCTAGTTTCTGTCTCTATGAATTTGGTTTCATACTAAGTGGACTCACTCATACAGTAGTTGTCCACTTGTGTCTGGCATACCTTAGCAAGTTGTCACGGTTTATCCAGTATTGTAGCATGTGTCAGAATTTCATTTCTTTTTATGGCCAAAAAAGATTCCATTGTATACATATGCCACATTTTGTTTATCCATTCATGTGTTGGTTGTTCCCCCTCTTGGGTTATTATGAATAATGTTGCTAAGAAGATGGGTGTATAAATAGCTCTTCAAATCCCTTTTCAGGTCTTTTGGGTATATACCCAGAAGTGAAATTGCTAGATCGTACGCGCTGTGGTCTGAATGTCCCCCAAAATTCATGTGTTGAAACTTAATCACCAATGTGGTATTAAGAGGTAGGGGCCTTTAGGAGGTGAGATTAAGTCATGAGAGCTGCCCCCTCATGAACTGATGAATTGATTTAGTGCCCTTATAAAAGGGCTCAAGGGAACTAGCTAGCTCCTTTTTGCTCTTCCATGCCTTCCACCATATGAGGATAAAGCAACAAGGTGTGACCTCAGAAGCAGAGACTAGGCCCCTCAATAGACACTGAATCTGCTAGCACCTTGACCTTCGACGTCTCAGATTCCAGAACTGTTGAGAAATTTCTGTTCTTTTTAAATTACCCCGTCTCATGTATTTTGTTATAGCAGCACAAACAACTAAGACAATATAATTCTCTTTAACTTTTTGAGAACAGTTTTCCACTGCAGCTGCACGATTTAACATTCCCACCAGCAGTGCACAAATGTTCCCATTTCTCCATATCCTTGCCAACACCTATGTTCTGGTTTTTTGATAACGGCCCTCAGAATGGGTGTTACATAGTATTTTGATTTGAACTTCCCTAACAGCTAGTGATGTTGACCATCTTTTTCTAGCATTGTTTTTTAAAATGTTACCCAAAGACCCCTTTTTTATCACAATCAGCTAGATTTTTTTTATTTAAAATGCTGATTAACTCAAATTCCAATTCAGTAGGCTTAGAGGGTAAGACTTTGGGATATGTGTATTTGGCTGGTATTCCACATGCTCTTTATATGTACAGAGTTTTAAAACTCTTCAAGTATTAAAACTAAAATAAAATTGTAAGTATCTTGGTTATCAAGAAATTCTATATTGTACACTTGCACACATGCTTTTACTTGGCTGCCCCTTTATTGGTCTCTCTGCTTGAACCTTACCATGAACCATGCGTCAGAGGCAGAGATCCTTAGTCAGTCACTTGATTACGTATATCCAAATACAGTGAAAAATGCTGTTTATTCCTGAAATATTTAACATCAGTTGATAAATCTGTGACCATAGTTAAGGTGACTAGTGATGTCTACCACCAAGACCTTCCAGTATGAGGTAATTGGTCCACGTTTACACTTACCAAAATCAACCATGTTGTCAGGTAATCAACTGCTGAGGGTAAAGGGGGCTGACTTTTAGCAGTATTTTCCTTTATGAGGTACTGAAATGAGGTAAACTTTACTATTATTATGGGAGTGGACACAAAGCTACAAAGAATGTAAATATTTAATTTTAACATGTTAATAGTGTTAATGTTTGCCCACTCCCTTTCCAAATCCAAAATTTATTTTAACTGGGATTATTAGCTATAAATGTCAAGTAGTTTTTGGTTTTTATAATGAAGTAAAAAAAAAAAGCTCACATTATCTCAGCCAAAAAATAAGTTGTTTTTGAGCCCCTAGCACCTTAAAAAAATTGAGACTACAGTCATTATCCAACTTGATGATTTATGGTCCAATACTAATGTTCATTTTTGTGGATCCTGCAATGAAAACTGCAATTTAAAAAAAAACCAAACACACACCAAAACAGGACAAAAATATTAAAAGGATCTGAATAGACACAACAGGCAAATCCAGTGAATGGCCATTGACATGTTTTAAAATAGTTGTATCAAAGGGACTTTTTTTTTTAATTCTAGGAAAAGCTTTATTTGCCACAAAAATTCACTTATTTGGAACATATTAGATATAGTTTGTACTTATTAATGAACTAAAGAATAGTTGTTATTCAATGTTTAAAACTTTTGGACCCAATAAAAAATATTTTATATTAAAAAAATTTTAAATACATTCAACTCTTAACATATTGTCAGCACATTTCTAGGCAATAGAAACAAAACTTTTAGGCTAAATCTTCATCCTACATGACAGTGCAAGCCTGATAAAATTGGACTTTACAAAACCGAGTATTCTTTCATACCATTACTTATATTTTAGTATCTGCAAATTGGTTTTATGCTTTTCAGAATTTAGAAAGGCCTTAAGAAAATTGCATCTATAATAAAATGAATTTATTAAAGACACTTCTTATAGCTATATGAAGATAGGGAAAATGTCTGGTTCAGCAAGCTACCTGGGATACAGTGCCAGGCATAAAAATAAGCACTTTACAGCACATTGAGCCTTTCTCATGGCCTTATGAAGTAGATACCACACCCTTTTACAGAGGAGGGACCAGGCAGAGACAAAGTAATTAATTAAAAGTTAATAGGTGTGGTCAAAATCCAACCCAGGCAGTTGTTAGTTAGCATCTACTGCCTATGCCTACTCTGTTAGGCAACTGAATTTTAGTTAGGTGCTTGATAAGAAACTGAATTTTGTTTGGATGATGCCATTTTTAGATAAGTTTCAATTTCTTTTAGTAAATAATAGAGCTTAAGATCATAAGCACTAAAACTTTTTTTTTTTTTAAAGAAACAAGGTCTCACTCTGTCACCAGGCCTGAGTGCAGTGGTGCGATCATAGCTCACTGCAGCCTCCAATGTATGGGCTCAGGCGATCCTCGCACCTCATCTTCCCCAGTAGCTTGGACTACAGGCGTGCACCACCATGCCAGGCTAATTTTTTAGTATTTTGTAGAGATGGGGTCTTGAACTCCTGGCCTCAAGCAGTCCTTTTGCTTTGGCCTCCCAATAAGTGCTGGGATTACAGGCATAAGCCACCACACCAGACCCATATAATCTTTTGTGTTTCAAACGTGCACACTGGATAAACAGGTAGAATGACAAAGATTCCACCAGTATGTTCAATCTACAGGTTTCTATAACAATCTGCACCCTTCTTGTATAACATATACAAATAACTACAGTCCTAGTTGGTAGTTTGCACACATTATTCACCCTATCGTGTTCTGATCTTACTCTTGTCCATTCTAATGCAGCAGTCAGACTGGCCCCCATGTATGTTTAGTTTGATCCAGAATTTTTAAAATTTGGATTTACCAATTCTTCCAGTCAAAAATCTGAATGAATAAAATTCTACCATTAGCAGAATCATTGCAGATGTTCCTGAATATGAAGAGCTCTTGGTGAGGGAGGGGGAACATTTATTTTTGGTAAGCTAAGAAATACAGCCACTCATGTAAGTTTAAAGTCTGACTGTAGGCCTTAAAAAGAAAGTCATACCTATTACAATAAAAATCACTCAAAGTGAAAGGAAAAACTGTTCCCCAGTGATAACAGACATAGGAAACTGGCCCATGATTGAACAGGACAAATTCAAGTTTAAAAGCAAAACAGCAAGGGTAAAGAGCATCACCTACACCTAGCCCATATACAAGCTCCTGAGAGAAAACACCAAAAGGAAGGGGCAAGGGCATTAATGGAGAAAGTATTCATTATAACACAGGCAATTTAAGAGTAAGAGCTACAGCCCATAAATCAAACTCAAATGGACCAAGAAATGTGGGTATAGATCTCAGCCCTATACACCAATAATATGAAGACTTAAAAGACATATGAATAGTTAAAATGTCAATCTTATTAGTTGTTAAACATACACAAAATTTTCTGCCTTAATTTGTTTAAATTAGCAGAACTTGAGGTTAAAATGAAATGGGAAATCCTTCACACTGCTTTTTTAAATGTTTCTCTCCTTTTTAAAGGCAATTCTTCTGAATACACTGCTACTTTTAAGTGTCCTCTGGAACCTCTCCAGAAAGCAATGATAAAAGTATCAAGATCTTTAAAAAATCCCAAGAATATAATCAGAAAACATACAGAAATGTTCAGTTTATAAATAACCAAAAAAATTCACCTAGACCAATTAAATATCCAACAGGAAACTGGCTAAAATTACAGTAAATCCTCACAAATTACCAAAAACGGTATTTTCCCAAGATTAAAGTGTTAAAATGCTCAGATGATCATGCTGTGGTGAAAGAGTTACATAGTTACATGGTCCTAATACTTTTCCAAAAAAAAAAAAAATTAGGTCATTAAATATGAAATGTCCGATTTTGAATCAAAAGTTTATTATATCTCAAAGCAGTACAATTAATCCAAGTATGAGCCTAAACTATTGACACAGTTCTGCCATCTTAACGGTAGCTGTTTATGCCAGCAGCAGAGAAGCCTGGAGAGTGAGCGGCCATGAAATCGCAAAAGGCGTTTTCCACAGCTTGTTGAGAACTGAGTATTTTCCTTGCAAGAAGTGGTCCAACGCTTAGAAGTGGTAGTCAGTTGGTGCAAGGTCTGGCGAATACAGTGGATGACAGAGTTTTCAAGTCCAGCCTCTGTAGTTTGAGCAGCATTGTTTGTGCAACATGTGGTCAAGTGTTGTCTTGCCAGAGGATTGGCCTGTCTCTATTGAGCAATCTCAGCTGCTTAATCGCAAGCATCCTCATCATTTCATCCAATTGGTTGCAGTAGACATCCACTGTAATCGATTGACCAGGTTTCGAAGCTGTAGTAGATAATACCAGCGCTGGACCACCAAACAGACACCATTAGTTTTTGATGAATATTCAGTTTTGCACTATGTTATGGCACTTCATCTTTATCCAACCATTGTGCCAAATGCTTGTGATTGTCAAAAAGAATCCATTTTTCATCACACATAATACAGTGTAGAAATGGTTCGCCTTTAAGTTGTGACAGCAAAGAAAGGCAAGCTTTGAGACAGTTTCTCTTCTGACACTCGTTAATTCACGTGGAACCCATCTATCCAGTTTCTTTACCTTGATTTGTTTCAAATGGTCCAATATTGTTGGGATAGTAACGTCAAACCTTGCTGGTAATTCACGCGTAGGTTGAGATGGATTCGCTTCCACTACAGCTTTCAACTCATCATTATCCACCTTGATCTTAGGTCGCCCATGTGGCTCATTTTCAAGATTAAAATCACCAGAATGGAACTTCTCACACCATTGACATACCGTACGTTCATTAGCCACATCCTTCTCAAACACTTTGCCGGTATTTCGAGCTGTCCACGCAGCATTGGTTCCACAAGGGAACTCACATTTGAAAATAACATGAATTTTTGACTTATCCATGGTTTCCCAAAAATTGCTCTAAAAAAAAGTTTGAAAGATAATCACAAGCCAAACCGTGCATTTGAAAGACGATGTACCTTCACAATAAAAATAAAACAGGAAGTGTCAGAGTGAAATGTCAGAAATTATCAACTGTCAAACTTAGTACTTAAGGAAATCGGACATTTCATACTTAATAACCTAATAACTATATAAGCACATGTACATACACATGAAAGACTGGAAAATAAAAACGTTAGTGTATTTGATTGGATAGTAAGATTATAGAAGACCTATTGTGTGTGCCATTTTGTAACTTCCAAAGTCTACATGATGCGCACATATTTCATAATCAAAAAACATTTTAAAATGTTAGAACTACAAAATGATACCTCCACAAATATACCCAATGTGTATATAAAACGAGGAATAAAAGTTGCTTTTCAAAGCACACCTGCTAACAGAAATAGACCTGGATAAAAATTTGTGGTTGAACTCTTCTCTTTTACCATAAAAATGGCTGCACAAGCACGTTATAACCAATTCAAAAAAGTATGCTTATGTAGGGAAGAAACTACTCAGGTTTCTTTCCTAAAAATGATTAATAAACTCCATTATCCAAAATTGTCCAGAATTGGTGGTAGGATAAGGGGGAAGTCCATGTAAATTTTCATTGACTTTCTAGGCTTTATGTACCCATAAAAACCACATAAAATTATCTTTGGCCATTCAGAATGCAATTTCAGAACCTTACCATGTGCCTCAAGGTAATTAGCAACAGTCAACTGTATGGTACTGAAGGCATAATAGTAGCTAACATTTGTTGGTTGCTCATTATTTACAAAGCACTGTTCTAACTTGTCGCTCACTTAACATTTTGAGGTAGCTACCATAATTTAACCCCACTTTATATATTAGGAAACTGGATTGCAAGGTCACACAGCTTGGAAGTCTGGCTGCAGAGCCAAGGCCACAGGGCTATGAAATACTAAATAAACTCATTTTTTTGTGGTTTTTTTAAAGAGGGGAGAAAGTGGTCAGCATTTTAATTAGTCATTCTCCTGACAGAGATGTAAGAATCAAAATGTGGGCAAGAGGGAGGGAAAAACAAGACTGTGTAGCCCAGAGGTGATACCCAGTCTGCTGCCATGCTTTAGAATAAAATTCTACCACACTTCAAAATGATGGCACATTGCTTTCTGCTACATAATTAAAGTACAGAATGGAACAGCAAAATAATTTTGGATTTCAAACTCAGAGCTAAAGCAGACACATTAAGATTTTTTTAATTTGCCAGATAACCTTTTAATGAGAATTATAAAAGACCAAAAACATATTTTTTGCAAACTGCTTTTTAAACAAATGATTTGCTTTTAATTACAAATACTGTGCATGACGATGCCTTCTTTTGCAAAACCAATAAATACAACAAATTTTAAACATGTGATTTGTCCAAGATATTTGAAAAAGAAAAAAAAAGCCTGATTTTTTTTCAGTATTTATAAAAATCAATTTATTCCCTAACCTTTCAAAGATTAAGTTTGAAGGTATGACTCAATTGGAGAAGACAAAGACAGAGAGAGACCATCTCATAGCTGCTTTAAATAGCTTTTGATAATTTTTCCGACGGCACCTTTCCTTTCTGGAACTCATATCTTCGCAAAATAGCTGAATTTAAAATATTTCTAATGAACTGATTAATGGGGGAAAAGAAAATATGTATCGAACACATAAACTTTACCATAAACAATTATGCATATCAAAAGACACTAACTTTAAAATGGTACAAAAAAAGTGAGGAAAAACCTGAATTACAGAAAAGTCAAATTTATTTAATGAAAAACTAGAATTAATAAAAATTAGCAAATACACACAAAAAAACACACAGCAGCACTATGTAATGACTCACAAAGGGGAAAAGCAGTGGTCCAAGACCACTCAAGATGGCTTGTCAGTTAAAGGAAAAAAAAAAAAAAACCCACACACACGCACGCACGCACACACACGCACGCACACAGGCAAAAAACAAAAAAAAAAACCCCAGTATTTTTCAGCAATACAATCAATCTACAACAAACACAAAACTCAGAATTATTTTACAATGCTTCCTTTCTTAATACAAAAGGTGCCCATCTTGGGTGTATATATATATATTTTTCAGTGGTTTACTGTTGACTTATTTTTAAATATATTAGTGTTACTACATGCAACTGTTTCCTGTATTTAACAGCCTTTCTTTTTATTTACCTTCATGTGTCTAGCTTCCACCTACCAAAGGAGTTTCAGGTTGGCAGGCAGATGGGTGCCTCATTTTCTGTGAAATTGAATGCAACAGTTTTAAACACTGGCCAGAAAATGTTTGATTGCCATTTCAACACATGGAAATAGTTACATTGATGCCTAAATTGCCATTTTCTGCAAAAAGCTGTGCAATGCTGGTGTCAAAAACTAGGCAGTCACTATTCATAATGGCTGTTGCAATTCCCTCATGAATAGACCGAGGCGTCGCTTCCCAAGTCAATCGCCGCCTATGACCATTTAATTCAAGTCGGTAAGCAAAATTTTCAGCTTGCTTGCGTGTTCCTATCAGCTGTACAATTGCAAAGAACTGCTGGTGACCATCATATTTTTCCTGTTTCTCCAAGACTAACATGAAGTGAAAGCCAAAACAGGACTGCATCATCACCCAGTCAACAGCACCTGGAAGATTAATGTCTGTAGCAAGGAAAACTATATCCTCTCCCTGTAGGGTTGTAATGGACTTATGCTGATGCATCAGATGGGGCATTACAGCATCCAAAGAGCCTTGCCATTTACAGGAAGCACCAGGGCACGGACAGGAATAAGGCCTAAACTCACAGAGCTCTTCGTGGTCTGCTTTTTCTGTGTGTGGCAGAGTTATTTCACATCCAGAAGAGGCATATTTACAAGGGAAAAGTACTGAATTGGCCACTTTCTCCATAGCCAAGTTGCGAATGGATCCCAACGGGCCCCGGCAAGTTGGACAACACGTGAGCTTTGGGCGACAGTTGCTACAAACAAGGTGGCCACTCTGACATTGAAGAATGGGTGGTAACACATAGTCAAAGCAGACCGGACACTCAAAAAGACTCGCCAAGTCATTGTTAGATGCAGTTGTGCCAGTCAGGGCAGGCACCCTCTGGGACGGTGGACACTTTGAGGTACCAGTAGGTAATGCTGTAGCAGTCTGACGGCTCATTTCTGCAATAAAAAATAAATAAAAATAAAAGGAGGCAGGAGAAAAACAATTACAACTGTAACTTATTTTATGAATAATTTTTACATGCCAGAAATACTTTGCAAGTTTCACACAAAAGTTACTGTGAGCAAAAGATAAAGGAAAATAAATAGCATTGAAAAACAGCATACAAAAAAATGTACATATACTAAATGTACATTTTGATTAGGAGCTGTACACTGGGTAAGCCGCCTTTTTTAAATGTTCTAGAACACATTTAGAATTCCTTTTTTTAAAAAAGTGCTAAAAATCATCTTTGGATGGATTACATGGATTAAGATATGCTGCTAGAAACTGAACCATAAACAACTAAGAGATACTGAATAAGTAGCTTAAGTTCAATCAAATCAGTTCTGACTGGACTCTGCTCCCTTTCTGAGATTCCCTTACTGTCTGTCTCTTTCTGATTCTCAGTCAGTTGTTGATAGCTACAGGAAGTTACAGGTAAGTCCTATATATAGTGGGCCCTCCATATCCGCGGGTTCTGTACCCAAAGATTTAGCCAACCATGGGCTGAAAATATTTGGGGTAAAAAAATAAAAAATGATACAAATTTAAAAATAATACAGTATAACAACTGTTTACATAGCATTTACATTGTATTAGGTAACTACAAGTAATCCAGAGATGATTTAAAGCTGAGGTCCCTTCAGAGGTCCTTACTCTAAAAAAAAAAATTAAAAAAAAAATAAAGCTGCGGTCCCCAACCCTAGGGCCACAGCCCGGTATCAATCCACAGCCTGTTAGGATTGTCAAAACCTGGCGGTGCATCACCACCTGGGCTCTGCCACACCCACCCACCCACCCCCATCCGTGGAAAAACCCTTCTATGAATCCGGTCCCTGGTGCCAAAGAGGTTGGGGACCACTGATTTAAAGTACACAGGAGGATGTGCATAGGTTATATGCAAACACTATGTTACTTTATATCAGGGACTTGAGCATCCTCAGATTTTGATATCTGAGCATGGGGGGCATCCTGGGACAAATCTCCCAAGGACACGAATGGGCAAGTGTAGTTCAAATGCCAACGGACCATGAGAGAGTATTAACTTGGATTAATTTTTCCTAATAGTGAACAACAGCTGCTCTATTTTGGCAATGGGGGGGAGGGGGTCATAGGGGAAAGTTCTGCTGCCATCATCCATCTTTATCTAAAAAGTCTCCCCCAAAAAAGTTATCATCAGCTAGGTATTAATCTTGTTTTCTACTGGTCAGTGCCCACCTCAAAAGAGAGGGTAAATGGAGGGCCATACTCAAATAAAACTTTTTGGTCTGGTATTTAGAGAAGGTACATCATTCTATTCTCTTCCTTTCCACAATATAAATCAGATATAATGTACAAAAGAGGGTCAGAAAGATGGGGAGAAGAGAAGAATAAAGATAAACACACCATAGAGACACACACAACATTGGGAAGGGGGGAGGGAGGTTGCTAAAACATTCATCAGCAGAGTAATAAATGTAACTAACAAGTCAGGCTGAATAAACACAACAAGCGCCTTTCCCCAGGAATCTACCTTTGCTGGGATATGGCAGGCCACTACTTGTCTTGGGGGTGACAAAAGATCAATCAGTCTGCTGATATTCTAAGAGTGAACTCTTAGTAACTATACTAAGCCATATTTCTACAAAATTAAAGCCTCAAATTTAACATCTCTCTCTATTGTAACCATTATTCTACTGCAAATAACTTTTAAGAAACAATATTGGTTACCAATATGACCAAGTAAATGCAATCTGAGTTCTAGATTACTCAAGTGGTGACCAACAGACACCTCAAATGTGGACTGAGAGTGCAAAAGAAAAAGAGGGAAAGTGACAGAATTCCACCATAATGTGGCTCATCACAAAGACTGACAAGAACACGAATCAACTCATCATCTGAAGCCCTGTATAACCCAGGTGTTCTGTCCCCTGACAGAAGGACTATAAAGGAGCTCTCCTGTAATCCAGGTTCTCTCTGAGTAGATTCTTTGTGCACAGGACGATCCATCCATTTTACGTCACTTGTAAAGCAATGGGCTTAGCATGGCCAAAACACCCTGTATGTATGCTGTATGCCCATTTCATGGTCCAGTTTACGTGCTCACTTAAATGAGCAACATAATTAGAAAGTGGTTCCCTGAGCACAAAACAGTCTTTAAAAAAAAAACCAATGCCTTTCGAATTACTAAACCAAAACAGCTAATCACATCAAAGGGCACTTTGTATTTAACATAATATAGCTACTGAGCAAGAAAAATACTGTGTTGTTCAATTTCTCAACCTAGCAAAATAGTTAACACATTTATCATCAACAGTTCAGGCTAACATTACAATACCTTTATTTTCTAAACTCTATAGAAAGCACATTTTAACTCCCAAGTGTTAAAAACAAGTGAAATGTGGCTGATATTTCTTGTGGATGGCAATATTACAGGATAGCAACTGCTAAAACCTCTAAAATCTCCAAAGGTGGAACTCAGCTCCATTTTGAAAGAGAAAAGGAATCCCAATACAGCCGCCCTGCAGTAAGCACCACGGACAACCTTGAGGAAATTATGACATAACCTGAAGTTTGATTTAACAGAGGAAAAAGTACAGCAGCCCAAATGAAACATCACTGTGAACCTGAGAAAGAGCTAGATTATGCTGCAGCCAGTCCCTAAACCAGTCAGATTTCACTGACTTACAGCATTCAAGTTTCAGTTTCAGCTACCCAGCCTCTTAATGTCAATACCTTTTCTCTTCTTTGTCCTAGCCGCAGGTAAACACGTGAGCAAGACTCCCCTCCAGGAGTACAGAAAAGGTAGAGGAGGCTTTCCCGTCATGAGAGGTCAGGCCGCGCATTGCGTTTCCTCCAAGAAGCAAAGACAATCGGTAACAGAGGCCCCTCCTGGAAACCTTCTGCTAAGCACAGAAGACTCAAATTCGCGTCAGAGGTCAGGCTCCACACATCATTCACTCCTCAGAAGCAAGTTACTGAGGTGGAGAAATGAAGCCTTCCCGTCCCCGGGAAGCAACCACACCTCCCTGTGAGCTCAAATTCGGCTGCGTGTCCAAAAATGGGAGCCATGGCTGAGCTGAGCTCCACCGTGCCCTAAGCCGCCGGCTGTCCCACAAGTTTGTCTTCTCCAGATTCACTGGCTAGACTACTGCCGAGCTAGGGTGAAGGCCGGGGCTGCAGGGTGCGACGTGCTGGCTGGAGAAGCAGCGTTCTGAGAGCTGGGTCTGGAGCTACAGCAGGGGCCCGCCCCCCGGGACAGCACGGAGCCCACCGCCCGGGCTAGGGCCGCAGCTGGGAGAGCCTGCCCCAACCCAGAGCGCCAGCGCCGGCGCAGGGCCCGCCCACAAGCCCCACCTCCCGGCCCTAGGCGGCTCCGCTGCTCCCCGCAGGACTGGGCAGCTCTGACCCGGCGCCGCCCTGCAGCAGACCCCACCCACCCCCGCGACATCCTGCCCTCCTCAGCATTTCCACCAGTTTAAATTTAGGTTGAACCATGCTTGTTTTTGTAGGTCAAAACAGTCGAATATCGGCAATTTCTTACGGTTTCAATCTGAGACAAGTGCTCTTCTCTGCCGTGTATTATACTCTCCGGGTTAATCGTGCGAACTCTTTACATTTTTAGAATAAATGCATTCTCCCTAGTTCATTAACTATTTACTGGGAATAAACTACCATTATTTTCTCAATTTTAACTCACTTCTGCATTTCTACCCCTTTCTGCTCCATATTGTAACTCCCCTTGCCCCTGCGAAAAGACTTTGCATTAAGAGTTAGTAAACACACTTAAGCCACATTCAACTCCTACTTCAAGATCCTATGAGACTACATTCTCTTTCTACTCTGGGAAAGCCATCTTAAATGGCCTCATTAAACTTAGAGTAGCTTGTTGTGTTTTTAAACAAGCATTACCCTTGCCCCAATAAAGTCCTGGGCCTCAGATTCGCATTGCATCAGCTAGTGCATTCAGAGCTTTAACCTGTCATTACATTATACTGAGTGTAGCCTTTAAACACAGCAAGAGCTGGTGCTGAGGAATGAATCCAACACAGTGGATTGTATATTACCTACTTTCAGCAACAAATTTTAACTCTAATCATTTTCCCACCTTAATAGTGTGTTCAACCACCTCAACCTCATTTTAATATTAGGCTATACAAAACAGCATTAGGAACAGAAATATAACTGAAAATAGTCTGCCCTACAGACAAACATAAATGATTATTACCCGTATTTTTATTTTCTAGGATCTATTCATTCTAGACAGGTCTTAGGGTTCTAGAGCAGAAAACGTCAAATATTCTAAGCACAGAAATTCTTCCAAACAAAATTGAGAGAAAACAAAAATGCATAAAACAAGTAAAGGGGACGGCTGATTATCCTCAAGCAAAAGATATCTCACTGTTTGCCAAACTCCAAAAGGACTTGTACAGAGCCTTACAGCACAGTCTGAAAACCAAGGGATCTATAGACAGACCCCTCTACTTAACAACTGAGTCAAGACAGTAAAATTGGAAGCTTTCTGGAGTCATCTAGACCTGGGATTCAAACTCAGGCTCTACTACTGCTTGGCTGTAAAACTGGACTATTTCAAGCCTTAAATGGTTTTTGTCCAGATTAAGTGAAATGGGTAACCTAAGTTTACCCATAGGTGTACCCATACATAGGTGTATGATATCCACCTATATATATCATAGGTGGTACATAGTCAAGAATATTTAAATATTTACCTGAAACCTGAGTTAACTGCCTGAAGTCATCAACTAGAGACTTGTAAAGGTGATCAAACACCTCTGCCAAAGATCAACTACCATTTAACGAATTTTTAGCACAATAAACCCTAATTTTTTCCTAGGCAGAATATTTATTTACACTGGTCTTACAAAGCTGAAAATTTCACAAATACTACATAAAGACAAGAATCCAAAATTAGCAAAAATCCAAAACTTAGCAAGAGTGCACTATTACCTATACTTTCTAAAGCCTACATCTCAAGCCCAGTTTGGTATAAAGTTTAAATAGATGTTAATCTAAATAAAAACTTTTTTTTTTTTTTTTCAGAGACGGGGTATCACTATGCTGCCCAAACTGGTCTCAAACTCCTGGGCTCGAAGCCACTCTCCTGCCTCAGCCTCCCAAGTAGCTGGGACTACAGACACGCACCACAGCACCTGGCTAAATCAAAACATTTTAGAATCAGCCTTCAATGTTGTGTTAGTAATTTCACAGCATTTAACCACTGCTTTGCCACATTAACATACTTATAGTAGAAAGAAGTAGAGGGACAAAATTTCATTCTTAATTCATGTGGCAACATTTGCTTCCTTCTATAAATGCTTACAAAATAAAAGTTTAAAATGGAGAAATGTAGTCAGATATGGGAAAAGGATGACAATATACTGTAAAGCAAGTTACAAACAAAACACAGATGGCGGAGAGGGGATGAGAAATCAGAAAAACTACACACCGAAAAAATACCAATGAATCAGTTATCTGTGTTAGGATACTGGTGATTTTTTGCAATATTTCTTTTAAAAGGGACAATAAACCGCTTTATAAAGATTAGTCTAATTAAGAACTCTGAAAACAGTCACAATGAGAAAAAGCAAAACATCTACATTCTTAATTTAGTAAAAAGATAGGATGCAACTATCCCTACCTCTCCTTTACTTGCCCAAAAATCATCCTTAGAAAATACATAATATAAAATAAAATCACAGGTATCAGATTACAAATTTGCTCTTTGCATTAGGAATCTGAGTTAAATAAAACTCTATTCAAAACATTTAGGGTTTTTCTTGATGTATCTGAAGGAATGGGGAAAAAAAAACATTTAGGGTTTTTCTCCTTCAATGAACTTTCTACATTTTTTTTGACATTGTGATGGCTAAGTTAAAATGTTAAACATTGCTTCTATTTTAAGATTTACTGGCTTCTCACACATTGAGAAAAAATTAAGGCAAATCTCTTACAAATTCAACAGCTGAAAATGCCAAAGGTTAAAAATCAAACATTTAAAACAATAAATGAGGACAACAAATTAAACAACCTATTTTTAGTTTCCCAAACTGCAAGGATATAAAAGGATTTTTTAAAATTGTATGTTTTTCCTAAAAACTCCATTTTACCTGAATATAATTCTGAAAACTTTGTAGCTATGGAAGTTATAGGTCTAGTAAGACTGATTATCTGAAGTAGGGAAAACGCAGGAAAGGGACCTGATAGGAAGCTGCTGTAAAAACTGAAGTGAGTATTTTCAGGAAGAGAGAGGAAGGTTTTCCTAAAGCATAAAAGACCTGCCCGAAGTGGCCTCTGATCCTAGAATCTGTGTGACAGATTCTGGTCCTGGGGTGAGGGACTAAAAAAAAAAAAAGAAAAAAAAATAGAAGTCTGAACAAAGATGATGACACACAGTAAATGGAGAGGAAAAGCAAATGTGTAAAAAGGAAAGTACAGTTGCTTTTTTTACTTGCTAAATCACTGTATTTTGAGGCTTCCACTCCAGCTAAAAATTAGCATATACTGAAACAGAACCATTAGGAACTATGCTAGACACTAAAATATGATTAATAAAATGTAAAGTAGGAATGAGATGCCTGTGAGATGTCTAAGAGGAGCCATCAAAAAAAAAAAAAAAAAAGCAGCTGGAGGCCGGGGCTGTAATCTTAGCACTCTGGAAGGCCGAGGTGGGAGGATCTCTTGAGCTCAGGAGTTTGAGACCAGCCTGAGCCCCGAGCAAGCCCCGTCTCTACTAAAAACAGAAAAAATTAGCTGGGTGTGCTGGCGCGTGCCTGTAGTCTCAGCTACTCGGGAGGCTGAGACAGGAGGATCGTTTGCACCCAGGAGTTGGAGGCTGCAGTGAGCTACGATGAGACCACTGCACTAGAGACTGTCTCAAAAAAAAAAAGCAGCTGATAAACAAGAGTTAGGATTGTATTTTTTTGAGAGTAGGATGCTATTTGGAGTCACAGAAGAGCTTGCCTAAAGTAAGAAAAAGAAATCTGAACATTTAAAGATTTAAGGTTTCATTAAAGGAAGAGGTAGTAGCCCCTAAACTGCAACAGTTCTCAAAAACTTTATTGTGGTTACTAATCATCTAGGGAGCTTGTTAAAATGCAGATTCTGATCTTGTAGGTCTAAAGCCAGGCCTGAGATTCTGCATTTTTAACAAGCTCCCAGGTGTTGGCCAATGCTGCCGGTTCACACTAAGGCCCACACTGAGTAACAATGCCCAAAGAGCTGAGAAAGAACAAGGTGAGAGAAAACCAGGGACAGGTAGTATCTCAAGGGATGATCCTTTGGTATCTGCAGGGGATTGTTTCCAGGACCTCCCACTATAGATACCAAAATCTGCAGGTGCTCATCCGCTCAAGTCTCCTATACAAAATGGGGCGGGGCAGTTGGCCCTACACATGGATAGGGAGGGCCAACTGCATATAAAAACGCATATGTACGTCAATATCAGAACAAGTTTTATTTTTATTATATTCTTCAGGGAACTTGTATTATTCCTGTAATTAGAAAAAAGTAAAGAAAAAGGCAATAAGCCGACATGCTTAGCCATGCAATTCAGTACTCACAAACCCTTCTTAAGAGTTTGATGAAGAAATCAATCAAATGATAAATCAAAATAAGTCATTTAGAAGTGTAAAAGGATTAAATTTGTGGCTCCATTTAAATATAGAATACTATACTGTGGGCATTATAATTACAAATTACAGTGTAAATACTGTAATCCTTGGCAAAAGTGATATTGTCAGTTTAATAATACTTATCTCCTGGCACACAGCTCCTAATGTCTTTTTGAATGCTAATGAGATGACTGATGGTTGGAAGACCCTGGATAGGCTCAGGATGGGAAGTGGTTGCCAGGGGAACCAACCTAGTCAATGAAGGGTTTTAAATTTCAGTGCCACCCCTACCTCCAGGGAGGGAGGAGGGGCTAAACGTTGAGCTAATCACCAAAGGCCAACAATTTATCAACCACACTTACATAACCTCCATAACACCCCAAAAGGACAGGATTTGTAGAGCTTCTAGACTGCAGATTATGTGGAGGTGCTTGGAGGGTGTAGAGCCCAGAGAGGGCATGCAAAGAAGCTCGAGCTCCTTCCCATATGCCTTGCCCCATTCTCTCTTCCATCTGGCTGTTTATCTGTATCCTTTGTAATATTTTATGATGCATGAGTAAAGTAAGTAAAGTGTTTCCCTGAGTTCTGTGAGCCGTCCTAGCAAATTATCGAACCTAAGGAGGGGGTCCTGGGAATCCCAATTTATAGCCGGCTGGTCAGAAGTACAGGTTATAACCCGGATCTTGCTACTGGCATCTGAATTAGGGGGCAATCTTGTGGCACCGAGCCCTTAACCTGTGGGATACAACTCCAAGGAGGTAAGTGTCAGAACTGAATTACAGGATACCCAGTTGGTGACAGCTAGAGAATTGCTTGGTGTGGGGGAAAATCTCCACACATTTGATGTCAGAAGTGTTCTGTGTTGTGTTGAGGGTAGGGTAGGAGAAAAACTGTTTTTCTCCTACCATACACAGCAAGGTGCAAATAACTATATGAACAATAAAAAAAATCATATAGTAAGAAGTAGCAGAAGTGATGGCACAGTCCCCTGAACTGGCAACATAGAGGTAACTAGTAATCTCACTTTGGAGATGTGGCTGAGGCAGAAGTCACACTAAAGGGCCGGGCTCGGTGGCTCGGGCCTATAATCCTAGCACTCTGGAGGGCTAAGGCAGGAGGATCACTTGAGCCCAGGAGTTTGAGGTTGCAATGAGCTACGATGATGCCACTACACTCTAGCCGGGGCAACACAGCGAGACTCCGTCTCAAAAAAAGAAAAAAAAAAAAAAGTCACACTAAAGAAAGCTAAAGGGGATGCTATGAGGAGCTAACACTTGAGAAGTATGATTGTAAAGAGGAGAAGCAAGTTAGGTGGGGACTGGAAGGCTCAGAGAAGTTTTTTGCTTCTTTAAATGGGAGACCAGAATATAGTGAATGCTAATGGAGTCCAGAAAACAGGGAGAGATTGAAATTACCCAAGAAACTGAGCAACGTGGTAAAATAAAGTTCTTGGTAAGGTGAAGGAGAACTTTGAAACTCAGAGGGAACAGACTTTGTTAGAAGGGATAATCCCTCCATGGTGGTAACAGAGAAGACAGAAGATGTCTAGTTTTGGCTGCAGAAGGTTAAAGTTTCCATCAAAGAGTTTTTCCTCTTCTTTGTAAAGGAGGCGTAGTCATCTTCCTCCTTTTGGGGAAGGGGGATAAGGAGGGGAAGATGTCATAGGTTTAAGGGATGGACACCTTCTAAGCATCAAGCCATGGCAGGGTATTTTTTATGAATTTGTTGGGTGATGTCAATAGAACACTGAGAAGACGATGCAGATGTGTATATATATTTTTTATTTTTATTTTTGAAACAGGGTGGTGAGAAAAATGTGTAAGTCATCATCTTAGAGCCCCCAAAACTCCACACTGCCTTTCTTAAGCTAAAGAAGAAGTATTTGCCATTAACCTAATACTTTCTTGGAACTTTAGTATTAGTATTCCAAAACCTACTAGAATGGCTAAATTTAACAGGCAATGCCAAATGCTGGAGAACACATGGAACCCTGGAACTCTCATGCTTTGCTGGTAAGAAAGCAAAATGGCACAACCACATTTTCATCATTGTAGAAAATTCTGTTGGACAACACTATTCTATATCCTAATTCTACCTTACTAGCTATTTCCTTATATTTTTATTACATGTTAAATCTGTAACTTTTTATTAACGCCAAGAATGAAAGTATTAACATCCCCCAAAACAGTGCAAGCCCTTTAACATACCATGGTAAAATTTTCCTTTTCCACCTGCCAGGATAAAGTTTGTACTAAACTTCATAACTTTGTCAAAACCATTTAAACCTAACTCCAACTGTTCTTGTTTCATTTCTCCCAACTATACCGCCACAAGATATATACCACATCTTTTTTCCCTTGAATCCTTAATTTTTTGGTACAACCACAGAAAGTTTTCAGAAAGGGTATATAAGTGATTAGCTCTCCATCTTAGCAGTCTGAAGCTCTTGCATAGATTATACAAGCTTAGAATTTAATCACAACCTTTTCCCCTAAGAATTATGTAAACTCTGCTCACTATCTTCTGCTATTTAGTGATGCTGGTGAAAAGTCTAATTCCATTTTTATTCTTAATCCTTTGCAGGTAACCTTTTGATGTGCTAAAGTATTTTTCAAAATATATAGATATCCTCAATCTCCAACCAGGGAGACTTTGATGACAAGAACGGTTGCTTCCCTTTCCTTTCCCTTAAGTTGGAATAGCCACCTCATTTCTGATTGCATTACTTTTTGTTTTTTAATTTTATTTTTGCCCCCCACAGCATCAAGATTTGGCACAGCCCTGGAACAGGGGCAGGGGCAATTGCATTACTCTTGTAATTCCTTAACCCCTCTGTAAGTTTTCATGTTTAATTTTCAGTTCTCTCATTGGAGCCTGACTATTGGTTGCTGGTTTCGCTCTTGCTGCTGTAGTTTCAATGGGTTCCAGGGACAGAAAGCTAAATACTGAGGCAAAGTAGAGACTTTCCTCCATTCTCACTAATAAAAAGCTGCCCTAAACATTTATTAAGCACCTAATATATGCCAGATATTGTCCTCAATGGTTTACATATGCTCTCATTTAACCTTCTCAATGACCATACAAGTTAGGCATCTATCCCCACCTTACAGATAAGAAAATAAATTTCAAAGATAAAGTAAACATTTCAGATCATAGAACTGGTAAGAAATGGAAGTTGGAGCTATGTGATCAAGGAAGATTTACTTATAAGGGGTAGGGGGTGGCAAAAGGCATCCTATCCTAGGCAAAGCAAACAAACATATCAGAAATTTCAGACTTGGAAAAGATCTTAACCAACTCTCTCATTTTCAGAAGAAAAAAAATAATACAGACAAGTAACTTCCTAGATGTCAAATAACTTAAATCAGTATTCTTTTTTATCAGCCTTTTATCAGCACTAATCTGGGCTTTGTGTTATTTCCTAGATCCTTTTAAAGCAGATATGTTTTGGATATTTTCTAATTTAACTCATAAAACTAATTTTTTCTGGATTTAAATCTAATAAGATTCAAAATAAACAAAAATGAACATGTTTAATTCAACTATCTTTTGCTTTTCCCTCCCAACACCAGAGAAGTCCCTAATGTAGCCAAGGGAGATCAAAAACAGGAGGGGAATGATACTTATTTAAGTCCTAAACAAGTAAGAGTCCCTTCCTGATCATAAACTTTACCTAAAGACCCTTCTTACTGTCTTCATATTATCTCTTACCATTTGAAATTCTCTTGTTGACTATGTACTTATTATCTGTTTTCTCCTCTTCCTGGCCCCCACCACACCAACTTTTCACTAAAACAGCAGTTCTCAAACTTTTTGGTATCAGAAACCCTATACACCCGTGGTTGGCAAACTATAGCCCGCAGGCCAGCTGTCTGTTTTTGTTAATAGTTTTATTGAAACACAGTTAAACCCATTCATATTTACATATTGTCTCTGCTTTCAAACACCAGGGCAGAGCTAAATAGCTGACCCTATGACTTCCAAACCCTTTAAGCCTAACTGGCCCTTTAAGAAAGTTTGACTTTACTGGTTAACACTTTTAAAAATTATTGAGAACTCCAAAGAGCTTTTGTTTATGTGATTTATATGTATTGATATTTACCATATTAGAAATTCAAGCCAAAGAATTAAAATATTTTTAAAATTACCAGTACATTTTACATAGCATGTAAAAACCCACTACTTGTTAAATGTTTATGAAAATAACTATTTTCCATAACAGTATCGATAACTTACATTTTTGCTAAACTCTTTGATGTTGAACTTAAGAAAATACAGTTGGATTCTCATTATCTGCTTCTGCATTTAATCTGTTGCAATACCACATATCATGTAGCCTCTGGGAGACACCACTGTATTCTCATGTCCCATTATGAAAAAGTTTTGACCCTCAAAGATCTTGAGAACTCCCAGGATCCCTGAACCACACTTTGAGAACTGCTGCCCTAGAATATAAACTTCTTGAGAACAGACCCTGTTTCCCTCACCCTTGCATCCCCAGCACCTAGGACAGTATCTAGTACAGTATCTAGCAAAAACTAGGTACTAAAAAATTTCTGAAGGAACAAATAAGCATGAAGGATTCCAAGCAGATGGACCAGCTTCTACACAACTAGAACTCACTCATCCCTGTTAATCCCTGCAAGTAGAATATATTTGTTGCTTGGTATGACCTTAAAAAGAACTGAGAACTGAAACTTAAAATTCACTTTAAAATAACACTGTGGTGAAGTAAATCATCTTCTCACTATAAACATAACTTTTAAAAAGCGGATGTGTTTCCATACCAATTCTCTAAGTTTTCAAAATATTTCTTATGTTTGTGACAGAGTTCCATAACCCACCAACTCCTAGATAGTAATTTCATTTGTTAGTAACATACCTCGAGAATGTAGATATATATATACTGAATTTGGTTGGAAGCTCGAACCTGAATTCCTACTTTAGTTCTTATTATGTTTATCCTAGGCAAAATTACAATCTCCTAGATCTCATGTTCCTCATTTGTGAAACATCAGAACTACCACCAACAACAGATTTTTGGACATTAACTGAAATCAAGTAATAGGAACATCCAGTATATTGCTGAGAAGTGACTTAGTGGTGTTTAAGAGCCACACTAGAAACCCTGCACCAAATCACTAAATAAAAAGACCTGGATCACACATTAGGACCAAACTGAAAACTGTTATTTCTACCTACTGTGTTCATTTTCACAGCCTTCCTTTGGACTTGCCTCTGAAAACTGATAAAGGTCACAGAGTTTGCTGTGAAAGAAGTTAATTAACTGGGCACCTTCCAACCTGCAAGGCACTGTGCCAGCAGCATCATACACACTATTTAATCCTCATAAGGTGGGCTTTATCCCCATTTTACAGATGAGGAAACAGAAGACCAGAAAAATTAATAAGAGCAGAGCCAGATTGTCTGCTTTGTCTCTAATGCTCATCTTCTCTTAAATAACCCTAAAAAACAGTATGTACACTCTCCTCAACCTGGTACAGAGTATTTACTTTAGCTCCCAAGGCATCTTTTCAATGCTTATAAAAATTTGTCCAGAAAATCCAATATTCCCTTAAATTCTTTAAATTAAACATCTTTCTATCAAAGTGGTAGACTCTGATATCAATCTGAGTTTGTCATTAAACCGTTAGACATGAAATCAAAGCAAAGTATCAAGGAGTTGTAAGATCAGAGAAATTAAGAGCAACAGAACCAGGTGGAAAGTCAAATAGGCTTTTTCAACCTTTTTATTTCATAACACACATTACTACATTTTAAAAATAATCTTAAAATTTCTTGGCAACACACTTGAAATTATTCAAACTATGTCAGTCATGATTACAATCAACCACTCCTGCGACATTACCAAGTCTCAGAGTCCAAATAAAAGCACCCAAACAATTATTTGTGTCCAAGTTTGAATACAACTGTTTGCTGCCTTAATCATGTTTCATAGTCTCTCAGGATACAAAATTCTCAAACATTCCAGTACAAGCTTGCTCTTTTACTTCATCTTGGCATTAAACTATGCTTCTTTACACTTTGCTCAGGAAATACACCGTACCCAGTTCTACCCTGTAACATACAGCCCGCTCAACTGCATATTCCATCTGACAAGATGGTAGGTAGGTACATAAATACACATACACACACGACACAAAGATACGCTCAGAACATAAACTGATTTTACAGCAGATCAAAGTCGGTAGTAACCTATAAAGAGTTAGTTAAGCTAAACATAAAAGAGCATATTGCTAGGAAGACAGAAGAAATTAAAGAAAGCAGGTAAAAAGTCACTTTAGAGAGTCTAATACATTTTATGATTGATGGCTCTTTAATGGAGCCTTATTAAAATTAAATTATTCCTCACTATTATTATTCACTATTTGTATAGTGGTGAATAAAAAAAGTAAAATAAAATTATATTCAGCTGAAATAGTTATGTTCTGTCTACATAAGCATTACATCTAAAACTATAACGAAACCACTTATTTCAACAAAGGAAGCCAGGCACAGCAGCACACATCTGTAATCCCAGAACTTTGGGAGACTGAGGTGTGAGGATCACAGAGGATCCCTTCAGGCCAGGAGTTTGAGGCCAGCCTGGGCAACACAGCAAGACCCCATCTCTTTAAAAAAAAAAAAGGTAAAAATTAGCTGGGCATGGTGGCACACACCTGTAGTCTCAGCTACTTAGGAGGCTGAGTTCGGAGGATCGCTTGAGCCCAGGAATTTGAGACTGTAATGAGCTATGATTATGCCACTGTACTCTTGGGCGACAGAGCAAGACCTTGTCTCTTAAAGAAAAAAAAAAAAACCCACGTGAATTAACAACTTTTACACTCATTTTCCTCAATTTAAGATTCTATTCACAGGAGTTCACATTTCTCTCTAAGAATTTAATGTTTCATCTTCTTGTTTCTAATAATCTAAAAAACAGTATTAGCACATTCTGAATCATCTGAATCTACCTGTTAGCCATATAATTAAATGCCCCTGTTCACATTTACGGTCACATCGGCAACAAGTTGGTACTTACAGTACTCTAATTATAACAGGCTAAATAGAAAAGCTGAGGTGGATCTAACACACAAATGATGTATCTGTGTAAGCACTTATATATATGTCAGTGAAAAAATACCTCACATGGTGACCATGTGACAAAGCAACTTAAGTATGCTTAACTCAAAAAGAACCTGCATGATAAGTCAATTCCATAAGTGCTGTTTCTAGACTTGAATTTAGCAGACAGTATCCAATATTCTAGTAAATCAGTAGTTTGAATTTCAATGGTTTTGTAGTTTTGTTTGTATTTAACTTGCTAGTTTTGAACTGTCAGCAACATCTCACAGAGTTGATAAATCATTGGCTCCTGCCTAATAAACTTTGTTCACTGACTTTGCATACTCTTCGCTTTCCTATCTCACCAGACTCAGCTTCCTCTGATTCTTGCTCTTTTCCACAAACTCTTGAACATTGAACTTGCCTATAACTGCAGTATCCTCTTAACCAGTTTCCCTGCTTCCATCCCTATCTCCCACCCTCATCCCCTACTATGTTACTTTCTTATCTACACTGGTGACTTTGTTGATCCCATTCAGTCTCCTAATTTTAAATTCCATCCAAATGCCTAGGACTTCAAAATTTTAATCTCCAGCCCAACTTTAAAAAAAAACAAACTCTCCATAATCCCAGCACTTTGGGATGCCAAGGCGGGAGGGTCATTTGAGGCCAGGAATTCAAGACCAGTCTGGGCAACATAGTAAAACCCTATCTCTACCAAAAACAAAAAACAAAAAAAAAACCACACTTAGCTGGGCAGGGTGGCACACTCCTGTAGTCCCAGATACTCAGGAGGCTAAGGTGGGAGGAGCCCTTGAGCCCAGGGAGTTCGAGGTAACAGTGAGCTATGGTCCCTCACACCACTGTACTCCAACCTAGGCAACAAAGCAAGACCCTGTCTCTTTAAAAAAAAAAACCCTCCAGATTTGTCCTAAGCCCCAGATTTGTACAAGTATCTGCCATGTAGACATCTCTACAGGGGGATGATGACCAAAGCTGAACTCCTTATCATCTCCCAAAGACAGTCTACCAAGAGATTACCCATTTTCAAAAAAAAAATTGTTTTTTTGAGACAGGGTCTTGTTCTGTTACCCAGGCTAGAGTGTAGTGCCATCACCATAGTTCACTGCAACATCAACCTCAAATGCCTGGGGCTCAAGCGATCCTCCTGCCTCAGCCTTCCAAGTAGGTGGGACTACAGGCGCATGCCACCACACCCAGCTAATTTTTTTTATTTTTTGTAGAGACCGGGTCTCGCTCTTGCTTAGGCTGGTCTCAAATTCCAGCCTCCCAGGGTGCTAGGATTACAGGTGTGACCCACCCGTACCCAGCCTTCCCCTTTTCAATACACAGCAACTCCATCCTTCCAGTTACTCAGGTCAAAAGCTTTAAACTCATCCTTGATTCTTCTCTTTCAGTCCACATATCTAAAACAACCAGTATATCTTATTGTCCCTCCCTTCAAAATGTAGTCAGAATCCAACCATTCCTCAATCACCTCTACCACTACTATCTAGTCCAAGCCACCATTATCTCTCACCTGGATTACTGCAATAGCCTTCTAACCAGTCTCCCTGTTTCCATCCTTGTCTCCCACCCTTACCCCCTAATATGTTCTGAACACAACAGCCAGAATAATGCAGTTCAATTTTGTATCAGATAATGTAAATCTCTGTTCTGTACCCTCCACCAGCTACCCACATTAGAGTAAGAGCTAAAATCCTAAAAATAGCCCATACAGCCCTACACAATATGAGGTGTTCCCATTACTCTTTGACTTTATCTCCCACTTCTTTCCCCCTCACTCAACTGCACTGACTTCAGTGTCCCATGACAATGCTAGACTGCTCCTTTGGGTCCCTGCCTTAAAAATACTTTGCTCCCGCAAATCCACATAGCTAACTCCCTAACCTTCAAATCTTTTCTTAAATGTTACTTTCTCAACGAGGCCCACCCTGTCCCTCTATTTAAAATAGCAATCAGCACCCTGCCCACTGACCCTTCCACTATGCACTCTGAAATCTTTGCCCATCACTCTTCCTCCTCTTCCCTTCTTGCCCCTCCTCCCAATCTCTACTCCCCCCACACCCCAGAATGTATTGTCTTCCAACAGGCTATGCAAGTAACTCACTACTTTGTTTATTCTTATAGGTCCCTGCACCCTCACCCGGAAGACAGGATTTTTGTCTGGCTTGATGATGTATCCCAAACACTTAAAACAATGCCTGGCACATGGTACAGGCTCAATAAATATGTTAAACGAATAAATAAATAAGAAAGCAAAAGAGCTTTGAACTTTGAGCAGCAACATCCAAAGTTAGAAAGGAACAGAACAATGCTTTTAAAATTCTCAAAGAAAATGATTATATCCAAGAATTCTATACCCAACCAAATTATCCTAGAAGTATTGAGGGCAGAATAATGATGCAAGATTTCAAAACATTATCTCCCCTGGATATGTTCTCAGGAAGCTCCTGGTGGACAAGCTCTTCAAATACAAGAGAATGAACCAAGAAAGAAGAGAACAGGAATTACAATAAACAAAAAACTAAATCCAGGAGAAAGGCAAAGGCAATACTGAGGATAATGACAACTTTACACTAGAGGAAGAAGGCAACTTAAGGCATCCAAGCAACTGATTGAACGTTTAGACAAGTGGCAAAGAATGTGGGGTGGCATTAGTAGTAAGCACATAGAAAACAAAGCCAAAAAAAGTAAATAGCTACAAGAAATACAAATGATGCAGGAACAAAAGTAATTACAGTACACAGCTCAAATTGTGAATAACTTTTATAGTCATAATAATGCAAACACAAAATTGCAATGTTACTAAATTAGGAGAGTATAGGAATAAGAAGGGTATGCACATGTGATGGGACAGGAAGAATAATTAAATTCACAATAGAAAATCAATAAAGGCGGCCAAAAACTGAAATCTAGAAGTAATGGTATTTAGAGACAAAGGTAAATGCAAAAATAATCAGCTAAAAGAGGTAAAAGTAGTTGCCTCTGGAAAAGGACATCTGGAGAGGAGTAGGGGCAGGGAGTTTTTTGTTTGTTGTTTTTTAAACAAACCTTGTAGAACTATTTGATTCTGAACTATAGGTGGATATAAAACTCCTCAGAAAGAAGTTCAAAAATATGGTATGAAAAATGTCAGATTGCATGCTTTAGTAAGGAAATGACACATACAAGTTTATTTTCAAAGATTTGATTCCAAGTCTTGGTGGAGAAACTGACTCTCCTTCACCTTTGGGAATGTCCACTATGAAGGCCTCTCACAATTTGGCAGTTTCTATCAAAATTTAAAGTATGTATACTCTGAACCACCAGTTTTTCTTCCAAGAATCTATCCTCTAATTCACACATTGGTAAAAGTGTGTGTTTATGTGTATAGATGCCTATAGCAGTCTTGTTTGTAATAGCAAATAAACTGAAAAGAGCCCTATCTTAAGAGTGGTTAAATTATAATCCATACAACAGATTACTGTACTACCTTTAAAAATAACAATAATAATAATAATAAAAAAATGCATGATGTTGTGCAACTGTAGTCTCGCTGCTCCAGAGGCTGAGGTGGGAGGATCACTTGAGCCCAGGAGTTCAACGCTGTAGTGAGCTATGACTGTGTCACTGCACTCCAGCCTGGGCCATAGAGCAAGACCTCATCTTTTAAAAAAATAAAAAATAAAAAAATAAGGTGGGCCCATACCTACTAACATAAAAGAACATAAAACTACTAACTGTTTAAATAGGTGGAGGGGAAAAAAGCCACAAAATATACAGGTTACAATTCCATCTAAGTTAAAAGAAAAAATAGTTAAGTAGACATGCATGTTGATATACCTATTAATTTTTATGTACGTATACATGCACATATGTATCATGTAGAGGGACAGAAACTAGAAGGACATTCAAATTGCAGAATGTGGCTTAAAGATTTAAGATGCAGGATTAGAGAAGGGAAAGAAAGATCAAGTTTAGAATCAGAAACTGCAGAGAAGAGAGATGGAACCACTGAGCTACAGGCAAAGCATCAAGAACTGCAAAATATAATAAGAGATTGTAAGCACAGACTTCATTTGGAATTACAGTACACAGTTCAAACATATATAGTTACTTACAGGTGGTAATCATTTAATGGGAAAATACTACAAGGATTTAAAAGTCAAAGAAATTAACTTTAAAATATCTATGGCTGACTCAAAAGAAAAGTGAAATACACATTTTTGACTACATACTTTTCAATAATCAGATTATGAGTGATCGGGGAGAAGTAGAGCACATTTCTGTATTTTTCAAATATTTCATAAAACAAATTATTGGTAATAAAAAAGATTACATTTAAAACTTTTAGTGTATAATCTATTGTGTCTCCATACTTTCCTGCTAATGAATTGCTAGTGACTTACTATGCAAAAATAAAACACAGAAATCAAGAGTTAATTTTGTCCACTACTTTCACTTTTTTCCTCAAAATGCCCCAAATAGACGGGATATTTACAGGAAATTTAAAACCAGTCTATTGACAAAAAGCTATGTATATATACATTTTATTTTATACTTATAAAAAAATCTTAAATAAAATTTAACTTTTTTTTTTTTTTTTTTTTTTAAGAGACGGGGTCTTACTCTGTCTCCCAGGCTGGAGTACAGTGACAGTCATATCTCACCGTAGCCTCCAACTCCTGGGGGTTCAAGGGATCCTCCCACCTCAGCCTCCCGAGTAACTAGGACTACAGGCACACTTTATTTTTTGTAGAGATGGAGTCTTGCTATGTTGCCCAGGCTGGTCTCCAACTCCTGGCCTCAAGTGACCCTCCCACCTTGGCCTCCCAGAATCTTGGGATTACAGGCATGAGCCACCACACCTGGCCTTAAATTTAACATTTTAGAAGTTAATGAGACAAAATAAAATTTATCTGATCAACCCCTCCCCAACAAACTCAAAAGAATAGTCTGTAGAAAATTAACTCACATCTTTATTGACAAGACATCCAAAGTTGTCCCTAACAAAGCTAAATCAGGGGTCTTGACAAATATTTAAAATAAAGCTACCTCACCTACTAAGCCTGAGCTTTGGCCAAATTCAAAGGAGCAAAAGACTGAGACCAGCATGGGCAAAGTAGCAAGATCCCATTTCTACAGAATTTTTTTTAAAAAATTAGCCAGGCATGGTGGCACACACCAACTACATGGGAGGCTGAGGTGGGAGGATCCCTTGAGCCCAGGAGTTGTAGGCCACAGCGAGCTATAATCACACCACTGCACTCCAGCCTGGCTTCCTGGAGGGAGGGGAGTAGTAATTAGAAGGGGAAAGAAAGAGAGGGGCTTCTTGTTTTGATAATGTTGTGTTTCTTGAGCCAATAGCTGGTTATGATAGTGTGCTCCCTTAGTAAAAATACAACATGATTTGAGCACTATTCTGCACGTATTTATGCTAAATAGTTTACATTTAGAAAAAAAAATCACATTGTTCTAGGAATTCTCCTAGCATCTCCTTTTAACAACAGCAATCAGGTGTTATCAGCTCACAGTTTATAGCATTTCTCCTCTTTCCCTCTACTCAGTTGCTCAAACCTCTCTCTACTACTATACCCGTCATAGTATAGTATTCACTGATTAAATACTCAACTAATGGCTTCACCTATGCATCCTTTAGAAAAGACAACAGAAGCCACCAATACTAGCTACCTTATCTTCCTACCAGCAAGCCTACAAGCTAACTTAGCACTTCATTCCCTCCCTTTAGAATGACAGAAGTGACCCTACACTGTCCTCTCACTTTCTCAGACTTCAAACTCCTTCCACTAACCCCTCTCTCTTGCATCAATCTCTCCCTCTTTCTCTAGTGGTCCCTCTAGCACCCAAACATGCTCTAGTACCTCCCATCTGGCTTCTGCAACACCACATACCCCTGATTTTCCTTCTACCTCACTGGATCATTTCAGGTATCTCACAGACACCTCAAGTCCAACATAGCAGAACTTTGAATTTTACCACTATCCTCTCTCATCACCTCTTCCAGTCTTTTCCACCTTGGTAAATGGCACCATGATCTACTGTTGCTCAAGCCAGAAACCTAATTCCTTCCTTCCCTCACCTTTCACATCTAATCATCAGCAAATCCTGTTAATTCTGTGTGCAAAATGTATCTCAAATCCATTCACTTTTCATCTTCGTTCCCACCACCTTAATCCAGGTCATAATCAACTATTGCCTAATTAAAGAAATGGCCTTCTAACCAATCTCCAAAAAGCTAAAATAATCTTAAATTAGTGGATTTTACATTACCCCTTTAATTAAAACCTTTTAGTAGTTTACCAGTACTCTGAAAATTAACATTCCTTGCTTTGACTCTGCAGGATCTGATTCAGACCTATCTCTCCTCCTCATCCATTTGCTCCAGCAACACTCTCTCCTCTCAGCTGGAGTCTAAATTCAACCCAGCCTCGAGGCCTTTACACCTGGCTGCTCCTTCCAAAGATACACTCCCTTCCCCCCTTCAAAGAGCTAGCTCCTTATCCTTTTACCTCCACCTCAGACAGCAGGTCTTCCTCCCACCCTCATTCTCTATTTCAGCACTTTTGACATATCACAGCTTGTACTTTTGTTTCTTTCTTTCCTCACTAGAACATAAGTGGTAATATTTAGAGAAGTAACTTACTCAACAACTAATTTTTTTAATTATTTAAGCACTTTTTATGTGTTAGGCAATGTGCTTTTAGATGCAAAAGCAGGCAGTATCCCCGCCCTCAAGGATCTTAAGGTCACAAACACAACTAATAAGTGATAGAGTCAAGAGACATCCAGGTCTGACTCTTAAGGGCCTGTCCTCCTAACCACTCAATTATACTGCCACTCTACCATCAGGACATGGGGGTGGGGTGAGAGGGAAGCAGCATTATGGTTAATAGTTATTCACGTGCTAATAGAAACTAAGGTTTAAAGAAGTTAAGTAATCTACCCAAAGTAGCACAAACATTTCAGAGATTAAATATAATCATGAACAAAGGCACAGAGATGTTAAAGTACAGTGTTCAAGGAACAAAAGAATCCAGTTTGACTAGGCAGGGCAAAGAAGAAATGCTGGAGGTAAGGCTGGAAAAGGACAGTATGAAGATACCAAATATTAACTGAGCACCAACTATGTGCCAGAAAGAGGGCTTAACTCTAGACAAACAGCTGTGACCAAGACCAAGTTCCCATAGAGATTATAGTCTATTTGGGAAGGCAAAGAACTAAAGAAAAATTACAATTCAGGAGGATACGTGTTACAGCAGGGCCAAGCAGAGTGCTTTGGGAAAACAGAGATGACCCCCAACTCAATGTGGGGAGTTCAGAAAGAGCTTCTCAGCTAGTGATGTCTATCTAGGCTGAGATAATAGAGCTTAATAGGAAGAGAGGGACTTGCAAGTACATAGTCCAAAATGGCAGGGGATTAACAAGAGGAGCCAGCTCAGGCGGGGCTCTGTACTTACTAACCATGTCAAGGAACTTGGGTCTTTATACGGAAGGCTTTTTAAGTCAGGTTCACCTATTAGAAAGCTCACTTAGGCCAGGTGCAGTGACTCACACCTATAACCTTAGCACCTTGGGAGGGTGAAGCAGGAGAATCACTTGAGGTCAGGAGTTCAAGACCAGCCTGAGCAACATAGCAAGATCCCATCTCTACAAAAATTTTTAAATCAGCCAGGCATGGTGGTGCCTGCCTATAGTCCCAGTTACTCGAGAGGCTGAGCCAGGAGGATCGCTTAAGCCCAGGAGTTGGAAGTTGCAGTGAGCTCTGACGATTCCACTGCACTCTAGCCCAAGCTCAAACTCCGTCTCAAAAAAAAAAAAAAAAAAAAGTTCAAGTGGAGCGAGAAAAGCAATGCCAGCTTCAAGATAGCTAGACAGTAGAAAAAAGAAAATATCTGCAACAGACATATCTGATAAAGAACTGTTATCCAAAATATGCAAAGAACTCTTAAAACTCAGCCTTAAGAAAACAACCAACCTGACTAAAAATGAGCCAAAGACCTTAACAGACTCCTCACCAAAGATATACATACATAGATATGGCAAGTAGCATAGGAAAAAGTGTTCCACATCGTATGTCACCAGGGAAATACAAATTAATAAGATACCACTACACACCTATTAAGAATGGCCAAAATCCAGAACACTGACAACACCAAATGCTGGTAAGGATGTGGAGCAACAGGAACTCTCATTCATTGCTGTGGGAATGCAAAATGGTACAGCCACTTTGGAAGACAGCTTGGCAGATTCTTACAAAACTAAACATACTCTCACCATATGATCCGGCTATTACACTCCTTGGTATTTACCAAAGGAATTTAAAACTTATGTCCACACAAAAACCTGCACATGGATATTCAAAGCAGCTTTATTTATAATTGCCAAAAGCTGAAAGCAACCGAGATATCCTTCAGTAAGTGAGTGGATAAACCAACTGTGGTACGTCTAGACAACAGAATATTATTCAGCACTAAAAAGAAATGAGATAAAGCCATGGAAAGACATGTAAGAAACTTAAATGCATATTACTAGGTGAAAGAAGTCAATCTGAAAAGGCTACATAACTGTATGAGTCCAACTATATATATGACATCTGAAAAAGGCAAAACTATCAAGACAGTAAAAAGATATGTGGTTGGGGGTGACAGGATGAATATATTGAGTACAGGGGATTTTCCTCTGGCAGTGAACTATTCATTCATGTTTTCATGTATGTCATTATGTATTTGTCCAAACCCACAAAATGTCCAATACCAAGAGTAAACAAAATAAACTATGGACTTTGGTTGATAATGATGTGTCAATGTGTGTTCATCAATTGTAACAAATGTACCACTTTGGTGGGGGATGTTGGCAATGGGGAAGGTTATGCACGTGTAGGAGCCAGGGCTATATGAGAAATCTCTACTTTCCATTCAATTTTGCTGTGAACCTAAAGCTGCTTCTAAAAAAGTTAACTCTATTAAAAAAAATTCTGCTAAGAGACTATATGGGTCTACATTTCAGCAAGCAAAAAGATCTGAGTGTCACTAGCATATAAATAGTAGGTGAGTTAACAAATATGTATTGAGCACTAGATACTGAGGATATAGGTATAAAAAAAAATCCCCACAGGCTGGGCACAGTGGCTCACGCCTGTAATCCTAGCACTTTGGGAGGCCCAGGTGGGAGGATCGCTTGAGGCCAGGAGTTCAAGACCAGCCTGAGCAAGAGGGAGACCCCCATCTCTACATAAAGTAGAAAAATTAGCTGGACATACACGGTGGTACATGCCTGTAGTCCCAGCTACTTGGGAGGCTGAGGCAGGAAGATCGCTTGAGCCCAAGCATTTGAGGTTGCAGGGAGCTATGATGACGCCACTGCACTCTAGCCCAGGCAACAGAGTGAGACTTTCAAAAAACAAACAAACAAACAAAAAACCCACAATTCCTGCCCCTACACAGTAGATGTTCTAATAACTATAGCCATGGAAGCCAAATCATTTAAAGTGCATTACCTTTAAGGATACATATTGTAAAGGGGAAAATTTCATTCCTTTTCTTGCAGAGGAGAGGGGAAGGGAGTCCTGAGGTTGTCATACAGATTTTGTTGAAAGTGAGGTCTGTACCAAAAATATCCAGAATTTACAACATTTTTACAAGGTGAATACAGAAATTCCATAAAAGTCTGTAATAGATCTCTTCAAGCAAAGCAACTCCAATCTTTAAAATTGTGTAAATCAACTGTTTTGAAATACAAGTTAAGCTGTCACCTAAAACTTTGTGAAGTTACTAAATTTACTGTTACCCTCATTTTGTTAAGAACTGTTTTCAAAACACCATCCTCATTGAAAATAATAACCTATTCTTCATATTATGTCATTATCGACACAGCTAGATAATTCCTTTGTAACTCCTATTAATCCTAACCTAAATATAATATTCTTTTTAATTACAGATATTAAGAATATTGCAATTTTGTAAGAAATTTCCCAAAGTTTAGAGGAAACAGATATTAAGACGTAAATTGAATTACATTTGTTTTGGAATTTGTACTTTGTAGAATATTTATCCTGAAAAGTTAATAGTTCCATATCTATTAATTATACTGTATTTCAGTTTAAAATGTTATATGTTAATAAATTATGCTGGATATATGCCAAAAGGAGTCACTTAAACCAATTCTATAATGTATCTTTTTTAAAAAAACTGTTTGGCAAAGCAAATGTAACGGGAAAAATTCTGGATAGAATTGCAGCTAACCATTCCAGATTACAAATGTCTATACCTTTATTTAATTTCCAGAATGAAAAACTACACAACCAATTTTTGTAATCTACTTTGAGTGTCAAAATCTACCAGTCACAAAGTTCTCCTAACAGAGCTAATATCTCCCAGATAAGATTACCAGACCATTACTTTTGCCACCACACTACACTCTGCTCTTCAGTAACTTCTAAAAGAGATGGTGACATCATAAATACGTAACACTAAATTAAAGGTATTCACTGTCCCCCTTTCCCGGTTAGTTAACTCAAGTCCTTGAAAGTGAACTGATCACCCCAGCACGGTTGCTTACGCCTTTAATCCCAGCAGTTTGGGAGGCTGAGGCAGGAGGATGGCTTGAGGCCAGGAGTTTGAGATCAGCCTGGGGACACTTTCTACAAAAAACAGAAAAACTAGCCAGGCGTGGTAGTACACGCCTGTAGTCCCAGCTGCCTGGGAGGCTGACGCAGGAGGATCCCTTAAGCCCAGGAGTTCCAGGTTACAGTGAGCTATGATTGGACCACTGCATTCCAGTGTGGGTGACACAGTGAGACTCTGTCTTTTAAAAAATAAATAAGAAAAAAGAAAGTGAACTGATCCATAAATCTAAACTCACTAAAAGGAGACATCACTTTAATCAATGTGATTATTTAAATTCCAGATCACATAAAATCTATCCATTCAAATCCCCTGTCACAGAAATTTCCAAAATGCCATCACCTCAGAAAGCCTGTCAATTTACCATATAAATTCTTTTCCTTTTTAACAATAAAATGCACTGAAAGAAAAACCCCAGCACTAAAGATTTATAACGTAAGTTCACAAATTCTGGCCTATGCGCTTCCAATATATCCATCAAGCCAAAACAATCCCGTAAGTTTAGTTATTAAACAACAGCTTTAGCAGTGAACATTTATTAAGCACTTACTACGGGCTGCCACTGCTCTAAGCCCTTCAACTATAATCATTTCATCAATTCTCTCAACTGTCATTACACCCATTTTGCAGATAAGGAAAATGAAGAACAGAGAGGTTAAGTATCTTGCCCAAGGTCACAAACCACTGGGGCAGGATTTGACCCAAAGCGGACAGTCTGACTTCATAGCCCATACTCTAAACATTCAACTGCTGGAGAGTTAACAATTTACTCTTGACAGCCGCTTATCAAGAAAAGGTAAATGTTCAACTGCTAGGAACAGGCGGTCAAATCACTGTCCTATATCCATGTCCGCAGCTTCTATGACTTTGACAAAACAGCTACACACAATCTTATTTCCCGAACACACAAACTGGACTTTTCTGGATGTCAGAGCAAACAAATTCTTCATCTTTCCAGGAACAGGCAGACTGCAAAGAAAAACCTACGTATCCCTGTGGCCCTGGTTATCCACATTCCTAAGTTATAAATCTGGGACAGTTAAGAAAGGACCCCAAACTACCCAGCAAATGAAGCCTAGGAAATGCAAGGTTTATAAAATAAAGCTAGAGCTTCCCTGGCAAGCTGCTCACGCGCTCTCCTCTCTAACGACATAAACAAGGGAGGAGGCTGCATTCTTCCCACTGCACAATGAAGCCTCAGGCCGGAGCGAGAGGAGAGCGCTGCACCGTCGCGGACGGCTCCAGCCCAGGGTCGGGGGCAGGGAGCGGAGGCCAAGGACAGCCGGCTGCCCCGGTGCGGCCCCGGGCCTCGGGGCGCCGCGGGGAGGGGCCGGAGGGACGGGCCGGCCGCTGCCTGCACTCAGCTGACCTCCGCCATGTTGGCCGCACACCCCGGGACCCTCCACAACAAAGGCCGGCACGAGGACGCGGGGCGCGCCGGGCGCCTCCCCCGGCCGGGCCCGCCTCCGGGGCGCGCGGGGGCCGGGCCGCAGCCGAGGCCCTTCCCCCGCCCTCGGCCCGGCGGCGCGGGGCCGACCCCCCCCACCACCCCGCCGGGCCTGGGGCGCCGGGGCAGGAGCGAGCCAGCTCGCGGCGGCGGCGGCGGCGGCGGCGGCGGGCAGGGGAGGGGAGGGGCGGGGGGCGGCGCTCGGCCGGGCGGCGGGGCTCGGGCCGAGACAAAGGCGCCGCCGCACTGGGGGCTGCCCGTGCCCGGGCCCCGGCGGCGCAACCCGGCCGGGCCGCCCTTCCCGCCCGCCGCCATTGCCGGGCCCGGGAACCCTCCTCTCGGAGAGCCCCTCACCGCCGGCCCCTCCCTCCAGGCCAGGCCCCACTTACCTGTGGGCGGAGAGCGCGCCTCGGACCCCGGTCCTGGCTCAAACGCGCTCCGTCGCCAACCCCCGCCACCGCGGGCAGTGCCACCGCCTCTTCCCCACGCCGAGAACGACGGGACACCCTGGGCCGCCGCCGCTGCTCGAGAGCGCGCCCCGCAACGGCCGCCCGGCTCCCCCCTCGGCCGCCGCCGCCGCCGCCGTTTCGCGCGTCCTCGAGCCCGCCGCGCGCTCCCGCTAAATACCACACACTGCGGCGGCAGCCATGAGGAGGCGCGGCCCCGCGCGCCCGGAGCCCCGAGGGGGCGGGGCTTCCTGCGGGCGCGCAGGCGCAGAGGCCCTGGTGCGGCCGGCGGCGGCCCGCGCGGGCATCGTGGTGCCGGTCTCCAGGGGTGGCTGTTGGTGCCTGGGCTCCGCGGTTACCGTTGCTGCGCCCGCTCGCCTCACGCCCAACAAACGCTGGTGCGTCACGCTCCTTCCTGCGGCCGGTCCCGCCCGCGGGAAACGAGCGCTTGCCTGCTGGGTCAGGGGCCGCTCCTTCCGCGCCCCCCGCGGAGCTTTGTTCCCGGCTGCGCGACCACCCTCCCCTGGCCAGGCGCGAAGGGTCGCCGCGCGCCCCTCCGGGCATGCGAGCCCCGGGCTGGCCGCCGCCCCCTGGCAAGGCTGCGGGTTGCTATTTACGGCCCCTCCTGTTTTGTTCGCTGGCTTCGCACAGCGCCTCCACGGGCCCTTCCCAATTCCACTCCTTCCCAAAGAAAAAGAAACCGGCTGCTGTGGCCACCGGCGGGGGACCCCACCCCTAACGAAGAGGACGTCCAAGCCTCTTTGTAGGTTTGAGCCGCTAGTCAGCAAAAGCGGGAAGAGTTTCAAAGGCTTATTTTAGCTGAAAAGTGGACGGTGGAAAGCATTCCTTTTTCTCCACTCATTCACAAAGTCCCCACTTAGGATAAAGAAAGCGACATTTACAATTCTTTGATGGGTGCAATGAGCAAACGCCAGTGTCTGAGACATTTACAGACATTTCCATGTAAGATCTATAAAAATAGTGTGTGTGAAAGCAAAAAAGGTACTTTTTATATGGGATTTTAGAAGCCCGGGAATAGTTTCCGCCCCACTATCCCCAACCTCCCCACCATCAGCATATCCCTTTTCATGGGAAGCTTTTAAGCAAGCACTCCGCTGAGAACACAAGCTTCTGCTCACAAGCCGAAGGCAGAGAAAGTTATCTTAGGTACTAACACAAACTGTTAATTTCCGGCTTCCTTCAGCAAGTTTGTCCTGTGTTGATACTTCTACTTCTGTTCTCAACCTAATACTTTGCTTATTGTGGCTGCGCCCATCCTCTGGGATCATTAGCAGATCCAAACAGTGTTTCTTGAGATTGGGAAAGTTAAAAACCAAAAAAACACAAAAAACACGTGTTCTTAGCCACAAGCATCATATACTACCAATATGCTGGTGCCCAAAGCCTAAAAGTCAAAGAACTTGGGTAAGTTATATAGATCCCCGCAGTTATTGATGGTGCTATCATTCATTTCTTCAACAGATGTTTACAGAGGGATTCTAAGATGTTCTGTCATACACTGTGCTTGGTCATGGAGCTTAGCAAGTGAGGAAGATATTTATGTATTCATTTATTCAACACATGCCAAGGCATCATGCTAGGTTCTGGGAATACAGAGCCGCTAGCCCTGCACTCATAAAGTATATACAGTACAACCTAGTGGGGGACACAAGCATTAATCTATTTCATAAATAAATGTATCACTATAGCTGCGAAAAAATTGCAAAAGAAAAAAAAAAGGTGCCAGGTACTAAGAAGGTGTATAATAGGACAGGTGACTGAGTATAAAATTGAAGGATTAGAAGGAATTAACTGGGTCAGGGTAGAAAGTGGAGAACTTGAATAAGGGGGAAAGCATTTCATAGGAAAACTTAGTGTGTTAAGAAGCCTGCCAAATTCCAGAAACCAAAACAAAAAAAAAAACCCAGCATTGTGGGGTTTTTTTCTTGGGGAAGGAAAGTTCGGGGGAGAGATTGGGAGAGCAGGCACAGAGATGTGGTATAGACAATAGTACCGAAGAAGCCAGTGGGGTTCTGGGAGTGCTGGGTTTTGTGGGCCACGTCAGAGAATGGACAACACATCTTAGGCTGGTGAAACCACGAAAGGATTCATTCAGGAAGTAAAGTTTGAACTGGGTCTTGGCTAAGGAGTGGGAGTTTCCCAGATGAAGATGGAAAGGCTGTCCAAGCAGAAAGGATGATCGTAAAAGAGAATAGTGTGTCCACGACTGAATGGGGATGGTAGGGAGGAAAGACTGACTTTATAAAGGCCAAGGAGGACACCTGTCTAGGCAAGAAATGAGGCCAGAATCCAAGAGGTGGCAGAGGAGGGTCTTGGAGAGACAGATGGGTCTGGGGTGGAATCACTTGGATTTCGAGAGGGTAAGAGGTAAAGAGTGAAGAGTGAAGGCTGAGGACGATGACAAAGATATAGTAGAAATAGTATTAGCTACCATTTTTCAGCATCTGCTCTGTGCCAGGCACTGTGTATTATCTCATCAGTCAAATGGCAAATGGTGATAGACAGGGAGCACTACGGGGGTGGGGGGGGAAGGTAAATTCTTGTTTTGGAGGATTAGGTATGGGGTGCCTGGGGCTGCAGGAAGCAAGTGGAAGCAGGAGCCCCCAACTCAGGAAGAAGGTCACAGGTCAGTGCCCTTTGGGGGTTGGCTGAGTGTTCCATGCAGGCAGGTTTTCTGGAGTCACATGGAACATAAGTGCCTGACAGGTGAACAAATATAAATAAATGCTTTGAGAAAAACCAGGAAGCGTTCTTTTTAGAGCAGGCATTTTGTGCTTTGTCAATTTCAATTCAATTAAGGCATAACTAGACATTACAAGATGGAATTATGGAACATACTTTTAAGCAATTAGATTGACTCTGATCTGAACAAACTGCCAGGCTAAATAAAAAAGGTTGATATGGCCGGGCACGGTGGCTCATGCCTGTAATCCTTGCACTTTGGGAGGCCAAGGCAGGAGGATTGCTTGAGGCCAGGAGTTCAAGACCAGTCTGGGCAACAGTGAGACTCCGTCTCTACCAAAACAAAAAAAAATAGCCGGGTGTGATTGTGTCCACCTGTAGACCCAGCTGCTAGGTAGGCTGAGGCAGGAGGATCATTTGAGCCCAGGAGTTGGAGGCTGCAGCAAGCTATGATGATGCCACTGCTCTCCAGCCTGGTTGACAGAGACCCGGTCTCAAAAAAAAAAACCAGGTTGACATGAAGCAAACACATGACACACACAAAAGTGTAGATATGATTCTTTTGTAGTTCCTAAGCATGATGATTGGGTTTTCACACTTTTGTGGGAGATGTACCTCCCTCAAACCTTGTTAAAATGTCAGCACATTACCTGTCTGGTGTAAGAAAAAAAAGGAAAAAGAAACAAACAAGATAAAACGAAAGTGTAGATAAACTTGACATTTAGTAGCATCACATCTTATCAGACTTAGGGTCTAAACTCTACTCATAAAGTATATTAAAAAGACAGTGTAATCAAAATTATCCTTCAAAATCTTTTCACTTGCCCATAAATTACAGTATACATAATTTTGTCGATACAGTCCCATACTGGGCATGTATGTACAAATGCCCAGCATATGATAAAGTTTATATATGCAAAAGACAAGTTCACAGTATTCCTAAATAAACTACTCAATCTGCAATTTTCCTCTTTCATTTTTGGGAGGAAGTTATAACTTCTCCGCATATGGGAAGGTCAGTAGAGTTCTTTTCACTCCAGCTGAGAGGTAAATTTTCTCTTTTCACAGGCAATGCACAGGGAATAGCCATGCAGCCTTGGCCTGGGGGTTGTGAAGCACAGGGGTGTCCCATCCTGGCCTTCCAAGGCTCTGGGGGAGGAGCAGCTCTTGGGTAAGATGTGTCACCTGCCCCCCAGAACATCTGGGCCTCTCTGCAAACAGCATAATGGACATAGACTAAAGAAAACTTGCCAACGTGGCAAGCAAAATTCTAAACAGCCTGCTTTGCCAAAGTCAGATTTTGTCCCCTCAGACCCCTGTCCCTTCTTCTACCCAACAGCATGTTGTCCATCTGAAAATGACAGTATCTCTCTGGCTCACTGCAGACAGTCAAGGAGTTACCTTATAAACTAGTAGATTCTTTTAAACTGCAGGGGTGCCCAGGACAGCATGCTCCCAGAAGACGCCAGCATCGCACGCCGGTCTTGAAGTGTTGGAGCTTTTACGTCAGCCACCCAGAAGCAACTTCTGCCTCTGGAATTCTCGCACTTGCTTTTCTTGGCTTGGTTTATGCCTGCTCTCCTCTAGAAGAGTCAAAGCTACTTCCTTTTCTCACTTCCTTTTTATACAAAACTAATCTAATCAGATTACTTTCATCTCAGTGAATCTTAACTAGTATTAGGAGTGGCTCAATCTGATTTGGTTAATTCTGGCTGATAGGTATGGGTGGGACATGAACGTCACCACCCTAAATTTATTTTACCTTCCATTTGAAGGAAAATAGCCCCACTGTGGGGTAACTGTACATACTTTTCTGAATAGAGAGACAACTCTGTTTCCATGACAGTTAATCTATAGAAAAGCATTTTGTAAACTATAAAGCCAACCCAAATACTGCTCTAATTGATAGAATTTCAGGATGAGTGACAAATATTCTCAGGCCACATGGGAGTAGGGAGTCTTCCTGATCCCCTCAAATCACATCAAATGGCAATTCCATCTACTCCAGTGGAGCATAAAGTGCTAGTCCTGTAGCTGACCCATAGTAAGTGTACCAGTGACAGTAAATGACTTGACTTTCTCCTTATGTCTGAAGCAGGCACTGATGATAGTATCTTTACTTGGGGGTTTTATATGAATTCATATTAACTTGATATTTAACACAGGTCAGATACCAACTCATTGGCCTCTTCTCAAAAACAACTATTGGTTCCATCATACCTGATGAGATTTTATTAAGAGATGAAATAGGAACAAGTGGAATAAATAGAAAGAAATAGAAAGAAAGAAATAATTGTTTTGCAATGGTCCTTGATTTTTAACAATCGAACCATGTTTTCAAAATTAGATATAACTATCTTTTACATGGGCATTCCCTAAAAATACCCATACGTGCACACATTCCTTCCCTCTTCCACATTCTCTTATATGATTATGTTTATGTTATTCCATAAATTAAGAGCACTGGGATTAAGAGCCAGATTTTGGGGTACCCCAGAGTACTTAAGTTAAGAAACATGAATTCAAATGTTGTATACACACATCTCAGATATGTGAAATTCTAAACTCTACATCATCCCTCCAATACAACACTGTAGTAACTCTCCAAATGCTCCCCAAAGCTCAAGCCTTCGCCTCGCTTAGTATGACCTCTCCCTTCTCCCATTCACCCGTGCCCCTTTCCTAAAGCACAAATCCTGCCTTATCTTGCCGCTGCTCTAATTAGTAGCATTCTGTGAGTCTCTTCAAACCTGAATTTTTGGAAACCCTGTTTCTGAAATTTCTCCTCCATCAAACCTCTACTAGTTCACTGACTCACTTGATGAACATGTTATTGCCTCTCAAGGCACTCTGGCTGTCCTCTACATAGTCCAAGCAAGTTCTCTTTGCATAGATTAAAAAGCAATCCCAGATAACACTGTCAAAGTTGGCTAAACCAGTTAAGACTATACAGATGATTTCCAAGTGTCTTAATGTCAATACAATTATTTTACAACAGACCAGTTCACAAGACCAAACCCATCTGTTGAATCACTGATGGGCTGTGTTTGTTTCCAGGCAATCATAGATGTCTCTTGCCCAGGAAACTACTGTTACCTCCTCTTATGTTAAATCATTGATACCATTTATCATTCGGCTTAGGTGGATCACTCTGGAGACATATTAGCATTCCTTTCTAAGCTTAGCTCTGCTTCTAGCCAAACAGAGAGCCTTTCTTGGCCTGAAACTGGGAGGCACTCCTCCCTCCCAAATAGATTCCTATCAGCTTCCCAAAGGAAAGCTGGTCCCCAACATGTCAGACATGCCTAGAGCAGACAGAAACAATGTTTTCTTTATCAGACACACCTGCTGCAGTCATTCACTGTCTGGGGTTGGCAAGTGTTATTAAACAGCATCCAAAACAAATTCTCCCAAATTTTCTTCTAACTGGAGAAGTTAGAAATACATCACGAGCATCCGAGAATGAAACTGGAATTAGCTGCAAGAAGTTCCCGAAAGCCCAAGTGGTCAGGAAATGCATTAGCCCATAACTGTAGTTTTCCTTCAATATAATCATGTTTCTTAAGGAAAAAAGGTTATGTGCGGGAAACCACATTTTGCAAAAAGTTAGAAAATCATTTAGATTTTTATGTACCCGGTGGCCTGTGAATGTAGGTGATATTGACAACATGTACTTTCCAAATGTCAGTCTTGAGTCAATTGGAATGGCGTTAATATCTGTCCAGTGCATTAGATATGGTACCTGTCCCACCCCCAACACACAAATACTCATTTCTATGGATCCAAACCTTTCATTTATAGTTGTCAGAATTAAGCCTTTTTTTAAGATTAAGTATTTGTTGAGCTCCTGCTACATGCCAACAAGTAGGCTAAGCCCCTTGAAGGCAGGGGGCATGTCACATTCACTGGTGTATTTCTGTCTAGGCCTTAGTACAGTGCATGACACATACAAACCCCCAAAATTTTTGTTGAGCAAATGAACTATTACACCAAGACCATGCCCTTAAAAACTATGACCATCTACAGAATCTGTTTATAGCTTCTCTTTTACACTTAAAAATAAATTTTTTTTTATCCATGGGGCTGAACTCTTTTCCATGTTTTCATTCATCATTGGGATATATTTGCCCTTCTTTCCAAAGTATCTTGGAGAAACTAGCATTTATTGAACTCCTAACACATGCTCACGTTTACAGGTTATTTAATTTAATACTAACAAATAGATGAAGTGAGCATTGTCATCCCCATTTTACAAATGAGGAAACTGATACTCAGAGAGGATAAGTAACTTTTCCAAGGGCATATACCAGTAAGTAGCAGAGTAAAAGTTAACATCCAGGCCTAGCTCCAAAGTGTTTGCTCTTTGCTCAATGCCTATGTCTTCCAGTTAAGGCACATTGATCTATGAGAATTTACACATGAATTCTCTAGGACCCTCAAGTCCTTTGTAAGAATTTTTAAATTTGGGATTTTCATTTTAATAATTTTAGAAGAACGAATAAAAGTATATTTTATATCATCTGAACAACTACCTATAACTCACTATGTTAATTTAAATATTAAGGTATAAGTATTACACAGAGCATAGGGGTGACCACTGGAAGAACTAAATCTGCAATGGTTAAAAGGATTGTTTCTGGTGAAGGGTACTAGGGAGGGGGATCTAGGGGAGACGGAATGGAGGAAAGGGAGAATGATTTTATTTGAACTATTTGTAACCACATACATTTGTGTTACTTTTATAATTAAAAATAAGGACAAGAAAAAGTCTTCAAGGGCAGAGACAAAGTCTGTGTGATCTTTGAATAAGAATGCAAGCTCAGAAGCCATATGATATCTAGGCTTGACTATAAAATTAGCGACCCTAGGCAAGTCATTTAACACTTCCTGCCTTAGTTTCTTTATGTATAGTAACAGACTCCTAGGGTGGTTGTGAAGATTAAATGATTTAATACATATAAAACGTTTAGAATAGGGCCTAGCTTGAGCAGACAGAAAAAAAGGGAAGGGGGTTGGAAAATGGAGACTGTGGTATACATATAATAATTCCCCCCTCCTAAAATGTCCACAACCTAATCCCCAGGGCCTGAGAATGACTTACCTTACATGGCAAATGGATTTTATAGATGTGATTGAGTTAAGGATCTTGAGATAAAGAGATTATCCTGGACTGTCTTGGTGGGCCCCATGTAATCACAAAGGTCTTTGTAAGGGAAAGAGGGAGGCAGGAGGGTCAGAGAGATTGAAGGAGATGTGACAACTAAAACAGAGGTCAGGGAGATCCAGGAAGGGGCCATGAGCCAAGGAATACAGGCAGCCTCTAGAAAGCTGCAAAGGCAAGGAAACAGATTCTTCCCTGGAGCATCCAGAAGAAGCCAGCCCTGCTGCACCTTGAACTTTAGCCCTATATGACTGATTTTAGACTTCTTACCTCCAGAACTGTAATATAATACATTTATGTTTTTTTAAGCCACTAAATCTGCAGTAATTTGTTACAGCAGTAATAGGAAACTAGTACAGACAGACAGAAAAGAAAGTGTTAAGTCCTCAGTCAATGAAGGTTGAGAGAGAGGTGAGGGTCCACAGTGGGTGGCACGCTTTCAAATATCACAGAACATTTGGAAATAAAGCAAAAATGTTCCTGGGAAAATCTGTCAACAAAGTGGAGGCAGAAGTATCTGTCTGCATTTTTTAGTTTTATTAAGACAGAAGAGGCCATCAAAGCTCATTGAACTCCGTGTTTACCTGTATACAACCTCACTGTCTTTTAAACCCTCAATCCTATTGAAAGAAACCAAATGCCTGTCTGCTAGTATTTTAGTGAACTATTCCTACGCAGTTAAACCATTGATTCTTTTTTTTTTTTAATTCCAACTTGTCACTGGTTTGAAAAAACAATTGATTCTTAATAACTGTCTCCTTGGTAGTCAATAAGAAATAGCTTCTCCCAGTTCATTTCTTACTCAAGAGAAACACTTATTAACCCAACAAACTTTCCAGCGTGTGTACTGCATATGTGTATTCATAGACACATTTTTCTTTCTCTTTATAAAAATGTAGCTCTCAAAGATATTCTGAAAATAGTATTCAGGCTTACAACATTATAGCTTTGATGAGCCAAGAATTCTATTTTTTCCCTATTACACAGAACAATAATTCTTAACAGCTTAAATTTTCAAAGCACTTCACAAGCATTTAATTAATCCTCTCTACTGCCAGAGAGAAGGAAACTGATATTCATAGTATCTCATCCTGACATCCTTTAATTTGGCAAGACTTCTTCTGGCTTTGAAAAACAGTGTCTGTACCACTAAAGTTATTTGGGCCACCGTTGTTGAATCAGTCCTCCTTACCTAATGAAACCTGGTAATCAGAGCGGTTTAAATTGCCATCTCATCAGGGCTTAGATGGGGCAGGGGGAGCTGCTTTGAGCCTGGAAGAGAAATAGCAGCGATTCCCTCAGAGAAATGACAAAGCTAGTCTGTACCAAACCTGCGAGATGGAGCTAATGTTTAAGGCCTGTTGCCAATTGCATCAGAGCCTGATTCACTCCGTGGAACTGGGGCACGATGTGTATCGTGAGGCCTTTCTCAGAACCCTGATCTCATGGGGCCCAAAGAGAATCAGCAGTTGAATTTCACTGTGTTCTTTGCTTAGCCTCTCCTGTGCGTGGGAAGCTCTAGGAAGCCCTACTTTTCTCTCTAATCAGACCTGCTTCCTGCAGAAAGTATAAGTAAGATAGACCAGCCATGCCACCTGGAAAACCAAACCGGATTCTCCTGCAGCTGTGCCCCGACAACACCCCCATCCAGACCCACTCCATTTGCTGCAATTTCGACTAGCTGATTGATCTCTTCCCACTCCATTATGTCAGTTACCCAGTGGCCAAAATAACAAAAATCCCATTTTCAATTCCAAGAAACAAAATTTGAGAGATGCTTTCTGAGTGCTTGCTATGTGCCAGGCACCGTGGGATCCTGAGTGACATAAGGCCTCAGACCTCAAGAAGCTTAGTTTTAAGTAAGATAAATAGCCAAATAACTATAATATTATATAGACCCATAAATCATCTGTACTTTTCTTTACTTCATATCAATCTCAAATCAATTCAGTGTTTTATGTTTAAATTAAAACAACACTCTATAGTAGGGATCAGCAAATGGTCCCACAGGCAAAATCCAGCCACCATTTGTTTTTGTATGGCCCACCAGCTAAAAATAGTTTTTACATTTTTAAATGGTTGGAAAAAATCAAAAGAGAATATTTCATGACACATGAAAATTATATGAAATTCAAATTTTAGTGTCCATTAATAAAGTTTTACTGGGACGCAGCTGTACTCATTCACTTAAATATTGTCTGGCTGCTAATAGCAGAGTTGAATAGTTGTGTCATAGACCATATGGCCTGCCTCAGCTAAGATATTCACTCTCTGGCCCTTTACAGAAAAAGTCTGCCAACCCATGATATAGAGTAAATACATTAACATATGCATTTGGAAATCCTGTCATTTATCATAAATGAAAAGTACTTAGAAAAAATAACTTTAAAATACAAGTAATACCAGAGGAACACACTCAAGTAACACCTTGGGAAAGCACTGATTTGTTGAGTACCTTAGTGGCAGGCACTTTTTGCTAAGTACCTTTATATAGGATAATAATGATAGCAGCCACATGTAGTTCATAGTTTCATGTGAACAAGGATAAATACTTGACATATGTTATCTCATTTCATCCTCAAGATACTTGATTGGAGATAATGCCCTTTTGGAAATAAGAAAACAGAGGCTCATAGAGGTGAAGCAATTTGCCCAGGGTCACACCAGTAGTAAGTGACACACCCAGGATTTCATCTCAGGTCTTGGGATTTCAAACTTGTTGCAGGTTAAACATTAAACCGCCATCATCTCATGTACTGTGAGACCTGGGATGCCAAGCTGAAAAGTCCATTCCTAAGTCTGTCTCCAGGAGGAGCCATTGAAAGTTTTTGAGCAGGGAGGATAACAGACTCATAGCCTGGCTGTGCGAGGATCAATCTGGACGTGCTAAGCAGGAAGAGTGGACCAGTGCCCTGGACGCAGAAAGAACAATTATGAGACTCCCAGACTAGATTAGTGAAACTGTGGTGGTGGTAAAATCCAAAGGGCTTATTGGCAAAATGGATGTTTGAGGTAAGGGAGAGGGGAAGAAGGGTCAGAGTGCCCAAGGTTTCGGAGCTCAGTGATCAGGGAATGGTAAGCAGATTGGGGGAGGGGTTAAATTTAGATGTGACCTGCTGAGGGGTCCCTGGGGTATCCGGATGGAGAAGTGAAGCAGAAAGGAGGAAATCTGGGAATGGGATTTGAGAAAATAGTAATCTTTGGGGTATCATCTTCCTAGAGAGGGTAGTTAAAATCATAGGAGCCACCCCTTAATAGTTTGAAATTAAAAAAAAAGATGATTCAAAAAAATTAAGAATATTTTATATAATTAGAAAAAGTTTGGGTTGGAAGAAATATGGCTGGAGATTACCTGACAGAGAGGACTGTAAAGAAAAAGTGACAATTCCAAACCTAAACCTGAAATCCATGCATGAGTTTGTAACATCCAAGATTACTAAAAATTGTTAACTTAAAAAAAATCACAGGAGCCAATGAGATTTTCAAGGGCAAGAGTATATAGAGCAAGGAAAGGGTCTTAAGGACTGTCCATGTTCAGAGAGCGTAAGGAGGACGAAGAGTCTGCAGAGGAGGGAGTTCTTAAAGGGAGACAGATCACAGAACTAGATGGACAACTAGGAGGTAAAAGGAACTTTTAAGAATGCTGGGATCTGTGTGCTTCTGTGGCCAGAGAAAATGGGAGAGGCAAGGTAGAGAGAGAGAGTGATGGAAGACCCAAAGCCCCAAGGACAGCAGGAGGTAGTCGTAAAAAGAGCAGGGGGGGTGATTAGCCTTTGCAAGGCTGACCATCTTGATCTGTGGGAACATTTAAAACATGTCTGCAAATTCTTTAAAACTTCTGCCTTCAAACAGTGGAGCTTAATTACCCGGCCTTTGAGTGTGGTTTGGACTTAGTGACTCACTTCCAACAAATAAAACAACACAAAAGTGATGGTGTGTCACTTTTGAGGCAGGTCAAAAAAAGGCATGTGGCTTCCTCCTTGTTCTCTCTCTTTTGGGTCACTCGCCCTAGGGGATCCAGCCACCTTGCCATCTCGTTACCCCACAGAGAAGTCCATGTGGTGAGCAACCAAGGCCTATTACCAACAGCCAGCAAGGAACCGAGGCCTCTCACTAATAGCCATGAGAGTGTGCCATCTTGGAAGTGGATCCTCCTGCCCCAGTTGGGCCTTTGGATGACTGCAAGGCTGGCCGACAGCTTGACTGCAACCTTACAAGACCCTGCCCAAAACTTCCCAGCTAAGCCACTCCCAAATTCCTGACCCACTGAAACTATGAGATAATAAATGTGTGTTGTTACATAGTCTGCTAAGTTTTGGGATCTCTTGATATATATCAATGGATAACTAATAGAGTCAGCAATAGGAACCTCCTGGCCAGGAACCACTACGGCTTCCCCTTTCCTAGAAATCTAAAACCTAAAGAGACCTCAGGGATTCCTTTGCATTTGCTCACCCGTTTATCCAGCAAATACAATTCAGCATCTACTTTGTCTAGGCACTGGCAAACCAGCATTGAGAAGACAGATCTGTTCTCTGGAGTTTACATTTTAGTGGGGAAAGGCAGTGATGATACAAGTAAGCACATAAATAAGATAATTTCAGGCAACAATAAGTGTTTTTTAGAGAAAATAAAACAAGGTGATGAGGAGACTGGCTGCAGGAGTAAGACTGCGGGTAGGGAGTAAGCAACAAGCAGGTCTGTCCCCAACATTGTGAGGGCCTGAAGAGAGCACAGAGGGAGGCCTGGACCTAGGCCTAAATATTTCAAAAGTACAAATCAAGCTAATAGACTGTTAGAGAAAATATGTTCTATTCTCCCTCATAAAGACCTGGGAGACCAGGTTTGGATCTAAAATCCACAGACTTCCCAGAGGGACACCTGGAACATGGTGGCACTGAGAAGGCCAGGGCTAGCCTGACCCTTAGCCTCCCTTCTGACATTGAAGCCCAGTGTCCCAGCTCTGGCCTCACCCCCCCTCCCAAACAGATGTTCCTTAGTGGGTTTTCCATCAGGCCTAAGGGGGTATCCGTCCGAGGCCTGTCCACACTCTGGAGGGCAGAACGAGGAAGGAGGTGCACATGGTCCCTAACAGCAGGCCCAGGGCCACTGAACAGGGATCCCAGGGTCCCAGGTTGCTGAACTGTGATCTAGAAGGAGCCCCCAGGTGGATACCTCAGCGTGGACTCTTAGACTCCTTACTCCTTAAGGGCACTGCCTGAGGAGGGCAGAGCTGTTCTAGAGTGGTATATTAGTTTCCTGTTGCTGCTGAAACAAATTACCACAAACCTGGTGGCTTTAAAAATTTATTTATTGTATACACAAATTTATTGTCGTATAGTTGTGCAGGTGAGAAGTCTAGTGCCGGTCTCACAGGACTAAAATCAAGGTGTTGGCCCGCTGTGTTCCTTTCTGGAGGCTCTAGGGGAGAATTCCTTGCTCATTCCAGTTGTTGGCAGAATTCAGTTCCTTGCAATTGTGGGACTGAGGTTTCGATTTCCTTGCTGGCTGGCAGCTGATGGCCATTCCCAGCTTACAGAGGCCACTTGCATTGCTTGGCTTGTGGCACCCACCTCCAGCTTCAAAGCCAGCAATGGTGAGTGATTCCCTCTCACACTTCATCTCTGCAGCCCATATTACTTCTCTACCTACTTCTTTTTCTATTTTTTTTTTTAAATCCCATGCCCTAACACAGACTCTGTAGGCTTTTCAGGGAATTTTCTTCCAGACTATTTTCTTATACATCTGGGTTTTTTTTGTTTTTTTTTTTAATGGGTCTGTAATGGTGTTTATTCATATCTTGCCTGCTTGGATTCTAAAGGACGTGAAATGGCTCTCATCCCTTTTTTTTTTTTTTTTTTAAAGACAGGGTCTTGCTCTCTCACCCAGGTTGGAGTGCAGTGGTGCATTCGTAGCTCACTGCAGCCTCCGACTCCTGGGCTCAAGCAATCCTGCCTCAGCCTCCTAAGTAGCTGGGACTACAGGCATGTGCCACCATGCATGGCTAATTAATTTTTTAATTTTTAAATTTTTTTAGAGATAGGGTCTTATTATATTGCCCAGGCTGGTCTCAAACTCCTGGCCTCAAGCCATCCTCCCACCTCAGCCTCCCAAAGTGCTGGGATTGCAGGGATGAGCCACCACGCCCGGACTTTTTCTATTTTTAAGGACTCATAAGATTAGAGTGAGCCCATTCAGAAAATCCAAGAAAACCACCCCATTTCAAGGTCAGCTGATTAGCAATTTAATTTCATCTGCAACCTTAATTCTCCTTTGCCCTGTAAGATAACATATTTACAGGTTCCAGGGATTAAGATGTGGACATATCTGGGGGTCATTCTTCTGCCCACCACAGGTTGCCACGTCTGAGAAGGTGATTGAGAGCTGAGACCTGAGCATTGCAAAGGAGTAGGCCATGAGCCATGCCATGCAATATAGGTGCCACTAGCCACCTGTGACTATTTAAACTTAAATAAATTAAACTTAAATGGAATTAAAAATTCATTCCTTAGTCACACTAGACACATTTCAAGTGTGCAATACCCATATTTGGCTAGTGGTTACTGTATTGGACAACACAGGTTAATAGGACATTTCCATCATCCCAGAAGGTTCCATTGAACAGAGCTTGATTCAGAGGAAATGAGCTCCAGGCAGAGGAAAGGGAATGAGCCAAGGTCCAATCCCATTGACACAATCCCACTGGGGTGCAGAAGGTTGTAACACATACTAGGAAAAACGGCCTGACAGATCTGTATTCCTAACTCATTGCAGAATCATAGACTAACCATGCAGACCCCAATTTAAAACAGCTTGGATGTACCCCAAATTCTCCTAACTCTCACTTTATTCTTCCTTCTTTTATACCTTGTTGCCTACCCTACCAGGAAGGCCATCTTTCTGCCAGTCTACATCCTCCTTTCTTTCCAGAGCCAATCCAAAGAATACCCTTGCAGAAAATCTTCCCTATCCTTACGTTAATTTCCCCTTTACTTTTAGTTAGGCACGAGGAACACGATTTGGCCAGCATTCCCTCATTTTTGTTCTCTGTTAAATGTCTACATGCCTTGTCCCATAACTAAACTGCATAGGGACTGTGGCTTCTCTGTGTTTGGTTTCTCCACTGCAGATGGCAAAGGTGATTAAGAAGTTTTTAGTGAAGAAAGGAGGGAAGGTATGTATGGTGGAGAATAGAAGGAGATAGGACTTAACTCCAGCGCCCTAAAGGTAATTTCAGACTGATTAGTGATGTGCAAAACGTCTCTGTTTTGTTTGTGATGTGGCTGGGATTAAAGCAGGGTTGTTTAGGAGACCATCTATGTAACCAGTTCTGTGTGGGGACAACTACCTGTCTAGCACCTTCACACATACCCTCAGAGAAAATTTCCTTCATCTGCATTTTATCCTGGGCAACTCCCTTAGAATATGTGTCCATTTCACTTTTTAGAGTCCTTGAAGGGAATTAATAGGATGAAAACAGATTAGAAATAGAAAAACACAGATCATTGTGTTAGGGATATCTTTAAGAGATTCTAGAATTTTAAAAGGCTCTGATTTGTAGATAATTCCTTGATCTTCTTTTTCTTGCTGGCTGAATATGCCAACCAAAACGATTTTCTAAACACTAAGAGAAAAAATATTGGTTTCCTCTGCCCAGTTTAAGTGTTTCCTTCTCTAATTATTAATGGTGCAACCTTCTCCCGTTCATCCCCACCTGATAGAATAAAATTTAGTGGAAAAGCACAGGATATTTATGTGAAAATAGATTTGGGGTGTTCAATCCCCTGCAAGATTCTTGTCTCAAGAGAATGACATACTCATATAGTGAAGAACTGAGCACTTGCCACTAACCCTGAACACTAGGTATTGGGGGGTTAGGGAAGGGCAGGATCAGAGAATGAATTCCAGGCAGGTCTATCAGATTTCTAGAAGTCCTTTGCCAGTTTAATGAGCATTGCAAGACCTGAAGACCATGAGAGAGAGTGCCCAGGGCTGAGGCATAAAGCAAAAGCCCAGGGTAGGTAGGCATCTTGTTAAGCAAGTCTTTAATTCATCAGCTTTCAAATAATTTTTGGTGTGATTTTTTAAACTATGTTAATTACAGTATTTTTTTTTTCTTAGAAAGACTATAAGATCTGAGTGGTCGCATTTTTTCCCCGTGGGTATTAAGGAACAAGGCAGGGCATCACGCACCTGGCACCCTTCAGGACCTTGTTATGGCAACAGGGATGGGCAAGCATAGATTTCCTGACACAGAGGGCCTCAAAGTCAGTATAAATAAAGATGAGCATTTGTGAAACTCAGGTAGTGAAAGGAAAAAGCAAATAAATACTGTCCCCTACTGCTTCCTGGCTGGGGATTCCGCCCCACCCCCCAACAATAGAATCCATTAAACTAACTGATGCAGGCCCTGCTGGGAAGCTGACAAAACTCCCAGCAGGGTTAGGTTTCTCCAACTCAACCCCTAGATGAGGGTGTAGTCTCCCTTCCATCTCAGGGAAGCTGGGTCACAGGGGCTCCCAAGCCATGGCCCAGAGCTGGAAAAGATTGCTCAGGCAAATCAGGTACCTTTCTGAGTTTCCCCATCTGTGAAGTGAAGGTATCGGCCTAGCAACTCTTTTCCAGCTCTGATTCTGTGTGTATGGGCAAACTTTACCAACAACAACAAACGGAAAGCTCCAGGAAGACTTTTAATATTTATTGGACATCCACCACGTGCCAGTCACTTTATATTAACTCACTTAATCCTCACAACCTAGCACGTATATTGTTTTCCCCATTTCATACATGAGGAAGTAAGGTTCGGGAAGTGGGACTTGCCCAACCAAGGTCATTGCGGATAGGCAGTCACATAGCTGGCCTTCATGCTGAGGTCTGTCTGGTCCAAAGTCCATCTCTTTCCACCACTCTGCTCCCTATGGCCTCTACCTCTTTACCACTTTCAGTTACAAGTCACTGACTCTGACACACCTGCTGGAAATAACTGCTGGAGCCCTGAGGCCTTTGGAGTCTCTGTCTTGCACTGACGTTTTACAGTCTCTACTCTCCCACAACCTTGTTCTGTCTCTTGATTGAAAACATGGTTGAGGCCGGGCACGGTGGCTCACGCCTGTAATCCTAGCACTCTGGGAGGCTGAGGCGGGAGGATTGCTTGAGCTCAGGAGCTCAAGACCAGCCTAAGCAAGAGTGAGACCCCGTCTCTACTAAAAATAGAAAAATTACCCGGGTGTCATGGTGCACGCCTGTAGTCCCAGCTACTTGGGATGCTGAGACAGGAGAATTGCTTGAGCCCAGGAGTTGAAGCTTGCAGTGAGCTACGATGACACCACTGCACTCTACCTAGGGCGACAATGTGAGACTCTGTCACAAAAAAAAAAAAAAAAAGAAAACATGGTTGAACCCTAGCCTTGGGCCAGGCACTGTGCTAAGTAATTCCCATGGTCCTATGAGCTCATTACAACTCTACGAAATAGTCACCATTGTTATCCCCACTTCACAGAAGATGGAGCACACCGAGAAAGGTTAAGTGACTCATCAGAAGCTGCACAAGTAGGTTGACATAGCAGCCCACACTGTCTCATATATTGAAACAAAGGGTCTTCCCCTAGGACTATGCATGTCCCCAAATCCAGACAGGATCAGCTATGAAGAAGCCCACACTCCAGGAGCTGAGAATTTAATGTTAGTTCAACTCATTCTGTTCCACGGTTGTTTTCTGAATGCCCATTCTGTTATGCAGACAACACTATCTGCTCTCTGCCTCTCCATGAAAACTCACTAGAAACTAGGTTTTTAGCTGACTTTGGCTGAATGTTCCCATTACTCCTATGGATGAGACTCCCATTGGACACTAGAATAAGGAGGTGTCCCTTTAAGCAGCTATATTTCCATTTTTATCGTGTAAACTGGAACCCTGCCTTAAGCCTTCCAGTGGATTCTCACCACACTAGAATAAAATCCAAACTTCTGCCCTATCTGCTCTGCTTTCCTACCTCTTACCCCTGATTTTCACATGACTGAATAATTCTTTCTATTTTTTTTTTAAGGCTGGTCAAGTGAAGCAGCGGGAACGGAGAAGGAACAAAGGAATCTGTAACTGGCTGTGACCATTTAGTTGTAACCACCACTGCACTCGGACCAGCCATGATTGAATAATTCTGACCTGAGTTTATTTGTCACCTCTTCAAAGAGGACTTTTAGTTTGTTTATAAATTTATTTATTTATTTTTTTTAAGCGGGGCCCGGTGGGCAGGGAGACTCCCGTCCTGGTCTGCCCAGGCCCCTGTTTATAAATTTATTTTCTGACTACCCCACCCTTCTCAACTAAGAAGCACACGTGATTTGTTTAAATTTGCTCCCATTTATTGTTTCTGATCCTTGTCGATTAACCCAAAGCATCAGCAAAAGTAGAATCCTGCTTTTGGGAGATAGCTCTATATGGGTCTCTTAATAGAATAGAAGCACTAACTGCCTTTGTTCCAGATGCTTTTCAGGAATATTTATACAAAGAATAGCCTTTGAAGATAAAGATAATGCCTCCCTGCAGAACAAAGAGCAAGTCTGCTTACAGCTTGGAAGAGAGAGAGAGAGTGTCTCACTCCACAGCAAAGGGAGGTGTGCTTACTGCCCATTAGAAAAGATTTGGGTTCCTTAGGCTCAGGGTTCCTCTTTTGTAATGCAACCCACTGTGAGTGCATATGTCACCTGGCCTTCGTCACATAACCCTGTGGGAACTGGGGCTTGGGGAAACTGACAAATGCTAATACTCTGCTATTGCTATTGCTGTGAGTAATAAAATCCTTTGTCTCTGACCCAGGAGTCTCATGTCTTCTGCTAGCATTTATGAAATTGTGGCAGCATGACTAGTAAGGTAAAATCCCAAACCTTTCATAGTTCTTGACACCCACAACCAAGTTTGCTTCAGGTGATGCAGCTTCACTTCACTTATGCTTCCGGCATCCAGGGACAGCAGAGTTACAGCAACTCTGAAGTCTATGCTATTTCTGGGGTATAAAATTTCCAGGAAGTTTATTTAGAAGCTGTCATCCAGGCATGGTGGCACATGCCTATAAGCCCAGCTACTTGGAAGGCTGAGGTGGGAGGATTGCTTGAGCCCAGGAGTTCAAGACCAGCCTGGGCAACATAGTGGGAACCTGTCTCTAAATAACTAAATAAATAAAAATAAAATAGAAGCTGTCATAACACTATACAGTGGTACGAAAGAGAGCCTCAATAGCATTGCAATGTTTATAAGCTTTGCAGTACAAAGATGTTGCCAATTTTGCAGCATCCTCAAAGAAAAAAAAAATAGGGCGAGCCTTATCGGGTGCCTCACACTATCTTTTTGTGCATTGGTGTTGGCCAACATCGCTGCCCCCTCTGTGGTGCTGGGCAGCATCGTGGGGCTTCCCTTTCATAATCCTGACAGAGGGACCTAAGGGGGGGTATTCTGTTCCCATGACACATACTTGTATATTGTTATAATTTTTTTATAATTAGCTGTGTGACTTTATAATAAAAAGACTTTTAAATACTAAAAATAAAATATAATTCATCATAATGGCAAAAATAAGTTCCAATATCAAATAAAAGGAAAGAAAATTTCAGGGCCTGGTAAACATTTCACACATTCGTCTCTTCTCTTCCTCCCCCTATTTATAAAGAGATTCTTTGTTTTGCGAGGGAGGGGGAATCAACCATTAGACTGAAAAGAGAACAAAGAGAAGTTACCTAAAAATCCATTCACTCATCTTTTAAAAATATTGTTTTCACACCTGTACTAAGTTCAGTCGGGACTAGAACCAGGTATGAGCTCTCGCCCCTACCCTCACGGAATCTGCCATCTCACTAGGGAGGTCACTCGTGCACAAATTATTTGAATGAAAGCGAAGGTGAGGCAGGCCGTGGAGAGGTGGGAACTCAGTGTGGGGCACATCTCAAGGAAGAAAGCGGTGTCGAGCCTGGACCCGGGAGAGGGGAGCGGGTGGGGAGTAACAGAGAAAGGGCTATGGGCTCATGCCACGGGGAGGGGCGCTGCATCTGCACGCAAGCCTTGGAGTCAGATTGGGTCTGGAACGCCTGAGACCTGTGGACTAAATTAATTATTGGTGTGCGTCTGTGGGGGCGGTGTGGGGTCAGGGGCTCACTAGAGAAGGAAGGCCATCCAAGGGTGCCAACTGGAAGAACGGGAAAGTGTTGGGGGGCTGCAGAGATGCTGGAGGGAAAGACAACTGCAGAAGAATAAAGGGGACAGGGCGGAGGGGAGGCCAGCGTGCCTGCGCAGTACCTCCGCCTGGGAGCCCGGCTCCCCTTCGCCCCAGCCGCTGTGAGGCGCACGTGTTCACAGGAGGGGTTAACAGAAGTCCTTCACCCGTCTCCTCGTGCTGACAGTTACAGCTGCAATCTTCCCATTTTAGTGAATTCTGAAGTCCTACTCCATTCTACTTTACTGAACATACTTGAGTGACACAAGTCTGAGATTCATAGAATTTTAAAATGTTAGAGCTGGAGAAACTTCCATGTTTATAGGGTCTAAACTCTACAAACCCTTTTTTAATATCTAACTTTTAAATTTTGCATTTGAACTCCTTTAAGATTGGGGCTACAGTTCTTATAATCCTAGGAGGAAAAAAGCTCTTACTTCTGGGTCTTTCTTTCTTTTAATAAAAACAAATAGACAAACCTGTTTGTTAAATGGAATTTATGAGAACCCTGTCAAGACAGACCTTCGAGATGGCCTGGAGTACTCTAAGCTGACCTGATGCACAATTCTTCCCAAAGTGGACTCAAATCCCAGCATCTGCACTTACTGCAAAGAGAGTAGGCTTATCAGTCACTTTGGTGAGTCAGCGAGGCTGCCTCACATACTAATTATCTGACGTGCAAAAACAATTCAGAAGTAGGCCGAGGGTTACAGTGTACTCACTTGAGCAACACTCAAAAAGAGGCTGCCCATTCTCCTCCCTCAGCAATCTTGTCTCATCCCTTAATCCACAGCAAGGTGGTTTCCTCGGGGCCTTTCAGAGCTCGAGGGTGGGGACATCTAGGAAGTGGGTTCTGCACTTGAGCTCACACAGTCTCCTCTCTGTAGGTCTGCGCCTTCCTTGACACTCACGCAAGAGTTTTGTGACATCCCTCTCACCTCCTGAATGCTAATTACAGGTGTGTGTCTACTCACGTGACTGCCCCAGCAAGCTAGGCGGCAGCCTCTGCTGATGGAGTACCTCTGGTAGTCAAGGCGAGGACACCATTGCATAATCCTTACCCTGGCCAATTTTCCCACTAAAGATGAATTGGTACTTAGCAACGAAAGCAAGTTGGCCCAGCTCAGAAAATTACCTACCTGCAAAGAGTATACCAAAACAGTCTGTGACCACCAGTCTTCAAATGCAGAGCTCCTTAGAATTTAGCAAGGTATGCATTTGTTCATGAATTGATGCAAGAGTTGGATTAGGGAATACACAGCTCAAGAATATATTCAAGGCTAAGGAAATTAGCTGGTCAGAGAAGGTGGGGTGGTAGATGTGATGTTTTGAGAGTTAGTTAATTAGCATTACTAGTTTCCTAGCCCTATACATGTCTAACCATGAGGGCCCCTGATCAGAATGAGTAGATGGCTCAGGAAAAATACTCCTCCCACTGCCCAACACAGGACCTACAAGAATGGTTGGGTGGCTGTGCCGTCAGATAGTGGAGTTCAGCCTGGAACTGACTTTTTAAGCTGTGCTTCATTCGGTGCCTCATGAAGGCACCCCACTCTGTGTGGCACTGTTTCCTGGAACCCTTTGAGAGTTGTTAAAAGATATCCCCCAATTTGATGAGTTCTGAACTTAATTTGATTTAATTTCTAAAAAATACCAGCCAGATGATTCATCAGGTTTAGGTGGAACTGATCAGTTATCAATGAGTAGGAGAGGGTTTGATGAGGAACCAACACTTAATTTTTCTATGAGTAACTGTAGACAGGGTCAGGTGGATACAATTTTGGGAAAAGGCGAGGGGACCAAAAAAGGAGCTGAGATCTAGATCCCAGGGGACAAGCATGTGCAGAGACGTGGACGTGTGAAAGTGCCAGCAGGGACCCTGTGGAGAGTGCATGTGAATGCACACGGGGAAACAGTAGGAGGTGAATTCAGGGATGGTTCTGGGGACGGTCCTGTGGATCATACTACAGAGTTCCCATTTTATCTTATGGGTGTTGGGAGCCATCCAAGAGTTTAAGCAAATGAGCAGACTTGTGTCTGGGCAAGAGCATTCTGGCTGCTAAGTCAAAAGAGGTTGGAGAGGGGCAATGGTGACATTAGGGAGACCAGAGAGAGGCTGTCACAGTGACCCAGAAAAGAGATGGTCTGGGATTGGGTTGTAGCTTGGGTGTGTGGAGAGAAGAGTGTAACCTGGAGACATGTTCCAGAGGTGAAATCCACAGGACTAGCTCTCGATTGGGTATGGATGGTGGAAGAGAAGGAAGACTCAAAACACTTCAGTGTCTTGCTTGAGCACCAGGGAGATGGTGCAATGGACTGAATGTTTGTGTCCATCCCTCCCAAAATTCATATGTTGAAGCCCTAATCCCCAATATGATGGTATAGGACGTGGGGCCTTGGTGTGGTGACTAAGTCATGGGGCTGGAGCTCCCGTGAATGGAATTGGTGCCCTCGTAAAACAGACACCAGAGAGCTCCCTCCAGCCCACTTTCCACCAGGTGGGAACACAGCGAGAAGTCAGCAGTGTGCAACCTGGAAGAGAGCTCTCACAGAACCGGACCGTGCCTTGGACTTCCAGCCTCCAGAACTGTGAGAAAGACCTCTCTGTTGTTTATAGGCCACCCAGTCTATGGTACTTAGCCATAGCAGCCCAAACTAAGCCAGATGTAAAGACTGGGCCAGGGGGTGGAGGGTGGATTCAGGATGAAGTAGGAAAAATCAAAAGTTAAGCTTGGAATGCTTATAAGAAGTTTACGAGAGGCTCACTGTATGCCTAGGGGCAAGCCTAGAGGAAATTCAAGAACACGTGTGCTCACCGCAGGGACCAGGCACTGTACTCCCCAGCTCAAAACCCTCCGTGGCTTCCTCTTGCTTAACGCGTGGGTTTTAACCTGGCTGTGCTGCTGAATCACATGTGAGCCCTCTTACTTATCTTAAGTGTTGGGCCTCTTATGCAGGACGCAGAATTGGCCCTGGGAGGACTGGTTGCACCTGGGAGTGTTTCAGGTACTATTTCTATCTTTAAATTTTTCTGTTTGTGAAAGCAATGTATACACATGGTTAAAATTCAAATATACGGAAATGTAAAAACAAAACAAAACAAAACAAAACGGAAAGTGAGAGTCCCCCCTCCCAATCCCTTTCACACCGATATTTGTTCCTAACCAGGTGGTGTGATTGGCCAGGCTGGGATCTGAAAGTGCTGTGTCCTTCCCTGGTAATGCTTGTGGGTTGCCTTGTACTGGGAAACACCCCTCTGTGAGTCATGCGGGGGAAAGTTGAGATGGCCTGAGATTCCAGGAAGGCGAAGGAACTGCAGTGTCGGGAGGGAGAAGGCTGCAAGTCTGCCCTATCCAGTAAGTCGGCCCCTGCCCAGCGCCAGCCTCTCGGGCTGCCTCCTCTGAACCCCTGAGCCACTTAGGAAGTCTGCAACTATTTCAACTACTTACTTGCATTTATAAAAATCAACATTTCAGTTATTTTAAAATAGACAATACATGCCCATAGTGAAAAGAATAAAATTCCAACATTTCAAAAGAGTCTATAGGAAAAAGGAATTCTCCCGCCCATCCCTGTCCTGCAGTCTCCCACGACAACCATGCTACCAAATGTCCTGTTTCTTTCTAGAAACACAAGCTATATGGATATATCTCACCCCTCCCTTTTTGCACGAATGGTATCATACCATTCATGCTGTCCTGTACCTCCTCACCCCTCATATGCAGTTAAGTTAAAAGCCATTTTACTGCACATGGCATTAACTTCAAGGAGCATCCAGGCTGCTTAGTAGCTCTGATGACAGTGGTGTTGACTAAAAGCCTGTATGGAATGGCTCTTGGAGCTGTCAGGTTGTTGTAGTTGAGGACCAGTTAATTTAGATAAGTGCTAAAAACATACAGATTTAATACAATGAATTCTTGGTGATTTATGAGAGTGGAGGAAAGAGCAGGTATGTGAGTGCCACCAACAATACAGGGATTCTTGCTCTCTCTCTCCTCCCCACTGCCCCCATGCACATAGATCTTACAACAAGTAGCACGCCAACCTGATTTGAGTTTTGTCTTCTAGGCTGACCCATAGTACAGGTTTTGTGGAGAAGTTCATTGCCAAACCCATTCATTCTACAACCACATATTAAGAATCTAGTTTGGTTTATTGAAGAGACTGACTTTGCAATTAAAAAAAGCAAAAAAAAAAACAAAACCAAATACAATTGCTGGGTGTGGTGGCTCACATCTGTAATCCCAGCACTTTGGGAGGCCAAGGTAGGAGGATCGCTTGAGGTCAGGAGTTCAAGACCAGCCTAAGCAAGAAAGAGACCCCCGTCTCTAAAAAAATAGAAAAATTAGCTGGGCGTGGTGGTGCATGCCTGTAGTCCCAGCTACTCCGGAGGCTGAAGCAGGAGGATCACTTGAGCCCAGGAGTTTAATGTTGCAATGACCTATGACGATGCCACTGCACTCTATCCCAGGTGACAGAGCGAGACTGTCTCAAAAAAAAAAAAAAAAGAAAATTAAGAAAAAAAAACTAAAATAAAAAAAAATTGAAAAAAGAATCTAGTTTGGGTCAAGTCGAGTGTTAGAGCAGGGAACACAATTCACATGAGCCTGACATGGTATATGTTCCCTGACTTCATGGAGCCTACAGCCTAGTGAGGGGGCAGGTGGGTCAGTAAACAGCTCTGTCAAGCAAGGGTGATAGGTGCTATGGAGGGGCTGCAGAGGGTGCTGTGGAGTGATAATTGAGCAACAAACAGACCAGGAAATCCAAGACGGCTTCCCAGAGGAGGTGATATTTTAGCTGAGAACTGAAGAATGAGTAGAGTTAGTCAGGCAAGGTGGAGAGTGTACTAGGAAGAGGGAGCTATAAGTGCAAAGACTGGAAGGCAGATAGATGGTGGCCCACTGAAAAAACTAAAAGAAATGGTATTTGTAAAATGTGAGAAAATACTGGTTAAACCCTTATACTTTCTCAAGTCAGACTGGTTCAAATTCTAACTCTACCACTTACTGGCTGTGTGACTTCAGGCAAATTACTCAATCTCTCTGGGCTCAGTTTCCTGATCTATAAAATAGGACTGATCATTTTACCTACTTCAGAGAATTTTATTTTATTTTATTTTATTTATTTATTTTTAGACCAGTGTCTTGCTCTGTTGCCTGGGCTAGAGCGTAGTGGTGTCTTCATAGCTCGCTGCAACCTCAAACTTCTGGGATCAAGTGATCCTCCTGCCTCAGCTTCCTAGTAGCTGGGACTATAGGCATGTGTACCACGCCCGGCTAAGTTTTCTATTTTTAGTGGAGATGGGGTCTCAATATGTTGCCCAGACTGGTCTCGAACTCCTAGTCTCAAACTCCTGGCCTCAAGTGATCCTCCCGCCTCAGCCTCCCAAAGTGTTAGGATTATAGGCGTGAGCCATGGTACCTGACGCCTTCATAGAATTTTAAATGAAACCATATAGGTGTAATTGCTCAGAACAGGGCCTGGCATGTGGTAAGCACCATGTAAATCTTCGTTGTTATCTTTAAGTGTTGTTTGGCTGGTGGGGGAGGTGAGGGGAGATTGCAAGAAGACAAAGCTGAAGGGGGAAACACAGGACAGTTCTTGAAGGACCTTCTAATTCATGTTAAGAGGTTAGGACTTTTCTCCTGCAGGGGAATAAATCAATCTCAGGGAACTAAAGAGAAACCAAGAGCAACAAAAGACCCGTGGACATCCTTATGGAAAGAGCGAGCTCTTGGTGAGCGCTCATCAGGTGCCCATGGTAGACACACAAGTGCAGTCCGGGGAGCAGTGGGACCTGGGCTTGAACGCCTGCTTTGCCAGGGCAGGTGGGGACAAGTGCCGTCGCCTGTCTGGGCCTGTGCCCTCAGTTGGAATAGGCTTTTTTGGGGACTGAATGAGATGAGGGAGGACAGATGCCCCCTTTTCATGGTACCCAGCACAAAGCATGGGTTCAAAGCTGGTGCCCGTCCCCTGCATTCCACAAATATTTCTTGAGTGGAACAGTTTCAGAATTCTTATTGTACAATCTTCTCAGGCTTCCTGTTCACTGAGATCTCATGATAACACCTGATAAACCCCTCTGCATTAACCTGCCCTTATTGGAACCATGTTCCAGAGGCTGGACTCTGGACTCTGATTCTGTGTCCAGTTGGTGAGGGGTGCTACACATCTCTAACATCTTCCCCAACCACAGTGATTCTAATTTGATTCAATAAAATATGCCAATTAGCACTTATCTGGGAGAAGAGAGGTTCAAATCAAACAAGTTATGTTGGAGTGTGGAATGCTTTTAAAGTCAGGAACAACAGATCTATAATTTTGCCAGCAGTAGTCCCATCATTTTTACTTACAAGTTACATTAATCCTGACATATCGACAGTGTTTTATTAGCTCATCTTCAGTATCCAGGAAATATTTAAATCAATGCAGTGACACAGACATTTATTGAGGTCCTTCTCTGTGCCAGAGCCCAGGCAACACACTGAGGATACAAAGATGAGCAAGACTCAGTCTGTCTCAGGCTTTGGAGCACACGGTCTACAGGGGAAGAAGACAATTATTATACCAGGTAATAAATACTAGGGTACAGGTGTGAAAAGAGTTTCAGGGGAGCCTGCCGGCAGGGCTGCTGGTATACATTCACATAGATCGTACACTGTACAACTCCAGGGCACTGTTCAAATAGACCAGAGTTTGGCAAACTTTTCCTGTAAAGGGCCAGATAGTAAAAAGTTTATGCTTTGTGGGCCATACCATCTCTGTTGTGATTTTTCAACTCTGCTCTTGTAAAACAAAAGTAGCAGTAGATACTATGTAAACAAATAAGTATGGCCGCATTCTACTTTTGATGCTACTTTTTAAAAATTTACCACAGTTATCCAAGTAGGAGATCTACTTTTTAATTATTTTCAGCCATTCAAAAATGTAAAAATCCCATTCTTAGTTCATGCAATGTACAAAAACAGGTGGTGGGCTGGATTTGGCTCATGTGGGCTGTACTTTGCTGACTCTGATATAGAGTCCATGAGAATGACCTTCCCTGGAGTTGTGCAGCATGAGGGCTCTGCCTGGAGGTGATTTTAGGCAGGCTAATAGAAGATTCTATTTGAGCTAGGTTTTAAAGCCTAAGTGCTGACCAGTGGACACTTCACGGAAGGGATTGTAAGCAGTGGGAATAGCCTGGGCAAAGGCAGAGGACGACTGCACTGGAGCTTGGAGATAGACTGTAAAAGGGTCTTGAATGCCACACTCAGAAGTGCAGGCTCTGTCCTGTGGGCAGTAGGGAGCCATTCAAGGTTTTAGGCAGAAAGTCTTGAGATTGCATTTTAGGGAGTGGCATGGAATATGGAAAGACTGGTTAGGAGGCATGCAAACCAGTCAGAGAAGAGATGGCAAAGCCTAAACAAGCAGGCGCAGGGGAGTTAGAGACAGAATTCAAAAGTAAAACTGGACATAAGAAAAGATGCTCAATACCGTAAGCCATCAGGAAAATGTAAATTCTTACCACAGTGAGATACCACCTCATTCCCTCCGAGATGGCTATAATAAAACAGACAGATAACAAGTGTTGGCAAGAATGGAGAGAAATTGAAACCCTCCTACACCACTGGTGGGAGTGTGAAATGGTGCAGCCACTTTGGAAAATACTCTGGCAGTTCCTCAAAAGGAAGCTACCATATGACCCAGCAAATTCACTCCTAAGTGTATACCAAGAAAATTGAAAACATATGTCCACACAAAAACTTGTACGTGGATGTTCACGGAAGCATTATTTATCATAGCCAAAAAGTGAGAACAACCCAAATGTCCATTAACTCTGCAGTCACCAACCCCTGGGCTAGGCTGCGGACTGGTACCAGTCTGTGGCCTGTCAGGGACTGGGCCACAGAGCTCCACCCCCCCGTGGAAAAATCGTCTTCCATGAAACCGGTCCCTGTGCCAAAAAGGTTGGAGACCACTGCATCAACTGATGCATGGATAAATAAAATGTGGTCTATCCATACAATGGAATATTATTCATCAACAAAAAGGAATAAAGTAATGATACATGCTACAACATGGATGAACCTTGAAAACATTATGCTAAGGAAAGAAATCAGTCACAAAAAACCATATATTATATGACTGCATTTATGTGAAATGTTCAGAATGGGCAAATCTATACAAACAGAAAGAGATTAGGGGTTGCCTAAGTGGGGTGGGGGAATGACAGGTGACTGCTAAAAGCTATGGGGTTTCTTTTGGGGGTGAATAAAATGTCCTAAAATTGATTGTGGTGATGGTTGTACAACTGTGGAAGATACTAAAAATGATTGAATTGTACATTTTAAATGTGTGAAATATATAATATGTGAATTATACCTCAATAAAGTTGTGAAAAATTAATGTAATGCAAGATGGGTAATTTTCTCTCTGCATCTCTAAATAAATTATCTGTCAAATGCAATTTAAACCACTCATTATTGGTTTCTAAAATGCATGCGGGTTTTTGTAATTTAGATTTTTGTGTTTTGTTTAATTCAATGCATATGTGTTCATCTTAGGAATGATATTCCAGTAACCACTTTTTAAAAAACTAGAACACTGTAACCCATAGGGAATTACACATGTAGCAGAACAGGTTCAGAAATAGTCGTGGACCTCACTTGCCCTTAGTCCTCACATCCAGTAAGCCAGCCACGGAGACCTTTTCAATTTACTTTTTGTGTGTATGTGGTAATAGCTTTATTGAGATATAATTCACATACCATACACAATTCAGTGTATTCAGACTTTCTGTTCACAGTAACGGAAGTGGGTGTGAAGTGCACAATTCAGTGGTTTTTAGTATATTCACAGAATTGTGAAATGATTGTCAAAACCTATTTTTAAAACATTTTCATCACTACAGAGAGAAACCCCATACCCATTAGCTCTCACCCTTCATCCCCTGGTCCCCCAGCCCTAGGCAACCACTACTCTACTTTGCCTATCCTGGACATTTCACATAAGTGGAGTCAATACAATATGTGGTCTTTTGTGACTGGCTTCTCTCACTTACTGTTCTCAAAGTTCATAAATGTTGTAGCATGTACCAATACTTCATTCCTTTTTACTGATGAATAATATTTCATTGTATGGTTATCCCACATTATATTTATCCATTCATTAGTTGATGGACATTTGGTCATTTCTACTTTTTGGTTATTATGAATAAAGCTGCCATGAACATGTAAAAATTTTTGTATGGATGTACATTTTCATTTTTCTTGGGTACATAACTAGCATTGGAATCGCTAGATCAAACATAATCGTTTTGTAAGATCATAGTAATGATATCAGTTTAGACATTTGACAGAAACAGATCTCAAGTCTATTGACTCCAGTTGTCCAATGGGGAATTTCCTTCTGTCTGGGGAACCCAATGCACCCCCCCACCCCCACACATAACCACACCCTTGGATATGGATACACACATGGCCAAAGACTCTGCTTAACCACATAATGCATGGATGCAGCTATCATTTTTAACCAGAGATAAACACCAAATAGCATTAATATGTCTTAGGGGGAAACCTTGCCATGCAGTTACCTCCCCATACCTTTTAATTATATTTCATGATAATTACAGTGTGATATTTCCCCTGCCAAATCCAATAAGAAAGGCTACAGATAACTATGTCCTTTCTTCCTTCTCCTTACATGCTTGCTTGTTTTTCACAAAGGAAACTAACTGAACTAATGATACAGTAATTTCAGCAGGCCTGGCCCCCATGTTTGGGGGAGTTGGTTCAGCCCTACACCAATAGTGCTGAGAATTCTCATCCAACATCCTCATGACTTTTTTTAATTGTAGTAAAATATATGCAATATAAAATATGCCATTTTAACCTTTTTTTAAAGTGTACAATTTAGTGGCATTAATTATATTCACAATATTGCACAGCTGTCACCACTGTTTCTAAATTTTTTCCGTTACTGTGAACAGAAACTCTGTATCCCTTAAGAAAAATCTCCATTCTCTCCTACTCAAAGCCCCTGGTAACCTCTACTTTACTTTCTCTCACTATGAATTTGCCTATTCTAGATATTTTACAGAAGTGGAATCATACAATGTCCTTGTGTCTGGCTTATTTCACTTAGCGTAATGTCTTCAAGTTTCATCCATGTTATAGCACGAATCAGAACTTCATTCCCTTTTATGATTGAATAATGTTCCATTGTATGTATATACCTCATTTTGCTTATCCATTTATCTGTTGACGGATACTTTTTATGTTTCCACCTTTCACTATTGTGAATGATGCTGTGGTGCACATGGGCATACAACCATCTGTTTGAGTCCTTTTCAGGTCTTTTGAGTACCTATCTAGGAGTGAAATTGTTGGGTTGTAGTCTATGTTTAACTTTTTGAGGAACCACTAAAGTGTTCTCCACAGCATCTGCACCATTTTCCATTCCTACTAGCAATGCATAGCGGTTCCAATTTCTCCATATTCTCACCAACACTTATTTTTTGAATTATAAAAGACTTTAAAAAATTATAGCCATTCTAGTGGGTGTGAAGTGGTATCTCATTTTAGCTTTGGTTTGCATTTTCCTAGCAACTAATGATGTTGAGCATCTTTTTATGTGCTTGTTTGGCCATTTGTATGTCTTTGGATAAATGTCTATTTGAGTCCTTTGCCCATTTTTTAATTGGGTTGTTTGTGTTTTTGTTGTTGTTGAATTGTAGCAGTTCTTTACATATTCTGGATATTAAACCCTTATTAGATATATGGTTTCCAAATATTTTCTCTTGTCCTATAGGTTGCTTTTCACTTTTTTAAAAATTAACAACAATTAACATTTATTGAGCACTCAGTAAGTGTCAGGTGCTATGCTAAACATATTACATGCATGAACTCATTAATCCTCTGGGCAGTAAAGGATTTAGCCCTTGACCAGCTCCTGGGAGGTCACCTCCAAGCCTGATAAGAATGTCTATGTTTACCTGGGGCTTTGGGCCATGCCAGATAGTCTATGTTAACAGTGTCATTTATGGGGGAATTTGGGTGCACATGGTATCAGCTTGATCTCTGGAGGGGCTGGAGACTAAGGTCAGCTATGTGGGTAGTAGCTGTGACTGCCCCCCACTAAAAAGTCTGGATACTAACGCTCAGATGAGCTTCTCTGGCCAGCAGTACTCCATGCACGTTGTCACACATTTTTGCTAGAACAAGTAAGTGCTGTCTGCATGACTCCACTGGGAGAGGAAAACTGGAAGCTCTGGGCCTGGTCTTTCCTGGATTCTGCCCTATGTACCTCTTCCCTTTGTTGACTTCAGTCTTTATTCTTTTACTGTAATAAACAGTAATTGTGAGTAGAATGGCATTTCTGAGTTCTGTGAGTTCTTCTAGTCAACTATTGAACCTGAGGGTGGTCTTTAGGGACTCCCGAATTGCATCCTCACAAAAGCCTCTTCAGCTGGATATTATTATTATTTCCATCTTTATGGATGAGTACATGGAAGCTCAGAGAAATTAAGTGAGGAATAATAAAACTTGAGTGTAAATAAAAACTGGCATGTTTCCCATACTTGGCGATTCTAAACTTTCTAAACCAATGCATCCTAGGCTTCTGGCTTGGATACATTTCACTAAGAATGGGAATTGGGAAGGAATAGATTTTGGGGGAAGATTCTCTGTGCTCCTTTTTGTGGCTTTTCACTTGTTTGATAATGTGATTTGATGTACAAAAGCTTTATTTTTGATGAAGTCCAATTTATCTATTTTTTTATCTTGTTGCCTGTGCTTTTGGTGCCATATTTAAGAGTCCATGACCACCTCCGGACTCTTACACAAGAGAAACAGGACATATAAATGTCCCACAAAAGAATTAGCAGTGGAAAAAATGCCAAGTCAACTATCTTTCTATATAGAAAATATCTGGAAAGCCACGTATTTATACTGAATATTGGCTCAAAACAGCAGTTATATTTTATTAGACAATGCTCATATATAGTGAGGTATGTTTATGTTGCTTGAGAACTTCTCTAAGTTCATTTCCATCAGCTATTTGGGTCTCCATCAGAGTAGACAGTTTGAAAGGTGTCTTCCTAGCTCAGAAACCATTGCTCCTCCTAAAAAAACAAAAAAACAAAAAAAACAAAAAACAAAAACGGCATCCAAAAACAGCTGCAGTGTCCTCTTCCATACTGGTGGCCCCTGGAAACCACCTTTGTATTTCATGATCCCAGGCCCCCGGTCAGCACCCAAGCTGGGCAACCTGTTCTTCTCCTGAGAATCTGCCTTTGAGACTGAGCAACGCTGTGGTGGTTACTGTAGGGGGGTCGCGAGGCCACCTCATCCCTCTATTTCTGCTCCTCTCCCTGCCTTGGGGTCTATGTGAGATCCCTGTATCTTTAGAGTAAATATTTCTTCTTTTCAAGTTGATCTGGGTTAATTTGTACCAATGTGATATTTTGAAATAATATTTATGTTCCCGTATTGGTATGCTGGCTTCTCCCCCTGCAGAGACCCTGTCTGCAACCAGAGTTAAGCTGTGAAACTAGAGTCAGAGAGGAGGGCATGGCTTGGTGGAAATGTGGAAATCCCAGCCACACAGGGGATGACACGAACAGCCCATCCTTTCCTCCTCAAATAATTGTGAGAAGAAGGAATCTTGAGGGAGGTGAGAAGGTTGGGCCCTTGGCATTCTCTGCCCTCAGGGCTGCGCCTCAAGTGAGGAGGAAAGGCTTTGGCCTGGGCCAGCTGGGAGTAGTACAGCCTGAGAACTCAAAGGCCCATGTACGACCTGCTTCCTTGGATGCAGCCTAGGGCAGGCTGCCCACCCTGAGGCTCTAGAGCCCTGTGCTCTGGTTTGGCAGCATTTTCAATAAGACACAGGAGGGATGGCAAGAATGTGGTGTCAAAGGCAGCTATCAAAACTAGTCTATGGCAGAATATCCTGGCTCTCCGAGGTGGGAATTCAGGGACCTGGAGGTTCCCCCATGTGCCTGTGAGGAGGTGCAGAGCCTGGGAGAGCCTGGGTGGGGTGAAGAGGCCTCCATGGCTGGGACTATGGACATTACTAGTGGAGGCCAGATGGATAGTCAACTTCAGTGGTCACCAGTCCCAAGGGCAGGGCAAAGGATATACTCAACTTCAGAGACCAGCACATGTCCACAGGGCCCTGCCCGGATTGGAGTGACCCTTGTTACCAAGGCACTGTCTTGAGGAGGAGGAAGTGTGGGTCTTAAAGCAGCTGAGTTGTCATTGCCCTGGGCTCCTGTTTGCCAGACACAGACACAGCCCTCCGTTCTCCATATGCTGTGGAGCACGGGCTCATGGGACACTGAAAAACTAAAGAGGCCATGTTTTCTTTGCACTTCTGAGTCTTCTATGAAATCCAGTTTAGTCCATACTATACTAAAAGCTCCAGAAACCACAATCTACAGACATTATTACCAGGATCTAGAAGAATAATCCAAAAGATACCAATTACTCCCTTGTTTCCCTTCCCTACTCCAACCCCTCCTTCCACCTTCCTCTCTCCTTCCCTCTTTCCTTCCTTTGTCGATAGGTATCATTTGATACCCGATTCTGGGTCAGGCTTTTTGTCAGGTTCTAGAGATTCCAAGATGACCACATGATCCCTCCTGCATGGAGCTCACAGTCCTGAGGGAAGACAGAGACCAAGCAGCTTCCAGTGCAGGTAAGCAATGCTGACATTGAGGTACCCACAGGGGTTCTGGGAGCAGAGAGGAGTGAATGCCCCTGAACGCTGCTTGGGCAGGTGCAAGGGGCGGGTGTGTGAGTTTCACAGGTGTGTGTGTACCTCTGCTATAGATGTGGGGGTCTGTGGTAAACACAATTAGTTATCTCCCTCCAAACTGCTCTCCTTCTTCCTAACCCCAGTTTCTATTGAGGCTGCCTGTGTGCTGTCCTCAGCACTGACCTTGGTTCTGTTTCTGTTGCCTGACTCAGTGTTTCCCAGGCCCCCTTCCCCTGTAGCTGTGGCTCATAACTCAGTTCTGGTAAAAGAAAAACACTACTAGAGACCTTCTGCCAAGCTGTGCTGCCCTAATACCTTGGGCAGACCTGTTGAGTGCCAGCCCTTCCCCAGTCTGCCCTGAATGTGGATATGACGCCTGGAGCTGTGGACCCATCTTGTAGTCACGACGGTGAAAGGTCAAACTGCTCAGATAGCAGAGAGGAAATCTGAAAGACCTGGCGAAGCTGTTGCACAAGTACTGGACTGGTACCTTTAGGCTTCTTATGTGGAAAAATAAAGCAAACCTCTGCCAATGGAGTATTACTGAAAACATTCCTAACTGACACAGTGTTTCAGAGAAAAGACCTGCTTATTCAACATTTGGGGTCCAACTGCCTGAGAGCTGGTTTTCTTCCTATTCACCCTAAAGTCTGCCAGTCTATATGCCCGACTGTCATGGACTGAATTGTGTCCCCCCAGGCTCATATGTAGAAGGCCTAACCCTCTTGTGATTGCATTTGGAGATAGGGCCTTTAAGGAGGTAATAAGGTTAAATGAGGTCGTAAGGTTGGGGTCCTAATTCAATAGGACTGGTGTCCTTCTAAGAGGAGGAGGAGACACCAGGAGTGCACACACAAAGAGTAAAAGCCGCTGAAGACACAGCGAGAAGGCAGTGGTCTACACGCCAACTAGAGAGGCTAATGGATACAAACTGTTTTTTAAAACATGCTTTTAAAAATTAATTACAATTAATTTTGTGTGTGGGGCACCTTTAAGGCTCTCCCAGCACCATGAGGGGTGTTTTAGGAGGCCAGCGATGTTCTATTTCTTATGGAAGGGGGGGGAAGGAGAGGGGAGAAAATGGCAAAGGGCTCTCTGTCTCCCAAAGTGAGTAGTTAAGACAGTATGTCAGGGTGATGGAATAGTTAAATGCACCATGCTAACCAACAGGTGAAGTAAAAGTAATACTAGAAGTATCACTGGGCAGGGTGGCCCCTGTCTGTAATCCAAGCACTTTGGGAGGCTGAGGCAGGAGGATCATTTGAGGCCAGGAGTTGGAGACCAGCCTGGGCAACATAGTGAGACCCTGTCTCTACAAAAAATAGAAAAATTAGCTGGGCATGGTGGTGTGCACCTGTAGTCCCAGCCACTCGGGAGGCTGAGGCAGGAGGATGGCTTGAGCCCAGGAGTTTGAGGCTGCAGTGAGCTGTGATTGCACCACTGCATTCCAGCCTGGGTGACAGAGTGAGAGCCTGTCTCTAAAAAAAACAAACTAGAAGTATCAAACATTGACAGAACTAGTGGAGGGGAAGTAAAGGGAGAGTTAGATCCTCATGTTTCACAGCATGAATCAATAGATGTCTTCTAAGGGGGATTCAACCACCTGAAGAACTCAAATCCCTAGTAATTAAAGAGACTGCTTCTGAAGTGGGGAGCAGTGGGGTGGAAGACTGTTGCCATCAGTAATTCTGAGCTATTACCCTGCGCTTTTATTATTTTAATAATATAAACCTTAAAAACAATACATGACAATAAATGCTACATTGTTTGGTATGGTCTATAAGGGCTCAAGTGGAACTGAGAAGGGAATTTTGATGTTTCAAGGCTACAGCAACTCTTTGCCCTTGCTACCAATGTCACCAAAACTCAAAGAAGGTTTAAAGGACGCCTTTGGCTTTGAAAAGTTCCTAGGACACAGGCTATAAAAAGCACTTTTCCTTAATCTTTTTTATTTCCTGGAGTGAGCGATAATGTTTCCAAACCCTGGTTTTTCAGTAGCTTGGAGGGAACAAACAACTTTTAAGGGTACTAGGAGGGTCTCAAAGATGCCCCAAACAAAATTAATTTTCAATATATTTGATGATTTAGAAAGCAGTTTATCCTCATCTGCATTATAGGAACTCTGAGGCATGGGGAATGTGGAGGAATATGGAAACTTGTATAAAATTTGATAAACAATACTGAGTTATAATCTAAAAATTATTGAGGTATTAACTAAAATTTATAGGAGGCCATTGGTTTGGACTGAGCGCCTGCTTTCGTCCCAGCAGACCAAACCAAAATGGAGTTACTCTTGCTGAAGAGTTACACCACAGGCCAAAACTGAAATTTTTATCTGAACTTCTGAGAAATCAGGAAAGAAAGAGATAATAACCAAATCCCCAAACAGGCCAGTTTTAGCCACAGATGAGGAAGTCCCCTGTGCTTTAACCTTTAGGAGGAAAGTAACTTTGAAATGACCAATCCATTTTTTGTTTTCTGTTTCTGCTTTCCTCAGCCCTTTTTTGTCCGTAAAACCAACTTCCTCTATTGGGCTCATTGGAACATTCATTCTATTTTATGGGATGAAGTGCTGCCCCATTCTAGAATTGTAAATAAAAGCCAATTAAGATCTTTAAGCTAAATTGTTGTAATTTTGTCTTTTGACAGGGGTTTGCCATGGAATTGAACATGTTACCTTAAATTCAGATCTTTTTCATACCTCATATAAAACACACAGCTGGAGGATATCAACTCATGAATGTTCATTTATTTTACTTTGTAAAAATCTGTACTGTGCCGAGTGCTGGAAACTCAGTTCAAACCCTCAAGGACCCTTTAGCACAGTAGACTGATTTTGTGAATAAAAATGACAATTAATATGGGTCTTCTCCCCAGAAAATGTATTCTTACTACATTTTGCCCCCAATTTAGGAAGCTCCTGGGCTAGCCCTGAGGCCCATCCATGGAGGGACCCGTGAACTTTTGCTCTAAGTCTTAGAGTCTAAGAACTGACCACTATGTTTCTGTCACTTCCATGGGTCCCAGGACAGGGGAATTTCTCAGGAAGCCAGTGGCCAGGAGATGCCTCTTACAGGAAGCATTGGTCACTGAGAAGTTCCAGGCAGAGGCAAAGAGAAGCAGGTAAGCACCTTTGTTTACAGCTGAAGACACTGGAAACCCAGAAAGGGGAATCTTACCAAGGTCCACTTCCTCACCCATTCACAGATCACAATAACCATAGTTACAACAGCTGTCTCGGTGCAGTGTCTGGGAGTGGATGTCACTTCACAGAAGCAGCCTCAATAATCCTTCCGATACTCTGGCCTGCGCGTGATCATCCCTGTTTTCCAGCGTCAGAGAGGATGATGGCTTGTCAAGGTCACACAGCAGGAAGTAGCCCAGCTGGAAATAGAATCCAGTTCTGTGTCACTTCAAAGCAGGAGGCCAGAGGTTAAGAGGACTATAAAGATGGCAAAGACACTGCCTCTGCCCTCATAAGCTGTCAGTCTTATTGGCACTGGGGATGGGGCACTCATATGTACAAAATTTAACATGTTTGTTGGATGCTTACACCTGGCCTGGAGGGATGTGCCCTGGGAGAGGGCCCTGAGTCCTTGATCCACGCTGCCCAGTCTAGCATTCTCTTTGGCTCAGATAATAGTTTTAATGCTGTGTGCTGCAGTTTGGAGAGTTACACCTGGCAGAGAGCACGTGTCCTAGTTTCCTTAACTCTGCACCAACCAAAGCCCTCTGTGATTCCCACCTGCAGCCCTGTTTTCCACCTCGAGCTCCCAAGAGGGAAGCACTCTGTGGTGGGTCATCTGTGCCCCCATGGGGAGGTGAGAACCACACTGGCAGATAGGGAGGCGCTTCGGGGATGTGCAGGGGGTGTGCTAACCAGCCTGAGGCCAAGCATTGTTCAGACCCCCGGGCCAGAACTTCCCTGGCTTGGGGCCTGGCTGACCTCTCCAGCCCAGTCTTTCTCTCTCCACACGTGCACTTGCTTGAATGCCACACGCTGTTGCCTCCCTCCTTGCATTGTCCACGCAGCCCCTCCCTCCTGGAAGGCCCTTGCTGTCCTGTGCACCTGCCAGTGCACACCCATGCTCCCTTCACAAGGCTGCCCACTCTCCAGTCCTGGGGGGCCCTCCACGACCCCTCCAGCCTAACTTTGAGCCCTGCTTTCTTCAGGTGCTTTCAGCACCTCTGCCGCTTTCATTTCAATTGTTTTCCTCCTTCTTAGGGAGCCTTATTCATCCTATGTCCCTGTCCTTCGCATAAGGCACAGTGTCCAGAAGACACTCAGAAAACACCTAAAAAGAAAAAAAACCTACAAACACCTAAAATCACACTCCTTCCATTCTCGCCCTCTGTATATCTGGGCCCATTTCTCTGCTCACAGACTCTGGGAGTTGGTAGAGCTTTAGTTCAATTCCTCACTTTGCAGAGGAGGAAACCAAGACCCAGAGAGAGGAATTGACTTCCCCAAGGTCACAGGTTGGTGACAGAGTTCAGACTAGAACCCAGGGCTCCTGCCTCCTGATCCTGTGCCTGTTCGCTTTGCCATGCTTCTCTGAGCAACATTTCTCTTGGGGAAATGGCAATTTTATTTAGCTACAAGGATTGTGTCGGTGGAATAGGTTGTCCTCAAGGGAACAGAGGGGCTTTCCAAGAAACACCTCTTGCTAATGATGAAGGAAGGAAGTATAGAGTAAGAATTGCTACAATCCTTGGTTTCGTCCTGGGTACAATGGGAGCCTGACCCCTGTCCTAGAGTGGTGTTCTAAAGATTAGTGTTAATGATGTAAAAGTGCTGAGGTTCTCATTAATGAAAAGCTTGTAATATCGCACATTTCTCTTGTGTGGAGGCTATCTCTGCTTCAGTCAAGACCGTTTATAATCTGACCCAAATTACCTTCCCAAGATTTTCTTCCCCTACACCAGCCCAAACAGGTGGCGTGGCAGCCCCAGTGGCTCCTCCCCTGTCCTGGCCATTCCCTGCCCTTTTCTCCTCTGCACCTTTGCTTGGGCTAGCCTTTCCTCCCAGTCCAACAATTGCAACCCAATCCCTGTCTGGTCAAGCTCAAAGACCACCTCCTCTAAGAAGTCTTCCCTGACAGCCCTTCTCTGTGTCTCTAACAGTTTGCTCATTCTCCTTAGGCGTGTCTTGGATAAATGTCCCTCTTCCCTTTACCCTTTCTTGAGGGCAGATATCCTGTCTCATTGCCGTCTGTGCTCCCCGCAGCCCTTAGTAAGCCCCAGTGCACAGCGGTTGCTCCCTCATGTCTGTGGTAAGCAGGAAAGAAGGGCTTCCTGGGATGGTTTCAAAGTGAAGAAAGACTCCAGGCAGAGGCTTCAGGTGAAGCTGGAAGACTCCATTGGCTTCGAAACATACTGATCACCTGTTTTGAAGAGCAAGCAGAAAGGAAGCTGTTTCCTTCCTTTCCCACTTCTGGTTTGGCTATTTTGGCCTAACTCTCACGTCAGCACATTTCTACCATCCCCAAGCTGGGACCCCCCTTCTGTCTTTCCAGCGGCTGACCTTTGCCTCACCAGATGTTTATTTTGCCTCCCAGATTGAAGAGTTTAAACATTGCTCTGGCAACAGGAGCCACAGGCAGCTGCGTGAGCTTGTCACATTACTTTACCTCTCTGAGCCTTGGTGTTCCTCATCTGCAAACAGCAAATAAAAGTAGTGCCTGATGCCTGGGGCTGCTGTGTTGATCAGATGAGCAAAGGTGTGAAATGCCTAGCCCAGAGCCTGACACATAAGCACTCAATAAAAGCTTCAAAGATGGAAAAAACAGGCAGGGTGTGGTGGCTCACACCTGTAATCCTAGCACTTTGGGAAGCCGAGGTGGGAGGATCACTTGAGGTCAGGAGTTCAAGACCAGCCTGAGCAAGAGCGAGACCCCCCCCCAACCCCCTGCCGTCTCTAAATAAATAGAAAAATTAGCCAGGCGTGGTGGTGCGCGCCTGTAGTTCCAGCTACTCAGGAGGCTGAAGCAGGAAGATCACTTGAGCCCAGGAGTTTGAGGCTGCAGTGAGCTATGATGATGCCACTACACTCTAGCCTGGGTGACAGAGTGAGATGCTGTCTCAAAAAAAAAAAAAAAAGGTAAAATGGGAAGAATCCCCTGCTTTCTGGGAGACCCTCATGGGCACCTGGCCTGGGGTCAGTCCCATCCATCAGCGGAGACTGATGGAAGTCCTAGGACACCAGAAGAAAGTAGTGTTCCCAGGCACTTGTGGCTGCTTCCACACAAGGCTGATCTGCTCCTTGGCTCGCCTCCCCAGAGCAGAGACCCTTTCTGGCCTTCTCTCTAATCATGGCCCATTTCCAAGGAGAAAATGACAACAAAGTCCTAGGCAAAGCATTGGAGTTCTGGCCTTGGCCTTAATCTCCTCAGACAGATTGCATCTCTCCCGACTCTCCTACCTGGAGGGCAATTCCCCCCTGCAGTTGAAAGTAGGAGCTATGTGCAAGCCTTCAAATTCTCAGTGGCACACTCAGAAATAACAGAGGGAATTAGGTCTCATAAAACCGTCTATTTAAGTGGCTCTAAATTAAGTCCCACTGCAACCTCTCCTTCTCTCCTTCTCTCTCTCTCTCTCTCTCTCTCTCTCTCTCTCATTCTTTATATCCTGGTTGTTCGTGAGAGGCCCCACTGGGTGAATGAGAAACAATTTTTTTGATGAGCCAGCAGAAAGGCATTATTAGGTTATTAGTCCTGCCAGGAACGGCTGGCACTGCTGAGAGGAAGGAGAAGGGACAGTGCAGGGCTGAGGCTGGGACTGTTAACACACATCTGGATTCCGGGAGCATGTGAGTAGTCGACTCCTCCTCCTCCAACTCCTTCTATAGTCTATCTGGGTTTTCAAGAAGGTAAAGCTGAGGTCTTGGCCTTGGGTGACTTTCACAGCCAAATGACCTTAGCAATGGATTGATTTATGCAGAACTTCTCATTGGTGACTTTTAAAACCTGAATTAGGTCATTGCTCTGTTACCGCTTCTCTGTGTCAGAGTTAAGAAACTACTCTAGGTCTTTCAACAGAGGGAGTTTAATACAAGGATTGGTTGCACAGATAATGGAAGAGATGAAAAGCTAAACAGGGGATAGTGAAGAGCACAGCTTAGCAGCAGCAAGAAGCCTCTTATCCAAGGCTGAGGAGTTAAAGCCCAGGAGCCAGTGTTGGCTGGCAGAAGCAGGGCTGTCTGTGGGAGCTGACCCCAAGGGTTGTCCTTCAGGAGTTACAGCCTCCTAAGGGCTGCCCCCTGGAAGTTGGAACCATATATGAGACACAGCCACTGCTGAAGGTGCCACCCAAGGCAGAGCAAGAGGGGAGAAATGCTCAGGTCCCCCCTCCTTCTGGACTCCAGTCTTCTACCAGTTTCTCCCATGATGCAAAGATTGTGGAAGCCACTTGGCAAGGGAGCCCGGGAAATGCAGCTTTCCTGCAATATAGAGCAGAACAGTAGCAAGGCAGGCAATAATCTAGGAGCAAATAGCAGGCAGTCTCTCCAGCAAGCCAAGGTTGCTAGATGAAACAGCTGGGAAATAAAGCCACATACAGAGGAGGGGAGTGGAGCAGGTGGTCTGGGGGGCTGGACCCCATTGAAAGCTTTATGGCAGTATTTCCCAAAGTGTGGGACACACTGGATACCCAAGCTGGCAAACAGACCAGGCAGGACATTAAGGAACAGTTTATCAGGGAGTGAGAGAGATAGTCCCTTTTCAATTCTCTTTCTAGTCAACTGATGACATTAAGGGGAGGGTCTCTATTTGGTGCTAACAGGTCTTTAATGTCACTCTAACACTTTCTAATCTCTCTCTTTTTTTTTAACTTCAAGAGATAGCAGACCTTAGGTCAAAGCCTTTGGCTGATGTAATAGATCAATCTCCTTTACCCAGTTGATACACTCACCTCCCAGCTGCTGTGAGTGTTGGCTGCTAACGCAAAAAAAAAAGCTAAAGCTGCATCCTTTGCTTGGGAATTGCCTCACCTGGAAATAGGTGGGAGATTTTACCCTTACCCCAGAGGCAGTCTGCAGGCAATGACAGATGCAGGAGACAAAAGCTGAGCCCTCACGCCTCAAGGTGGTTTAACTCTGGTACTGTTCATGTTCCAGAGCTCCCTGCAGGTTCAGACTGAGGCTAGACTTCAGCTGAGCTCACGCCTTTGGTTAGAATCTTTTTGTTTCCCTCCTTCCTTCACAGGGAGGCTTCCCTCCATAAATCACTTGCACAAGAATCCCTGTTCCTGACTTCTAGGGAATCTAAGATAGCAGGCCACGGGAGCTAGTTGGAATTTTATAACTTTTTATTATTTCTTATTTTTTGCACCTGTGACAAGAATTAATAACTTTTTTTATTATCCTTTTTAATATTTTTACCTGGTTGATTTATGGTAAGCTATAAAGGTTTCCATTTATGGTAGTGATATTAAGTTTTACTTGGAAGTAATTTTATTTTATATAAAAAAAATATTAAATAAAAAATTATTGTATACAAATGTTCATAGCAGTTTTATTCATAGTAGCTGAAAACTAGAAACAACCCAAATGTCCTTCAAGTGGTGAAGGAATAAGTAACTTGAGGTAAATCCATACTTAGCAATAAAAACAAATGAACTATTAATACATGCCCATAAACACATACAACAACTTGGGTGGACCTCAAAAGCATTATGCTAAGAAACCATCACAAAAAACTAGGTACTGTATGAGTCTTCTTACATAAAACTCTGCAAAGGCAAAGCTATAGAAAGAAGATCAGCATTGCCAAGTGTTAGGTGTGAGGGGAGGGGAGTGACTGCCAAAAGGCATGAGGAAATATTTTGGGTGATAAAATGTTCCATATATCATAATCGTAGTGGTGTTCACATACTATGTACATTTATCAAAATGTATCAAGCTATACACTTAAAATGGGTGAATTTTAGTGTACATAAATTATACCTTATAAAGCTGATTTAAAAGAAAATAGTAGAGAGGTTGCATGTGGGTATAGGAGAAATTGTGACGATGGTGGGAGAAGAGCTTAAGCAGGATGAATATTTCAGCGGGTGGGTTCCAAGTCTTCCCTGAGTTGGACTCTAGAGGTTGGCAAGCTTGGGTGGCTCTGCTCGGGTTGGGGCCGGCAGAGGAGGAGCTGCTCAGAGTTTGCTCCATGACAAGCAGAATGATGCTTCCTGACACGGCCTCAGGCTGGTTGCTTGTGACGGACACAGACACCTGGGGAGAGCCTTGGACAGAAGCCCAGGACGCCTCTCCCTCCTTCCCCTATGGACAGGTGGAATCGACAGCGAGGAGCCCCTGCCTCTGCACATCAACATCTTTCCTGATCTTTGAGTCTTTTTTTTTTTTAAGAAGCAAATATCCCTGGAAAAAGAGGGTAAAGGAGGAAGGAAGAGGCTACTGAGGAAGGCTGGCAAAGAAGATCTTCCTCTGCTCAACCTTTGAGGTAAGCTGGGGAGCAGGAAGGGTGACAGAGCTGAACTCTGAGTGACACCTTGGAGGACCGGATGGGCCATGGGAAAGCCCCCAGGCATTTCTCAGCCAGGATTGTGTTCTCTTAGCCTTGGTTTTTCCACCTCCAAGCTTCTTAAGGCTGGATCCTTCTCTGTCTCCCATCCTGTCTCTGACTCCCTTTGATCAGCTGAAGGAGGATCAAGCTGAACCAAGGTGTGAAGCTAACATAAGCCCACACAGGAGCCTGCTCTGACAGTCCCGTGAATGTTGACTTTGTATGAAGTCGCCTTGTCCAAACATCATCCATCACTGTGGACCATATTACATCAGATTAAACGGCTTCTTTTTGCGAAGAAGTACTTGTACTAGTATTTGCTTTGCATCTTGTAAAATCATAGGGAAATCGATAATGATGTTGAAAATAGAAAAAGAGTGAATCCCCAGAGAGAGTATGGCTGAGATAGCTGTACGTTCCTGAGCATTTAGAAAAGTGTCAGGCCGGGTGCGGTGGCTCACACCTGTAATCCTAGCACTCTGGGAGGCCGAGGCGGGAGGATCAGGAGCTCAGGAGCTTGAGACCAACCTGAACAAGAGCAAGACCCCCTCTCTACTAAACAAAAAATTGAAAAATTAGCCAGGTGTGGTGGTGTGCACCTGTAGTCCCAGCTGCTCAGGAAGCTGAGGTAGGAGGATCGCTTGAGTCCAGGGGTTTGAGGCTGCAGTGAGCTATGAGGATGGCACTGCACTCTAGCTGGGGCGACAAGTGAGACTCTGTCTCAAAAAAAAAGAAAAGGTGCCAGGTATGTAATAAATGCTGGAAAGAGACACGAGGGTGAGGCTGACGATGGTGATTAGTCACGAGTGACTAAAAAGCTGGGCCGTGTGAAGGCAGTGGCTGGGGCCAGTGGGTTCCTGCTGACACATCCAGCACTAGGATCCTACTGGATGTTTCTGAAATCCATAGACAAAGACATTTCTCTTTCTCTCCCTTGTCAGAGTAGCCCTGGAAGGGGTCCCTATACCCCCTCCAGGAAGTCCATACGACAGGATCATCCAGGAGCCTGCCAGGGTGGGACTTTGCCCGGAAGCTCGTGGCCAGCCTCCCGGTCTCTGGGTTGCCAAGGGAAGGGGGTAGGGCAACAGCAAATGCTGATGGACCAGAGCTGTGTGGCCGGCACCCACCAGGGCACTCCTAGTTCCCCTCTGCTGGTGGACATGGCTCTCAAGTTACTTCCCTGTGTGTGTGCTGGGAGAGGGGGTGGGGACCCTATTTATCCTTTAAGAGGCATGAAGGAAGAGGCTCATTGTTTTACAGGATGACGCAAAGGAATTGCTAGCTCTGCTGCTATTTATAGTTGAAATGTTATCATTTTGCCTTGTTTCTGTGGCCTGAAATTCCTAGCATTTCCCTTCTAGCCCTTCTCCCTCCCTCCCTTTGCATAGTCTTCCCTTAGTTTAAAATCTTGACTCTCTTGATGCCAGGATCCTCATAAATTCCACAGGGTCACAGAGAAATAATTATTCCGTCACATAATAATTTAAGCCGACATCTATTGAGGGCTGACTATGTGCCAGGCACAGGTCTAAGCACTTTACATGGATTCATTCAACCCTCACAGCCATCCTTTGAGGCAAGCGCTACTGTCATCCCCACTTTACAGAGGAGAAAACTGAGGCACGGAGTACGTAAATCACCTCTCCAGAGTTGTCAGGTGGTAAGCGACAAAAACATCCCAATCTCTTAACCACAAACGCTTAAATCTCCAAGAAAGGCAGCTCCTGTTTCTGGAACTTGTATTGAAAGAAAAGTAAAGATGACAGAAAAAGCTGTTAGTCTGCAGGTGACAGCTAATTAGAGGAGAAGATGTTTGTTGGTGGTTGGAGGAAACATTTTTTTAACGTCAAAAATGGACCTGAAACGCCGCTTCGTTTTTAGCTCCAATTACAAGCAAGACAGCTCTTCCAGTTTGTAATCTTCCATCATCCCAGGGTACAGAAGCCAGATGGTGGCCAAGGAAACACAATCTCTGAGCGCTGAACTGAGAGAGCCAGAGGGACCAGTGACTGACCCACAGCCGTTTCCTGTTTCCCAGACTTACTGACACATCGGTCAGCTGCCCACCCCACAGCAGAGTGGCTTGGGGGCACCAAGGCCACCGTAGACAGCATCGATACCTCATGCCAGAGACTGGTGCTAGGCAGGGGCTGCAGCAGAGAGTTAGAGATGTTTTGGTTTGCTTATTTGTTTGGGAGTTTTTGGGGCAATAATTAGGGAAGTATCCAGACCCAACCATGGTGCCTTTCACCCCATTCAGATAGCTAGACCCAGCCAGAGTTGCTTGATGCCTCAGAGGCTGGATGGGATGAAAGTAGAAAAGAAAATATTCTTTTCCTGGCTTTTGAGTTTGAAAAGCCTGTACCTTTAGGCAAATAGAAAGGACAAATCTAATTGCTTAAAGACATGGAGGGAGATACATAATGAGTAAGAACAACACTCCTCCCCAGGTAGAGTGGGATCCCATGGGTTAGGGGGATAGAGACATTGATGGGTCCCCTCAGAGGGGACCCTTGACCCTTGTGCCCTGACTAAACCTCAGGTTTGGTGGCAAAACACCCAGCCAGACCGTGGAACCAATGACTAGAGCACCCAGTGCCATTTCCTGGCAAGGGCTCTGGGGCAGCACCAGACACAGAGAAAGAAGGAAGTGGTAGAGCCATAGGCAGCTTCCACGAGTGGGCAGCAGTGAAATGCTGCCGGCATCCCATCACTGGGAGAGGCCCTAGACCTACAGTGCTAAGAAGCAGGTGTCCCAACAACAAGCTCTGAGGACAGATGGGACCCTGGATTCCTAACAACAAGCCCTTGATAATGTCCTTGATAATATCCCCCAGAAATTAGAGGGCAGCCCAAACCTAAGGAAAGGGGTGAGCACCCCAAGTTGCCTGAGATGACATTTCTGCCACCTAGCAAAACAAGGGCTCAGAATAAAATTAAATTTAGTTATAAAAATGCCAGTCCCATTTTACATAATAGAGAGTCTGCTAAAGCCCCCCAAGTTTGCAGACTGAGAGCCTTGCTTGCTACATCGTGTACAGATGGCATATTGTTCTCCTTATAGCTGGGGCACCATCATTCTCAGCAAACATTCTGTTTTTGTGTCTTCATGAAGATCTCTGAGGAGTGGTCTACACAACAGGTCTCTCATTGCTTTGGGGAGTCCAGTGGCTCAGAATCCCCCTGCCATCTGGGGAAAGCCAGCTTAGGTGCATCCAGCACAAATAAGCTTCCCTCGTTGTTTCTGTTCTGGAATGGTGTCTGACCAACCTATGGGTCACCAGGTTAGCTCCTGACTCACCCACCTCCTTATGTTCAGTTTGGAATTTCAGATCCCAAGTAGTAAACATTTGAAGCTGAGGGCATCAATTTAGAGCCTGGGGTTCCTGGGTCTTAGCTCCCCGTCGCCCCAAGGCCTGCCTTACCTGGCCTCCACTGGCTGCTCCGGCTTCATGGCCTGACATGGCCCCTCTCCAACAAGACACTCTGATGGCAACATCCCAAACTCACCAGACTGGCACATCCTTCCCTCATGTCTCTGTCTCCATCCCTCACCCTCCTACCCCTACCACCCCCCTATCTGCCTAACAGGAGGCCCTGATGGTTCAAGACTTAGTGCAAACATCAGCTCCTTTGTGAAGTTCTCCCAGGCGAAGCTAACCACACCCTTTTTCTGTGACCTCACTGTGCCAGATTCGGACGGCTACAGCAGCTCCTGCAGCACTGTGAACTTATCTGTTTTTGTCTTTTCCTTTGAAGACTTTTGGGTTTCCAGATGAGAGAGAGAGAAGGAAGGCATCAAAGAGGATCGCTAACTATTTTGCCAAGTAAAAGGGTGTTCGTGTAAACAACCCAACTCCTCAACATCCCCATTATTTCATAAAACCAAGGTCATATTAACACACAGAATGATAGGAAAATCATGACCTCAGAATTAAGGATGATCTTTCAAGGAAAGGGATCTTAACCCCTTCTACATGTATATTCGCACATGTTGGCCTTACTGTTCTTATTTGTACTCAGGCCACGGGGTGGGGACCAACTTTTGAGACCCTGCGTCATAGAGAGTGAGCTCCGGTGGGGATGCTGGATGGCTTGTGATGTCACAGCTCGAGCAGCTGAGGTTTCCTTGGAACCAGAACCCCAGGGATGCCCTTCAGATGCTGCAGAGGCCCCTGCCCATCTTGCCTCAGTTTGGGTTAGGAGTCCGACTGGAAGCCACGGAGGCTAGTGTCATCAGGGGACTCCTGGTGCAATGTGTCCGCTTAAGTTTAGTAGGGGATTTTCTCAGCTAGTAAATCCTGTTTGATTTTGGAGCCTCAGACTTGAGAGGCTTTTTGGGTCTGAGCTGGCTTCCCCCACAGGGTCTGTGTGGGAGGAGGGCTCCTGACCTCCACTCAGCAACCAGGGAAGGCAGGATGGGAGTCAGTACCTGAAATCTAGCACGTGACTGTCAGCCGAGGTGTTCAACTCACAATCCCAACACCACCACCACTTTTTAGCCCCTCCCATAATTTGAGGTAATTGTCAATGTCCCCCCGACCTTTTTTCCAAAAGGGTTGGAGGGAAGAGGGGGAAAAAGGAAGGAATTATGTCCCCTTTTTATAACACATATTTTGAAAGCTCCCTTTACTGTTCCAAAATAAAATGTATACATACCTTTGGATCTGCTGGATCATATTAAAAAAAAGTATATGTAACATAACTGACCTACATGTATTACGTATATGGAAGAAAAGCAATTTATGATAACATAACTTAAAATAATATGCTTTTATTTTTAAATTTTTAAATTTTTTTTCTTTTTTGAGACAGTGTCTAGCTCTGTCACCCAGCCTGGAGGGCAGTGGCACAATCTTAGCTCCCTGTAGCTTGAATTCCTGGGCTCAAGCAATCTTCCTGCCTCAGCCTCTGGAGTAGCTGGGACTACAGGTGCACACCATCACGCCCAGCTAATGTTTTATACATTTTTTGTAGAAATGAGGTCTTATTATGTTGCCCAGGCTGTTCTCAAACTACTGGGCTCAAGTGATCCTCCTGCCTCGGCCTCCCAAAGTGCTGGGATTACAGGTGTGAGCCACTGTGCCCAGCAGATGAGGTTGTTCTTAACAGATGGTGAATAATCTTCCAGACTAAATATGAGTCAATAAATTTATTCATATGGTTTAATTGTATATTTATACAGATTATATTTAATAAAATACATATAATTGAATATATTCTATTTTGTAATTTTTGGAACATCATTTTATAATATATACGTTTACATATTTATAACAGAATGGGATAAGAACCCACTGTAGACGTAGTTTGGTAAACCTTATTTGGTCAAGTGGGGGACGGGCCTGTCTTCTTTCCCAGGTGCTATAGCCCCATTTCTTTTATTTATAATGACGATGACTGACATTGAACTCCACTTTACAACTCCCTAAGCCCTCTCCAGCCATTGTTTCTTTTAATCCTAACAATCACTCTGGGAAGTCAGTCTATGTTGTCTAATTATCCTCATTTTATTGAGAAGGAAACTCAAGTTCAAAGACATTACTTGACTTGCCATCTGGATCCAGTGTCCTCCCCACCAGCCATCGCCTCCTCTTTGGGGATTGCTGGGTGCAGCCTGCGTGCTCCAGGCAAGTGATTTCTCAGGGAAGCCACTGGCTCCTGGCTGAGACCTCTGGCCTCTGCAGAGGGCCGCGGATGTGGGCAGAGCCCCAGGGAGCTGCCACGGCCAGGCCCTGCACTGCGCCCTGGGGATCCCCTCTTGCCAGCTCCTGCAAAGCCTCCTTCGTCTCCTAGCAACTGTTGGTGGCAGCAACAATAAAGGTGCTGTGAGAGCAAGGCTGGATCCCGTTTCAGAGATCCTGAGGTCTTCAGAGGGGGTTTGCTCTTTCCATTCCCCTCAAGTGCCCGTGAGCCCAAGGTCAGCCTTGGAGGGCACGGGCTGGGACTGGGCCACTCAGTGCCGGCTCCAGTCCCCTGGCCTTTGTGGACCCTGCTGGTGCAGCAGGGCCTGAGCCGTGGGCGCCCGGAGGGCGGTCTGCTCCTCCCAGGCCTCTTTCCTGGGCGCCAGGGGGTCAGATCTGAGGCACTCCTGACATTCTAATCCCCAGGATTCCTGCAGGTGCCAAGCCTCCAGTATCAGGGGAAATGACCTCAGAGCCTTGGACTTGGCTAGCAGGCCACTGTCCAGACTTAAAGGTCCCCTGGCAGGCACCTGTCACCCAAGCTGGAAGGTCTCTTGTCCTTCCCCTGCCTCAGACCTTCCAGAAAGGGGCTGAGGCTTCTGGGAAAGAAGGCAGACTTCTAGGACAGGGTGAGACCTCAGGCTTTCAAAGCCCCTTTTGTGAATATTTGGCTCCCTAAAGTCTGAAAACACAGCTTTCCTCTTGGGCCAGTGGAGGAAAAGGAGACCTGCCATGTATAGCTCGGGTCAAGGGCCCTGAGCAAGACCCTCTCTTGCTCCCAGGTACCTATCACGGCGCCAGACAGAGGATGGAGAACGGGACAAGTACACTGCTCTTCACACGTCCACAGCCCCGTCCTTCCCTCCAGCCCTGTGAGGAGTGCGGGACTGTTCCATCGTGTCCACTTTTTACAGCTGAGGAAACCCAGGTTTGTGATTCATCCAAAGCCGGGAGCCAAAACTGGTCGGGGCAGAGCTCGGTCTCAAGTACACATTTTCCAACTTTCCACCATAACCCAAAGCATTCAGCCATTCACCAGCCAATTCCTTTACCAGGACTCATACTGTACGTCAGTGTGTTCATTCTGAAATTCTTTCACGAGGCTGTTTATGTCCTCATTCATTCTTCACCGATTTTTTTTTAATTAAGCACTTTCTATGAGTCCAGCTCTTGGCTGGGCACTGTGGGGCATTCAAAGGTGAAAACAGCCTCGTTCCTGCTTCCGAAAAAGGACTTGTGGATCAAGGAGGAAGAGAAGATAGGTCCTGAACACAGACCTGAGGAGTGAACGATGCTGGGACATGGGGCAGCCAGCCTGTTCCCAGGGCGCTGCCTGTGGGCTGGGCCTTCAGGAGGGCTTCCTGGAGGAGGGTGTGGGAGAGGAACGAGCTCTACTGGAAGCTGGGACCACCTTTCAGAGTCTGGACGGATGACGCAGTTAGGCCAGAGCCCTCAGCTCCCAGCTGGCAGAGTGCAGGCTGAGGCTGGCGCTGTGAGCAGAGTCCCCTGGCGCCCAGAGGGGTGTGGAGAGAGCCTGGGGGAAGCCACAGAGCACACGGCCCTGCTTGGTGGAGCTGGGGGCCTGTTCAGGGCATCTGTAGAGCTGAGGGCCCCAGCAGGGCCCCCGGGGAGGGACAGTCCGGAAAGCACGTTCCTTCCCTGCAGGCACGTGTGGGTCCTCTGCCCAAGGACAGAGTCCTTCAAATGATTGACGTCTAATACAGCAGGGCTCAGGGCTCAGCAGACCCTTGGCAGAGAGGGCAGCCAAGTCACAGAGTGCAGCAGGGGTCAAGCCACCTCTGGCCCAGGCTGGCCCTGCTACTTGCCAGCTTTGGGGATTTGGGGCAAGTCACTTAACTCTCTGAACTTCAGTTTCCTCCTCTGTAAAATGGGGATGTAGCTGAGTGGTTGCGAGTGTTTCATGAGATAATATCTATTAAGTGACCAGCACACAATGTGCCCTCGTAAGGCAGCAGTTACCTGGCCAGGGAGATCACACATAACTGGGGTTCAGGAACTATCTGAAGAATGAATCAAACACTTTTCCTTTCTCTTTTTGTCTGCCAAATATTTGTTCTTTACCTAGAAAGCCAGTTGAGATCGGAAAGCTCTGATGCTTGGAAACAAAGCCCTGGGCTGGAAGCAGGAGTGGGGCTGCTGCGTCCTTCGGGGGCTTGATCTGCTTGAGCTGAGTGTGAAGCCCCGACAGTGACAGCGGGAGGCTCCCCTGGAATCCCCAGGGCAGCTCTCTGGGGGGTTGGGCTAATGGGCTTTTCAGTTACTTGCCCTTTCTAACTGTAGTATATTCTCATTTAAAAAATAATGTTAGCTTGTTTTTATTATAAAAGTAATATATGTTCATTAAAACAAAGGCTTGTATTGAGCTTATGATGTACAAGCACTATTCTAGCATGTCTTAATTCATTGGCCTGCACAATAATTTTACAGCACAGGTACTATTATTTTCCACCTTTTATGGATAAGTAAACTGAGGCACAGTGAGGTTAAGTAACTTGCCCAGAGTCATCCAGCCAAGAAATAACAGAGCTGGGATGTGAGCCCAGGCTGTCTGGTGCCAGAGTCTCTCTCTTAATCACTACACTCTCCTGTCTTATTGTCTACATATGTCTTACTGTACATACGTGTGACAATACAGGCAAATAAAAATAAGTTAAAGCTAAACTGTATTCTTACTATCCAGAGATAATTGCTGTCATTGCTAACAGTATAGTGAGGCGTTACATACATAAGGTATAAAGTAAGACAAAGTCATGTTTGAATTCTGGCTTCACTATTTATGGGCAGTTTGACCTTGGCCTCACGAACAGATGAAAATACTGGGGGGAGGGAAGGTTTTTCTTGGCATTGATACCAAAGACAGAAAACAAAAGAAAAAGTGGACAGATGTTACATACGACAATTAAGAACTGCTGGATGATACAACAGAGCACAAAACAAAATGTAAAGTCAAATAGTAAACTAAGGAAAAATAGTTGCTTCATATGTAATAGAAACATGGTTAATCTCTTTACCATGTATGAAGAACTATTTAAAAATCAGTAAGAAGCAGACCTCACTAAAAATGGGAGAGTCTACCAAAGAAGAACTACAAATGGCCAATACATGTATGTTCAACCTTGTGAATAACCAAAGAAATAACTAAAATGATGAAATGTGATTTGCATACATCAGATGTGGTAAGGATTAAAAAGACTGACCATAAACTGGACACAGTGGCACTCTCACGTAGTCCCACCTATGCGGGAGGCAAGGTGGGAGGATTTGCTTGAGCCCAGGAGTTCAAGGCTAGCCTGGGCAACATAGTGAGACCCTGTCTCAAACAAACAAACAAAAAATAAACAAAAAAAAAAGACTGACAGTAACCAGTATTGGCAAGGATGTAGATGCTTTCCTAGACTGCAGGGGTTGGGGGCTGGTGGTAAATGCTTACACCCTTTCTGGAGATAAGTTGGTAGCATATAGCTAAATCCTTATCCATAAGCCCACCACTTGGCCTAATATTTCAACTTCAAATAACTTATTCTAATGAAAAGATAGTCAAATGAGAACAATGTTTGTGCTAGGACATATCTTTATAAAAGCAAAATGCTGGAAACAACCTAAATGTCCTTTCAAGGGGATTTGTAAAGTAAAATACTGTAAAGTTACAAAATAGATTGTTATACAGCTGTTAAAGGGGATAAGGTGGATACATATGTTGATAAGGGAAAAGTCCACAGTAAATTCAGACAGCAAGTTGCAGTTTGTGATCTTGTTTTTGAGTAACAGGGTATCCCAGCCAAGCCCTGATTTAAATTTTATTTTGACTTTTTATACAACTGGTTTTCTGGAATTTGCAGAAGTTGATGTGTTTGACAGACTGTTTTGTAAATACATGTGAGGTTTTCCTTGGAGACTCCAGGAAAGAGTTGAGAAGATGGTAGAGACTTGTAAGGAAGGCTAGAATCCCAGCCTGTGTAAGAAAGGGCAATGGCAGGATTTTTTTGGTTATTTGTGCATCTCTAGCTGTATTTATAGACTCATTGAAGACTGATATGTATAAGCTACATTCATTAAAAAATAAACTTATTTATTGAACATACAGAGAATATACAACTCAATGAATTTTCACAAGGTAAGCATGCTCATGTCACTGCCACTGAGATATATAATATAAATTACCAAAAGGAGCCCAGAAGCTTCTCTCTTGCTGCTCTCAGCCACTTTCCTTCTCAGAGGACCACTCTTCTGACTCCTAAAATCAGAAATGAATTCGATCCATGTTTGAACTTTACATCCATGGAACCATAAAGTGTGTACTCTTTTATGTTTCACTTCTTTCACTCAACGTTATGAGATCCTACTGGGTGTACTGGTCATTCACTTCTGCATAGTATTCCATTGTGTGAATATACTCACATTGCTTATGAATTCCCTTGTTTATGAATACTTAGATTGTTTCTAATTTTTGTCTATTAAAAATAATGCCACTATAAATATTCTCACACATGACTTTGTGTGCATATGTGCCCCTTTCATTGGGCTTATGCCTATCTGGTTATAGAGTTTACTTATATTTAGCTTTAATAGATAGTGCCAAACAATTTTCCCAAGTTGTGCCAATTTGCATTCCTACCAACGGTGTTCAAGAGTTTCAGTTCCACCAAATATTTGCCAACATGTGTCATGTCAATTTTGGGCATACTGGTAGGTGGGTATCTCATTGTGGTTTTAACTTGTGTTTCCCTAATGACTAATGAGGATTAGCATTTTTTAAAACAAGTTTCCTGGGCATTTGAATATCCTTTTTTGTGTTCTAGTCTTTTGCTCTTTTTTGTTGAGTTGTTAATCTTTTTCTTACAAATTTGCAGTTCTCTATGTGTTCTGGATATTAGACCTTTATCATTTATCTATATTGAAAAACTCTTTTCCCATTCCAGAGTTTGCCTTTTTACTATCTTAATGGTGTTGCCTGATAAACCGAAGTTCTTAAACTTAATATAGTCTAATTTATCTATTTTTCTTTTATGATTAGTGCTTCTTTCTGTCCTGTTTAAGAAATTTTGCCTAAAACAAGGCATAAATATATTTTCCTATAAGAGATTATTGTTTTTTCTTTCATATTTAGATCTACAGTCTCTCTGGATTTGATTTTTGTGTGTGGTATGAGATAAGAGTCAAGATTCTTTTTTTTTCTCTATATGATTATTCTGTTGACCCAGCACCATTTATTTTTCAATAAATAAAATGACACTGCAGTGTTACTTTTTGTCTTAATTGTCTATATACATGTGGGCTGTTTCTGTATACAATATTATTTTACATTGGCCTATTAGCACATCTTTGTATTAATACTAGACTGTCTTAATTATTATATAGTAGCCCCCCTTATCTGCGGGTTGGCTTTCTGTGGTTTCAGGTACCTGAAGTACAGTACAATAAGGTATTTTGAGAGAGAAAGAGAGAGAGACCACATTCACATAACTTTGATTACAGTATATTGTTATAATTGTTCCATTTTATTATTAGTTATTCTGGTTAATCTCTTATTGTGCCTAATTTGTAAGTTAAACTTTAACATATGTATGTATACATAGGAAAAAAACATAGTATACATAGGGCTTGGTACTATCCGTGTCTTCAGGCACTCACTGGGGAGCTTGGAACATATCCCCATAGCCCCTGCAGATAAGGGGGGACTATTGTAGTCCAACTCCTTCAACTTTGTCCCCATTCTAAAGATTGTCTTAGCTATTCTTGGCCCTTTGTATTTTCATGTAAATTCTAGAATTGGCTTGTCAATTTCAACCTTCCTCATCCCCCACCCTTGATTATCCAGGATTACCCCCCTCAAAAGAAAACTATTGGGATTTTAATTCTGATTGCATTAAATCTATAGATCAAGTTAGAGAGAACTGATATCTTAACAATACTAAGTATTTCAATCCTTGAACATAGTATATCCTTTCATTTTTGTTTAATACTCCTCAATTAAATCCTATCACTTTCTGTGTAGGGGTTCTGCACAGTTTTGTTGTATTATCCCTATATATTTGTGTCCCTGATGCTACTATATATGGTATTTAAATTTTTTTGTATTTCTAATTAGATAGATAGAAATGCAAAGGATTTTAAAAAATTTTGACCTTGTATCTAATGACCTTGCTGAATTCACTTATTGATTGTAATGGTTTTTACATTTGTTTAGATTTTCTACGTATATGATGATGTCATCTGTATATTACAACAGTGTTTATTTCTTCCTTACTGAATCTTATGCATTTTATTTCTCGTCTCGCTTCCCGCCCTTCTCCTTTTCTTCCTCGACCTTTTTCTTATTTATAACTGTTGCCTTGGCTAAGAGCTCTACTACAGTGTTACACAGAAGTGGTGATAATAGGCATCTCAGTGGACTGCCTTTAATATTTCACCAGTCAATATGATGTTTGCTATAGAAATTGAAAATTTGAAGTGAAATTCACATAACATAAAATTAACTTTTTTTTTTTTTTAAAAAGAAACAGAGTCTCACTATATTGCCCAAGCTGATCTTGAACTTCTGGCTTCAAGTGATCCTCCTGCCTCAGCCTCCTCAGTCTCTGGGATTACAGGCGTGAGCCACCATGCCTGGCTCAAAATTAACTATTTTGAAGTGAACAATTCAGTGGCATTTAGTAATACACAATGTTGTAAAAACACCACTTCTATCTATCCCAAAACATTTCCTTCACTCCAAAATAAAACCCTATACCCATTAAGCAATTACTCCCTGTTCCCCGAAACCTCCCACCTCTAGCAACCATCAATCTGCATTCTGTTTCTATGAATTTACCTGTTCTGAATATTTCATATAAGTGGAATCATACAGTATGTGACCTCTTTGTGTCTGACTTCTTTTACTTAGCATGATATTTTCAAGATTCCTTTATGCTATAGCACAAATCAGTACTTCATTCCTTTTTATGGTAGAATAATATTCCATTGTGTGTATATACCGCAATTTGTTTATCCATTCATATGCTGATGGACCTTTGGGTTGTTTTCACCTTCTGGCTATTGTAAATAGTGCTGCTATGAACATTCATGTACAGTAGTCCCTCCTCATCCACGGTTTCACTTTGCACAGTTTCAGTTATGTGCAGTCAACTGAGGTCCAAAAATATTAAATGGACAATTCCAGAAATAAACAATTCATAAATTTTAAATTGTACCTTGTTCTGAGTAGTGTGGTGAAATCCTGCCCTGTCTGGCTTTGCCCTGTCCAGGAGGTGAAGCCTCCCTTTGTCCAGCATATCCACACTGTATAAACTAACTGTCCATTAGTCATCAGCATCATCTGCTCTGACGTCCAACCATCAACATCATCACAGCTTGATTATCCCAGATCACCCAAAGGAGACAATCCTCCTGACACTACGTCATAACGCCTATGTCCTACACTTCACTTCATCTCATCACGTAGGCATTTTATCATCTCACATCATCACAAGAAGAAACGAGTACAATAAAATAAGGTATTTTGAGAGAGGGATAGACTACATTTGCATAACTTTTATTAAAATATATTGTTATAATTATTTTATTTTATTATTATTGTTAATCTCTTACTGTGCTTAATTTATAAATTAAACTTTATTGTAGATATGTGTGGATAGGAAAAGACATAGTGTATATAAGGTTCAGCACTACCCAAGGTTTCAGGCATCCACTGGTCTTGGAACATATCTCCTGTGGATAAGGGCAGACTACTTACAAGGATTTTTTTTTTTTTGAGCTCCCGTATTCAATTCTTTTTGTTATATACCTAGGAGTGGAATTGCTAGGTTATATGGTAATCCTATGTTTCACTTTTTGAGGAACCACCAAACTGTTTTCTGCAACAGCTGAACCATTTTACATTCCTACCAGAAGTGCACAAGGGTTCTAATTTCTCCACATCCTCTCCGACACTTGTTACCTTCCACTTTTTTGCTTATAGTCATCCTCTTGGGTATGAAGTATGCTACAGAATTTTTGAACATACTCTTTATCAGATTAAAAAATTTCTTCCATTGTCAATTTTGTTTTTCAGGAAAAAAAAGAAATTTCTCTTCTGTCAAGGCATCACTTTGTAATATTGTTTTTATTTTTTGCTAAGGAAGAAAGGAATTTTAATACAACAGACTAATATGACAGACGTCTTGTCAGGAGAGTGGGAAAAGCTGCTTCAAATTTGTCTCCACTTTTTAATATTCTTGACAAAACTTCATAATCTCAATCTGATTATGAGAAAACATCAGACCAGCCTACATCAGGGGACATTTCATAAAATGAAGTACTCATCAAAAAAAGTATTAAGGTCATAAAGACAAAGAAAGACTGAAGCACTGTCCCAGATGCCAGATGGCATCTTGGATTAGATCTGGGGTCAGAAAAGGACATTAATGGGAAATCTAGCAAAATTTTAATAACATCTATAAGTTAGTTAATCATATTGTATCAATATTAACTTCCTGGTTTCAGTAATTGTACTATAGTTACATGAGATGATAAGAGTAAGGGAAGTTGGGGAAAGAATATACAGAAATTTTGCACTATTTTTGCAACTTTCCTGTAAATCTAAAATAATTTTTTGTAAGTTAAAAAAGAAGAAAGTTCCCTAGTTTGCTATATGTTTATTGTGAATGGTACTGAATTTTAGCAAACGCTTTTTCTATATCTATTGATCTTATTATGCAATTTTCTCCTTTATTCTATTAATATACTGAGTTACAGTGATTGATTTTTAACTGTTAGCATGACTTTTCATTCCTAGAATAAACCCATATTGGTCTTGATATGTTGTCCTTTTTACATGTTGCTGGATATAATTTGCTATTTTCTTTCTTTAGGATTTTTTTGCCTATGTATGTTTCTGAGAAAGATTGGTGGGTACTTTTCCTTTGTTATAATGTCCTTGTCAGATTTGGGGATTGAGGTTATGTGATCTCACAGTATGCATTGGGAAATGTTTCTTTATCTGTTTTCCAAAAAAGTCTATGTACAATTGGTGTTATTTCTTCTTTAAATGTTTGGTATATTCATCAGGGAAGCTATCTGGACCTGGAATTTTGATTGTGGGAAGATTATCTAACCTTTGATTCAATTTCTTTGGTAAATATAGGACTTTTTATATCTTGGGTTTCTTTTATTCCTTGTGTCAATTTTGGTAAATTGTGTTTTTCTAGGAATTTATTTATTTCATTTAAATTTTTATGTTCACTGTCATGTTGTTGTTCATAATGTTCTTCTGTTATCTTTCTAATAAGGGGGCTACATAAAGATGTTCCCATTTGTTCCTGCTATTGGCAATTTTTGTCTTCTCTATTTTTATTCTTGATCTGCCTTGCTAGGGGCTTATAAATATGAATTTTTGATGCTCTTTATTGTATATTTGTTTTCAACTTTAGTAATTTCTGTTGCTATCTTTATTACTTCTTCTCTCCTACTTTCTTCTTCTTCTTCTTGTTTTAGGAGACGGATACTTGCTATGTTGCCCAGGCAGGAGTGCAGTGGTTATTCATGGGCATGACCCCACTACTGATCAGCACAGAAGTTTTGACCTGCTCTGTTTTGGACCCGGGCCAGTTGCTTCCTATTCAACTAACCTGGTGTTCCTGCACTTCCGGAAGGTCACCATATTAATGCTGAACTTAGTGCAGATACCTGATTGTTACAGTGCACTATAGCCTAGAACTCCCGGACTCACCTCCCTAGTAGCTGGGACTACAGGTGCACACAACCGCACCTGGCATTTCTTCTCCTTTCTTTGCATTTAACTTGCTATTTTCTAACTACTTGATCTGGACACTTAGGTAACTGATTTTTGGTACTTATTTTTTTCTAATACACGCATTTGAAGCTATACAATGCTCTCTAAACATGCCTAAGCAGCAGCCCACAGGTATTGATATGTTGTTTTTAAGTTATAATTCTTTCTCATCAAAATACTTTCTAATTTTTATTATAATTTCTTTCTTTCTTTTTTAGACAGAGTCTCACTCTGTCACCTGGGCTAGAGTGCAGTGGTGTCATCATAGCTCACTGCAACCTCAACTCCTGGGTTCAAGTGATCCTCCTGCCTCAGACTCCTGAGTGGCTGGGACTATAGGCACGTGCCATAATGTCTGGCTAATTTTTCTATTTTTAGTAGAGATGGGGTCTCGCTCTTGCTCAGGCTGGTCTTGAACTCCTGACCTCAAGCGATCCTCCCACCTTGGCCTCCCAAAGTGCTAAGATTACAGGCAAGAGCCACTGTGCCCGGCCCCTCTTTCTTTTTTTGAGATAGTGTATTTTTAGGAGTGTGATATCTGGATCATATGGTAAGAGTATGTTTAGTCTTGTAAAAAACTGCCAAATTATTTTCCAAAGTGACTATACCATTTTGTATTCTCGTCAGCAATGAATGGAAGTTCCTATTGCTCCATATCCTCTGTTTTGGATTTTGCACATTCTAATAGGTGTGTAGTGGTTTCTCATTGCAGTTTTAATTTGCATTTCCCTGATGACATATGATGTGGAGCATCTTTTCATTTATTTGCCATGTGTGTGTCTTCTTTGGTAAAGTGTCTGTCAATTAAGGTCTTTGGCCCATTTTTTAATCAGGTTGTTTGTTTTCCTACTGTTAGTTTTTTGTTGTTGCTGTTGTTTTTAGTGACAGGGTCTTGCTCTGTTGCCCAAGCTGGAGTACAGTGGTATGATCATAGCTCACTGCAGCCTCCAACACCTGGGCTCAAGCAATCTTCCCTCCTCAGCCTCCTGAATAGCAGGGACTACAGGTGTGCACCACGACACCTAGCTAATTTTTAAAAATATTTTTGTAGAGATGGGGTCTCAGTATGTTTCCCAGGCTGGTCTCAAACTCCTGGCCTCCTCCATATAAACTTTAGAATCAGTTTACTGATAGCCACAAAATAGCTTGTTGGGATTTTGGTTGTGATGGCATTGAATCAAGTTGGGAAGAATTGAAATCTTGACAATATTGGGTCTTTCAATCCATGAACATGGAATATCCTCCCATTTTTTTAGTTTTAATTTGATTGTTTTCATCAGTTTTGTAGTTTTCCTCATATACACTTTGTACATATTCTGTTAGATTTATACCTAAGTATTTCATTTTGGGGGGGTGAATTTGTAGGAATGTAAATGGTATTGTGTTTTTGACTTCAAATTCCACTTGTTCATTGCTGGTATATAGGAAAGCTATTGGCTTTTGTATATTAACTTTGTATCCAGCAACCTTGCTATAATTGCTTATTAGTTCCAGGAGTTTTTCTGTCAATTCTTTTGGATTTTCTACATAGACATGCATGTCATCTGTAAAAAAAAGGCAGTTTTATTTCTTTCTTTATAACTTTTGTTTCCATTTCTTGTCTTATTCCATTATCTAGGACATCCATTATGATGTTACAAAGCAGTAGTGAGAGGGGATGTCCTTGCCTTGTTCCTGATTTTAGTGGGAAAGCTTTGAGTTTTTCACCATTAAGTATGATGTTAGTTGCAGGTTTTTTGTAGATGTTCTTTATCAAGTTTAGGAAATTCCCCACTATTCCTAGTTGCTGAGAGTTTTTAACATGAATAGGTATTATATTTTGTCAAATGCTTTTCTCTGCATCTCTTGATATGATAAGGTGATTTTTCTTCTTCAGCCTGTTGATGGATTACATTAATTGATTTTCAAATGTCAAACCAGCCTTGCATACCTGTAATAAATCCCATTTGGTTGTGGTGTCCAATTCTTTTTATGCATTGTTGGATTCAATTTGTTAATATTTTGTCAAGGACTCTCTCATTTATGCTCATGAGAGATATTGGTCTGTAGTTATCTTTTTTGTAAGACCTTTGTCTGATTTTGGTATTAGGGTAATGCTGGCTTCATAGAATGAGTGGGGAAGTATTCCCTCTGCTTCTAGCTTCTGGAGGAGATTGCAGAGGATTAATAGAATTTCTTCCATAAATGTTTGGTAGAATTCACCAGTGTACACATCTGGGTCTGATGTTTTCTGTTTTGGAAGGTTATTTATTTTTTTTCTTTTTCCTCAAAATCCAGTGTATGGAAGGTTATTATTAATTCAATTTCTTCAATAGATATAGACCTATTCAGATTGTTTATTTCTTGTGTGAATTTGAGCAGGTTTTGTCTTCAAAGGAATTGGTCCAATTCCTCTAGGCTAAGGATATGACATTTGTGGGAATAGAGTTGTTCATAGTATTCCTTCATTATCTTTTTAATATTCATGGGATCTGTAGTGATATTCCTTTTTTTTCCCTTTATGATATTAGTAATTTGTGTCCTCTGTCTTTTTTTCCTATTTGGTTTATTTTATTAAACTTGCAAAGAACCACCTTTTCTTTATTGATTTCCTGTTTTCAATTTCATCAATTTCTGCTCTAGTTTTTTTCCTCCTTAGTGTGAATTTAATTCATTCTTCTTTTTCTAGTTTCCTAAGGTAGAAGTTTAGATTATTGATTTTAGATTTTTTCTAACATATGCGTTCAATGCTGTAAATTTCCCTGTAAGCATTGCTTTTATGCATCCCACAAATTTTGATAAGTTGTCCTTTGATTTTCACTATGTTCAAATATTTTAAAATTTGTCTTAAGATACCTTCTTTGACCCATGTGTTATTTTGTACTGAATATTTCATACATTTGTAGGAATGGAAGGAATGCAACAATAATTAGAATTTTATAGTATACATTAGACATATATGTAAGAGATGATTCATTTTTCAAAGAAATTTGCCCTATTTCCCTGTCTTTTCTATCTTTCTCAGACCAATAAATAATAATTACCACTCTCTTGGATAAGCTGGACCATTGTGTTGGATGGTAATTATGTCTTTATGTTTCACATCATTATTATCTCCAAAAATTCTACCCTTCATTTCATGGCATAGTCTCACTGCACTGTTTCACAGTAAAATTGTACTCCACTCAAATTAGAAGAGCCCAAAGAAATTAGAGCAAACAGCACTTAAATTCATATGAATGAATGCTAGAAGACCAAAGATTTTTACATACTGATTTATAATAGTAACAGAGTGTCTACTGGCACAAACATTCTATTAATATTTATTCATATTATTAAAACTTGAAATAATAGAAATGAAAGCTATTTTAATGAAAAAGGAACTCAGGAAGGAAGTCATTAAATACAACTAAATACATATGAAATATAGATACCATGTATTTCCAGTTAGTATCAGGTAAATATCTAAACAATCTATCCTGAATTCTGGTCTCAGAGAAAAAGGTCAGAGATAATGACAAAGAATGCACTTCATGCTATCCGTTTCATTTTTTAAAAATGTGATCTTTTAGTCTTTCTTTTTATCAGAAATTTCTGTTGGTCCACTTGTTGGTAATCCATTTATGCCTGTACCCTTGTAGTCTACTTTACCTCTATTTTTTAATTTTTATTTTGAGACAGGATCTCACTCTGTTGTTCAAGTTGGAATGCAGTGGCATCAGCATTGCTCACTGTAACCTCAAACTCCTGGGCTCAAGCGATCCTCCTGCCTCAGCCTCCTGAGTAGCTGGGACTACAGGTGCAGGCCACCACACCTGGCTAATTTTTTAAAATATTTTTGTAGAGACAGGTGTCTCTCTATGTTCCTCAGGATGGTCTTGAACTTCTGGCCTCAAGCAATCTTCCTGCCTCGGTCTCCCAAAGTGCTAAGATTACAGGCATGAGCCACTGCACCCAGCCTGCATTTATTTCACTGGATTCTTCTATAGCTTTTCTAGGACATATATGACTAATGAAAGGGGAAGTCAGAGAGTATAGGTATGGCTCCAGGAATTTTTTGTAGATCCAGACCAGAACTGGATTGATGACACAAGGAATGCACACCATCGTCCTAGCTTGAACTTCTAACCATTAGAGCAAAGTGAGGTATACTGTGAAAGCACAGGCAGGCTGCAAGGTTTCCAGGAGGGCAGAAAAGAGAACCATGCACCGGGTTAGGGCTCCATGAGCATCACTGGACTGGAGCCTGCCAGCAGCCCCAAAGCACTGAAAGCGTGGAGACTAGAGCCCACCATCTGCCCCAACATTGACCCCTTTATCATTCTATAATGCCCCTGTATATCCTGGATAACTTTTCTTGCTTTGAATTCTGCTCTATATGAAATTAATATAGCTACTCCTGCTTTCTTTTTATTAGTGTTACCATGGTATATTTTTCTCCATCCATTTACTTTTAATCTATATGTGTCCCTATATTTAAAGTGGGTTCTGGTAGACAACATATAGTTAGGTCTTTTTTTGGATCCACTGTGAAAATGTGTCTTTTAAGTGGTGCATTTAGACCATTAACTTTAAAAGTGAATATTGATATAATTGGATTATTAGCTACCATATTTGTTACTGTTTTTTATTTGTTGCCTTTGTTCTTTGTTCCTATTTTTGTCTCCCACTTTTTCTGCCTTTTGTGGTTTTAATTAGGTGCATCTTTAATTGTATGATTCCATTTTCTCCCCTTAGCATTATCAGTTATACTTTTTAAAAGCGTTTTTCATGGTTACTCTAGAGTTTACAGTATACATTCACAACTAAATCAAGTCTGCTTTCAAATAACACTGCACTGATTCAAGGATAGTGTAAATGTCTTACAATAGCAAAATACATATTCCTAATATTTCCCTTTTTCCTTTGTATCATTGCAATCTTTCATGTTACTTATACATAAACATGCATAAGCATGTATTAGTACATATATACACACACATACACACATAGCATACATAATTGAATACATTGCTACTATTATTATTTTGTACAAACTATTATCTGTTAGATCAATTAAGATTAAGAAAAATAAAAGTTTTTATTTTACCTTCACTTATTCATTCTCTGATGCTCTTCCTTTCTTTATGTAAATCTGAGTTCTGACTTATTATTTTTGTTCTCTCTGAAGAACTTCTGTTAACATTCCTTGCAACATATGCTACTAGAAACAAATTCCTTCAATTTTTGTTTGAAAAAGTATTTCTCCTTTAGTTTTTTAATTTTTGCATAGAAAACACAGGGCTGGTAATAATAGCCACATTTTTTTTTTTTAGCTTTCTCTAGGTCGAGAGGAATTAGCCACCATTTATTCAGCACTTTTTATATGCAATCTCATGACAGCCATGGGAAGGAGAAGTTATGTCCATTTATTCAGAGAAAAAAAATTGAAGTGCAGAGAGTTTATGTTAACAGTACATTGCTGAAGCTGGAATTCCAATCCCAGGCTATCAACTCCAAATCCTATGCTTTTAACCATCATGTTATACTATTCCTCAAATGTATAATCTTTTCAAATCCTGGTTTCATAAAATAAAAAACCTAAATGATCACATATTTGTAGATAAAGACCTACTACTCACCTAATACTTTTAAGCACTTTTTATAAATTTCTTTTATGTGAAATTTACTATTTATAGTTATACTACTAATTAACCTTGAACTATTTGTATAGTACATCAGAAATAGTACTCACATATACAAAAGAAAGCAGGTCAATGAAATGTGCACTCTTGAGGCTGGGCACAGTGGCTCATGCCTGAAATCCCAGCATTTTGGGAGGCAGAGGTAGGAGGATTGCTTGACCCCAGAAATTTGAGACCAGCCTGGACAACATAGTGAGACCCTATCTCTACATTAAAAATATAAAAATTAGCTGGGCATGTGGCATGTGCCTGTAGTCCCAGCTACTCAGGAGGCTGGGGCAGGAGAATCACTTGAGCCCAGGAGTTTGAAGTTGAAGTGAGCTATGAGCCCACCAGCCTGGGCAACAGAGTGAGACCTTGCCTATAAAAAAATATTTAAAAAAAAAGAGAAATGTGCACTCTTCTTGCTTGCATAGTTTATCAGAAGTTAGATGCAATTCCTATCTTTGCTCTTCTATAAGTAAGGTCGTTTTTTCCTCTGGCTTCATTCAATAATTTTTCTTTATCTTTGAGTTTCTGAAGTTTGAATATGATATGCTTAGGTGTAGTTTTTTTTTTTTTCTCTGACTATACAGGGAAATTTTTGTCTTTGTTTTTTGTTTTTTCTTTTGGCATTTATCTGGCTTGTTCTCTGACCTTCCTAGATCTGTGGTTTTTTGTCTGACATTAATTTGGGGAAGTTCTTGGTCATTATTGCTTCAAATATTTCTTCTGTTCCTTGCTCTCTTTCTTTCTCCTTCTAGTATTCCCTTTCCCTGTACAGTTCATTACATCTTTTGTAATTGTCCCACAGTTCTTAGATATTCTGTTCTGCTTTTCTCCCAGTCTTTTTTCTGCTTGCTTCTCAATTTTGGAAGTTTCCATTGTTGTATCCTCTAGCTCAGAGATTCTTTCCTCAGCCATGTCCAGTCTACTAATGAGCCCATCACGAGAATTCTTTATTTCTGTCACAGCATTCTTGATCTCTAGCATTTCTTTTTGACTCTTTCTTAGAATTTCCACATCTCTGCTTACTTTACTTATCTGTTTTTGCATGTTGTCTACTTTTTCTGTTAAAGCCCTTACCATATTAATCATAGTTTTAAAAAATCCCTGGTCTCATAATTCCAACATTTCTGCCATATTAGACTCTGGTTCCTATGTTCAGTCTGTGTCTTCAAACTGTTTTTTTCCCTTTAGTGTGCCTTGTAATTTTTTGTTGAAAGGTAGACATGATGTACTAGGTAAAAGGAACTGTGGTAAAGGCCTTTAATGACGTGGAGCTAAGGTGTGGAGGGAGGGGACGCATCTACAGTCCTGTAATTAGGTCTTAGATTATTGGTGAGCCTGTGCCCTAAACTGAACTTCACCTGTGCTTCTCAATTTTTTCCCCCATTAGGAGATACAAGATGGCTAGAGAGGGCTGGAATTGGGTGTTTCCCTTCTCCGGGTTTGTTAGGCTCTGATAAAACCCCAGCAGGTTAACCTTTGGTCACATAGTTTCTCCTAAAGGCAGGCTTTGTTAAGAAGAACAGAATGCTGTGGGGTATTTCAAAATGATTCCTTTTTCCTTTCCTCTACTGGAAGCATGAGGGATTTTTCTCAGAAATTCACTGTGAAAACTGAGAGGTAAATCTCACTAAAACTTGGGGGGCCTCTGATGACTAGGTCCTTCTGGAGTTTTATTTATCAGACTTGTCCACACTGAGCTTCCAGCAATTCATCACTTACAGTTCAGGTTTCCCTTTCTTGGCACTGGTTCCCCTGGAGGTTTCAGCACATGGGTTTCTGCTCCAGTAAGTTGTGATTCTCTGTGAGGCTTCTAGTTTTCAAGCCTACCATGGATCCGGGGAGGGGGTATGGAAATAGAGCAAGTTAAAATGCCATAAAGCTCACTCTTCTTTCTGAGATTCCACTTTTCCTCTTGCATAGAAGCTCCTTTCTTGTTGCAAGCTGGTGGTTAATTTCCAAAGCCTGAAAATGTTGATTTTTTGCAATTTTTCTTTTTGCCAGTATCTTCATTGCTTTTAAGAAAAAGTGGCTTTTTGGAGGTCCTTGTTCCACCATTCTGGAAGTACTTTTGTCTATCCTGAATTTTAATTCCACATATATTTTAAACACCAAGAGACATTACTATTATTTTATGCGGTCAGTATTGATCAAGATTTAATCATACACTTACCTTTCTGCTGTTCATCATTCCTTCTGGCACTATCGTGCCTCCATCTTTAATAGTTTCCCTTCTGTTGAAGAGCCTCCTTTCTTTTTTTCTTATTTGCTAGAAATACATCCTCTCAGTTTTTGTTTGTCTAAAATATTTTCATTTTACCTTCATTTTTGAAAGACATTTCCATTGATGATAGAATTCTAGGTTGGTTGTGTCCTCTAAAGTTCAGTGAGAATGAACTGACAAAAGGTAGATTAACAGAAGAAAAAGGCATACAGAATTTTTGTCACATGCATAAACACGGAGGCCATATGCAAAGTGTAAGACAGGAAGAGGGGCCAGAGGGTTGAGGCTTAAATAGTCTCTCCAGGCGGGGGAGAGGTGTGTAGCTGGGAGGCAGACGTTATCTTGCAAGTGTTCTCTTTGGAAGCCAGCTGGGAGGGGAGGGGTGGAAGTACACGGAGCCAGGGCTGTCTTGTGCAGATAAAGTGCCCCAGGTAACCTCTTGGAACTATCCTCAGAAGAACAGATGAAAGTCTTTCTGGGCATGGTGACTCCCGGTCTCTTCTCCTATGGTTAATCTTTCCTGGTTATTTGATGAGATCCCTAGGGAGGGGGTCTTAAGACAATTGAATCTCTTTTAGAAAGAAGCTTTCTTAGTCAGATAAGGAAATTCCAGAGAAGGTAGAGATGCTGGCAACAGGGAAGACCAGACCAACTGGCTTATTAGAAGGATGAACTAAGTCATCTACCGTGATTATTTTTGTAATCTGGTCAGTCAGTTAATAAACAGTGACTGCTTTCAAATTGAAAAATAATAAAATTAAAGTATCTGGCTGGTCTGAGGGTAGTGAGTTATGTCAATTGATTGCTCACAGTCAATTACAGATCGAAGTTCTTGTTCTACTCTTTCCCTCCTTCTCACTACTGCACTTGACTAGTCTAAAAAAAAAAAAATTGCAGAGTCCCTCCTGGTGCTTTAGAAAAGAGGATCAGAGAGACAGGGAGGTGGGGGAAGGTCAAAGAGAGACTTTGTTTTTGAGGCTTATTTCTTAGACCTTTACATTCTGAAAGCGCTCAGCGTGCCAAAGGGCCATACTTTGGTGAGTTTTTTTCTGAGCTCCAACAAGCTCCATAAAGACGCCACTGGATCATTGTCTAGGCTTCCACACTTTCTGTTGAAAAGCTGCCATCCTTATTGTTATTCTTTTAAAAATAATGTGTCCTTTTTTTCCTGGTCACTCTTAGGAGGTCTTTTTGTTTTTGTTTTTCATTTTCTGCACTTTTAGTATGGTATAACTAGTTGTGTTTTTCCTTATATTTATTCTTCTTGACATTCATAGAGCTTCTTGGGTCTATGACTTGATTTCTTTTATCTTCCAGCCATATTCTCTTCAAATCTTGCTCCTTCCCCATTCTCTTTCTCTCCTGGAATTCCAATGACACGTATGTTTGACCTTTTTACCATATCCCATGTGCCTCTTAAATTTGTTACTGAATGCTAGGCATTGTGTATAAAAAATTATGGAGCTATAATAATTTGAGGCTCTCCTGATGTTACCTTCCTCCAGAGAGGATTTACTTTTGCTTATGGCAGGCGGTTTGAATAAATGCAGATTACTTTAATCCAGTCTGAGCCTGAATTGGTTTGAAACCAAGTTTTAGTCTTTAGAAGGATCAGATTATTTTCATTTCATTTTTACTCCTAGGGTGTAGGTCTCCTGGGATCCTAATTGGTGCTCTGGGGTCTTTGCTCTTCCTTAGTGAACTCTGAACTCCAAATTTTGTCTTCCTAGTAGTGTGAGGCTGCTGAGAACTCTGCTCAGCTTCCAAGCTGCCAGGCTCAACACTACTTATGAATCTGCTAAGACCCCAAGGGGAATGCTTCTGAGCCTCTTAGCCCCATGGCACTCATGCCTTGGCTAAAGCCTCAAGGGGGAGCCAGGCATAGTGCCAGGCTCGTTTTAATGCACCTCCCTTTTCTCAAAGATTTGGGCTTGTTAAGTCTTTGCTAGCATCAAACAAACAAACAAAAGGTGTAAATAAACTTTTTATTTTGGAATAATTTTTTAATTACAGGAAGTTGGAAAATATGATAGAGTTTCTTTACATCCTTCTTGCAGCTTCCCTTAATTGTAACAGCTTACCTAACCTTGTTACATTTGTCAAAACTATGACGTTAACATTGATATAACACTTACTAAACTACAGACTTTATTCAGATTTCACCAAGTTTTTCATGCTGTTCTTTTTCTGTTCTAATGTCTAATCCAGGGTACAACATTACGTTTATTTGCCATGTCTCCTTAGTATTTTATAGTCTGCAACAATTTTTATCAGTCTTTTGTTTTGTTTTGTTTTATGACCTTGATAGTTTTGAAGAGTACTGGTTAGGTATTTTGTAGAATGTCCCTCAATTTGGGTTTGTCTAATGTCTCATGAATAATGTCTCATGATTAGTTAATCTAATTGTCTCATGATTAGACACGATCATGGGTTTTGGGGAAGAATACCACAGATGCTAAGTACCCTTCACTTTACATCAGATCAGGGAGTACATGATGTAAACATGACTTTTTACTAATATTTCAACCTTGATCACTTAGTTGTGAAAGTTGATTATACAACTTGGGGCATTCTTTTCACACCCAACTAAATCATAGTCAATGAGCCAGGGTGAAAAGCCATAGGGTCACATAGCACTGCTCCAAGAATAGAATTCTTTGAAAGCCCAGCTGCCAAAACTACCTGCTATAACCTTAAGATCAGTTTTACCTAGTAGTTGCTGAAACGACCTGCCACGATTCTAAGACTAGTTTTGCCTCCCAACATCGCTCACCAATCAGAGCTTGCCAGCAACCTAAAGCTTCTCTGGTGCCAGGGAGCTTTCTTTTAAAAACAATACGTAACATTTCTCTTTTTGGGCGCGGTGGCTCACACCTGTAATCCCAGTACATTGGGAGGCTGAGGTGGGAGGATCGCTTGAGGCCAGGAGTTCGAGACCAGCCTGAGCAAGAGTGAGACCCTGTCTCTACAAACATAAAATAAAATGAAATACAAAAAACGAACGTTCTCTTTCTAACAAAACTGCCAACTTTTTCTTTGTTCTTCAGACATATTGAAGACCATCTGGTCTATGTGTATGCTCCAAATTACAATTCTTGCTTCCCAAAATAAAACATTAAGCTCGGACATTTGTTTCTATATTTTCTTTTGACTTTGACATAGTTAAAGCACTGTCTGTCAGATTTCTCCAGTAAGGTTATGTTTTCCCCTTTCCATACTGCATTCTTTGGAAGTGGGTCTCTAAGAATAGCACCGGCACAAGCGGAATTAAGCTCCACCCCCAGTAAAGATAAGTATCTGCTTATCTAATTTGGAATTCTTCTGTATGGAAGATTTGTCTCACAAACAGTTTTTTACTTTTGTTTTCATTAAACCAGCATTTCTAGTTGTTCAGTGCAAGGGTTGGTCTTCTAGTTTCCTATGACTAGAGACAGAAGTCTGCTGCATTTATTTTCAAGAAATGTGTGTGTTTAGAAAAGATTAGTTAAAGCAATTATCTCTAGGTGGATATAGTCATATCATTTGCATATTTTATAATAAGCATCTCTTTTATTTTATAATCAGTAAGACAATGATACTTTATCCACTTTATGAAAATAACAGAACAAAACAGGGGTCTTCACCTTTACTTTGTAAGGGAGGGAAAAAATATTTTTCCTCTACCCATCTTAGGTTCTCCAGCTGAGGCCCTGTAAATTAGATTGACAAAAGGCAGACTAACAAGAGAAAACAAACACAAGTTTATTAATGCATGCATTGCACATACTCGTGGGAGTACGTACACAGTGATGAGTAACTCCAAGGGGTTGTTAGAACTTGGGCTTATGTAGAATCTTGGCAAAAGAACAATAAAGTTTTAGGGAAGTGACAAGACAAAGGAAAAGGACTTTGGGCTTCTAGTAAATTGTGGGTAGCCAAATATACAGGAAAACTAATGGCAGATAAGGGCCAGTTAGTAAGGTTTTTAACGCAGGTTCCTCTCGTACCCTCTCTGGGCTGATAAGCGTCTAGAGTTGTCACCAGTGATTAACTCCTATCCTTCTTGGTAGAGAGGGGAGGGGAGACATCTTTACAAATTTATGTCCGCTTTTAGACAAATAGGGGGAGGGCAGAAAGCTCTTCTTGTGTCTGCTTCTCCTCAATTATCTTCAGCTCAAAGTAATCCTTATGCGAACGTGGCAGATTTTGGGGCATCATATTCTGCTACCCCTTGGTTCCAGTGATCTATGACTGTATCTCTCAGTGAAGGAAAAAATTGAGTTCATTGTTTGGATTATTTAGCCTCAACTCATGTCTTTTCCTGTAAACTGCACTATTTGGATGTTTGGGGCACAAGGAGCTACACTCTTGGGTCAGTATGCATCATACCAAAAAACCTGGGATCTGGAGTTCAAATTCTGCGCCAAACACTTACTACTGGCTGAGTAACCCTGACCAACATACTTACCTTTCTGTGCCTCTTTTTGCTTGTGAGAAAACAGAAGTAATTCTCATGTCTACCTCTGGGGTGGTTGTGAGCAATAAGTGAGACAATGCATGCCATTTTGCACGGGACCTCTGCCACAACGTGCTCAATTCATGTTAACTAGGATTATTATTAGGGGTCAAATGCAGGCTCAGAGAGGAGTCAGCCCTGAGCTTTGTCTTCCTGGACCCTTCTCCTTACTGAATCTTCCCCATAAAGTCCTGCTTGCTGGCATGAGTCTTTCAGATCTAATTTTCTCTATAAATTTGGTTGCTAAGCAGTAGTGCAATTTCCCATATTGACTAAGCATTTTAAAATATGTAAGTAAAATAATAGAGTCAGGAACAAGTCCCGGCCCTGGGGGTTTGCTTTTCACTCTTTGTTCTGTAACAGTAGAGTTTTTTCCTTTTTAAAATCAAATAAACAAGCCAGCCAAGACTCTTCAGTCCCCTGTGATCTCTATAGTGTGGAATCAGGTCTGATCCCCCAAGGGCCTGGAGCTGAACCCAGTACCTGGAGGGTGTCAGGCTGTGTGACTGAGGGTGCTGACACATCTGAAATCAGCAGGTGCTGCGACAGATGACACTCCACGTGCACATTAATACAAGGCACCAGGGGACCAATCGAATACCACATTTGTTGTGGAAAAGCACTGAACACCCTCTGCAATGTGATTAGCTGATTAGTTCACTGGGAGCTTGTTTTGTTCCTATTATGGAGACTAATCATGTGTTGTTTGAATGTGTTAGATGTTCCGGCTCCAATAAAGACATTAGTGACCATGAATAAATAAAATGTGTTTGCATTTCCAAGTAGCGGGTTGGAATTTTATAATTTCCTATTTCTTCAGCAGTATCTCATTATCACAAAGCATCTCTTGCCCTGTTTGCTGGATTCTTAGCACAGGGTTTCATCCAAATGAACAAGTTTTCAGGCCACAAACTGAAAAGAAGGCTGCATGTTAACTGAATGTCATCAAGAAAACTGGGCTCTTGTTTTCTTGGCCCATAATGACTGTGGACAAATCTGTTGTGTTCCAGGCATTGCTCTAGGAGTTTTAGATACATGACCTCATTCCCTCCTCCCTCTAAATCTCTGAGGTTACCACTACTTTGCACCAGTCCTTGGCCTGGCTGCTCAGGGATTGTATCCGGCCTTAGTATTTGCCTAACTGCTGTCCCCTCCAGAACCTATGGGTTTGCTTTTCCTCTCATGAGCCTACAGAAAGTAGAAATAGTAATCACCAACATCTATCCCTTAAATATGAGATTTATTGCCTTTAAAGCAAAAGCCTGCTTTCTGAACATCAACAGGGTGCGAGCCCATACACTCCTGCTGGCCTCTCCCTGCTCCTCTCCTGCCTGCACTGCGCTCAGTGGTTGGTGAGCTGTTTGTACTCACCTTTCTAACACCAAATCCGTGATGTCGTGTGCCACACCACTTCCCCAACTATCCCACACTAGTTAGGTGTCCAACAATTCAATTCGATTCTGACACTATCCACCTGGAGTGAGCATCAGACCCCACAAGTTAAAGGCTCAGTCTTGGGAGACTGCCCCCATCTCACACACCAGTCACAGTCCTGGGCCACCTGTGCTTCTGACGACAGGTTATAAATTAGGAGTTTCCATGACCCCCTTCTCAGGTTTGATGAGTCCCTAGAATGACTCACAGAACTTATAATTGCCAGTTTATTATAAAGGATTCAACTCAGCAACAGCCAACTGGAAGAGGTGACTAGGGCAAGATGCAGGGTGGCAGGTGGGGTGTGGAGGCTCCAGGCCCTCTCCCGATGCACCAGGCTCCCAAGACCTGGATGTGTTCACCAACCCTGAAGCTCTCTGAACCCCTTTGTTTAAGGATTTCTTATGGAGAGTCCATTAAGTATTCCATTATATAGGCAAGATTGATTAAATCATTGGCCATTGGTGATTAGCTCAATCTCTAGTCCCTCCAATTCCCTAATCGTTTCTTGGTCTTACTGGTGACCAGCCGCCAACCTAAAGCTATCTTTTTTTGTGTGACAGGGTCTCACTCTGTGCAGTGCTGTGATCACAGCTCACTGCAGCCTCGAGCTCCTGGGCTCAAGTGATCCTCCTGCCTTGGCCTCCCAAAGTGTTGGGATTACAGGTGTGAGCCATAGCACCGGGCACCCCCGAAAGCCATCTAAGGGCCCCGAGCCACCAGTCACCTCATTAGCATACAAAAGACACTCTTGCTGGTGGGGTGAGGCTTAAAAACACTGACAGTTAGCTGGGCGTGGTGGTGAGTGCCTGTAGTCCCTGCTACCCAGGAAGCTGAGGTGAGAGGATTGCTTGAGGCCAGGAGTTCAAGACCAGCCTGGGCAACATAGTGAGACCCTGTCTCGAAAGGAAAAAAAAAAGACACTCTTACCGCCCCAGAGATTCCAAGAGTTTTAGGAGCCGTGTGCCAAGAACTGGAGACAAAGACCAAATATTTATTTTTTATTATACCACAGTTAGGTTTCCCCAGTCAGGCAGAAAAGGCAGCAGAGGCAGGGGCTCTGAGGACAGGGTAGACTGGATGACTTAGGCCCTTGACCCTGGCTGCTTTACGCTTCTTCATTTGTGTCAGTTTTTTAGTTTCTCCAGAAACATCCCCTGGCTACTTATTAGTTACTCCAAATGTGAAAGTAATTCCCCCAATTGCAGCAAGCACAAAGTGGGGGACAAAGCCAGTTTTGGTGGTGATCGGGTGGCAGGAAGAACCCAGGACTAGGGCTCAGCTTCTGCAACTTGGGTTGAGACCAGAAGCAGCCCCAGGGAGCAGGTTTCAAGCAGAAGACACAGTGGACCAGAGGAACACATATCACTGTCCTTTATCTTTAGTTAGAATATTTCCCCAATATTCCTTTTATCTAAGAAAAAGACCTACTTTCCTTGTGATAAAGGCAGGTGGATGTATCATCTTGGGTATTTATGCTGACAGATGGTAAGCTTGTGTATACACTAAAAGTTTAAACTAATTCCATGATAGACACCTCTTGCTTAACACATTGATCAAGCACTACATTCCAATCAAAAACTATCTTGGACAAGCAGAAAATGCAAAAGTTCTGAGTATCTAATTAAATAACTTAAGCATATCAAATGGCTTGTAGGGCAAAATCAATTAGTTTGGCACTTTGCTTGTTGAGCAAAGTCTTGGTAGAAAACTCTCATTCTACTTGGGTTCGATCAATAGATAGCATTTTCTCTAAACAATACTGAAAATTCACACGGGCAATGTAACTACCTTATAGAACACACTATGTTAACGCTGCCTTTTCAAGACTTGAGAATTTTTATAGACTCAGCTTCTTCAAAAAGGCTGAGATTATGGCTTTTCCTTCTCAACTCCTCATTCCTTGGTCACCCTTCCCACAAGCTTGGCCTCCTTCCCTCTCCCCACAGAAATCCCAAATCTTTAAAAACATCCTTGCTCATTTCATCCCTCCTTCCTAAAATCAGCTCACTGCACTACAAAGTTATCCACTGCCAGGACTGCTCACTGGGCAATTATCATTTTATCATTTTTATACATTTCAACCTCATTTGCAACCAGCCAGCCGCTAAGAAGCCATCATGGTTCAGACAACAATCCGCTTTGGACATAGACACAGGAGTCAAAACCTTTCACACACAGAGCTGGGAAAGTTTGTGATTTTAATAACTAAAAATGCACCATTTTTCTGTTCTCTATTTCTGTGGTTTCCACATTCCTGAGCACTGGCCAAGAGGTTGTCAAAAGTCATGTCAAACAGTATGACCATTGTTTACCTTTTTTTCCTCAGCAGTTTCACCACTGACTTGTTCTTTTTGTTTTGTTTAGAAAAAGTAATAGGCAGTGAAGGAACAAAACAGCAGGTCCCAATACAGCTCTTATCTTGAAGATACTTAGATCTGGGCTATTTAGGGGACAAATAAAATAATATCTTCTTCAGAATTGAAAACAACTGTTCAAATAAAACTTGTACACGAATGTTCATAGCAGCACTATCCACAGCAGCCTAAAGGTGGAAACAACCCAAACGTCCATCAACATATAGGGCTGGATAAAGAAATGACTGGATAAACAAACTGTAGTGTATACACACAATGGATTATTATTCAGTCATAAAAGAAATGGCATACTGATACATGCTACAAGATGGATGAACCTTGAAAACATTATTCCAGACACAAAAGAAAATATTGTATGATTCCATCTATATGAAATATCCAGAATAGGCAAATCCATAGAATTAGAAAGCAGATTAATGGTTGCCAGAGGACTGGGGAAAGAAGGAATGGAAACAATTGCTTAATGGGGTTTCCTTTTTAGGTAGTTAAAATGTTCTAGAACTAGATGGTGGGGATGGTTGCACAATGTTATAAGTGTACTAAATGTCACTAATGGTAAATTTTGTTTTGTATATTTTAACACAGTTGGAAAAAACCTTCCCTAGCAAGGAAAACAAAATAAAAACTTTTCAGAGATATTTTGGCATTAACTCAAATTAATATTTACCCTAAATTCCCAAAACAGAAAATTAACCAATTATGATATTGGTCACATAGGTGTATACATTTGTCAAAACTCTTTGAATTGTACTTAAGATTCTGTGTGTTTCACTATATGTAAATTTTACCTTAGTAAAAATTAGCCAATCAAGAGTAACATAAAATATAACTACACTGCATAAGAAAATAATCTGTGGAAATGTGATATTATATTACCCATGGGGTTGGTTGAATTATATAGCTACTGGGAATCCAGATATTCATCTACAGTGCTCTGTAGAGCTCTAGGAAGCATATCATAAAGTTATTTAAATTATCACTGAATTCTAAAAGGGATTCACATGTGGAATTGCAATCAGGATAGATGTTCAGCAGGCTGGAGGTCACAGCATGCTCTTGTTGCAGCTGCACTCAGATGTTCACAATGGTGGGGACTTGCTTCCCATTCACAGCAAGTCTGAACATAATTTCACTTAATGTTCTCTGGCTATAGAGCAGTCAATAATGACAAATATCAATTCCAAATAAAATTATTTACAATTGTCACATGGCTAGTTAATCCATTGCTACATCCTTATTTCACCACTGCATAGTGTATAAAATCACATTGTATCTGACAAATGAATCAATAAAAGATTTTCCTCCTATTTACATTAGAAGCATCCAGTAAGACTATTCCCAAACAGATGCAAACATTTAACAACATTCACCAAATATTTATTTATTTATTTATTGAACCCAAGATGCATAGAATTATAGTATTAGTATAATTTGGTATGCCCAACTTCACACTGACTAGATTTCTCACTTTTTTTTTTTTTTTTTATCTAATTGGAAGTAGGAGGTGATGTGAAAGCTTCTAGTTCCCAAGGAACCTGGTCTAGTTTTAGTGCTTATTTCTTCCTTGCTGATTCTTTTATACCAGATAGAAATGGGGTTATATGAACAACTCTTTAAAATGGCCTAAGTCAAATAGTGTAAGGAAAAAAAAATAAAATTATAAACTCCAGGAAAAACAAAAAGCTTATAAAGAAAGGAAATAAAATTTAAAAACTTTTTTTGGCTCTGCAGTGAATAACATTTATATTATCATAATATAAATCCTGTTTATTAAATATCAACTTTAAGATATCTATAGCTAGATAACAGACAGATGTAATTTTGATTATAAAACAAAAATGCAATTAACTTTGTCAATCTAAAGGTAAAAGTTCAAATGATAGAAGTTGAAAGGTAGAAGGGAGAAGAACTTAAAGCGAGTGAGGGGGTTAATATTCTCATCCTTTGAAGAGGGAACCAAAAGACACTACACAGTTAATAGAATTAGAGGTAAAAGTGTTAATATATGACTAAAAGCTAATGGAGCAGACACACTACCTAACCAATCCCCATTTCCCTCTACTTCCTTGTAACAGAATGCCAGTTTTGTTCAGGGCATCAGTATGGCCAGCCATACATAACAGATCATTCATAAACCAATGATTCTCAACACTGACTGTACCTTGGAACCTCCTAGAAGAGATTATAATTTAATTGGTCTAGGGCAAGATTTCTCACCCTTGACACTATTGACATTTTGGACAGGATAATTCTTTGTTGTTGGGGACTGTTCTATTCATTGTAAATTGTTTGGCAGCATCCTAGTCTCTACCCACTTGATGCCAGTAGCACCCCACCCCCAGTTATGACAATAAAAAATGTACTCAGACATTGCCAAATTGCCCTTGGTTGAGAACCACTGGACCAGGATAAGGCCATGTACAGAGCAGTACTTTTTAAAATATCCCATAGGAGATTCTAATATGAAGCCAGGCTTGAGGACCACTGACCTAAACCAATTATGTAATCCAGTTTCTTGTAGGTTTTTCCAGCTTCCCTTGCAGCTACATATGGCCATGTGACTTAGTTCTGGCCAGTGGGATTTAAGTGAAAGTTTGCTTTGCTGAGGGGGTTGGTGGAGGAGGTCTGAGAAAGCTTATACTTTCTTGATAAAAGGTGACAACTCCTGTTTCTTTCCCATTCTTTGTACACAGCTGTGATGTTTGGAGCTACAGCAGCCATCTTGTAATCAAATGAAGACATGCATAGATATAAAATCTAGTCTGTTAAGGACAGGATAGAGGAAAGATAGAGGGCCTGGGCCTCTGCTGGCAATTTTTGGCAGCTGAACCAACAATAAACTGGACTTTTTAAGTGAGTAAAAATATTTCCTTGTGTATTTAAGCTGCTGTAATCAGGTTTTTATTAGAATGAAAAGTAATCACAACTACCACAGTTAGAAATGTAATGAACAGAAGAAGTAAAAATAGAAACTATATTGGTAGGAAGGGGCAGGGTAGGAGAGAGAGCATTATAAACAAGCTAAATACTCATTGCTCATAATATGAAGTCTAAATGGATAAATCAAAACCAGATGTATATCTATCTAAAAAAATTGAAAACATATGTGCAAACAAACACTTGTACATGGATGTTCATAGCAGCGTTCATTATTCATAATTGCCCAAGTGGAAACAATTTAAATGTTCATCAACTAATGAATAAATTAAAAAATATGGTATATCCACACAATGGAATATTATCCAGCCATAAAAAAGAATGAAGTTCTGATACATGCTGTAACCTAAATCAATCTTGAAAACATTATACTAAGTAAAAGAAGCAAGTCACAAAAGGTCACATATTTGTGTGGTTCCATTTGTATGAAATGTCCAGAATAGGCAAATGCATAGAAACGTAAAGTAGCTGAGTAGTTTCCAGGGGCTCGGGGACAGGCAATGGGGAATGACAGCTAATGGGTATGGAGTTTCCTTTTGGAGTGATGAAAACGTTCTAGAATTAGATAGTGGTGATAGTTGCACAACTTTATGAATATACAAAAACCTACTGAATAGCACTGTTTAAAAGGATGAATTTAATGGCATGTGAATCATACCTCAATAAAACAACAACAACAACAGAAACAGCTTTATAAGCTGAGTGTTAGAGGTATGATAGGATCCACCAAAAGGCAAAGTTTAAAGTGATTCCTTCTTAAGAGAAGCTGCAGGACTTGGGCACGGCGATTGCTTTTCATTATTAGCTCTTCTGTATCCCTTGACTTTTTTAAAAAAAGTGTTTGTATTACTTTGGTAAAATTTTTAAAGAAAATTCAATGGAAAAAAAATGACCTAAGAATATTTCTTTCTTTGTAGGCTTAGATAAACTAGCAACTGTAGTAAGGAAGAACTTTTCTCTCGTATTTCCAGGCATATTGCCAGATTAAATCCCCTTCTTTTCCTGCTGGTGTCTGCCAATGTGGTGTCAGAGACTGAAAACCAGCTTCTAAGTAATAGGAAAAAAGAAAAATAAAAAGCACATTCTTAGCGAAAATCACACATTTGTAATTCTTCAGGCCCATGACTAGCACAATGTTTTTCATAACCTTGAAAAAGTGAGGAGCATCTCATAACTCAAAAATAACCTCTAAATCCCTTTAAGAGCTTTTCAACAAGAAAAAGAAATGAGCATGTTAAACAGCAATAAGCTGTCTCTTCAATCCAAATCTAAATTCCAAACCAGTGGTACAAATGTGCGTGGTCGTTCAAGACAGAACTCTGTAGATATCAAAACAGAAGTTTATGCTCCCAACTGGGTAATTCATTTTCCTGGGGAAGGCACTTTCCCCCTGCAAATGACTAGGAAAGGCCTCTAGGCCCAGACTTTTAACCAGCTGCTCCTTAATGAATCCACAGTCTCAACTTTTACAAGCTGCAACTACAACTTTAAAAAAAATTTTTTTAGACACATTTTCATTAGGTGTCCTATGATTTCAGCCCCTGGTTGGAGACGTCATGGCTGAGAGTGAACACGGAGGTGAGTGGGAACTTGTGGGGACCATCCCAATCCCTGCTTGGGTCTCCCTGCTGTTTCTATCAGATTCAGGAGCAGAATCTAAAACAAATGTACTTTAGAAAAGTACATTTAGTCTTTTCTGGCTAATTTTGGTCTTCACCCAGTCCAGAAAATATTCTTTTTCTTATGTTCTGCTATTTTGCACAAGCTACTTCTTGCTTAGAGTAAGGAGCAAAACCTCTGGCTTCTAACCCTGCCAAAGACTCCCGGGAGGTTGATCTGTGCATGTTTAATTCTTCAGGCTCAGCAAGGTCTTAGCTCATTCCTTCTGCCTTTTATGACAGCCCTACGTTTCTTCTCTGCTTTCCTGACGCTTTCTGAGCCCCATGTGCCCTTGCTGCCCCCCACCCACCCAAGGGAACTTTTCAACACACTCAAGAGGTACAAGGGATGGAGAGAAGAACCTGGACGCTGTCCAAAGCCATCGGTGCCTGATTTCCCACCGAGAGCAAGAGGGACAACCCTTCTTCCCTGAAACCTCATCTTGCCAATCTTCGTTGGATTCTTAGTTCCTGCCTCGGTGCTGTTTTCATCAAGCCACACTACAAGCGGGCGGGAGGTCTGGAAGGCTTACATGACCCACAGGAGCAATGAAGGTAGAACCCCAGATGCCGTGGTTGAGAGTCGGGAGGATTTCAGCGGGGCTCTCACACTCCGCGCTCCACGCCCCCCTGGGGAGCCAGTGGCGGGTTGGTCGGCCACGGTACCAGGCTCATCTGCTAGCTTCGTCACGTCTGTGAAAAAGTTTCTCTTTCCCAGTAGTTCCAACAAAAAGTCTCAGAACTGAATCCTATTGACCTGGTTTGAATCATGTGTTCATCCCTGTACCGATCACCGTGGCGCGGTGGGAGGACTGCAACAGGCCAAGCCCGAGTCACCTGCCCACCCCGCCTCAAGTTCATGGGCTGGTTATGGAGGAGGGAGAGCAGGGTTGTCACTGTCAAAAGAAGGGGGGTGAGTGTCAGAGGGACAAGAACAATGGCTTCCTCTACCTATATCTACTCAAAAAAGAAAAGAAAGGAAACAACACTGGGAACATGAAAGTCTCTCGTACTCCCTAGACGGTCATGAATTTGGGATCAATCTCTACATACCTTTTGGTAACTTGGTCTTTTTACTTCTTTATGGAGGATTTAGTGCTTACAGTGTTTTAAGTTCAGCATTTGAAAAGCTCTTGATAGAAATGACTAAACTGTCCCAGAGGGATTTCATCTATGTACACCACCCCTCTCCCCCAGCCGCAGGACTGTCTTCTGGCAGAAAAGAGATGCTCAGAGATCTCCCCAGGAAGTCCTTTTCAGGAGGCCTCAACTTCCAATGTGAAGCTCTGAGGCTGAAAAATTGGGAAGGCTGGACAGCGTGTCTCACACCCTTTCACCTCCTTCTTGGAGGCCCCACATCCCGTTCTGGTGTCCTTCCCTCCTGATGTCCCTCAGGGATTGGCTGGGAATGGCTTATGGTAGGAACTTTCCAGGACCATTTATGTTTTCAACAACAGAGCTTGGGAAGACTTAGTGGTGGAATTTCAGGCATCAGGACCTGCAGTGGAGGAAATCCTATAATTCCATGTCAGGCGGACTTGGGTTTGATCCCCAACTTTACCACTTATTAAGTATGTGGCTTTGGGCAAAATACTTAACCAGCTTGAAAGAACTACTGTATTTCAAATGCCTCAAGGGCTCTCGTTTAAAGTAGGCGCCCAGTAAACGCAATGCTACTATCATCATTGATAAGTGTTATTCATTCATGGTGCAGTGCAGTGTGACTTGCTTTGCCAAATCCCTGTCCCTCTGTGGATGATGAGGGTTGTACTAGATGTTCTGCTTGCTCTGAGAGCCTGGGATTTCCAAATGCAGGGCATGTTGGAAGTCCAGTACAGAGAGTGGTATGGTGTGTGTGCGTATATACACCTATACAGGTGTGTGGTGGGAGAGCATGAGTATATATGTGTGTCCCTTTGCACTAGGTGGAAATGTTACTCTTGGAACCCAAAGCCTCATGCAGGCAGAGAGGCCTCCAGCTTCCTGCCACCATGTCAGGGTGGCAGTCACTAATGTTTTGGAAAACTTGAGAGGCAGGCTGGGAAACAGGTCTACCGGAGACCAAGGTTGGGTTGCCAGGGAGTCACCCCCTCTCCTTCCCCAGGGTGCTTGAAAGGAACAAGGGGGCTAAGTGAGCCTGGGCTGAGTCCTCAGCAACCCTGTCTCAGAAGAAAGGGCGTTGGTGGGCTGGGCCCCCCTGCGGGGTGCTGGCTGGCGGCCAGGACTCCCTTTCAGTCTTTGCAGCTAAATTGGATCCAGATGTTGCTGAGGAATCTGATATCAAACAAATGCATTCCCGGGGCAGCCCATCCTTCCTACTGTGGGGAGAGTGGGAAGCCTCAGACCCCACGGCCTGGGCAGAGGTCTCAGAGGGGCTTGGGGCGATGGGATCCCCTTGTGTTTCTTCTGTGGGGAGGGAGGGGGTGTTCCCTAGCTGGCCTAACTGTGGCCAGGTTATCACGTTCGTGAAGTGTCTGGACAAATGATGGGCTGGGTCTCTTTCAAAGGTCCACGAATCCCACCTCTCCATCTGGGGATCTGGCTCCAGACCTGCTTGCTTTCTTGTGTCATTAAAGGTGCTTTCCTTAACCTGAGGCTCTCTCCCCATCAAGTATGGGGGTCAGACTGCATGGAGCTGGCAGGGGTGGGGGCCACGAGGGGTGTCCAGGAGCTGAGCATGGGTGCTCCACTGCCCTCTTATTTTTTGAGCTCTACTGGAAGCCGCAGACAAACCTTCCTCCCTTCCTTCCAGGCATACGGTGTGCCAGGCATTGAAAGACAGACTGAGGGAGATCCCATTGTAGGGTCATCAGCTCAAAGCAACTGCTAAACAACTCGAGGGAGGTCATAGCAGCAGAGGCTGATGGAGCCACAGTTGAAATCCAGGTCTGGCTGACCCCTGGAGAGTGTTGTCCCCTCTTCCATAGTGCAATCACCGAGCACTGGGCCTGGCCCCGGGGGAGGCAGTTGAACAGAAGCCCTGCTCTGGGGGAGTGGGGGGTGCAGGGAGGAGTGAGTGCATAACTACTCAGAGTGAAAGGGGGGGCCGGAGCGGGGCTGGACAGGATGGTGGTGGGAGCCGAGGGGAAGAAGAGGCGCAGCTGCAGAGAGGTGATGGCTGAAGCCAGGGAGAGGCTCTTGCTGAGGGGGACAGCCTTCAGGGATGGTGGCTGTCTGAAGGAGCAGGACATGACCACTCAATGCAAGGCACAATCCCAGGTTGGCTCTTGGATCAAAAAAAAAGACTGCTACAAAGGACTATATTTTAGATAATAATTGTGTGTCAATATGAAATTTCCTTAATTGCTATTTAAATTATGGTTGTGTAAGAGAATGTTCTATTCTTGAGAGACATCATTGAAGTATTTAAGGGTGAAGGATCACGATGGCTCTAACTTACTATTCAAAGGCTCAACAAATAATACCAATAATAAGAGTATATACATTGAGATACAGCAAAGTGGCAACATGTCAACGATTGGTAAATTTAGATAAAACATATAAGGGTATTCATCGTACTATTCTTGCAACTTTTCTGTAGGCTTGAAGTTTTTCAAAGGAAAAAGTAAGGCTGGGCACAGTGGCTCACGCCTGTAATCCCACACCTTGGGAGGCCGAGGCAGGAGGATCGCTTGAGGCCAGGAGTTGGAGACCAGCCTGGGAAACATAGCGAGACCCCGTCTCTACAAAAAATAAAAAAATTAGCTGGGCATGGTGGCACACGCCTGTAGTCCCTTGGGAGGCTGAGGCAGGAGAATTGCTGGAGCAGGGACTTAGAGGCTGCAGTGAGCTGCGATCGTGCCCCTGCACTCCAGCCTGGGTGACAGAACAAGACCCTGTCTCAAAAAAAAAAAAAAAAAAAGTAGAAAGAAAAGAAGTGGGAGCAAGAAGAGAAGCCGGCAAAGGAGAAGAGGAGGAAGGGCAGGGTCCCAGCAGCCCAGAGAGGGTGCATACGTCCAGGAAGGCAACACAGGCCGTGAAGGTGGGGCTGGGAAGGAAGCGGCCCCAGAGGTGAGGCGTGCAGGAGCGCGGAGGAAGGTGGGTGGGAAGGGGGGGCTGTCTCTCCACGATTCCCCCGTGATGGGACAGAGAACCTGGGGCAGGCCGCGGAGCACGGCAGGGATGGGCAGAGGCCTCCTCAGACGGCAGCAGCCCGAGCCCTTTTCTAGGAAGAACGGAAAGGGCTGATGGGGGAGACAGGTGGTAAAGAGGCGAGAGCCCGTGTCTTATTTCCTTCGCAGCTCGATCACAGCGTGGAGTCACCTGCCCATCTGTCTTCCTCACTAAAATGAGAGCCCCACGAAGACGGTGGCTCCTCACTCCTCCTTGTCTTCACGCCATATCCCCAGCACGTGTCAGGGGCTCGGCGAGAATGTCTGGATGGACGAGCGACAAGGTATTAGTTTGCTAGCTGTTGGGACAAAGCCACAGACCGGGTGGCTCAAACGACAGAACGGTCTCATCTCGGAGCTCTGGAGGCTGGCCTCTGAAGGCAGAGCGTAGGCGGGTTGGTGCCTCTGGAGGGCTGTCAGGGAAGGCTGTGGCCCAGGCCTTTCTCTCGGCTGGTGGATGGCCCCCTTCTCCCTGGGTCTTTTCAGTGTCTTCCCCTGTGAATGTGTGTGTCCACATTTCCTGTTTTTATCAGGACACCAGTCAGTCTGGATTAGGGCCCACTCTATGAGCTCATCTTAAGTAGTTACGTCTGCAACACCCCTATTTCCAAAGAAGATCACATTCTGAAGTTCTCCGGGTTAGGACTTCAACATATGAATATTGGGGGACACGATTTCACCCATCGGAAGGGGAATGGGGTAGGAGTGCGGCAGGGTTGGAGGGCAGTGGGAAGTCTGGTAGGGATCTGGGCTGGGCGCCGGGAGCCCCTGACCGGACCCTGAGGCTGGACATGCAGCTGAGGCGGGGGGCACCCGGCTGAGCAGGCAAACAGAAGTGAGAAAGCTCCTCCTGCTCCGGGGCTGCTTTGCTTCAGTTGAAGGGAAACCTGTGTGTTACGAGGCAGGACAGTCCAAAAGCAGGGGGAAGGAAGGTGCTTTGAGGGGGAAGTGAGCGTCCCCTTCCCAGGAGGCAGGTGAGACTGGGAGCGCTTTATTTATTGCTTCAGTACTGCATGAGCACCTGCCCTTGCAGCCTCAGGGCCACACTGAGGAAACAGCTGGGCCCTGAAGCCCCTGGGCCGTCCAGCGTCCAGTGGGGGTGGCCTGGTCCCCGTCCTGCCGAGAGTATGGCTGCGCACACTAGCCACACGCGGGCAGCCCCAGGGGAAGCTGAGGGCCCCGGGGGCCCAGGGCCTGGAGAAGGTCTGCCCACACGTCCCTCCCTGCGGAATGCCACCTGGCTGGGCCAGTTGCAAAGCGCCCCTCAGTCTGCGCTCCAGGGCCCCAGCACTGACCCTGTCCCTAGGCTGGCCCTGGGCGGATCCGGACACCTGGGCTTTGTGGAGCAGGTTCTGTCAGTAGGTGGGCCCCTGGGGGCCGAGGCACCTCTTCTCTGTAAGCCTCGGTTTCTTCATCTGTATAAATGAGACCAGGGGTGGTAAATTAATGAGGAGTGGGTGGTGGCATAATAGAGGAAGCATGGAATTGAGTCAGGACAGGCCTGGGCTTAAACCTCTGTTTTCATACTTCCTGAAGGCATGACTGGGCATGTCACTTGGCCTCAGTGAACCTGCTTCTCATCTGCGAAGTGGGCATGATACTGGCCCCTCCAGGGCTGCTAACAATAGCACTTACCTCAATGCTGACACTGCAGCGGCTCAGACAGTGATTCGCTTTGTTACTAATAACAGTCCTTCATGAGCTCTGAAGGGCTGCACTCAGGCTAGTCATAGCCATGAACTTGAGTCATTTAGGAAAGAAGCCTGAGGGTGGATGCTACCCTTGGGGACCTCCCCCTGGCCGCGTCCTTCTCCCTCGGCTCTGCGGGCCCGGGAAGTCGGCCGGTACCAGGAGGGCCTGGGCGGCCAGACAAGCCCGTCTCCCAGGGGAAGGCCCGGGGCTGGCCTTCTCCCCACTCACTGGGCTCCACCTGTTCTGGAGAGGCCTGCTTCTCCCAACCCCAGCCCACAGCCCGGGTCTAACCCTGAGAAAAACATGAGACAAGCCCAGCTGAGGGACACTGTACAATATACGTGACCAGTTCTCCGCAAGACAGTCAAGGTCCTCAAAAGCAAGGGAAGTCTGAGACGCTGTCACAGCCAACAGGAGCCCGAGGAGACCCGACGCCTAACTGTGCCGTGGTGTCCTGGATGGGGTCCTGGGACAGAAAAGAGACATCGGGGGAAACCGAGGAAACCTGAGTGCAGACCTTAGTTAATAGTCATCAGTGTCAGTTTGTTGGTTGTCACAAATGCACCATAGTAATGGGAGATGTTAATAACAGGGGAAGCTGCATGGGGCAGGGGGTGTGTGGGGACTCTCTGTACTGTCTTCAAAAATTTTCTGTAAATCTAAATCTATCCTAAAAATAGTTTAACTTTACAAAATTTCCGTTTTCAAAAAAAATAAGAAGATGGTTACCAAAATGGTGATTATTTCAGGGAGGGTGGGAGTTTAGAGGTTTTTATTTTCTTCCTTTTTCTTTTGGGTAATCTTGGGTATTTATTACAGTAAAATTAAAAAATGTAAAGAAAGGAAGGAAGGAAGGGAGCGAGAGGGGGCCAGAGGGAGAGAGGAAGAGAAAGAGAAAGGGAGGGCGGAGGAAATAATCCTAAAGCTCTTTGGGCAGGCAAACACACCAAGGCCAGCTGTCCGCGGTCTGGGGGTGGGATGCGGGGAGTCCCGGGGCCTCTTGCTAAACAAATCCTCGGACGTGCAGAGGGACCTCAGCGCCTCCCCTGAGGCCTGAGTTCTCCGCAAGCCCCAGCCAGGGCTGCCCAAGGGCCCACCCTCTCCCAGACTGAGGGGTTCAAGCTCCAGCTTCTCAGTCCTGATGGGAGCAGCGGCCGTGAGCCTCTCCTCCGCCTTCCTGGGGAAGCTGCTTCCGTGGTGGCCAGTGGCAGGTGGATGACAGCGGTGCTGAGAGGACACAAACATTCCATTGCTCTGGCCCCGGGGCTTTTCAAATTTCCTCTCCAAGGCAGTGACTCACACCCAACCCCACCACCCAAGAGAGGCAGCTCACAGCTGTGTCTCTGTGTGTGTGTGTGTGTGTGTGTGTGTGTGTGTTGGGGGGTTGGGGGTCTGACCCGGGAGGTCCAGACAAGCCAGGCTTCAACCCGCATCTCTGCTCTGGTGAGTCCGAACCCAAAGTTTGGGCAGATTCCCAGGGGGCCTCACTTTCTTCTGGTTGGTTTTCACCTCAGCTCTTTTTCCTGTGTTTGCTGTCTCTATTCTGCACCTTGGGGACCCCTGGAGAAGCTCAGCTTCTTTGTCAGTTTCTATTTAAAAAAAAAAAAAAGCCATTCTCATCCGGTGTTCACGAGTGAGGGCTGGTGTGCTGCAGCCTGAGAAAGGGTCGCACTGGGGTCTGCACAGCAAGCCCTCAAAACAATCAAGGGCCTTGCTGGGTCCTCTCCCTGTTTCTTGCTCACCTCCTTTCCCTACTCTGCACCCCACCCTTTCTGAGCTCCAAAGTCTTTGCCCTCAGTCTGCTGGCCAGTGGGACTATCCTGTTTACCATCCAAACCTTTCCATATGCACAGCAGAGAGCAGGGCTGTCCGTGGAACGGGAGCTGCCCTGTGCTGGAGGCAGCTGCATTTGATTTAATCATTTTATTTGAAGCATGACATACAGGCTGAACAGTGCACATATCATATGTGTATAACTTGATAAATTTGTACAGACCGAACATACCCATGTCACCAATGCCAGCACCCTGAAGCCCCCTTCCTGACCACCTTCCTCAAGGATAACTGCTATCCTAACTTCCAACAGCATAGATTGGTCTTGCCTGGTTCTGTTCTCTATGTCAGTGGTATCACACCATATGTGCTCCTTTGTGATCCTGAGGCTCACCCATGTTGTGTGTAGTTGTAGATCTTTGTCCTCACTGCTGTGTAGTATTCCATCATGTGATTGTATGCCCCTCTGTCCAGTCTCCTCTCGATGGGCATCTGGGTCATTTCCAGTTGGGAGTTTTGTTTATAGTGCTGCTCTGGAAGATCTTTTGACTGTCGGTGAGTGAGTACGTGCGTGGATTTCTATTGGGTGTGGAAGAGCTGGGCCATTGGGACACATCCGTTCCCAGTTTTCCAAATTGGTTGTAACAACTTAATCTCCTGCCATCAGTTGATGGTAGAGAGTCCCAGTTGCTCCACAAACTCCCCAACACTTGATATTTTCAGTCTCTTTCATTTTAGGGTCAAAAACACACTTCTGTTGGTGCTACCATAGCGTAAGCATTTGTCACGCATTATTGTCAATGTTGCTTTTAGGAGTAAGGCTGAACTCACCGTGGCCGGGCCTCTGCCTTGCCACACCAAGCTGTCTCTTCTCTGCCCACAGGCTCCCTGGCCTTCTATTGTACCTTTGTGCCATAGTCCCTCCTGCTGCAGGGCAATTCCTCACCGGAGAAGTGTCTTCCTCCCCTCCTCCCATCAGATCCTCTCCCTCTTCAGATTTCAGGTCGAGTGTGGCTTCCCTGGGCACCTTAGGGATGCCCTTGACAGGTCAAGTCCCTGTATTGTCCACCCTGACAGCATATTTCACATTTGTAATTTTCCACTTCTGCCTGCTCTTTTCTAATTATCTTTTATCTCCACTAGACCAGAAGCTTCGGTACGGAAGGGGCTGCCTCTGGTTCTGCTCTCCATTTCACGCCCAGTGTGGAGTCGAGGGCCTGGCACTGGCCCCCGTATCAACTAGGGTTTGGGGTAGCAGTGAGTGACAGATAACCCAAAGAAATAGTGACTTAAAAAAATACACATTTATTTTGGTCTTATGTAAACTGTGTCCAGAACTAAGGAATCCGATCTCTGACTCCTTGTTTATGGGATGGTGAACCCACGATTATTTGGAACCCAGGCTCACTCTACCTGGCCACTCTGCCACCCTCCACCCTTGGCTTCAATGTCCCGGTCTGTGATGGCTGCTTAAGCCATCACTTCCAAGTTCCAGCCAGCAACAAGGAGGAAATGAAGGTCATGCTTCCTTGTTACAAGGACACTTTCCAGAAGTTGCATACACCACTTCCATTTATATGCCCAAGTCACATCACCACGTATTCAAGGGAAATGGGGGGAATGTGATCTATTCCAGGAGGTGTGCTCCCAGCTGAACATTAGGGCTCCATTCCAAGAAGGGGAGAATGACTAGCAGTGTCTTCCATAGCCCTTAATAAATATTAATTAATAGAGAATGACCTCATTTAATCCTCACAGCAGCCCTCTGAGATAGGTGTTATTATCCCTGTTTTATAGATGAGTACACTGGACTCAGAGAGATTAAAGCAACTGCCAAAGATAGTAAATGAGAAACCCTGGAGCCCTGGGCCATTTGGCCTTGGGTTCAGATCAGCTACTGGCTTCTTGTGGCATCCTGGATGTTGTCTTCCCCACTCCAGGCCCATAAGCCCATGGGTCCTCCCAGCTCTGACCTTCTGGATTCCCATGACAAGTCTGAGGTCCCACCGCTGGAAAGAGCCAGAACCTTCTAGTTCCCAGCATGGGGCTCCACCAGGGGGTGGTGGAGGTCTAAGACTAGTTCCGTGAGGGCCTTTCCTCTACCCTTCCCACTGAGGGCTCTGACCACCCAGGGAGGACCTGCTCCTGACACCAGCCTCCCCAGATAGGACCCCCAGCCTCACTTTCCCTGAGGCCCCCATGAGCCTCCACCATCCTGCTCAGTTTCCTGTAGCCTGCCCTCCAGGATCCCAACATCCCGGCCAATGCAGAGCCTTGACCCTGGGCAGGGTGAGCCATCTCAGTCTGTGATTCTGGCAGTAGGGACAGTGGGGCTGCCACCTGACTAGACACTGGTGTGAGTCAGGAACTGCTGGGAATGCTGACTGGTTTTGGGTGTCTGGTCCCAACAAGTTCTCCTTCCACCCCAAGCCTGCCTTTGACATGACCTGCAGACTGGGGTAAAATGCCTCCCTACCCCTCCATCCCAATGCATGCACCAAGGAAACCCCACACCTTTGCATAATCCATGGGAATATGGCCTCTGGGTGCAGGGTTGTCTTGTGACTATTTACCCTCCACGGCTTTCCCGTCACATGACATGAGTTCCTCAGCACGTTTGATCCCTTCTGCTGGACCCCTCTCATCTATTCATCTGCTCACTAAGTATTTATTGAGCACCTACTTTATGCCACATTGTGCTAAGTATAGGGAATACAGTTATGAAAAAATAAGTCTTCATGGCCTAGAGTGAGAGATAGCATTCTATGTAATCATCCCAATGAATATTTGATTACAGCATGAACCACATGCACTAAAGGAAGTGAACATGGTTCTAGGCTCTCATTTATGCCACAAAGATGTATCAAAGGCCTTCCACAGGCCAGGCTCTATTCCATGACCATATATCAGAAAATCCTGGCCTACGTTGGGGGTCAGGTTGTCTGAGTTATTCTGAAGGATGAGTCAGAGCTAATGGGGGAAGGTGAGAAGGGAGCCTGGGGTGGATGGGTGGGTGAGGGGGTGCTCTCAATTGAGGGAGAGCATGTGTGGCCCTGGCTTAATTGGTCCCCCCCCAAGAGGAAGGTAGTGGGGCCAAAGGATAGAGAGGAGGGAGTGGGTGGGAGGGTGGCACTGGGTCCCTGTGCTGCCTTCAAGTCCATCTCACTGGTCACATCTGATCTCCCCAGTATACATTCATCACTTCCTGCCGTTAGAGCCCCAGAGTGACACCTGCAGGGGCCTGTCCGTGAGTGGGGAGGGCCGCTGGAGGATGGGCATTAGAAGGCAGAGGAAGTAAGGAGCAAACAAGTAAGGAGCTTAGAAGTCACCACACTGTCTGAAAATCAAGTAAACAGCTGAACAAACTGAACAATCAAGGACTTTTCTTAGATTCTTCCAAGAGGTGAGGTCACAGGGCAAACTACTGCCCCTCAAATTGGAGAGACAGATGAATATAGAAAAGCACAATTTACTGAAGCAGAAACCCTTGGAGTAAATCCTCTATAAGAGTCAGTGCTGTGGTAGGGAAACCTGAACTGTAATTGACAAAGTGCTGGAGGCTCAGTGAGGACAAGTCTGAGAGATAAAAACTCCAGGGGGATGCAGTCATGGGGACCCCTAGCTTTTGTGAATTTTACCTGCAGGAGCTTTACCAGATCTGCACAGAAAATATAGGAGAAAAATCCCCTTGTGCTTCTAGAAGAAGAAAGGAAAAAAGAATCATTTTGAAAAACATCAGATTATTCTGTTCTTAACAACATCTGCCTTTAGGAGAACTATTTTACCAGATCTTAACCTGCTGGGGTTTTATTAGAGCTTAATTAACCTGGGAAAGGGAAATACCCAATTCCAGCACCCTATAGCCCTCCTGTAACCTAATGGGAGGGGAGGGCGGCTGAGAAGCACAAGTGAAGTTCAGTACCAAGAGCAGACTCACTAAAAGACTGAGCCCTAATTACAGGACTACAGAATGCTTCCCCTCCCCCACACCTCACCACCACATTACTAAAGTCCGATTTACCACAGTTCCTTTTGTCCAGTACACCATGCCCACCCTTCACCAAAAAACTACAAGGCATACTAAAAGGAAAAAACACAGTTTGAAGAGAAAGAGCAAACATAAGAACTAGAGTCTGATATGGCAGAAATGTTGGGATTATCAGATCAGGAAATTTTTAAAACTATGATTAATATGCTAAGGGCTTTAATGGAAAAAGTAGGCAACATGAAAGAACAGATGGATAATGTAAGCAGAGAGATGGAAATTGTAAGTATCAAAAATAAATGCTAAGATCAACACTGTGAAGAATGCCTCTGATGGGCTCCTTAGTAGACTGCACACGGCAGAGGAAAGAATCTCTGAGCTTGAGGATATCCCAAATAAAAACTTCCAAAAACTAAAAAGCAAACAGAAAAAAGACTGGGGGGAAAAAACAAACAAACCCAGAACAGAATACCCGAGAACTCTGGGGCAACTATAAAAGGTGTGTAATATGTGTAAAGGGAACAACAGAAGGAGAAGAAAAAGGAACAGAAACAATATTTGAAGCAATAATGATAGAATTTCCCCAAATTAGTGTCCTATACCAAACCACAGATCCAGCAAGACCAGAGAATGCCAAGCAGGATAAATGCCAAAAAGCAAACAAACAAACAAAAAAACTCCTACACCCAGGCATATCACATTGAAACTTCAGAAAATCAATGATAAAGAAAAAATCTGGAAAGAAGCCAGAGGGAAAAAACACCTTACCTGTAGAGGAGCAAGATAAGAACTGCATCTAACTTCTCAGGAACCAGCAAGCAAGAGGAGAGTTGAGTGAAGTATTTAAAGTGTTGGGAAGAAATCCACCGACCTAGAGAATTCTGTACCTGCCAAGTTGTCCTTCGAAAATGATGGAGAAATAAAGACTTTCTCAGACAAACAAAAATTGAGGGAATTTGTTGCCAGTAGGCCTGTCTTGCAAAAAATGTTAAAAGTTCTTTAGAGAGGATGAAAAGAGCATAGGTCAGAAACTCAGATCTACGTAAAGAAAGGAAGAACATCAGAGAATGAATAAGTGAGGGTAAAATGAAAACCTTTAATTTTCTTAATCTTCATTGATTTAACAGATAACTGCTCAAAATGGCAGCAATGTATTTGACTATCATGCTTACACTTGTGTGTGTGTATGTACACACATGCTAATGTGTGTTTGTGTGTAAGTGAAGTGAATGACAAGAATTACACTAGAAACAGGAGAGAGCAGGCACATTTCACTACTGTAAGGTGCTTGCACCACCCTTGAAATGGTTCAGTGTTATTTGAAAATGGACTTGATTTAGTTGTAAATGTATGTTGCAAGCTCTAGGGAAACAGCTAAAAAAAGTAAAAAAAAAAAGGGGGGGGTAACTGATATACTAAGAAAGGAGAGAAAATAAAATCATACAAAATGCCTCATTAAAATAAAAAAGGCAGAAAAAGTGGGATACAAAAATAGAAACAAAGAACAAAGGCAACAAATAAAAAACAGTAACAAATATGGTAGCTAATAATCCAATTATATCAATATTCACTTTTAAAGTTAATGGTCTAAATGCACCACTTAAAAGACAGATTTTCACAGTGGATCCAAAAAAAGACCTAACTATAAGTTGTCTACCAGAAACCCACTTTAAATATAGGGACACATATAGATTAAAAGTAAATGGATGGAGAAAAATATACCATGATAACACTAATGAAAAGAAAGCAGGAGTAGCTATATTAATTTCATATAGAGCAGAATTCAAAACAAGAAAAGTTATCCAGGATATACAGGGGCATTATAGAATGATAAAGGGGTCAATTCTCCTAACAATCCTTAACTTGTGTAGTCTAACAACAGAGAATCAAAATATGTGAGGCAAGAACTGGTAGAACTTCAAGGAGAAATACATGAATCCATCATTATAGTTGGAGACTTCAACTCCTTCTTCAGAAGCGGACAGATCCAGCAGGCAGAAAAGCAGTAAGAACATAGTTGAACTCAACACCACCACCAATCAACTGGATATAATGGGTATTTATAGACTACTTCAACAACAGTAGAATATGCATTATTCTCAAGCTCACATGGAACAGTTACCAAGATTGACCACTTCTGGGCCAGAAAAAACACCTTAACATTTAAAAGAATGGAAATCACATAATGTCTGTCCTCAGATCATAGTAATTAAAATAGGAATCAGTAACAGAAAGATAGCTAAAAAATCCCAAATACTTGGGAATAAACAACATACTTCTACATAACACATGGGCCACCAAAGAACTCTCAAGAAAATAAAAACTATATTGAATTAGGTGAAAATGAAAATACAACTTATCAAAATTGTGGGATGCAGCAAAAACAGTGCTTAGAGAAATTTACAGTATTGAATGCATGTATCAGAAAAGAAGAAAGATCTAAAATCAATGATTTAAACTTCCACCTTAGGAACCTAGAAAAAGAAGAGCAAATTAAATTCACACTAAGCGTGTGCAAAAAATAATAAACATTAGATGAAAGATTAACAAAATGGAAAACAGGAAATCAATAAAGAAAATCACTGAAAGCAAAAGGTGTTTCTTTGCAAGATCAATAGAATGGACACGTTTCTAGCCAGACTAACTAGGAAAAAAAGAGAGAGGATACAAATTACTAATATCACAACTGAAAGAGGGGACATTACTACAGGCAGATCCCACGAATTAAAAAGATAATACAGAATATTACAAATGACTCTGTGCCCACAATTTTCATAACCTAGATGAATTGGACCCATTCCTTGAAAGTAACAATCTGCCAATCTACAATGGAGCAAAGACAGTCCTTTCAACAAATGCTGCTGGAATAACTGAACATCCGCATGCAAAAATATGAACCTAGACACAGACCTTACACTCCTTACAAAAATTAACTCAAAATGGATCATAGACTTAAAGGTAAAATGCAAAACTATAGAACTCCTAGAAGATGATATAGGAGAAAACATAGATAACCTTGAGTATGGCAATGACTTTTAGATATAACACCAAAGACCCAATCCATGAAAGAAATGATTGATAAACTGGACTTCATTTAAATTAAAAAACTTCTGTCCTGTAAAAGACAATGTCAAGAGAATGAGAAGACAAGCCACAGATTGAGAGAAAATATTTGCAAAAGAAACATCTGACAGAGGACTGTTATCCAAAATATACAAAGAACTCTTAAAAACTCAACCATAAGAAAATGAACAACCTGATTAAGAAAATGGGGCAATGGACTTAGCAGACACTGTTAAGAAGAAGATAAACGATGGCAAGTAGCATATGAAAAGATGCTCCGTGTTATATGTCATCAGGGAAATGCAAATTAAAACTATAATTGAGATACCACTACACACCTCTTAGAATGGCCAAAATCCAGAATACTAACAACATCAAATGCTGGTGAGGATGTGGAGCAACAGGAACTCTCATCCACTGCTGGTGGGGATGCAAAATGGTATAGACACATTGGAAAACATTTTGGCAGTTTCTTAGAAAACTAAACATTATCTCTCCATGCAATCTAGCAATTTCACTCCTGAGTATTTACCCGAAGGAACTAAAAACATATGGCCACAAAAAAATGCATACAGATGTTTATAGAAGCTTTATTCGTAATTGCCAAAACTTGGAAGCAACCAAGATGTCCTTCAGTAGGTGAATGTATAAATAAACTGTGGTACATCAGACAATGGAACATTATTCAGCACTAAAAAGAAATGAGCATCAAGCCCTGAGAAGACATAGAAGAAACTTAAACACACATTACTAAGTGAAAGAAGCCAATCTGAAAAGGCTGCATACTGTATGATTGTAACTATATGACACTCTGGAAAAGGCAAAACTATGGAGACTATAAAAAGGTTGGTGATTGCCAAGGGGTTTGTGGGAGGGAGGGGTGAATAGGAGGATTACAGAGGATTTTCAGGGCAGTGAAGTTATTCTGTATGATACTATAATGGTGGATACATGTCATTATACATGTTGTTAAACCTATAGCCTGTACAACACCAAGAGTGAACCCTAATGTAAATTATGGACTTTGGGTGATAATGTGTCAACACAAGTTCATCAATTTTGTCTTGTTTTTTTCTTTATTTTTCTCAAATTATTTATAATTGTTACATACTTTTGAAAAATATGTTACTCACCACTATACAAAAATGAGGAAGTTTCATCAATTTTAACAAATGTACCACTCTGGTGAGGGATGTGGATAGTGGGAGAGGTGTATGTGTGGGAACACAGGATATATGGGAACTCTCTACTTTGTGCTCAATTTTGCTATGAACCTAAAACTGCTCTAAGAAATAAAGCTTATTCATTTAAAAACTAAAAAAGAAAAAGAAAAGAAAGAAATCAGAGAAAGGCCAGGCAGTTTTCCCTCCTGCCTCGTGGAACTCAGCAGTCACCCACACCTGGACTGTCTGGGGTCATCTTATTCATCCCGCTAAGCTCCAGGCCCTGGGTACATAGATAGATAAGGCTCAGTTGCCCCCCGGGCGCTCACAGTCTAGTGCAGCAGTCCTCAGCCTGAGTGTACGTTACAGCCACAGGAGGAGATTTAAAACCGTCTGTGCCCAAGCCACACTCCAGACAGCTGCATCAGAATCTCTGGGGGTGGGACCCAAGCATCAGTATTTTCTAAAGTTCCTCAAGTGATTCGATGTGCAACACCAGGTTGAGAAAGATGGAGAGAGGCAGAGCTAAACAAGCAGACACAACCCTTGGAGAAGTTCTACAGGTGACAACTCTGAGGGCCTGTGAGGTGGCTTGGGAGTCATGGGGAGGCCGTTCTGGGGAAAGTGGTCTGAGGGAGGGGTCAGAGCATCTCAGGCGAAGCAGGTAGATGGGGGACGTGTCTCCACAGAGGACACAGCATGTACCTAGGCCAGAGGGCACAGGGAGGGCCTAGAGCCCACACCAAGAAGTTTGGACTCTGCCCTAAAGTACATGGGAGCCACTGAAGGGGCTTACACAGGGGAGGGATGTGACTGATTACAGTGGGACTTTGGGGACTGGCTTGACGGGGCCAGGCCAGGGGCCTCGAGACCAGCTTGTTCCTGCATTGATCGCTTGTCTCCAGACCTAACTGAAAAATTGAGGACAAGGCCATTTGTGTCCCTTGGCAAAAAGTAGGTGCTCAATGAACCTTTCTTAGTTGTTGTCATTTGCTTTTCAAGTCAGTGTGATCCGCACAAATGTCCCAGAGAAAACAGGGAAGGGCACACTAGAGAAGATGGGATCGAGGTCCTGATTCTTCAAGTCTTCATGCACCACCAAGGCCCTGGTGGGACAGCCACCGGTGCTGACTCTGAGACTAGCTTACAGGGGACATGAGAGGGAATATGGACAGGACGGGGCTGTAAGGACAGGTGGGGACCTGTTCTCTTAGGAGCCAACTCCAACTACCACCAGGCTGGCTCTTTCCTAGGGATTGGCAGTTTTCTGGGGGTCTGGGAGAAAGACCTGTCTAGAAAGGGCCCCAGTTTCCAGATCTGGGGAAGGAAATCAGAAGCAGAGGTTTGCTGGGAGTTTCTTGATCCACAGGGAGTGAGGTGGGGCCCATATCCCCTACACCAGTTCTACGCAGGGGGAGGTAGAAAGGGTGCAGCATTCAGAGGAAACCAGAACGCACAGTGGAAAAACCACCTGGGAATCCTTGGCCCAGGCCTGGAGGTTAGGGGGTGTCTGGCTGACAGAGCTTTTCCTGGGAGGCCTGTCCTACCCCACAGGGTGTGCTGTTTTCTCCAAAGGAGGCACCTAACAACCAGAATAGGCCAAGCTGGGGCAGGGCGGGGGTATGAATCAGCTGAGGCCAGTGGGGTGGTGGTGGGGGAAAGGGTGGCTGTAGAGACAGTGCATGCTCTTTGGGGCCCAGCAGGCTCTAGTTGAATGCAGAGCCTGGGTTTAGTCCTTGGTGAAGTGTGGATTCAATAAGACATATGTGGATGTCACCTTGTTCATCAACAGGAACGTGGCAGGCACTTGATAAATGGGGAACTGTGATTTGGTCCCAAGACAGAGCCTGATGAGGTTGGCATTGCCCTGAAAACCCAGAGCATGTCCAGGGTGCCCCAGTGGACAGACCCCCTGACTCCAGGTAGCTGCACTAAAGGGGGAGTCTGACTTTTGGTTGAGGGTGGAGTGGTAGACACCTACAGCAGAAAGAAACCCACTAGAGAGGGGTGACAAGGATGGCCAAGAGGTCAAGGAGACAAAAGACTGGGGCTCCAAATGTAGAGGCCACTCACATCCTCAGAACCCCTCCTACCAATGAGGCTTGGCCAGAAGCCCAGGGCAGAATTCTAGCTCAGGGCCCAGGGTGCTAAAGACAGGCTCTGCCCAGGGGACTCCGGGCCCTCGGCTGAGCTCTCACACCCTGGGCGGGGAAACAGCAAGGTGGCACCTACCACCAAACTTCACCCAGGACAGAGCCACCCGGGCTCTTACAATCCACCCCCTGCCTCCACACTCCAAAGCAGCCTTGGCTCCTGGCTGGATTCAGGTCTGCCAGGATCCATTCCTAGGGTCTCCGGGGAAGGTGCCATTGTCTGGCATCCACATGAGCAACTTGCAGGGGCAACCAGGCGGCTGGGCAGAGCATGTTGGGTTTTGTTTTGGAAGCATGTGTGGGAAGACAAGAAAAGACACCTTTGTCTGGGAGGCTGACCCGGCTGGCGAGGCGCGCTCTCCCTGGGCGTGGCTGTCTGCCTTTTTGGGAGCAGCTGGCGGGACTGTCTGTCAGGCCCTGCCTGGCAGGCCTGGGGGCAACGCCTCCCTCCCTGCCTATGCGGTGCCTGCTGCACTGGGCTCCATTCACATGGCATCTTGGGATGGTTAGGCCAACCCTGCCCTTCTCCACTGTTGGGGAAACAGACCCCACCACACCCTCATTCCAGGACATGTGACAGAATGACTTACTTACACATGTCACCTGGGGTCTGCTTTGCCCTGCTGTCAATGCTATGGAGATATCAATGGATCCTTCAGGATGTGGGGTCAGGCCTGTGACCCAGGCCCAGGGGAGGAAATGAGGGCTTGTGTGTTTTCCAGGCAGAACTCAGAGAGGCTTTGCCTTGACCATGGAGGCCCAGTGGCAGGGCTGTAGACATAGGGAGAGCATGGGCCCAGCACAGGGAACTGGCCTCCAGGAAGGGGGCAGTTTTCCCCATGGTGGAGACCTGGGACCCCTCACACACAACACCTGTAGGTGGCTGGTCTGTGGGTGGCAGTGGTGTGATGTCCTGTCCTTGGCAGCCTCAACAACAGCCTTGTGGCAGTCCTGGACCCAGAGACATATCTACCTTCAAAGCAGGAGCCCAGCAGGGGGACATCCCAGCTAGGAAGTGGGGCCTTGCCCTGTAGGGTTCGGACAGCCAAGTCCTGGAGTCCCTGCACAGGCCAGGCAGGAGGAAAGGCCACGAAATGAGGCTGGTATTGGGTCTCTGCAACTGTGGCCAAAGGGGGTTCCAAATGGATTTAATTTGGTTTAGAAAAAAATGTGATTTAGAAGTGCCAAGAAACATGACATTTCTTTCACCTTGAGTGCCTTGGGTGGATTTGTACCTGTTGAAGACATTCGACAAGGTTTCTTAACAGGTTGAGTGGTTTCTCGTGGCCAGGCCTTCGCTCATGTTGGCTTGTGATGCCACAGACGCCTCTCCCTCTGTGGCTGGCCCCACCCTGCCAGTCCCACCCAGCCTTCTCTGGGCACTTTCCTCACGCCCCTGGATGGGATCAGTCCTCTCTTGTCTGTTCCCAGGCACGGGTGCTCTCAGACACAGGAGGAACTGATGCGTCTGTCTTCATTCATCCCAGTCTTGCCCCATCCAGCATGCTCTCCACACCTCGGGTTGTCCCATATGTGATTCCCTCTGCTGGAGTGCTCCTTCCCGGAACCTGGCTAACTCAGCTCCGGACAGCCGCAGCCGGGCCACGTGGCAGGGAACGAGCTTTCAGATGATCCCAGCACCCGGCCGAGTCCCCAGACACATGGAGTACAGACAGGCCAGCCCCACAGAGCCCTTGCTACATTCCCCACACACAGAAATGTGACAGACAATAAATGATTGTTGTTGAAGCCACTACATTTGGAGGTAATTTGTTATGCAGCAGTAGCTACATGGACCAACACCCCGCTCCTGGCCGCCCCTGGCGGGACGTGCACGGCACCCAACTGGTAGCTTCCTTGAGCTTATCACTGTTGTCATTTTGCCTATTTGTATGTATTTGAGTAATGCAGCACATAAGCTCCATGAGGTCAGGGACCTTGTCTGCTGTGCCCACCGGTCTGTCCCCAGCAGTGAGCACAGTGTCTGGCTCTATGTTCAAAACATGAGCCTTGAATGAATGAATGAAGCTGGTAAGAGGCAGAAGCCTGCACCAGTGACCTCAGGGTAGAATTCATATACTTCCAGGAACCTCCTGTTTTCCCCTCCTGGGCAGGAAGCTCAGAACTGGCAGGCGGCAGTGAGTGAGGTAGTGCGCTGGCAAGGTGGGGGTGGGTGGCAGCCGAGGGCAGAACCCGACGGCTACCCGAGCAGGGAGAATTTCCGACTCTGATGCTCTGCCAGACTCTGGTCCACCTGGCAGCTTCCCTCCTGGCTGATGCTCCTTTGGTCTCTGCCCATTCTTCTGGACACACCTTGTTAATTCCTTTGGTGGGCGGGGCTTGGTCCCCACCCCACCTCCACCTGGACCTGGCACCACCAGAGGATGGAGGGGTGCTGTCCCTCTGCATGCTCCTACAGTCCCTGCACTTGAGTCTTTCACACCCACTCCCATGTTTCTCCTCCAGGAAGCCTCTCAGGTTACCCTTGTCACCTGTCACATTAGGGCTCAGGCACCTGTTGGTTCCTGTGAGTACCGCCAGGCCCCCCATCAGCACCTGTGCCCACCTTCACAATTTCAGGTTTTCTTTGTTCCGGTTTTCTAGCTTGATGGAAATGTTGGTGTGTTCCTAAGGCCACAGAACAAAATGAACTGAGATTTACCTTTTGCATTTCTTGAAACAGCTTCCATGACCTTTGGACATCCAGGAGTCACAATCGCTACCCCACCCTGCCCCCACCTACTGGCTGGCCAATCCTTCCACTGTGCTCAGCTAAGGCTATGCTTACACCGACATCACTGAAACCTGCATGGAAGGAGCAAGGAAAAGTGTTCTAAGAACCAAGGGAGCACTGGTCCCTGGGGGCTCTGTCCACAGGTGAAAAATGCAGGTGGCGTTTGAGGGCTGTATCAGTGACTGATCTGGGACCAGCCAAGGCCGCACAAAACTCAGCACCCCCTCCAGCATCCTCCACTTAACTCTGGTTTGGGCCCCCTTTGTACCTCCCTCCACAAGTGCTGCTGGGGTCACAAGCCGCCATTCCATGCAGTTACTTGAGAGCCCCACATCTCCTGGTCCCTGCATCTCTACTGCATGCAAGTGCTTATGAATCGACTCCCCCTGGAGGCCCCTTGGCCCAGGTTGTCGGTGATGACTCAGGGCTGAGGTGCCTATTTCCCTGGGGGAGCTTTTTAGAAAGGGATGGGCCCTGTCACTCCCCAGGTAGCTTTCAGCACCCTCTCCCACCCCCAGCACCTGTCTTCTGCAGACAGAGCTGTTTTCCAGCCTTCTCAGTTGGAGCTTCCTGGAAGCTGCAGCTTGCCTAGGCTTGCAGCCCCTGTGGCCTGGCAAGGGCTGATGGCAGCAGGTATGGCGTGGGAGGCACCAAGGGGCCACAGGATCTCTGGCATGGGTCTGTCTCTAGGGAACCTCAGAATGTGGGCACAGAAGTGCCCTTGTTGGGCAGCAGAGGAGACTGAGGCATAGAGAGCAGGGTTTCTTTCTGATGTGTCCTTCACTGCACCTCTCTTGTTCAGCATCCTTCCCTTGGCCCATACTTGGAGGTGTCAATTGGCTGGCTTTATATAAGGGTGGACACTGATTAGACTGGGGGTGGGCACTGGCACAGGGGACACGCATCCAAAGGTTGGTCAGCCACCCATGAAGGAGCCTTCATGCATCAGGCAAAGGACTCTGATCCATGGGCTGGCATTAACTAAGCCCATCATACTTGGACCACACTACAGAATACATAGGGATTGGGGGGCTGAGAGCAAGAGGGGACCAGAAGAGACCAGAGATCCTGGAGCCAAGGCTGCTGCTGTCCCCATGCCACCTCAGGCAGCTCTGGACCCTGAGCCCTGATGGGCCACAACTGGCCTCTCCCTCCATCACCCCCACCCCCATTACGCCTGCTATCCTGGCCACCGCCTGTCCAAGTATACATACCTGTGTTCGGTGTTCTCCTTATTTTCTTCAAGTTTTAGAGTTTTACATTTAGACATGACTTATTTTTAGTTAGTTTTCGTATATGGTGTTAGTATGCGTGGAGGTTCATTTTTGGGTTTATGGATTGTATTGGTTTTTTGTGCTGCATAACAAATGAACACAAACTTAGCAGCTTAACACAACATATGTTTATTACATCACAGTACCTATGGGTCAGGAGTCTAGGCACAGCTTAGCTGCGTCCTCTTCTTAGGGTCTCCCTGGGCTGCAATCAGTATTGCTGGGCTGTGTTCTCATCTGGAGGCTTGACTGGAAAGAATCCATTTCCAAGCTCATTCAGGTTGTTGGTGGAATTCATTTCCTTGCAGCTGGAGGACTGAGGGCCCCAGCTTCCTGCTGGCCCCTCTCAGCTCCTAGAGGTTTCCTGCAATTCCTTGTCATGTGGGCTTCCCACACATGACTGCTTATTAATCAAGCCAGCAAGGCCAGTCTGGAGCAGTCAGCTAGCAAGACAGAATCTTAAATAATGTAACATAATCATGAGAATGACATCCCATAGCTTGCCATAGCCTACTGATTAGAAGCAAATCACACTCAAGGGGGGGTGGGATTCCACAAAGGTGTGAATACCAGGGGCTATTGGGGGAATCTGACAGTCTGCCTGCCACATGGACATGCCATTTGCTGAAAAGACTATCCTTTTTCCATTGAATTGTCTTTACACTTTTGTAAAAAATCAATTAATCATATTTGTGTGAGCCTTCTATTCCACTGATCTATGTGTGTTCATCCTTTTGCCAATAACACGATGTCCTGATGACCGTCGCTTTGTACTTAATCTGGAAATCAGGTAGTGTGAGTCCTCCAACTTGGTTGTTCTTTTTCAAAGCTGATTTTGGATATTCTAGGTCCTTCACTGTTCTATATACATTTTAGAATCCGTTTACAAATTTTTATTTTTAAAAATCCTGTGGGAATTTTGATTGGGATTGCTTTGAATCTATAGAAGTGCTAAAAATTTTGAGTCAAGATTTAAAAATTGACTTGAGCTTACATGTTAAAAACTCCAGATTTTCCAGTTTTCTTGGGAAATGGGAAGATGGGGCAGCACCAGGCCTGCAACCCTATACGTCGATGACCAGCTGCCCTCCTGCCTGGCATGTGGGCCATGTCCCAGTGTACCTGCAGTCCCTTCGCCCACCCATGGTGACTCACGTGCCACACTCTGCCTTTCCACATTCACTGTTGCCTACCTGGGCCTCTTAGGCCCTGGAGTTGGTGGCTCCTGTGTTAGCCTCTCTATGCTGTGACTTTCAGGATGGGATGTTGTCACTCCAGGGGCCTGGCTAATATCTTCTCTTTGTTCAGAAATCAGGGCCCTGAGAGGCCCCAGACCCAAGCGAGGTGAGGACCCCAGCCTTCTGCTCTCGTAGCTCCCTGAACTTTTCCTCCTGAGTCCTCGCCCCAGGAGGACACCGTGCTTGTTGGTGCGATTACCTGTTCAATGTCTCTCCTGGTGAGCTGCCTGAGGCAGGGACCAGGCCTTTTGGTCACTGCTGCATCTCCAGTGCCTGCCACAGCGTCTGGCACATAGCAGGTGCTCAATAAATGTTCAAAGACTAAATGAGCCCTTCTCCCAGGCTGCAGCTCATGAACCTTTAAGAAGCTCCTCATGTCCTTCCCCACTTGCCCCGTCTTGGTCTCCTTGTTTGATGATGTGCCTGTGAAAATGACAAAGTGGGACCCTCACACTCCTGGCCTGGAAACTGCTACCTTCTAACAGACAAACAAGCTCCTTAGAGCCTGGGGCAGGCCTTGGCTGGAAACCCGGGACACAGTCTCCCTGCATGGCCCTGAGGGCTCTGGCTTCTTTTCTTTCTTTTCTTTTTTAGTTTCAATTCTTTTTAAAAATTAAAGCATAATTTACATACATTAAAATGCACATATCCTAATTGTTCAATGTTTTGACAATTATATACACGCATACAACACCACTCAAAACAAGACATCGGACATTTCCATCATCCCAGAAAGTTCCTTCCTGCCCCTCTCCTCTCCACCACTTTTTGATTACTGTTCCCATACATTAACAGTTTTGCCTGTTCTAGAACATCATATAAATGGAATCATACAGTGTGTACTCTTTGTGTCTGGCTTCTTTTTTAAAATTTTTTTGACACAGGATCTCACTCTGTTGCCCAGGCTGGAGTAAAGTGGCATCATCACAGCTCACTGCAACCTCAAACTCCTGGGCTCAAGCGATCCTCCTGCCTCAGCCTCCTGAGTAGCTGGAACTACAGGCATTCACCTCCCGCCTGGCTAATTTTTTATTTTTTGTAGAGACAGGGCTCTTGCTAAGTTGCTCAGGCTGGTCTCAAACTCCTGCCCTCAAGCAATCCTCTCTCCTCGGCCTCCTAAAGTGCTGGGATTATAGGCGTGAGCCACCGTGCCTGGCCTTGGTCTGGCTTCTTAAACTTAACACAATGCCTGAGAGATTCATCCACATTGTTGCATCTGTCTGGATAGTCTGAATATACTATGTGTACATACTAGTCGGAGTATCTGCTAAGAACTATTCCACTATACAGATGTTCCACCATAATTCATTCATCTACCTATTGGATACTTTGAGTGCTTCCAGCTTTGGCTATTAGGGAGAGGGCTGCTAAAACATTCTTGTACAAGTCTTTTTTTGTGGACATCTGTTTTCATTCTCTTAGGCAAACACCTAGGAATGGAATTGCTGGGTCAATACGTGTGTAGCTTTGTTTTCTAAGGAAGCCTTAGCTTGTTCTTCCTGCTCTTGGTTTCCTCTGCTCTGCGTGAGAAGAGGAGATTCCAAGAATGAGGAAAGGTTAGAGCTGTAGGAGCTTTCAGGGGTCAGCCCCCACCCCTCACCCTGGGTGGAGATGCAGGCCTTAGCGGGCAGGGCTTGTCCTCGGACGCTCCATGAGAACTGATGGAGCCAGAAAGGTGGCTGGGGCTAGACTGTGGCTCAGCAGAGATGGAGAGGGTGTCTGGACAGCAGTGACAGCAGTCCAACTCCTGGTGCCAGGCCTGGCTTCCTACAGACATTGTTGGTGCTCCAGACAAATTTGCTTGTGGCTTCAGCCAGGTTGAGAGGGTGCCTGTTCTTGCAACCAAAAGTTTCTTGGCAAAAACATATAGGAGAAGTGCAAGGTGCAGCCCTGCTGACTACCCCAGTGTGAGTGATGGAGATGCTGGTGAGGTCAGTGACCAAAGCCACAGCTCCACAAGGGCAGAGGCCATGCTGCGTGGCTCACAGCTGTGTGTGCCCTGTGCCCGAACATAGACGCTGCCCGAGAAACAACAGCAGAAGCTGATGTACTCGGGGTGGGGGTGGAGGCTCCTTGGGAGACTTCCTGGAAGAGGTGGCTTGGAGCTGATGCTGGAGAACTATCTCTCCAAATCTCACAGTGCTCTTACATCCACAGGTCTCAAAGCCACCCAGTCCAGCAGCAGTGTGGGGACTCTTACGTATGTGTCACATAGTGGGACACTGACACCCAGCGGGGGGAAGGACATGACCACGGGAGTCCACAACAGAGCTGCAACCTGAACTGGGGAGCCCTTACCTGAGAGAAGATGGCTGTGGGCGGCAGGAGGAGGGACCTCCTCCCTCGGTTTCTTTCAACCACCCTCCAGAGAGCTGCGGCACCTGGGCTGGAGGCAGAGCTTCCACTCTGGACAGGTGGTTGCAGTGGCCCAGGGCAGGACGGGCTGCGAGGAGCACACTCCTCAGAGAGTGCGAGGGAGGGCAGGGTGCTGTAGAGAGGCCCCGGGATGCAGGCCAGATGGACAGCAATTCTCTAGCTGTTCCAACTTAAAAAAAATGAAACAGCCTTCTTTTTGCTACTTTTCTCTCGTCTACCAACTGGGCACGTGCTTCTGACAATTTCATGCAATTTTTAAAGAGAAGAAAACAGCGCTCTTTTTCTTGGAAAGCTGTGCCTGGTTGGTTCTCGTAGATGTGCTCTCGGAGGTTCCTCTTGGCTTCCCCTTGGCAGGAAGTCAAAGCCCTAGGGGAGGTGGCCCCCCCAGCTCTGGGGCTTGGTGGTTCTGAACACGTCAAAGACTGCGGGCGGTGGGCGTTGACTTCTCCTCAGCCACAGGGATCAGGGGTCCCCCTGCACAGGCGCCCTGGGACCGTGCCTCTGCACGCCCTTTCTCTCTATTTTTTTAAAAGGGTCCTGCTCTGCCCTGTACAGGAGGAAGGTGAGTGAAGCCTTTTTAAAGCCCATTAGAAGTCAAGGTTGTAGTTACTTTGGAGGGAGGCGGGGACTGTGGGGGCACGAGGGGGGCTCCGGGGAGCTGAAATGTTCTTTTTGTCTTCTGGGTCCTGGTGACATGGTATGTTCGGTTTGTGAACACTCAGCTTGCTGGTTGTTTATGATGTGGGCACTCTTCTGTATGTCAATCATACTTCAAAAACGTTCACAAAAGGAAAAAGAACTACCCCTCCTTATTATATAGGGCTTACCAGATATAAACCGACAACAGTATTATCTTGCAAAGCACGGGTGACCAAGTGTACAGATAGGGGAAACTGAGGCTCTGAGCAGTTAAGGGATTCTCTTGAGTAGAAGTTATACCTTAAGTCATGATTAGGAATTAATCTTTGCCCCACAAAAAAAGCCAAGTTGTTTTTTTCCCAAAAAGGAACCAGATGCACTTTCCTGCTACCAGAGAAGGCATGAACTGTGCAGTCACAGGCAGAAGGACTGACTTGCCCCTCGGTCCTGGCCCTTCAAGGGGGGTGTAAGTGGTGGCCAGAGGCACAGACAGTCTGTGGGTTTTTGCAGAGAAGACAGCCAATCTCGGGGGCTTGGGAAGATTTAGCCCTGACCATTTGGTACCAGGCAGCATGTGCCACCCCTGGGCCACCACACGCTGCTGACGGACTGGGCCTCCCAGAACAGACACTTGGGGGCTCAGCGGTGAGTCCTCCGTCACGGAGGCCCCCAATCCCTGCCCTGCCACCCCCTCAGTGCACCGCAGGAATGGAGCTGAGGGAGCTGGAAACTCAGGCTGCCCTCCTGTTCCAAGAGTCAGAGAGGGCTGGAGACAGAGTTATCCCGAGGCACAGAAACGCAGACGCGGGAAAGGCTTTTCCAGAGCAGAGTGTGTACCTGGCCGGCCTCCCACCCCGGGGACAGGAGGCAGAACACAGCCTTTAGGGTACAGCCAAACCCTCTTCCCTGACCACTCCAGCCTCAAGAAACTTTTGAGTTCCTTGGAAAAAAACTCCCCACCAAGGCCTTCCTTTCCATTTGCTGTTTCCCCAGTCAGGAGTGTGCCTATCCACAGCCCCCAGCCTCCCCAGCCTGCCTAATTCCCTCCACCCCTGGTCACACTCCTAGTGCTGATGCCCCTGCCCAGTGGTCCTGCCAGGCCCCACAGTAGCCCTTTCCTGCCAGACATTTAGTATTCAGAAGGTAAGAATAGAGGTTTGTTGACCTCCATGAATGACTGAGTGCCTGCCCAGCTATGGCTTCCTGAGCCATTCAGTGGAGGGACAGCGCGCTGCTCTTGAAGAATGGAGACCCAAGTTCAAGTCTTGGCTCTGCTGATCGCAGAACTAGAGAATGGGACAACCATTCTCACCTACTGCACTGGGCTGCTGCAGAAACGGGTTCTAATGAGAAGATGATGAGCAGCTGTGGTTGGGACTGGTGTTCCCTGCAGGGGACACCTGAGAACAAACCAAATGGCTTGGGTCTTCAGCCTGGGAAGGTGCTGTGGGGAAGGAATGGCGTCTTAGCCACTTCATGCTGGGGCTGGTCCTCAGGCCCTGGCCCCAGCCCCGTGACTCAGATTTTCCTGGTGGTCAAAATGCCAAGCCCCACGGGGTGGGTTAGGCTGGGGATATTAATTCTGATAAGCCTGAGGGTAGCAAATGAATCCAAGCCCAAGTGCTGGGACGTCTGGGATAGAAAACTACCTCCACGGAGGCCATTTCTGTGGTGGACGAGGGCCTCTTCCTACCAGCCAGGCCTCTGCACACACCGTGGACAGGAGCTCTCCACTGGGTAGCTCCTCATGCCCTTCCTGACCATGTGGCTGCCCTCCCAGGCCCGTGAGTGCCTGCGGGACAGTGATGGGCTTTGCGGGGGTGTGTGATGGTTTAGTGGAAGAAGCTCGCAAGCTCAGTGGGTACAGTGGCTCCCTTCCCTCTCTCCTTCTCATTCAGAAGTTGTCCCCAGATGTGATCAGAGCCAGCTTCAGTCAGGAAGTGAGGACACACAACTGGGTGGGGGGTCGGGAGAAACAACCAGAGCCCAGCACGGCCCAGGCTGGCGCTCAGGACACAGGAGGGAGCTGAAAGGGGTCTCTGGCTCCACCAGCTCTGTGCTTCCCTCTGCGTCCTGCCCCTGCAGGGTCTTGGATTTGAAAACCACCGAAGGCCAGATGAGGCACTGAGGGACCCTTACTGGAACCATGTGCACTCTAAGGGGACAATGATAGGCCTCTCAGGCTCAAAGGTGCCTTCCTAATTGTGGGATACAGGATAGGGAAGGACTTATCTAGGGGCCAGGCCCATGCCTCAGGATTTAGCCCTGGTTGCAGCCACTCTTTAGTGGGGCGCTGGTTCCAACCTTGAGGGCACAGTGGGGTCGCCCCGGGATCACCACAAAGTACGAATGTCAGAGACTGATCTCTGGGGTCTGGGCTGTGGCCTGGGCATGAGTACTGTAAAAGTACTCCCTCCGGGTGATTCTAATGCACAGCCAGGATTGAAAACCACCAGCTCTAAGGGCAGTAGCATCACTCCCATGACAGATGAGGAATCTGCAGCCTTGAGAGGCTGAGTAACTTTCTCAAGGTCACGTAGTAGTAAGTGTCAGAGCAGGGTGACACTCACCCAGCGGCTGGCCTGGCAAGGGGCCCTTCGGAAGAAGGGCCATTGTGGCTGTCTTCTCCCTTCCGCAGCACTGTCCCCTGCACACAGTGGCTGCTCAAGGACAGTGGTGGACAGAGGGGATGGGGACCTGGGGCTCCAGCCCTACCTCTGCCACTCAGCAGCGGCCGTTAGTCCCTCAGCCTGGCAGCAGGAGCAAGTGTGGGTGCCCAGCCCTCCGGAGGAGCTGGCAAGCAGAGAGGGGCCTGCTGGCATCGAGAGACACTCTGGTTTGGGGAAGTCATGTGAGCAAAACAGCATCTGTAGCGCCTTGGGGCCAGCTGCGGGAGGCCCCCTCCTTCCTGCTGCCTTTTTTGGTGGCTGAAACCTTAGACTGATCCTGGAGCCAGACAGGCGGGCAGACAAGCGCATTCTTTTCAGGGGAGGCTGCCTCCTCCTCTCGCTGGGGACAGGGGGGCAGGGAGGGCAGGGCCTGCCCAGGCCTGACCCCAGACTGGGTTTCAGGCTGTGGGGCCAAGCTGGGTCCCATGGGGAGTGGCGGGGGGCGGGTAAGGAAAGCCCCAAAGGCTGGAGTCTGCGGTTTGGAGACCCGTGACTGGGAGCGAAAGCCACCAAGCAGGAGGAGGTGGGAGGGGGCTGAGTACTTGTGCCGTTTCTGGGCAGATCCCTGCCTGCCCAGCCCGTTTCCCGAGTGAATGCCCCCAGCCCTGGCACCACAGGTGTCAAGAGGACTGGAACCTGAGTTGTGAAAGAGGCTGCTTTAGGTTTTCAGAACCAATCAAGGGCCACTTTATTGATCTGTGTCCCTCTAATGAAGCGGAAGGCAGCTAGGATGCATGCACGGGCTCACTCCTGACAGCTTCTGCAGCGCTAGTCGACTTTTTCTTTTCAAAAATGTGCTCTTGGCATCCTCCCACAGGAACCGGGCTGGACACAGGCCCACCACATGGGAAGGTGGGAGGCACTTCCTTCCATGGCCTCCCTCTGCCCCGCGGGCAGACAACCTTGACCCAGGTCCCCCACGGACCCTTAATTCCTTTCCCTGGGGGCACGTAGGGGGGTCCATCTTAGGCGCCATCCTGGCTGCTGAGTCACCTCTGAGGGAGCTTTGCTTTTTGGGGAGGTGTAATGGACCACTGGAATTCAAATCTTGAATCAGGGGCACGTTAGCTTTGAGCACTGCAAGTTCCTTGCACCTCTGTACCTCAATTCCCTCCTCTACAAGATGGAAATGACAGCACCACCTCAGAGGACTGTCATGAGTGTTAAATGAGACAAAACTATGCCTGGCACAACATGATGAGGGCTCATCATGGTGAGTGGATTCTTCCTGGCATCCTGCGGGCAGGCAGTGGCAGTGCCCACTCCCCTCCTGTCCTGTCTGGCAATGACACCAGAGGGGCTCTCCTGGGCACCAGCCTCGTCAAAGGAACAGTGCCCTCTGTAGGCCACAGCTGGATGAGGTGTGGGCACTGACCTAAGTAGCCTCATCCCAGTCCACACCTCTTAGTGGCCGGCAGGCACAGAGGAGCACATTCAGAACCCGGAAGATGAGGTCTCTGAGGATTTGGCGATGAGATCTCTGAGCTCTGGCTAGCAGAGATGTGGGATGATCTGGAAGGATGGGGAACAGGTTTACATAGGTGTCCTCAAGGGCTGATGATCAGAGCCAGATAATGTAGTCATTGAATGGGGCTCTGGGCCAGGTGCCGTTCTAGGCACCTCACAGGTATGAACACACTCCTCACAGCACCCTTGAAGTAGGAAGTATTATTTTATTTTGCCTATTTTAAATGAGGAAATTGATGTGTACAGAAAGGTCAAACTCCAAATGAACAGGGCTGGCCTCTGCCCAACTAGGGAACAGAGCAAAGAACTTCCTATCAGGGAATTTAAGACACAACCTCCAGAGGAAGCAGGATGCTGGGAAGGAAAAGCAGCAGCAGGAAACAGCTTGCTCAAGGGGTGGGGGTGGGGGGTTCTCTTCTGAAGGGCCCAGAGGGTGAGTTTCAAGTTACTTAGAAACTGTTGGGCTCTTACACCATTTTTTGACTGGGGTGGACACTCCTAGTCTTTGGGACCTTTCTAAACGTAAGACAAATCTCTCCCATTCAATCTCTAAGTCCTTGCTAAGGATAGTAACACCTGTTTCACTTAAGATTCCTGATTTCAAGGAAAGTAAATCCAATTTGAACTAGCTTAACCAAAAAGGGAAGTGTGGTAACATCTAAGGATGGGCTTCCCTGACAACAGGACCCTGGAACTCATATTGCCAGGAATCTCATGTTTCTGTTCCTTTCCTGCCACAGACAAGCTTTCCCATGGCAGAAAATGGCCTCTAACATATCTGGGCACGTCATCCCACAGTTCCTGCAGCCAGAGAGGAAAATCCCAAGGAACAAGTCTGACTGGTGTAGCTTGGGCCACGTGCCTGTACCTGGCCAGGAAGTGGGAGTACACTGTTTCAGGCGCCCACCCCCGAAGCAGCCTGTCCAGATGTTGCATGCTGGGCCCTGGACAAGAAGGGAGAACGGAGTCAGCAAGGTAGAGCCGCCCCCACCCCCTGCCCCAGTCTCCCACAGCAGGGTAGGTGATTCCTGGCTTCTACTGGGTCCTGCTGCCAGATGCCGCAGTCAAGAAGGCACTGTCCTCCAATTCACTTGAGCAGACATTTATTGAGCACCTATCAAGTGCAAGGCACTGTGCTAGGTGCCATGGGAAATACAAAGAGTGAACACAGATGGTCCCTGCCCGCGAGGAGCTCACAGTCTAGAAAGGGGGGTAAGACATGGTACACAATCAGCTGCAGTGACACCAGCCAAAGCAGCAAGTGACGGAAGTGAGACACAAAGTGCTGTGGGGTCACGGAACACATGGGGCTGCTTCTAGTCAGAAGCACTGGGCAAGGGTACAAAGAGGACTTGGCTGGGCCTTTGAAGAGGGAAGCCCTTTGGGAGAAGAGCATTTCTAGCAGGGAGAAGTACACACATAAGCGGGAGCCCACAGGTAACTGCAAAACCTGTGTGGCTGCAGGAGCACGTGGGCAGGGCTATGCACGTGGACAGTCAAGTACGGCCGGGAGGTGGACAGCCGCGAATACTAAGCTCAGGGGGTCGGAACCTGATGCTTGGGTCAAATACCATCGAGTATCACTGAAGAGGAGGAGGGTGACCAGAAATATGTTTCTGGAAGTGCAATCTGGCAGCACTGTGCAGTTTGGAAGGGACAGGGGGAGCTGACAGGTGGGCTGCCTGGTCGGGGCCTGCCGCCCAGGGGGAGGCCGTGAGAGCATGGCTAGTGGGCAGTGGCAAGCAAAGGACCAGGGCAGAGTGGGAGATCCCCCAAAGAATGGTGGGAACGGGGGAGGGACCACAGACACAGGCTGAGGGTCTGGGGAGTCTGAGGATCCCACAGCGCTTCCAGGTAGAGCAAGAAACACACTCCTGAAGGGTGGGATTAGAAGTCACTGCAAAAGGGGGACAGTGGGGTTAGGGGAGAGTGTGACCCCTAAGAGTGAGTGCAGTTTCTCAAAATGTGGCCTATGGTCCACCTGCACGGGAATCATCCAGGGAGTGTGCTGAGTTTGCAGATTCCCAGGCCCTACTCCAGAGCTACTGAACAAACATCTCTGCGGGTAGTGCCTAATAATCTGCATTTTAAACCAGAGCTGTCCCCTCCACATGAGCCCCTCGGGTAGGCCAATGTTTGGGAACCACCTGTGGAGAAACAGAAGGTGTTATGGACTGGCCTTTAGGTAAAAGAAGGGACAAAAAAGAACAAAGACCGTCTAGAACAGGGAAATCTCAGAAAATAGGGAAAAGGCGGCCAATGATATCAAGTGCTGTGGCTGCCGAGCGTGTGCACTACGATTGAGGACTGAGAACAAGGCCTCGGAACCCAGCAACTAGGTAGTCCCCGTGACCTCTCCCACACTACTTGCACGCAGAGAGGTGAGAGCCACGTTTGCAAACTGGGAAGTGAAGAATAGGAAGTATTAGCTGTGAACAAACAAGATTCTTAGGGGAAATCAGGTTATTTTACTTTACTCTAAAAGATCTGAAGTATGCAGGGAATAATGGAGAGGTAGATAATGAAGCGGAGGTGAGCCGGAGTAACTGACTGGACAAATTCCAGTTAGGAGATGAGAGGCAGCAGGCTCAGGCGCGTGGACGCAAGGGCAAGCGGGGACGAGGAAGCGCTGCTGAGGGGTGCAGGCGGGAGGCAGGCTGGGGTCTGAGGTGTGGGGCTGGGTACCTGGCAGGGTGGGGAGCAGGCTGAGAGTCATCTAGAGCACACTGCCCTCGTTCCATAAGTAACACAACAAGCCTACACAAGCCCAATACCATCTCTTCTTTCACTGCTACCAAAAGCCGCACCAGGCCCGAGTCTCCGGCAACACAGCCGAGCCTGCCCACCAGTGCTGGCCCATCACTCCAGCTGGCTGAGACGCCTTCCAGCCCCATTTCTCTGACTGGTAGCCTGCAGGGTCTCAGACATAGATCACTTGACAGAAAGGTTCCCAGAGGTGGTGGCCTGGGGCCTAAGAGGAACACAGGCACGGGCATCATCCAGCTCCACTGGCCACTCCTAACCCTGGACAAACTCTCCAGCAACAGACACCTCGTCTGTTGAATGTGGGTGACATGCTCTGCCCTGCCAGCTACCCCACACGAATGCAACTCAACACAGGCTGCAAAACCACCATACAGGCAAGCCTGAAGGAAGCGTCACTGTCGCCACACCCAAGGTAGCACCTGAGACCCTACTGTAGGAGGTGGGCCAGCTGTATTTACTTAGCAGCAACACTGGGCCCGGTATGAGGCTGCGGCTGAGAACAGGTAATGAGTCCTTTTTTAATGGTTTGATGATTAGGTTTTTAAATACTAAATTTAACTAAATTTGATGGATTTCAGAAAAAATTGTGAATTGTTTCATTATAATTTACAAAGGTAAGCAATTAATGCTTTTTTGTACTCCTCCCACCGCATCCTTCCTTCCCATTCCCGAGGAAAGGGAAGGAGGCAGGCAGATCTCTCAGAAACAATACTAAGAACACAAAGGCTTACAGAACTCAAGGGTCAAGGGTCAAGTCACGTCTAGAGCCTAGAAAACCCAAGACCCCCTCAGCCCAGCCAGTTCCACCCTGTGTCTCTTCTCTGAGACAGAGGAGAAATACTGGATTGGCAAGGCTGCTTGCTGGACTGAACTTGAGCCGGCACGTCCGAGTCACTGCGAGACAGCCCGGCCCTCACAGCTCTTATGTGCTTTTGAAAACCACCAGCTGAGAAGCTGAGGTACAGGGGCTGCAGCTGAAGCCACCTTCCTGGCTCGCCTCAAGTCTCTACCTCTACTTCCACAGCTGGGTGACTTGGCAACCTGCCCCAAAGCCACGGGGAACAAGCAGTTCCACATTAGGATGCAGCAAGGCATCTGAGAGAAAATACGATTGAGGTGCAAGTCTGACCACCTGGAGGGCTCTGGATTTATCCTGAAGGATGCAGGGATCAAGCGAAACCAAGAGGAAACGTGCCTGGCAGGAGCATTCTGGGATGCCACGCAGTCCCCTCACCACGAAGAGCAAACCAGCACCGAGTCCTCAGCCACTATCCGTTGGGGCTGGGAGAGAGACAGGATCCACAGGGCAGACAGGAAATTGACCGTGAGCAGCCCAGAGAGAGCACAGGTATAAAATACAAAGCCCTTTGAAGGTCCAGATAACAGTAAAGATGTTAAGAATTACCCAAGAAAAGAACTTCACAGACACAGAATTTGGGCAACACTGAAAAAAGACGATACTAAGTTATCAATTCTGAGAAACACTCACAGGAAAGACTGTTTAGGACGACACTAAGGAGACGAACACAGGAAAAATAAATACAGGGGCTCTGGGACCCCACGGAAGCTACTAATGCTATTTATTGGCTTGGGTCATTCTTGAGAATAGAAAACCGCTTTTTGGCAAAGCTGTACAAATTCCACATTAGGGCATCTCCTACAGTTGTGGACACAAGATGGCCACAATAACGGGGCTTTTCATTAAACTTCCTCACACCCCACCATGGTCTTCAGAGGCTAAGATGGGACTTCTAGAGTCAAGTCAGGTGTGTGGAGGCCCCAGCCTGGTGAGTGCGTGAGAGCACTGGCTGAGGAGTCTGGTCCCTGCCCAGCCACTCCATGACTGTGGGCATGTCTGGGTGGTGAGTACTCTGGGCCTCTGTTCCCTCTTCTGTAGGGTGGAGGAGGAAGAAGGGTGGGATTACATGAGCTCCAAAATTTCTTCTATCCCTGGTATTCTTTAAGTCTAACTTTGCCCTGGTCATTAACAATGGCTAGGCACAAAGTGCCATCTAGTGGCACCACTGGTCCACTCCCACAAATGGCTTCAACAAAAGACCCCACAGAAGCAAACCAACTCCTACTGACTCTAACTCTGGGGGTAAGGGCAGAGGAGGCTGGAAGGGGTGAGCACACTTCGTATTAGTGGACATGACATATTCATCTCAAGAAAATATACTTTAAGAGATCTTGCTTTCCTTAAGAAAGCAACTCTTTTTTATTTAGAAAGACTAACCATATCCATTTGTCAATATTTTCAGCTTTAAGGAAAATAGTTTAAAAAACATAAAAATGTAAATACACTCGAGTAACTGCTATTAAACAGTTCTGAACAGGCAGAAAATGTAGACTTTCCTTTTACAGAAAATGTTAAATCTGTAATAGCAGCATAATTTATATATAGAAAAAAGCTGGTTTTGAAAACCCAGATTTTTTTGTACACAAAACATTTTTTTCTATACAACAGCGTTTACACTGGGAAACAGGTTTCTTCACATTGTGTCAGTTCCCATCAGGTACCGGCATTAGCTCGAGTGTGACCCGCTGGCCCTGAGCTCAAGCTTCTCGGCACCATCTTCAATCCAACACCATGGCAGAGAGCGCATTCAGGTCTTTCATGTACGGATGGGCCACCAAGATCTGGTCGATCTTCAGTCTTTGCTCGGAGTCAGGGAAGATCTTCAGAAGAGCTTCCCTCAGCTCACTGGTTTCCACAGAAGATCTCTGTGCTGGCATGGGCAGACTCTGCTGGATAGTGGGAAGGCTCGGCAGGAGTGGGAAGCGGGGCTGCTGAGGAAGCCAGTGGCTTGGAGGGGTTCCCTGAATCCGGGTGGGAGGCTGGTGGCTGGTGCTGGCTGCCTGGGTGCCATGGACTCTGAAGCTGGGGTCAAACATGCCCACATTTGGCAGGGCATTGAGTAGGGGCTGCATATCTCTGTGAATGGAAGCAAGTCCTGGTGAGTTGGGTTATAAGATAAATAAGAAACCCTTCTAAAATATCTACTGTTGGCCTTGAGGCTCAAGATTCTGCTCCTTGGCTTCCAAAGCAAGACTTAAGACTCCAGTAGAGGTGGTGATGACAGCCGCCCACAGAGGAGCGTGCAGGGCTTCCACTGACGCCATCTCTAGAGTGATCACAGCAGGGAAATGCGAACTCTTCATGAGCGGCACCCCCTCCCAGGCCTACTGCTGTGAGGACTGATCCCATCCAGCTGTTTGGCTCTAAACCAGGGTACACCTGGGAGCTTTCAAACACTAGCAGGGTCTTACTCTTCTGGAGATTCTGATTCTGCACAGGGCCCTGGCTGATAGAAATTAGGAAAAGGGACCCCCAGACTAGGCACATCGGCTCATACCTGTAATCCCAGCACCTTGGGAGGCTAAGGTGGGAGAATCGCTTGAGGCCAGGAGGTTGAGACCAGTCTCTACAAAATATTTAAATATTAGCCAGGTGTGGTGGCACGTGCCTGTAGTCCCAGCTACTTGGGAGGCTGAGGCAGGAGGATCACTTGAACCCAGGAATTTGAGGTTGCAGTGAGGTATGATGACACCACTGCACTCTAGCCTGGGCGACAAAGCAAGACCCTGTCTCAAAAAAAAAAAAAAAGGTATCTATTGATTGTCCTTAAGATTCTTTAGAAAAAAGAAAGAAAAAAGGACACCCTTTGGGCAGAGAGGTAACCCTACTGACTCATGGATTCCCTTTCCCCACCAAAGTCTGGGTGAGGCGTTGGTGCCCACAACTTCTATGCACATGGGTGTGTGCAAGTATGTGTGTACAGGGAGGGCATCTGCACTGTTCAAAAGCTTTCTACCTGCCTCTGGCCTGCAGCTGAGAAATGGGGCTGGGTGAACAGTTCTCCCAACCCCAAAACTCAACTAACTTCAGAAGTTAGTCCCCCTGTGAGGGACGTGATTACTAAATTTTTTTAATACCTCACCCCCCCACCCCCACGCTCACTCACTCTCTCGCTGGCTCCCTAAATTCCTAGCAAATTAGTTAACACCTCTGTAAAGAGCCACTAGGTGAGAAGAAAAAGGGCGGGCAGGACTGAGCCTGCAACCAGGCTGCTCAAGGAGTGGGAGGAAGCAGAGAACTCTTCTCCCTGGTAAGTCTGACCCACCGACCTGATGATCATACACAGGCCTCAGGTCCTAAAGCTCAGCAGAGGATTCCCAAGTTCAGATGTGTGGAAGGAAAATGAGAGGGACTGACGTGTGGCAGGTGTTAAAAATGGCTGCCATTGTCTTGATGTGGGTAGAGAAGCATGACATTTGGGAACTAAATCCTCATCTGTGTAATAAAACCCAAAGGCTCAGGAGAGAAACAATTCACAAGACCAGGGAGCTAAAATCGTGGTGGTCTCCTGGACAGAAGATACGTCTGTGTGAAAACCCCACCACCACCACCTACCACTGAATCCAAACCTAGAATCCCAAGGGCTCCTATTACAAACAGAGATCAACTGGGAAATTTCACTGCCTTAAAAAGCTAGGAGAGCTGTGTGTCTTCCTCTCAGTTTACCCCCCAACCTGCAACATCCCCATACAAACAGCTGCTGGGAAATTCACAGAAGTGTAGCCTATTTTAGTTTTAAAAAAGAGGAAAGGTCTGTCACCAGGTTATATGATTCGCCAGTTAGACAGGCAGGAAACTTTAGTTAACAATGTCTGTTACCTGAATTCTGAAAACAAACCACCACTAGCAAGTTGTCTTAAAAACCAACCAACCAACCCAAACTACAACAAGAAAACCTAAACTATCAAATCATTTTCAGATAAATATGGAATACTAGCTTTTCCATTCAGGGAAGGTAGAACTGTCAGTTCCCCCAAGTAGTGATTCCTGAATAAATTAATAGAAGCACAACATATTCAATATATTCAAAGTAAATGACTTTAGAAAATGAAAATAAAAAGACATTTTACACATATATAATGAATCCAGTTGGCATTCTTGAATAAGTGACCACCAGCTTAGAAAATCTGCTTTGTCTTTTTAGACCCACAAAAAAAGTTTGGCTTCCTATCCTCTCCTAGGATTAAAACCAAAAGGACCACAATTGAAAATTTGGGGTGTTTGCTTGATTAGCTTCCACATACATTACACCAGCAGTAAATCTAAGGCTTAAAAAAAAATTAGAACGCCATTTTTAGTCTTCAAAGACAGCACTTGCACTAAAGCACAAGTAACTTAATTGAAAAAAAAAAATATTTTGACAGGAGTGCAGTGGCACAATCGCAGCTCACTGTAGCATCAAACTCCTGGGCTTAAGCAATCCTCCTGTCTCGGCCTCCTGAGGAGCTACAGACACGAGCCACAATGTCTGTTTTTTTTTTTTTTTTTTTGTAGAGACGAGGTCTCACTGTGTTGCCTGGGATGGTCTCAAGCAATCCTCTCCCACCTCAGCCTCCCAAAGTGCTGGGAACACAGGCACGAGCCACCGTACCTGATCTGAAACAAATTTTTCAATACAAGACAATCTGAAAAAGGATATACCTAAGAAAGACTTCCTTCTGAAGAAATTCTTCTAATCGAGGTCCACTTCTTCCCAGAGGATCATCAGGAACCATAAATATGTCCCCCACGAATGTATACTGAAGCAATCTACAATACAGAGAATAATTACAATGCTGGGGAAAACACTAAGTCTTTATTGCTGTAGGGACTGAGAAGTATCTCAAAGTAGTTACCCAATTCCAAAGCAATAGTCAGGTCAGCCTATAAATTCTAAGACTGCTTAATTGCCTAAAGGGGAAGCAAAAAAAATAAAAACCACCCAAGTTAAACCATTTAAATTTCTGTTTTGGACACAAATACAATAGAGTTAAGAAACTTTATCACAGTTGGCCCTCAAATTTCTCACCAAGACCTTCAGATTTCTATCCCAGCTTGGAAAGCAGCTTCTTCTCCTAATATAACTTTCAATATAACTTTGAAAAACAAGATTTAAAGACTATCAGCTTAGGACCAAACAGGTACTCAATGAAGGTTTAATTTTTGAATAAAACTGGTAATAAGTGTACCCATAGGCAAACTCACTGAAAACAACCTTTTAAAAAAGGAAAACAATATAATATATGAAGAAAGAAAATCTGAGGTCACTAGAGCATTATTCATCAAATCTGGGGAAAATGGAAAAAAAAAATAGCGCAAGTGCCTGTGCTCGTTGTCCAGGTCTTGTTTCTGCCTTGCTTTTGCGGATTCTGAAAGCAACAAGTTGGTTTGAGAATATGAGTTTCATGCATTTAAATCCTCCAATGCATACACAGATGAGTGTCCCATAAATAGTGACAATGAGCCCAGGGCAAAGATCCAACAGAAACATGCCCTAGAAGATTAATGGCTCATTAACTGTGCCCAGAAGGTCAAAGGCCAATTCTTGGTTCAGCTATCAACAAAAGTTTTTTAACAGCATATGAGTCAAAGTGCATATAGGAATTAATTCTTACCTGGGCATTTACAGCAAAGAATCGTTTTCTAAAATCCTCTAATGATTTAGCAAAATATAAATACCAGACAAGGGAAAACTGTGAAACCCCAACAGAGATAAATATCTAGTTATGCTAGTTATATTACTAGTTATACTATAGACTAGTTATACTTAGTTTGAGGTATGTTATTTCATGTTTTAAGATTTGTGGCATATATGACTTATCCCTGGTACTCTTGCTTTTTGTTTTAAATAACTGGTCAGGTGATGCTTGTTAACAAAAAGTCCTAGAAGCCAGTGTTCACTGATCTTAAGGCAGTTTTCAGCAGGTGGACACATTCCTAGTATCATAAAAATTAAAAACAGCAGTGAATGCTAAACTTTGACTTAATTTTGTTATTTTAGATGGTATCTAAACATGTTTTCAATACAGACGATTAAACTATGACTAAAAAGCTCAAGAAAAGCATCAGATATTAAAAAGTAGAAATAATCTCTCCTGACCCCCAAGAAGTGAAACCCAATCAGCACACTGCTTTTGGTCCTATCCTCTTGGTGGAATCAAAGTATTTCAGAGCCGGAATCTCAGGTGTCATGAAGTCCAACCTCTCCCTCCCTTCACAGCTGAAGAAAAGAGGGAGGCCCAATGGCCTGCCAAAGTCTCCCATGGCATCAAGGCAGGGCCAAGTTAAGAGGCCATTTGTGCTCCATCATAGTTAACTGTGACAGAAAACTTTGCCCTTATGTTATGCAAGAAAACGCTGACCTCTCAGAAGGCACCACGTGGGCACACACAGCATGCCCTCACTCATCACTCGCTGGCTCTGCTGCTTTGTGCTGGGTCCTCCTAATCACCTAGCGGGGCCAACCACCCTGTGGACTGTGAGCACAGCACAGTCTTATGACAATGTGGTCCCCTATATTGCCTTCTGCAGGGCCACGGTGCATAAAAACAAACAAAATGCAAACATAAACAAACAAAAACTTTTCTGCCCAAAACAAAGAAGAACATATTACCTTTTTGTAATAATTTCTCGCCAAGAAACAGACTCAGTCACAAATTCTCTGAAGTTATCATTTGTTACAATTATGCCACCAGTTTTGTCTGCTAAGTGTAGTAGAAACCTATGGTAATATAAGAGAATTTAAAATGAGCAACAAGCATCCCTGGCTTAGAGAAGCCATGTCATAAGAAAACAAAGGGATAGCCTCTTCATAGGAAAATCACCAAAGAATTTAACCAAGGCTAAGCAGCAGAAAAGTTAAGCCCCTGTCAACTGAATCTCTGAAATTATTAGTGATTATAAAAAAATTATTTTTATACAACCTAATTCTTTTTTCAAATGATCTCAACTATAATTTATACATTTTTCTAGAAAAGTCACATTATCAATAAATAGTGGTAATAAGAATGCATGAGGACCAGAGCAGAGAATGAATTAGAGTTGGCAAGCTGTGAAATCACTATTCAGTTTTTAGTTGCTAAGCTACAGTATTTTGCTTCTAAGATTAGCTGCTTGGTAAAGTCAGCCTTGCCATTCTTTTTTGTTTTTTTTAAATTCACAGGTTCGTATTTTTTGCTCTGATTTAAGAAGAGATGTCTAGAACTGTCTTTCCGTTTAGCCTAAGTTATAGATTCACTCAAAAGGAAGTCGTGAAGGGATACATGGTGATGAAAAAGGGTAAGAATTAAACAGTAAAGAAGAATTCTATTTCATTGGTGGAGATTTATTCATGTTCAAACCTTCTTAATAATATCTGTGAGGAAAATGTGAAGTTTATCCCTTAAGTCAGGATGACTGCATTTGTCTAAGGCAATGTAGACAAAAATAATGAAACAATAAATTAAGACAATCACTGGAATTAAAGGTGCAAAACAAATGTTTTTCTTAGCAGTAGTGAGTATTTAAAGGAAATTTAAAAAACAAACTTCAGGCCAGGTGAGGCGGCTCACGCCTCTGGGAGGCTGATGCTCAGGAGTTCAGAGAACAGCCTGAGCAAGAGTGAGACCCCGTGTCTACTAAAAACAGAAACGTTAGCCCGGCCATAACTGTGTGCGTGTAGTCCCAGCTACTTGGGAGGCTGAGGCAGGAGGGTCACTTGAGCCCAGGAGTTTGAGGTTGCAGTGAGCTACTGGGGTGACAGAGTAAGACTCTGTCTCAAAACAAACAAACAAACAAACAAAATAACTCCACCAAACTTCATTAGTTTCAGAGATCTTAGAAAACCTTGAAAAGTAAATATGATTTAGTTCTTTGGCTTTATTAATGAACATTTTACAAATTATTTCTAACTTGCATGAGTTGTAAGTGGTAACGTCTGCTCAGAAGTATTAATAAAAATAGGTAGGTAAGGCATCTGAGTGCAAGTCCTATGAATTAGTACATACATTCATGTCCTCTAAAAACCCAGAGAGCCAAATAAATCAAGCAAACGCTTAGTGTGCACACTTGTACATGGGTTCAAATCCTGCTGGTTTGAGAATAAAGCTGTAGTGTTAGAAGACCTGAGCCTTCCAGGGTCCCTGCCCAGTGTCACAGGGCTGAGCAAGAAGTACCTTCCACACCAGCCTCCCAGTACTTCTCACCCCTGCCCCTGCCCCCACGTGCTACCCTCTTTCAGCAATTCCATGTCACCGCTGACTCTCCCCCATCAGATCTGGTCTCTCACACCAGCCTGGTGCAGGGCAAGGGGCTGTCAATGAGAAGGCCCTTTTGGTGAATGAAGGTCTGCTGTGGTCCCAAGTCCCCTTCCCTCTGCCAAGGCCCTCTTTTCATCTCGTACCCATTCAACTATCATTCACTAGCTTGGGTCGCAAGCTAAACACTGTCTTCAGTGGGGAGTATTCAGGTGGAACATTGAGGCAAAAACACCAGGGGGGGCTGTAACTGCTATAAGCCAGATAAAAATAAACAGGGTAAATGCAGGAAAGCAAACAACAAGCAGCCACCACTTAGGTCCCCAAATACTAGCAGACATGCTTCTAATTCCACACCATGAGGAGCATTTTAAAAACTGGTCCTAATGCCACTGGTTAAGTTTGGAACCTTCTCTTAGGCAAAACTCCCTCTATTACTTACATGTGTGCCTTCTCTAGACCACAAATTCTTTAGGGCAGGAGGTACTTCTGAACCACACATGTCCCTAGAACCTAGCTCTGCACATTGAACTTGGTTAGTGCTCAGTAAGGTTTTTAGAAAAAAATTTAAAAGGTGCATACGAAATGCTGGTGACCCAGGTGCACTAGCACCTACTTTCTGGACATACCAACTTAAGAAATGCAGCTTGGTCCTACACACTAGGGTCAGCTGAGACATCTTCCATTATGTGGAGGAAACACTGAGGGCTCAGGCCTCACAATGACAAACTAAGTCAGTGGCCAAAAATAGAACAGGAGGAGATAGATATTATGTGAAAACCACTTTTGAGGTTGTCATGCTAAGACAAGACAAACATTACTTTAAGTATGTACCAAAAAAAGCCTACAACTAAATATCTGCTTTTACTTATTGATTTTCAGCCATGTTTTATTAAAAAACCAAACCAAACCTCTTAACTCAATAGCTTCTTTTGTGATGTTCCTAAAACCATACAGCAAAGACTGTTAGCATTATCTTAATGACAACAAGTGTTAAAATTCTCAACCCCCCAAGTCAAGTGAGTCCTGTCCAGCAGTGTGGACCTGTCCAGCAGAGCAGGTGGCTGGCTGCTCACCACCCTACTCACACATTAGGAAGGAAAAGGGCCTTTCATACCTGTCATCATGAGAAGCAATTCTTTCTCCAAAGACCATCCGGGCAGGAGTTAAAGATAATATTCCGAGCTCCTGGAGCTGGGTTAAGAAGTGCTGTTCTGTTCGGAATAAGTTGAATACACATTCAGAAAGTGGCTATCTTCTCAGATTTGTAAATAAATGAAAGTACACCCCAACGTTTCACTTGTAGAGTAGTAAAAAATTTTTCTATTGACTCAATTTTACTAACTCACTGGGAAGGAAAAAAAAAATCAAGCAAGACCCATACTAAGGCAAATGCAATGTATGAATTTCAGCTATTTTTTCAATATAAAAAGGTTCAACTCATTTGCTTATTAAATTAAGAAAAGTAAACCACAAACCTGTATTTAATGAATCCTACCATCAAGAACTTTTTCAGAGCCATATTACAAGAAGTAGAAGACAGAGTGATGAGAAGAGTCTAAAAGAAAGGGTGGGATGGGAACAGGGAAGAGCTATGGGATTAGCGGCAGTGCAAGGGACCAACTGCTTCGCCCAATCCCAAGAAAGGTCCCCTTTTCAAAACCTCCCTCCAGCTGGCCTCCTGTCCAACTTCTCTTAGTTGTCTGTACAAATGTTTACTGGTTTTCATGGGGGTGGGTGGTGACAGAGGAGAATGGGGGGGCCAACGCCACATTTTAGAAAACCAGTAATGGGCAAAAGAAGCTAAAAGCTCAGGGCCTGAGATCCCCACACCTGCATTCCCCACAATGGCACTCACCACTGACTCAAGCTCAAATGCCCAAATATAGTGTTTTATTGTCCTAGAACTGCACAGTATATTAGGATTATAAGACTCTTTCAGGTATCCAATTGCAAAAATAACTACAAAATGAGCAGATCTGCCTCATTCCTCATGTACCTTCAGTTGACAAATACGCTCTTCAAAATGAGGGAAGTTGGGAATACTTGGGAAATGTGTGGTTTGACCATTTCCACCTCACTAGTGACTAAGTTTCACTTCCTGTTTAATGTATTGGCCAAGTCTAGTACTCACCCTCCCTCCCTACGATCTGATCTACCTTTTATTTCTAGGTACTCTGAGCTGCCTGGCACAGCCCTTTCACCCACCTTCCAGTCACGGCCTAAGCCATAAGCACCTGAGGTTTCTCTGAAACATTTCATGACTGATAAGAAGTTCAAAAGCTTCAGGTGTTGCCTGCAGGTCAGCCACGAAGTACTTCACAGTTAACAGAAATGATTTATATAAAGCTATTAAAGACAGACTGTTAAAAAGACATTATATTTGAAGACGCCAAATTTATCAAGTTACCTCAAAAATACTGTCTAAACAGTCAGAGACCCAGCCTAACAGAAAGACATATTTTACTTTTTAGAAAGTAAAAAGAAAACTTTTGTGCTATATAATGAACTCAAACACAACTTTCTATACAAGCAACTATATTAACTTTCCACCTATCCTTCCTCCAAGTATTTCTTATGCTGTAACACTCTCTTCAATTGATGTTTTACTAGGTGCAATGGATTTACAATTTTGTTTTTAAAGCTGCTGCCCATGGCACATGGCTCTATTCTAAGCAGCCATGTGTTGCAATTATAAGCCAACTCATCAACTGTCTTATTAGAAATCTGGAAAAATTCAGTTTGTCTCACCTGTGACATTAGGATCACGTCTTGTTCTCCACTGAGGGACAAATACAGTGATGTTTCTGTTACCAAGCTTCCAAAAATATTCAACTGCAATTGCAATTCCACGACAAGAAAAGAACTTTTTCAGACCATGGCTACAAGAAAATAAGTAAAATTTATTTCAGTTTAAAGCATGTTTAAAGCATATTAAGTTCACTATGAACAGGTAAAACCCACAGACAACAAAAACATAACAAAATTTCCTTTAATTTTTTTTTTACATTTTTTGGCATTTAGTTGTATAGTCTGCTGCTTTGCAAAGCCAAGACAGCACCCACTGTGGAAGATGTAAGTCTTAATAGAATCTTATGATTTTTCTTGTATTTTGTTTAGTTGATGTAATTGGTTGTGCTGGTGTGGTAGAAGGCTGTGAACTTCATGATAATACTTGTTTATTGTACTTTTTTTTTTTTAAAAGAGCCCATTCTATTGGGGAAAAAAATACTATTTTTAAGTCCTGCCTAGTCATTGGCCTCTGAGGTATCTTTTACGAATTCAATTAAGAAATTTGTTTCTGAAGCAGAAACAATTTAGTAGCCGTGCTGATGCTTACTTCCTGTGACAGAGGAATGGGTGAAAATGTGACATGGTCATCACCACTGCAATCCAAGGCTGCAACTGTCTCCTGCCTCAGGATGGATCCACCTTCCTTCCGGGGAAAGGCAAAATCTATCCAGTTCACACTTTACAGGAAACAAGTTGAGGGCAAGACTCAAATGAAACTAACTTGGGGGCCATGGAAAGTGATTTTGTTGAAGCAAGCAGAAACCAGGGGAAAAAGGTAAACAAGAAACAATAGAGGATTAGAAAATGCACCCCCTCCCAAAAATCCAGTGACACATTTCAAAAGAAAGGAAAAAAATATTTAAATTTTATTCTCCAGAAATAGAGGTAAAAAAGAGTGTTTTTTAAGTTTAAAATTCTGTAGGTGGTTATCTGTCTACCCATGGGTATTAGAAAGAAAAAAAAAATCAAAATCTCAAACTGTGATGCTACAATTTATGAGATTAGCACAATCTATTTTCACGGTTTCAATGATCACCTATATTCAAGTGATGGTAAATTCTGCATCTTCAGTCCTGTCTTCTCTCCATGTCTAGTGCCACACGTCAAAACTGCTTCATGAATATTTATTTCACTTGAAAGTCCTGCCATCGGGTGCACACGTGCCCCAAATTAAACCCAGGCTCTCCTAATTCCAATCCACCCTGCAAACTCCAGCTAAACTAACCTCTAAAAGCAGCCCCGAGGCCTTTGATTCTGATCAGGGCCTTCAACAGTACTATCCTTCTACATGAATCCTCTGCCTGGCTTCCGGGTCTGCTCCTCATCTGACTAGTCAGAAAGGATCTGGCCAAGTGAGCCTCCCACTACGTGTCAACATACTCAGTTTTGACCAGATGGTCTTGCCATCTCGCCCTCCTGGTCTCTCAGCTTTTCCTTTTGTTGCTTTACGGGCAATGCTCTTGCACCTTTCCCTTGCTCCTTCTTCAAACGCCATCAGGACTGAATTCCAGTCCCTCATCTTCTATGAAGCTCTCTCCAGACACGGGCCCTCTATCAGCCTCCTCCCTCTCCTCTGACTTCCTATCTTGTATGGTGCACCAGAACCACAGAGACAGAATGAATTTAGATTCCTGTTAGAGATGAGGAGGAGTCAGAGAGACAGAGCAACCTGCTCTGGTTGCACAGCCAGAGGGTGGATGAGCTGCATCAGACTCAAGCTTCCTCACTCCTGGCCAGTGCCCTTCCCACTACCCCACAGTGGTGTTGTCACCCCAACTGCACTTATGTTCCCTGAGAGCAGGAATGGGCTGTACACTCACCAACACCTAACACTGTGAGAGATTCAGAAAAGCTGCTCACAAACTCTTTTTAGGGGCTAAAGTCCACTCTTTTTTTCAGTGAACCACAAATAAGAAACTGCAGAGGATCTTACCCCAGAAAAATACGCAAATAAACAAATCTATTCTAGATGAAATAATTCGGGAGTGATCTGTTTATCTTAAAAGTACTCGAATACAGCAAGAATGTAGCAATATGACATTTGTTACTAGAAAAAAGACTGTGGTAGTTTTTAAAAGGGCACGCTTTTTAATCTTTAAAAAATAATAAATCACTCATTACTCTAATTGCTTAAAAGTGAGGACAGGCCCGAAGTTAATGTCAACCACAGCCCTAAAATGACAAGTCACAATACAAAAGCCTACTGATTCTTGGGTTCTTTTCGGGGGTGGGAGGGGAGAAGGAAAGAGAAGTTTATTAATTTGCCAGCAAATGAGGAGGTTGGCAGACTCCCATCTTAAAGTACCAACGTCCTCAAGCTTACTGATTCTTAGAAAAAATAAGGGGTATGTGTGTTTAGTCCTCAAAATGATAACCCCTGAGAGAAATGCACTGAAAAAGTTTGTAAAGTGCCTCCTTGGTTCTTCAACAGATAACAAATGTACACTATCTACTTTTCCTCTTTTCCTTAAATGCATCTGTTGATAGCAACAGTACAAACTGGATAGAGGTAGGTACCCAGTTCCATTCCACTGGGTCACTGAATAAAAAGAGCAGAAATGCAGATAGATGAATTCTGCAAACCTGGAAAAGCTCAGAGAGGAATAAATGGAGCTTTTAGAAACATCAGCTCTAAATTAAGTTCCAAAGTGTTATTCCCAGTGATAAGATCATACCATTATTGATACTTTGAAAAATCTCCAGAGCTGCAGATTCACTCAGAAAATAAAACAGGAAAAAAAAAAAAATCAAGTGGAGCCAAATTATTGTCCTCAAAATAATATGGAGGATCCACTCCCTAGGGCCCCTTCCTATTTCAAGTCCAACACCCTGACCAGGCAGACATGTGCTTAATCATCACTATCTCCTAGCCTCTCTGCAATCAAACCAGAGCAGCTTGTTGACAGATAAACCCAGATCAACTGTCTATTTTGACCTAGAGACAAAGTATATATACCAAGTTTACATAGAATAACACCTTTCTACTCATGGGAAAGCCAAAGCTCTGGGGCTCCCAGCTCCAAATGCAGAATGAATGGCTATCAGACCTGGAAAGCCAGGTGTGCAGGCTCTTAAGAGAGATTTAAACTCCTGTTTCCATATAACTGGTAACAAGTTATATCATCAGGTTGTTTCCCATATTATAGCAGGCAGTCAACTGAAAGGAAGAGTGTCAAAAGCAGAGGAGAGATGGGTGACACATAGCTGATAAAAACTCATGGCAGTCATAGAACCAGACAGGGCAGTGTGGGGAAATAGTGTAAAGCCCTTTCTGAGCTACCCAGGAAAAAGTGGTTTCCTTCTATAGCTTCCACTTAATAAAAACAGCCATGTAACTGGATAAAGACAGACCAGCATAAAAATGGTTAAAATATATAGTTCTAGCAAGTGAAGGGGCAAATCTCATCTACATGGAAAATTATCAACCTAGATAAGTCAGGTGATCTTATGCTGAAGTTTCAGACTGACAAAGCCCAAATCTTATTTGGCCACCACTGTGCTGTCTAGCCATACACCGCAAACAATTTCCACTTACTCATCATTTGACTCATTTATGGTGACAAGGGGGAAAAAACCAAGTAAAGATATACATAATTGGCAGCATTAAGTAGGGTATTTTAGAATTTCTCACGGGTGTGTATGAGCTGCAGACATCATACTAGATAGGCAAATAAACAAAGGCTTTGCAGAAACACAGGGAAGGGTGGGCCTAGGCTGCTTTAGGGTGGGGTTCACACAAAAGGATCCTATTGCTTAAGAGCTCAAATTTCCTTTTAGCTACTTCCCCCAACTAGTTGGGTCAAATGAGTGAGTTTACTCACCAGTGCTTATGCAACTCAAGACTTAAGTATCCAATGATGCAGAGGCCTAAAAACTTCAACCTCAACTTCTGTTGGAGGAGACAGGGTGTGTGTGGGGTCTGGGGAGAGACATTATGGGCCCAAATCTCATTATCTGTGTAACCCTGGACAAGATTTTTAAGCCACTTCATGCTATATACATTATGATTTTTTCCTCACACAGTAAGTGTGAAGAGTACATTTTAAAAAATAAAGTACGGTGCCTGACACGTAACAGGTGTTTCAGCTTTAAGATCACAAATATTTGTTGAATTAAAAATATGGCCTCAATTAAAATTTAATCTAAATAGATCATTGGAATAGCAACGATGAAGTTACAAATGGGTGGTAAAAAGCCACTTAAAAAATCCTAAACCAGCCACAGTGGTGCTTGCCTGTAGTCTCAGCTACTCGGGAGGCTGAGACCGGAGGATCACTTGAGGCCAGGAGTTCAAGTCCAGCCTGGGTAACATAGTGAGACTCCATCTCTTAAAAAAGAAAAGGAAAATTCCAATCTATCTTTAACTCTTTAATTCATTTATTCATCAACAAATCATTAAGTACCTACTGTATGCCAGGGGCCATGGATATTAGGGGTAGTTCAGTGAATAGCATAGAAACGGATCAGTTCCTTCATGGAATTTGGTCTAATCTAAGTCACACTTAATATTGAAGAAACTAATGGAAAATAAGGTTTGATTTTTTCCAACTTAAAAAAAATTTACTATTATTCACATAATATAAAATAACCATTTTAAAGTGACCAATTAAATGGCATTTACTAAGTTCTATGCAACCATCACTTACATCTAGTTCCCAAGTATTTCCATCACTCCAAAATAAAACCCTATACCCATTAAGCAGTTTCTCCCCTAGAATAAGGGTTAATTTTAATTACTGATATTTTCAGATCAATCTGCATCAAATTAAGTTTAAGTCTGTCTTCTCAGGGGAACACATCCTTTTGTAAAAGTGCTGCTTTTAAACGGAGACATCTGTAAATTCGAAGAAAATGCATATCCTCCCAAAATCATCAGTTTTCAAAAACATTAACAAAAGTCAGCTTGCACGTTTCCCTTAGTACACTAGCCAGTGGTTTTCAAGAGATGGTACTATACTCCAGGGTGTTAGGAAATATGTGGGGTGTCACAATGCCTGTGGAGGAACACTGTGGGCAAAGGGGGAGATACAAAGTACTTCCCGTCATGGACAGATGGCACCACTCTGAATTCCAACGGTGACCCCTCTGAGAAATATGCTAGTTACTACTCCAAAAGGGTTTTTTAAAGTATCACTATCACTGCTCTTTCTATGTGAATTTGCATTTCTTATTCTTTGAACACCAATTTGGGAAATCTTTCCCCATACAGAAAAGTGAAAAAGGATTAGTATTACTCACAACCGTGACCTGAACTTTATGCCATCATTTGGCTCAAGAAATCTTAACAGTGAGGAATTAGCGCTGGGCTTGCACTATCTGCGTGTGACTGAAATTATGTTTTACATTTTTACTTAGATAATGCTACGCAGCTATGGGTCATTTGCTGGGTTTCCCCCATAGGGCTGCCAAAAACGCAAAGTGAAATGACAGTAAACAGTTACTTGGAAAATGAAAACAAGCATTATTTTTACTGCCTATCTTCAAAACTTTAACATCTGAAATGCTGGCATTTTCTTTTTTTTTTCTTTTTAACAGCAAAACAGCATCAATAATTCATTCAAACAATAAAAAGCAAAAGAATCCTTATACTTTCAAAAATACATACTAAAATATTTGTCGATGAAATAATATATTGACATTTCCTTCAAAATAACAGGGGTGCAAGGCAGTAGGTGAGGGTACAGATGAAACAAGATAGGTCATGAGTTGGTAACTGTTGCAGCTGGGTGATGAGCCCATGGGGATTCATTACATCATCTTGTGTATTCAGAAATTCTAATTAAACATACTCACAAAACAAAAAATTACAAATGCTGCCTGCCTACCTTGAGTTCAAACATAGGGAACTTCGACCTAACTTAACTTTGTATGTAAACAAACTGCAACCTAATAAGACCATACTCTTTAAAAAAAAAAAAAAAAAAAATCACAGGTTGAGAAATGATCTGACCATGCCCAAAGAAGGCAAATCCAGAGCTGTAACCAATCAAGTTGTTTCTGCAGGTCACTTCCTTTTTCTTTCTATAAATACTACCTGCTCACATTGCTGGGTGGGGCTTTGAACCTCTCCTGGTTCAGGGTAACGCCTGCTTGATTCATAAATCATTATTTGCTCAAATAAACTCTGCCAAATTTAATTTGTCTGAAGTTTTTCTTTTAACAATGGGGTGACTGGCTATCAAAAAAAGAAGACAAACTTTACCTGGCAGTTGTTGAAATGGCATGATAAAGATGTCCTCAAGGACAGGTCAAAAGGGAACAGACTGCAGGCAACTGAAACTCAGAAGGATTAAGTGACCTACTCCAAATCAAACAGCTGGTCCACAGTGGGGTGGAGACTGACCCTCACACTCTTCTTAGCCATGATATCAAACTGCCCCTTAGAGAAAAAACCCAATCCCACACCACAAGTATAAAATCAAAATGCTAATAGGGGTTCTAAGACAGGCTAAATAGAAATGATAGTTTTAAGTCTTTTACTAAAAACAAATATTACAAACTTTTATTAAGAGCAGAGGCCCACAATGAAGTTCAAACTGACTAATTTCCTTTCAAAGGAAATTGCTACTGCTGTATCAACAGAAGTGCATCACACCTATTACCACTGTACACTCCTGGCTAGAAAACAGGCATATTCCAGCATAACAAAACAGAAAAATCTCTTTTTAATCTGAAGCTCCATCCTTATATTCAGAATCTAATGGTTTTCATAGTATCAAGACCCTAATGACTTAAAAGTCTCTATACTGCATATCACCAGGCAATGTAATGTGAAAAGATAAATTTTCTATCATCTCTTACCCTTAGAAATGTAAGTTCAGCAGGGCGAAGCAAAGTTCATGACTCCAGAAGATGGAATGAAAACCTTTCCAACCAGCTGGTTATCCTCCCCAATCCCCCCTGGTAAGGATATATCAACTAGACAAATGCATAGGGTAGTTCCTATATACATATATAATTCTGAGACATTGCTTAGAGTCCTATTTAAAACTATAAAATAATTTGCAGAGTGAACTTACGTAATTGCAACATTGCTCCCATCTATAACAATGTGCTTCAAATCTGTTCTCCCTGGTTCATTTTTTAATTCCAGCTTGTAGGGTACTTTTAGAGTATCTCGAAACCTTTGGACCCCTGTAACTGAGGAATCAATATGATCAGAAGGTCCTGCCAACCTCGCATCGGTAACTGAAGGTAGTAGCTGGGGCAGCGGCATTGGTGGAGAAAGGGGTGGACAATTTGGCTTAGATTGAGGAGAGCTACAACATCCTGAACGTTTTTCACAGGTAGATTTCATATTATTTGTAAGCAAGGGTTCTGCTTGATGTTGCAAACCATTTTCTGGACTTCTGGGCTGGTGACTTGAAGCTCCCCTTGAAACAAAATTGACTTCTTTGGGACTTGATGGGGCAACAGAAGGTGAAAGGCCATCAGTTTCAAGTTCTATGTTACAAACATAGTTCTGGTTTGCACCCCAGAGTTCATGTTTCTGTTCTGTTGGCACTTTTCTGAAAGTATTAGTTTTGCAATTTGAGGTACATGGTTTAGCTTCTACTTTGAATGGTAACTGAGAAAATTTTTCTGCCATATTTTGCTGTGTGTGAGTCTGTGTTTTCTTTGGAGTGGAATCTGTTGTAAACTCCTTTATGCTGTTACAAACACCTTTATTTTTGGTTTTGTTGCTCTCTGGATACATAGTACCAGGTGAAAATTCTCTGTCTTCTTGGAACCTTTTATTTTCTTTTTCAATTTCCTCTAAGAGCAATAATGGTTCTGTAGATGGCCCGTACTCCCTAATAACCTTTTCGACAATTTCTTGGGAATAGCCCATGGTTTTAAAAAAGTTTACAAGGATGTTGTATTCCATTTCCTCAGTAGTGTCTTTTACATCTGGACTTAAATTTTCAGAATCAGTAGAATCAGATAGGTCAATGATTACATTTCCGGCTGATGTCTTACCCTCATGTAAAAGCTCCCCCTCTTGAACATTTTCCAAAGAAAACTGCTTCTTGGTATGTCTTTCTTCAGAATCAGAAAATCTCCTTTTGTTACAAACTCTCTCTTTGGAAAGCACTTCTTCATCTGGGGTTAGACCATTTATTGGGACAAAAAGCACATCTGGTGAGCTAGAAAAGACTGAGTCCATTTGTTTTGTAAGCTCAGAAACAGGAGTCCCAGCTTTATTTCTTGCATCTTCCTGCAAAACAATTTCATCTCTGGAAATATTCAGCCCCGTGGCATTCTGTGTAAACTCTGTTTTTTGAGAATCTCTAATTTCAATAACATCACTATCTCCTGTTTCAAACAGATTCTCCTCACCTTGTGTGAGTGTCAAAAGTTCTTTTTTCAAGGAAGTGGGCAAAATCAACAAATCCATTGTGTAATTGTCCGCACGGGCTTCAACAAATTGTCTGAATTCCCTTTTCACCTCTGATTCTTTCTGACTGCTGGTTAGGTTCTCATTATTCTCAAAGAGCTTTACAAACTGTTGAATGTGACTCCTAGCCATGACTACGGCCTCGGCACTTCCTCTGATGCCAAGCAGGCCAATATCCAGAATGCAGAGGTCAGCACAAGTATCCTGAATCAAGCTCTTCAGAAACAGGCTCTCCGCCCCAACAAAAATGCAGTGCATGGCCTTGGGGTAACATTCTCTTTCTTCTAGTTCAGGTTCACAGATTCCTTTAATATATTCCTATAAAGGAAGATAAGAAATTAGATCAATTTACAAAAGCTCCTTAGAGCACATATTAAGTTATACTTGTAATTACAAAGCTGGATTTATTTACATCTATAAAAAACAAACATCTTTGCTTGCTACCAGTTACTACCATGACAAAATCAAGAGATAAGATAATCAAATCAAATGATTTACTAGAGAACAAGCCTTGACTTTTGCTTTGTTACTACTACCTTTGGTTTCCAGATATAACAAAAAACATTCTTGGTTTCCAGATTTCTTAAAGGCATTTAGAAGGAATAAAATTTAACAAAAAAAAATTTTTCCAGCTGGTTGGAACAATCTCTATCCTATATAATTCTACGTCTATTTTCTAAAGAAGACCAGACTGTTTACATTAAATACAGACCTAACAGAACCAGAGAATGCTGGACATTACTGATGTTCTCAGATACTGGTATTGAAGTGGCAAGAAAGGGATTTGGGTTCTTTAACAATTAGGCTGCTACTGGAGGCAGAAGTGTTAAGCAAGCAAGCAAGTGCACACACACACACACACACACAGTGGAACGTATCTGTTAATAACTTTGGCTCTCGAGTCAGTGTCTTAGTCTCAAATTCCAGCCATACGAATGGCTCAAATTACCTAATCCTTCTAAGCTCAGTTTCTTCAACTGTAAAAGAGATAAAGATAGTGCAATTTCAGGGGTTTTGAGGGAATTCAAAGAGATAATGAATGTAAAAGTCCTGACAATAGTGCCCTGTACATAGTAAGTGCTTACTAAATATGAACAACACTGTTACTTATTAGTGAAAACGTTTTGGACAGACATTTGTAAGAAATGAGCCTGGTGATACCTGATCTAAAAACTAAAAAACTAAAATTAAAATGGTATTACCAAAAATGACATTATTTAAAAGTTCAACCTGTGCAGCACCAGTCAGAGGCTTTGTAAACTTGTACCTACTATACACTTGCTATGTTGACGGCCACACTTCTTCAGTTAGAATTTATATTCAAATATGTGTATAACTATTCCTTGTGCATCTATAATCTGGAACTACAACATCAACACCAGATATATGAGGAAAATGTCACAGAAAAGGAGTGCTACCTAAGCAGTATGATGTTCAGCCATGATTTCTTTGCTCCCTTACATCCTTCTGAAAGCACATGGAGTGTTTGCGGTCTTGGTGGTGAAGCACGGAGATAACCGGTGCTGGACAGCAGAGCTTTGCCTTTTTAATAGGGCAGTCTGCTATTTTTGTCAACATGGTAACTGAGTTAAACACAAAGTACAGTGAACGTATCATCCCTTTTTCCTGAATGCGCAGCAGTGTTAAACACTGACGTCAGCATCCCTGAAGATCTTCAAACGGGCAATAGCTATCACTTGTTTGAAATTATGCTGCATTAAGGTTGTGGCTTTAAGGGTTTTTTTAAAAAAACATTTTATTTCAAAATAATTATAGGTTCATAAGAAGTTGCAAAAGTAGTACATAAAGATTCTGTGTACTCTTCATCCAGTCCCCCTAATCATTTCATCTTACATAATTATAGTACAACATCAAAATCAGAACATTTACACTGATACATTATGTATATATATAGTTCTATGCCATTTTATCACGTGTGGCTTTGTGAAACTACCACCTCAGTCAAGATACAGAACTATTCCATCACCACAAACATTTCCTTCATGTTACCCCTTTATGGTCATGCTCCCCCACTCATACCTTCTCTCTTAGCTTCTGGCAACCACCAATCTTTCTTCATCTTTATAATTTTGTGACTTCAAGAATTTTATATAAGTGGAATTTATACAACATGTGACTTTTGAGGTTGGCTTACGTTCTTGAAGTCCATCCAAGTTGTTGCATGGATCAATAATTCACTCCTTGTTGCCACTTAGTGGTATTCCATGGTATGTATGAACCAGTTTTTTAACCATCTACTACTGAGGGACATTTTAGTTGTTCCTGTTTGGAACTATTACAAATAAAGCTGCTATAAACAATCATGCATGGGTTTTTATGTGAACTCAAGTTTTCATTTCTCAGGGATAAATGCCCAGGGGGGCAACTGCTGGGTCATATGGTAAGTGTATGTTTAGTTTACCATCTATATACCCTCTTCAGCGAAATGTCTGCTTATTTCTTTTGTCCATTTTCTAATTGGACTGTTTGTATTTTGCTATTGAGTTTTGAGAGTTCTTTTATATACTCTAGATATGAGTTTTCTGTCAGATATGTAATTTGCAGATATTTTCTCCTAGCCTGTAGTTTGTCTTCCCAGCATCTCAACAGGGTGTTTTGTGACAACTTTTTAATTTTAAGAAAGTTCAGTTCATTCATTTTTTTCCTTCACCAAGTCGTAGGTCCTGAATATTTCTCCTATATTATTTTCTAAGTTTTACATTTAAATCTATGACCCATTTTGAGTAGATTTGTGCATAAGGTATGAGGTTTAGGTTGAGGTTGCTTTTGCTTATGGATGTTAAATTGCTCTAGCACCATTTCTTGAAAAGACTATCCTTTCACCATTTAATTGCACCTTTGTCAAAAATCAGTTGGCCATACTTGTGTGGCCTTACTTCGGGTTCCCTATTCTGTTCCATCAATGTATGTAACTATCCCTTCACCAATCCCACACCATTTTGATTGCTGTGACTGCATAATGTCTTGAAATTGAGTAGTGACTGTTCCTGCCTTATTATTCTTTTAAGAACTGTTTTGATTATTTTAGGTTTTTTTGCCTTTCCATACAAATTTTAGAATCATCTTATCTACAGTCTACAAAATATCTTTCTGGAATTTTGTCAGCAATTGTGCTGACAACTGTGTGTCAGCAGCTGACATCAACTTGATGGTAACTGACATCTGCTGAGTCTTCTGATCCATGTACCTGGTACGTCTCTCCATTTATTTAGATCTTCTTTGCTTTCTTTCATCAGCAGTTTTAGTTTTGAATATACAAGTCTTGTACATGTTTTGCTAGATTTACACTTAAGAATTTCATTTTTCTGAGTGATTGTAAATGACACTGTATTTTAAATTTCGGTTCCTATGTGTTCATTGCTAGTATATAAAAATATAATTGATTTTTATATGTTGGTCATGTATCCTGCAACCTTCCTGAACTCACTTATTCCTAGTTCAAGGATTTTTTTTGTGTGTGTAGTTTCCTGGGAATTTCTATGCAGATAAATTATGTCATCTACAAATATTTCTTCTTTTCTGATTTATATTCCTTTTATTTTTATTTTCTTGCTTTACTGCAGCGGCTAGAAAGTCTAGCACTATGTTGAAGAGCAGCGGTGAGAACTGACACGCTTGCCATGCTCACGATCTAAAGGGAAACACATTCAGTCTTTCACCATAAAGAATGATGTTAGATGAAGATTTTCTGTAGATGTTCTGTTTTCTTTTTTTTTTTTTTAAGATTATACCATATTTTTATTGTATCTGTAAATGTTCTTTATCACACTGAGGAAGTTACCTAGTTTTCTAGGAACATGAACATGAATAGGTGTTGAAATCTGTCAAATGCTTTACTGCATCAATTGATATAATCCTGTGATTTTTTTCTTCTTCAGCCCGTTACATGTGGGTTATACTGATTTTTGAATACTGAACCAGCCATGCATCCCTGGAATAATCCCCACATGGTCATGGTGTATACTTCTTTTACATACTAAATTCTATTTGCAAATATTCTGTTAAGAATTTATGCACCTTTTGCATCTATATTCATATGGGACTTCATAATTTTCCTTTTTGGTTCTGTTTTTGTGTGGGTTTAGCATCAGGGTAATTAATACTGGCTATACATGAGTTAGGAAGTGTTCTCTCCTGTTGTATTTCCTGGAAGAGACTGTAAAATTGATACTCTTTTGAAAACATTTTCTAGAATTCTCCTGTGGAACAACCTTGCCCTGAAGATTTCTTTTATGGGAGTTTAAAAATTATTAATTCAATTGCCTTAACACCTATAAGGCTATTTAAATTATCTATTTCATATTAGGTAAGTCATGGTATTTGTGCCTTTTGAGGAAATGGTCCATTTCATCCAAGTTGACAAATTTATGAATGTAGAGTTGTTTGTAATATTTCCTTATCTTTTTGATGTCTGTGGTCTATAATAATATCCTGTTTTAGTCCTGATATTAGTAATTTGCATCTTCTCTCTTCTTTTCTAATGTAAGCATTTAAGTGTTATTATGTTGCATTTTCATTTAGTTCAATGCATTTTTCAAAATTTCCCTTGACTTATGAATTATTTAGAAGTGTTTACTTGTTTAGTCTCCAAGTATTTGGAGATTTTCCTGTATCTTTTTGTTACTGATTTTTAGTTTGATTCCTTTATCAGAACACTAAATGATTTCAATTCTTTTAAATTTATTGAGATTTGTTTTGTGGTCCAGGATAAGGTCTATCTTGATAGTTCTGTGGATGCTTATAAAGAATGTGTTGTTGTTGAGTAGAATGTTCTATAAATGTGTATTAGACCTGGCTGGTTGGTGGTGATGCTGAGTTCTAGATCCTTGCTGATTTTGTTTAATGGTTTTATCAGTTGTTGAGAGAAGAGTGTTGACGTCTCCAACTATAATTGTGGATTTGTCAAGTTCTCCTTTCAGTTGTCAGTTTTTGCTTCACATATTTTGCAGCTCTACTATAAGGAATATACACATTTAGCATTGTTATATTATGTTTTCTTGAATTGACCCTCTTATTATGTCTCTCTGTATCTCTGGTAATTTTCTTTGTTCTGAAGGCTACTATGACTGATAGTAATATTGTCACTCCAGTTTTCTTTTGATTAACGTTTGCATGGTGTATGCTTTTCCTTTTAACTTACCTATATTATTATATTTGAAATAAGTTTCTTAAAGATACCATATAGTTGGGTTATATGTTTTTAATTCATTCTAACAATCTCTTTTAATTGGTGTTTATTTACTATTTGTTTTTAAAGTAATTATTGGTAAGTTTGAATTTAAGTCTTCCATTTTATTTGTTTTCTGTTTGTACCCTATATTTGATTCCTGTTCTCCCTATCTAGCTTTCTTTTGCATTATACAACATTTTTAGTATTATAATTTATCTACTACATTTTAAACTGTATCTATTCATATAGTTTTTAAGTGGTCATGCTAACAATTACAATATATATAATTTTCACAGTTCACTTACAATTAATATTCTATCATTTCCTAAAACCTTACCATCTGTATTAATTATGTTTTTAATTTTCTGTATCTTACGATGTTCTCACATCTCTGCGGGCCTTTCAGACCTGAGGAGGGACTATCCCTCCCAGGGCTAGCTAATTTCTAGGGGTGGTAGAGAGCTTGTTTGGAGCATGCCTTTCATGTGAGGACTGCCTGATCTAGTGCCCTGCCCCTAACTCAGCTCCTTATCTAACTCACACACCAAGCCCATATTACCCTGTTCTAAATCAACCTAGGGCCAGGTACCAGACAACTAGTGGTAAGTCTCAATGAAGTCTGCTGGAATTATTCAAACTAGCCAGTCTTAACACATTAACCGCCATGTGAGTCATATTTAACTCATGCTAGTTTTGAGCCTTGGGCCTCATGAAGCATATATAACTCACACGTCTCTTTACCTTGGGAGCTGCGTGGTGCGTAGGCAACTCACACTCCCATGCCATAGCATACATATTACGTGATATGTGGCCCCCTGGGCAAAACCCTGCAGTTGGTTGGTGAAAATCTTACTTGTTGATGTTCTTATTGTTAAAATTAATATTGACAATTTAACTGCATGTAACTCACGCACAGATAGCGATAAAAAATAACAAATTTTTCATTAAATTAGAAAGGATCGTTTTGTTTTTGAAGTTTTTATTCTACTTTCATAATAAAACATCATGGCCCCAAGGAAAAAAAATTTTTTTTTCCTACTGTGGCAGTCAATGTGTTGAACTGTTTACCCCTCCCTGCCTTGCCTTTCGCATGGAAACCCCAATAAAGTCTCCAGCCTAGGCTTTCCCCTTGCCCCTGCTTCTGTCTCCTGACCAAAACCAGATGCTTCTTCTGTGGCCCTGCATGGTGTGGCAAGCCTCCTTCTCTTGGCAAATGTAAGTAACAAATTCTTCTTTCAATGGCATTGATCTCTCTGTGCTGTCACTCAGTCACCTCCATAAATTAAAATTCCCTGGGTACAAATTTTAGAACACCATCATATAGGTTTCTTTATCCTTAGTCCTTTTACTCTCTTTCTTTATGTTATAACTGTCTCATACATTATATTTACACACATTTGAATTCACATCAGACAAGGTTATAATTTTTGCTTTCAATGATCAAACCCATTTTAAAGGACCCAAGAGGAGAAAGGAACCTGTTACATTTACCCAGATATTTACCATTTCTGCCTGAAGAACTTCCCTCAGCAATTCTTCTGGAGCAGACAGCTGGCAATGACTTCTCTTTAGTTCTTCTTCAACTCAGAATGCTTTATTTCACTTTCATTCTTGGAGGATAATTTCACTGGATAGGGAATTCTGGGTTAACAGTTCTTTTCATTCATCACTTAAAAATTACTGTGACACTTCCTTCTGGCCTCCATGGTTTCTGATGAGAAATCACAGTAATTGTAACTGGTCCCCCATGTGTAATGTGTTTTTCTCTGGATGCTTTCATGATTTTTAATTTGTCTTCACTTTTCAGCAGTGTGCTTATGACATGTCTGGGCGTAGAATTCGTTGGGTTTATTTTTTTGTGTGTTCACTGAGCTTCTTGAATCATTATGTTTACATCTTTTGTCAAGATTGGGAAGTTTTCAACAATTATTTCTTCAAATATTTTATCAGCACCACATACTTTCTCTTCTCACCACCCCCTCCAAGGTTCAGATTAAACTGCCCCCTCCAAGGTTCAGATTAATTTTTCTATCTTCAAGTTCACTGACTCTTTCCTCTGTCATGTCCATTTTAAAATTAAGTTAAGTTTTTATTTAGGTTATTGGATTTTTCAATTTTTACTTTGCCATTTGGTTCTTCTATCTTCTATTTCTTTGCTGAAACTTAATTTTTCTATTAGTTCCTAGAGTATTTGTGATTGCCTGTTGTAGTACTCTCATAATAGATATTTTACTTATCGTCAGATAATTCCACCATCTGTGTCATCTCAGCACTGGTGTCTGCTGTCTTTTCCCGTAAGAATTGAGATTTTCCTGGTTCTTCATATGCCAAGTAATTTTGTATTATATCTACTTTGAAATATTATGTTATAAGACTGGGTCTTGTTTAAATCCTACGAATGTTGACACTTTTTGTTTTAGAAGAAAGTTGACCTAATTCGATGCAGGCTGCAAGCTGCAATCTGTCTTCTGTGAGCTGCGGTTCCAATGTCAGTTCAGTTTTCAAAGCCTCTACAATGCCATTTGTATCTATCCCATATGTATGCCACCATATGGCCATTCTGGGACTTGGATGGTGGTCTTTTTTGTTAGTTCCACTCTCAGAAACAGATGCATGCATGCGTAGCTTAGAGATGAGCCTAGGAGATCATGAACAACTTTATGGCTCACTTTCCTGAGCTCCTCTTCCTCTGCAATCTACCTGGTGCATTCTGGTTTCCTGGGGCTCTTCTTTTGGGCTGCGGCTTTGATTACTCCACTCTGCCTTGTACTTCTTCTGCAGCTGTGCCTGGGTCCAGCCAGAGGACATGAGAGAGAAAAATCAATGGAGACTGACTTCACAACTCTACCAATCAGAGAGAAAGGTTCTCTTTCCTCAGATTTTTGGCTCCTCAAGCTCCCATCACCACCATCACATGATTGTTTGGGGGCTGGAGTGCATGGGAATGAAGGAAAGAAAAAGAAAACACAGGCATTTTTGGTTTAGGTGTTCTCTTTTCTGTCCCTTGAGCCAAAACCAGAGGGCTTCTCCTGGTTCTCTTTCTGTGCTCTGGTAGCCATTTCCACTTCCAGGTTGAGCTGCATTGTATTCAGTTCTGGAGGATAACAGGGCAAAATGATAAACTCACCCCCGTTTTGGTGGTTTTTGAATCCTGGTCTTCTTTTCCAATCCACCTGCTACTATTTACTCTTCAGAGTCCTCAAATAGCTACTCTATGCATTATGTCCAGGTTTTACAGCTGTATTCAGTAGGACTGACAGGGTACAGTGTGCTTACTTTATCTTACTTGGAAGTTGAACCTCTTTGCTGCCTGTTAATGTAAGTGATGTTGCCTGTCTAACATAAGTTAAGTGAATGGTTGGATTCACATGAGTCAAATACTGTGTGGCCACTTCAATAAGGAAAAGTTGATCCCATTTCTTCAGTGGGCTGCTAGCAACAATTAGCCAACCTGGAGAGAAGAGATTTTTTCTCCAGATAAAGACTTCCAAAACAAATACTGTCTCAAAGAGGGGTAATTCTCTAATTCACGCAAGGTAAAGCTTACCTATCAACAGATTCTGCCCAGACACAGAGCTTCCAATTGGCTTTTCAGATTCAGTATGAAACATAGAAAACACCGATATTGGAAGAAAGGCCCAAATATAAAAGAAACCAATAAAGTAGAACAAAAAGTGAGGAGAACTGGAGGAAACTAGGTAATGCAGGGTACAAAAGAAAACTTAGACACGATTTTAACAGTTTCAAACAGATAAAAAATGACAGTGAACTCACAAAACAGGAATCAGGATGCTAAAAGAAGGGAAGGGAAGGAAGACGAGGGAAGGAAAAGGAAAGAAATCGTAATAGGAGTGCTGACAAATTAAGAATATGACGGCCAAAATAAGAATCAATAGAAAAACTGAAAGACAAAGTGGAAGAAATCTTTCTAAAAGTACTACAAGAACAAAGAAATACGAAAAATGAGAGAAAAGAGGCCTTAAAGGTCCATCTAGGATATCACAAATCCAAATAACTGTCATTCCAAAAAGACAGAATGGCAGTTAATAAGGAAATAACACAAAATCATTTCCTGGAACTAAAATACACAACACCTTGCTCAAAATTAGTGAGAAAATTACATTACAACTTTTTTGTAACTGAAGGACACAGACCCTATCTTGAAAGGGTCCACAGAATACCTAAGCATGATTACTTTCAAAAGACCCACAAGAGAAACCCTGCGGACAGGGTGGGAACAGGACACACAAAAGAATGACATCAGAATTTCACAAATTCTCAAAAGCAATTCTGGATGATGGGGGTGGGGGGACAATAATACATCCAAAATTCTAAGGTAAGATGATTTTCAATCTGTAATTTTAAACCCATCCATATTACATATCAAATATAGAGTAAAGACATTTCTAGCATGCTAAAGGCCCAGAAAATTACTCCCATGGATCCTTTTCTTAGGAAAATATTTGACAACAAAGTTCACCAAAAATACGGGAGATGAAGTAACTAGTACTACAATCTAAGAATAGCAAATGTAAGTCCAAAGATTTTCACTGTGCAGCAGACAAGCTGAGTAACCAGCTGATTAGAGGAGGGAAGAGGGTTCTAGGGGTGTTCTCCCAGAAAAGGAGACTAAATGAATAGATAACACAGAGAAATATTTGTAAAATATGAGAGAGAGATATATAAAGCAAATTCACAAGTGGACAAAAACATGGCAGATAACAATTCCAGGAAAAATTAAAAGCTGTACCAAAAAGAAAATATAATGTAGCATAGTACTTGGCTCTGCAGTGAGTAACATTTATGTAAGTCGTAACTATATAAACCCTGTTTCTTGTTTTAGCTACCAAAAAAAAGAAACTATATTGGGAAAAGAGGGGTAGTTTTTGTCTCACCTATCTTAAATAAAGTGAATAATGGCTAAAACTGGTAAGAAACAGCAGTACAGTTGACTCTTGAACAAGGCAGGGGTCAGGGGCACCAACCTCCCCCCACCAACACAGTCAAAAATCCACATACAACTTGACTCTTCAAAAACTTAACTACTAATAGCCTACTGCTGACTGAAAGCCTTACCAATAACATAAACAGTTAAATTACCACATATTCTGTATGTTATAGTATATACTGTATTCTTATAATAAAGTAAGCTAGAGAAAAGAAAATGTCATTCAGAAAATCATAAGGAAGAGAAAAATTTATTTACTATTTATTAAGTGGAAGTGGATCATCATAAAGGTCTTCATCCTCATCATCCTCACGTTGGGTAGGCTGAGAAGGAAGAAAAAGAGGGGTTGGTCTTGCTGTCTCAGGAGTGGCAGAGGTGGAAGGAAATCCATGTATAAATCTGTGCAGTTCAAACTCATGTTGTTCAAGGGTCAACTGCATATAATTTATAATTATTTAGGTAACCATCAGAACAGCTAAAGACAGTAAAAAGTAGTTGCCTCTAGGAAGCTGGGAAGGGTTAGAAGCAAGAGACTGCTGTTCTTCACCATAAACCTTTTAGTACTACTTAATTTTCTATTTTATTTATTTATTTATTTTTGAGACAGAGTCTTGCTCTGTCACCCCGGGCAGAGTGCACAGGCATCATCATAGCTCACTGCAACCTCAAACTCCTGAGCTCAAGTGATCCTCCTGCCTCAGCCTCCCGAGTAGCTGGGACTACAGGCACACACCACCACACCTGGCTAATTTTTCTATTTTTAGTAGAGATGGGGTCTCACTCCTGTCAGGCTGGTCTCGAACTCCTGAGCTCAAGCAAATCTCCCCACTCGGCTTCCCAGAATGCTAGGATTCCAGGCGTGAGCCACTGTGCCCGGCCATAATTTTCTATTTTAACCCATGTTTATATATTATTTTGGTACACTCCCCATCTTCTAATTTTAATTAAAAAATTTTAAAGTGAATGCATAACATGCTGTGATGTGCTACTGAGTTTTGGCCCTAATTTTGAGTTTTGCTTGTTTTTTGTCCCACATTTGAGATAAGGAATGTTAGCAGTTATGAAATACTGTGAGTGATTCATCTTTGAAACAAACTTCAAGGATTACTTCTCTGTTAATTTTCTGGATTGGTTTAATTGAAGAGTATTATGCAAGAAAAACTGTTCAACTACTATTACATCTCTAGCTAATTAATTGTATGGACTTCAGATGTTCTCAATACCATGCAACCAGAAGACAATGTAAAATTAAACTGGATGTTGAGGCCGTAAGTAACTGCAAAAAGATTAATGAACACTGATTTCAGTTTTTTTAATGATAATCCAAAAGTCCCAATATTTTCTATCAATGTAAGTCAATTTTATACATTTGAGCCTACAGAAAATCCATTTCATAAAATTCTTAATCTGATGTATTATCTACAAACAAATCCATTTACTTTTCACAGCATATACAATCCTTTCACAGAAAGTGATATTCAGGGGGATATATCCAGATACTCTTTAGATTACTCTCTTTTGGAGGAAAAAAAATTAAGCGAAAGTCAGATCCTCTGAGAGCATTATAGAGGGCCTGAGGAGAGGCTACTATGTCTCCTGTACTAGGAGTAGTGCGTAAGCGCTGTGAAGACTGGCAGAGAAATGCCCAACACAGGCAGAATTGTCTGATATTATCCCCCAAGTAACTAAAACTAATATTGCAGGATTAATTGCATAGTTTTGGGAAAGAGCGGTACAAAAAGCTCACTATTGCTTCACACGCACAAAACCCGTTTTTTTGTGTGCCCCAAAAGAAATTATTCCTTGAGATTCAGACTCATTTTTTTCATTAATGATTTACTCTCATGAATTACAGTAGCAACAATTGATTATTATGTTCAAGTTCAGAAGTGGATAGTGTAATTAGTATATAGCTTATTACATTTTAAAAGATGTTTGGCCATCACTTGTTTGATAGGAAAGATTCTGTAGATCCAAATATCCATCATTTGCATTTGGCTATATTTGATATCTGAACATTTTTAACGTTAGTTAAAAACTTGTCTCCTCCATCCTGCAATGTTCTTATTCTGTTTTACTTTACTCAGGCTTTTAAGAAAAAAAAAGGGGGGGGGGATATAAAATAATTCCCTTTCATTTCTATTATTCTGCCTTCTACAAACTCAACTTTTCTCAACTCTATCACAACATTTCATATCCAGAGAGAAGCTCTGGGTAACTTTTGCCATTCAAAACAGCTAAAACCAGAAATGATCAAAGTAGCTACACAAGAGTCTGCAGGTTTGACCTGGGGAAAAGGTTTCTCCACACCACTGTTCACCATCAACTATCTCTTAGTATTAGCACACCCTTAAGAGGCTTTGTCAGCTTCTCTCAGATTACATATTCTTAGAAGCAGGTGACTGCAAGCATAACAAAAGCAGCATAGGGTGCCACCTGTGGAGTACACAAGAGCAAATGATACCTGACAAACAGGGTGCAAAAACAAATGTAAGGGCCAGGCTTGGTGGCTCATGCCTGTAATCCTAGCACTCTGGAGGGCTAAGGCAGGAGGATCACTTGAGCCCAGGAGTCTGAGGTTGCCGTGAGCTATGATTACGCCACTGCACTCTAGCCAGGGCGACAAAGCGAGACTCTACCTCAAAAAAATGTAAGGCAGACACAATGGTTAAAAACCACAGCAACTAAAGACCCGCTCTGATGGGAAGAACTGACATACTTTGCCAGCTACAAGGAGCATCACTGTGCCATGCTACAATATAACAGAAGATGTTCAAGTCGACCACAATCATTGAGGAAAGAGAAACCACGCAGGCAAGGAAGCTCTTAATATATTACAGACAGACTTTTAAAATGGTTCAGACCAGCAGTTCTCAACTCTGGCTGCATACTTAAGGATTCTAAAGAATATTTTTAGTATTTAGGAGACTCTTGTATAAATGGTGTTCTATATCATCTCTAAGAGCAAAGAAGGAGAATTAATATGACTCTTAGATATTAACATGAGCCCTACAGTATATACATGAATTAGAAGTGTCATATAAATCTACAACCTTTTTAACACCATTAACCTACAAATCTTTAACAGGTCTCTATCTGGCCATCTTTAATAATACCCATATTAGCGATTTCCCCAATATACTTTCAATATTTGCTTTCTGTTCATTTTTTTCTTCAATTTCATCTCTAAAATGTCTATCAAGTTCATTCCTAGAGGACTGCCTTAACTGCCCCATAGGAAAGGACTTCTCTGCATGGTCACTCTGAACTTCAGAGACAGGAGCAGGGGCCACGCCCAGTGTCTACCCTAGACTTTATCCTCACTACATCTGTAAATCTCTCCAATTTTTACAGCTTTGAAAACTTCCAGCTCTCCTGATTAATTTATTCTTCACTCTTACCCACACAACCTCTTCAATTCTCGAACCTCACTTCTATGGTCACTCTTCTTTCTCACTCTTAGTAAAAGATGTATTTTACCAGAGCCCACAGGCCAGTATGTGTGTGCCCTTCGACTCCCCCTCCATTTCATCTAAAATTCTACCCTTTACGTATTCCTTCTCCTTACTTTGGTTTCAAAGTCATGCCCTTACTTACATTCTGCCTCTCCCCAGGCATCATCGTTCTCCTTCTACCCACTCCTACCCCTCCCCTGCCTACAAACACGCTTGGGGTTTCCCGGATCCTACAGAAACAGAAGACTTCCTTCAGGCCCACTGCCTACGCACAGGACCATGCCATCTCTGTCCTTTCATCTTCACACTTTTTGAAAAAAGTAGCCTAAGGCCCATTTCAATGTCAAACCCTTGAAATCTGGATTCTGCCTTCATTCAAACTGAAAACACTTTCTTGAATGCCAACAATGACAACTAAGGCCAAACCCAAAGGCCCCTTCTTTGCACTCAATCTGCTTGGGCTATATGCAGCATGACACTGTCAACCAACTTCTCCATGACAAGTCCTTTCCTCTCAACACTTCTGAGATACCACTGACTGTCTTTACCTTCCTATCTTTCTGATTATTCCCCAACATTTTTGTGGCCTTTTTCTACTGTCCCTTAAATGTAGATATTTCCAAAATTTCTCTCCTGGCCCTCTTCCTCAACTACACTCTCATAAACTAACTCTTCAAGCTCTAATGCTAACTTTTACTGTTCTGGTGATAACTCCAAATCTCCACCTCTAACGTTTAACACTTTGTTAGGCTGCAAGACTACCCCCTGAGCATTTCCACCTGGTTATCCCACAAGTGCCTCAAACTTAACAGGTCTGAATCAGAGCTCACAGCTCTCCCCACTCCATCCTCGTTCAAATTTCCTTTCAATGAAACACAGTCACTTAGGGTCATATGAACACTGCAACTAACTCTAAACTCTTCTTTCTACTGTCAAGTCTTGTCACACGCCACTCCTTTGTTACAATATCAAAGTTATTTCTGAAAACACACCCATTTCACTTGCGTGCTCAAAAACTTTCTAAAGCTCCTCATTGTATAGGATGTTCAAGATACTCAGAACCATATTTGAAGCCCTTGTGATTTGGACTTTAACATGTTTTATTTCTGCAACCTAATTTAACCTTCCCCTCCTTCCACTCTTATCCAAAAGCACCTTCCAAGAAATCCAAAGTGTGTGTGTACTAATCTCTGTTTTCTATACACAACAGTATCTTATTGTTTAAACTATAGCATATCATAACTCTACTAGACTGTAAATGTATTCAGAGCAGGGACTGGCCTTCTTCATCTAACTCTGGCTCTCAACTCTAATTTTGCTCCTCCTGGGGGCATCTGGCAATGTCAGGAGACATTTCTGGTTGCCACAACTGAGGGGATACACCTGGCATCTAGAGGGTAGAAGCCAGAGAAGCTGCTAAATATCCTACAACATGTAATACAGCCCCCCACAACAAAGAATTATCTGGCCCAAAATGTCAGTAGTGCCACTGTTGAGAAACCCTGAACAAATCAATTAGTATCTAACAAATACATGTCAAAACAGGAATTAGGAGGTTTGGGAACACAGGCTGACATCCAGCCTAGTATAAGTGATGTGGTCAACATTATTTAAGAGAGAGAGAGAGAATGGTCAAAATGACCAAAAAAGCAGGAAGGAGTGTTCCATTTTAGTAATTTAAAGAACACTAAGAAAAATTATCAAATACGTCTACATAAGGCAAAACGATGGCCTTTCAATCACAAGGGAGCACTCTCTTTGGCCCACCCAAAGATTATTTAATTCTCTAGGAAATATATCTTTACATGACATACCATTCATTATTGATTAGGGTCTGGGCTGTGAAGCTACACATTATCCAGATTCTTATCTAGCAGAGATGCCAACTTGCTCAGTGTGGTAGAAAAGTAACCTTAAAGGTTATGATGTCATTATAAGATATTAGCTAATCTGTATCTGAGCAATTTTATTCCAACATTCTTTTTTCAGTGCTGATATTCAGATCCTCTACAAAACAACTAGAAAATAATTATCAAAATGGTAGTAGTAAGTCCTCACCTATGAATAATAACTTTGAATGTAAATGGATTACATTCTCCAATCAAAAGACATAGAATGACTAAATGGATAAAAAAGAAAATCAAACTATATGCTACCTACAAGAGACTCACTTCATCTGTAAGGACACACACAGACTGAAAGTGAAGGGATGGGAAAAGACGTATCATGCAAATGGGAACCAAGAGAGCAGGAGAAGCTATACTTACATTAGATAAAATAGACTTTAATCAAAAACTGTAAAAAGAAACAAAGAAGGTCATCATGTAATGACAAAAGGGTCAATGCAGCAAGAGAATATAACAATTGTAAATATATATGCATGCAACATTGGAGGACCTAAATATATAATGAAAGTATTAGTAGATTTGAAGAAAGAGACTACAATGTTAAAATAACAGTAGGGCACTTCAACACCCCACTGTCAGCAATGAATAAATCGTCCAGACAAAAAAATCAAGAAAAAATTTTTAAAAAATTCATAGGGCGTGGTGGTGCCTGCTTACAGTCCCAGCTACTTGGGAGGCTGAGGAAGGAGGTTCGCTTAAGCCCAGGAGTTCAAAGCTGCAGTTAGCTATGACTGCACCACTGTACTCCAGTCTGGGCGAAAGAGACCCTGTCTCTTAAAAGAAAAAAAAAAAATTCAAAAATACCAATGACATTCTTCATAGAAATAAAACAATCCTAAAATTCATATGGAACCACAAAAGACCCCAAATAGCCAAAGCAATCTTGACCAAAAAGAACAAAGCTAGAGGCATCACACTACCTGACTTCAAAATATACTACAAAGATATAGTAATCAAAATGGCATGGCACTGGCATAAAAACAGACACAGAGACCAATGGAACAAAACACAAAACCCAGAAATAAATCCACACATTTACTGCCAATTGATTTTCAACAAAGATGCCAAGAACACACAATGGGGAAAGGACAGTCTGTTCAATAAATATTAGGAAAACTGGATATCCACATGCAGAAGAATGAAAGTACTCCCTTCTCTCACACTATAAAAATCAACTCAAAATGGATTAGACTTAAACGTAAGACTGGAAACTATGAAACTACTAGAAGTTTCTCAAAAACACAGGCAACAAAAGCAAAAATAGACTAATGGGATTACATTAAACTAAAAAGCTTCTGCACAGCAAAAGAATCAACAGAGTGAAGAGAACCTACAGACTGGGAGAAAATATTTGCAAACCATACATATGATAAGAGATTAATATCCAAAATATATAAGGAACTCAACTCAATAGCAAGAAAACAAATAACCCAATTAAAAAATGGGCAAAAGACCTGAACAGACATTTCTCAAAAGAAGACATACAAATGGTAGCCCTCCACCATGCATGGTTTCAGTTACTCACGGACACCCTGCTCTGAAAATACTAAATAGAAAATTTCAGAAATAATTCATATGTTTTAAATTGTGCCCTGTTCTGAGTAGCATGATGAAATCCTGCCATTGGGTACATGAATCATACCTTTGTCCAGCGTATCCATGCTGTGTATGCTAACTGCCTGTTGGTCACTAGTAGCTGTCTGGGTTATCAGATGCTTGTCTTCAAGTAGTCCTTATTTTATTTAATAATGATCCCAAAGAGCAAGAGTGGTGACGCTGGCAATTCAGATATGACAAAGAGAAGCCATAATGTGCTTCATTTAAGTGCAAATATGAAAAGTTCACTACTTAGTAAGAAAAAAACCCTTTCATTATAGTATATTGTTATAACTTTTCTATTTTATTATTGTTGTTAATCTTTTACTGTGCCTAATTTATAATTTAAACTTTATCATAGATATGTATGCATAGGGAAAAAAAATCATGTATGTAGGGTTCAGTACTATGAAAGGTTTCAGGCATCCAGTAGGGGTCTTGGAACCACGAATAAGGGGGGAATAGTATATATGAAAAAAATGCTCAATATCACTAATCATCAGGGAAATTCAAATCAAAACCACAATGAAATATTACCTCACTCCTGTTAGAATGGCTTTTATCAAAAAGACAAAAGGCAACAGTGTGGGTGAGGATGTGGAGAAAAGGGACTCTTGTACACTGCTCGTAGAAATGTAAATTAATACAGCCGTTATGGAAAACAGTATGGAGATTCCTTGAAAATTTAAAAGTAGAACTAGCATACGATCCAGCAATTCCACTACTGGGTATATATCCAAAGGAAATGAAATCAATATGTTGAAGAGATATCTGCACTCCCATGTTTATTGCAGCACTATTCACAATAGCCAAGATACAGAAGTAACCCAAGTGTCCATCAACGGATAAAGAAAATGTAGTACATATACACAATGGGATACTACTCAGCCATTTAAAAAAGGAAATCCTGTCATTTATAACAACATGGATGAACCTGGAGGACATTATGTTAAGTGAAACAAACCACGCACAGAAAGACAAACACCGCGTGATCTCACTTACACGTAGAATCTAAAAAGTTGATCTCATAGAGTAGAATGGTGGTTACCAGAGACCGGCACAGTTGGGGGAAGTTCAGGAGATGTCCAAAGGATACAAAATTACAGTTAGATAGGAGAAATAAGTCCAAGAGATCTATTGTACAGCATGGTGACTATAGTTAATGATATATTTGTGAAAAATGATAGAGAACGGATGTTAAGTGTTCTCATCATAAAAATAATTATGTGAGGTAATGCATATGTTAATTAGCTAGACTTAACTATACTACAATGTATATTTACTTCAAAATATAATGTTGTATACAATAAATACATACAATTTTATCTGCCAATTTAAAAAAAAAAATTTGAAAACCTAAATGCTCTGAATCACTTTTACATTCCTGCTGGTCCCTAATTCATGAGTTACCCGATTGTCAGGAAGTGATGCTTATAACTTTTTTTTAAAGAGACACGGTCTTGCTCCATCACCCAGGCTGGAGTGCAGCGGCACAATCACAGTTCACTCTAAGTCCAAACTCCTGGGCTCACGCAATCCTCCTACCTCAGCCTCGTGAATAGCTGGGACTACAGGCATGCACCATCACGCCCAGCTAATTTTTCTTATTTTTTGTAGAGATGGGGTCTCGATATCTTGCACAAAGTGGTCTGGAACTCCTGGCCTCAAGTGACCCACCCACCTCAGCCTCCCAAAGTGTCCGGATTATAGGAATGAGCCACCACACCTAGCTCATGCTTATAACTTTTTAAAAAATTTACACTTTGGCAGTGTTGTAGGACCCACTGAGGTGCCCAAAGGAACTCACCTGCTGAAGCTATTAAACTGAGCAGCCCAAAAAGGGCACCTCCTTGCTGTTTAAGCCCAAGCATATCTCATTTTGACTCCCAGAGTGAATATGAAGCAGCAAGAGAATTCGAGGATTTTACCTGTGTTGTTTTCTTTTCTTCTGATATTGTATTTTTGTTTTATGGGTATCGGCCACATGTTTCTTTCCATACTGGCCCAGAGACCAGCAGATATGGATCACAAGGCCAGTTTCAACTGCATCCTTTGTAGACATGAATTTGGTCTATATATGGCTAGTAATTATCTCTACTAGGAATCTGATTTTATGGGCTGATCACATGGTCATCTGTCAGGTAGAGAACAAGGATTCTATTTTCTGTTAGATATGAGACTTCTAGAAAATATGCTTTTAAGGCTGGGCACACACCTGTAACCCCAGCATTGTGGAAGGCCGAGGTGGGAGATCACTTGGGGCCAGGAGTTTGAGAACGGACCGGGCAACATTACAAGACCCCATCATTACAAAAAAATAAAAAATTAGCTGGCATGGTGGCACATGCCTGTAGTACCAGCTACTTGGGGGACTGAGGTGGGAGGATCACTTGAGGCCAGGAGTTCAAGGCTGCACTGAGCTATGATCTCATGCCACTGCACTCTAGCCTGGGAGAGAGACTAAGACCCTGTTTTCCCCTAAACACTCCCCAAAAAACCTGTTTTTAGTCTTTTCTGTTTTTCTGTTTGTGCAAGATCACATTTCAGGTCCAATGAAGGGAGAGAAGGGAGAACAGCCTTTTTGAAATCTGGACCAAATATGTGTTTTTTAATTACTTTTGACCTGTGGCTAAGATTGTGGAACCAAAGCTGAAAGTTCTCTGTGTGTTTGTGACTATAAATAACAAAAACCTTTCCTTTTCATGGTGTGAATGTGAAATGTATTCCTACTTTCCAGGGATCTTAATAAATTAAATTATAAAGTTTCTTAACACACTGACTGCCACACTAGAAAAAAACTTTCTCCCTGAGGCCACGGTGTTTCATTGAGAAAATAGAGTAAAAACTTCAAAAACAAAACAATTCTTTCTAATTTAATGAAAAATTTGTTACATCATCAATAAAAAAGTAATATAAAACTTGAAAATTAGTAATGTGAAAACGTGAAAAATAGTTCATAAGGGTAAAGTGTTTTTCTTGACTTTTCAGGCTTAAATGTAATTTAAAAGTAAACATAAATAGAAAAATGAAATTTATTGACTTCTATTCATTTAATCCACATCTTTTGAATTCAATTGTCAATAGGTAAAGAGACTTGTGAATTATACATGCTTCACGAGGCCCTGGGCTCAAAATTAGCTAACTTAAATACAACTCTCATGGCACTCAGGGTGTTAAAGAACCTCTGTTCTAACTGGTTGACAGAGAATTACAAAATCTATATTCTTAGACAAATACACAAATCTATATTCTTAGAATTCCTAAAAAATAAAGAAACCAAACATCTAATACATTAAATATGTTACCCTTTTAAGGACAAAAAACCAAAACCCAAGCCAGGGACAGTGGCATCTACTCAGGAGGCTGAGGCAGGAGGATCCCTTGAGTCCAGCAGTTTAAGGCCAGCATGGGCAACCTAGCAAGACCCCATCTCTTAAAAAAAACACACACACACCCACACACAAACTCACAGAATCTGATACTTCAAAATAATTTGTTTTTAAGAGTCCAAATTCATGTAATCAAAATAATTCTTAGGCAAATTAGTCTTATTTGATCATTTTAATGTTAATTTAATTTAAAAATAAATGTCCTTTCCCTGATTTTATCAGTGTAGAATACAATGCATGTATCTTTTTAAAGTAAGATTTTTTTCTTATGAAGAGATTAAACTTCCTAAACTTTACTGGCTTACTGATCAGGTAAGCTAATATTACTCATATATACTTATGATTATAAAAAGATAAAATCCCATATTCAACTAAATTGAATTTATATACATTTATTGAATTAAGTTGTCAGCTTAAGCATAATTTCCAAGATCCCTAATTAACTTTAAGACCTTGGTTGGACTAATATTAAATAAAGTTAATTAATGAGTACTCTTTGGATATGTGGTTAATCTCTAAGTGAAACAGACACTGAGTATAGTTTTTTACCTTTTTAAAAATTTATTATTTTTTTAGAGACACGGTCTTACTACGTCACTCAGGCTGGACTGCAGTGGCCATTTACAGGCACAAATCATAGCACACTGCAGCCTCAAACTGCTGGCCTCAAGTCATCTTCCCAACTCAGCCTCCTGAGTAGCTGGGACTACAGGCACACACCACTGCACCCAGCCACTGAGTACAGTTCTCACATACACATACACATGCTTTCTTTTAAATATATCCACCATGTAATTATTGCATACAACAAAATGAACAGTAATTCCTTAACCTAATACCTGGTCTGTGTTTAATGTCTTCTTCCAGTTGTTTTGTCCTAATTATTCCAATTTTTTTCACCATAATTACACAACAGTTTACCCTTGTCTAGTATGTGACATAAATAGAATCATACTAGTATATACTCTTTTGGGTAAGGCTTCTTCCACTTACCATGGTATTTCAGAGATTCAACCACATTGTTGCATATATCAGCTAGTAATTTCTATTACTGAGCATTATGCAATTCTGTGTGTCTTTTACACCTAACCTATCTTTGGGGTTTCCCAAAGGTCCCTGGGAAATCACAAAGATTTGGCTTTTTTACCTTATAACAAGAAGGATGCTAAAACAAATCAATTTCTGTGCAGTGCTCTGTACTTCTTAAATAGCTTAACATTATTAGGTTGTGTCAAATCAAAGGGGAGAAGCTTGGTCTTTTCTGGATACTTTTGTACAGGTAAAAACTTCTAAATTTTTTTTTTTAGGGACTACACATGTTGCAAGAGGGACTGGCTTTGTCAATGTCCATAATATATTCTTACCATTCAGATTAACATTGATCAAATCTTAGCAAAATTGTGTATTGCACCCCAATAGATTTTTTACTCTCTTCCATCCTGATATTGCTGGTGTCTGTATAAACTGACCATAGTTATTCAGTCTCATCATTAACAACTGGTTTGTGCTATCCTCTCTTCCTTGATTTATAGCTCTGCTATCAATTACAAGCTAGAAAGTGGGTCTACAACAAAGGACGACAGTCCCAGAGCCTCGAGGAAAAGACCGTACCAGACACTCTTAACTACTGAGATACTTTAAGAAACTGGCTCACGGTTACAAACTTTGGAGTGTAAGGTGACATCCCTTAGACCTGTGGCCCCACCCCCACCCCCATACAGTGGAGGTGAGTGCAGCAAGTGAGCGAAGCTTCATCTGTATTTACAGTCACTGTCTCCCATCACCCCCAGATGGGACCGTCTAGTTGCAGGAAAACAAGCTCAGGGCTCCCACTGATTCTGCATTACGGTGAGTTGTATAATTATTTCGTTATATATCACAATGTAGTAAAAACAGAAAAAAAGTACACAATAAATGTAATGTGCTTGAATCATCCCAAAACCATAACCCCTACCCCCAACCCCTGTGGAAAAACTGTCTTCCATCAAACTGGTCCCTGGTGGCAAAAAGGTTGGAGACCGCTGCCTTAGACAACTGCTAGACTGTGCTAAAGGACTAAGTTGGGATTTTGGGATGCAAAGGACATTTTAAAAGCAGTCTACTGATCCAAGATGCAGTGGAACAGAAAATAATAAACTACATGAATTAATGAAAGAAATCCAACTGTAGTTATTTGGAATATTGTTTACTTTTAAACCTGTTCTATTTTCTACCAGGTATATGGAGAAGCCCTTTTTCATTCATTTTTTTAACCTTTAATTTAGTAAGCTATGCTTTTACAAATTGAAATAAAATATTTTTAAGTGTTCTCCCTGATTCCTGCAACTTCAGGAATTACAAATATTATACTTTCACGGAGACTCTTCCCTTTTCATGGCAATGTAGTTACCTGCATAAGATCATTGAGAATCTGGCCTCCTTTTACCAGGATGGAATTAGATAAATTTATTTTGCAACCCAGGCCGTAACTGGAATGATATATTTAAGAATCCTATTTAATCAGGTATGGGAAGACCACCATTAAAGAAAAAGAACTACAGTTCATGTGTGGAACCAATGCTCAAGAAATTGGCCTGGTGCCTATTCTATGGTGCAGAGTCCCAGCCTTACATGTTGTTTAAAGAAACTCACTTCCTGGCAGGCCAGGAATTTTAGCAGAGTTTGAGAACCTTGAGGAGAGAGGAATTCATCCAAATGTACAGATACTACAGACAGAGATGATTTTCTTGATTTTTTGGAGGTTTCCAAGCTTTAGAATAGAGGCACCAATAAGAACAGTTAAAAACAAAAATAAATAGAAAACCACCCGGCTACTGAAAGTGTAATCTATGATTCCTTATCAAATTTCCAGGGGATAATTCTCTAGCCTTACTAGCTGCTACCACCTCCTGCCATCACCCAAATACAACCAAGCTAGCCTGTATGTGTGTGTGATCAAGAACAATCTTTGGGGATTATTTATGATGACAAGGGGGCACAATGAACAAAAATTACAAAAACCCTGAAAATAAGGTAAAAGAATGGCAGCATGTTCTTTCAATGTAACAGAAGAGCATTATCTAGCAGGCCCAATCAAGGATTACTTAATATTCTAGGAGCGCACTGTCCGATAGAACTTTCTGCAATGACAGAAATGTTCTCTATCTGTACAGTCCAAATTGGTAGCCACTGGTTACACGTAACCACTTAGCACCTGAAATGCAACTGAGGAACTGAGTATTTAATTTCATGCAATTTTAATTAATTTAAATATAAACAGCCACTTGTGGTAGTGGCTACCATATTGGTCAGTGTAAATCCACCCCTTGGCCTATTTTGTATACATAGACCCTAAGGTAAGAATTATTTTTTATATTTTTAAAGGGCTGTAAAAACTAAAAAATAATATAAGACAGAGACCTTTTGTGGTCCACAAAGTCTAAAATATTTACTATCTGTCCCTTTACAGAAAAAGTTTGCCAATATATGCTCTAGGACTGTGGTCCCCAACCCCCAGGCCGCCCCATACTGGTCTGTGGCCTGCTAGGAACCCGGCTGTGCATCACCAGCCTGAGCTCCGCCTTTCCCCCTTCTCCTCCCCTCACCCTCTGTGGAAAAACTGTCTTCCATTAAACCCGTCCCTGGTGCCAAAAAGGTTGGGAACCGCTGCCCACAGAGAATGTACATTTTTTTTTTTTTTAAATCAGTCTATAGATTGGGGAGACACAGCCTTCAGTACAAGTCAAAGTGTGCTTCTGAGAACGTACTTTTTGTTTGACAAATTGTCTGGTATAAAAGACAATCCCATAGGCCTGGTTTCATTACCCTGTAGAACTGTGATATTGTGAAATATTTATTTCCTGGCACACAACTCCTAGAATCCTTAGATTCTTCAAAGTAATGTCTTTTTATATGCTAATGAGTTGGTTGATGGCTATCAGTCCCCAGGTAGCTTCAGGATAACGGCTGGTCACTTAGAAAGACCAAAGCAGGACTAGAGGGTTGAGGCTTTCTGCCCCACCCCTCAACCTCCAGGGAGGGGAGAGGGGCTGAAGGTTAACCCAACCACCAATGCCAACGATTTAATCAATTGTGCCTATGTAATGAAGCTTGCATAAAAACCCTAAAGCCGCGGTTCCCAACCTTTTTGGCACCAGGGACCGGTTTCACGGAAGACAATTTTTCCACGGACTGAGGGTGGGGTGTCGTGGGTAGGGAGGAAGTGGTGCGGAGCTCAGGCAGTCGAATGACGAGGCCTGTTTCCTAACAGGCCAGGGTTGGGGGCCATAGCCCTAAAGGACTGGGTTCGAGGAGCTTCCAGAAAGCTGAACAAGTGGAGGTTTCTGGAGGGTGGCCCGCCTGGAAAGGGTATAGAAATTCTTCACCCCTTCCCCCATACCTCACCCTATGCATCTCTTCGGAATATCCTTTAAAATAAACTGGTAAATGTGTTTCCCCAAGTTCTGTGGTAAGCTCTAGCAAATTAAACGAACCCAAGGAGGGGGTTGTGGGAACCCCAATTTATAGCCAGTCAGAAGCACAAGTGAAACCTGGGGCTTGTGATTGGCCTTGTAAGTAGGAGGCATTTTTGTGAGTCTGAGCCCTCAACCTGTGGGATCTGATGCTATATCCAGGTAGATAGTGTAGGAAATAAATTGGAGGACAACAGCTGGTGTTCGCTGCTGCAGAATCCACTGTTTGATGTATAGGGAAATCCGCCTCTCAATCTGGTGTTATTCTACAAGCACGTTTTATGAGTACAGTAGGAGAAACTGAGAGTATTCCTATATTCTCAGAATTGGTGTCAGATTAGGATTTGCTGAAACAACTCCAGCTCACAGAAATGTGGTTTGGGAAGAAAAAGGATAAAAGGGTAAGGGAGGAGAAACTTTTGGTTCCTGGGTGGCCATGTGGTCACTCATGGTATGTAGCAGCAGTTGTGCTGCAATCAGTTATTAATGGCGAAAGTCACCAGTGGAATTAGAGATGGATCCAACAACTCCTGGGCAGTTGGTTCACCGCATGCATAAAGAAATGCTAATGAAATGCAACAGGAACCCCTCCTAGGAGTCTGCAGGACCCCACCAAGCATGGAAATAAAGGAAAGTCTTGAGTCCCTTCAGGAGAAGTTCCCAGCACCTGGCTAGTCTTGAAAAGTGAATGGGCAACCTAATGAGAACAATGGCCCTCCAAGACAGCCAGAGTCACAAGGTGTTTTGGTTCCCCATGGAAACTTAAAAGATGGCACCTTAACATATGTTGAGTAGTTTTCCAGAAATGCCCACTGGATGGAAAATGCAGATAAGGGGAAACCAAGGAATTGAACTCTGTTCTTTGTTCTACATTTCCTCCTGAGGGGGCCTGCCACACCCATCTGAACATTCCAAGAATCTCTGACCCTACCTATGACCCATAGGGCCCCTCACCTCAGGATATCCTGCCTTTTTAGGCCAGGCCAATGCATAACCTCCATGTACTGATTTACAATTGTGCCTGCCTGAAATGTGCCCCTGCCTTTAAAAACCCTGGCCATCAGGGAGTTTGGGTCTTAAGTGTCAGCTGCCTGTACTCCTTGCAATAAAAATGCCTCTTTCTCCTGCTGCAACACTTGGCTTCAGTGTCTGGCTTTGCTGCCTTGGGTGAGCAGACCCCACTTTGATTTGGTAACACAAACTAATAAGCAAAAAAGCAAACTATACAATCCTTTGGCTGTTGTCATCTGTGATAGTAAAATGAAAGTAAAAGAGTGCTGGGTTGGATCTTTCTGCCAGCCAAAGCTCAGATTTCAGTCAGTCTTGAAACTGTCCCTATTAAAATAACGTAGAGCCCCAAGTTATAAATAGTAATCAAAGTCTGATTTTTATAAAACTATAGATATAGCCAGAAGTGAACCAGCCATTGTTCCCTAACTCCTTTGCTGCTGTAAATGGTCACTGCTTAATGGCACTATCCTCTCTGTCATGCAAGCAAGATTTGTGACTCCTCCCACTACTTCTGTAGATAGCACTGCTGTTTGAAATCTTAAGACTGGTCTTTGAGGTGTTTTTCAGACTCTGCATTCCAGGGACCTACCGACCAGTGGACAGGCACAGGAACAGATCCAACAGCCCTGAAACCCCCTACCCAGGAAACCTCCCAACTGAGAAGGTAATTTCTGCATCCCAACCCTGAGTTCATCCTGCCACCCCCCCATCAGCAGACCCAATTCCTTAGCCCTTTGTTTGCCAAACCACCTTTAAAAACCTTACACCCAAAATTCTAGAGGAGATGGATTTCAGAAATTACTCCCATCTCCTCGCCTGGCACCTTGTGAAATAAAACTCTTTCTCTGCTGCAACCCCTGATGTCTCAGTATATCGGCCTTCACTGGGTGGTGGGCAAGGGATCTGGGTGGGCTGTAACAGTCTGAACTTTGGCCACCAGCCTCAATGCTGGCACCTGAAGGGAAAAATTATGCAGAGACAATAGAAAAGTACCTCTAAGACCTGTGGTTACCAAGAAGATAGTCAATGTGGGGCAAGGGCAAAAGCAAGAAACTACTGAAACTACAGGGTGCTGGGGTGTGGAAAATAATTCCCCAAAATATGACACTTGGGCATGCTGACTGCTTTTGAAAATTAAAAGGACTCTGTCTGGAATTTCCTTATCCAATCAAGAAAGTCTTACCAAAAGAAATTCAATTGCCTTCTATCCTCTCCCTGTTACCTCCAAATTTACTGCAGAAAAGACTGAAGAATGCAAGCACACCCAGATGGCCTTAGACACAAGATAATGCCTGCCCCTCGGGTTCATTCAGATTCCAAACAGACTCATTTACAAGTTAATTTCTGTGTTCTAGGTCCACTCTTTCTCCCTAATAACCATCCACTGCCCCTCAAAAGAACTGTCTACATTCACTATCTCCACCCTCCCCTAGGAAAAAGAGTATACTAGTTTCTGTATTCCACTGGGGTGTTGGGGGAATCACTCTGATCTCTTCCCACTCCCTCACATTAATAAATTTGTATGCCCATTCTCCTATTAATCTGCTCTTTTGTCAGTTGATTTTCAGAGAACCTTCAGAGAGGGAGGGGGATGCTTTCCCTAGATCCATACAAGGGTATAGTGTGAAGGAATTGTTTCATTTTGTAAACTAGCATCAGCTTCCTGAAAAGCCCTTACTAAAGGAGATTTTGAGAGTAACTAATTTAGGGTATATAAGCTTCTGTATAATGCTGCAGAGTGCAAGAGTGCACATTTTGGTTGATGCAGGACTCACAGCTCACTACGGAACAATCACAGACAGCTATACGTGACCCAGACACACAGGAGGTTATTCCTGAGGGAACAGCCAGCTTGATGGACTGGATAAAAGCCGCTGTAAGGTCTATTTACTCTGAGAAGGGGGACAGCCCAACTCCCCCTATAAATGCCAAGTAGAACACCCCAGATGAAGTAGCTGATATGCCTTGTATGCAAGCCATGTGGGACTGGCTTTATGACTGTGATATTCACCCACTGAATATGCCTGTTTCCCAGGTCATGGTAAATGCTGTGGTTAAGAGCACCCTTTTAATGTGGAACCCTGACATGCCTTTACTGCTGCAAAACCGAAACAGTTCAGGAAGCCTTATCAGATTTGCTGTCTCAGCTTCCCGTCCTGGGTCTTACAGATGCTAATAAAAACATTAAGTTAATTAATAAGAGAATGAGGGGAGCAAAAGGACTCCTCCCAGGAAGGTGAATATTTTTAAATAGTCATTAAGAAATAAGGTAAATAAAGAAAATATTGTTGAGATAAAACTAAGAGGAAAAAGAAAGGGGAGAGTCCCAGGGCTCATCCCAGCAGGGTGGTAATCTTCACATGGTTATTAAGAAATGAGGTAGTAAAATGGAAATTGATGGGGTTAAAACAAAGGTCTTAATACAACACTATCAAAGGTTGGGTAGACCAAAGAGAGACCCAGGATAAGGGCTGGTCTCTTACCAGTTTGGAGAAATTTCAAGTCAGAAGGCTAAGACTATAATGAGAAATCTGATAGGAAATTGCCTGGGGTAATAGGCAGATTAATTAAGATAAAGATTGCCAAAGGGCAAGGAACCCTTTGCTCAACCCCCTGCTGGAGACTCAAAGTGGGTAAAATGGTCGGGAGGGGTAGTGAAAAGAAACTCTGAAATTCTTGGATATAGGTTCCCCACGCACCATGGTCCCAAGACTCCTGGTGAAGCCCTGACTAGGGCTACTACTAGATTGAGAGAACACAAGGTAAGGTTGACAGGATTATATAAATTGGAACATTTAAACAGGTTTAACGTAAAGTCGTACCTCCTTTACCTGAATGTTTTAGGAGAGTGGATGTTAGTCTGGCCAGGGAATACTTCCCCTACCTAGTATTATAAAACTAAAACCTGTTGATAAAAGTCCTAATAGAGGCTACAGTTAGGAAAGTAAGGGCAGATGGAATTAAGGTAAAAGTTTGGAGAACTGGGATATCTGAGGAGTATACTGGTGTAACAACTATAATTTTTCCTTTCTTCCCCATATCACCTCAATTTTTTCCCCTACCTGACACAGTCAGTGGTCATAGGACCAGGACTGCAAATAACAGCTGCAGTAAGTAAGGATGATTCCTAAGCAAGAAATTGTAACTATGTTTTTAAATTCTATGTCAAAATTTCTAAGGAGCCAGTGGGGGTGGGGTTGTACTTTTACAACTACTGGCAAAATTGAGGCTTAGAGAAAAACTCCCACACATCTGGTGTGAGAGGCATATTTGAGTATGTACAGTAGGAAAAACTGAATTTGTTATTCCCACATTCTCAGAAGGACATTAACCAATTTTGCATCCAACCTAGCAATCTTATTCAAACATTCTTTTTTTTTTAGTACCTGTACTAATTTCCCCCAATGCTCCTTGAACCAGTTTCTATGCAGCTGCTTCCCTCAAAAATAAGTAATAAATATATACTCACTTTTTTTTTTTTTTTAAGAGACAGGGTCTTTGTCACCCAGGCTGGAGTGCAGTGGTGGGATCATAGTTCATTGCAACTGGGAACTCTTGGGCTCAAGTGATCCTCCTGCCTCAGCCTCCTGAGTAGCTAGGACTACTATAGGTACACACCACCACATCAGCTAATTTTTCTTTTTTTTACCCAGGCCGGTCTCGAACTTCCTGGAGTGCTGGGATTATAGGCGTGAGCCACGGCACCCTGCCTTATGCTCATGTTTTAAGAACTGCATTTTAATTTTTAAAAAAATTTAAAATAAGAAGCACCCCCCCCTTTTTCTTTTACATTCCCATTTATTAAAAAAAAACAAAAAATGGTAGGGATTGAGGGTATATGTTGAAAAGTAGAGAATGCGACGGGGCAGCCATGTCTGTTGTCTACCAATATCCACTTTCAGCTTCTTTAATAACAGACCCAGATTTTGTTCAGGGTAGCACAATGTGCCTAGTTACAACTGAACATTTCCTAGCTCCCTTTAATACTAGTAGTGGCCACATGGTATAGTTCTGGACAACGAGAAGTAAGCAGAAATCTACTGGGGTTTTCTGGAAAGGTGTTACCTCCTCTTCCATTCTTCTTTCTTCAAACAGAGACCTGACAGCTGGAGCTGCAGCAGTCATTTTGTGACCATGAGGGTACAGTGCCTAACAACCACTTAGCCCTGGACTGCTGCTTATCTTTAGACTTCTTAAATGAAAGAAAACTAAACCCTTTTTAAAATAGGCTTCTATTATTGCAGGCAAATCCACTACCTAACACAGATATATCAATCTGCATTAACCTACCTATTATAACAAAGTAACAACGTCGTTATCTTAATTTTTAAAATGGGAGGGTCAACAATGAAACATAATTGTGAACTAAATATGTTGCTTCAAGAATGGTAAAGACCCCAGAAGACTGGTATATAGCTAGTTTCATTAAAAAGGTACCATAATCACAAATGACTCTCATGCAGAAAATTCAGCTGTGAATTTATTCATGTAGCTCTTATTCATCAACTAATGTAAATTACTAATTCTGTCAGCACTAAGACCAAACAAAACCTTCCCTAAGTTGAAAGGAATTTCTTTTAAAAAATTCAGTTTCTTTAAGCAAAAAAATTTTCCTCATGTTGTTTCCACATGAAAAACTGATTTTTAAAAAACAGTTCTTTAATTAATTAATACAAGGATTTTTTCCCCCTATATTTTTGTTTTTGAAACTCAAGACCTTTAACCTCATATGATTGCATCAATTTAGTAAAAAGCCAACACAGAACAAGATGTGGTCTTTGATTTAATTAAAATCCTACAATACTGGCTGAAAAATGGATAAGGAAGGGGAAACTAGTCATGAGCAATCACTTTTGACCCCAGCACAAACAGTGTGAGTATCCCTTATTTCAACATTCTGGTATACCCCCCCAAATATTAACCAGAAGAAGAAACTGAACAAACTATTGTTTCTTAAGAAGACGATTTTCACAAGCATCATGAGCAAAAAATATCATTCTAGGAAGTGCAAAAAGGCCACCAAACTCTTTTCTGGTAAAATCAAAACAAAAACTCCATGTCTCTACCCAGTATTACACTTATGAATTATTTCCTTCATGAACAAATCAACTGCTCAAGAACTCATTCATGAAACCAGGTACTAAGCTCTTCTAACCAAAAAGGAAGTAAAACAATACAGGGTCAACTTTAATCCTCTGAAGTCAGTGCCGTAATAGACCACTTGTACTTGAATTATATTTTTTTCATTCTAATCTTTTTCTTCCCTTACTCCATAAATATGTAAGTAAAAACTGGGAAAAGGTCAATTGCTAGCTCTTCTTAAAGACCCTCTATTTCTCTTTCTTTTCCTCACAAATTAAAAATGGATTGGATAATTGTATCAGTTTCTTGGGTGTACTGTAATTTCCATGTTTTAAGACTGATTACAGCTCCCAATTACTCTCCTCGTAAGTCCTCCAGCTGGTGCTCTTGGCAGGTCACTGGCTTAGCCTCAAGGTGTCTACACACTGCCAAGAGGTAATGCTTGAAACAAAACATACCTGATGGGCAGCTGTGGTTAGCAAATTCAACACCAGAAAAGTTCCTGGAGAGACAATGGGAACAAGCAGCCATGCCATTTACTTCCAATCACTCCTCCTTTGTTAACCTCTAGGACAGGCTCCTAAGTCACTGACATTAGCACCCAACTTCCTGCTCTGGACCTCAGGACCGCATTATCTCCAGATACTGCACATTTCCATCTCCTCTTACCTTCTCACTTCCCTAAGATGAAAGAGCACTTCTGCTTTGCCCACAACCACTGAAGCACCCCTTGGCCCTCAGAATCATCCTCAGAATTCCTTCATATCCAAGACTCTGATCTCTGAAATTCCTGATTATGACCTCCAGAATTCTCCAATACTTACTTGTCCTTGTGTGCATGACTCCCTAAGTCTAGGAGGGAACAGGGTCTGAGGTCTTGCCCTTTCCTTTATTCTCACAGTTCATTATACCTCTCCTGCTTTCACCTGCCTCTTTGTCCCAGCACACGGCTGACCCATTCAGAAACATTTTCTGGGCCCCATTTTGCCTTGCTCAATTCCACTTTAGCCCCCTCTACCTCCAGTCCTTGAGTGCTGGCAACACTAATCCCTGGGGGAGACAGGGAATATCACCTGCTTGAGTTTCTGGCTCAAGTTACACCCTAAATTCATGCTATCTAACCTCCCTGGCCCACAATCCTTCTGGGTCTTTCTTTTCCAATACACTTCCAGCAGTTCCACTGCACCTAACACATTCCACTGTTTTTAAGCTCTCGCCCTCCCTCTCTGGGGATGAACTAGTATTCTACTTTACTGAGACTGTACTGTAGCCCTTTAGGCCTTCAACTGTCCTCTTCTTCAAGTGGGAAAATAAATGCGTACTTTACTAATCCCGTTTCTTACTATTTAAAATAGAGGTCCTAAAAAGGCAGTCCAAAAGCTGAATTTGGTCCACTGACATGTTTTGTATAGCATGCATAGCTGTTTTTTGTTTTGTTTTTTAGAATATACACTTTAAAAAGATTAAAGTTTTTATTAATATAATTCAGTGTGTATGGTTTTTAAAACATAAATTAGTTGCCACTTAGAAAAACAAAACACAACAGATTTCACATAATGTAATCCAGTCTCCTGGCTTCTCTTGGATAATGAGATTAGACATCACTGAGCCCACACTGTGTAAATGGCTAATACTATATGAACAGGCATTTGCCCTCTCCGACACGGCAGAGTGCCTTAGTTCACCACCCAGCCACTTTCTACAGGCACCCCTCCCCCCCACCCCTGGCCTGGCTCCTGGGAGTCTGTGGTCCCTTGATCTGAAAGAAGAATTCTAACTCATCTCGCTCCCCAGGTCTGAATCTCCCCAACTTCATCCCTTTCCACCACCATCTGACTGGGAAGATCTCACCCTGCTTTGCACCTTTAATCTCTTTCTTTGTGAATGAAGCAAGAGCTAGTCAGTACCTTCATTTCCTCCCTGAAATTCAATCCTCAAACTCCTTTGCTTCTATGATGCCTTCTACCACTGACTTCAGCCCCTCTCTCTGGGCCCCCTATGGACAATGCCCTCTTCTGGTTTTTCTCTCACTCTTAGACATTGCCTCTCTAACCCCTGTAGAAATGTCAAATGGCCATGGAATTTACTGAACACTTACTCTCAATTTCTGTACATCATTGCAAACTACCAATAGCACACATTGACTAGCACAAGCTGAGAGGTGTCAACGCTGAGGCATTTTTAGAAATGTAAATCTCTCATGTCCTCACATCTCTTCCATGACTCTCCACTGCCTGCCTGCAGAGTAAAATCCATGTTCTTTAGGAGGCCCCAAGCACTCTGTGACCTGGCCCTTTTCCACCTCTGGCAATTTCCTCCTTCTCTCCGTACACTTGAGGAATCTGTGATAAAACTGCACTCTTTCACGTCCCTATGATTTTGCACATGCTCTTACCCCTGCCAGGAACTCACTGTCCCCTGGCAAACTCCCATTCATCCTTTGGAACTCAGCTGGGCAGAGCAACCCTTCCTTTCCTGTATTACTGTAACACCTTGCACACACTTCAACTGTTACATGTATCACACTGTACTATTTGTTTCCCTGTTTGTCTGCCCTGCTAGATTGTGGATTCCTCGAGCTCAAGGAGCAACAGTTAGTGTACTTCCTGACACCATGAGAAGTTTTCCTTAAATGTCTACTACCTGGTAGCCCCACTAACCAACAGGTCAAACAACACTGTCAACCATTTTTCCTGCCACCCAGGCTTAAGACTTACCCCTGAATCCCTACTACATCCACTCAGCTGCCAAGTCCCTGTGAAAACCTTGCCCCTGCCTCCCATTCATGCCCAACTCTAACTTGAAACAATGTTCCTTCCACAGTTGGGTCTTTCTGCCTCCAAATTATCCTACATAGAGTTTCAGGCAAATTCGTTCCCTCTCAAAATCCTCACTGACTCCCTATTGACTACATCCCAATGGCCTTAGCCTGGCATTTGGGTCCTCAGGCTTCATCTCTCTCTGGGGCACCTTAACACTTTCTACTGTGACACTCCGTGTGTTTTCTGGCTTCTAAGGCCTTTGCTCACAACCACCTCTGTCTGGAATGCCAAGTACCTGGTAATCTTCCCGGCTCTTCACAACTCATCTAAAGTGCTGCATCCTCCAAGAATTTCCCCTTTAACAAAAGTGGCCAACCTTATACAGCTGTGCCTTTTTTCAACCTCCCTGGGCATTATCACATCCTAACAGTAGCTCCCATCTCCCCTATCTCTAGTAAATGGAGGCCTACCAAACTAAACCTCCACATTCTCTTCTACTCTAGCATTTACAAAAGGCAGTGAATTAACATTTTAAAAGCCCACTTGGTGGGAGAGAAGTTGATTTCATCTTACTTTGATCCGAGACTCTATACCAGCTAGTTTAAAAACTCTTCTTTACTCTAAATCTTCCTTCCTCCAAACCTGCCTCTCCACAGCTTAACTGAAAATACTATAGATGCTGAATCAAGTTTGCTTTCCTGTTCTTAATTTTTAAAATCAAGTTAATGGCTTTCTCTTCCTCCAAAAAAAAAGGTAAAACAAACTCCAAAACAAATTAACAAATACAAAAAAGCCCTGATTGTGCATTCAACTCTTACCTGTGTGATTGTGCATTCAACTCTTACCCATGAGTCTCAAGGGGAAAAAAAAGGATTTCTTACAAGTGGGAGGGTTGAATTATGAGTAATACACATCACAAAGATAAACTGGGACAAATACTACCAAGATATTGTAAGATACACCTTTCCCAATCAGCTTAGGTTAAACTGTGTGGCAAGGACAGCCAAGAGAACTGGAGTTGAGAGGGTCTGACAGGACTTTCTGCAGAACAAAGGAAGCACTTGCCTGGGGTGAATCTCAAGTAAAAGCAGAACTGGGAGCAGGAGACACAGAGCAAAGGCAGTGAGACTACAGTGGAGGTTTAAACTGAGAAGCTGCTAAAACTGAACATTGGAAAAATAAGGTGGGGTTGGATTAATAAAAAATTTCTAAGGCAGAGTAGGAATTTAGGACAGGTGACAGGAGGCCCTAGTATGTCCCAGGGCAGAATTACTTTTTGTGGGAGGATCACTCTAATGCAAGTTAGATTACTCTAACACAGGGAGAGAGGGAGCAATAGAGTAAAGGCAAGGAAGCAAGGTAGGGGACACACCAAGAATGAAGATCTTAACTTCAGTAAAAGGCAATGGAAAGGAGAGGAATGAATGTATATGAGACTTTCAGAAGAAATAACAGGACTTAGTCATGTCAAACTTTTTAGCCCCAGGAAGTGGAAGATATTGAATAGCTGGAAAGAAAAGAAAGAGGAGAATGGGAAGAAGTTAGACTAGTTGTCTGAAATTCAACTGATTAAAAAAAATTAAGCACAGGAAAGCAAACTTGATTCAACATCTACAATGTTTTAAGTTAAGCTGTGGAGAAGAATTATACAGCTAAGTGCCCCATCTCCTCTAAACATGTTAAAAGCAAGCATCCATGATTTTGTTGTGGTTGTTAAATCTAAGAACGTCAGGAGATAGAACTACTCAGATTCTTCAAGAGCCCTGTGAAATTTGTGGAGGACGTCAAAAAAAGATTCCCCCTCATCCCCCTGGAGAGAGGGCTCATCACTTGAGAGGCAAGGATCAAAACAAGGGCTCTGGAAACATACTCCCTACATCTGAATCCTACTGCCCTACATAGGAGATGAGAAAACCTGGAGAAACTTGGTTACCTGGAAGGAGGGGCATACTTCGTTGCTGTTTTTTGGCTTGGGAAGAGAGAGAAGTAGGTGGAGGTGTTGAGAAGGTAAAACTCTGAAATGCTGATTTGGACAGAAAGTGAGTCACCACTTAGAGTTTCAGTTTCCCCAGCTGTTAATTTTAAAAAAAGTGTGTGGGGGGGGAGAGATAAAATCTACCTTATTAGATTTCTTAAGGGCTGCATATTCCTTCTAAAACATTTAGCGTAACGTCTGACGTGCTATAAGCATTATACAAATGTTAGTTGTACAGAATACCGATACAAAGAATAATGCTATTTTTAACACTATTAAACATCTCTTTGACATTCGCTCAGCGTCCTACTATTATTACGATTTTTTTCAATTCTCGAGGGGAACTGCAATCCCAAAAAGGATCAGGACCCCAGTAGTGGAGGCCTTGGGGGAGAAAAAAGGCTGGGATGGTGGACAAGGAGGCTGCGGGCCCAGCCATCAGGCCTTGCGTACCTTCCTGGGGACTGGGGGAGCAAACAACAACAGGCAACATTTGCAGCGCGCTTACTCCGTGCCAGACACTGTGCTCTGTGCTTTATACGCACCATCCACTATCATCCTCGCTACAGCCCTCTGTGGTAGGGGCTTTCGTCAGTGCCACTTTACAAATGGGGAAACTGAGGCTCCCGGGATTAAACCGCCAGCCCAAGGTCACGTGGCTCGTGAGCACAGAACGCAGGTTCGCTGGCTCCTGAGACTCTGCTCTCAACCACCGCGCTTCCCTGCGTCCCTGCACGGACGACGGGAAGGGGGCCGCCCAGAGATCCCGACGGAGCGGAGGCCGCGGGCGCGCGGGGGCGGCGGCCGGACTCACCTTGGCGCTGTGCACCGCCTCCTGCGCCCCGCGGAGCTGCAGCCAGATGCGCGCGGGCAGCGGTTCCTCGGCCCCGAGCGCGCCGAGCACAGCCAAGCTCACGCCGAACAGGCCCTCGATGCGGCCGCGACTCCGCTCCAGCAGCGCCGCCTTCTCGGCGGGCGCCGTGAACTCATCCAGCACCACCCGGGCCGCCATGGCGGGCGCGGCCTCCCGCGGTGGCGCCGGGGGCCCGCGGCGGCGACGCCCCCTCAGCGTGCAGCCAGGGCACCCGAGCCCGTCAGGCGGCGTCGGCCCTCCCCGGCCGCCTTGCCCCGCCTGCGCTCCACCGCCCGCCCGCAGGCCAGGCTATTCCATCCCGCTTCGGCCGCCGCAGCTTAGCAACTGCCTGCTGCAAACCCCTCCACCCCTTCTTCGCCGCCGCCGCCGCCGCCGCCGCCGCCGCCGCGGGCCGGGCCCCTCCGCCGCGCATGCGCCCCGCTCGCAGCCGTCATTGGGGCTCGCCGCCCCCTAGAGGAAGGGGGGGTAGGGTGAGGGCGACGGAAGTGGACGTCACTCGTGGTTGCCATGTTAGTTGAGGGCAAAGCGATGGCCTGGGAGGCCTTCTTTGATAAGGGCCCAAGGCTTTACGGTGATCTGGTAGATTTGTGGGTTTACAGTTGGGGAAATTGAGACTCAGAGCCAGGAGAGGAGACTGACCCAGTGTCACACAGGGATTGGATTTGACCTCAGACATCTTGAAGCTCAAACCAGGGTTCTAGCAATTGAATTACCTAGTTTCGCATTAATTGATAAGCAGATTGGATCTTTTTCTTTTTTTCTCCCTACCCCCATCCTTCCCTTCCCTCTTTACTTCTCTTACTAAAAATAGTAACAGGAAGAGAAGAAAATGGACGTGCATATGGAGAATTGGAAAACCAAAAATGATTAAATTCAGGAGAGTGATGTCTTCTGCAAGGGAAGAAGGGGGATGTGTTGCAGGAGAAGCGCTGAAGTGGGGGGTTGGGGACTCACCCATGACCTTAGTGAGGGATTGGGGCAAGGAAACCCTAACCCCTCCCCGGGTCTGTTTTCCCATCGGTAAAATGAAAGTTTACACTCAGTTATCTCTAAGGTCTTTTCCAAGTTTTGCATTTTCTGAGTCCATGAAAACAGATCGTGGAAGATAAAGTATTGGATTCCTTCCCTTGGGCTAAATATCGTGGATATAGCAGATAGTTAGGAGCCATGTGAATGTTACTTAACTTCTCTATGTCTTAATTCTTCATCTGTAAAATGTAGATAATAATACTTCCTATTGTGAAAATTAATATAGTACCTGACACAGTAAATGCTCACTGAATATTAACCATTATTATTGCTAAATTAGCAATATATTTAAGGCTCAATTTTCATGGAAAATCTTAGTGTGGATTATGCAACCACAGTGAACTTGTGGGCCCAGGAGTGTAAAAAGAGGATCTACAGACATTGCAGTTGGAAATGCCAAAGGGGAATGGGCTTGGTGAGAGGGATTATCCGAAGTAAAACCTGTCAGGGATCCCAGCTGCTGGGGGTTTCCATATGTCTCAGAAACTCAGGCAGGTGTGGTCTCCTGGTGCCCCATTGAGAGGTGACTCATCACAAGGAAGAGAACCACTAGGCTCACAGACCAACAGCTTCCTGCTACCCTGGGTTTTTCCCTGATATCCACACAACCAGCAACCTTGCTCCATCAGGTAGATGACCTGGGATTGGCTGAGGAGGGTCAGATGGTGAGTGTGGCTTTGCTGATATATTGCATGCAGAACTGCATGCAGTATATCAGTAAGGTATGCTATCAGCACAACATGTTATTTCCTGTCTCCTCATTGCACTCACCTTAAATGGAATTGCTATTGTTCAGTAATTGGACAGGGCTTTCCCCAGGGCTGGTTCCTGTTTGCTCCCAGTGACTTCCCTGGCAATGATTCTTAATATCTTAATTGTAAGGGGTGAGGAGGGAGGCTGCCTTGAAAAACACACAACAGCCCTACTCTCTCCCCCGTAACCCAAATCCCACCCTAAAACAACAGAAGTAGTGCATACACACACCCATTAAAAGAAAGCTGGGCCATCAAACTGTATTCATAAGTAACTGGGTTGATGTATTACCAAAATACACAGCTTTGGGGTTTTTTTCCTCCCTGTTTGGAAGACTTGCCAGTTCATATTTGGTCAGCATTTCCCTTTAGGGAACTCTCAAGGTTTCCTGAGTATAGAGAACAGGGAGGAAGAGAGAGAGAGAGAGAAATCCCCCTTCAAGAACTCCCTTGTTTCATGCAGTTTCTGACCCACAACTTCCCTCAGTTAACCAGCTTTCCTGTCTGACTGGCCTTACCAGCCCAGGACAATTGACACTAGGGATGAGACCTTTACGGAGTCTGTATTCTAGACACTTTACCTATATTTTTCTCTAGTCTCCATAATAACCCCATAAGATGATGTTGAAAGAATCACAAATTCTCCCTTCTCATATTTTCAAGGGCAGTGGGAGGTGAGGGGGGATTCCTACTCTACTCCCTAGCAGGGCCAAGTGTAGAGGAACCTATCTATCTAGCTTTCATCTGCCTCTTCCCCAAGATTTCTTGTCCAGTGACTTTCTGAGAAGGCTCAGTGGTGGGTTGGGCCACTCTGCTCCCAGAGAGGATGCACTGTTACCTGCTGACTGCAGGTGCCCACTGTGTTAGTGACTAGGTGAAGTACCATCACCCCAACCACATCCTTCAGTCCAGCTTTTGTGAATAATAAAGATGACATTTGGATCTCTACCTGTCTGATGTCTGCTTTTATTTCTCAGTTCTGAACTCAGAAGGATCAGAAAGAGTGTTTTTTGGCCTCCTAAACTCCAGCAATGGTTTCTATTGTTATCATCCCTACTTTAAATATGAGGAAACAGAAATATAGAGAAGTTCAGTGATGTTCCACAGAGCTGGTAAGTGACGGTAGGAATAGGCATTTGAATCCAGGCAGTCTGACTCTGCTGCTATGCTGTAATGACAATAAGCTTGTATGTGCAACCAACCCCCTTTTTGCCCTCATGCAAAAGTAAGCAAGAGGAGATAAGGTGTTCTCATGACCAACCTTTTAATGCTTGGACCCTACTTGCCTTGGGATGCTGTCAAAACCAGACAGACCTGCATGTGGAATGTTGCTGGGCATGCCCAAGCAACCTGATAAACAGACTCAGGATGCTCCCTCGCCAGCAATGTCCAGGTCAGTGTGTCTTTATGGGTTCTTTGTTTTTGGTGTAATGACATGTAGGGCTTTAGAATAAGAAACATGAATACAATCGTGCTTCAACCACACACAAGTTTTAATAAACTTGCAAACCGTTCAAATTCCCTCATCCCCTGTCACCACTCCAAGCCACCATCATCTCTCCCTTTGACAACTGTGGGGTCTCCCCATACTCTTTCTGGCCTCTCTATAAATTTCAAGAGCTACAACTGCTACAAGACTGGGAGAAATTACTTACAAATATCAATGCTTCAGCCAGAATGGTCTTCTCAAATTACCAATCTCATCAGTCAGTCCCTTGTGTAAGCCCCTCCATGAGCTTCCCCTTAGGCTCAGAATAAAATCCAAACTCCTTATCTTGGTTTGCAGCCCTTGCAAGATCTGTTTCCTGCCTACCCCACCTCTACTTTTCTCCCCACTTGGCCTAGCTTGCACTACCTCAGGGCATTTGTACATGCTGTTCTTTACTCCCGTTTTCTTTTCTTTTGGTTAACTCCTCATCCTCCAAAGCTCCGTTCAAGAGCGACTTTGTCAAGAATTCGTTCACTGGTCTCTCCCATGAGCCAAATCTCCCTGCCACAGGCTCTGGGGCACTGTGGCCCCCTACTCATGGCAGCAGGGCCAGTTTTATGTGTGCTTGTGTGACATGATCAATTAAGGTCCATCTCCACCATCAGACCATGGGACCGTGACTTGCGGCTGGATTGAGCTTGAAGTATTCCAGGAATGGAAAGTGGGCCCGCATGCAGCCCTCCATGGCTGGATTACGCTGAGGCCGGGAGCATCCAGGGGTAGGCGAGGCCAAATCCTCCAGAATGTGATGGAACAGTTACAGATTTTGTGTTTTCTTTTAGGTACAACGAGGGAAAAAAAGGCCTTGCCAGGTTTTTAAGCAGCAAATGCATCACCTCATTTGTGCTTTAAGATCCCTCTCCCTGCTCGGGGGGCGGGGGGGGAAGTGTGGAAGGAGGCCAGGAAGAACACTGAGGGGGTCTCGGCCCAGGCATGAGATGCTGGTGGCTTGGACCAGGAGAGTTGGAGTGGGGATGGAGAGGAGGAATTTGAGAGCATTTTGGTGATAGACTCCTTCCATTCCAAGTGTGGAGGGCGTATTTCTCCTTAGCTGCAGGAAGGCCTTGGTGTGCCTGCTACTTCAAATCTTTCACTTCTCTCCCTTCATATTTCCTTTGCATTTTTATTATCCATGTTATTGAAACGCCTCTAAACTAATTCGAACTGCTACAACTGCTGCAATACTGAGAGGAGCTATTTATAGAACTCAGTCATCTTGGGTGGGAACACAGCTCTGGGCCAAGTGCTACTACAGAGATTGCCTGCTGCCTGCCAGCTCCCAAATGCCTCTAATTCACAGCATTTTCCCATCACCCTCTACAGCAGGGTTTCTCAACAGTGGCACAATTGACATTTTGGGCCAGATAATTCTTTGTTGTAGGGCCTGTCCTGTGCATTGTAGGATGTTTAGCAGAATCCTTAGCCTCTACTCACTAGATGCCAGTAACAATCACCCCCCTAGTGTGACGACAACAAAAATGTTCCCAGACATTGCTTCATGTCAAAATTGTCCCAAGTTGAGAATCGCTGGTCTACAGAGCAAGCTCAGAGAAAGCCCAGTCCCTGAGGCTGAGCTAGTGAGAATTCAGTATCCTCCTCCTTTTTGCAGACTTCCCATGGGACACACACACACACTCACACCCCAAATCTAATGAAAGCTCCCCTGAGCTCCTTGTATTGAGTGTAGAACAACAATGGGTTAAGGTTCCTGGTTGATTGTGTGACCACCAAGCAAGCGACTAGGCAATCTGTTCACTGGCCATCACTGCCCCTCATTAGCTCATCACATTCTTGCCAGGCCTACCTGTCTCTAAAGCCCAGGTTGAGTCTTACTTCTTCCATGAAAACTTCTTGGCCTACTCAACTTCCTGTGGCTGGTTTGGATAATTGGATGGCTGATTACTTGATTGATTCATTCATTCATTCAACAAATATTTACTGAGCACCTGCTACGTGCCAAACATTGTTTTAAGTGTTGGGAATATAGTGGTGAACAAAGAAAAGTGTCTGCTTTTATGAACTTAGATGCTAGAGGGGAAGACAGGTGATGAATGGATGAATAAACGAATAAATGGTATGGTGCCAGTGAGTGACGGCTGGGACAAGGGCTGACTATTCTATTCCCCATCTGTGTTAGGCAGTCTCCAAAGGTGGCCCTCAACAATTCCTTCCTTCTTTGCATGTGCAAGCTTCTCTTTATGTCAAGAATCTGGGCTGGCTACTTGACTTCATTGACTAATAGAATTCAGTGGAAGTGCTGTTCCAGGACTTCCAAAATCAATTCTTAGAATGACTGGCAGCTTCTACTTCCTTTCTCTGGGAATGCTAACTTGTGGAACAGTGCTACTTGGAATCTAGCTACCATGCCAAGAAGAGGCCCAACCCTATTCATGTATGAGAAAGGGGATTGGATGGAATTGCTGTGGCACAGATGATTATATATATATATGTATAGCTTTTTCCAAATTCTCCCTGCATGCATACCCTGTACAAGGAACTGGGCTATTCACCAGGCACCTAGAATAGTAGGTGCTCAGCAAATATTGATTGGCTGACTCTACATGAATGATCTCATTTAGCCCTGCAAAAAATTCTGTGAAGTAGGTATTATGCCCATTTTATAGGTGACGAAACTGAGGCTTAGGGAGGTTAAGTAACTTGTCTGAAGTTCCCACCACTAGGAAGGGACAGAGGCAGAACTGTCACAGCAGGTTTGCAATATTGAAGACTTCCCTGCAGAACCAGAGGTGCAGAGGCATGCCTTGGTTCCCGTTAAACTCTCCCACACCCTAATTTGTAGTTCAGGCTAGTTCAGGGACTTCCCAGGACCAATGATCGGGACTTCTTGACCTAAAGATTTCTAGGAGAATAGGAACAAATAACCTTTCCACATTCCAGGACTACAGGACACAGTGAGGAGGGTATTCCTCCTACTTGACCACAGTGTCTTGGTTCTCAAAGAAATGAGACCATCTACACACCTTGTTATAAAAGTCCTGTGTGCACTGGAAGACAGGGGTGGCCAGGAGGCGACTAATCCGTCTAACAGCTCTGAGTCTTAGGCTGGAGAGGGGCTTGGGATGGCCCTAACTATAAGGCCCTGTCTGATCCACCCTCTTTATTTTATAGGTAAGGAAACCAAGATTAAGAGGGAAGTGCCTTGCCCATAGGACCCATGGTTATCTTTCCCTACAACATAACCCAGAGTGAACAGACCTCCTTTTTGTTTTGTTTTTGAGACAGGGTCTTGCTCTGTTGCCCAGGCTAGAGTGCAGTGGTATCGTCATAGTTCACTGCAACCTCAAACTCCTGGGCTCAAGCAATTCTCCTGCCTCAGCCTCCAGAGTAGCTGGGACTACAGGTGTGTGCCACCACACCTGGTTAATTTTTTTTATATTATGTAGAGATGGGGTCTTGCTATGTTGCTCAGGCTGGTCTCAAACTCCTGGCCTCAAATGATCCTCCTGCCTGGGCCTCCCAAAGTGCTAGGATTACAGGTGTGAGCTACTGTGCCTGGTCTGGACAGACCTCTTTAACAACAGGCTCACTGAGGGCGTGTTTTGGGAGGACACCCAGGTCCTGCCTGCTGTTCTGGCCCATGCCCCACCTGTAGGTGGCCTCCACAGCAGGCAACAGGCTGGGGCAGAGCAAGGATCTGGGAGGGAATCAGTCATCAGACATAGGGGGGCCATCGGGTGACCTCTAAGGACCTCCTTACCCTGTGATACCATCACACTTGGCATCAGAGCTCAGGGGTGGGGCAGGTGCACAGGAAGCCAGGTCTCCACCCTTCCCCTCTAGCTTCCTAGTAAAAAATAACTTGCAGTTTCTGGAAGTATGTGCATCCTGCAGGAAGGCCATGGAATTAGCTGCATGGTACAGAATTTCAGCCAAGGTTCATTTTTTAGCAATGGGGTAAAAAGTGTCACCACCTCTCTCTCTGGCTCCCTCTCCTCTCCTTTCAACACCATTTGCTTAATTTCATTCAGAATTCCTGGAAGAGGTTGTACTGGAATCCCTGTTTTTCCTAAAGTGTGGAAAACACAACCACCGATGATGTATTGGATGATTTTCAGTAGTAAACAACCAGACTTTTAAGAAATCATAACTGCTGTGTATTTATTTTATAGTTCTCTTCTGTTTTGGCGAGAAATACTGGGCTTCCAGTTCATATGGCAATAAACTGTTTCCCTAATTATATTTAACTTTAAAAAGCGGGTTGATTGTAAGAAAAATAGTAAGTGAATAATAACTCAGGTGGCGAGTAGGTATATCCAAAATCATGAAGGGGGATGTTAATGACTCAGTGTGGGAAATGGTCGGCGTTTCAGGACCAAGTCCCCTGTCCCCGATGTGGGGATGTGCGGAGAGCACAAATCTTTTGGAAAATCCTCGCGTATGGGCGCAGGGGCTGGGAGGCCGGCTGTGCCCGGGGCCGGGTGGCTGGCGAGCCTCCCCAGGGAGCAGGCCATTTCTGCCGTTCCCCTGACGCATTCTCTTTCTTTCACCCTCCTGCCAGCTTTGGAGACACAGTAACGGGAAAGGATTTCAGGGTTCACTCGCCCGCTCTTCACGTCTCTATCGAGCCCCGCGGCGCACCAGGCACCTGCTCTCTGCGGGAAAGGCGGTCTCGGCTCTGTCCGCGGCGCCCCCTGCTGTCCGCACGGCGCCAGCGCGGCCCGCCCGCCTCGCGCGGACGGAGGCCCGTCCCTGCGCGCCGAGCCAGCGCGAGCAGGCGGCCAGGCCGCCCTGGGGTGCGAAGTGCGTGCACGTGTGAGGTTGGCAGAAACAGCCTCCCACGGGTGGGAGGGACTTCAGAGGAAACGGAAAGAAAGTTGGTAAGCAGCAGCAGCCCCCTTCGCCTTGCTTTTCTGACGTGAAAGCTTACAACCGGCACCTCCGGGCCACCCGGGGCCGGGGGGCGGGGCGCGACTGGGTCTGCGCCTGTCCCCGGTGCTTCTCCGAATGTGGAGAGGACAGCTGGGGGCCGGGGGGCTGCGTCGGGAGCTCAACACTATTGAATTGGGACACTGCACTCTGCTTTTGCTGCTTCAAGTGGAAGGAAGGGGATCAGGTGTCAGTGTGGGGAGGGCGTCCTCCCCCACGCCTTCCCCCACCCGCGGGTCACATGAGGGGAAGTTGCTCCCCAAAGCTCTCTTTCTTAACAGTCTCCGGTGATGACTTGGGAACTTCTCTGCGTCCAGAGTGACAACGTCTGCATGTCAGTCGGCCTGGGCCCGCCACCTCCCGCCTCCCCGGCGGGCGTCCACCTAGTGGAACTGTGAACGAGGAGATGAGAGTCCATTTAGGTTTTGCAGCTGGAGGCCAGGAGGTGAAACCCGGGGGCACAGGACAGCGCAGCCTCGGCTCTTCTCCAGCTTTGATGCACCCGGCTTAAAGGGAGGGGGGTGTTAAAACAGGTTGTTTGGGTCCCCCTCTACTAGGCTCTGGCTCAGGGGGTTTGAGTGGGACCCTGGGCATGGAGAGAGCAGCGGGGGAAAGGGCTGCATCAGAAACTCAGTACGATTTAATTGGGACGCTGTACTCCCTTTCTGGTGCTCCACAGGTTGAGAACCCCTACCCTGGCTCAAAAGGCATCCCTTTTGTCCAGCCTTCTTCCAGGTGCACTGAAAAAATAATAGTCATTGTAAATTCAGAGCGCACTTTGGGCTAGATTCTGTGCTCTGTTCTTTAGAATTCTCATTTAAGGCTCCCGACAATGCTTTCAGGGGCACCATTTTTACATACGTTTTGAAGAACAGGGAGACTAAAGCTTAGAGAAGTAAACTTGACTTTCCCAGTACCAGTAAATGGCAGGGACAGGATTTGAATTCAGTTCAGTGAGTTCAAAGCACATATTCTTTTCTTCTAACTCTTTACTCAATTGAGAGAGACATCAATGATGTATTTGGGCATAATGATTTTTAAATTAGTTTTTAAAATAGGCAATACGGTAATATGGTTCAAAAATTTGCAGAAGTGTTAAAATGTATTTAGTGTTGTTACACAACAATGTAAATACACTTAACATTATCAAACTGCACACTGGAAAATGATAAAGATGGTGAAATTTATGTGATTTTTTTTAACTATAACTTTTTTAAAAAAGCATTCAGTGGCAGAGTTCTTTCCTGCCTTTGTCCCTGGCTGCCTGGTGGAACCCCCCGAGACAATCATTGCTATCAGTTTTTTATGGATCTTTTCACACACACAAGTAAATACAAATGCGTTTCTCCCCTCCCTTTTTGCACAGAGTAGCAAACTTTCCATACCAATTGGCAACATGTTATTTTCACAGGACACTGTATCTTGGAGGTCTTTCTATATCAGAACATCGAGCACCCTCAGGATCTTTTTTTTTTGCTGCTCTACTAGAGCACTGTGCAAGTTCTACCACAAGGTCTTTCATCACTCTTCTACTGCTGGACATTTACTTTGTTTCCAGTCTCTTGAAGACAGGGGTTGTTGACTACAACCCAGATGAGCAAGCTCCACTTACCCAGGGTTTAAATTGCAACTACAAAGTAAAAAGTGTGGTAGACTCACCTTTGAAAATAGACAGAGCCCGCATTTGAGACTGGCCACCCTCTCTCGGTGAATGCGATGCTGTTTTTCCTCCACTGTTAGAATGGATCACTGTTGCGGTGCCATATGAAGCAGCAGGTGTGCATTTAGAGGCCTTGTGGTACAAATCAAGTGTCTTTACACATTGCAGTCATCCACATTGTGGTCAGCTCCTGCTACAAGAGGCTTTTGGAACAGAGGGCCCAGCAGGGTCCCAGCCTCCATCTCATGCCCTCTCTGGGCTCATTGCATAGGTGGTGAGTGGAGTCACTCAAGATATTGTACTTTTTTGGGGAGGGCGAGCAGGTGCATACAGATGAACTCATGTAAGTTGCATGTGGGGGTGCTGGGGGGCTGTATAGTAGCCGGCTCCCCCCTGGGGTGTGCTGACTGCCCTTCCGTTAGTGCTTTTCCTCGTTAGACTGTGAGCTCCCGAACACCCAAAGTGGAGACCATTTGTCCCTGCAGTTCTCACAGCCTTGGATGTACACCCTTGGTGCAGGCAATGCCTGAGTACTTACCGTGTGCCAGGTGCTCTGCTAAGCACCTTATTCAATTACTCAACCCTCATAACAACTCCCTGAAGTAGGTGCTATTATTATCCCCCATTTGAGTAACTCAACAAAGTCACATAGCCCCTGAGTGGCAGATTGTGAATCCAGGTGGTTTGGCTCTAGAATCTGCCCTCTTTACCACTCTATTATGCCACCTCAGTGGCCTATCTTCTTTGTCCTGGAAAGTCAGGGAGGGAAAGCTGGATCATGTTTACTTTAACTCAACACAAAACAGTAACATTTGATTTAACAGAAGTGTATTGTGTTTGCGTCCTGGCTCTGCTGATAATTAGCTGTTACAGCCTTGGGATAGTTACTTAATGTTTTTGTTTCTCACCCATAAAACAGGGACAATAATACTGATTTCATGGAGCTATTGTGAGAGCTGAATGAATTGGTACACATAAGGAGCTTACACACAGTACGTGCTCAGAAAGTGCACACTGCTTTCATTTGCCAGGCAACGGGCCAGGTCCTTTAGGCTCTTGGTACTCAAAGTATGGTGCATGGACCCACAGCATGAACATCACCTGAGAGCTTGCTAGAAATGCAGAACCCTAGGCCCCACCCCAGACCAGCTGAATCAGAATCTGCATTTTAACCAGCTGCCCAGGTGACGTGTAAGCACGTTAAAGTCCAAAAAGTCCTGTCCCACAGCAGTGGATTCAGTCACCTTTCTCCACCAGACTCCCAGGCCGAGTTACGACCATGGTGTGGGGGTGGGGCTGGACAACCCGATTTCACCAGCTCCTTCAGCCTCTTCTGAGGTGTGAGGACCCAGCTAGAAGAGACAGCAGACATGAGTGAATGAAGCAGTATCAGCACTTTTTTTTTGAGGCAGGGTCTCGCTCTGTTGCTCAGGCCAGAGTGCAGTGGGTCATCATAGCTCACTGCAACCTCAAACTCCTGGGCTCAAGCCATCCTCCGGCCTCAGCCTCCTGAGTAGCTGGGACTACAGGTGTGTGCCACCACACCCGGCTAATTTTTTCTGTTTTTAGTAGAGACGGGGTCTCGCTCTTGCTCCGGCTGGTCTCAAACTCTTGGCCTCAAGTAATACTCCTGCCTCGGCCTTCCAAAGTGCTAGGATTACAGGCCTGAGCTATCAGCCCGGCCAGTTTCAGCACTTTGGATGTGACAAGTATTAGGTCAGAGCTGAGAGGAAAACACACGAAGCCAAAAGATATAAAGAATTGTTTATTTAAGAGTCTGGGCGCAGATGGGTGGAAGCCGAGAAAGGCGTCCACCCAGAAATGGGGTCTAGTGAGTTTTTTTATAGAGAGTTGGGAGGAGAGAGTGGAGTTGGGGGAAATTAAACAATAATCGTAGTCTAGAGCAAGTCCTTGACACTTGGGAGGAAGTTGTGCGGTAGCAGAGAGAGAGCTGTGCGTAGCAGGCGGCTAGTCCTTGAGATGTCTTTGTCTTCAGTCACATCCCCCTTTTAGGCTTGCAAACCCTCCCCACTTTGCCTGCTCAGCTGCCTTTTATCTCCCCTCCCCTCTCCCATCCCCTTTTCTGGCTTTGCAAACCTTCCCTCAGGGTAAAGACCACAGACCTAACAACAAGGAAGACTTTTTTTTGGCTAGAGTGCCCAGACTCTGTCATCTTTTTCTGGGTCCTCCTTCCGTTCTTGCCCAACTTGGCATTTTGAGAAATGAAACTTTAGTGCCCTAGGAAGGGTGGCCAGAGACAATAATGCCACCTTGTGGCAAGATCCTGGCATTACTGTTCTAGAAGGTGGCTTGTTAAGAGTAACATTTCTGCCGTTACAGGCAGTAACAGCTCAATCTCAGTGAGCCTTTGTTTATGCCAGATGCCACGCCAAACCCTCCTCATGGATAAGTTTATTTAGAACTCACAACAAGAGTGTGAAGCAGGTACTATTGTTATCACCATATTGCAGGGCTGGGGGAATGGAGATGGAAAGAGATGGAGCAATTTGTTCACAATTACTGGGTAGTGAAGGCTGGAGCTGGGACGGAAATCGGGGCAGCCTGGCTCCAAAGTCTACGATTTTAATCATTTTGATGGATTTCCTCTGTAACAAGAGAAGGGCCTATTTCTGGTATAGAGCCCCAAATTTTAGACTCTTTAGACCTGCTATTTTATTTACTGGAGCCAAGCAGTGAACCCTGGGTGAGGAGTCAGAGCCCTGGGTTCTGGTATCAGCTTCCCTCTCTCCTGCCCAGGCAGTCTCAGGAAGTCATTCGTATTGTGCTTCTGAGTTTGTGACTTAGGGGATAATAATATTTGACCTGTTTACCTTGGAGCATCCTTGCAAGGATCCAACATAAAATTGAACTTAAAATTGTGTGGCAGTGGGAAAGCCAAGGTGAGGTCTGATATTCTCAGGGAGTAAAAGGTTAAAAAGGTGTGATTTTCCCTGATGCCTCAAACCAACTGCACCAGTCAGAAAAGACGTTATCATGCTAGGTTAACAACGAACCCTAAACCTTCAACAGTTCAAAAGAACAGTGTCTTTCTCACTCAATGTTGTGTGTTCACTCCAGGCCAGCCAGGGGCTGTGCTGGTCTTAGTCACTCAGGGGTCCTGGCTGCCAGAGACTCCATCTCAACACATGCTTCTGTGACCTAGCAGGCTGTGGAAAGAGCGTGGAGATCACAGACTGGCCCTTCAGCTTCTGCCTGGAAGTGACACATGTCATTTTCACTCATACTTCATGGGCCAAAGCAGCTCACAAGCTATACATGAGCTCAATTGGGTGGAGAGGTGCAGCCCTACCACGTGCGCAGAAAGAGAGCTGAGCATTTGAGACCCACTAATTTCATTTCTTCCTTCTTTTCTGCTTTCCTCCACCCCTTCTTCCTACCTTCCTTCCCTTCTTATTTGCTAAGTACCTACTATGTGTAGATGCTATACCCTCACTGGCATTATAGGGTAAGACAAAGTGCCGGTCCTCAAGGCTCACATGGTCTTATGGCAAAGTCAGAAAAACTTACGGAGATCAGCACGGGCTGAGAAGTGAACAGAGATGGGGCAGCTCACCCAGCCTGAGGAGCGTTAGGGAAGGCTTCCTGAAGGTGGCACATAAAGCCCCAAGGACAGGCGGGGACAAACCTGGTAAAAGAGGCAGGGGGGAGCATTTTCAGCAGAAAGCACAGAAAGTATAGAGGTCTGCAGGAGAGCTCTCTGGCCAGCAGGAAGAAGTTCTGTAGGTCTGAGGAATGTGGGGTGGATGTGAGGAGAGGCAGCCTGGTAGCAGCTGGGGCCAGATCGCACAAGGCCTTGTGGGCCATTTTAGGGTTTGGTCTTCAGTGCTAGGGCCATGGGGGGCTAAGGAAAGTTTTTAAAAAAATGTGTATTTCTATATCTATATCTATATATATATTTTAGAGATGGGGTCTTGCTATGTTGCCTAGGCTGGACTTGAACTCCTGGGCTCAGGTGATCCCCCCACTGCAACCTCCTGAGTAGCTAGTACTACATGTGTGTGCCACCACACCTGGCTGTCACAGAAAGGTTTTAAGCAGAGCAGTGACACAGTGAAGTCCTTTGTCTGTAGGGTGGATTGGAGGGGAAAGGATTGGGAATAGAAAGACAGTTAGGATGCTTTTGCGATAACTAGAGGGAAATGATGGAGCCTCAAATGCAGGTAGTGTCTGGGGAAATAGGATGAATTGAGGTAATATGCAGAGACAATTTATAAGACTTGGTTTTAATGGAAAGTGGAAGTAACACTAAACCTTTAAAACTGTCTGAGTTTCAAATGACATGTAATGGATGAGGTTTATTTATTCATTCAAGATATTTATTAATGTCTATCATAGGTCCATTCTGGGTGTTTGGGATACACAAGTGACAAAAAAGACAAAAACACTGACAATTCCCTGCCCTCCTGAGGTTTCTATTCTAATATGGGAGCAGGCAATATATAATAAATATAAATACGTACATTATATAGTACATTAAAATGTAGATGCCATGGGTGGGGAAGGGATGACCAGGGGGGTTGGGGTGGGAGAGGGGTCAATATTCTAAATAGGGAAGTTAGAAAATATCCCATTGGGAGGTGACATTTGAGAAAAGACTTGAAGGAGGCCAGGAGTAGCAAACAGCACATTCTACGTGCAGCGGCTGACAGAGGGAGGAGGCAGGCGGCATGCACACCAGTTCCCAGGAGCTACATTTGTTGTTAGGCGGCCTTCCTGGAAATACACCACACACTTCCTCTTCCGTCTCATTTGCCAGGACTGAGGTACACACCATCTCTGCCTCCAGGGGAGGCTGGGACGTGCAGGAAGGCGGATGGATGCTGCGGCAGGTGTCTACTGCCCCAGAAAGTGACAGTTGAGCTGGGTCTTGATGAATGGACAGGCTTATTTCAATGGAGATGCTGAAGGGCATTGTAGACAGAGGAAGTAGAATGCAAAGGCAAAGAGGAGTGGAAGAGAATGTTCGGGAAAATATAAGACAGACTGAGCTGGAAGGAAAGGGGCGTGTGTGTGTGTGAGTGTGTGCAGTGTGTGTATGTGCGTGTATGAGTGTGTGTGAGAGAGAGAGAGTGTGTGTGAAAGTGTATGTGTGTGTATGTGCATGTATGTGTGAGTGTGCATGTATGTGTGTGAGAGTGTGTATGTGTGTGTGAGAGTGTGTATGTGAGTGTGCGTGTGTATGTGTGTGTATGTGCGTGTCTGTGTGTGTGTATGTGCATGTATGCGTGTGTGTGTGAGAGTGTGTGAGTGTGAAGAGATGGCAGTAGACATAGAGGTCACAGACTCAAATGCTTTCAGAGTTCAGGCAGGTGGCATAAAAGAATGAAGCCAATAGAGGTTAAGCATTGGGGAATGGTGGGGATGGTGTCATTTTGGTGTGCTCAGTTCCCAAGTCTGAAGTGGGTAGCTCTGATTTTGCTTCCAGTCATGTGAGAATGCAGGGCCAAGGGGGCTGGGTATTCTAATTTCTTCTGTGCAGCCAAAAATCCTGATTTTTGTGTAAAAATCTTCCAATTTTATCTAATTAAAAATTTTAAGTGCTGCTAAATGAACATGTCAGTAGGTTGGACATGGCCCACAGAGAGCTGGTTTGTGTGGGGTGATACAGAATGTGGACTTCATCCCAGAGTTAGCTGCAGTAATCAAGCTACATGAAATATCTCAAATGGTAATGGTTGCAAACTGAAGAGAAGGAAGAAGGCTAGTTAGCCACTCGAGACTGATCGCTTTGCTTCGAGATCTGGTTCTAAGCTTTGCTGGTTCAGAAATTCTATTTTACTTTTCCAAACACTGAGATGATCATTCTCAAAAGGACTGGCTTACACAACTGTATCAGTCAGGATGGGCTAGGTTCTGCTACAGTAAAAAATGATCTCCAAGTCTCCAGTGCCTTCACACAACAAGGGTGTATTTCTCACTTATGCTACATGCCCAATGCAGGTGGTCAGAGGGGATCTGCTCATCATTGTCTCTCAGGGATTCAGGGTGGTAGAATCTCCATCTCAACCATTACAGAGGGCGGAAAAGGACATAGCAAATCCCTTGCAGTCTCTTAAAGCTTCCCCCTGGAGGAGACCCATGTTCCTTCACTCACTTTTCATTGGCTAAAGCAAGTCAGATGGACTCATCTAATTTCAAAGGTATGGGTGTCTTAGTCCATTTGTGTTGCTATAAAAGAATACTGGGTAATTTATAATGAAAAGAGGTTTATTTGGCTCACAGTTCTGCAGGCTGTACAAGAAGCATGGTGCCAGCAACTGCTTGGCTTCTGGTGAGGGCCTCAGGCTGCTTCCACTCATGGGGGAAGGGGAAGAGGGAGGGGAGCCAGGGTGTGTAGAGATCATATGGTGAGAGTGGAAGCAAGATACAAAGCAGGAGGTGTCAGGCTAGTTTTAACAACCAACTTGGGGGAATTCTTGCGGGAATTCTCACAGGAACTAATAGAGCGAGAACTCACTCATTACTGCCAGTATGACACCAAGCCATTCATGAGGGATCAGCCCCCACGATCCAGACAGACAACTACGACCTCCAATGCTGGGGGTCAAATTTCAACATGAGATTATGTAAGGCTCAGAAAACCATATTCAAACCGTGGCAGTGGGGAAATGCAATCTCTGTAGGTTCTTGGGAGGAGAGGAGAACTGGAATATTTGGAGTCAGCCCTAATTACTACCCTGCCAACCATGCTTACAGGAGGATCAAAGGATAAACCATAAGAGAGGTAACATATTGAGCTAACTGGACTCCTGTGCCCCCTGATAGGCACGTTTCCCCCGGTCAGCAGATCTTGTAGGAGAGGCAGCCAGGTGGATCATCCTAATGATTGGTGGTATCTGTCTGGGCCATCCTGACATCTACAGCTCTACTTTAAGGTGGCTCCAGGTACTTGTGTGCCTGCATAAATCACACTCCCCTCCACCCATGCTCCCTGCTTCTGGACAGTGCCTGAGACACACAGATATCTGTATTTCTGCTTCGTCTTCCTGAGATACCCTACACACATTCCTTTTGGACAGGGACCATTCAGTCAGTTGTTTATGTCTTCCTAGATTCATTCATAACCAGACACAACTCTGGTTGTTTTGGCTGGATTTGGGATGTTCTAGGAACTCTTCAATCTTTTATATGTAAGTATTTCTTGGTCATGAATAATGTCTTCAGATGTTTAAACCTGTTCCTTACTTGTTGGCTTTTTTTTCCTTCCTCATTTCATTTTCAAATTTTAACTTTTCCTTTGTAATCTCCTACAATCTGATTCTGTCAACCATACCCATCATATCAAAGTCACCAGTCTCTCCCATCCTGTACTTAAACCCTGTTTTGGGCTGAATTGTGTCCCCTTCATATTTTGAAGTTCTAAACCCCAGTATCTCAGAATGTGACTATGTTTTTTAAACGTATTTTTAAAGGCCCTGTTTCCAGGACCTGTCTCCACCTCACCAAAGAGGTCATTAAGCCAAAATGAGGCCCTTAGGGTGGGTCCAATATGACTGGTGTCCTTATAAGAAGAAATTAGGACACCAACACACACAGAGGAAAGGCCATGTGAGGGCACAGGGAGAAGGCAGCCATCTACAAGCCATGGAGAGACATCTTAGAAGAAATCAATCCTATTGACACCTTGATCTCGAACTTCTAGCCTCCAGAACTGTGAGAAAATAAATTTCTGTTGTTTAAGTTGCCCAAGCTGTGGTATTTTGTTTTGGCAGCCCTAGCAAACTAATACAAGCAACCCCCCCCCCGAAAAAAAACACAACAACTTCAATCCAGACTGAGCATATACAGTGGAAGCTCTACTTAAAAAATGGTGTCTACATTGACAAGTGTTACTGCAATGTTGGGGCCTGGAAAGAGCACACGCCTTCCCAGTGGTGGCCTTGGATTGCTGTGGTGAGTTCAGATGGTGCTTCCCAAAGTGTGGTATGTGGAACCCTGGTGGTACATGAATGATGTTAAGAGTTACATGGATGAACAACATGATATGCACTGTCGGCCCTCCATGTCTGTGGGCTCTGCATCTGTGGATTCAATCAGCCTGGAATCAAAAATATTTGAAAAAAAATTGTGTCTGTATATGTATAGATTTTATTTTTTGTCATTGTCAACAATATAATACAACAGCTATTTACATAGTGTTTACATTGTATTAGGTATTATAAGGAATCTAGAGATGATTTAAGGTATACAGGAGGACGTGCATAGGTTATATGCAAATACTATACCATTTTATATCAGGGACTTGAGCATCTGTGGATTTTGGTATCTGAGGGGTGTCCTGGAACCAATCCCCCATGGATACTGAGAGGCGACTATATATATGTATTTTTTTTAATTAGAAAAAATATATTATTAGCACATTAGACCCATTCTTTTCATGGTTTTTTTTAAAGAAGCGCTAAATTAAAAAATGGTTAACTGATTTAAAGTTGATTTAAAGAAAATTAGTTGGGTAAAAAGTGAAAATAGCAAAATATTCTAACAAGAATAGCAAAGGTATATTCAAATGACTGACATTTGGGAAATACTGAGTCAGGGACTGGTTGTGTTTCTGGGAAGATGAGTGTTTGTTGGGTTAGGCCCTTCCACATGCGCTCTCCCCAACATACTACATGCCTGCTTATGGGTCTGAATCAATGGGAATTTCAAAATAATTTGATACAACGTGATTGTAGCTGCTCCAAACTGCTAATTCCAATACGGATTGCAGTACACAGTCCTTCATATTATACTGGGAAAGAGGGAGTAGGGCTGGGGGAAAATGACTTGAACTGTAAGAATTGGAATTACCATTTAATAAGGCAGCATCTTGTGTAGACTCCCGCCTGGAGAGAGAGCACTACCCTGGAGAGACCATGAGGAAGTGGGAGAAGAGAGAAAATGAGGAGGACTGGGACAGGAGGCCAAGCTGTGAAGGTCACTTGGCCCTTAACAATTGGCAAAGGCTTACGTGCTTGTTTTCTTGATTGCTCTTGTAGTTACCAACTCTAGTGAAGAAACACCAAACAATTTATTCTTCAGAAACTTCTTTCAAAATGCCCTTTGGTCTGGCTCCTGCCCTCATCGTGCCATCAAACTGCCCTCTTAAAAGCCATCAGGGCTCTTGTGAGATAAGGAGATCAAGGGTCACCTAAGAGAAGCTACTTCCTTGACTAAGGCTGCTCAACTTGTTGGGGACAAAATTGAGGGGCTTTTGGCTCCTCAGTCTAGGGTTGTTACTACACACAATTTATTATTATTATTACTATTATTATTATTTTTAATCAACAAATGAAAAATTATATAGTATGGTATACAATGTGAGTTTTTGATATATGTATGTATTGTAGAATGATTACATCAAGCCAATTAACATATCCATCACCTCACACTTATTTTTTTGATGAGAACACTTAAAATTTACTCTCTAAGCAATTTTCAAGTGTACAATACATTACTATTTACTATAGTCACCACGCTGTACAATAGGTCTCCAGAACTTATTCTTCCTATCTCATGGAAACTTTGTACCTTGTAACCAATATCTCCCTGTTTTCTCCCCGCAATCCCCAACCCCTGGTAACCACCATTCTACTCTCTGCTTCTGTGAGTTCTATTTTTTAGATTCCACATATAAATGAGATCATGTGGTATTTATCTTTCTGTGCCTGGCTTATTTCACGTAGCCTAACGTCCTTTAAGTTCATACATGTTGTCAAAAATGACAGGATGTCCTTCTTTTTAAAGACTGAATAGTATTCCACTGTGTATGTATATGCCACATTTTCTTTATCCATTCATCCATTGATGGGCACATACTGATTTCCTATCTTGGCTGTTGTAAACAATGCTGCAATGAACATGGAAGTTCAGATATCTTTTTGATACACTGATTTCATTTCCTTTCAATATGTACCCAGTAATGGGATTGCTGGATCATACGGTAGTTCTATTTTTAATTTTTTGAGGAACCTTCTTACTGTTTTCCATAATGACTATACTAATTTACATTCCTACCCAATATTGTGTAAATGTTCCCTTTTCTTCTCTTCAACACTTGCTATCTTTCGTCTTTTTGATAATAGCCATTCTGAGAGGTGTGAGATGATAGTTATCTTACTGTGGTTTCAATTTACCTCTCCTTGATGATTAGTAGTGTTGAGAACTTTTTCATATATGCCTGTTGGCTATTTGTATGTCTTCTTTTGAAGAATGTCTCCTCGGGTCCTTTGTCCATTTTAAAATTGGATCATTTGGATTTTCTTGCTATTGAGTTGTTTGAGTTCCTTATATATTTTAGATATTAACCCCTTATCAGATGTATGGTTTGCAGATATTTCTCCTGTGTCATTAGTTGTCTCTTCATTCTGTTGTTTCCTTTGCTATGCAGAAACTTTTTAGTTTGATGCAATCCCATTTGTCTATTTTTGCTTATATTGTCATGCTGTTGGGGTCATATCCAAAAAAATCTTTGCCAAGACCAATGTCAAGAAGCTTTTTCCCTATATTTTTTTTCTGCTAGGTCTTATGTTTAAGTCTTTATACAATCTTTTTAAATTAAAAAAGAAATTTTTATTGTTGTATTGTTATTTTTTATTATTTTATCTCCCTCTTTTTTTTTTTTTTTTTTTTACTTATTTCAAAATACTAAGGTGGTACAAATGTTTTAGGTTACATGGATGGTTTTTGTAGTGCTTGAGTCCTGGCTATAGGCGTGCCCGTCATCCAAATAGTGTTCATGGTACCCATTAGGTTGGTTTATTCCCCCCACCTCCCACCAGGTGCTTTCCACTGAGTTTTACTTCCCTCTGTGCACATGTGTGCTCCTTGGTTAGTTCCAATTTAATAGTGAGTATATGTTGTGTTTGTTTTTCCATTCTTGAGATACTTCACTTAGGAGAATGGTTTCCAGTTCCATCCAGATTGTTGCAAAAGGTATTAGTTCATCTTTTTTATGGCCAAATAGTACTCCATGGTGTACATATAGCACATTTTATTAATCTACTCATGAACTGATGGGCACTGGGGTTGATTCCACATCTTTGCAATTGTCAATTGTGCTGCAATAAACATTTGAGTGCAGGTGTCTTTTTGATAAAATGACTTCTTTTCCTTTGGGTAAATACCCAGTAGTGGGGTTGCTGGATCAAATTGTAGATCTATTTTTAGTTCTTTGAGTAATCTCCATACTGTTTTCCATAGAGGCTTGTCTAATTTGCAGTCCCACCAATAGGGTATAAGGGTTCCTTTGTCTCTGCATCCACACCATTTATTGTTTTTTGAAGTTTTAATAAATATCATTCTAACTGGGGTAAGGTGATATCTCATTGTGGTTTTAATTTGCATTTCCCTGATGATTAGTGATGTTGGGCATTTTTTCATATGTTTATTGGCCATTTGTCTTTCTTCTTTTGAGAAGCGTCTGTTCATATATTTGCCCACTATTTAATAGGGTTGTTTGTTTTTTTCTTACTGATTTGCTTGAGTTCTTTATAAATTCTGGTTATTAGCCCTTTATCAGATGTGTAGCTTGTTAATATTTTCTCCCATTCTGTAGGTTGTCTATTTGCTCTGTTGATCGTTTCCTTAGCTGTGCAGAAGATTTTTAGTTTAATCAAATCCCATTTACTAATTTTTTCTTGTTGCCATGATTGCCATTGGGGTCTTAGTCACAAATTCTTTGCATAGGCTGATATCTAGAAGAGTTTTTCCTACATTTTCCTCTACCATTCTTATGGATTCATGCCTTAGATCTAAGTCTTTTATCCATCTTGATTTAATTTTTGTGAGTGGAGAGAGGAAGGGGTCCTGTTTCATTCTTCTGCATGTGGCTATCCAATTCTCCCAGAACCATTTATTGAATAGGGCTTCTTTTCTTCAGTGTATTATTGTCTATTTTGTCAAAATCAGTTGGTTGTAGGTAGGTGGTTTTATATCTGGGTTCTCTGTCCTGTTCCATTGGTCTATGTCTCTATTTTTTTACCAACACCATACTGTTTTGGTTACCATAACCTTGTAGTATAGTTTTAAGTCTCATAATCTGATGCCTCCAGATTTATTCTTTTTGCTTAAGATTGCTGTGGCTATTCAGATTCTTTTCTGGTTCCAAATGAAGCATAGAATTATTTTTTCTAGATCCGTGAAGTATGACTTCAGTAACTTGACGGGGATTGCATTGAATTTGTAAATCACTTTGGGTAGTATGGACATTTTAACAATGTTATTCTACCTATCCATGAGCATGATATGTTTCTCCATTTGTTTGTGCCATCCACAATTTCTTTCCTCATGTTTCATACTTCTCCTTGGTTAAGTATATTCCTAGATATTTTATTGTCTTTGTAGCTATTGTGAATGGTATTGAGTCTTTGATTAGACCCTTGGATTGACTATTGTTAATATATAGAAATTCTACTGATTTATGTACATTGATTTTGTATCCTGAGACTTCGGTGAATTTATATACCAATTCCAGGAGACTCTTGGTGGAATCTTTGGGGTTTTCTAGAAACAAGATCATATCATCAGTAAAGAGCGATAGCTTGACTTCCTTTTTCCTGACTTAAATACTCTTAATATTTTTCTCTTGCTTGATTGCCCTGGCTAGGACTTCCAGCACTATGTTGAATAGGATTGGTGACAGTGGCCATCCTTGTCTCATTCCAGTTCTCTCCCATTCTTAATGGGAATGCTTTCAGCTTTTCCCCATTCAGTATGATGTTGGCTATGGGTTTGTCATATATGGCTTTTATGATTTTGATATATGTTCCTTCAATGCCAAGTTTGTTGAGGATTTTTTTTATCAAAGGGTGTTGAATTTTGTCGAATGCTTTTTCTGCATCTATTGAGATGATCATATGATCTTTGTTTTTGCTTCTGTTTATGTGGTGAATCACATTTATTACTTTCCATATGTTGAACCATCCTTGCATCCCTGGGATGAAGCCCACTTGGTCATGGTGGATTATTTTTTTTGATGTGCTGTTGAATTTAGTTTACTAGTATTTTATTGAGGATTTTTGCATCTATATTCATAAGGGATATTGGTCTGTAGTTTTCTTTTTTTGTTGTGTCCTTTCCTGGCTTTGGTATCAAGGTGATACTGGCTTCATAAAATGAATTGGGGAGGATTCCTTCCTTCTCCATGTTATGGAATAATTTCTGCAGTATGGGTACCAACTCTTCATTGTAGGTCTGATAAAATTTGACTGTGAATCCATCTGGTCTGGGGCTTTTTGTTTCTTGGGAGATTTTTATATTTCTGCTTCAATCTTGTTGCTCGCTATTGGTGTGTTTAGGAGTTCTATTTCTTCCTGATTAAGTCTTGGGAGGTTGTGTGTTTCCAGGATTTTGTCCATTTCCTCTTTGTTTTCAAGTTTATGTGCATGGAGATTTTCGTAGTATTCACAGATGATATTTTGTATTTCTGTGGTGTCAGTTGTAATATCTCTTTTTTCATTTCTGATCGGGCTTATTTGGGTCCTTTCTCTTCTATTCCTGGTTAATCTAGCAAGAGGTATATCAGTTTTGTTTATCTTTGTTTCATTGATCTTCTGTATTATTTTCTTGTTTTCGATTTTGTTTAATTCTGCTTTGACCTTAATAATTTCTTTTCCTCTACTGGCTTTGGGTTTGGTTTGCTATTCCTTTTACAGTCCCTTGAGACTAGAAAAGATTGTTAATTTGTGATCTTTCTATCTTTTTGATGTAAGCATTTAAGGCTATGAATTTTTCCCTTAGGATTGCTTTTGCTGAATCCCATAGATTTTGGTAGCTTGTATCCCTTTGTGAATGACAATTCACTTTGAGGAATCTTTTGATTTCCATCTTAATTTCTTCATTGATCCAGTAATCGTTCAGCAGAAGGTTGTTTAATTTCCATTACTTTGTGTAGAACTGTGTGGTTCTCTTGGAGTGGATTTCTAGTTTTATTCCACTGGGGTCTGAGAAGATACATGGTATGATTTCAATTTTTTTGAATTTGTTGAGCCATGTTTTGTGGCCTAAAATATTATCAATCTTGGAAAATGTTCCAAGTGCTGATAAGAAGAATGTACATTCAGTAGTTTTTGGGTAAAATGTTCTGTAAATGTCTTTTAGGCCCAATTGTTCTGGAGTCCCATTTAAGTTCAGAGTTTCTTTACTTATTTTCTGCTTGGATGATCTGTCCAGTTCTGTCAGTGGGGTATTGAAGTCCCCAGCAATTATGATGCTGCTGTTTATCTCTCTGCTTAGATATAGTAGGGTTTGCTTTATGAATCTGGGCACTCCTGTGTTAGGTGCATAAATATTTAGAATTGTTATGTCTTCTTGTTGAGTCACTTCCTTTAGCATTATGTAATGACCATCTTTGTCTTTCTTTACTATTGTTGATTTAAAGTCAATTTTATCTGATACAAGAATGGCTACACCTGATTTCTTTTGGTTTCCATTTGCATGGAATATTTTTTTCCATCCCTTAACTTTGAGTCTGTAAGAGTTCTTGTGGTTTAGATGTGTTTCCTGGAGACAGCAGATACTTGGCTTGTATTTTTTTTTTTTTTAATGCATTCAGCCAGTCTATGTCTCTTGAGTGGGGAATTAAAACTATTAATGTTGATTGATAGAATTGATAGGTGGGATGCTGTTCTGTTCATCCTATTCGGTATTTGCTTTGTTTGACCTCTTGTACTATTGTTTTATTTGAACTCTTGGGTGGTATTACATTGGTGGGTGACCATTGTGCTGATCCATGTATAGTGCAGTTCTGAGTGTTTCCTGCAGGACAGGTCTCATCTTGACAAATTCCCTCAGTGTTTGCTTGTTTGGAAAAGTGTTTATTTTGGTGCTGTTATGTCTTCTTGGTGAATTGACCCTTTATCAATATATGATGCCTTTATTTGTTTTTTATAACAATTTTATTTTAACTTAAAGTCTATTTGCTTGATATTAGTATAGCGAAAAAAGAGTATATGTTCTCTTTTGGTTCCTTTTTTGAAACTTTCACTTTCAATCTGTGAGTTCTTTTTATCTAAATTGAGTCTCTTGTAGACACTGTATAGTTGGATCATGGCTTTCTTTACCAAAAATAAATAAATAAATAAAGATAAAAATTAAAAAAAACACAACAACCGAAAAAACCCAACAACAACAACAGCAGCAAAAAACATTCTGTCAATCCATGCCTTTTGATTGGAGTGTTTAATTCATTTACATTTAAAGTAATTACTCATAGAGAAGGACTTACTTTTGCCTTTTTGTTGTTTTCTGTGTGTCTCATAGCATTTCATCCCTAATTTCTTCTGTTACTGTCTTCCTCTGTGTTTAGTTTTTTTGTGTGTGTGATGACTCGATTTGATTCCTTTCTGTGTATATTCCATAGTTATTTTCATTGTGGTTATCATGGAGATTACATATAACATCCTAAATTTATAACAATCTATTTTAAACTGATATCAACTTAATTTTGAATGCATACAAATCTCTATTCTTTTACAGCTCTGCCCCCACCTTTATGTTATTTATGTCACAAATTACACCTTTATATATTGTGTATCCATCAACACAGATTTATAATTATTGCTATGCTTTTTTATTTTAAATCCTGTAGCAAATAAGAAGTGGAGTTCTAGATTCTTAGGTGGGATCTTAGAATCATTGATTTTAAAGAATTTAAAACTACAAATTTTCTTCTAAGTACTGTTTTAGCTGTATCCCCCAGGTTTTCATATGTTGTGGTTTCATTTTATTATGTTAAAAGTTTTTTTTTTTTTAATTTTTGGAGGTGAGGTTTTGCTATGTTGCCCAGGATGGAGTGCAGTGGCCATCCACAGGCATGATCATAGCTAACTGTAGCCTTGAACTCCTGGCCTCAAGTGATCCTCTTGCCTCAGCCTCCTGAGTAGCTGAGACAATAGATGTGTGCACCTTACCTGACTCTCATTTTCATTAAGTTTAAAATGTTTACTTATAACTATTGTGATTTATCTCTTTATTCATGTATTATTGAGAAATGTGGTTTTAAAATTTTTAAGTATTTTGGGATTTGTCAGATATTTTAGTCTTATCGATTTCTAATTTAATTCCATTGTGGTCAGAGAACATATTCTGCATAATTTCAATTCTTCAAAATTTATTGGGATTTGTTTTATGACCTGGCATATAGTCTGTCTTATTCAAAGTTCCGTATGCCCTGAATAGGAAATATGTACTCCACAGTTGTTGGGTGCAATAGTCATGTCAATTATGTCTAGTTGATCAAAAGTATTAAGTGTTCTGTAGCCTTATTAATTTACTGTCTACTTGTTCTATTAATTAGAGTATTAAAATTAATTAGGAGTGTTAAAATATCCAACTATAATTGTGAATTATTTTATTTTTCAATATCTGTTAGTTTTTACTTCATATCTTTTGAAGCTCAGTAATAGATAGCATAGAAATTTAGAATTGTTATATATTGATAGATTGGCCCTTTGTCACTATGAAATATTCCTATTAATAGTCCTTGTTTTGAAGTTTGCTTTGTCTGATATTAACATAGCCATTCCAGTTTTATTATCTTTAGTATTTTTATCATATATCTTTTTCTATACTTTTATATTTAATTTATTTATATTTTAATATTTATTTATTTACTTTAAACCTTCATCCCTTCATGAGGTTGGAACCAATTGAGCAGTAGGCGTTAATTCATCGGCTTTACTTATTTTTTTTTTTTTTTTTTTTTTTTTTTTTTTTTTTACAATTTCAATACATTTCAGGGGTACAAGTGGTCTTTTGATACATGAATGAATCGTATAGTGGAGAAGTCAGGGCTTTTAGTGTACCTGTTGCCTAAATAGTATACATGGTACCCAATAGGTAATTTTTGATCCTTCACCCCCACAATGCCCCCCTTTTGAGTCTACAAAGTCTATTATACCACTCTGTGTGACCATGTATATCCATTGCTTAGCTCCCACTTAAAAGTGAGTGCATGCAGTATTTGTTTTTCTATTCCTGAGCTACTTCACTTAGGATAATGGTCTACAGTTCCATCCAAGTTGCTGCAAAGACATTATTTCATTCTTTTTTATGGTTGAGTAGTATTACATGGTGTGTGTGTGTGTGTGTGTGTGTGTGTGTATATATATAAATACTTATATATATATATAATATATATCACATTTTCTTTATCCACTCATCACAATATTGATGGGCATTTAGGTTGATTCCATATCTTTGCAATTGTGAATTGTGCTGCAATAAACATATGAGTGCATGTGTCTTTTTGATGTAATGATTTATTTTCCTTTGGGTAGATACCCAGTAGTGGGATTGCTGGATTGAATGGTAAGTTTACTTTTAGTTCTCTGAGGAATCTCCATACTGTTTTCCATAGAGGTTGTACTAATTTACATTCCCACCAACAGTGTATAAGCATTCCTCTTCACCACATCTGTGCCAACATGTACTCTTTTTTGACTTTTTAGTAATAGCCATTCTGATGGGGCATAGTAATATCTCATGGTGGTTTTAGATTGCATTTCCCTGATAATTAGTGATGTTGAGCATTTTTTCATATGTATGTTGGCCATTTGTCCATCTTTTTTTGAAAAATGTCTGTTGATGTCTTTTGCCCACTTTTTAATGGGGTTGTTTTTTTCTTGCTGATTTGTTTGAGTTCCTTGTAGATTCTGGATATTAGTCCTTTGTTTGATGTATAGTTTACCAATATTTTCTCCCATTCTGTAGGTTGTCTATTTACTCTGTTGATTATTTCCTTTGCTGTGCAGAAACTTTTTAGCTTAATTAAGTATCATTTGTTTGTTTTTGCTTTTGTTGTATTTTCTTTTGGGGTCTTTGTCATAAATCCTTCGGCTAGGCTGATATCCAGAAGAGTTTTTCCTAGGTTTTCTTCTAGAAATTTTATGGTGTCAGCTCTTACATTTAAGTCTTTAAATCATCTGGAGTTAATTTTTGTGTATAGTGAGAGATAGGGATCCAGTTTCATTTTTCTGCATGTGGCTCTCCAATTTTCCCAGGACTATTTATTGAATAGGGCCCAGTGTATGTTTTTGTCTGCTTTGTTGAAGATCAGTTGGTTGTAGGTTATGGTTTTCTTTCTGGGTTCTCTATTCTGTCCCATTGATCTGTGTGTCTACTTTTATATCAGTATCATGATGTTTCGATTAATATAGCCTTGTATAATATGAAGTCAGGTAATGTGATGTCTCCAGATTTGTTTTTTTATGTGTAGGATTGCTTTGGCTGTTCAGAACCTTTTTTTATTCCATATGAAATTTAGAATTGTGTTTTCTAATTCTGTGAAAAAAGACATTGGTATTTTGACGGGAATTGCATTGAATCTGTAAATCACTTTGGGCAGAATGGATATTTTAACAATATTGCTTCTTCCATTCCATGAACATGGGATGTTTTTCCATTTATCTGTTTCAGCAATGAGTTATTTCATTAATGTTTTGTCACCCTCCTTGCAGAGATCTTTCACCTGATTGGTTAAATATATTCCTAGGTATTTTTCTTTTGCAGCTGTTGTAAATGTTATTGAGTTCTTGATTTGACTCTCAGCTTGCCAGTTATTAGTATATAGAAATGCTACTGATTTGTGTACACTACTTTTATGACCTGAAACTTTACTGAATTTATTTATCAATTCTAGGAGTCTGTTGGACGACTTTTTAGGGTTTTCCAGATATAAGATCATATCATCAGCAAACAGGTATAGTTTGACCTCCTCTTCCCTGATTTAGATTCCTTTTATTGCTTTCTCTTGCCTGATTGCTCTAGCTAGGACTTACAGTATTACATTCAATAGAAGTGGTGAAAATGGGTATCCTTTCCATGTTCCAGTTCTTAGGGTGAATGCTTTCAACTTTATCGCATTCAGGATGATGTTGGCTATGAGTTTGTCACGTATGGCTTTTATTATTTTGAGATATCTTCCTTCTATGCCTTGTTTGTTAAGGGTTTTTATCATGAAAGTGTGCTAGATTTTATTGAGTTCTTTTTCTGCATCTATTGAGATGATCATATGGTTTTTGTTTTTAATTCCATTTATATGCTGAATCACATTTATTGATTTGTATATATTGAACCATCCTTGTATCCCTATATGAAACCCATTTGATCACAGTGAATTATTTTTTTTGATGTGCTGTTGGGTTCTCTTTGCTAATATTTTGTTGAGGATTTTTGCATCTATGTTCATGATGGATATTTGTCCACAGTTTTCTTTTTTGTTGTGTCGCTTCCTGGTTTTGGTATCAGGGTGATACTGGCTTCATAGAATGAATTAGGGAGGATTCCCTCCTTCTCAAAGTTATGAAACAGTTTTATTAGGATAGGTGCTGATTCTTCTTTGTATGTCTGGTAGAATTCAGCTGTGAATCCATCTGGTCCTCAGCTTGTTTTTGTTAGGAGATTTTTTTATTACTGATTCAATCTGGCTACTCGTTATTAGTCTGTTAAGGATTTCTATTCTTCCTGATTCAAGTTTGGGAAGTTCTGTGTTTCCCAAAATTTTCCCATTTCCTGTAGATTTTCTGGTTTGTGTACATAGAGATGTTCACAGTAGCCTTGGATGATCTTTTTTGTATTTCTGTGATTTCAGTTGTAATGTCTGCTTTTCATTTCCGATTGAGCTTACTTGAATCCTCTCTCTGCTTTTCTTGGGTAGTCTAGCCAGTGATCTGTTGATTTTGTTTATCTTTCCAAAGAAACAACTTTTCGTTTCATTGATCCTTTGTATTATTTTTTTTTGTTTCAATTTCATTTAGTTCCACTCTGATCTTTGTTATTTCTTGTCCTCTGCTAGCTTTGGGTTTGTTTTGTTGTTTTTCTAGTAGCCTTAGGTATTAATTAGGTTGTTAATTTGTGATCTTCTGTATTTTGATGTAGGCATCTAGTGCTATGAACTTCCCTCTTAGCACTGCTTTTACTATATCTCAGAGATTTTGGTAGGTTGTGTTGCCATTGTCATTCAATTAAAAAAAAATTTTTTTTGAGACAGCTCTGTCACCCCGGGTAGAGGGGTACAGTGCAGTGACATCCTCATAGCTCACTGCAACCTCAAAGTCCCGGACTCAAGTCATCCTCCTGCCTCAGCTTCCCGAGTAGCTGGGACTATATGTGTGTGCCACAACACCTGGCTAATTTTTCTATTTCTAGTAGAGATGGGGTCCTGCTCTTGCTCAGGCTGGTCTTGAACTCCCAAGCTCAAGAAATCCCCCTGCCTCGGCCTCCCAGAGTGTGAGGATTACAGGCGTGAGCCACTGTGCCCAGCCTCAATTAAAAATTTTTTTGATTTCCACCTTGATTTCATCATTGACACAAAGATCGTTCAGTAGCAGGTTGTTTAATTTCCATATATTTGTATAGTTTTGAGACTTCCTCTTGGAATTGATTTCAAGTTTTTTTCATTGTGGTCTGGGAAGATACATGGTATGATTTTGATTTTTAAAAATTTGCTGAGATTGTTTTGTGGCCTAACATATGATCTATCTTGGAAAACATTCCATGTGCTGATGGGAAAAATGTATATTCTGCAATTATTGGGTAGAATATTCTGTAAATTTCTCTTAGGTCCATTTGTTCTAGAGTCCCATTTAAGTCCAGTGTTTCTTTGTTGAGTTTTGGCCTTGATGATCTGTCTAGTTCTGTCTGTGTAGTGTTGAATTCCCCCACTACTATTAAGTTGCTGTTTATTTCATTTCTTACTTTTAGTAGCATTTTTTTATGACTCTGGGAGCTCCAGTGTTAGGTGCATATATATTTAAGATTGTCATATCCTCTTGTTGAAGTGATTCCTTTATAATTATGTAATGACCATCTTTGTCTTTTCTTAGTGTTTATGATTTAAAGTCTATGTTTTATCTGATAAGAAATAGCTACTTCTGTTTGCTTTTGGTTTCCATTTGTGTGGAATATTTTTTTCCTCCCCTTTACCTTGAGTTTATGTGACTCTCAGTTAAATGGATTTATTGGAGACAGCAAATATTTGGGTTGTGTTTTTTTAAATCCATTCTGTCAATCTATATCTTTTAAGTGGGGCATTTAGAATGCTTACATTAAATGTTAATATTGATAAGTGAGATACTGTTCCAGTCATCATGTTCACTGTTATCTAGATGCTTTGTATTCTCCCTTTTGTTACTATTTTATAAGAGCTGTGAGTCTTTACTTTTGAGTGTTTTTTACACTGCTGAGTATTGACTGTTCTTTTCAGTGTTTACAGCACTTTTCAGCATTTCTTGTAGGACAGGTTAGTGGTGACAAATTCCCTTAGTGTTTGCTTATCTGGGAAAGATTTTATTTTTCCTTCATTTATGACACTTACTTTTGCAGGATATAAAATTCTGGCTGAATGTTATTCTGTTTAGGAAGACTGAAGATGGACCTCCAATCCCTTCTGGCTTGTAATGTTTCTGTTGAGAAGTCTGCTGTTAGTCTGATGGGTTTTTCCATTGTAAGTTACTTGATGCCTTCATCTTGTAGCTTGTAGGATTTTCTCCTTCACTTTGACTTTGGTCAGACTGATAACTATGTTCCTTGGTGATGTCCTGTTTGCAGTGAATCTTTCTGGAGTTCATTTATCTTCTTGTATCTGGATGTCTAAATCTCTAGCAAGACCAGGGAGGTTTTCCTCCATCATTCCCTTAAATATATTTTCCATGCTTTTTGCTTTTTCTCTTTCTCCCACAGGGATACCTATGATTCTTCTGTTTGGGTGTTTTACATAATCTCATATTTCTTGGAGATTTTGTTCATTTCTCTTGATTTTTTCCTGTATTTTTGACTGACTGGGTTAATTCAAAAGCCTTGTATTCAAGCTCTGAAATTCTTTGTCTGCTTGGTTTACTCTGTCATTAAGACTTTCCACTATATTTTGAAATTCCCTAAATGACTCTTTCATTTCCAGAAGCTCTGTTGTGTTTTCTTTTTAAAATCTATCTCTTTAGTGAATTTTTCACTCATGTCCTGAATTATTTTTTTGATTTGTTTGTGTTGGCTTTCAACTTTTTCATCGATCCCATTGAGTTTGCTTGTGATCCATATTTTGAATTCCATATCTGACAGTTCAAAAATTTCCTTTTGCTTTGTGTCCACTGCTGGAGAACTAGTGTGATCCTTTGGAGGTGTTGAAAGAGCCTGTTTTCTTTCATATTGCCAGAGTTCTTATGCTGGTTCCTTCTCATCTGGAACTTTTTCCCTCAGCAAAACAGATAGCTTTGTGGTTCACCAGTTCTCCTCTGCTAAGAACTGTGCTGCTCAGTGTAGAGGGAGAGATACACTGCCTTTTGGCTCATACAGATAAGTACCCATTATCGTGTTGCTGGCAATCCGGGTCAGTTGGGCCTCAGACCCCTGGGAGAATGTTCAGGTGCCAGTGGTTGTGGAGTAGGTTATGCAATCTCCAGTTCCCAGGTCCTGGTTGGTGTGTTTGAGTTCTGGGGGGACCACATGGAGACCACTGCCAGGCTGGCAAACTTGCCCTCAAGCCTCCCTGAGTTCAGGCACTGCCTGTGATGATGAGGAGTGGGTGATCTCCTGCTCTGGAGGAATGCTCAGGCAGGTGAAGGCCATATGCACTGTGAGCCTGCGACAGGAGGGGCAGGCCCCTCTTGATGAAATTAGTAGAAGCAAGCAGCTGTGGGATGCACAGCCACTCATACTTCTCTCTCTTGGCAGTAATAGCAGTCTCTCCCTGTCCTCTGGGGGCACAAAAGCACCCAGATTCCTAGCTACCACCCTGACCCAGCTACAGCAGAGGTCGTGGAGGCAGCTCAACTTGCTGTGTGCAGAGCTACCAGACTGGCTGTGGGCTGTGGCTGAAATGCTCCAGCAGGGTAAGTGTGGTTGTGCTGGGGACTTGCCTCCAGGTAGTGTAGGCTCCTCCCAGAAGAGACAAGCAGCTCAGGGAGAGGACTCCTAGCCCTGCCCTCCCTCAGGGGAGGTAGTAGATTTTTTCCTTGGGGCACACAAAAGTGCTTTTGCTGCTTTTTGAAGGGGAAGGAGTGAGCCCCAAGCTCTGTGGAAGCCTGGGTGTGATAAGTGCTCTGTTAGAGGTGGAAGAGCCACTCCCAAGTGCCCTAGCTTAATTGTCCCCTGTGGAACCCTTGCCAGTCCTGAGTGGAAACAGCCATAGTTGCCTTGGTTGTAATGAGTGAGAAAAGGGAGGAGGAGGGGAAGGCTCCAAATGGAGGGGAGCTAGTACCCTGGTCCCCTTTGTCTTAAGGGGTCCTCTGGCATGCTGCACTCTCCTCTTGGCTGGAATGGCCCATTCTGAATGCCCTAGCCTGGGAGACCCACAGTTCCCCCAGGACCCACTGGTCTCCCAAGACTGCTGTGGTCCTAGTGGGTGCTGGGAGGTGTTGGCTGTGCATTCAATAGAGACACAATGGCTGAGATTCCTAGGTCAGGACAGCTGCAAAAACACTGAATGTCCATGAAGGGAGGGAAATGAACTGCACCCTCCGTGCAGAAACTGGGTGCAATGAGCAGGGTACTATTGGGAGCGTACCCCTCTGGAAGCCCAGAATTGGTGTCCTGCAGCTTATTTGCACCAAAAGCTTATGCTTGGGAGCAGAGGCAGCTATGTCCACAGCATTGGGTGGTTGGAGGAGGGGAAGTCCCTGTCTCCATGTCTCTTCCCTGGCTGTCCAGCTTTAAATTCCCAAAATGACACCTTGGGCCTGTGACCTAAAAGGGTGGGGCCTCTTCCAGGCAAACCGTATAGGCAAGATGCTACATGGACTGCTGTTCATTTGCATCTTGGTCTCACTGAAGCTTGTAACAGGGCAGTGGGAATTGTCCGAGGAGTAGGTAGGAAAGCCTGGGCTCCCCTGTCCCTCTTCAGCTGGATGGGGCTGCATCAGCCTGAATTCAGCCCAAGGGCAGGGCATTGCTCAGATTCAAAATCCCACAGTGATACCCTGGGCCTGTGACCAGAGTGGGTGGGGCCCTTCTCAGGCAGGCTACACTGGCAGGAAACTGTGGGGAGTGCAGTTTGCTTGGGGCTCAGTCCTACAGCAGTCAGCTATAGGATGGTGGGCACCATCCCAGATGTGTGCTGGAAAGCCTGGTTTCTCTGCCCTTCCCCAGCAAGTTGGGGGCTACAGCTGCATTGAGCCTAAACCCAGCCTGAGGGTGGGGCACTGCCCAGTGTCAAACCCTCAAAATGGTACCTTGGACCTGCCACTGGAAAGGCAGGGGTTCCACACAGGCAGGCAAGGTGGGCGAGAAACTGGAAAATGCTGTCTGCTCATGTCTCAGTCTCAAAAACAGCCCACATCAGGGTGGTGGAGACATTTCCAGGGGTGTGTGGGAGCACCTGGGCTCCTCTATCCCTCCTTAGAGCCACACAGTGGCTGTAGGTGCACCTGTGGTTCCCCAGTATCTAGGATTTCAGAATGGCGCCCAGCTTAAGCTGCTCTAGGCTCAGATGCCTGTGGGATTCTGCAGGGGTTCCCTTTCTGGAAAAGCATCTCTGTGCAATTTCCAACCAGCTCCCCATGTTAGGCCCGAGACCTGCATGGATTGGGGGGTTCTTTTGTGGCCATGATCGTAAAAGCTCATCTTGGAGAGTGGAGCCTTGGAGGCTTCTCTCTTACTGTTTCACTGCATCCAGGAGCTTCTCCCAGCTGTTAGCTGGTCCTCAGCTGGACAAGTAGCCCTGAACCCTCTCCTTACCCATTTTTGGTGCTTCCCATCACTTCCCTGGTGAATCCTAGTATTCTCTCCTAGAAGATCTGTTTGAAATGTGAGAATCTGCTTACTATTCTGGTTCCTGTCCATGGAGGAGGCACATACTACCTGTGTCTAGTCAGCCATCTTGATCCTATCCCTGTGTTTTAATATTTAAAGTGAGTTTTTTGAATTCAGCATATAATTGGGTCATGCTTTAAAAAATCTAATTTAGCTATCTGCCTTTTAATTGAAATACTTAGATAATTTACATTTAATGTAATAATTGAAAAAGTTTGGTTTAAGTCTACCATTTTGATATTTGTTTTTTTATTTTGCTTCATCTGTTCTTTATCTGCCCCCTTTTTCTTGCCTTCTTTTGGATTAATTGTTTTTTTAGTATTCCATTTTATTTCAGGTATTTATTAACTAAATATTTTTTAATATTTTTCTTAGTAGTTGCTCTAGGATTTAAAATATACATCATTAACATCACAGACTACCTTAAAATATTATGCCATTTAATGCATATTTTAAGAATCTTACAATAATATACTCTCATCTTCCCCCCCCATATTTTGTGCATATATTTTACTTCTTTATATGATACAAATCCCCAAATATATGGCAATTATTTTTGCTTCAAATGGTCAATTATCTTTAAAGAAAAAAATCTTTTATATTTACCCACATATTTACCATTTCTAGCACTTTTTATTCTTTTTTTTTTAATATGCAAGCTTCCATTTAGTATAATTTTCCACTGCCTGAAGCAATTCCTTTAGCAATTCTTGTTGTTTAGATATACTAGTGATGAATTATCTCAGCTTTTGTTTTTCTGAAAATGTTTTTATTTGCCTTCATTTTTGAGATATATTTTTACTGTATATAGAATTCTAAGTTGATAATTTATTTTTCTCTTAGTGTTTTAAACATGTTATCTCATTGTTTTCTGGATTTCTGAAGAGAGATCTGAATTCATTTTCATCTTTGCTCCTTTGTACCTAATGTGTCTTTTTTTTTTCTGGCTTTCAGGAATTTGATTAAGACATGTCTTTGTGTGCTTTCCTTTATTTATCCTGTTTGGGGATTAGTTGAACTTTTTTGATCTGTTACTTTGCGGTTTTCATCAAATTTGTAAAAAACTTTGGGAATTATTTCTTCAAATCTTTTTTGTGCTTCTTTATCTACCTCTACTTCTGAGGCTCCAATTATATGTACATTACACTTGCAGTCCCTGGGCTATGGAATGGTACCAATCTGTGGCCTGTTAGGAACTGGGCTAGACAGCAGGAGGTGAGCAGTGGGCAAGTGAGTGAGGCTTCATATGTATTTACAGTCTCTCTCCATCTCTTGCATCACTGCCTGAGCTCCGCCTCCTGTCAGATCAGCGGTGGCATTAGATTCTCATAGAAGCATGAACCCTACTATAAACTGTGCATGTGAGGGATCTAAGTTGTGCACTCCTTATGAGAATCTAATGCCTGATGATCTGAGGTGGAGCTGAGGTGATGAGCCCTGGGGAGTGGCTGCAAATACAGATTATCGTTAGCAGAGAGGTTTGACTGCACAGAGGCCATATTAATTCAATTGTTTGCAGACTCATATCAAAACCCTATCAGTGAGTGGCAAGTTACAATTAAGCTGCATCTGGTGGCAGGCTTTAAAGTGGCAAGTGAGTTGATGTACTTCAATTGTGCAGCTGCATCTGGTGGCAGGCTTTAAGTCAGAATCTAACACTTCTTTTAGTCTGCATGTGGTCCGCCCATTATTTTATTTACCATTTCCATCAGTGCCTCTTTCCCACACTGCACATTTGTCTCAGTCACAGTTTTGGTAAACCCACAAGCTAGCCCTAGCAAAAATGAGTAAAAAAACAAATGTCACTCGAGAGCTTCTTTGAAAAGGGAGAAAGACCCAATTATGAGACAGCAGAAGACTCTAAGATTGCCAACAAAATGAAAGCTGCATTTAAAAGAAAATACCAAGAGTCCTACTTAAATTATGGGTTCATTGCAAGAGGTGATTCACATTCTCCAAACCTGCTTTGTATAATAAGTGGTGACCAGCTATCCAATGAAGCCATGAAACCTTCAAAACTGCTTTGCCACATGGAGACCAAGCACCCTGCATTAAAAGACAAGTCTTTGGAGTTTTTCAAAAGCAAAAAAAGTGAACATGAAGAACAGAAGCAATTATTGAAGGCCACCACTTCATCAAATGTGTCTGCACTGAGAGCATGATTTTTAGTGGCTAACTGCATTGCTAAAGCTAAGAAGCCCTTTACTATTAGTGACCAGTTGATCCTGCCTGCTGCTAAGGACATTTGCCATGAACTTTTAGGAGAGACTGCAGTTCAAAAGGTGGCACGCATTCCTCTTTCGGTTAGTACCATAACTAGATGAATTGATGAAATAGCAGAGGATGTTGAGGCATGATTGTTAGAGAGGATTATGAGTCACCATGGTATGCAATACAGGTTGATGAGTCTACTGATGTTGACAACAAGGCAATAGGGCTTGTTTTTGTGTGATATATTTTTCAAGAGGATGTGCATGAGGATATGTTATGTGCAGTTTTGTTGCCAACCAACACCACAGCTGCAGAACTATTCAAGTCTTTGAGTGATTGCATATCAGGAAAACTGAATGGGTCATTTTGTGTTGGTATATGCACAGATGGAGCAGCTGCCATGACTGTATGGCTTTCTGGTTTCACTACTAGGGTCAAGGAGGTAGCTTCTGAATGTGAGTCTATGCACTGTGTCATCCGTACAGAAATGGTGGCTAGCCCAAAAATGTCACCTGAACTAAACAAGGTTTTGCAGGATGTGATTAAAATTATCACCCACATTAAAGTACATGCCCTTAACTCACGTCTGTTTGTGCAGCTCTGTGAGGAGATGGACGCAGAGCACACACGTCTTCTTATATGCAGAAGTGGGATGGCTTTCTAAAGGTAGATCACTGGCCAGAGTTTTTGAGTTACGAGAGCCACTCCACAGATTTCTTTTAGAAAAACAGTCACCACTGGCAGCACATTTCAGTGACACAGAATGGGTCGCAAAACTTGCTTACTTGTGTGACATATTCAAGCTGCTCAGTGAACTCAATCTGTCACTTGAGGGGAGAAGGACAACTGTGTTCAAGTTGGCAGATAAAGTGGCTGCATTCAAAGCCAAATTGGAATTATGGGGGCGACGAGTGAACATTGGGATTTTTGACATGTTTTGAACATTAGCAGAGATTTTGACAGAGACTGAGCCAGGGCCTTCTTTCTCCCAGCTGGTGCATAATCACCTATCTGAGCTTTCAAAAGAGTTTGAGCATTACTTCCCAATCACAAAAGACCCCTGAACTGGGAAGGAACGGATCTGCAACTCATTTGTGAATAAGCCAGGTGGATCGACTTTGTCTGTGGTAGAAGAGGATCAACCACTTAAGACTGCAGATGACGGTGGCCTTAAAAGTATGTTTGAGACAACTTCAGATCTCCATATGTTCTGGATTAAAGTCAAGGCAGAATATCCTGAGATTGCCACAAAAACACTGAAAAGCCTGCTTCCATTTCCAACATCCTATCTTTATGAAGCAGGGTTTTCTGCAGTGACAGCAACCAGAATGAGATTATGGAGTAGACTGGACATAAGCAACACATTTTGGGTGTCACTGTCTCCCATCACCCCCAGATGGGACTATCTAGTTGCAGGAAAACAAGCTGAGGGCTCCCACTGATTCTGCATTATGGTGAGTTGTATAATTATTTCATTATATATTACAATATAATAATAATAGAAATAAAGTGCACAATAAATGTCATGTGCTTGAATAATCCTGAAACCATCCTTCCACCCCTGGTCCATGGAAAAATTGTCTTCCATGAAACCGGTCCCTGGTGCCAAAAAGGTTGGGGACCTCTGCATTATACTGTTTGATATTGTTACATATGTTACCAAGCATCTCTTCATTTTTTCAGTCTTTTTTTTTCTGCCTTATTTTGGTTAGTTTCTAATATTATTTTTTTTCTTCTGCAGCACCTAGTATGCAATTATTCCTATCCAGTGAAATTTTCTCTTGAGCTGTTGTATTTTTCTTCTCTTATAGTTCCATTTTTAAAATAACTTCCTCTTCTCTCCTCATTATGTTTGTGTTTTTTAAAAACCTAGTTAAGCATTTTAAACGTATTTGTAAAAGTTCTTTTAACATTCTTGTTTGTTAATTGCATAATTTTTATCATTTCTGGGTCTGTTTCTATTGAATAATTTTTCCCCCTTATTTTGGATTATATTTTCTTGCTGCTGCACGTGTCTGGTAATTTTGTATTGAATGCTGGACATTGTAAATTTTGCATCATTGAGTACTGCATTTTGCTATGATCTTTTAAAGTGTGTTGAACTTTGTTCTGCCAGGCAGTTAAGTTACTTGCAGATTAGCTTGATTCTTTTGCAGCTTGTTGTTAAATTTTTTAAGGATGACTCTAGAGTAGCCTTTCCTCTAGGATTAGTTCAGCCCCACTAATAAGACCTGATCCTTTTGGGCCCTCTATTCAAGGCCTTGTGAATTCAGTGAGGTCTCTATACTCTTGCTGGTGAGAACTTGAACGAGTCTAGGCCGAAGGTGAGCCCTGGGAATTATCTGGCTTATAACTCTTTAGTAATTATTTTTTTCCCATCTTTATGGAGTCTCACCACACACAGTTTGGTATCTAGCCAAAGACTCAAGGAAATCCTCATGCAGATATTTGGAACTCATTTTTTGATGGCTTCTTGATATGATTGCTTCTCTTCCTTGATATCCTGCACAAATTTTTACCTACCTTAGCCTCCCCAAACTCTAATCTCTCTCCTCAGTTCAGCAATACCCACTGTGTCTTATTTAGGTTTCCCTTCCCTGTGCCACCAAAAATTGACTCCAGGCAGAAAGCAGCAGTGATGTGATCATGGAGTTCACCTTGTTTGTTTCCTTTCTCTCAGGAATCACAGTCTTTGGCTGCCTATTGTCTAATATCTGAAAGTAGTTGTTTCATATATTTTGCACAGTTTCCTAATTGTTTATGGTGGGAGGGTAAGTCTAGACACTGTTCTTCCCTCATGGCTGGAAGTGGAAATGGAGCTGGTACTTTTGAATCTTCACTCTCTCTTTTTTGTGTGTTTTCCACTACTACCCCTCAGTTAAGTCCTTTATTACTCCCTCTCTGATTGTTGTAACACCACCTCCTATAACCCACCAACCCATCTGCCTAGTGGATCCATGTTTATTTTTATCTTGTTTCTCCCTGGTTTCATCATGTTTCATCTTGTTACTCCCTTGCTAAAAAACATTTAGTGGCTCCAGGAGTGAACATATGTTGTTTTTCCTGCTCTTTTGTTTTTTCCTTTGGGAATCATTCTTTTCCCATTCCAGAGAGAAATGTCAGTCTCTATCCCTTGCCCCAAAGGTACCCACCGCACCCTGGCTAGCCAATTTTGATAGTCTCTTTCACAGCAAAAGTGATCGTTCCAGGGGTAGATAGTGTCACTCATAGTCTCCTGCAGCACTAATACAAGGACACTGAGATGGAGGCACGCTCTTCTGGCACGGCGTGCTAGGTTGGAAGAATGGGGATGTGATACCATCAAGGACTACTTTCCTCTGCCTAATGGAGAAAAAGACGCACTGTTACGGGAGAGAATGAAATCGACCCATTCAGTGAAGAAGGGCAAAGAGAAAAATACTGGGAAATCCCTAGATCCACCTGTGCATGAAGTTAGTAAATCCCACACTTCTTGGTTCTTTGAACCAATTAATTTTGCTTAATCTAGTTTAAGTCGATGTTCTTTTACTTACATCTGAAGGAATTTGGTTTAAGACAGTTCCCTGTTTTTGTAATAAAGTATGACTTTAGGAAAGCTACTCACTAACTCCAGAAGATTTCCCTACTTTTGGTACTTTGTGCTGGCATTCCTACCAGGAGTGCCATGCTATGCTTATCAAAATGACAGAACATTTCCTGGCACTGTGGAAAGAGTTCAACCTTCAGAGACAGAGATACCTGGGTTGAAGCTGTTTTGCTACCTTTTAGATATGTGATCTGAAAGGTCAGTGCATGTGTTCTAATTCCTTCCCAATAAAGAGGAAAGAAAAAGGGAAGGAAGTGGGGAAGAAGTAGGCAGCACCATGATAACAGTGAGAATTAGGTTTCACCACTTATGACTGAAAACCTGACAATATTTTGGATAAGATAGAAGTTTATTCCTTTCTCATGTAAATTAAGTCTGGAGATAACCGATCCAGCCCTCACAAAGCCATCAGGGAGCCACTCCTACCTTTTTCCTTCACCATCGTAACATACAACTTCCATTCTAAAACTCCTACGGTGCAGAATCGACATGTTATACTCACCCAGGTACATGGAGAGATGGTTAGGGAAATGGACAGGCATTTTTCTCGTTGGAATTTTTCTTCTCAGAAGGGAGCTTTCCTTTGCTCTAATTGTTCACCTCAGTTGGCAGAATCTGCCTAAGCAGAAAGTTGGATGCTCTCTGAATTTCCAATAAATAGGAAAAGATACGATCAAAGACTATGTGATAGTAGCAACCATGATGAGTTGTAAGATTTTCACCAGCTGGGGAAGATGTGCTTTGTTTAAAAAGATTAGGCTTGGAGGTGTTTGTGGGATGGCTAGGAAAGGATGGCTATAGGGGAGCTAGATGATTTGAGACCTCTAGGAATATTGACAAAGGAAAAGCCAAAGTTCACACAGATGCCTGGCATCTCCAGGATGTCCTCACCACCGGCCATGGCTCCTACGGTTCCTCTAGCATCCTCTTCTGGCCTCTCCTTTCCCACACCTGATCCTTCTTGGACTCTTATTTGTTCTCCACCCCTCTGGTCCCACCTCCTCCTATCCACCAGAGTTGTCTTCTAAAAATACAATTTTTGTTATGTTGCTTTTCTGTTTTGGTGGGTTGGAGAGTTTGTTTTGCATTATGGCTGCTATGTTTTGTCACTAGGACCCATGGTCTTTTCAGGATCCATGGTCCCTGGGTTCCTGGAATAATGTAATTTAAGAGGTTAGGACAAAGACTACTTGATTGCTGGGCTCTGAGGAGACTTTATTGATACTCGACAGGCACCATGTCTTTGAAGTTAAGCCTGAACCTCAAGAATCAGGATGGGCTAAGCTATGCTGAGTTAACAAACAACTCTGCAATCTTGGTGGCTTGACACAACAAAAGTGTATTTTCTGCTCATGTTAATTAGGCAATGTGGGCTGGCAAGGGGCTCTTCTCCACACTCAGGGAACCAGTCTCCACCATCTTGTAGTTGCCCCACCTGGAACACGTGGTCCTTTCAGTGCCTGAGGCCTAAGAGAGTATTGGAGAGTGCCTGTTCTAAAAGTTAGTTCCTTCCCTCTAATCAGAGTGTAAATTCCTCAGGGGCAGAGACTGTATTTTATATTCATCTATTTTTTTATTCTGTCAGAAATCTGGGCGAAAGATGTTATTAAGGTGAAATTTGGCCAATAACCCAGGAAAACCCAAATTCTGCTCATTCTTTCCCCATAGGACCCTAAGGGAAAGCAACAATGGCAAATGAGAAGCTGGCACTTGCCTCCAAATGCGGAGGACTCTGGCAAGCTGGCCTGGGCAGCATGGACTAACCCTTATACTTACTATTCCATGAAAATGTAGTGAGTGTGGGTCCTGCTCTGCCCATGTGGTCCCTCCGCGTCAAGACTTGAGGCTCAGCAATTACCATGAAAAACAAAGGCTGACCCATTCCACCCCTTCCAGAGCCAGAAGACTTTAATCAAGGAATGGGGTTATGAGAAAGAGAATGCTGGTCTCCAGTGCCCGGTACCAGGCTGGCTTCGTCGTGTGCCAGGGCTGATGTCATGTGGGAGAAGAGGCCGGAGGTGAGTAGGAAGGCTGGTTTTCAGCAGGAACTCAGCTCTGGTCTCTTTACCTCTCTCACCTCATATGCACAGACCTGCCAGCACAGGGTCTCTATGCTGTTTAGCCCAATCAGTGTTCACAAATCTGACCAGACCATGGGAATTCCTCCTCCCTGGGCAAGTGAGGAAGAGGATGGGGAGAAGAAAAGAGGTCTTGAATGTTTTTCTTTCAAGGCAACATATTGATCAATTTTATTTATTTGTTTATTTATTTTTTAATTGAAAAAGTTGTGTATATTTATTGTATACAACATGTTGTTTTGCAATATGTATACATTATGGAATGGCTGAATTGAGCTAATTAACATATGCATTATCTTACATACTTATTGTTTTTTTGTGGTAAGAACACTTGAAATCTACTCTCTTAGCAATTTTAAGAATACAATATATTGTTATTACTATAGTCACCATGTTGTATAATAGATATCTAACTCAAATTTTGCATCCTTTGACCAACATCTCCCGCTCTCTCCCACCCAACCCTTGGTACCACCATTTTACTCTCTACTTCTATGAGTTCAATGTTTTTAGATTCCACATATAAGTGAGATATTTGCAATATTTGTCTTTCTGTGCCTGGCTTATTTCACTTAGCCTACTTTTCTCCAAGTTCATCCATGTTGTTGCAAATGATAGGATTTTTTTCTTCTTTAAGGCTGAAGAGCATTCCGTTGTGTATATATCCCACATTTTATTTATCCATTCACCCACTGATGGACACTTAGGATTGATTCCATATCTTGGCAATAGTGAATAATGCTGCAGTGAACATGGGGGTGCATACATCTCTTTGACATACTGATTTCATTTCCTTTGGATATATACCCAGCGGTGGGATTGCTGCATCATATGGTAGTTCTGTTTTTTAATTTTTTGAAGAACTTCCATACTGTTTTCTGTACTCAATTACTGTTTCTATACTCAATTTCCACCAGCAGTGTGCAAGGGCCCCTTTTCTCCACATCCTCACCCACACTTGTTGTCTCTATTCTTTGTGATAATAGCCATTCTGACAGGTGTGAGATGATTTCTCATTGTGGTTTTAATTCGCACTTCTCTGATGATTAGTGATGTTGAACATTTTTTTTCATATATCTGTTGGCCATTTGTATGTCTTCCTTTAAAAATGTCTATTCAGATCCTTTGCCCATTTTTTTTTTCAGCAACCTGAAATGCACCAAATTTTTTTTTTTTTTTTGGGTAGAGATGGGGGTCTCACTATGTTGCTCAGGCTGGTCTCAAACTCCTGGCCTCAAGTGATTCTTGGCCTCCCAAAGTGTTAGGATTACAGGCATAAGCCACCGCGTCCTTTGCCCATTTAAAAAATTAGGTTATTTGTTTTCTTGCTATTAAGTTTTTTATATATTTCAGCTATTAACCCCTTATCAGATGTATGGTTTACAAATATTTTCTCCTGTTCTGTGGGTTGCTTCATCACCATATTGATTGTCTCCTTTGCTGCACAGAAGCTTTTAAATTTGATGTAATCCCATTTGTCTATTTTTGCTTTTGTTGCCTGTGGTCTTGTGTTAATATCCAAAATAGCATTTTCCAAGCCAATGTCATGGAACTTTCCCCCTATGTTTTCTTCTACTAGTTTTACAGTTTCAGGTCTTATATGTAAGTTTTTAACCCATTTTGAGTTGATTTTTGCATGTGGTGTGAAATAAGGGTCTATTTTCAAATATCTATCTATCTAGTTGTCCCAACACCATTTATTGAAGTGTCCTTTTCCCATTGTATGTTCTTTGCACCCTAGTGGAAAATCTATTCACTGTAAATGGATGCATTTATTTCTCTATTTTCTGTTCCATTGGTCTATGTGTCTGTTTGTATGCCAGTACCATGCTGTTTTGATTATTATAGCTTTGCAGTAGATTTTGAGATTAGGTAGCATGATGCCTCCAGCTTTGTTATTTTTCCTCAAGATCACTGTAGCTTGTCAGGGTCTTTTGTGGTTCCATATGAATTTTAGGATTTTTTTCTATTTCTATGAAAAATGTCATTGGGATTTTGATAAGGATTGCATTGTATCTGTAGATCGCTTTGGGTAATATGGCCATTTTAACAATATTAATTCTTCCAGCCTATGAACACGGGACATCTTTCATTTATTTGTGTTTTCCTCAGTTTCTTTCATCAGTAGTTTATAGTTTTCAGTGTATAGGTCTTTCGCCTCCTTGGTTAAATATATTCCTAAGTATTGTTTTTTTTTTAGTATCTATTGTATATGGTTTATTATCTTGATTTGTTTTTTGAATAGTTTGTTTTTAATGTTTAAAAAGGCTACTGATTTTTGTATGTTGATGTTATATCCTGGAACTTTACTGAATCTATTTATTAGTTCTAACAGTTTTTTTGTGGAATCTTTAGGGTTTTCTACATATAAGTTTATGTCATCTGCAAACAGAGACAATTAACTTCTTCCTTTCCAATTTAGATGCGTTTTATTTCTTTCTCTTGCCTAATTACTCTGTCTAGGACTTCCAGTACTATGTTGAATAGAAGTAGTGAAAGTGCATTCTTGTCTTGTTCTTGATCACAGAGAAAATGCTTTCAGCTTTTCACTTTTGAGTATGCTGTTAGCTGTGGGTTTGTCATATATGGCCTTTATTGCATTGAGGTACATTCTGTCTATATCTAATTTGTTGAGAGTTTTTTTAAATCATGAGAGGATATTGAAATTTGCCAAATGCTTTTTATGCATCTATTGAGATGCATCTATTGAGATGATCATATGGTTTTTGTCCTTCATTCTGGTAATGTGTTAAAGTCAATTGAAACTAATTAAATTAAATTAAATTAAAATTCTCTTATGGGCTAAACATTCCTCATAGTTGCTATATCAGGACTGTGGGCGAATAGTAAATATCTAATGATGTAACATGCCACAACTTTTATTATCCTAATAAAATCTGCATATTTTCAAAATTAAATCTGCTTGGGTGCCACCCACTAGAGTTCGCAGGTAACAACTACAATTAAGATGATGACAGCAGTGGGTATTGCTTATTTAATGTTTACTACATATCAGTTTCAGTACTAAGTAAAATGCACTGCTTAATTCTCACAACAAACCAGGGGATGTGACGCTATTACTTTTCAGTTTGTAGGTAAGCTGACTGGGGTTTAGAGAAGTAAAGTGCTTACTTAATGACACACAGCAAGTCGCAGGCAGGGCCAGTTCTGCCTGGGCTCACAGTCTTCTTGAGGAAAACATAATTTTGAAGAAAAGCAAGCCTCTAAAATTTACCTAAAAGAGGGTTGCAATTCAAGTTTCAATAATAACAATTTTAATAATAACCATAAGAATCATACTCATCCTAGTACTAATAAAGCACATACTTACCATGTGCCAGATGCTGTTCTAAGCACTTTACATACCTCCATTCACTGAATCCTCACAACAGCACTGTGAGACAGGTGCTATTGTTATCCACATTCTTCAGATGAAGCAACTGAGACATCAGGTTAAGTAACTTGAAGTTTTATACCTAATAAGTGGAGTATGGTTTGAATTGTCCAAGCTGTCCGAACAATAACAACGTACTCACAATACTAGCAATTATTTGTATAAACAAATAAAATGATATATAAAAATTAACAATCATATGTACACACCCTGAAGTGCTGAGGTTATAGGACAATGTAGCAGATTTCATGGCAGGCTTCCAGAATACACCTTATGTCTAGGAATCACTTCATTCAGTGACCATATACATGAATGGAAGCTCCACGAAGCAGAACTTCTTGTTTCATTCCCTGCTGTTTATGAACTCCTAGAACAGTGTTTGGCACATGGAGGGTACTCAGTGGCCACGTGCCTCTTACTAGTTCATTTGTGTATATATATGGTGACATGGGAAAGAGCACTGGGCAGGGATGTAGAACTGGACTTGAGCCCTGCCCTGACTTACCTTACCAGTTGGGTGACCTTGGCCAGTTACTTCAATCCCTGTGAGCCTCAGTTGCCTCATCAGTGGAATGGGGCTGTCACTGTGCTCCCTCTCCACGCTGCTGTAGGATTTGAATGTCAATGCACTGAGAGCTGCGTAAACTCTAAGGTGCATTATTTGGTTACAGGCTCTGGTTCATTTGACTGTGTTAGTTTTAAGAAATAAATTGTGAAGATTACCACAGCAAGGAGGTTTACAATGAGGATGCACATGGCAAAAAGGGAGATGAGACCCAAACTTGTCCCCCAGGAGTTCTCAGAGAGTCAGAGTGAAACATAGTTCAGGAAACGGAAGGTTCTGAGGCCTTTCTATTGACAGGATTACTTGGCCCCTCAGTTAGAGTTTGCAGATATGCTACCTTAAGGTAACGTAACATTTCCTAATATTTGTCTTTACCATTTCTGCTATCACTGAGACCCCCACCCCATCTATCTTTCTCCTCCTATGATCCCTGTTTCTGCATAACTTCAACTCACTTACAGCCCCTGCTGCTTCAAGGCACCTCTGCTGTGTGCACTCTTAGGACTTGGGCTCTGTCCACCAAATATTCCAGACCAAATCCCTGACAGCTAGAATCTGACAAGCTCCATGGACTCCATTCTCCCTTTTTTAGTAGAGCTTTCCCCACCAGGACACCTCATGGGTCAGTGTCCATCCTGGTCCACTCACTTTTGGCTGGGGGCTAAGGACTGTGGCTTCACTGCATGCTGTCTTGGATGACTCACTCTTGGGAAAGCCAACCATCACGTCATAAGGACACTTAAGCAACCCTGTGGAGAAGTCCATGTAATGAGGAACTGAGTCCCCCTGTCCACAGCCAGCACCAGCCTTCCAGCCGTAAGAGTGAGCCATCTTGGAAACAGATCCTCCAGTCCATAGTCAAGGCTTCAGTTGGATTATCTCCCAGCTGACACATTGACTGCAACCTCACGGGAGACCCTGATCCAGAATTGCCCAGCTAAGCTACTCCTGACTTCCTGATTCACAGAACTGGGAAGGATAATAAAAGTTTATTGTTGCTTTAGGACACTTAGTTTTACAGGAATTCATCATGTGGCAATAGATAACTAATACTAGGTGGGTCTTGAGGACAATAGGCTTACCCTTGCAAGGTGCCAGGTGAAGTATTATAAGATCTTCAAGCAAGGGAAGATTAGTCTCTTAGATACAGGAGGAGGTGCTGCTCCTTTCTATAAAAAGGAGGCTCAGAAAGACAGAGCTTAGGATCCTCAGTTTCATCTGGGTCCATCCAGATATCCTTATTTTAAATTCAGGGTCCCACTTTTCCCCAATAAATGCCTTAACTTTTATATGTGAGACTTGGTGAGTCTGGCAATTCAACTCAAGTTGTAGATCAGCAACTTACAACATTAGATTTTCGGTTTGGTTTTTATTGAGATAGGATCTGCAGTTACAAGAAATAAGAATTTTTTTTAAGGCTGCCATTAAAACTCTCTGGTTTTCTGACCATGACTTAAGCTGAGTATTTAAAGCACTGATTTTGTTATTTTCGTAATCTCTTCAGTGCAGTGTGTGGCCCTTGAAATCATTGTTACTCCTTTAACAGGCAAGTGCAGCAGCCACTTGGTCCCCAAGGCAGTTGCTTTAGTAGGCAATCTATCATGATCGATTGAAGGTGATAATTTGATTAATCATGATGCCACTGCCCACTGTGGTTACTATTACTAACATTCCATTTCTCAAGGACTCTGTCACTGCATTCCAGGCCAAGGACATGACCAAACCAACCCCAGAATCCTATATGTGAGGATCAATTTCCTGGGATCACTCCTGGTATCAAATATTGAATTGGTCAGGATCAAGTCAGGGAAAAAAATCATATTAATTTTCTCTAAATTAAATTATCTCTTTTGAAGGGACTTAAAAGGCAAAAAGCAAACACAGAGATGTCAAAAAGTAGTAACTACAGAAGGCATACGTTACCCTTTGGACTTGCTATGGTTTGAACATATGTGTCCCTCCAAAACTCATATGTTGGAACTTAACCCCCAAGGTGATGATATTGAGGTGGGGCCCTTGGGGTGTGACTAGGCCATGAGGGCTCCACCCTCATGGATGGTATTAGTGTCCTTACAAAAGGGCTTGAGGGAGAGAGTTCATCCATTTTTTGCTCTTCAGTCCCTTTTACCAAGTGAGAACACAGTGTTTGTCCCCTCCAGAAGATGCAGCAACAAGGTACCATCTTGGAAACAAAGCGCAAGCCCATACCAGACACTAAATCTGCTGGCACCTTGATCTTGGACTTCCCAGCCTCCAGAGCTGTGATAAATAAATTTCTATTATTTATAAATTACCCAGTCAAGGTATTTTGGTATAGCAGCCTGATCAGACAAAGACAGGGCTTGAGAAACCAAGGTAAGAAGATGGGGTTATTGGAACCTAGATTCTTGGAGGAGGGACTATGGAACTGGGACTCAAAACTCTGAGAAGGGTAAGTATATTTGCCCTTTTCCAATTTGATATATTTCTAACCTTTATACTCTAATACTTTGTGTTTTATCTTTAGCTACTACCCTATTTCATGTGTATTTACATCTACGATATCTTCTTCCTCATTTGTACTTTTAATGTGTATATTGCCCCATCTTAATCCTCTTTAGTGCTTTTAATTGTAAATCCCATCTTCTTGGACAATAACTACCATTTTTATTTTCTTTGGGTTTCAAATGTCTGGTATTTTTTGTCCACCCTTTTGTTTTTCATTGTATTATTATTATTACTATTATTATTTCATGTGTTAAAAAAAAGAACTTTGAGAAGGGGGTGCTGCCAGCTGGTGCTGGTATATCTGGGTGGGGGAGGGGGATGCAATGAGGATATTTCTGGAAGTGGAGGAAGAAGCTGGAAAATGCGACCAACTATTGCTGCTGGGGTAAAGGGCCATCCCTGAATGATGCCAACAGGACACAGCAAAACAGAAAAGAGCAAGTCCTTTCTCCTTCCTCCAGCTTCCCCAACTCCCTCAAGTGCCCTCCATAGCAGCAGCACCTAACAGGGAGCCGGCTGGCAAAGGAGAAATTAGTTTGCAGAGTCTCAGCCCCACATCACAGCGGGGAGCGTAGAAGGGTAGGTTTGTTGTAGCTTAGTAACCTGACTACTGGCCTCTGGAGCCCATGGCATCTGAAAGCCCTGATCGGGATGCTGAAGTACTGAAATAACCCCACCATAAGGGAATTTTACTTATGATTGGGGTTCCCCTAAAACATTGCTTGGAGCCTAAGAACAAGAGCATAGGAGAGACTCCAGGTGATTTTGTTTCCTTACTTTCCTCACCGATGGCCTTCTCCACCTTCCTCCTGCTCCCAACGCTGGCTTTTCAGACAGTGCAAGCTTAGCAAAGCGGGACTGCTTTGTTGCTGGCTACCTCTGCACACACTTGGACCAGCGCACGCCCCAATTAGAGCCCTGAAGAGTATACTGCATGGGACCGTCTTTGTATCTTTAAGTAGCATTAGCAGCCTTCTTTTTTTTTTGCACTTAAACTTCCTCTTCTCATTAGCACAGTCTTCTGGAGGGAAAGGAAGGGGCAGAGGAGCTAATTAGAGAACCTGGGTGACTTGGCCTCATACCTCCAACCTTTCCCAAACATCTGCCCCGCCTGCGAGAGACAGCCAGAGCCTGCTGCTCACTGACTTTCTCTTTTGAGAAACTATCATAAAACATTTGCAAATAAATGTGATTGCCTTAAAATGCAGGAAAGAAGCACATCTTCCAATTACAAGCCTGGGTGATTGCTCCAGCTTGTTTAATTAATGGAGTGTGCATCTGTTTGCTGGGGCCCTTTTGAATGTGTTTTCTGGAGTTCCTTAATTAGTTACAAAAAGCTGCAGGTGTACTGGCAGGGGAGAACAGTAGAGCTGGGATGTCTTCCAGAACAGAGAATCTTTTTTAATGTAAATATTTAGTCATATGATGATGAGGTTCATTTTAAAGTTCTCTTCCCTATTTGGTCTACGTGCAGTGGTGTTGGAAGATATATTCGGGCTTCATTTGGATTGTTGACAAAATAAATTGAAATGGAAGAGACTAATTTTCATTATGACAGACACTTATATGCAGTTAGACCATTACCAGAATGACAAGTTATTCTCGTGTTGTCACTGTGAGACTGCTGCCTGGTTTTTCAGGCAAAAAATGCTTGCAAAGGGGATGAGATGTTGCATACTAATTCTGTGGACTGAATTGCAGTGTTATACATGTTACATAGAGGGGCCCATGTGGGGAGCGAGGGAGGTTTTGTCCTCATAGTAAGTGAAGATTGTCTTGGATGTGTTGGAAAGGTGTACCCTCCTGTAACGGTTTATGAAAAACTGGGAATGTTGCCTCTTACTGCAGAATTACCACCTCTGGATCTGAGATATGATGTTACCAGCTGCAAGGTGTTCAAGGCCGAGTTTAGAGTCTGTAACAATAGAATGTGTGGGTGTCAGAGGACGGGGATATCACACTCTGATCAACCATAGAGGGGTGGGCAAACTATGGCTCTGGGCCAAATTTGGCCCACTGCCTGTTTTTTAAATAAAGTTTTATTGGAATACATCCACTCCCACTAGTTTAAGTATTGCCTTTGGCTGCTTTCACCATGATGGCAGAGTTGTGTCGTTATGACTGTGTGGCCTGCACAGTCTGAAATCTTTACCATCTGTCTCTTTGTAGAAAAAGGACACTGTAATCTACTGGACAAAGCTTGAGGAGAGGGGCTGTGGCTTCCATTGCCTTCTTTCCAGGCCTCCATTTTTAGATCTGTAAGTTGGAGTAAAATTTCCCACTGTTGGTGAGACACAGTGGTTGAAAATTTTTGCAACGAAATTTTATAATTTTTCCCTAACAAACACAAACCCCATAATTGAGAAAATGGAAACTATGTTTTTGTTCTTTCCTTGATGCCCTCTATGCTGTGAACTAAGATTGAGTGAGTCACTGAAACAAAACATTACCTGGATCAGGCTCTTCTGTTTTCCGTCACTGCTTCACTCCGCACCATTCATAGTATTTACAGGACAAAGACTCTGTTTTGTTCTAGAAGAGGTGGATGTCTATACCTGTCCCCGAGCGGTTCATCGCTGCCTGCTGCCCTCATGCGTGGACATCCCTCTTCCACCTGCAGGATGTTCACTGTTTCACTCCAGTAACCACAAGAGGAGGTGTCTCCACTCTGTAAGTCCTAATTAATTTTTTTTATCTTCAAAATATCTCACAACGTTGTTCTTAGGATTTCATAAAGCAGGGTTATGCTTGGGGGCCAGGATTAAAGTTTGAAGACAAAATTGATTTTAGCAAAGCATCCCGTGAGCATGTGGGCACAGTTTGGTGAGCTGAATTAATGCCCCTCTTTTGTTTAGCTCCAGCCACATCACGGTGCCCACATAAATAATGCAATTAAAAAGCTGAGATAGTGGGTCTTACAGAAGCTGTTATTAACTAGCTAGGGGACCTTGAACAACTCACCTGCTTCTTCTGGGTTTCATCTGCCAAATGAAGGGTTTGGGATAGATGGTCTCTAATCCTTGTCTGTTTAAAAATTTCAGTATGTGGAGACTGATTCCTATTATTTAGGTAATGGAGCAATCATTTCATCCAATATGTTCTTTCCCTTATAATTCCACACACCCTATTAAGTCTGGCCTTTGCTAGGGGCCCTTGGGTGACAGCAAGGTGCGATTAGCTGGCAAGAAGGGGTGTGCAGTCAGGGCTCTGTTGGGCGGGTAATAGATGTGCAAACAACAGAAACTGATTTCTGCAAACTTGAGCAGGAAAGTGATGTGATGGAAGAATAACGGCGAGGTCACAGAATCTGCAGGAAGGCTGGAGAGCAGGGACCTAGGGAGGCTGCGTAGCCGAAGGCACAACCAATATTATGTGCCTGGAATAGATGGCTGCTGCTGCTGCCTCTACCTGAGCCCAAGCTCAGGATCACTGCTGTTCATTTATGTGAATTAGAAAAAGGTGCAAGGCACCTGCTTTGCCACTGCACTCTAGGTGTATGAGCTTGGTGAGTAGAGTGTGGGCTGCATTCAGCTCTCCTCACTCAGGCACCCTGGAACAGTGATATGGTAGTCCTGCCGCACCCCACCACTGTTGGGCTGTCTACTCTACTACTGCTGTCTTTGATCATCTGCATTGTGCCTGCATTTTTTCATCACCCCCTTTACATTTAGAGTTCTGGGCAAGAGCACTGGTTTGGCTTACTTTGAATGAGCTTGGGCCAGATCCAAGGAGTGGGTAAGTCTGAAATGCATATCCTCTTTGGCTACCATCATGGGATTTTGGGTTCTGCCTCCCTGTGGGTTGGGTTCCCCTCAAATTGGAGGAATATTTCCATGCTGGGTAGCCTAACCAAAGACAACAACACATTACAAAATGTGCCAAGTACAGTCGCATAGGTTGTGCACTGCAGAACTCAAGGGGGCACCATTCACCTTGTGGTCTAAATGAACAGTGTCCACTGGAGCTCTGCAGGGCACAGCAGCTGCCACTGTGCAGTAATCAAACCCCATTCATGCTTTTACCTTCTTTTTCAGCATTCTATGAACCCTGACCCAGCAGTCCCCAGTGCCCTTTGTCTTCAGAGACATCGCGTCAGATTCAGAATCATACCAGCATTCCCAATACATCAAACAGGATCAGGGGTTTAATTGCTGGTTCCTTCATGTGACTTAGGTTGAAAGTATGCCAGTTTTCATTCACATGTTTTCACAAATACAAAATGACAAGTCGATCATTTGCCTGTTTTTGGAGAGTTTGCTTCACTTAGGTGATCTCTCTCTCCTTCTCTTTTAAATCTTTACAAAATTCAGTTTCCTCTGTTCATAGGGATTTGCTCTGGAAACACCATGGGGATATTATGAAAGAAGTTAATATTTAAACTTGCCGTGACATGTTTATATTTAATGTTCAATTTTGAATGCCAAAGGAAGGAGAGAGATTTTTAGTGATATTTATCAACAAAAATAGAGTTTAAAAGGAGATAGTTTTTCCTCCTATTGCCCTACAAAAATCCTATACTATGCCCTCCTTGGCTGAGCTGTTTATGTTCATTTTCCTGAGTTTAATAACAGAAAATTCTCTTGCCATTATTTTATCGAGAAGCCTATATTTTGACATAAAACCAAGAAACACTTCCACTTCTTACATTTTAGTTTCCTCACTTCTCAGAGCAAAAGTAGTTCAATTAAATATCATCTGAGGGCTCCTTCGAGGCAGAGACCTTTGGAAATTGCTCTAACCCTTTAACATTTAGAAAAGCATATTTATAGAAGCAGAATGTCTTTGCAGTATGTGCTTGCTGTTCAGAGAGGGAAAAATTCCCTGCACTTTACTCTGAAGGATGAAGTAATTCCATTCCAAGGCTGGCCGTTAGGAGTAATGGAGAAGCTGCCCAGATGGAGCCTCGGGTGTCACTGGCCCATCAGACCGGATTCATGTTTAGGTTTTAAATTAACTTCAAGGAGAGGGATCACTTCTGTTTCCACTGGATTAAGGGAGCATCAGGTTAGAGGTTTGGCAGGGTGTGGGAGAGGATTTTTTGAAAGTACAAGAAGACATTTCCTCCATGCTAAGGGGTGGGGGGAGTACCACATCCATCCTGTCACGTGCCTAAGTATCCATCCATTCGTCCACCCATTCAACCATCCCAGCATTTATCCAATAAAGTTTATTGGGCACTTACTGTATACCAGATGCTATATGCGAATGGTACAGAGAGTAGAGAAACATGGAATGCCAGAGAAACAGATTCAGGGACAGAAAGGGCCAGAGGGGAACGAGGCGAAGGCAGGATGGCAGGGTGGGGCCAGCGAGGTGGGTGGGTGGCAAGAGGAAGTAGGCCAAATGTATTTTCACATCAGCATTTTAAGCTTTTTAAGATTCACCTTCCAATTACTTGACATGGTTTCTCTACCGTGCAGAATTTCCACGGCCAAGTACACTCTCATTGGATGAATTCATTTATTCATTCAACAAATATATATTGATACCAGGGACTGTGCCAGACTTTGGGTATAAAGTGGTAGACAAAAAAGACATGTGCTCTGGCTTTATGGAGTTGAGTGTCTAGTGGGGGGATGAATACACACAAATAAATATCTATTTACAGTTGTGATACAGGCCACAAAGGAAAAAGAAAATAAAAGGCACCATGATGATTTATGGGATGTATTGCAAGCCAGGCACCGTTCTAGGTGCTGCTTACATGTGCTGTATCTCATTTACACCTAAAAACAAGCCTATTTTTATTTCCATTTTTACAGATAAGGAAAAAGAAATACAAAACCCTAAGTATGGAGAGATCTTATTTTTGACTGGGGGTCAGAGAAGGCATTCTGAGGAACACATACACGATTAGGGGTTAGCCAGGTGAAAACAGAGGGGAAGGATGCTCCCGGCAGAGGTAATGAATAGCTTGTGTGAAGGTCCTGGGGCAAGAAAGCCATAGAGAAAGTCAAAGTCAGCCAGCATGGCTGGAGCCTGGGCAGGAATGCACGGTGAGGTCAGGAGTGGGGCTGGCAAGGGAGGGCCTTGCAGGCTGGCCGGGAAGAGTGAGGCCTTCACCACGAGAAGAACGGGCACTGAGGAGGGAAGCAGGGGTGCTGTGACGCACAGCTCCAGTAAAGCCCTGGAATAGAAATATCACCGAACTAGGATATTTGCCCAGTTGTGTCTGATGGGCTTTCTCGGTGGTGTCCATGCCAGCTACAGGGGGCTGCTCCAACCATTCATATATATGTTGGGCAAATTAGAATTTCATCATTATTTTGAAAATACTCGATATGAGAAAGTTGGATTCAATTAAATATTCATTTGCATTATTATAAGAAACTTCCACATTCAAAAGAGCCATTAGATTCTTTAAGTATAAATTATACAATTTTGGAATTGTAAAAATATTAAAAACATTTCATCACTGCCTGTGCGTACAAGTTTTCTCGTGGATGGTGACTACCAGGAATTTGAAGCGATCATCATTAATAAGTCTTCATCAGCAACTGTGTGGCCATGTCAAGCATAAAATGTAATGCAAAAAAGTTATATTCACCAAAGCAAGCCCAAGTTTCTCAATTAAAAAATTAAAAAAGATTTTAAATGGAGAGCATATCAGATCCAATAATTAATATGTTCCCTAAAATTTCCATTTTATTTTGCATATTATAGTTACTTAATGCTAAGAAAATAAAATGATGTTTTTATCAAAGCTTATATAGATACTCTCAATTCCCCTTCAATTTTCCCCAGAATACCATGCACACAGTAACATTTTCTACATGGGCCATGATGTGAAAAAAGCAGGGAAGTGCGTTGCTAGACCAGCACCAGCATCAGCCAGCGTGACTTTAGCCTTCTCAATTAAAGAAGCAGCTACACACTGGCTTACCTGATGCAGCCCCAGAAATCCTCTTTGGATTTCAATATTCTTCTGAGTGCAAAGTTCTCCACCCTGTGACCTTGGATGACAAGCCAGCAATGATGGCACAAAAACCTCTCAAATCTCCCAAGTTTTATTTTTCTACTATGTTACATGGCACTTGTAGATTGGGGGTTGGAGGAACTCTGCTTATTGTGGAAAAAGAACTCTGGAAGTTCTCACACCTGTAACTAGATGCTCAGACTTCTGCACAAAAATCATGGCTGGAACTATTCGTGTGGTCTCACGCAATCACAGGGGGCCAGATGGCATAATCCCAGTGTGTGCCTGGACAGTAGAGAGCCAGAACTATCTGGCGAATGGCACCACTGACTATCACAGCTGGTTACTTTCGGTGGCCCTGGTGACTCCCAGCTTTGTCCACTCTGTCTGTTCCAGATGGCCCCTTCCATAATTGTCCAGAGACTGGGTTATTGGATCATGGATTTTTCCTTCTGTCAGAAGGTGCTTTAAGGGATGATGTATCTCTCTCAGTTGCCCATGAGGACACTTATGAGAGTAGGGTCTGCGACTGGGAACTTGAACCTCTGAACGGGAAAGCGCGCTATGGGTGGGAAGATCAGGAGTGGCTGATTTGTAAGGGAAGCGGATGGAGGGGTCAGACCACTGCCCCTCACCCCAGCCTTGGCAGATAGTGTAGAGTCTGTGTTCATAAGGATTCTGCCTTGGGGTTTCACACCCAAGTCCAAAACATTCCTTCTCCTTCAGTCTCCATTTTGCAAACACAAATGCAACTCAACTCTACATGGGGTTCTTTTCTTCTCGCAGAGATCCATCATCGGGGAAGCCAGGCCCTCCTGCTCAGTTGGGTCTAAATATGAAAACACGCCGCAGTGGGAGCCCACGTCCCTTCACCTCTTAGAATAACCACTCTCCTTCCACATTGGCCCCTCTCCGGCCTCTCTCTGCATTCCTGGGGCGGGCTGCCTGTTTTTGTTCTTAACAGTAGGGGTCATCATTTCCCTTTTGTAATTCTTTGGAGACTAAAGCTGGTACTTTCACAGGCCCAACTGTATTTGTCCTTTTTTGTTTGTGGCATCAATCCTGAGGTTGGAGCCGGCCTGTGGTGAGCAATGATACATTTGACCTTTGACTTTGAGCACTAAGATGTAATTGATCATTTGCGGTCTCATTTCCAAGAGCTGGGAGCCTCGGTTCAGTTTAAGATAAATGGAGACAGCTGGACCCTTGATTTTAGTGATGTGTTGAGAGCAAAGCACAGATAGGACTGACTTATTTTATGAACTGCACTATCCCTCTCATCCTTATTTAAAAGCAAAAAAAATTTCTTTCACTAAATGATTTGTTATTTAACATTTTATGGCCATAGACGGATCCTAGTGAGGGTAATTTCCCTTAAAATGCACATTAGTGTCTAGTTGGTAAATATACTTGAGGCATTTCTGCATTGGGCATAAAATAAAGATGAAAATGTTGAATTCTAAACCAATGGTAGCACAGAATTAGAGGTTCTACATGGTGCATGCTGTGTTGTTTCTTTGATTATAATCTTGTTGCTGTTTGTATTACAAAACAATTATCTAATATGTTTTAACACAAACATAAAGAACCATTTCTGGTGAAATAACAGTAACTGTGACTATTTATTGAAAGTGCACTCTACTAGCTAATAACATATCTATTTTGTAATCTTCGCAATGTTCCTGCAAAGTAGGTATCACTAGATTTGATAAACAAAGAAACTGAGGCAAAGAGAGGTTAAAGGAGGAAAGACAAGATGACAAAATTAATAAGGGGGTAGAACTAAGATTTGAACCCAGGTCTCAGGGACTTAAAAGGCCCTTGGTCTTGCCACGATACCACTTTGGGCTCTGAATACGCTCATGAATGTTTTGCCTTTCCATCTATTTAAAAATTTTTTTTTTTTGGTTTGTTTTTCTTGTTTTCCAGTTTGAGGCTCTAGAAGTATGAACTTTTCAATTCCCCAATGAGTGTCTGGACTTTAATTTGGCCTGAGACTTAAGGAACATCCCTGGAGTAGTCTAGTTAGTCGCTTGCTTCTCAGAAGAGGAAAATAATATGTGCTCGATATATTTTTAATCTTCTATATGGATGCAGCAGCCAATTGAATTCTGCAGGGATTTAGATTCTTCTTTCTATGGGGCATTCTCCCCTTCTCCTGAACAATAAAACTGATTGTTGAAAGAGAATCTTGGTCCAGCAAGGCCTGGGGTACCCAGGTAAAGCTTATGCCCTGAATGGCTGGCCACCAGTGGGTCCCCTGTTAGTGACCTTGACTAGACCACCCTGAGTCTCAGGAGTCTGTGATTGGCCTCTGCAGATTTAGTAAGTGTACGTGGCTTTCTGTAGGGTCATCTGGTGCCTCAGGATGGTCCTGATCTCTGGCCAGGAAGATGCCATCTTCATTAATTTTTACTTTTTTGGATAGTAGGGAGAGTGGGTTAGAGGACTCCCCATCCTTCCGTGGTTAATGCTTTCCCCATCTAAGAGAATAGCCTGCCTACCTGTCCTTCCTTGGATGCCAATTTCAAGTGCAGTCATTGAGGCTTTGTATCCATCTGTGTCCTTGGGGGAACACAAGATGCCATCTCTTCTATCTTCGTGCCCCTTGCACACTAACATCCTAGGAGCATCTCTATTTTTAATGAAACTCCGAGTTATAAGATTCCACAATTTTTAGTAATAGTATTTGATTATTTAAATTTGTTAAATAGTTGTCTTTCCTGGAAGCTAATTTAAATAGTGCATAGGTAAGGTAAGCCCATTTCCCCATTACTTCCTTGGATAGAGGGCTGAAGAAACTCACTGATGCCTCTTAGAGTATGAACCTAATTAACACTGTAATGAAAATAGAGAATTATAAGGTTCTTTGATGTGTGCGAAGTGCCTTCCTGGACTCCATGAAATAGGCTTTTAGCAAAGAGTAAACTGAGGCTTAGAGGAATTAGGGGATTTGCCTAGGTCACACAGCGGGGTGCTCAAACCAGACAGTAGGCTGGAATGGTCTGGGAAAGAGAATTTTTGAGAGAGAATCAGATCAAAGTCCATACAACTATTAAGGAAATGCAGGGAATGAACATGGTCCTGTTGGGTGATGACTGGGAGATTTTTTCTCATCTCTTGACAGGAACTTGGCTTCCAGGGCCCAGCTCCAATGTCCCTAGTCTTCCTTCGCACCCCTCCAGACAGAGCTAATCACTGCTCCTCGGTGCTCTGTGTCCGTAAGGACCATTCTTAGGATGTCCAACTCGCTATTGTATAATTGTCTCCTGAATTAGTCAGGGTTCTCTAGAGAAACAGAAACAATAGGAAAAGATTTATTTTAAGGAATTGGCTCACGTCATCACGTGGAGGCTTGCTGAGTCCAAAATCTGATGGGGTAGGCTGGCAGGCTGGAGACCTAGGGAAGAGTTGCAGTTTGAGTTCAAAGGCTGTCTGCTGGCAGAATTCCTTGTTCTGTAGGGGAGGTCATCCTTTGTTCTAGTCAGGCCTTTAATTGAGTGGATGAGGCCCATCTACATTATGGAGAGTAATCTGCTTTACTCAAAGTTCACCCATTTAAATCTTGCTCTTATCTGAAAAACACCTTCACAGAAACATCCAGAATAATGCTTGGCCAAGTATCTGGGCATCATGGCCCAGCCAAGTTGATATGTAAAATTAACCATGATGTCCTCTTTCCTGGGTCTGTTTTAATTGCTGAACTGTGAGCATCTTTTATCTTTCTCCCCAGCATTTAGGGATGAACACACAGCAGGTCCTCAATAAATGCATTTTGATTCGAAAAAACAAACCAAATAAACAAAAATTCCAATGTGCTTTCAAAAACAGTATTTCATTTTATTCCCGGCAAACTTCTCTGGGGCAGGTACACTAGTTCCTACTTTTCACAGGAAGGAAACAGAGGCTGAAGAAAACATTCCCAAGATCACAAACCTGGTAAGTGGCAGAGTTCCAGTCCCAGCGCTTCTTGCCCTGTGCTGCATTGCCCTTTCACTTGATAAAAATGCCAGTGCAGGTATTCTGGGGTATTCCAAATCGGTATCTTACAGAAACTGGTACTGAAAGTCTCACCCAACCATGATCAGCAACAATGAGTGTTTTATTGAGACCTATCATTTGTCTGTCAGAATCAATCAGCTGTTTGCTGAACAGCTGCTAAGTGCCTAGCCCTGACTGGCGGTGGGTAATTGACCTATTTCTCTATCCACCCATTCCTCCCTCTTTCCCTCTCTCCCTCTTACTGAACATTTACTACGCACCAGACCCCGGGGGAGATGCTGGTACCATAGACATGGCTAAGACCTGGTCCTTCCCTCAAGATGCTCACAGTCAAGGGGGCACCATGCGTGTTATCCGCTAGCCACATGGACTCAACTGCAGCACATGTCTCCAAGACAGAGAAGCCTCTGAGCATCATTACACCTGGGATGCCAGCAGGGACTTGGAATCCAGCAGCGATGGCTGTGGGTAGTGAGAATGATCCTCGGAGTCTCGGGCATGTCATGGCAGGAGCGAGAATGGGGGATGGTGTGGTCCTCTTTGTCCTTTATCTGAGAATGAGAAGGGCCACATACCTTTGCCAGGGGCAGCATTGCCCTCTAAAAGCCCCATCTCCTTAGCATTTTTATCATCATCATTATTAATGATTGTATCAATATTTATCACCAAATATTCAGAATCACTCAGTGGCAGCAAGTCATTTGGAGCTTCCCTCTGCTCCCATCTTTCTTCCCTTCGCAGCTCTTAACCCCAAGGCCACACGGAGACAGCTGCCCAATTACTCTCTATTGCATTCTCTTTTCAGTGTTTCTTTCTCATGGCCAGCTCCACCCGCCAAGCCTGCCAGGTGGAAGATGGCTTTCATCCGCGCCAGCCCCGGGGGGACCTCTGAGCCTTCTCACACTCTGTTCCATGTGCTTGGAACTGTTCTTTTTACATGGCTCCTCCTCATCCTTTTCTGTTCTAACTCAAATTCACATTTTCTCCTTGGAAACACTGTCCTTCCACCCCTCCCAATATGCAGTAGCTCCTATCTCATTTATTTATTTATTTATGTACTTTTTTTCTTTGTGCAAACTTTGGGGGTACATGTGCGAGTTTGTTACATGTGTAGATTGTGTAGTGGTCAAGTCAGGGCTTTTAGGGTACCCATCACCTGAGTAGCGTGCATTGTACCCATGAAGTAATTTCCACCACTCATCCTCCCCCCGCTCCCTCATCTTTCTGAGTCTCCATTGTCTGTCATTCCACTCTTTATGTCCGTGCGTATGCATTTTTTAACACCCACTTATGAGTGAGAGCATGTGATATTTGACTTCCTGTGCCTGACTTGTTTCACTTAACATGATGACTTCCAGTTCCGTCCACGTTCCTGCAAAAGACTTGATTTCATTGTTTTTTATGGCTGAACAGTCTTCCATTGTGTATATGCACCACATTTTCTTTATCCATTCATGCATTGGTGGACACTTAGGTTGATTCCATTTCTTTGCTATTGTGAATAGTGCTGCAATAAACATATGAGTGCAGGTGTCTTTTTGATATATTGATTTCTTTTCTATTGGGTAGACACCCAGTAGTGGGATTGCTGGATCAAATGGCAGTTCTACTTTTAGTTCTTTGAGAAATCTGTATACTATTTCCATAGAGGTTATACTAATTTACATTCCCTCCAACAGTGTATAAGAGTTTCCTTTTCTCTGCATCCTTGCCAAATTCTGTAATTTTTTTGTTTTTGAATAATGGCCATTCTGACCGGGGTAAGATGATATCTCACTGTGGCTTTAATTTGCATTTCTCTGATGATTAGTGATGTTGAACACTTTTTCATATACCTGTTGGCCATTTGTATGCCTTTTGAAAAATGTCTATTCATGTTCTTTGCCCATTTTTTAGTGGAATTATTTGTGCTTTGTTGTTGTTGTTGATGAGTTGTTTGAGTTCTTTCTGTATTCTGGGTATTAGTCCCCTGTCAGATGAACAGTTTGCAAATATTTCCTCCCATTCCTCAGGTTGTCTGTCCACTTTCTTGATTATTTCTTTGCCGTGCAGAAGCTTTTTATTTTAATTAAGTCCCGTTTGTCTGTTTTTGTTTTTGTTGCCTGTGCTTTTGAGGTCTTAGTCATAAATTCTTTGCCTAGACCAATGTCCAGAAGAGTTTTCTCTAGGATTTCTTATAGAACTTTTGTAGTTTTGGGTCTTACATTTAAGTCTTTAATTCATCTTGAGTTGATTTTTTGGTATATGGTAAGAGATAGGGGTCCATTTTCATTCTTCTGTATATGAAAATCCAATTTTTCCAGCACTGTTGATTGAAAAGGGTGTCTTTTCTCCAATGTATGCTCTTGTTGGCTTTGTCAAAGATCAGTTGGCTGTATGTATGTGGCTTTATTGCTGGGTTCTCTATTCTGTTCCATTAGTCTATGCATTTATTTTTATACCAGAACCATGCTGTTTTTGTTACTGTAGCCTTGTAATATAATTTGAAGTCAGGTAATATGATGCCTCCAGCTTTGTTCTTTTTACTTATGATAGCTTTGGCTATTTGGGCTCTTTTTCAGTACCATATGAATTTTAGGGTTGTTTTTTCTAATTCTGTGGAAAACGATGTCAGTATTTTAATAGGGATTGCATTGAATCTGTAGATTGCTTTGGGCAGTATGGTCACTTTAGTAATATTAATTTTTCTGATTCATGAGCATGGGAAGTTTTTCCATTTGTTTGTGTCATCTACAATTTCTATCATCAGTGTTTTGTGGTTTTCCTTGTAGAGATCTTTCGTCTCCTTGGTTAAATTTATTCCTAGGTATTTTATGTTTTTGTAGCTATTATAAATGGATTGCCTTTTTGATTTCTTACTCAGCTAGATTGTTATTGGTGTATAGAAACCTACTGATTTTTGTACATTGATTTTGTATCCTGCAACTTGACTAAATTCATTTATCAAATCTGAGAGTTTTTTGGTGGAGTCTAGATTTTTCTAGATGTGAGATCACATCATCAGCAAAGAGGGATAATTTGACTTCCACTTTTCCAATTTTGATGCATTTTATTTCTTTCTCTTGTCTGATTGTTCTTGCTGGGACTTCCAGGACTACATTGACCAGGAGTGGTGAAAGTGGACATCCTTGTCTTGGTCTGGTTCTTAGAGGAAATGCACTCAACTTTTCCTCATTCATTATGATGTTGGCTGTGGGTGTGTTGTATATATGGCCTTTGTTATTTTGGGGTTCCTTCTATGCCTAGGTTGTTGAGGGTTTTTAATCATGAAAGGATATTAAGGTTTTTTATTATTTCAAAATATTATGGGGGTACAAATGTTTTTTGGTTACATGGATCTCTTTTGCTATGCTTGAGTCAGGGTTATAAGTGTGCCCATCACCTGGATAATGTTCTTGCACACGTTAGATAGGTTTTTGCCCATCCCCTTCTTCCCCCTCCCCCCTGCTTGATTTCCACTGAGTTTTAGTGCCCTCTGTCCACATGTGTGCTCATCGGGTAGTTCCAATTTAATGGTGAGTACATGTAGTGTTTATTTTTCCATTCTTGAGATACTTCACTTAGGATAATGGTCTCCAGTTCCATCCAAATTGTTGCAAAAGGCATTAATTCATACTTCTTCATGGCTGAGTAGTATTCATAGTATACATATACCACATTTTGTTAATCCACTCATGAACTGATGGGCACTTGGGTTGATTCCACATCTTTGCAATTGTGAATTGTGCTGCAATAAACATTAGAGTGCAGATGTCTTTTTGATAAAATGACTTCTTTTCCTTTGGGTAAATACCCATAAGTGGGATTGCTGGATCAAATGGTAGGTCTACTTTTAGTTCTTTGAGGAATTTCCATACTGTTTTCCATAGAGGTTGCACTAATTTGCAGTCCCACCAACAGTGTATAAGGGTTCCTTTCCCTCTGCATCCATGCCAGCATCTACTATTTTTAGACTTTTAAATAAAAGCCATTCTAACGGGGGTAAGGTGATATTTCATTGTAGTTTTAATTTACATTTCCCTAAAGAATAGTGATGTTGAGCATTTTTTCATATGTTTATTGGCCATTTGTCTATCTTCTTTTGAAAAGCTTCTTTTCATGTCTTTTGCCCACTTTTTAATGGGGATGTTTGTTTATTTCTTGCTGATTTGCTTGATTTCTTTGTAGATTCTGGATATTAGCCCATTATCGGATGTATAGATTGTGAATATTTTCTTCTATTCTGTGGGTTGTCAATTTGCTCTGTTTATTATTTCCTCAGATCTGCAGAACATTTTTTAATTTAATCAAGTCCAATTTATTTATTTTTGTTGTTGCTGTGATTGTCATGGGGTCTTCTTCATAAATTCTTTGCCTGGGCTGATATCTAGAAGAGTTTTTCCAACATTTTCTTCTAGCATTCTTATGGTTTCATGCCTTACATTTAAATCTTTTGTCAATCTTTGAATTAATTTTAGTGAGTGATGAGAGATATGGATCCTGTTTCATTCTTCTGCACATGGCTGTCCAATTCTCCCAGCACCATTTATTGAATAGGGCTTCTTTTCTCCAGTGCATTGTTGTCTGCTTTGTCAAAGATAATTGGCTGTATGTGGATGGTTTTATATTTGGATTCTCTGTTCATTCCATTGGTGTATGTCCCTATTTTTGTGCCAATACCATGCTGTTTTGGTTACTATAGCCTTGTAGTATAGTTTGAAGTCTGGTAATGTGATGCCTCCAGATTTGTTCTTTTTGCTGAAGATTGCTTTGGCTATTTGGGCTCTTTTCTGGTTCCAAATAAATTGTAGCGTTATATTTCTAGATCTGTGAAATATGACGTTTGTATCTGATGGGGATTGCATTGAATCTGTAAAGCACTTTGGGTAGTATGGACGTTTTGACAATGTTGATTCTACCGATCCATGAGCATGATATGTTTTTCCATTTGTTTGTGTAATCTGTGACTTCTTTCTTCCGTGTTTCATTGTTCTCTTTGTAGGGATCTTTTACCTCCTTGGTTAAGTATATTTCTAGGTATTTTATTTTCTTTGTGGCTATTGTGAATGGTATTGAGTCTTTGATTTGACTCTCAGCTTGACTGTTATTGGTGTATAGGAGTGCTAATGATTTGTGTGCATTGATTTTGTAACCTGAGACTTTTGCTGAATTTGTTTATCATTTCCAGGAGTCTCTTGGTGCAGTCTTTGGGGTTTTCTCGAGGTAAGATCATATCATAAGCAAAAAGCTATAGTTTGACCTCCTCTTTCCTGATTTGGATACCCTTCATTTCTTTCTATTGCCTGATTGCTCTGGCTAGGACTTCTAGCACCATGTTGAATAGAAGTAGTGACAGTGGGCACCCTTGTCTTGTTCCAGTTCTTAGTGGGAATGCTTTCAACTTTCCCCCATTCAGTATGATGTTGGCTGTGGGTTTGTCATATGTGGCTTTTATAATTTTGAGATATGTTCCTCTATGCCTAGTTAATTGAGGGTTTTTATCACGAAAACGTGCTGAATTTTGTCGAATGCTTTTTCTGCATCTATTGAGATGATAATATGGTCTTTGTTTTTGCTTCTGTTTATTGATTTCCATACTTTGAACCACCCTTCCATCCCTAGGATGAAGCCCAATTGGTAATGATGGATTATTTTTTGATGTGCTGTTGAATTCAGTGTGCTAGTATTTTATTGAGGATTTTTGCATCTATATTCATAAGGGATGTTGGTCTGTAGTTTTCTTTTTCTGTTATGTCCTTTCCTGGCTTTGGTACCAAGGTGTTACTGGCTTCATAGAATGAGTTGGGGACAATTCTCTCCTTCTCGATGTTAAGGAATAATTTCTGCAGTATGGGTACCAGCTCCTTTTTGTAGGTCTGGTAAAATTTGGCTGTGAATTCATCTGGTCCAGGGCCTTTTTTTGTAGGAAGTATTTTTTATTACTGTTTCAACCTTTTTGCTCATTATTGGTGTGTTCAGGGGTTCTATTTCTTCCTGATTGAGCTTGGAAGGTTGTGTGTGTTTCCAGGAATTTGTCCATTTCCTCAAAGTTTTCAAGTTTATGTGTGTAGAGATTTTCATAATATTCATAGATGGTATTTTGTATTTCTGTGGTATCAGTTGTAATATCTCCTTTTTCATTTCTGATTGAGCTTGTTTGGGTGCTTGCTCTTCTAATCCTGGTTAATCTAACAAAAGGTCTCACAATTTTGTTTATCTTTTCAAAGAACCAGCTTTTTGTTTCATTGATCCTTTGTATTTTTTTTTCCATTTTTTTTAGTTCTGCTCTGACCTTACTTATTTATTTTCTTCTACTGGCTTTGGGTTTGGTTTGCTCTTCCTTTTCTAGTTCCTTGAGATGTGTCATTAGATTGTTGATTTGTGATCTTTCTGTCTTTTTGATGTAGGCATTACATCAAAAGGCTGTGAATTTTCCCCGTAGGACTGCTTTTGCTGAATCCCACAGATTTTGATAGCTTGTGTCCTCTTTGCCATTCAGTTAGATGACTCTTTTGATTTCCATCTTAATTTCATTATTGACCCAACAATCACTCAGCAGCAGGTTATTTAATTTCCATGACTTTGTGTAGAATTGAGTGTTTCTCTTGGCATTGATTTCTAGTTTTATTCCACTGTGGTCTGAGAAGATACATGGTATGATTTCTATTTTTTTGAATTTCTTGAGCTATGTTTTGTGGGCTAAAATATGATCAATCTTGGAAAATGTTCCATGTGCTGATGAGAAGAATGTATATTCAGTAAAATATTCTGTAAATGTCTTTTAGGCCTGTTTTTCCTAGAGTCCCACTTAAGACCAGTGTTGTTTTATTTATTTTCTGCTTGGATGATCTGTCCAGTTCTGTCAGTGAGGCATTGAAGTTCTCAGCAATTACGATGCTGTTGTTTATCTCTTTGCTTACATATAGTAGGATTTGCTTTATGAATCTGGGTGCTTCTGTGTTTAGGTGTATAACTATTTAGGATTGTTACATCTTCTTTTTGAGTTACTCCCTTTACCATTATATAATGGCCATCTTTGTCTTTCTTTACTATTGTTAATTTAAAGTCAATTTTATCTGATATGAGAATGGCTATACTTTCTTTCTTTTGGTTTCCATTTGCATGGAATATTTTTTTCCGTCCCTTCGCCTTGAGTCTGTATGTGTCCTTGTGGGTTAGATGTGTTTTCTGGAGACAGCAGATACTTTGGTTGTATTTTTTTATTCATTCAGCCAGCCTTTGTCTCTTGAGTGGGGCATTCAAACCATTCATGTTGACTGATAGAATTGATCGGTGGGATGCTGTCCTGTTCATCCTGTTGGGTACCTTATTGCTTTGTTTTACCTCTTGTGCTATTGTTTTGTAAGAGTGCTGAGCTTTAGCTTTTGGGTGGTTTTACACTGGTGGGTGTCTATTGTGCTGATCCATGTATAATGCAGTTCTGAGTATTTCTTGCAGGGCAGGTCTGGTCTTGACAAATTTCCTCAGTGTTTGCTTGTCTGGAAAAGTCTTCATTTTTCCTTCATTTATGAAACTTAGTTTTGCAGGGTACAAAATTCTAGGCTGGCAGTTGTTCTGTTTAAGAAGACTGAAGATGGGGCCCTGATTCCTTCTGGCTTGTAAGGCCTCAGTTGGAAAGTGTGCAGTTAGCCTGGTGGGTTTTCCTTTGTATGTTACTTCATGTTTTCATCTTGCAGCTCACAGGAGTTTCTCCTTCATGTTGACTTTGGCTAGTCTGATGACTATATGACTTGGTGATTGCCTATTTGCCATGAATCTCCCACGTGTTCATTGAGCTTCTTGTACCTGGATGTCTAAATCTCAAGCAAGACCAGGGAAGTTTTCCTCAATTATTCCCTCAAATGGGTTTTCCAGTCCTTGTGTGTTTTCTTGTTCACACTCAGGGATTCTTACATTTGGCTATTTTACATAATCCCATATTTCTTGTAGGCTTTGTTCATTCCTCTTACTTCTCTGTTCTTTATTTTTGACTGACTGATTTTATTCGAAAGAGTTGTCTTCAAGCTCTGACATTCTTTCTTCTGCCTGGTCTAGTCTATTCTTACACCTTGCCACTGAGTTTTTTATTTCCTTAAATAAATTTTTCATTTCAAGAAGTTCTACTTAGGTTTTAAAAAAATATATCTATCTCTTTAGTGATTTTTTTCATTCATTTACTAAATTGTTTTCCTGGTTTCCTTGAGTAGGTTTTCCATTTTCTCTTGAATTTCATTGAGCTTCCTTACAATCCATATTTGGAATTTTTATCTGTTATTTCAATATTTTCATTTTGGTTGATATCCATTGCTAGAGAGCTGGCATTCCCTTTTGGGGTTGTCCTTTTGCTCTTATTTTTCATACTTCTGGAGTTCTTTTGCTGATTCCTTCTCACCTGGGGCAGTTGTCAGTTCTTATTTTTGGGTTTTCTTTTGTTTGGTTGGGACTTCCTCCTGCCCCCCACTTGTAAAGGAGTGTCTGTAGCATATGTTGCAATAAAAATCTTTGGCTTCTCTTGTGGGTCCTTTGATGGTGATCTAGGTTCTGGATGGATGTCTTGGTTATAGATATCCTTAGTGTGGTGGTTTTCTCAGTTGCTAATTGTTCGTAGTCTGTAGCACTAGTAAGCTATGGGAGTGGGGAGATTTCCTGTCTCTCTTTGATGAGGAAGGATGGAGGTCTTTAAAATCCTTTCTCTTTCCCCAGCCCTGTGTTATTCTTAACAGTTTGAATTGTATTGGCACACCCAGTCTAATCTCTGAGACAGTAGGTGGTGCTTGTGGTTAAGAATCAACCACACCCAGTATGATTGAGTCAGTAAATGCTGTAAAGGGCTGTGCAAATTGACCTCCCTCTCAGTAGGTGGTGCTTGCTGGAATGAACAACTGAGGTGTTGTTTTTGGGACTTGTGACCAGTTCTAGCCCCTCAGGGGAAGCACTCAAATACCCCAAGTGGAGTGTTGGGCCCTGGAACTTCCAGGTGAGTCTTCTCTGCCACAGTAGAGGTGGATGGGGGAGTGAGGCTGGGTGGGGCTGGATTGGGTAAGCTTGCCCTCAGACTCCACAAAAGCTGATAAGGTAGCTGTTTTGGCAGGGGTCAAAGATCTGCTCCCCACTTCTGGGGAAAGCCACCAGGGAGGGGCTGAGGTGGCCCCACCCAGCCAGAAAATCTGCTTGTTGAGGTGGGGCCATCTGAGATTCACAATCTGGCTGTCAGGACTTGGTTTTGCCCTTTTCCCCCTTCCCCTGCTCTGTGGTCTCCCTCTGGTGTCTGCCAGCAGGCAGGAGCTCAAACTAGCTGAGCTCCCTCACAATGGTGCTGTAGTCAGGGAGCTTCCCTGTCCAGGCTTCCCCGCTGGGCTGAAAGCACAGCCTTCCTGTGGGGGGATGGGTGCTCCATGAATGCACTGTGGCTGGGACCCACACTGCACTCTCTTTTCAGTTCTGCCCATGGGGCCTCCTTTAAGAGGAAAGGTTTGAGCTTCTCTTTCCATGGAAGCCCTGGTGTGGTGTATGCACCAACAGGGGGGAAACAGCAGCTCCTGAGAGCCCTGGCTCAATTGTGTCTCTTGGCAGCCATGGGTGGGGGAGGGGAAGGGAGGAAAAGAGTCTGGATGGAGGAGAGCTAGCACTCTGGTTTTCTCTGTCCCTCTCTCCAGAAGGCAGCCTGCCTGGAATGTCCAGGCTCTGGGGTCATGCAGATACCCTGGGACCTACTGGCCCCTTGTGGCTCCTGCAGTCTGGGCCAGAGTTGGGAAATGTTTGTGTGGGAATGAGCAAGATGAAAACTGAGGGGTTGAAGCCCCCTGGGGAGGACAGTGGGTGAGAAGCAATATGGCTCCTGGCATCTTGGCTTGGGTCTGTGGTGATGGGAAACATGCAAAGGGGGATGGCAGGCTGGTTCTTTGTCCTCAAGAAGCTCCCAGTTCACTGGCAGCAGCAACTTTTGGGTTTGTGGGGGTAGAAAGGCTCTCCAGCAGCTCAGGGGCCTGCTGACTGCCAGAGATGGGAGGGAGGGAGAAAAAAAATCACTCCACCTATCCTTTTCACTGGATTTCAAGCCTCTCAGGGGTTGTCCTCTGCTGATATCTTGTTCCTTCTTGTTCTGCTCCACAACCTCTTCCTGTGGAATCTCTTGTAGGTTCTGGCACTTTTCCCTTGGAATTACACCTGATCTATGATTTTTTTTCTTTTTCATCTAAAATTTTTCCTTCTTTCTCAGACGATCTGGCAGCTGGTGCTTCTGGTTAGCCAACTTGCCTCTCCTCTGATGTTAAGTTTTATCAAATGCTTTTTTATGCATCTGTTGAGATTAGCATATCATTTTTATCCTTGATTTTGTTTATGTGATGTATCACATTTATTGGTTTGTGTCTGTTGAACCATCCTTGCATCCCTGGAATAAAATGAACTTGATCATAGTATGTTATCTTTTTAAAAAATTTATTTATTTATTTATAGAGACAGGGTCTTGCTATGTTTCCCAGGCTGATCTTGAACTCCTGGCCTCAAGCAATCCTCCCACCTTGGCCTCCCACAGTGCTGGGATTACAGATGTGAGCCGCCATTCCTGGCCATTATCTTTTTGATGTGCTGTTGGATTCAGTTTGCTAGGATTTTGTTGAGGGTTTTTATGTCTATGTTCATCAGAGATATTGGTCTGTAGGTTTTGTTTGTTGTTGTTGTTTTTGTGCCCTTGTCTAGTTTTGGTATCAGGGAGGTACTGGTCTCATAGAATGAGTTAGGAAGAATCTCCTCCTCCTTGATTTTTTTGGACAGTTTTCAGGAGGATTGGATTTAGTTCGTCTTTGTATGTTTGGTAGAATTTGGCTGTGAATCTCTATGGTCCTGGGCTTTTCTTTGTTGGGAGACTTTTTATTACTGATTCAATCTTGTTACTTGTTATTGGTCTTTTCAGGCTTTCTATTTCTTCCTGATTCAATTTTGGGAGGCTGTGTGTTTCCAGTAATTTATCTGTTTCCTCTAGGTTTTCTAGTTTGTGAGCATATAGTTGTTTATAATAGTCTCTGATAATCTTTTGTATTTCTGTGGTATCAGTTGCAAAGTCACTTTTTAATTTATGATTTTATTTATTAAGGTCTTATTTCTTCTTCTTTTGATTAGTCTAGAGGTTTATCAATTTTGTTTATCTTTTCGAAGAACTAAGGTTTTGTTTTGTTGATCCTTTGTATGGTTTTTTTGGTCTCTATTTCATTTAGTTCTGCTCTGATCTTTGTTATTTCTTTTCTTGTGCTAATTTTGGGTTTGGCTTATTCTTTCTTTTCTACTTCCATGAGATGCATCATTAGATTGTTAATTTGTAACATTTCTACTTTTTTATGTAGGCATTTAATGCTATAAACTTCCCTATTAGCACTGTTTTACTGTACACCATAGGTTTTGGTGTGTTGTATTTCCATTTTTTTGTTTCAAAATTTTTAAAAATTTCCATCTTAATTTTTTTGTTGACCCAGTGGTTGTTCAGGAGCATGTTGTTTAATTTCCATGTATATGTATAGTTTCTGAAGTTCCTCTGGTATTGATTTCTAGTTTTTTTCTATTGTGGTTGCAGAAGATACTTGATATGATTTTCATTTTTTAAAATTTGTTAAGACTTGTTTTGCTACCATGTGATCTATCTTGGAGAATGTTCCACGTGCTGATGAATAGAATGTATATTCTATAGTTGTTGGGTAGAATGTCTGTAAGTGTCTGTTAAGTCCATTTGGTCTAAAATCCAGTTTAAGTTTAAGATTTCTTTGTTGATTTTTTGTCTCAATGATCTGCCTAGTGCTGTGAGTGTGATGCTGGAGTCACCCACTATTATTGTGTTGTTGTATATCTCTTTCTTTAGGTCTAATAATGTTTCTTTTGTGCATTTAGGTACTCTGATGTTGGGTGAATATATATTTAGGATTGTCATATTCTCTTGCTGAATTGATCCCTTTATCATTATATAATGACCTTCTTTGTCTTTTAAAATTATTTTTGACTTAAAGTCTGTTTAATCTGATATAGGCATAGCTATTTTTGCTTGGTTTTGGTTTTCCATTTGTGTGGAATATCTTTTTCAACCCCTTTCAGTCTATGTATGTCTTTTTTTTTTTTCAGTCTATATATGTCTTTACTGGCAAGGTGAGTTTTTTGTAAGCAGTATATAGTTGGACCATATTTTTGAATCCATTATGCCAATCTGTATCTTATAAGTGGAGCATTTAGTCCATTTACATTCAAGGTTAAGATTGACATAAGAGGTTTTGTTCCTGTCATATTGTTAATTGTTTTATAGTTGTTTTATAAATTCTTTATTTCTTTTTCTCTGTTTGTCATTATGGTTTGGTGGAATTCCATAATGGTGCCATTTGATTTCTTTCTCTTCCTCCTTTTTGTGATTGTTTTACAAGTGAGTTTTATACTTTTGTGAGTTTTTGTTATGGTGAATGTCATCCTTTCACTTCCAAGTTTAGGACTCCCTTGAGCATTTCTTGTAGGGTCAGTCTAGGGGTGGTGAATCCCCTCAGCATTTGTTTGTCTGGGAAAGACACTATTTCTCCTTCATTTATGAAAGTTAATCTTTTTGGATATAGAATTCTTGGTTGGCAATTTGTTTTTTCTTTAAGCACATTGAATATGTCATCCCATTCTCTTCTGACCTTTAAGGTTTGTGCTCAGATGTCTGCCGTTAGTCTGATGAGGTTTCCTTTATAGGTGACTAGCTGCTTTTCTCTTGATGACTTTAGAATTTGCTCTTTCACTTTGACTTTAAAGAGTCTAATTATAATGTGTCATGGTGAAGTCCTTTTTGCATTGTACTTAACTGGGGATTGCTGAGACTCCTTATCTGGATGTCAAAATCTCTTGCTAGTTTTGGGAAATTTTCATTTATTATTTTGTTAAATAAGGTTTCTAAAACTTTTGATCTCTCTTCATCTTTGGGAATACTGATAATTTATAAATTTTGTCACTTTATGTATTCCTAAATATCTGCTCTGTTCATTCTCTTTTATTCTTTTCTATTTATTTTTGTCTGACTAGATTACTTTATAAGGCATATCTTCTAGCTCTGAAATTCTTTCATCTACTTGGTCAAGTCTATTACTGAAGTTTTGGATGTATTTTGTATTTCCTTCCATGAATTTTTTAATTCCAGAATTTCTGTTTGTTATTTTTTAAAGATATATATCTCTTTGGTAAATTTCTCATTCATACCTTGCATTGTTTTTCTGATTTCTTTGTGTTATTTTTCAGAGTTTGTTTATACCTCACTGAGATTCTTTAAAATAAATGTTTTGAATTCTTAATCTGGGATTTCATTAATTTCTTTTTGATTGGGATCTGCTGCTGGAGAATTGATAGTTTCCTTTGGTGGTATCATATTTCCTTGATTTTTCATGTGTGATGAAAATCACACAGAGGTATGATCTCTGTGTGAGTTCTTTGGCAGTATAGAGAGTCAGTGGTATCTGTGATTTTCCTGATGGCTTAGGGTGTGGTTATTAGTGGAGGCTGTAGTGACATTTTACTTGAGACTGGGATGCCAGGTGGGCCCATCTTTGGGCCATAGTGGTGGCAGTAGTGGGCTGAGTGTGTCTGTTCTTAGGCCCCAGAGCAGCTTATGATGGCACTGGTGTTAGTTGGTCCTGGAGGGCTTATTCTTGGGCCTCTGGGTGGCTTACTTGGATGCTGATGCTGGTAGTGACAGCAGTTGACTAGGTGTTTGTGAAGGTTCTCAGGCTCCTGGAGAGCTAGTATAATGTGGATGATGGCAGTAGTGGTGGTGGAGCAATCCACTGGAACCCAAGAGGTCCATGATGATGTTGGTGGTTGCTGCAACAGGTTGGCCAATCTAGTCTCCTGGCCCACTGGTAGCACATGTGGGTTGGTTTCAGTTGTGGTTGTGTCATTAGGTTGGGTTGGCCTGACCTCACACTCTGGCAGGAGTGATCAGATGCCAACAATGGTGGACTAAGCTAGTCAATTTTTGGGCACCTATATGGTGTACTTGAGTACCAGTGGGATGGGTCTGGGACTGCAGATTTGTCCTCAGGCCTCCTGGTAGTGCATTCAGGCACTGGCTGTGGCAGGCAGAGGTAAGCTGGTCCCCAGACCCCTGGCAGAATGCTCAAATGTAGACTATGGTGGCTGCCTCGCCACCAGAGAGAGCTGGGCCTCCCTCAGCTGGAGCAGCACGGGCAGGTCTGTAGAGAGTGCAGCCTGTCCATGCTTTGGTTTCACAGCAGGCCATAGCAGGTCAGTGGTATTTGTCCTAGAGGTGCATTAGTGTGCTTGGTCTCCCCTCTCCCTCCTTGGCCCAGCAGTGGCTGCAGCAGCATCTGCCTGAGTCTGGCCTGAGGGTGGGGTGCAGACACCTGGTGCCTAAACACTCAAAATGGCACTAGCTGTGGGCCTGTGATAAGGAAGAACAGGGCCTCTCTCAGATGGAGCAGTGTGGATAAGAAGCTGTGGGGAGTGCAGTCTGCTCATGCCTTGGTCTCACAGCAGCCTGCAGCAGGGCTGTGGAGATTGTCATAGGGGTGCATGAGAGTGCCGAGTCTCTCCTCCCCACCCTCTGCCTGGTGGTGGCAGTGGCAGTGGCCACATCAGTACAGCCTCAGGGCAGGTCATAGACCTCCAGCAGCTAGACTTTTAGAATGGCGCCAAGCTGAAGCTTCTCTGGGTTTGAATGTTTGTGGGACTCTGGGTGGGGTCCCTTTCTGGAGCAATGTCTCTGTGCAATCTCTAGGTACCTCCCTATGTTAGGCCCAAGGCCCACGTGGGTTGAGGGGTTCTCTCATAGCCAAGATCACAGAAGCCCATGGTGGGAACATGGAGTCTGGGGGTTTCTCTCTTACCCTTTCCCCACATCCAGGAGCTTCTCCTGGATCCCAGCTAGTCCTCAGCCAAGCAAGATGCCTGCTTCCCTCTTCTTACTCACCTTTGGTCCTTCCCATCACTTCTTTGTTGAATCCCAGCGTTCTCTCTTAGACCATCTTTTTGAAGTGTGAACATCTACTTACTATTTTGGTTCCCCTCTGTGGAAGAGGTGCATAATAGCTGTATGTGGTCACCCTTCTCTCTTATCTGGATTATTTAATTGTAAACTGCCTCCCCCACTAGAATGTGAGCTCTATGGGGCAGTGACCTTGTCTGTCTAGTCCAATGTGCCCAGTACAGTGCCTTGCATGTATTAAGTGTTCCATCAATATTTACTGAATGAATGCAAGAAAGGTTGAAGCCACATATCCTGTCTATGCATAGCACAGCTCCTCTGACCCCTGTCCCTGCTAGAATAGCCTCATTGACAAGTAGCTCATTACCTCTCACTCCTCATCCACGTGGTTCTGATTCAGGGCTGATAGACATCCTTTGTGGAAAACAGAACCTTGAGTTGATGTTGCCTATTTCTGCTGAACCCTCTTTTCTGAACCCTTCGAGCACCTTCCTATGGGTTGGCTGGTGATGTCCCCTTGCTGCCTCCTTCCCCATGTTCCCGACCAGACTGTAAGCTTCTCAAGGCCTTGATATGCTCTTTCGTATCCCTGACAGCACTGGATGTTCAGGAAATACCTGTTAGTTAACCAGTTGTGATTGTTTTAAAACTCATAAACATCCAGATTTGGATAGAACTGAGCAGCTCTCTGATCATCTCTTATCTACAAGTGACAAATGCCCAATAGCACAGTGGAGTGAATTAGGAATTAGACCTTGGGAGTCAGTCAGTCTGGATTTAAGTTCTGGCTCTGCTACTGTGACTTCAGGCAAGTCTTAACTTACCTGAGACTCAATTTCTTCATTCATAAAATGGGCATAATAATAGTACCTATTTTCCAGAGTTCATGAACACAGGAGGGTGCTCTGGTTTTGTCTGGAGAGCCAAACGGGTGGGGAAGAATTACCTACAAGCAGTTGCTGTATTACATGTGCTTATTGAATGTGGTGGCCTCTTATGAACAGGCAGAAACTTGCTGCTGGTGGGTGGTGGAGGATGGTGACAGAGAAAGGAACAATACAAATATAATAAAAATCACAATAGGGACTGCAGAGGGTTGCTCTGCCTCACAGGTTCATACAGCATTTGGGGCTCTCAATCACAGCCTTGGAGCTCCAGGTAAAAGGTAAGCCTGTGCTAAGCCACCTGCTCTGTTTAAGAGATAGTGACATCTATAATAATCTTAGAAAGATTTCCACCAAGAATAATTAAAACAAAAATACATGTATAAGCTCATAATCACACAAATTGGTATGTATACAGTGAAACCTCTAAATCTACTAGATTATGAAATTTTTGAGGGAAAGACTGATGAAGATTCATCCTGGAATCCTTGGTGCTGGCAAAGCACCAAACACAGCATGGGCACTTAGGTGGATATTTCACATGGGGAGTCAGGGAGTCCTCCCTGAAGTGGGACCGTGTAAGCCGTATGACATCTGGGAAGGAACCAGGAAAACCAATTTTAGGCAGCAGGAATGGCAAGGACAGAGATTGTATGGTAGGAATAAGCCCCGTGTGTTCTAGCAACAGACAGAAGGATAATACACAGGGCTATTCAGAGTGCCGGTCCATGACAAGGTAAGGAGCTTACATCAGCACGTACTTTAATGCACTGTTTCCTTCATCGAGAAAGTCTGGCTATGAAAAAAATGTCAGTGGAACTAAGCAGTGTGCTTAGTGATGTAGTTGACTGACATTCTTTCCCAAGTGCCTCATCTCATCACAGACTGGTTACATTTTGTGGAGGGTAGCTGGTCTGGGGCCACACCCTGAGTAGTGCTGAGGGGGCAGAGGCTGTTGGTGGTCCATTCATATCCCCTGGGTCTATCTGGTAGTCTTGGCTTCCTGTGTTTTTCTGCCTAAGAGTGTTCTTTAGCCCCCAGTGGGTGCCCTGCCAGAGCTCTGGGAAGTTGTGTCCCCAGAATGATGCTCACCAGTGAGGGTTGGGACATGGTGGATAAACTCCCCAGCTTCCTCATGTTGTGCTGGGACAGCTCTGAGGCATGTCCACACAGGGGCTCCCCAGCAGAACTGAGCCCCAATTGTCCACAGAGGTAATCCACTTGTTATTGTATACATTATTGGCTTCCCTCTGTTCTCTGTTACACTTTTCCCATGTCCTCATGATGCTTCCTGGGATCCTCTCCCAAATTGTCTGCCTGAACCCCAATCATTGTCTCCAGGTCCACTTCTGGGAGAACCCCAAGAGAGTGTGGCTGGGATGTAATGAGCAAAGGATGCCTGGTAGCAGTGGAGGTGGGAGCTGCACCTGGGCCAGGTCGTGCGGGGCCCTGTAGACCATGGGAAGAAACTGGGACTTTATTCTAAGTGTGTGGGAACCACCAAAGGGTGTTAAGCAACAGAGGGCTACTCTATGGTCCAATTTATAATTTAAAAGATTCCTCTGGTTGCAATTTGTGAAATGGATTGGATAGGAGCAGAAGTAGAAGCAGGCAATGAGTTAGGGAGTTGTTTGCAGCAGTCCAGTGGAGAGCAGCTGGGGTGTGGTAAAGAAGGAGGTGCATGCAGATATCTGAGATGTATTTTGGAGTACCAATAGGACTTGTATGGGCTGTGGTGGGCAAAGAGAGGGAGGAGTCAAAGATGACGCCTTGATTTCTTGACTCCTGGTGTGGACTGAGGGAACCGAGGGGTATTCTGCCATGAAAGGCACTCAGAAAGTGAATAGTTAGGAAAAGCACCTCTGCTTTGAGAGAGCCTCAAATTTAACTAAGGTACGCTGGCTGATCCAGGAACACACTGTGTGCAGTGAATAAATATGAATTGTATATATCTGGGTAGAATCTCTGAGAGAAGAGTAAAACCACCATCACAGATACAAGGAAAAGCTGTCCCTTTACTTCACCAAGCATAGGGGCATTAAACTTAACAGGCTAAAAAATGAAGTGTAAGGGCAGCCCACTGACTGTGACAGCTGCTGACAAGCTCACACTGAGAGGATGCCCTCAAAGAGAAATGAGGGACACCGGTGAGGTAGGGTAGGGACATGGAAACAAGGCCCTGAGCTGCAATAGCCAGGGGCTGCCAAACCACCCTCCTGAAGCCATAGAAGGAAAGTGTACATTTTCCAAGAACTGGCTCACCACGTGTCTCTGTGTCACATTTTGGTAATTCTTGCAATATTTCAAACTTTTTATTACTATTATATCTATTACGGTGCTCTGCAATCAGTGGTCTTTGATATTTACCATTGTAATTGTTTTGGGGCACCATGAACCTTGAACCTTAAGATGGCAAACTTAATTGATTGTTCTGACTGCTCTACCAACCAGCTGTTCTCCAGTCTCTGTCCCTCTCCTCAGTACTCCCTATTCCCTGAAACACAATAATAGTAAAATTAGGCCAATTAATAACCTTACAATGACCTCTAAGTGTTCAAATGAAAGAAAGAGTTGCATGTCTCTCAGTTTCAATCAAAAGCTAGAAATGATTAAGCTTAGGAGGCATGTCAAAAACCAACACAGGCCAAAAGCTGGGCCTTTTGTACCAAACAGTTCACCTAGTTGTGAATGCAAAGGAAATGTTCTTGAAGTAAATTATAAGTGCTACTCCATTGAACACATGAATGAGAAGAAAGTGAAATGGGCTTATTGCTGATATGAAGAAAATTTTAGTGGTCTGGATGGAAGCTCAAACCAGCCACAACATTCCCTTAAGCCAAAGCCTAATCCAGATCAAGGCCTTAACTCTCTGCAATTCTATTAAGCCTAAGAGGGGTGAGGAAGCTGCAGAGGAAAAGTTTGAAGCTAACAAAGGTCAGTTCATGAGGTTTAAAGAAAGAAGCCATCTCCATAAGATAAAAGTGCAAGGTGGAGCAGCAAGTGCTGATGTAGAAGCTGCAGCAAGTTAGCCAGAAGATCTAGCTAAGGTTGCTGATGAAGGTGGTTACATGAAACAACAGATTTTCAGTGTAGATTTAATAGCCTTCTATTGGAAGAAAATGCCATCTAGGACATTCATAGCTAGAGAGGCGAAGTCAATGCTTGGCTTCAAAGCTTCAAAGGACAGACTGACTGTCTTGTTAGAGGACAACGAAACACACAACTTCAAGTTGAAGCCAGTGCTCATTTACCATTCCAAAAATCTTAGGACCCTTAAGGATTATGCTAAATCTACTCTACTTGTGCTCTATAAATGGGAACCTGCATGACAGCACATCTGTTTATAGCATGGTTTACTGAATATTAACAGAACAGTAGGTCTGTTGAGACCTACTGCTCAAAAAAAAAAAAAAATTCCTTTCAAAATGTTACTGCTCATTGACAACGCACCCGGTCACCTAAGAGCTCTGATGGAGATGTACAAAGAGATGAATGTTGTTTTCATGCCTGCTGATATAACATCTACTCTGCAGCCCACAGATCAAGGAGTAATTTTGGCTTTCATGTCTTATTATCATTATTTACTTTTATTTTTTATTTTTTCTTCCCAAATTTGCATGTCATACTTGTGCAGGGGCTATGCTAATCTTCTCTGTATCATTCCAATTTTAGTATATGTGCTGCTGAAGTGAGCATGCAAATCTTATTATTTAAGAAATACATTTCATAAGGCTATAGTTGCCATAGTGATTCATCTGATGGATCTGGGCACAGTGAATTGAAAACCTGAAAAGGATTCACCATTCTAGATGCCATTAAGAATATTCATGTTTCATGGGAAGAGGTCAAAATATCAACATTAACAGGCATTTGGGAGAAGTCGATTTCAACCCTCAAGGATAACTTTCAGGCATTCAAGGCTTCAGTAGAGGAAGTAACTGCAGATGTGGTGGAAATAGCAAGAGAACTAGAACTGGAAGTGGAGCTTGAAGGCGTGACTGAATTGCTGCAATCCCATGATCAAATTTTAATGGATTAGAAGTTTCTTCTTATGGATAAGCAAAGAAAGTGGTTTCTTGAGATGGAAACTACTCCTGGTGAAGATGCTGTGAACATTGTTGAAATGACAACAAAGGACTGAAAATCTTACTTAAACTTAGTCAATAAAGCAGTGGCAGGGATTGAGCAGATTAACTCCAATTTTGAAAAAAGTTCTACTGTGGATAAAATACCATCAAACAGCATTGCATGCTACAGAGAGATTTTTCATGAAAGGAAGAGTCACTTTATGTGGCAAACATCATTGCTGTCTTATTTAAAAAAATTGCCACAGCCATCCCAACTTCAGCAACCATCATCCTGATCAGTCAACAGCCGTCAACATCGAGGCAAGATCTTCCATCGGCAGAAAGATGACTACTTGCTGAAGGCTCAGGTGATTGTTAGCATTTTGTAGCAATAAAGTATTATTAAATTAGGGTACGGACATTGTTGTTTTTAGACATAATGGTATTGCACTCTTAATAGACTACAGTATAGTATAAACATAACTTTATAAGCCCTGGGAAACCAAAAATATTCATGTGACTTGCTTTATTGAAGTGGTCTGGAACTAAATCCACAATATCTCTTAGGTATGCCTTTACTTTGTTATTGCCCAAACTGACTAAGATACCTGGGCTGCTAGTTGCTGCCTCTCTGGCCCTCCTTGTGCTAGGAATAAATGTTTTCTGTGACCACGCTGGGCTTTAACTTCAGTGCTTTATCTTCATTGCAGGGCTGTGAGCTTCTGGAAGGCTGAGACTATTCTATATTCTTTTCTGCCCCTCCTCTGCTTGACAATAGACCTTGGCTCAGATCAGTTGCTCAGGAAATGTTTATTATTTTGAAGAATAAATAAGATCATGGATGCAGGAGTACTTTGTAAAATGTGAAACATCGCCACCTTATTGTCATCCATATTACCTAAATGCTGTCATTGTTACCTTCCCTGGTGGGAGGAGCAATCTCAAGTACAAGAGGGGGTCTGGCATAGTGGGTGACAGAGAGGTAGCAAACTCAAACCTTCCCAGGGGCCAGGAAGGTCAAACAAATGAATAAAGCAGCACTGGTGGGAAGCAACAAGGGGTGGTGGGGATTGGGCAAACTGTAGCAGAGCAGCCTCGATTCAGCTCCAGCCAATAACGTCTAGGTGAGAATGTGGACTCCAAGGCACCAGATCTGATCATTTTCAAGAGAAGCAAAACATCCAGATTTTATTTGATGAAATAGACATTTTTAAATGTTGGCAGTTTAATTAAAAAATTAAAGAAGAAAACACCATGTAGGTCAAACAAAACATAGCTGCTGGCCTTGTAGGCCTATGGCCACAAGTTTATGACCTTTGGGTTAACTGAATGTACCTTGGAGACAGCTAAAACCAGGTCCAAATCCCAGCTCCTTTTCTTACCTGCTTTGTTACATCAGGAAGATAATCTGAGCTCTCTGATCCTCAGTGTCCTCTTTTTCAGGATGGAGACAATGATAGAACACACTGCATAGGGCTGCAGTACAATGTATTTAGTGTTAGGGTGCCAACAAGAGCAACAACAGTTCCTGCCTTAAAGAGCTCACATTTAGGCAAGGGACGGGGCAAGAGGACAGCAGAAAGACAGATTCTGTGTCTGTGCCACTCACTGGCTGTGTGATGGTTGGCAAGTACTCGACTTTTCTCCCAATCTGGTTTCCTATCTGCAGAATGCAGATCACTGAAGCACCCACCCCATGGGTTTGTCTTGAGGAGTTACTAGGTTAATACCTGTACAAGTGCTTAGAGGGCCAGGGACAGAAGCACTGAGGGTTGAGCTGATGTCTCGGCTGAGTTGCCCAGAAGCAGACTCTGAGACGAGGACCTGAGTGTGAGTGATTATCAAGGACGTGCTTCCTGGAAGAACTAGTGTGGGAAGGGGAGATAGGTCCGGGAAGGGGAGGTGGGTCCAGGAAGAAGAAGCCAACAGGCAAGAGTGCAATTTTAGACAAAGTGCCGTGGGGGGTGACTCCTGCCAGATCCAACAAGTAAACCTTGGGGTGTAAATTACAACTCTAAGTTGTCTTGACCACAAGGGGAAGTCAGATCCCAGGAGCTCACAGCTGTGTCTGAGCCTACAACATGGCCCCAGTAGCTCCAGAGCAGTCCTCGAAAGAGGAGGTGTAGGGCCAGGCTATTGAAAGCAGAAACACATCCAACCTGGGGGTGCAGAAATGGCAAAATGGATTGTGGGGATTGGATTGGAGCTCCAACAGTGTCAGCCTCAGCTGAAAAGCAGCAAGCATGGTTCTGAGCAGTAAAGGATATTTGCTGGAAGTTGGTGCAGTGATTCAGAAGGTGTGGAAAGACCACTGAAATGTCAGACTTAAGATACCAGTTTGTTTCCAGCATGGCCATGTACTTTCTTGAGCAATAATAGTAACAACAATAATGACTATAGCAGCTACAGTTTGCTGAGTACATACTGCTGTGGACTGAATTGCATCCCTCCCAAATTCATACGTTGAAGCTCTAACCCCCAATGTGACTGTATCTGGAGATGGGGTCATTAGGAGATAATTAAGGTTAAATGAGGTCAAGGGTAGGACCCTCCTCTAGCATTAGTGTCCTTATAATAGGAGACACCGGAGAGCTCACTCTCTCTCTCCTGACCACGTGAGGACACAGCGAGAAGGTAGCTGTCTGCAAGCCAGTAAGAGAAACCTTACAGGAACAGAACTCTGCTGTAACCTTGATCTTGGACTTTGCAGCCTTCAGAACTGTGAGAAAATGCATTTCTGTTATTTAAGCCACCCAGTCTATGGTATTTTGTTGCCTAAGCTACTATGCCAGGTACTGTTCCAATCACTACATACATCATCTCATTTAAGCCTTATAATAAACTCCAGGAGGCAAATTCTATTAATATCCACATTTTACAGATTAAGAATATAATAATAGTAGCTACTACTTTTTGAACATTGTTAGGGACCTGACACTGTGCTTAGCACTTTACATTTATTTTCTAATTGAATGCTCTGAACACACCTAGAAGGAGAAGAGGGCACTAAGGTTTATAGAATTATGTAACTGGTTCAAGACCACAGGGCTGTGAGTGGTAGAGCTGGGATTCAAACCCAGGATGTTCTAAATCCCTGCTCTATATATTGGCAAGACAGGTCACACAGCTAGTAAGGGGCGTGGCCACTTTGATTTCAGAGCCAGTGTAGTGTTTCTCCCAAGCTTCTCCTGGCCTATGAAAGGGATAGTGCCTCCCGCCATCCTTCCTTCTCAAGGGAATCATGAGAGCACCTCATCATTGAGAAGGGTTATGACTGGTGATTCAGATCTGCCTTTCCAAGTCACACGCAGAGCCCTCTAAAACCTCCGTGGAAGAGCATCATTACATCTGTCCTTCTTGCTTGTAGAGTCTGAAGGAGAAAACCTGCTTCCTCACAAACTCTTTCTCGCTGTCTCTTTCTGCTTAAGAAGAAAATAATTTCCTCCCCAATATTCAAACTAGATAGCATGTGAAACCCTAAACAGAAGATTATTATGGGAGCCCACAGTCAGCTCTCCAGCTGTAATTAGCTGAAGGAGGCTCCTTAGAGTCTGCACCAGAAAAATCTTCTAGGGCCTCAAAAAGTCGTCTAATAAGAGAAGACAGACTAAGGCGAGGGAGAAGCCCATGTTTGTGTGTCTGTGGGAGGGAGGAGAGGGTCTGGCTCCTGTGTGTATCTCAGTAATCACTTCCACAGGTACCTCCAGCCAGAAAACTAAAAAATGTAATCACAGGGCTCTCGGCAAACACAGCCTGGGCAGTTGTTGCCCTGTAGCCTGGCATAGAGGATACCTCCTGGGGTTTTCCAGAGAGAGGAAGATTGGTTTTCTTTAGAGCTACTGCAAGCCCCAGGTAGCCAGGCTCTTCTCACCACCATAATAGACTAGAGAGGAAAAAACAGACTAAAAATAACATACCATTGTGTTAGGGAGGCCTCTCCCATGTGGAGAGTCACAAGGGACTGGTTGGAGGGGATGGGGGGGCAATGAAGTGTTCACTGAGTCACTACTCTGTGCTCCAAGGACAGCAGGAAACAGAGCCTGCCCTTAGGCCTTTACAACTTTGTCATTCATGTTCAATCACCCACTCATTCATTCACTCAACCAATATCGATTGAGCACCTACTATGAGGCAGGCATTGCATTAGGTGCTGGGATGCAGAAGTGAACATGCCAGCTGAGTCCCTGCTTCCATGGAGCGTCTATTCTGGAGCCAGAGACAGACAACACTCAAGAAAAAGCAACAAGATAATTGTAGAAAGTGAGATGTATGCTATTCAAGAAAAAAAAAAGATGGTTTTATGTGACAGAAACTGTACCAGAGTTTGTGGTGTGCTGTCCAGATCTCTCCCTTTGGGGCTGAGGCATGCACTCAGCAGCTCTGGGCTCTGTGGGTTTGCTCAGAGGCCCTGGTTGCCAGACTGGGCCACTGCCACTGGGGACACAGCATCAGTGACATAAGTCTAAGTTATGGCTGCCACCTGGCCACTTCAGGCCCCTGGCAATTAACTCTGATCATCATGAGGAGGTGGGGCTGCTACTGGACAATGGGGGCGGGGAGAATATATTTGTCATCCAGGTGATCCATGGGGCCATTTCTTGCCCAATTTTGTCACTAAACAGGTAAATGCAGTAGCCATGGCCCAAGAAGGGCACAGTAACCATGGCTTACACCTCTCTGGTGAACCAGACACCTTACCAGGTAAGCCATAAAGATGAGCGTGCCTGTTAAAGGTGAGGGGACTCTAGAACGGGTAGGAGAGGGGGGTGGCTGTGAGGTCAGCTCTGGTGGCAGGGGCTGGGGCCATCCCACTAATCTTCCTCTTGTAAATTTGCCCAGAAAAAGAGCCCAGCCAGAATCCCAGAGGAGCTGTTCACGGGACTGATCAAATGCAGACAGTAGACCTGAGTAACACCAGGGGTGGATGCAGCAGAAGCCTTGATGTGCCACCAGAACGTTCCTCTTTAAGACATAGGCACGCATTTTCCCAGTTGCTGAGCGTGTTGGTGGCTCACACCTCTCAGTCGAATTACTCCTTGTCCTCTCCACATGGGCGGCCTGCATCCAGCGACTGGTTGTTGCAGGGGTACAGAAGGCCCAGCACCCTTGCAGCTCTGCAGGGCCACCTCAGCTCCAGAGTTCCCCATGGGATCCATGGAGGCTTTTGTTGTAAATGCATTCCACGTCACTCCTCCCTCCGCTTGGTCCTGCTGCCTTCACTGCCTGACAGGTGCTGGTCCCAAGGGCAGTCCCTAGAAGCTTCTTGCAAACAGGTCTCCGTTTCAGAGTCTGGGTTCTGGAGGACCTAAGTGAAGACAGCAAGTGGCTGACGGAAGGAGAGCTACTTCTTACAGTGCTGCCAGTGAGGGCCTCTCGGAAAGGGCAAGGTTTGAGCTGAGTCCTGAATGATGGGAAGGAACCAGCTTTGAGAACATCCTGGGAGTAAGTGTGTCAGCAATAGGGATGATTAGTACAAAGTCTGTGGGGTGGGAACCAGCTTGGTGTATTGAAGAAATAGGAAGAAGGCTGTGGGGCTCGAGGCTATTGAAGCTCGAGGAAAGTGGATTAAAAGGAGAGACAGAGGGTGGTGGGGCTGGGTCTTGCAGGGCCTCCCAGGCCACAGTGAGGAGTTTGGGTTTTATTCTGAGGGTGAGAAGAAGTCACTGGAAGGGATTAAGAGCAGGAATGAAAGGATCCAATTTACATTTTAAGACGATCATTCTGGCTACTGTAAATTCAATTCCATCAGGAAGACTAGACCAACTGACATGGGAAATTAGAGAATAACCTCAAAGCTGTATGATTCTGCATCTATAAAGGGCATCAGGCTCATTGACATGGGTGTATCTCATATTCATTGAATATTCATTTAGCAAATAAAATAGTTGAGCACCTATTATATGCTGGACATATATACTAGGTTCTGGGATACAGCAAATAAACAAGATCAATAATGTCCTGCACCCTCATGGAGCCTACATTCATAGTGGGCAAACTATAATAAAGTGCTCGATTGGGTGGCATAGATTTTAAGCACGTCATTGGAAACTAGGTAGAAGGGAAAGTCTTTGTGGAGATGATGGGACTTGGGTTAGGTGGAGAAATAGGTAGGGAGCAGCCATTACAGATGGAAGAAACTATAAAACAACAATAGGGTAGCAGTGGTGAGTGTGGTAACAGTGTCAATAATCACCATCTATGACGCACTTTCTATGTGCCCAGCATCCTGCTAAGAATTTTGCGTCTTTTATATTGTGTATTCTTTCTGGACACCATATAAAGCAAGTATTATTTTTCTCCCATTTCACAGATGATGAAACTGAGGCTCACAGAAATACCTTGTTCAAGGTCACATATTTAGTAAGGGGTGGACAGGGATTTTTGCCCTTTTCTGTCTGACTCAGAAACTGAATCTGGTGCCCTTAGCCCCTGCACTACAGTGACTCTCCCATAGGCGGGGTACACCAACGAAAGCACCCTGATGGAGCAGGAGTGGCCCCTGGCCGTCTAACTCAGTATCCCACCCTTTCCCACGACCAGCTCTGCGGCAAGATTTGCAAGTCTGCTGTTGTGTGCACACAGCTCTTGGTTCAGTCTTTACTTCTCTGCCTGCGACTCACCAGTATCAGTCTTCTCATTGCTATGACACATGGTTTAATATAATTCCTAGCATCCTTTACCGTCATGTGTGGCCTGTGAATGCACTCGGGCCAGCAGGGTATCAGTGGAAGTGGCGTGTGGCACTTCCAGGCCTGGTCCTTAGAAATACACCACTTACACTTGTTTCCCCATCTGACTGTCTTAGAAGTCACCCACTCAAGATGTCGGAGCTGCTCCCAACCTGTGTCTGTGAGTAACTGTGTGGGGAAGGGACCACTCCCCAACCTGGACCTACCTTGGGCTCTACGTGAGCAAGAAATGAAGCTTGTTCGTGTGGAACCATTACATTAATATGACTGGGTCTGTCTGTTCCCACAGCCGGGTCTGCTCTGACTCATGTGCCTACTTTCTATCGGGGCTCCCGAGGAGCCAAGTCTCCTGTAAAATATCATTCCAGCCTTTGTTGAAGATTGCTGGCAGAGAAAATGACCTGTTTAACCATTCCAATAAAAATTAGCTGAGCTAAGGAGCCGATAGATAAAAGTCAAAAAGTGAGTGAATGAAAACTTCATGTTTGTCCTAATTATAGCGGCAATATGATAGCTGGTTACGGAGGTATTAAAAAAGAAAGAAAGAGACAGAGGAGGAGAGCAGAGAGACAGAGAGAACAGAGGAACTAGAAGGATGCGAGAGAAGATATGAACGAAGAGAAGAGGGAAGAAACAGAAGAGAGAGGTGCTAACAGAGAAGGAAAAGAGTATATGAAAAATACCTGAAGGAGCGAAATTAAAATGGAGTCGCTCCTACAGTTCTGGGAAGATAAGGCTGTCCTCGCCAGAAGTCCCAGGGACTCGTCACACTCAACCTCTGATACAAAAATGTCCTTCCTTCCTGCTCTGGGACCACTCCACTTGGCCCGCCACCCTGCTACTCTCTACCACCTGCAGATACTCTGGATACGGCATTGTGCTTGGCAGCCACAGGTTCTGTGTCAACCCTGAGATTAGTTCCCAATCAAACTCTTAAGAAAATTGACCTGACATGGTGGCTCACACCCGTAATCCTAGCACTCTGGGAGGCCGAGACGGGAGGATTGCTTGAGGGCAGGAGTGTGAGCCTAGCCTGGGCAACATAGCAAGACCCTCATCTCTTCAAAAAATAAAAAAAATTAGCCAGGCGTGGTGGCACGGGCCTGTGGTCCCAGCTACTTGGGAGGCTGAGGCAGGAGGATGGCTTCAGCCCAGGAGCTGGAGGTTATAGTGAGCTATGACCACACCACTGCATTCAAGCCTGGGACATGGAGCGAGACCCTGTCTCAAAAAAAAAAAGCATTTCCTCTTCTTGGCAGGTAAAAAAGAAGAGAGATAAGGGTTGCATCAAAAGGGGACAACCTCAGAGCCTCAGTTTCAGTAACTTCATGTTCAGTTGCGGTGGCTGGGAGTTAATTAGGCTTGGTCGTTTTCCACTGTCTACTCCTCATCTTTTTCTTGACTAATTAGTTTGAAAATGGGTTCTAAAGAAAATCAAAATGACCCTCAGGATTGGTAAGGGGGTGGAGGTAATGGGAAGTTAAGAGAAAAGCCCCCTTTTGCTCTAACAGGCCTTTTGGAAGTCAGAATGTTTGTCAGGACTACGGACAACTGCAGGCCTGCCGGCGGGAGGGCCATTGAGGAGGTTGCGAAGGTGGCTTTAATAAAGGAGACCTAGAAGCTCTCGGCTAGCTGGTGCCTACCGACTGCCACCTTATTTAATTATGCAATGATCAGCAACCTTTACATTTTAATTAGGGAGTCACTGTAATGAAGCCATCCTGCTTCTACTTGGGGCAGGCCTGCTCATTCTTTCGTCGCTCTGGAAGGGTCTTGGCATTAATTGGCTGTTTGGTAGCTGGATCTTGACAGTATGAGGTAGGTAGTGATCCCCCTGCTTTCCTTCTAATGCATTCTCTGGTCTCCCTGCCCTCCTCCTCTTTGATTTGCCTAATTAGTGCTAATAATTTAAAAGCTGCATGGCCCTCTTTTGATCCTGCTGTCGATGGCAGACAGAGCCATTCCATTAGCAGATATTAAATAGCGCTAATATGTGGTGACACACGGTTGGAGCTGGCTTGCACGCAGTTCCAGCCTGGGACCTGGGGCTGCCTTAGACACACACACAGACAAACACACGCTCACCTCCTTCACTTCATTCCTGGAAAAAAGTCATTCTAGGCAGTAGCGGCTTAAAGCACTGGGTCTTAATAACTGTTTGAGGCCCCCTTTATCGTGGGCTGGCATTGAAAACCACATGATTTATTCCACATTTCAGGATTTTAATGATTAATTCATGAATGTATCTGCAAGAATGCCAAGGTCTCCAAAATAATGAAAGCTCTTTTTTTTCCCCAAAAGTTGTTTGTTTTCATTTCAAATCAAAGCAAATGTGTCTTGAGCGTTCACGTCTCTCTCCCTTCACTCCTTTCACCCTGAAAAGGAAAAAAAAAAAAAAAGCTGCTCATTTCACTGGGGTCTTGATAACATTTTGACAAGCAATAGAATTCATTTACATTTATCAAAATAAATAGACAAGTCTTCCATCTTCTCTGTTTAGCTGACACGGACAGGTCTCTCACCTCCAACAGGCGTCAATAAACTCGAGGTCATGTGCAGTGATTCAATCTGTGTGTTCCCAAATATTCTGAAACTTTGCTTGAAATGTAAAGGGGTGCTCAGAGTGAGGGACCCTGGATATGCTTTCAGCAGGATTCTTCCCAGGTCCTGGGAAAGCTGACATTGTAGTGTCAGTCTGGCCTGGGCTCATAAGCCATAAACCACCTCTTACTGATTAAACGCAGTAGGATGCCATGGGTAAGAACGTTGGTTTATAATTGGATTGAATGAGTTCTAATCCTAGCTTCATCATTTTCCCCCCGAGTGTGTGACTTTAGGCAAGTTGCTTATAATAGTAGTAACTACATCATAGAGTTGTTGCAAGGATTAAAAGAGATAATACATGTCCAAAATGAATCTTCACTTAAAAAAAAAGAGACACATAATACATGGAAAATGCTTGACACTGCATCTGACTCATATCAAGTCCTCAAAAAAAGTTGGGGATGATGGTGATAATGACGATGGTGGGGATGATGGTGATTGAATAACATCAGTCATTGCACCCTGGGCGACAGTAAACTGACCTGAGCTTCTGCACAAGGGTCAGGGGGTGGGTGACAGTGAGAAATGGCATTTAGGACCGCTAGGGTTCCCAACAGCTTTATCTTTGTGCCCATATAGTTTTAAGTTTTTAAAAATTTCATTCATTTATTTGGAGACTAACAGTCACACTGCATAGTGTTCAAACAGTACAAAAAGGGGTATAGTGAAAAGTCAGTTTCTTTCCCATTTTGATTTCCCAGTCCCCTTGCTCTCTCCTGGACATGGTCCCTATTATCTTGATCTTGTGTATCCTTCCAGAGGTATTAAACACAGACAAAGACGCAAGGATCATACTCTCCCCATCTTTTTTTTTTCCTTTCAAAAATGGCAGCATGTTCTTTACTTTGCTCCTTGCATGAAACAGTAAAGCTTGAGAACACTCCACGTCACTACATTTGGTTTCAATCATTCTCCCATTGATGGACTTTGAGATTGTTTCTAGTCTTTTTCCATCACAGCGTAGGTTTTTTTTTTGAGACAGGGTCTCACTCTGTTGCCCGGGCTAGAGTGCAGTGGCCTCATCACAGCTCACTGCAGCCTTGAACTCCTGGGCTCACAGAATCCTCCTGCCCCAGCCTCCTGGTAGCTGGGACCACAGGTGCGCACCACCATGCCCAGCTAATTTTTCTATTTTCTGTAGAAACAAGGGTCTTTCTATGTTGCTCAGGCTGGTCTGGCCTCAAGTAGTCCTCTCAGCTCGGCCTCCCAAAATGCTAGGATTACAGGCGTGAGCCACTGCGCCTGGCCCACAGCATAATTCTGAAACAGCCTCAGGAGTAGAGAGTCGTTGTAGCAGAGACGTAATGGAAAGCATGTGCAGCAGACCCCTGGCTTTTTTTCTCTCGCCAGCATTGATTCCCCATACTTTATATAACAGAACCTTGTTTTTCCTTTGGGGAAGTACCGTTACCCACTTTCTAGCCGTGAGGTTTGGTGGGGGTTGACTCTACTCCTGGTTTCAAGGACAAGAATGTGACTGAAGCCCAACCAATCCGAAGCACCGAATCCCCTGGCCACAGGGATTGGTTCAGGGAGGATCATGTGACCAAGTTCAGGCCAAAGAGAGTCAGATCTGGGACTTTTGATGGAACCGCTGGGACAGAGGCTCTGTCTTCCCAATGAGGACGTGGAATCAGTGGGTGGGCTGGAAGGAAGTGGCGCCAAAACCAGGAAGACCAGGTATGAGAGGAAGATGGAAGCCTGCACTGAAGAGGTGGCTGCAGACCTGGGAAGGAGGAGTCAACAAGGAATTTACTTCAGAGGAGAAATAATAGGAGTTGGCAAAATTCTGCAAAGAAGGCAAGAAGAAGCAGGAGGAAGGGGTTGAGCATGAATCTGAGTGTTCTAGTTTAGGGAAGAGAGGAATGAAGCCACTTGAATGAATGTGGATATTGACCGATGAATCTTGCTGGGTGGCCATACTGGCTATTTGTCTTCCCATTCTGCTCTGTGTCAGAGGGAGCTGCATTTCCCAGCCTCCTTTGACCTCTAGTTCAGGGACGCATTGTTGGAAGATTGGAGGGTGGGGGCAGAGGAGAAGCCAGAAAGTTTTCCTCTCCCTATCTCTTTCTAGTAGCCTGTCTGGCAGTGTCTATCTCTCATCCCTCATTCCAGTTGCAGCCAGACAGCCTCTCTTTTCATGGACTTAGCTCCAACAGGCAGCTCCTGCCATCACTTTAGAGTCTGCTGGACAGCTTCAGCTTCCAGGCTCTGGTAATACCACCTCCTCCTACTGTTCCCACATCCCTAGGGGTGGTAACATCTTCTTTCTGTGGCTGATCTCTGGGTTGCTTCAGTTTCTTCCATTTGACTTCTTGAATCTTCCATCACTCAAGTAAGCAATTGCTTGTATTAAGTTCTTCCTGTTTGGAAAACCTAGTAGGGGCTTTATTTCGCTGGATGAATCCTAACTGATAGAATGTATTAATAGAAGACGAAGGAGGAAGAAGAGATGGGTGGGAACACGGGTCGGTGCACAGATAAGAGGGGCAGGGGCAAAAACGCAGGCCTGGGACTTAGTCATAAAATGGGAGACACTCAAGGAGAATGAGTTTAGAGGGAAAGGAGGGCAAGGAGAGGACCTAGGGACATTCCCAGATAATTGATGAAGGGTAAAGAAGCATTAACCAAGGTGGCTTAGAAGCGATAGCTTCCAGAGATGTAGAGAACTACCCAGATATAGTCTTACCGCAACCAGGGAAGAATTTTAAGTAAGGTGGGGGAGGGGGTGCAGTCAGAAAGATCACTTGGTTGACACATGGGGGTCAAAAAGAATGAAGGCATTGAACAGACAGTCTGATTCCAGATGAGGTGGACGTAACCATAGTGTGATATTACTTAAAGCAAGAAGTTAAGAAGGGAGAAATGTAGAGAAATTGGAAATTGACAGTTGATATTGGGGAGTGGACTGATGTCTTTGTTATGAGGAGCTACATTATGAAAAGTTTTTACTGTACCTATTTGGAAGAATGTGCCTTGGCTCATGGTGTTGCCAAATCTACTTAGTCGTAAGCCATGACTCTAGCTTTGAAAAAATATGGAGAGCTCTTTATGACTTCTGGTTCACTGTCTGTCACAAAAACTTAAATCTAGAGATTGACACATGTCTTCGTCTGCTCAAGCTGCTATGACAAAATACCTTAGACTAGGTGATTTATAAAGAATGAGAATTTATTTCTCACAGCCCTAGAGGCTGGGAAGTCCAAGACGAAGATGCCAGCAGATTTGGCAGGATTGCTGTTTGTTTTTAGGATGTGCCTTGTTGCTGTGTCCTCACATGGCAGAAGGGCAAAAAGGGACAAACTCGCTCCCTTAAGTCATTTTATAAGGGCACTAATCCCATCTATGAGGGCAGAGCCCTCATGGCCTAATCACCTCCTAAAGGCCACCCCTCTTAATACTATTGCATTGAGGGTTAAGTTTCAACATGAATTGTGGAGGGTCACAAACACTCAAACCATAGTAACACCAAAGGAAAGCTACCATAAATCATAGACCCATGGACTCAGACTTGCAAAGGGTCATTTCACAGAAGATCAAACTGAGGCCTAGAGAGGCTCAGGCATTTGCTGCCACATGGGCTGCATTAAAGAAAAGGTATTTCTAAACACTTGATCCACCATCGTGTAATTAGAAGATCTCTCACTCTCTCTTGCACATGTTCTTGACTCCTTGAGAGCTGGGATTGGTCTTGCTCATGCAGGACAGTGCAAAGCCCAGGACAGAACTCCATAAATATTGGGTGAATCAATACACAGATGGTGAGGAAGAGGTGGCAAGTCCGACAGCCTATGGACTCCAAAGTCAGAGGATTCCATGGAAGGACGTCCCAGAAAAAAAAGTGACACTATTCTCTAAATTAACACCTTCCTCACAATTAAGTAAACTTGTCTGGGGAGCCATAGCACGTGGAGGGGGCAAATGGTATTGATGGAGAGTGGGGCTGGATGATGAATCAGTTGGAAAGATTTTGGGTGCGAGAAATAGAAACCCCAATTTTCTTTGGTCAAAATGATGAGGATGTTTATTGACTTACAGAACTGGAGGTTCACGTGCAAGGTGAGCTGGACAGCTGACCACATTCTGTAGTTCTGTGTGCATTTCCCTGCCGTTCTCTCGGCTCTGTCTCTTCTGTTGGAGCGGCGTCACATTCAGGTGGGTGTGGAGAGGCTGCGGCTTTCCTCACATCTCACATCTACTCATAATGACACCAAAGGACAAGAGGGGGGCTTTTGGAAGCTCTCCCAGAAGGTGGAGGAAGGACTCTTTCGGCTCTTGTCCTTACTTTCCTTCAGCCTCTTTCCCAAACAGCAACCAAAGGGATCCCATTGAAATGTAAGTCAAATTGTTACTCTGTCCTGCTCAAAACCCTCCTGTGGTCCCTGTGTGAAAGCCAGAGTCCTTAGCAGACCTGCAGCTCCCCGCAGGATCTGCTTCATCACCCCCTCTTTGACCCCCTCTCCTGCACCTGTCTCCCCTGTCCCCTCTGCTCCAGCCACACTGGCCTCCTTGCTGCCGCTCAAACATGCTAAGCCCACCCCGCTTGAGGACCCTTTGCCTGGAGTATTCTCCCTGCAGACTTCATTATGATTGACCCCTCACCTCCCTCAGGTGGCCCTCACTGATGACCCTATTTAAAAATGCAGCCCTTAGATTTTCCTTCTCCCTTTCTCTGCATTACTTCCCCTTGTGGCACTGATCATTGTCAAATATTATACATATTTTATGATTTATTTTTTTATCATCTGTTTCTCCTCACAGGGTAATGATTTCTTTTCTTTTTTTTCCCCATGAGTTCTATAATTCCCAGAATTTAAGAGCAGTGCCTAGAATATAGTAGGTTCACAGTGAGTATTTCTTGAATAAATAAATGAAGGTCTTGCCTAAGCATTTCCCTTTCCTTTATTGGCTCAATTTGGTCAAGTGGCCATTCTTGAGCCAACCATTGCAAGGGGTTTGGGATCACTTTCAGAGCAATCAGGCTCCTCCCTGGACCTGGGGGTGGGGTGGGTTTCTCGTGAAGCACTTGGCTGCATGCATACCTGGACAAAATCTGGGTTCTTTTAGGAAGCAGAAGAGGGGAAAATGTGTTGATTAGGCCACGAACAATGTCCACCACAGATGGTGCTAGCCCTTTCTGAAGGCCTCAGTGAGGACTCCTGTGCATGTCCTGTCTCCCCCTCAGACAGCTTTTCATATATCCAGCAGGATAGAAAAAAACCTTCCCTCCAGAGTGTATGGCTGTCAGGAAGGGATGGGGAGACAGAATTGGGGAGAGAAGAAAAGTTGCTTCAGGGAAGTAATGAAAAACACCTTTTAAATGCAACAATAAAATCTGTGAAATGAGAAAATCGCATATAAACCCCAGACCGCAAAATCAGAGGTGCTAATAGTAATCCCAAACAAGTACTTTTCTTGAATGACAGTCTAATTTTACTGTTACAACAGTGAGACTCCTCAGCATGGGTTTGTGAGTGGTAAAAGTCTGAGTTGTCCATCTCTGCGTGGGAGCACAGCAAGATGCTCCCTGAGGATCCCTGGGGTGTACGCCCTGGGCCCTCCTTAGGGACCACCGTCTAAGCTGGGGCTCATTCTAACAGCTCAAGCACCGTCAGCAGTTACAGTCTGTGAGAACATTTCACTTTTGCTTAGTAATGGCCATAGAGGGAGTCTAAAAGAAGCACAGCTTTCATCGTGAATGGCTTCATTCGGCACCAGGGAAAGTTCAGGTGTGTTCATTCTTTGATTTGATAGATTATTCAACACCTGCTGTGTGGTAGACACGATTCTAGGCACGAAGGATGCAGCCAGGGTGCTCTTATAAAGATGAAAATCCAAATCCCATTCGCCACCTAAAAAGTCTTCTACCCCTCCTTATCACACTTAGAAGAATCCCCAAATTTCATAGATGGCCTACCCACCTCGCTTCCTTGTCTGACTCCTGCCCACCTTGCTGACCTTGGTGATTCCTGTGCTCCAGTTACCCTGGAGGCTTCCCTCTTTCCGGTTCTCTCTAACTTGGAGCTCATTCCTGCTCGAGTGTTTTGCACGTGCTGGTCTAGTGTCCTGGCTCATGCTTCCCCTTACATCTGCTCACAGCTCACTTCTCCTTTTTCAGATCTTGCTCAGCGCTTGCTGTTAAAGATGCCTTCCTTGACTAATGATGTACCACACACCAGGGGTGGCATTAAACATTTCTAACAGGGCTGGTACAATCACTGGGTAATCCAAACAGATGCCAGCCATTTACAACTGGGACAGCGTATGTGCATACCGGCTGAATGCCACCCTAGTCACACACCATTTCCCCAGTGAGTAAATCAGCCTGTCATATTCATTTCCTTCGGAGTACTTGTCGCTCTCTCACATTATCTTGGTGTTTTTCCTAACCTCCCCAATCCTATTTTTCTATTTTTTAATTCTACATCTCAACCCATTAAAGCAGGAGTTTGTTTTGTTCCTTGTGCACTCTGGCACTGGCACTGCCTAGTTCCGAGTCTGGCATCAAGTAAGCTCTCTACAAATGTTTGTTCGATGAAAGACCAAAACATCCCATCTCTCGGGCAGCTTACTTTCTGGGAGATAGGATTAGTGGTGGCAGAATTTCATAGGTGTATGCAAGGACCACCAAATTGCCTTAGAATACAAAATTCAGGAATCAGAAGTCTTTTGAAATCAGAAGTAATTCTCAATTGGGGGATGGAATGATCATGTCACTGTGGGTGCCTGGAAGGGGGCAGATCTGCACAGGTTCTGGGGAGACACATCTGAAGTAATGTCTGAAAGATAAATGTAGTTCTTGTAAAGGCTGTAGTTCTTAGGTACTTTTGCCGTATCCGCCTGCAATGTTGGCCCTTTTGCAGAGCCTGGTTTGAATATGGCTCTTGATAGGTTTGATGCCTTCTTTAATAATCCTACGTAGAATGTTTTATTTAATTCTTCATGAGGTCCTTGTGAGACAGGTACGTGAAATCAGCTTAATCTTGCAGACTAAGAAACTGAAACTTAGTGAGATTAAATGACTTGCCTAAGGACACGCAATGAGGAAGTGGTACATGGAATTTCCACTGCGCCCAAATGTGAGCTTCTTGATGGCAGGGGCCAAGTGTCTCTTGCCTTGTCTCTTTCCAGACTGCCCCCAGGCCCTTTTGTTCAGTAGACTAAAGTAGAGTTCTTGCCCTTACAGACTTAGTAAAGAAAGTGGACAGGGTCTTGGAGCCTCCACATGGTGGGTGTATGTCAAGACAGTGGCTCTGCCAGGCTCTCTCTGAGTGACCTTGGGCAGATTTCGTCCGCTCGTAAGCCTCAGGCTTCTTATCTGTATAGTGAAGGGCTTGGAAAATGGCCTTAAGAACATTTCCAGCTTTGATGTAGGATTCTGTGATGTGAAAAATAAGAGATTGTATTATTGTGGATTGGAAAATAATTATCTTTTATGCTCCATGTGTAACTTTCTATTTCTCAGGCTACCTGTTATGTAGTGTCAACATTGCCTCATATATCAGACACTGCTGTAATAAGTATGCAATTTGTAGCTGCAATTTCCATTTTATGGCAATATCTGATTTACACGAGGTGTTTTTAAAGCATGCCACTTATAACGTACACACCTGCCAAGAGCCTGCTCTTTCATAATGACTTTCCAGTGAGGTCAGAGAAGGTGCCCAAATTCAGGTAAACAAACAATTGGCAAGTTTTCAACACTAAAGCCTCCTTCCCATCCTGGGAGGGCTGTTGCATCTCCATGGGGGATGGTGACACAAAGACCTTCTGGCTGGGTGGATCAGCATTGTGGACCCCTTTCTAACTCTCAAGCTCCGATTGGGGTAGGGGAGAGTGGTTCAGAAGCCTGTGTATGCACCAGGTGAGGGGCTGTCACAGGTCAATTTGTGGCAAATCATTTAGGTGAGAATCAATTCACTGAATGACAACTTCACTGAGTGTTTAATAACATTGATCATTTTGATAAAAAATTTAAGATGAATATTCAAGGGGCAGAGGCAGAGGCAGGGTGATAGGCATGCATATCTACAAATAAGTACTAATTTGGTAATTTTTTTTTTTTACTGTTTATTGGACTTTGAAAAAATTGGTTATTTTGCATGTTGGCTTTTGATGAATTGGTTTTTGGTAAATTGGTCTGTTTCTGTAGGGTCGGTTCAGTCATTTGGAGGTCTGAAAAAACTTTGATCTTTTGGTGCTGCTTATGGAGATTTTAGGCCCACTTTGTCTATCCCTCTGCAGCCAGGCAGAGCATCCCTGAGCCAGCTCGACCCCGGGAAGAGAGAGAGTGATAGTAAGACAGGTTGTGCATGATGGACCTAATCCTTGCCTAATCCTGGCACACCCTGACTGAAAAGGATTTTGAGGAATCTTTCTTTTTAATTCTGGCAGGAATTTACTGGCCTTTGAAGCACAGCCAAGCAGACACAAGGTTCATGGAAACTTGATCCTCTTGCAAGCCTTGGAAGCCCTTTTAGCTAGCCTGCAAACACCACTGCTCCTGTAGCTACGCTGCCGGGCTTTTTAGATAAAAGTACCCAGAGGCTAGGAGAGGTAAGGACAGTGAGGGTGTCTTTGGGCAAAGCATCTGCTGAGCCAGACTCTCTTGGACACTCTGAGGTCCAGTTAAGCAACTTGACATGGTTGGCTGCCCACCAGGACAAAGACTGGCTGAGAAGAGGGTGGATTTCTGCCCCAGGGATTTGGCTGCTTGTTCAAAATCCTCCCAAAGGTCACTCATCTGGCTAGGATTTCTTCTTGAGCCTTGGCTGCTCTGTGCAGCTTATCCTTGATGCAGACTGGTCTGTGAAGCTTGTAGTGAGGTCTGCAATGCTCAGCTACTCGTTGCTGTAGCCTCAGGGTCAGCACATGCCATGCTTGGCTGATAGGCTCAATAAACATTTGTAGGATGGATGGTATCCTGGAAAGGCACGCAGCCAGCAGGGAAGGGAACCTGCCTTTCTCCTCTCACTCCTGGTTATGTTGTCACAATGGAGGACTTTCTTGGCCTAGTTACAGGGTGTAGGAAATGACAGAAGGGATTTTTCATTCCCATGATGTGGCCCATTTCCTGGTTGCTGTAGTGCCCATCACGCCCTTGAATATGTCATTCTCTTAGTTCATTGCATGAATAAAGATTGAATAAGTCATGGACTTAGTTTCTAAATCTGTGATTCAGTCAGGTAAACTAGATTATGCTGGGTAACAAACACTTCCCCTCTCAGTCTCAGTGGCTTAATTTAACAAAAATGTATTTATCGCTCCTCTTATATGTTCAGTGTGGGATGGCTGGGATGCTCTGTCCCTCAGGGATCAGAGAGCCAGCTTGACCATAGTGCCATCTCAACAGATGTTTGCATGACTTCTGCAGCAGAGGGAAGGGAGTGGTATGCACTGGCTCTTAAAGTGACACACATCATCTCTGCTCACATGTTATTGGCTAGAGCAAGTTACATGACCCTGTATAACTTTAAAGGGGAGAGAGAATTGCAGTTGTAATCCTACCTTGTGCCCAAAAGGAGGAGGATCAAAATATTTGTGAATATCTCCCATGACTATCGTGGGCTGGCAGCTGCCAACACAATCTTCTGACTAACACACGAGTCATTTTTGGCATACAAACAACCCCCTGTTCAAAGTCAGAGTCAGCAGCTACCCCCAGGCCTCTGGTTTGGAGTTAAGTTTTCAGATTAGGTCTTTTTTTCCCTTCTCACTTCCCTAATCAGTTATATTTTAAGCAGATGGGTGATCCTGTCAGCCTTAAGAAAGTAGCAGGAAGAAACAAATTTATGTAAAACATCCCACATTCTAATTAAATTTCCCTGCCACCCCAAGGTTTGGGCTTGGATGCTGATTTGCACTTAAAAAAAAATCAAAATAGAAGCCCAAATTCAAGAAAGCTTGCAAAATACTTTCATGTTGTTCTGCACGGCTGACACGTAAATGAAAAGAAGGCTTTTATTTCCTCCCACAGCAAACACCTTTGTTTTTGTTGCTTGATAGCTTGGAACGGGATTCTGTTTAAAGACAATTAAAAGCAGCTTCTACATGCAGAAACCCAGTGAAGCAGGCCAAGCGGAAGATGTAGATAGAAGGTAAGTGGGCCAAATCTTAATCAAGTCGTTATGGGTCTCTGAAGAAACTTGGCCAGGACTGTGATAACTCTGGACTCAGCCAGAGACTCCAAAAGAGCTACCATTTCCGAGTGGTTAAGTAGCTAAACGCTATTTGGGTAGGAAGTGGTAGAGGCAGGGCACAAAGGGAAATCTGGCTCATGCAATACACTTCCCGGAGCCATTTGATTACTGGGTTAGGGGAGCATAGTGTAGTCAGAGTGGCCTTGGAAGTTAGCATGGCCTGACCTCAATTCTAGATATTGCCACTCACCAACAGTGTGGCCTTTGGTAGGTTACCTGCGGTCTCTCGGCTTCTATATCCTCGCCTGTAAGATGGGAATGAAATTAAAGGTATTCACTGCACAAGGTTGTGAGGATTAATTAAATCAGGTGACGGGTGTCCACTGCTTAGCTCAGTGCCTGGCATGGGGCGAGGGCTCAGGAAATGCTGGATGCTATGGTTGTGAGTCCTAGGTGCTGCCACGGACGAGAACAAATCCCTTCTTCTCGTTGTGGCTCAGTTTTCCTATCTGAGAAATGGAGTTAAATTGTATGTCCAAGGTCACTTCCCATTCCTAGTCCATGAAATTTTTTAAAACATAACATTTATCTGAATCTTGGAGTTGTGCTAAGTAGTGTGAAACCAAAGTATCTTCTAATTATGTCATGCTAACAGGTTGAGATTTTCTTGACTTTAGCTGGAATTTAAGGAAAATGGGGTGTAGCTTTCTCTCTAATGTTGCATGTTTAAAATGTCAACAGGAGGCCTGGAGGTATAGGGGAAAGCATGCTGGGTAAAGAACTCTGGAACCAAACCTTGACATTGACTCTGACTGACTGTGTGATCTCAGGGGAAGCTCTTGACCTCTCTGTTATTGTGCTTGCTCATTTTTTCAGATAAGGACAAAAACTCTTACTTTGGTTCTTTAGAGGGGTGCCTTATGGTCAAATGAATTTGGGAGCACATCCTTAGAGAAGGAAACACCCGAGGAGGCATTGAATCCCGGAGGACTTGGAGAATAGTTCTTTGTGCCTTTCCTGTCATAATAAATATTCTGGGGCCTTTGAGCACGCAGGGGCAGGAGGGCCACACCAATTAACTTCTGGAGAAAAGTAGCCGATTGAAAATGCCAAGGACCTTTTAACACACCTCTTTCTAATGGATTTCTCAAAGGAAGAGGTACAGAGGTGTCCAAGCCAGAGAAAAAACAAACTTACATTGTCTTTAACCTCTGGGGAAGAAATGCTGGCTGTCTTGGGTGGGCTGAATTTTGTCCACTTGGCGAAGAGAAGAAACTGGGGCCGAGGAAAAAGTGGAGAAGGGGATGGAAGGAGAGCAAATTGTGTGAGTGTGTTTTCCCTCCCCTGTGTTCATCCCTCCGGGTCGGGCAGTTCAGAACCAGCTCTTATATTGGCTGCTTTGAACTCTTGTCTTGCCTGGATGTCATAGATCCTGTTCTGAGCCAGTGCCTATATGGGTTGTCCCTGCTTCTCCAGCTACCCTGTCGGCATTTTGTTATCCACACCAGCCTGTGGGTGTAGAATTATGGCCTATCATGGATAAGAGAAGCTGGATCCAGCCCCTTGTTTCATGTCATGAGCTGGCTCTGTACCCTGTCCTAGCAGCAGGCACTCTGTCCCTGTTGCTAGGTGGGGATTAAGTTCCCAACCACCTCTGTCACCACCACCCCCCGACCCCAGACCCGGAGTGCAATAGACCTGTGGCTCCAACAACACCCCCACCCTTTCCCCTTTCAGCTCAGTGTTTCTGATCCACTTCGGATCCTGTCTAGGGAGATGTTCATTTTGTTTTTGAGTGAGGGTGGTTTATGAGCCAACCATAGCACTGTCTTGACTGGATATACCATTTCATGCCATTTTCAAAGTCCTCTCACAGCCCTTTAATTGACATTTTTACTGAGATAATTGTGGATTCCCATGCAGTTGTAAGAAATAATACAGAGCGATCCCATACACCCTTCCACCAGTTTCTCCCAGTGACAGCATTTTAAAAAACTATTGTATAATAGCACAACAAGGATGTTGACTCTCTCACATTTTTAAGAGAATTTAAATGAATTTGCTCTCAGGGAGGTTAGAGGGGCAGGGACATGCCTCCACCCCTGGGCTCCGCCTGCACTGCTCTTGTGGGCCCCCGAGTCTGGAGAACAGGCGGCAGTCTGGTCTGGCCCTGTTCCACCTGCCTGTGTAGGCTCCCCGGGACTCAGCTTCCTCACCAGTAAAATGAAGAGGTGGGATGAAAAGGTTTCTAACGTTTCTTTTAGCTCTACCATTTTATGATTTTACACATAGCTCACGACAGCCCCCGGGGCCAGCCTGCCCTGGTGTTTTTTACTAGTTAAATTGTATCTTACTTTGAGCCTACAGAATCAGAGAGTTGGAAGGCCCTGCTTTGGATATCTGTTTTTGGTATCTTCCCAGCATCCACACTGCATTTCCGTAAGAGGCCCTTCTCCCAAGCCCCTTGGCCCACGTGATTTGGCTTATTAGTTCTAATTAGATATTCTCATTCCATTTGTGGATTGGTTCAGGTTAGGAGGCATGACCTAAGCCAGCCCATGAGAAGATGTCTGAGAACTTTTATTAAAATAGTAGGAAAGGGAGAGGGGATTTTCCCCACTGGGGATGCTTAGGGGTTGGGGTGGAGACCTGGTGCTTCAGGCAGTCATCTTGCCACCTCAGTGAAACAGCTTGCTGAGGACTGGGTCAAAACGGAGGAACGTGGGGCTGACCGATGAAGAGAGAGCGAGAGCTGGATAAACTGTCCCAGAAATATCAATGGATCTCCTGAAGGTCACATAGCTATTCCTAGTGGTCCTTGAAGTAAATGAAGCCTCACTTTACCCATTAACGCCGGTGAGTAATGGTTATTTCCGAGCAAGAGGAGAGATCTGCTGACTGCATGCATTTGATTCTGTGGGCGGCTCTGAGGGGAGGCCAGAGTGAAGGGGGAAAAGTTCGCATCCACCTGCAGGCTTGGACTTCGCAGTGAACAGGAGGGTGCTTCACTGTCTTTGAAGATCTCAAAGGAGTTGATAGACATGATCTCATTGGCTTTTAGCTGCAACTGAGTGAGGGCCCCTACGTGCCGAGGTGTTTTCTCATTTTCTTTTCCTATTCCTACTAGGACACAAGTTACAGCGAAAGCCAGGCCCCTTCCACCCTATTCCCATGGCCTGCTAAAAAAACGCACATGAGCTCACCTGACACCTTCAAGCCCTGTTTGGTGGCCCCGTCTGCTCTTCAGGCATTGTACAGAGTGACCCACAGCTCTCATCCCTGGGCCATTTGTCAGGGAGACAGTGATTTATTAAGATGGAGACAATAATGTGCTGACTCGAGCAGCCAGTCCAGGTCTCATTAGCACTGAGTTGCTTGGAGTTGAGCTTTAACCACACGCGGGAAGAGCCCACTGCCAAGGCACTCTCTTACCTCCTGTTCCCTCCCCATGAGTCTTCTGGAAAGTCTTAGCACCTGTTCAGGTGGGAATGGTAATCTTAGGGCAGAGGGTTTCAACTGGGGATGTGATTTAGGTTCACCTGAAGAAGCTTAAATCTGTCTGTCCATCCCACCATCCACCTGTCCATCCATCCATCATCTCAATATTTATTTAAATAGGTGATACAAGCCAAAGGTAAAGAAATGAAAACAAAGCTTCTTCATCTGTAAAATAAGCATAGTAATATCTACCACATAGAGTTGTATGATAATTAAATGAATTATTGCCAGGCATGGTGGCTTATGCCCCAGCACTTTGAGAGGCCAAGGTGGGAAGATCACTTGAGGTTAGGAGTTTGAGGCTGGCCTGGGTAACATAGTGAGACCCCATCTCTAAAAAAAAAAAAAAAAATTAAAAAAAAATTAACTGGGCGTGGTGTATGCACCGGTAGTCCCAGCTACTTGGGAGGCTAAGGCAGGAGGATTGCTTGAGCCCAGGAATTGGAGGCTGCAGTGAGCTATGATGGCACCACTCTATTCCAACCTGAGCAATAGAGTGAGACCCTGTCTCAAAAAAAAAAAAAAGAAGTATTATATGTACAGTGCCTAGAATGGTGCTTAGTTTATAGTGAGTATAATATATGCGTTAGCTATTGTGAATACTGTGAATCTTGCAGTCCTATCCCTTAACCACTCAGTTCCCTTCCCACTACAGATTCCAGAGATCATCTACATACATAAATATTTGTACACACACACACACACACACACTCCACCTCTGGGCAGACCGGCCCTAAATTCTACAGGGACTTTGTAGTGCTAGGCAGGGTTGGGAACCTCAGGGCTGCTGAATGAGACTCTGGGGGACGTCAGGAATTAGACTGTGGAACCACTGAGGTAAAAAGGAAGTGACCATGTTTCTTTCCACCAGGACCCAAGCTGGGAGGACTGCCTGGAAGAGAGGCACCGTGAGTATGTTCAGTATGGCTGTGAGAGTAACAATAACCATCATAATATCAGCCAGAGTCGTGGGACATTACCTTGTTAGCTCAGAACTCTGGCTAAAGCCCCACACCCAGGAAAACAGGCCCTAAGAACTTTCATAGCCTAATGGCAGCAGCAAAGGAGCCGCCGGACTCATTCCCAGGATGTACCGACAGGCGACAGAAATGCTCCTGCACCACCTCACTCTCCTGCCCGGTGTGCAGGTAACTGTGGGAGCCATGAGTCAGTCCAGTGGAGGGTGATGATTCACTTTGGTAGGGGGCTTCCCCCTTGGTGCCTTCAAGGGTGCACCAAGAAAACTCAGGATAAAGAAAGGGAAGCAGGCATCTCACCTCTTGGCAGGACGCTTGCTGAGTTGATGATGCCTGTGAACCCTTCCGGGGCTGCCAGTGGAAGGAGAATTCTTGGCTATCCCAGCAAGTACCCTGAGGAGTTTGGGAACATACATCAATGGATAGATTGGGGCCCGCTCCATGTCTAGAGATTTCTGAAAGTGGGAGACCGGTGGGAGCAGACTGGACTAGTCAGGGGAGAGAGAGGGTGGTCATGGTACAGACATTTTGACCCATTAGGTGTGCAAAGGATGTGTTTCCTGTGGGCCCAGCAATGCTGCAGAAGGTGGGCAGGCTTGGGCTTTCTCAGCAGGACTTGTCCAAGGAGACCGCCTGGCAAGTAAAGGGCCTTGGCAGCTGGAGGCTGTGAAGGGACCTTCGGGGTGGGAGTCTGAGAAGGGGTTGGAAGAGGTCGGCCGGAGGGCATCACCCACGTCAGGGGGCAGTACAGTGGCTTCCTGAATCCTCCCCATGAGACCCTAAAGAAAGCCAACATTCAGATGGCCCCGGAGAGGTTTGGTGGGGAGGAGACACCTTACAGCAGCCTTGGTTAGGGGAGAAGACCCAGCTCTCTTTCCTATTTGTCCCCAGGAGGAGCTAGAGCCCAGACAGAGATGCGGGGAGGAGGGAGAGCGACCTGTCCTCTCCCCAGCCCTGGTGGAGCTGAGCACCAGGAGGAGGAGGTATCTCAGGCTGGCTTCCTGCAGAGGCTGACGCGGGCAGGATTCCAGTGTGAGGAGTTTGCCTGAGAGGTGGTCCCAGGAAGCAGCGGTAAGGAAGCGGGGGCACGGGGTTGAAGTTTTAAGCCGGTCTCAGCTGGACTGAGCCAGACTGGATGGTGTCAGACCCAAAAGTGACCAGGAGGTGGTGGGATTAGCTGGCGAGGTAAATAAGGGACAGAAAAGGAAGATTCAACAGAGTGCCTGTGAAGGTAGACACAGGAGAAAAGTAAAGCTATTTCAGGTTACCTAAGGAGTCCAGATGGCGAAAGGTACTGCGTTCACCAGCATTAAGTGCAAGCCTAATGCTGTGTGGGTCACCTCATCTAATCCTTACTGCCACCTCCTGAGGCAGCTGCTCTTCCTGTCTTACAGGGGGATTGGCTGGGTTCTGGGGGGTTAAGTGACTTGTCCAAAGTCACTCGGCTATTTGGTGGGGGCAGAGTCAGGTCCTGAGCCCAGGGTTGCCTCCAGACCCAGGTTCTTAACCACTGTAGCAGAGACTCCTGGCTGCCTGTCAAATATCCATTTCCTCCTCCTTCCTTAGTAACAAAACTTTGGTTTTATTTTGGGTGCCAATGTGCCTAGCTACACTAACACATTTCCTAGCCTCCTGCAGCGAGGGGTGGCCAATGAGAAATATGCAGAGGCTGTCAGGTGGGACTTGTAAGAAATCCCCTTAAGAAGCAAATGTATGGATAGTAGGTGCTTTTTGTGCCCTTCACTCCTTTTCCTTTTGCTTCTTCCCTGGAACACAGATATGATGTCTGGAGCTCTAGCAGCTATTTCAGACCACGAGATAACTTTGAGAATGGACACCATGTACAAAAGACTGGGGAGAAGAAAGTTGGCAGGAGCCTGGATCTCTGATGACTTTGCCCTAGACTGGCCACCTCATTAGCCTCTACAAAGCCATTGTTATTTCTGGTCTCTGTTGCTAGCAGATGAAGGCAAACTCTAATGAATACAATCACTGAGCTACCAAAATTTTCCAAGGAGTACTGGAGACATTCAGTAACTACAGGAAATATTTACTGAGGAATATTTACTGAGGAACTTCTATGGGGCCAGCCCCAGATATTAATAGAAGGCACTGGAGAGAGGCCCTGAAGCAGCTTTTCTTTCTTCTCCCAGAGACCAACACAGTCACCCCAGCCCAGAGTCATCCTCTCTCCCCGAAACTGTTAAAGCCCTGGCTGCCTTTACAATGACTCTGACAATGAATCCCATCTTACCTGGTGATGTCTCTTGCTTCACTGTTCAACTTTTCAAGGGCTGAAATTCTTTTTTTCCTGTCTTTAAAAAAATTGTTATATAATAGTTGTGCATATTTTGGGGGTACATGTGAAATTTTAATACCTGTATACAATGTGTAATGATCTAAAGAAGGTAATTGGAGGGTCTATCACCTCAAGCATTTATCAAGGGCTGAAATTCCTCAAGGACAGGATCGTGTCTTATAAACTGTGTGCTCTAATTTGCATGTATACTTCAGGGATTCTGAGCTGGAGCTACAAATTCTACTGCCATGAAGATCTGTAGGTTTCCTGGAGGAAGTGGTGAATAGGCCCTTGGGACTGATGGTAAGACCCCCAGGACACATGGAGACTCCTGAACTAGGAAGAGGTCAAAAGCTCTGGTGGGAGCCCCCCAAATTAGGAAACTCACCCCAAATGGAAGAAACAAATGGCATGGGGGAAATTTTTGACTCTTAGTAAGAGATATTTTTAAGTAACCCAAGATGGTGGCATTCATATATTCCCTCTCGATGTATATTAGGTTCCAAGAATTTTGAGCAAGAGGTTGCTGTGTAGGTCAGAACTCCATGAGCTGTGAGTGTGAGATATTCACAAATCATATATGTTCATTTCATTGACAGACTCTTACCTGAAACCACACAGCAGAAGGGATTCTGAAAAATGTAGCTCCCAGACTTGGAAGGGAGTGATGGTGGTGCCCAGTTGACCACAGGCAAGCCAGCCCAGGAATGCAGATGTTTTGGGCTGCCTGTCTTTTGCTACTTTGTGCTGCCTTTCATAGAGAGATTTCCCCCTATGTTTTATTCTAAGAGTTTTATAGTTTTAGGTCCTGTGCTTAGATCTTTGACCCATTTTTTAACCTAAAACTTTTTACTCAACCAAGAGTAAGTGTGAAGAATAAGGGCAAAGGTGAAATTGAAATGTTTTCAAACAAACTTATCAAGATTACTGTGACATGGGATTTGGCAATAATTTCTTGGATATAACACCAAAAGCACAGGCAACAAAAGAAAAAAAATAGTTAAATTGGACTACATCAAAATGAAACACTTCTGTGCATCAAAGGATACAATTAATGGAGTCAAAAGGTGACCTATGGAATGGGAGAAGATATTTGCAAATTATATGTGTGATGAGGGGTTAATATCCAGAATATATAAAGAGCTACTACAACTCAACAGCAACAAAAATAGCCTGATTTAAAAATGGGCGAAGAACTTGAGTAGACATTTCTACAAAGAAGGTATACAAATGGCCAACGAGCATAATGAAAAGTTTTCAACATCACTAATCATTAGAAAAATGCAAATCAAAATCACAATGAGATATTATTGCACACCCATTATGATGGCTATATCAAAAAAATAGGAAATAACAAGTGTTAGTGAGGATGTCTGGAAATTGAAACCTTGTCCACTGCTGGTGGGAATGTAAAATGATGCATCCAGTTAGGAAACTATTCAGTTAGGAAAGCAGAATAGAGGCTCCTCAAATAATTAAAAATAGAATTACCATATAATTCAGCAATTCTGCTTCTGGGTGTATAACCAAAAGAATTTCATAGAACTTGACTCTTGAGTCCAAGGATTCACAAATAGTGCCATCCAAATTCAGGTCCACAAGCCTAACCATGTCTTGAAAAAGCTGGATGTGACATGGCGAATTCTCCTTAGATGTGTTAACTAGATTTAGGGTACCAGAGATGTGCCGGGGGTTGACTCTTGGATTAAGTAGGGGAGACATGAGGGACAGCAACACACCTCCACCCTGCTCAGTGGCCATCATCACCTAGCCAGGCTGTGACCCTCCATGGAGCGGGTAGCTGACAGCTCTGAGAGGCCTTCTTTCTGGCCCCATTAACATGGACCTGCCTGTATGAGGTGATTGTTGATATCCACTACGTATGGTCCTCTTATTAGGAGTGTGGGTGACTTTATTCTTACTGGCTTCTGGTGGTCATGATGAATGGTATCACTGAGCTGACTTCTCTGTGTTTCAGACAAAACAAAAATAAAAGACAAAAACAAAAAAGCCCCAGCAATTGACATAGGCAATCTTGCTGCCAGGCAGATGTGCAGTCAGAAAACTTGAGAAATTAGACTTGAAAATAGCTTGAAAGAACCTTTAATCTATTTCAGAAGAGAAAGTGCAGATTTATCTCTGGGGTCAGTTTTAATTCTTTGACCAGCTAATTTTAAGTGGCTGCATCTTGAAAAAATTGACAGTGACATTTTGGGACTCCTGTTGAACTTTTAGATCAGTCACTGAATACAACTGCAACTTTTGGCTTCTTAGAAGGATTTTTAAAGGCAGAATAAAATAACAAAAACTCAACAGTCTTACCCTGAGTTCTCCAGAAATCAGAGCCTGAGACAAAGGCTTGCCTTTTAAGGTTATTTGGGGATGTGATCCTAGGGAGCAGGAGTGCAGGGTAGGGGGACGACCAGGAAAGGAGGGAAAGCTAACACAACATGCATTATCGAGTTGGCTATCACTGTGGACAACTGATTTATCCTGCTTGGACTTTTTGAGGAGGTTTACGTATCAGAGAATTGTCTGCCCAAAGCATCAAATTCATTCATTTGCTCCAGGTCCCCATTGGTCAAGGATAATTTGCTTGTATTTCCAGGTCATGTATGCTGAGCACAGAGCAGACTCGAGTAGCTGCCCCAAGCTACAGCATCAGTGATGCCTCTGGGCAGGAAGTGAGAGGTACTCAGTGCAGACCCAGGGTGAGACACATGATCTGACTGCACCCGCACAGAGATGATCGCAGCCTAAGTGGAACCAGTTTCTGCAGCAGAGACTAGAAGTAGAGGTAGGGTTGAGAGGATTTTAAAGAGGGGTACAGGGGGTATCTAAAACATCAACCAAACAATAAGGATATACTGACTACGTTCTGGATGTTGGGTCCAGGGATGGTAGGTAGAACAGTGACATGATAAAACCCTTATTCTTCCCCAAAGGTTCATGCTTCTTCTAATATAAAACTATCTAAGTATATGAAAAATACTTTATTTATTATAAAATTTAAACTGCATTGACCTTTGAAAGAGCTATATATATAAATTTAAATTCATATTGAGATATAAATGAAAGATATATGTATTTTCCCCCAAATCAGGTTTCAAGAGGGGGAGGAGAATATACACAAGAATCCTGGGGGTCTGGTGTAGTTGTGAATCAAGTTTTCCAATCCTTATTTATTTTTTTCATCATCAGCCTTGCTTTGCCTAGTGCCTGTAGCCCCCGGGGTGGACTTTTTTCCATAGTCATTCTCCCTTGGCTTTTGCCATGAGGAGTTTGATGTGAGGACAGAACTCAGCAAATATTTAAGTAAATATTTATGGAATGACATAAATGAATACAGAGATAAATATAGAACATTTTCTTATTCTACTCCTGGACTAGATGTACGACCAAACAAACCAGAATAGATTTTGCATAGATTAAATTTCACCTTCCTGACCTCCCCAAGCAAGTGCTTCTCTGTATTTTTCCAGACCACCATGTATATTCAGCTGCTATAGCCCTTATTCTCTGTTTTAGTTATTCAAAGCGTGCTGGAGTGTGAGCTCCTCAAGGGCAGGGACTATTTCTTATTAATCTTTCTGTTGTCAGCACTGCACAAAGTCTCTGGTGCCTAGAAATGTTTAATTAATTAGAATCTGACTCTAGACTATACAAACCATGACATCTTCAATAATGCAATTAAAATGAAGAAAACCATTTACAGAATGAAATGACTAAAAAGCACACCTTGGGAATGCACTCCCAGCTGAGTGAGTGTGGGCAAGTCACTGAATTTCTTTGTGTCTCAGTTTCTCCAAGTGAAAAATGAGAGACCAATCAGGGTTAGAAGATATATGGTGTGCATGCTGCCACTCTGCTTTCTGTGCCTTGGTTGACAATTCTAATGGATCATGGCATTTTTTCCACACTGAGTCCAGATATGGGCTTAGTAGTCTCAATTCACTCTAGTCAGCCTCTACTAATTCACCAGTAAGATTTTTAAAAGGATAAGTCAAATTATATCTTTTCGCTGCTTAAAACCCTCTAAAGGACTTCTGATTCCCTTCTGATGGCAAACTAAAGTCATCTAAAAAATCTCCAGCTATATATCTTTAGAAATTCTAGCTAAAATATAACAACAAAGTCAAAATTCATGGTTGATCATGTAGGAAAGAAAGGAAAATCACTGGGCGCCAGAAACAGAAATGAAACTGAAAAGCACAGAGAAAAAGTATATGAGCTCATGCTGTGGCCACCCTGGGAGGAGGAGGATGAATGAGTGGTTGAGTGTATTATTACAGCTGGTAATTAAGTTTTTAGTCAAATTAAGGGGTAGGAGATGTAGTCTTGGGTCTGAATGAGGCAGTGAGTTGGAACTGAAAATTCTGCATGACCCAGGATGCTTGAAGATCTGATCTGTAGAGATAAGATGCTAGAGAAAAAAAATCTAGCTATCAACATGAAGAGACAGGGAAGTGTATCTTTGCTTTGGCTCTGAGTGAAAAAAAAATTAAATATTCTTGAGAAATTAGCATCTCTATTTTGTGCTTTATCAAAAATTAGGATCCAAATATATTCTTTCCTTGTTCTTCCTGAAACCCAAACTGGAGAATTAATATACAAATTGCTCCTAAGCTAATGTTACTCCTTGGATTCCTGGCAAAAGAAAACACACAACTCTTGTGGAGGAACAGTCCCATTACTCTCACGCCACAGGAGATTTACAGATTAGGCACAATTGAAGATGAACTCACAATCCAAAATTACAAAACACATGATGAAAAGAAGAACAATAGAGATCCAACAGATAAAACAATATTAAATAATTTATATTTGTAAGTGCCTGGGGCATAGTAAATGCTATATAAGGTTTTTTGGGTTTTTTTGTTTGTTTGTTTTTGTTTTTTTCCCCAGATTGCTTGAATTAATTAATTAATTAATTTTTTAAAAATTTCAGATTATTATGGGGGTACAAACACTTTGGTTACATATATTGCCTATTCACTGCCCAAGTCAGAGCTACAATTTGTTTTTTGTTTTTTAGAGAGACAGGGTCTCACTCTGTCACCCAGGCTGGAGTGCAGTGGTGTGATCATAGATCACTGCAGCCTTGAACTTCTGGGCTGGAGCGATCCTCCCACCTCAGCCTCCTGAGTAACTGGGACTACAGGCATGCACCACTGTGTCATGCTAATTCTTTTTATTTTTTGTAGGGTTAGGGGTCTTGCTATGTTGCCCAGGCTGGTCTTAAACTCTCAGTCTCAAGCAATCCTCCTGCCTTGGCCTTCCAAAGTGCTAGGATTACAGGCATGAGCCACTGCTCCCAGCTCTGTATAAGGTTTGATTGATAAATAGATAGATAAATAACTACAGAGATTTAAAATACCAAGAACTTAGATTAACAGAGAAATTCATAATATATTACAATGCAAGTATACTTAAAATGATTAAAGATATAAAAATAGGAATAATATATATTAAAAAGACACTATAAGAGAATAGCCAGACTTGAAGAATCAAATAGAACTTTTAGAAAAAAATAGTCTTTGAATAAAAAGCTCAATAAACAGTGGCTTAAATATTGATGAAAAAATTGAGTGTATCACAGAGATATTAAGGTGTAGTAATATGAATAAAAAAGATTAAGAGACATGAAGAATACTATTGGGAAGTATAATGGGAGTTTCAGGAGAAAAGAATAGATAATGAAAAAGAGGCAATATTCAAGGATGGTGGTCCAATAATTTTTCAGTATTAATAAAAGACATGATTAAAGATGTACATATAGTCATGAACAGGACAACCATAATGAATACACAGTGTAATGAAATTGCAGAACAAAAACAAAAAAAGTTTGAAACAGCCAAACAGCCAATAAGAAATGCGATTCAATCCAGCAATCCCACTACTGGGTATCCACACAAAGGAAAAGAAGTCATTTTATCAAAAACACACCTGCACTTGAATGTTTACTGCAGCACAATTCACAATTGCAAAGATGTGGAATCAACTCAAGTACCCATCAATCCATGAGTGGATTAACAAAATGTGGTATATGTATACCATGGAGTATTACTCAGCCATAAAAAAGGATGAATTAATGCCTTTTGCAGCAATTTGGAAGGAACTGGAGACCATTATCCTAAATGAAGTATCTCAAGAATGGAAAAACAAACGCCACATATACTCTCTAAAAAACTGGAAATAACCGACAGGCACAAGTGCACAGATGGACGTAAAAATCACTGGAAATCAAGCAGGGGGAGGGGAAGGAGGGGAAGGGCAAAAACTCATCTAACAGGTACAATGAACACTATTTGGGGGATGGGCACATTTATAGCCCTGACTCAAACTATGTATCAAAAACATCTGTACCCCTTTGATATTTGGAAATAAAAAAAAAGAAATGACAAATTACTTATAGACTTACAGCACATTTCTCAACAGCAAGAATAGAGGCCAGAAGACATTGAAACAACATATTTTAAGTAGTAGGGAAAATGTCAACCTAGAATTCTTTTTAAAAATAAAAATTTAATTGTGGTAAAATACATATAAAATTTACCATTTGGCCACTTTTAAGTGTATAGTTCAGTGATGTAAAGTATATTTACATTGTTATATAACCAATTTCCAGAACTTTTTCATCTGCAAAGCTGAAACCCTGTTCCCATTAAACAACTTTCCATTTCCCCATCCCTCCAGCCCCTGGAAACCACTATTATACTTTCTGTTCCTTTGAATTTAACTACTCTACCTATGTCATATAAGTGGAATCATACAGTATTTGTCTTTTTGTGACTGGCTTGTTTCATTTAGCATAGTGTCCTCAAGGTCCATTCATGTTGAGCATGTGTCAGAATTTTATTCCTTTTTGAGGCTGTATAATACATCATTGTATGTATATGCCACACTTTATTTATCCATCCATCCATTCATGGACATTTGAGTTGCTTCTAACTCTTGGCTATTGTGAATAATAGACATCCTCACTAATACTTGTTATTTCCTATTTTTTTGATAGTAGCCATCATAATGGGTGTGCAATAATATCTCATTGTGATTTTGATTTGCATTTTTCTAATGATTAGTGATGTTGAACACTTTTCATTATGCTCATTGGCCATTTGTATACCTTCTTTGTAGAAGTGTCTATTCAAGTTCTTTGCCCATTTTAAAATCAGGCTATTTTTGTTGTTGTTGAGTTGTAGTAGCTCTTTACATATTCTGCATATTAACCCCTCATCACATATATGATTTGCAAATATCTTCTCCCATTCCATAGGTTGCCTTTTGACTCCATTAATTGTATCCTTTGATGCACAGAAGTGTTTCATTTTGATGTAGTCTAATTTATCTATTTTTTTCTTTTGTTGCCTGTGCTTTTGGTGTTATGTCCAAGAAATTATTGCCAAATCCAATGTCATGAATATTTTCCCCTATGTTTTATACTAAGAGGTTTATAGTTTTAGGTCCTATGTTTTGGTCTTTGATCAATTTTTAACCTAGAACTTTTTACTCAACCAAGAGTAAAGGTGAAGAATAAGAGCAAAGGTGAAATTGAGGTGTTTTCAAACAAACTTATCAAGACCACCACTGAAAATTAACATTAAAGTGTAGCCTCAGGAACAAAGGAATAAAACTTTGAAGGAACGAGCATAATAAAAGAAATATTGGTTAAACAAAAATATTGGCAAAATATGGGTAAATCTAAACAAAAATTAGGCAAAAGCAAGAACAACAACAGAAACTAATTGTGGGAGTATAAAAACAAAGTGTGCATAAAACACCAGGTGACAATAACATGTTAGAAGGGAGAGGTTGGTAATTGTGGTTAACATGTTCTAAAATTCTAATATCATTTGGAGGAAGGTAGATACATGCTAAAAGTTTAAGGTAAACACCAGAATAATAGAAATAGAGTACCAATGGGGTCCAAATAAAGTACTAATTTCCAAATTAGTTGGGTGAAAAAAAGGAAAGAAGAAAACTGAGCCAATTCCATTGAAAGTATGCAGGCAGAAAACAATAAGGAAAATTATGGTAAATAGCAACCACAAAATGATATAGTAGATATAAACTGAAATATTTTGGTAATCATAATAATGGTAAATAAACTTTTACCAGTTAAGAAAGACAGATACACATTAGAATAGAAAACTCATAAAATCAGACCAAAATTATCAAAAGTAAAGGGCATATATATGTTTGTATATTCATATAATAGGCAAATATTAACTAAAAGTGAGCAATGTAACAATATTCATATCAGACTAAATATATCAGGCTCTAATATAAAAAGCATTGTTAAAGATAAAGAGTTTTATGATATAATTAAAGGAATGTTTTCCTTGCATATGCCTTGCATAAACCTAATGATATTGTCTCAAAGGCAAAGCCAAAACAAAACAAAACAGAATTACAAGAAAAAATGGACAAATCCACATTAAATATAAATATTTTAATTCATCTCTATTATTAATTGGTTAGTTTTTCAGATTAAAAAATTAAGACATGAAAGATTTGAACAACACAATTAGCTTCGCTTGCTATAATGATTACTGAATATAATAGGCATACAATAGACTTTGGACATTTTTCCAACAGTTAGAGAATACCCACTCTTTTCAAACACACATGAAACATCAAAACTTGACCAAGCACTAGGTCACAATGCAAGTCTCAAAATATACCAAACCACCAATGTTATATAAACCACATTCCCTGACCACAATGCAAAGGAATTATCAATCAATAATAAAACAATAATCCTTTGCCCCTTTTACATTTGGAATTTTTAAAAAAGCACATTTAAAAATAATTCATGGGTCAAAAAAGATATCAAGATAGAAAACAGAAAATATTTAGTACTAAACAACAATGAAAAAAATGCAAATGAAAGTTGGTGGGATTTGGCTAAAGCAATACTTAAAAATTTAGAGCTTTAAATACAAATACTGGAGGAAGAAAGATAAAGTTAGTGAGCATTTCACACCATCATATTGACGAAAATGTAAAACTTAAAATTTCAAATGCAGTATAGGATTTGAAATAATGGAAACTTTCATAATAGAGGTGACAGGGGTGTAAATTGACACTATACTTTAGAGAACAACTTGGCAATATCTGGTAGAATTGGTTCTTTAGGACACCACAGTTCCACTACAAGGTATATTCATACCCTAAAGTAACTCACACTAGGCACAAAAAATTTGCAAAAATATTCATAGCAGCATTATTTATTATTGCAAAAAAACTGGAACCCAACCTAAATGTTTATCAATGAGAAAGTGGACAAATGAGTTGTGTATATTCAAATAATAAATGAATGAATCAATACCGTATGCCAGTTAAATGAACAAGGCACAACTAAATTTATTCAGTTTAATCTCAGCCATTTATTGTTGAGCAAAAAGAAAAAAAAGAAAGAAAATAAAGTTTTAGAAGGTTATGCACAGTATAATTTTATTTTTTTATTTTTACTTTTAAAAATATATAGACTTTATTTTTTAGAGCAGTTTTAGGTTCACAGAAGTATTACGGCAGTATCTGCTATAAATTTGAATTACGTTTGTTTCCTAAGGCACCAAAATAAAAAGGGTGAATATTTAGGTGAATATTTCAGATTACTTATGTCAAAGTAAGATTAATATTAGAATCTATAACATTTTGTTAAAGATGAAGTTACTAAGAGATATCAAAATTATTTTTAGAACAGTGTTTTCAAAAACATATTGTGTATTATCTTTCCAGTTTTCTTCTCATAAGGCAGATGTTAAAGTTCCACCAATCTTTACTGTGGAAAGGAAGACTACTGCCAGGTCTTCCTCTGAGTGCATTTTATGTTTTTATGTGTTTTTATATTGTTAGCTGGTCTCTTTTTGTTTCAAGTTGAAGAACTGCCTTTAGCATTTCTTGCAAGTCAGGTCTAATGGTGATGAACTCCCACAGCTTTTTGTCTGGGAAAGTATCTCTCCTCTTTCTGCCCTTCTTTTCATGAAGGACAGCTTTGCCGGGTATCATATTCTTGGTTGGCAGTTTTTTTTCTTTAAGAACTTTGAATATATCATCCTACTCTCTCTCGGCCAGCAAGGTTTCTGCTGAGAACTCTGCTGATGTCTTATTGAAGATTCCCTTGTTTCTGACAAGCTCATAGTTGCTTTCAAAATTATCTTTGACTTTTGTGAATTTGAAGATGACATGCCTCAGTAAAGATCTCTTTATATTTAGTATTTGAGAGATTCTTTGATCTTCATGGATTTGGATGTTCATTTTTCTCTCCAGATTTGGGAATTTTTCTGTCATTATTTCTTTAAATAAACTTTTACCCCTCTCTCTTTTTCTGCTCCTTCTGGGACTTTCACCAGTTGTTGAAAAGATTTTCTTTTTCTCCATTGTATTACCTTTGCTCCTTTGCCAAAGATCAGCTGACTATATATATAGGAAACTATCTCTGGGCTCTCCCTTTTGTCTGCTGATCTATTGTCTATTATTTTACCAATACCACACTGTCTTGATTACTGTAGTTTTATAGTAGTCTTGAAGTTGGATACTGTCAGTCTTCCAACTTTGTTCTTGTTCTTCAATATTGTGTTCTGGTTCTTTTGCTTCTTAATATAAATTTTTAAACCAGTTTGTTGATGTCCACACAACTTGCTGGGATTTGATAGGGATTGTGTCAGATCTATAGATTAAGGTGGGAAGAACTGACATCTTTACAAGATTGAGTCTTCTTATCCATGAATATTGTCCATCTACCCATATATTTAGTTCTTTGATTTCTTTCATCAGAGTTTTGTGGTTTTATCATTTAGACCTTGTATATATTTTGTTTGGTTTATACCTAAGTATTTAATTTTTTGTGGTCCTAATGTAATTGGTTTTTCATTTCACTTATTAATTGCTAGTATATAGGAAAGTGATTTCATATATTATCTTTGTATCTTGGAAACTTTCCATAATCACTTATTAGTTCTTGGGATTTTTGTGTGTGTGTGTGTGTTTGTGTCTATTCTTTCTGATTTTCTGCATAGATGAACCTGCCATCTGCTAACAAATGCAATTTTAGTTCTTCTTTCCTAATCAGTATACCTGTGAATTCCCTTTTCTTGTCTTATTACATTAGCCAGGATTTCCAGTAGGATACTGAAAAAGAGTGGTGAGAGGGGTTATTCTTGCCTTGTTTCTGATCTTCATGGAGAAGTTTTGAGTTTCTCAATGTTAAGTATAAAGTTAGCTGTAGGTTTTTTGTAGATTTTCTTTACAAAGTTGAGGAAGATCCCTTTTATTTTTAGTTTACTGAGAATTTTTATCATGAATGTGTGTTGGATTTTGTCAAGTGCTTTTTCTGCAAATATTGATATGGTGGTGTGATTTTTCTTCTCTAGCTTGTTGGTGTGATGGCTTTAAAAAAGTTTTTAATTTTTTTAAACTTCTATAAATTTATGGGGTACAAATGTAATTTGGTTACATGCACATATTGCATAGTGGTAACATCAGGGTGTTTAGGGTATCCATCACCCAAATAACACACATTGTAGCCCTTAAGTAATCCGTCATCATATACCACCCTATCCCACTTCCTTCACCTTTCTGAGTCTTTCTTGTCTATCATTCCACACTCTACATCCACATGTACACATTATTTATCTCCCACTTATAAGTGAGAACATATGGTATTTGCTTTTCTGTGTCTGATGTGTTGCACTTAAGATAACAACCTCCAATTCCATTCATGTTGCTGCAAAAGACATGATTTCCTTCTTTTTTATGGCTGAATAGTATTCTATTGTGTGTATATATATCACATTTTTTATTTAACCAATCATCCATTGATGGACACTTACGATGATTCCATATCATTGTTATTGCGACTTGTGCTGCAATAAACATATGGTTGCAGGTTTTGATATAATGATTTCTTTTCCTTTGAGTAGATACCCAGTAGTGGGATTGTTGGATTGAATGGTAGTTCTATTTTTAGTTCTTTGAGAAATCTCTATACTGTTTTCCGTGAGGCTGTACTAATTTACATTCCCACCAACAGTGTATAAGAGTTCCCATTTCTCCACATGCCTACCAACATCTGTTATTTTTTATTTTAGTAATAGCCATTCTGATTGGGGTAAGATTCTATCTCATTTTGGTTTTAATTTGCATTTCTCTGATGATTAGTAATGTTGAGCATTTTGTTATATGCCTGTTGGCCATTTGTATGTCATCTTTTGAAAAATGTCTACTCATGTCCTTAGCCCACTTTTTAATGAAGTTATTTTTGTTGTTGTTGTTTGAGTTCCTTATAAATTCTGGGTATTAATCCCCTGTCAGATTCATAGTTTGCAAATATTTTCTTCCATTCTGCAGGTTGTCTGCTCACTCTATTGATTGTTTCTTTTTCTTTTCAGAAACTTTGTAGTCTAATTTAGTCCTATCTGTCTATTTTTGTTTTTGTTGCCTGTGTTTTTGAGGTCTTAGTCACAAATTCTTTGCCTAGACCAATGTCTAGAAGAGTTTTCCCTAGGTTTTCTTCTAGCTTTTAAAAAAATAGTTTCAGGTCTTACATTTAAGTTTTTAATCATCCTGAGTTGATTTTTGTATATGATGAGAGATAGGGGTTCAGTTTCATTTTTATGCATATGACAATGGTGCTCATTTTCTGAGCACCATTTATTGAAAAGGGTTTCACCCCCAGTATATGTTCTTATTGGCTCTGTCAAAGATCAGTTGGCTGTAAATATGTGGCTTTACTTCTGGGTTCTCCATTCTATACCATTGATCTAAGTTTTTTTTATAAAATAGTTTAACTACTTTTATACTAGTACTATGCTGTTTTTGGTTACTATAGTATAATTTGAAGCCAGAAAATGTGATGCCTCCAGCTTTGGGTTCCCCCCCCCCAGGATTGCATTGGCTATTTGGGCTCTTTTTTGTGATTCTATATGAATTTTAGGATAGTTTCTATCAAATGTCTTTAGTAGTTCTCCTTGTAGAGATCTTTCTTCTCCTTGGTTAAATATATTCCTAGGTTTTTTTTTTTTGGTATCTATTATCAGTGGGAATGCCTTCTTGATTTGGTTCTCAGCTAGATCACTATTGGTGTATAGAAACACTACTGATTTTTGTATGTTAATTTTGTATCCTGAAACTGAATTTATTTGTCAAATCTAAGAGTTTTTTTGGTGGAGTCTTTAGGGTTTTCTACATATAATATCATATCATCAGCAAATGGGGATAATTTGACTATCTCTTTTCCAATTTGGATGCTTTGTATTTCTTTCTCTTGCCTGATTGCTCTGGTTAGGACTTCCAGTACTACGTTGAATAGAAGTTGTGAAAGTGGGCATCTTTGCCTTATTCCAGTTCTTAGAAGGAATGCTTTCGGTATGATGTTTGCAATAGGTTTGTCATATGTGGCTTTTATTATTTTGAGTTATCTTCCTTCTATGCTTAGTGTGTTGATGGTTTTTATTAGGAAGGTATGCTAAATTTTATCAAATGCTTTTCTGTGTCTTTTGAAATGATCATATGGTTTTTGTCTTTATTTCTGTTTATGTGATGTATCACATTTGTTGATTTGTATATGTTGAACCATCCTTGCATCCCTGGTATAAAACTCACTTGATCATGGTGTATTATCTTTTAAAAATAATTTCTTCTTTATTTTTTCTTTTTTAAACATCTCACTGGTAGACAAATGGTGAATTATCCTTTTGATTTGCTGTTGGATTTTGCTTACTGGTACTTTCTTGAGAATTTTTGTGCCTATGTTAATCAGGGAAATTGGTCAGTAATTTTCTTTTTTTGTTGTGTCCTTGTCTGGTTTTGGTATCAGGGTGAAAATGGCCTCATAGAATGAGTTAGGGAGAATTCCCTTCCCCTTGAGTTTTTGAAATAGTTTTCAAGGGAATTGGTATTAGTTCTTTTTTGTACATTTGGTAGAATTAAGCTGTAAATTTTTCTGGTTCTGAGCTTTTCTTTGTTGGGAGCTTTTCTTATTATTGATTCAATCTTGCTACTCATTATTGGCCTGTTCAGGTTTTCTATTTCTTCCTGGTTCAATCTGGGGAGCTCGTATGTTTCCAGGACCTTTTCCATTTTTTCTAGGTTGTCTAGTTTGTGAGTGTATAATTGTTCATAACAGTCTCTGATGATCTTTTTTTATTCTGTGGTATCAGTTGTAATGTCTGCTTTTCTATTTCTGATTTTGTTTATTTGGATATTTTCTCTTATTTTCTTAGTTTGTGTGGCTAATGATCTATCTGCTTTGTTTATCTTTTCAAGAACCAACTTTTTGTTTCATTGATCCTCTGTGCTTTTCCTCTTTTTATTCTTTCTTTCATTTAGTTCTGCTCTGATCTTTCTTATTTCTTTTCTTCTGCTAACTTTGGGTTTGTTTTGTTCTTACTTTTCTAGTTTTTTGAAGTGTGACATTATGTTGTTAATGTGTAATCTTTCTACCTTTTCAATGTAGGCATTTAATACTATAAATTTTCCTCTTAGCACTGCTTTTGCTGTATCCCACAGGTTTTGGTGTGTTGTGTTTTCATTTTCATTCATTTAAGTTTTTTAAAAAATTTCCATCTTTATTTCTCCTTGACCTAGTGATCTTTCAGGAGCATGTTGTTTAACTTCCATGTATTTGCAAAGTTTCTGAAATTCCTCTTGATATTGATTTCTAGTTTTATTCTACTGTGGTGTGAGATGATATTTTATATAATTTTGATTTTTAAAAATTTGCTGAGACTTGTTTTGTGGCCTAACATATGGTCTATCTTGGAGAATGTTCCATTTGTTGATGAGAAGAATGTATATTCTGCAGTTAGTTGTTGGGTAGAAAGTTCTATAGATGTCTATTAGGTCCATTTGGTCTAAAGTCCAATTTAAGCTCAATGTTCCTTTGTTGATTTTCTGTCTCAGTGATCTCTTTAGTGCTGTGTGCATATTATCACCGACTATTCTTGTATTGCTGTCTATCTCTCTTTAGGTCTAGTAATATTCGTTTTATGAACCTGGGTGCTCTGGTATAGGGTGCATATTTATTTAGATTTGTTACATCCTCTTGCTGAATTCACCCCTTTATCATTATATGATCTTTTGTCTTTTTAAAAAATTTTTGACATAAAATCTGTTTTATCTGATATAAATATATAGCTACTCCTACTCACTTTTGTTTTTCATTTGTGTGGAATATCTTTTTCTATCCCTTCACATTCAGTCTATATGTGTCTTCATAGGTAAGGTAAGTTTCTTGTAAGCAGCATATGGTTTTATTAATACCATGGTTTTTTTTTTTTTTTTTTTTTTTAATCCACTGTCAATCCGCAGCTTTTAAGTGGAGTTATGTTCAAGGTTAATGTTGATATGTGAGGTTTTGTTCCTGTCATATTGTTAATTATTTCCTAGTTGTTTTATAAATTCTTTGTTTCTTTATTTTTCTCTCTTTGTTTTTCTTTGTGGTTTGGTAGAATTCTGTTATGTTGTCATATTATTCCTTTCTCTTCCTCCTTTGTGTGATTGTTCCATAAGGCCTGTGAGTTTTAAAGTTTTGTGTTTTTTCATAATGGTGAGTACTGACCTTTAATTTCCATGTTTAAGATTACTTTGAGCATTTCTTGTAGGGCAAATCTGGTGGTGACAGTTTCCCTCAGTGTTTGCTTATCTGGGAAAGACTAGTTTTCCTCCATTTATGAATCTCATTCTTGCTGAATGTGAAATTTTTGGCTGACGGGTTTTTTTTCTTTTTTTTAAATTTCAGAATATTGTGGGGGTACAAATACTTTGGTTACATATATTGCCTATACACTACCCAAGTCAGAGGTACCATCATGAACATCCCCCAAACAGTGGGCCCCGCACTCATTAGGTGTGAGTTTTCCCATCCCCTCCACCCCCATCCCACCTGCCCAACCCCTGATGAATATTATTTCCATGGGTGCACATAAGTATTAATCAGTTAGCACCAATTTGATGGTGAGTACCAGTGGTGCTTGTTTTTCCATTCTTGTGATACTTCACCTTGAAGAATGGGCTCTTGATCCATCCAGGATAATACCAGATGTGTTAATTCACCATTGTTTTTTATTGCTGAGTAATACTTCATGGTATACATATACCACATTTTATTAATCCACTCGTGTATTGATGGGCACCTGCCTTGTTTCCACATCTTTGCAGTTGTGAATCATGCTGCTATAAACATTCAAGTGCAGATGTCTTTACTATAGAATGTGTTTTTTTCCTTTGGGTAAATACCCAGTAGTAGGATTGCGGGATCAAATGGTAGTTCTAGTTTTAGTTCTTTGAGTTATCTCCATATTACTTTCCATAGAGGTTGTACTAATTTGCAGTCCCACCAACAGTGTATGAGTGTTCCTATCTCTCCACATCCATGCCAACATTTGTTGTTTTGGGACTTTTTGATATGAACCAATCTCACTGGAGTTAAGTGATATCTCACTGTGGTTTTGATTTGCATTTCCCTGATGATTAGAGAAGTTGAGCAATTTTTTATATGTTTCCTGGCTTTTATTCTGTCTTCTTTTGAAAAGTTTCTGTTCATGTCTTTTGCTTACTTTTTAATGGGGTTGTTTGATTTTTTCCTTGTTGATTTTCCTAAGTTCTTATGGATTCTGGTTATCAGCCCTTTATCAGATGTGTAGCATGCAAATATTTTCTCCCATTCTGTAGGTTGTCTGCTTGCTCTAGTGATAGTTTCCTTGGCTGTGCAGAAGCTTTTTAATTTGATCAGGTCCCATTTATTTATTTTTTTTGCTGCTGTGATTGCTTTGGGGGTCTTATTCATAAATTCTTTGCCCAGGCCAATGTTTATAAGAGTTTTTCCAATGTTTTCTTCTAGAATTCTTATGGCTTCATGTCTTAGGTTTAAGTCTGTTATCCATCGTGCGTTGATTTTTGTGAGTGGTGAGAGGTGTGGATCTATTTTTCTTTTAAAAGAACCAGCTTTTGCTTTCACTAATTTTTTCTATTGGTTGCTAGTTTTCAATTTCATCGATTTCTACTCCAATTTTTATTATTTCTTTTTTCCTGCCTTCTTTGGGTTTAACTTGTTCTTCTTTTTTCTATTTTCCTTAGGTCGCATCTTAGTTTATTGATTTTAGATGTTTCTTCTTTTCTGGTTTATATATTCAATGCTATAAATTTCCCTCTAAGCATTACTTTCACTGAATTCCACATTTTCTGGTAAATTGTATTTTCCTTTTCATTTAGCTAAAAACATTCAAAAAATTTTCTTGAGATTTCTTATTTGACCCCTGTGTTATTTAGAAGTTGTTGTTTAGTCTTCAAGTATTTTGGGATTTTCCAATTATATAGCTGTTATTGATTTCTAGTTTAATTCCATTGTGGTCTGAGAGCAGACATTGTATAATTTCTATCATTTTAAATTTGTTAAGGTGGGTTTTATGGCACAGAGTGTGGTCTATCTTGGTTAAGATTATCCATATTCACATGAGCTTGAGAATAATGTATATTCTGCTATTGTTGGATGAAGTAGTTTATATATGTCTCAGTTCTTTCCTCTCCCTCTCCCTCTCCCTCTCCCTCTCCCTCTCCCTCTCCCTCTCCCTCATCTTCTCCTTCTCCTTCTTCTTCTTCTTTTGGCCAAAGATAACTCTTCTGGCTATCTATCCTTCTCATGGGTGTGTAGTGCCACCTCATTGTGGTTTCAATTTGCATTCCCCTGATGACTAATGATGTTCTGTATCTTTTCATGGGCTTCTTTGCTATTTATTTCTCCTTCTCCTTCTCCTTCTCCTTTTCCTTCTTCTTCTTCTTCTTCTTTTTCTTCTTCAGAGATAGGGCCTTGCTCTGTCACCCAGGCTGGAGTGCAGTGGCAAGATCATAGCTCACTGCAGCCTCCAACTCCTGGGCTTAAGCTATCCTCCTGCCTCAGCCTCCCAAGTAGCTGGGACTTCAGGCATGCATGATCATGCCAAGCTAATTTTTAAATTTTTCATAGAGATGAGGTCTTGCTATGTTGCCCAGACTGATCTCAAACTCTTGGCCTCAAGAGATCCTCCCACCTTGGCTTCCCAAAGTGCTGGGATTACAGGCACAAACCACCACACCAAGCCCTATATCTTCTGTTTTGAAGTGATTGTTCAAATCCTTTCTCATTTTTTACTGTTTTTTAAACTTCTATTATGAAGTTATAAATATTCTTTCTATATTCTGAATAGAAGTCCTTCATCTGATACATGTTTTGCAAATATTTTTTCCTTGTTTGTGGATGTCTTTTCATTTTTTTATCAATGTCTTTTGAGAAGCAGAGATCTTAATTTGTTGAAGTTCAATTTACCAAATTGCTTTTGGGTTATGGTGTTATATTTATGAAATCTTTGCCAAAGCTAAGATGGCAAAGATTCCCTCATATTTTCTTTTAAAAGTTTTAGAATTTTGGGTTTTGTATTTGGATGCATGATCCATTTCAAATTTTTCAAATACGGTGTGGGGTATGGACTGAGGTTCATGTTTTTGTACTTGTATTATTCCAGCACTATTTGTTGAAAAGACTATCCTTTCTCCACTGAATTACCTTAGCACATTTTTCAATTAACCATATAATGAGAATCTATTTCTGGACTCTCTATTCTGTTCCATTGATGTATATGTCTATCGTTACACCAATAACACACTGTCTTGATTACTGCAGTTGTAAAATAAATCTTAAAAACAGGTAGTGTGAGTTCCCCAGCATTGTTCTTCTTTTTCAAGATTGTTTTGATCATAGTAGATTCTTTGCTTTTTAATGTAAATTTTAGAATCAGTTTGTCAATTTCTATAAAAAGGCAGTTGGCATTTTGATTGGGATTATATTGCATCTATACATCAATCTATGGAGAACTAACATCCTAACAATATTAAGTCTTCAAATTCATAAGCACATCATATTTCCATTTATTTAGGTCTTGTTTAATTTTTATTCATCCAGAGGATAAGTTTTGGGGGGTTTGTTATATAGAAGTAGATAATGATAAACATCTTCTTTGCCTACTATTTTATATCCAGAGATTAGAATAGTATCTAGAACATTTTCTGATATATGGTTAATGTTCAATGAATATTCTTTTTATGAGGAGATAGTACACAAGATAAAGCTTATTTGCTATTCTAGGAATGTGTTAATATTCACTCCAAAATATTGTTAAATAAAATTAATTGGTAAAAAAAGTGAAACACACTTTTTGAGTACTTGGCACAGTTGGTACTCCGTAAGTGTCTACTAAGGCAAGAGGAAAGGTACAAAAATAACATCACATTGGCTAGGTGATTCTGTATTTCCAAAGGGAAGAATAAAAGATTAACAAGCATTTTGAGACAGGATAAATGGTAAAATTTGGGTTAGAAAAATGCCTTGATCCAAGTTGAATAAACTAGATATTTGTACACACCTCCTTGTTGGTGTCTGGGGGCCCTGTGTCATTGGGTAAAGGTCTACACTTCAGAGCAGATCAGTTCATCTCCTGCAGTCTAACAGTGGCCAGTTCTGTGAAACTTCTCTGGGGAGAGACCATTGCAGTAGGTCGGGATCTGTGTCATAGGCACCACTATTCACAGCGCTCCTCTTCAGCCTATCTGGAGAGGCTACCGTAATGCTCTATCGAAACATTTGGGAAAACTCAGAACAGTGCAGTTGGGAAAGCAGTAAGGTAAATAGAAAGAACATAGACTCTGAAATTATGTGGACTTGCATCTGAGTGCTGGCTCTGCCACTTACTATAATATGACCTTGGACAAGTTGTTTATCATCTCTGAATCTCAACTCTCTTAACTGTGAGGTGGGGAAAATGATAACTACCTTGAGGGTTGCTCTGAGGCTTAAATGAAATAATATATGAAAAATGCTTGGAACACAGTAGCCACTCAATAAATGATAATTACTATTCCATAAAACTCTGGCTATAGCATTCTATGAAATTTATGCTTAAAGTTCCAAGAATGCTCTGTTGAAGTAAGTAGTCTTTACATCATTAGGGTTTCTTAGGTTGTTGATTAAAAGCCTGGTTAAATTATGATGTCCTCTGAAAACAGACCTTGATTAAAAAAAAACTCCTGAACACAAGAACAACAATAAGCAACTACTCAACTCAGAAAATAGCACATGCACTCTCCCAATCCCCCCAAAACATCCCAAACAACAGCAGCGGTGTGGGTCTCTAGACTCGATACTCAGCAACTTTTCTTTAGTGAGGTCTATAAACAAATTTTACTCCCCTCTTAAATTTTAGTGTCTTTGTTTTTCTGCAGTGCCGTATGGCACTTTTTACTTCATTCTTGGAAGCATCGCCATTAAATGCTGAAGATGGGTAGATGCTGCAAGCATGCCACCAGCTTGAAACTCCTGTCCACTTTGCTTGTGAATACCTTCTTTGGGGGGTCAGGGGCTGGTGAGGGAGTGTGTTAAGGTGGGGCAGGTCTGGCAATGAATTAGTGAGCTCTTTCTGAGTGAATCCTTTCCACTAGAGGGGAAAGATGGATGCTGGCACATTTAAGAGTGTTTTCTGAATCACTCTTAGCAGTCCGGGGAGTAGATTTACAAAGAGACATATGTTCTCAGTATTTGACTAAACACAGACAGACACTAAAATATGGTGTGCTCACAAGCTGTTTACAGGTATTGAATTTTAAATAACTGGCACTCTTGGGCATCTATTCAAAGAGGAATCCAAGCTCTTAATACCATAATCTTCCTATTGTAACACAGGCATGAAAGAGATTCTCAGTAAATGCTTGTGGAAGGAATAGGGAAGGGGTAGGGAGAGGTAGGGGAAAGAAGGAAGAAGGGAGGAAGGAAGGGATGGAGGGCAAACAAGAATAAATAAAGAAACAAAGACAAATTATTAAGTAGCATAGTGGAAACTATAATATCCGGTCCTTTTAAAAGAAAACGTTACAATCATGGAAGTGTGCCTGGGAACCACCCCAAAAGCCACCACTCATATCTACAGATTCTCTGGTTAAATTATGATGTCCCCTGAAAACAGACCTTGATTAAAACAAAACTGAACATGACAACAATAATGAGCAACTCCTCAACCCATAGGTGACCTAAACTGATCTAGATCTTCCTTTTGCCAGATGTGTATTCCTCATTTTTCTCTTATCATGCCTCAACTGCAAGCCTGACGCTGTCCTTTAGTCTTTCATTGCTGTTAACCCTTGTGACCTCTGACCTCATCGTCTTAGAGGCATATGCTTAGGAAACCCCTCTGAGACTTGGTGGCTAAGTCTTTTCCCTCCGGCCCATATGTGCCTGGCAGGGAGACCCAGACCCTGTTCCAGGCTGACTTCGTCCCCTGGGATGCGCCCTTGCGTTGATTGACTCACAGCCTCGGGGGAATCTACACCGAGCACCAGCTAGGCTTTGCTGAGCTCTGCAGCTGAAAACAGGTCATCTTTTGATGAAAGAAACCTCCTAAGAGAGGGGCCATCCAAGACCAACTTAACGGCCCTGAGTGGGTGTTTCCATGGAAGGGAGTGATAAAAACATAGGAGAAAATACTTTTAAAAATTATCCTATAGACTTCCACCCAGACAGCGACACCCCTCCATTCCACCTGCAGTCTTTATTTTTTCTCTCTTTAAAACACATTTTCAGCAATTTCAACTACTAGGCTTAACAGGTTCAAGGGATGACCCTAATTAGTTAATTGATTTCAAAATGATGAATTATACACTGGCTAAGAATAAACTCATCCCCTACTAGCACCAATTAAGAACTCTTACAGTCACCCCACCCCACTGCAGACAAAGATTTTCCTCCTTTCTATCTGGGAACTCTACTTATTGGCATAGCCCACTGAAGACATGGGCCCATTGACCAATAGCAGTAACTGAGCATCCACTGAGAGTTGAATCTGGTGTAGGATCCCGAACGTGGGCTCAAAGAAGCAAGTGGACATCTGCGCACCTCTCTTCTTGTGGTTCTAACACTCCCCTCTTCTGGGCAACTGCTTTACTTCTCTACCTCCCACTTCTAACCTCGTGGTTGTGGGGTAGGCTGTTCATCACAGGTTCCCTGCCAAGGCATGCTGATCAGAGCACTCCTCAGGAGTTTTTGAATTGGAAGAGAAGAGCATCCCCTTCTTTCTGGTAGATGTGAGCTCAGAGATAAGTACAGCCTTTGTTCCAGTCTGGTGGAGAGAGCCATGTGGAGTAAGTGAGGCAGAGTGATCATATGCAGAGATAGAGTCTGTGTTAATTGATTAGAGAATAATTATAAGCTAATGCAGAAACCAGGTGTATTCGTTTTCTATTGCTGCTGTAGCAAATTAAGGCACCTTAGTGGCTTAAAACAACCCTAAAACAGCACAAATTTATTATCTTACAGTTTGGAAGGTCAAAAGTCTGAGTTGGGTCTTACAGGCTAAAATCAATGTGTTGGCAGAGCTGTGTCCTTCTGGAGGCTCAAGGGGAGAACTTGTTTCCTTGCCCTTTCCAGCTTCTAGAGGTTGCCTGCATCCCTTGGCTTGTGGTCCCTTTCCACCTTCTAAGTACAGCCCTCTAACCTCTGCTTCTGTTGTCACATCTCCTCTCTCTGAAATCCCTGCCTCCCTTTTATAAGGACCCTTGTAATTTATTGGGCCCACCCACATAATCTAGTATAAGCTCTCCGTCTCAAGGTTGATTGGCAATTTTAATTCCATCTACAATCTTAATTTCCCCTTGCTGTGTAACATACATATTCACAGGTCCTGGGGATTGGGATGTAGACATCTTTGTGGGGTCATTATTCTACCACACCACTGAATAAGGATAGAGTCGGGGTTAATATCCTCCAGGTTGCAGAGGTACAGAGGAGGGAATATGGAAGTTAAAGTGGGCTCAACCAAGCAGGGCTTCCAGGGCTGAAGGTATGATTTATTCACAGGTGATCTCATGCTTGCGCCCACTGATCATATTTTTTTCTCCTACATGTGCACATTGTAAAATATGCAGGCTTTTGTTGTTCAGTTCCCCAGGCTATAGCATCTTTCACATTTACACTCATTTCAAAGATTAGGATGCTTTTCTCTGTCTCTTCTTTCCTGGCACCCCAAAACCTCATGATTCCTCCATCTACTGACATGTTCTGCGGCCAGGCCTGAAATTCCCTGCGACCCTGAGATGTCTTTGCTCTAGGCCTGGTACTCACAATCTCCTTAGTTACTAGTCTCATTTCCCTCCAAACAATGATTGTTCTGCCTTTTCCAAGCAGAACAAGGTTAGAGCAAAGCTGTGACCTGCAAGGCTGAGGTTGAATCTGCCCGCTTTCCTTCTCTTCTGTGTCAACACGGCATCCTCAGTCTGCAGCTGTCAGTCTGTTCCTTGTAGGTTTGTCTTGCTACAAATGGTTTTCAAAATCTTATGTTCCCTAACTCTTTAAGGACAAATTTTGTTCGAGAAGAGCTCTTTCTGACACTAATTGCTATGGTTTCTCCATCCTATTGTATTTGTTCTCAGTTATGTTTTCTTCCTCTTACATTGTGTGTGTGTCCTTTTTAATAATTTTCTGGGTTTTTTTTTTTTGGTGTCCTGAGTAGCTGGACGAGTGGGGAAAGGGGCAGTAGCTTATCTCAGCGTGCCCTAGCCCACCCCTCCAGACTACTAAGCACTCAACACAGCATTAAAAAGAAAGCACAGACCTGCTTAATGGGTACAGAGGATGCTTAATACACATAATAGCTAACACTCTTTAAGTGCTTATGCCAGACACCATGCTAAGTGCTTTATGTGTATTATCTCTTTTAAACTTTCAACAACATTAAGCAGTATCAACCTCATTTGACAGACAAGGAAACTGAGGCACAAAGAGGTTAAGCAATTTGCCCAATGTCACAGAGTTATAAAGTGACACAACTGAGATTCAAATTTAGGCAGCCTGCCATGTGCTTAACTACCCCTCCTCCATCCCCAAGAGGAGGTGAGAGAGGCACTGGTCGTCCATGCCACTCATGGCTCTGCTGTTAGTAGGATACTCTGAGGTCCAGATGCTCTTCCCAGGGATGGTTGGGTTTGAAATATTGGCAACATTGTCTACTCTCATTGGTCCATGGTTTGGCTTGAGCTGAATCCCTCCTAGGGGTGCTTGTTTTGGGGAAAATTAAGAGGTTGATTGGGTATCATAGCATCATCTGCACAAGCAGAGGGACATCACAGCTGATGCCCGTGGCTCATCTTCTTACAGTGTTTCCCCTCATCCAACAGAAACGGGGGCCAGTTCTTCAGCCATCCATCTCTCTCTTCAGAGGTGGCAGCTTGGTTCTCATGGCTTGTTTACTTTAAAGATCCACTCCTTAGATATAAATGGAGGCCAAACAGTTATTGCTGTTACATTTTTATCTTGCTTAGGGGGACAAAACTTATTAACATCTGTGTTAGTTTTCTAGGGCTGCCATGACAAATAACCACAAACTGCGTGGCTTAAAACAACAGAAATTTATGGTTTCAAAGTTCTGGAGGCCAGAAGTCCAAAATTAGCGTTAACAGCGTTGGTTCCTTTTGAAGCCTCTGGGGGAGAATCTCTTCCATGCCCCTCTCTTGGCTTCTGGTGGCTGCTGGCGATGCTTGGTGTTCTGTGGTTTGCAGATGCTCCATCTCTGCTTCCTTTGTCAAGTGGCCTTCTTCTCTCTGTGTCTGTCTTCATGTGGTCTTCTTGTAAGGACACCAGTTATTGGATTTAGGGCCCTGCCTAACCCAGTATAACCTCTTCTCAACTAATGACATCTGTGAAGACCCTGTTCCAAATAAGGTGACATTCCGGTGTTACAGGTGGATACGAGTTGGGGGGTGGTCATTGTTCCACCTAGTCCAACATCAAGATTAAGACATTATTTAGGTCGGCAAGAACTAATAAAAATTGTTTCCTTTCTACTACACTCCTTGACTCTGCATAAATAAACTTTCTCCTTTTCCTTTCTCCAAGCATGAGATAATTTCAACTAGAACTGTTAAAAGAAATCCCTAAACATTCCTCTTAAAAGTTGAGAGTAAAGTAGGCCCCTTCATTCTCTGACGCCCTTGCCTTCATCCTACGCCAACCCAGCTGCAGAACTTAGTCTTTGCTCTAAGAAAGTAACCTGGGCTTTACTGAAGTCTTCACAGAGGTGAGGGAGGAGAGGCTTTACATGCAATCTTGTGACAAACAAGCTAAAAAATCCTTCTAGAAATATTTCTTCACTACAGATCTTGTCTGCATTGGCGCTTCTTCCCTCCACATCCCCAACCCACTGCTCCCTGAAGATTTCTCTCTCTTCTGTTAAGCAGAGTAATCCAGCCTGGTGTCTTACCTCCAAATTATAACTGCTGAGTGGACTTCCTTCCTCTGACTCCTAACCCTGCCATTTACTGTATGACCCCAAGAAAAATACTCAATCTCTCTCAGCCTCAATTTTCTCATCTGTAAAATGGGGATGATAGCACGCTGGTGTGAAGATTAAATGAAATAGCTCATGTAACATGCTTAGCACAACACTTTCCACATGGTAAGCGCTCATAAATGTCAGCTTTCATGGTGCTTTGCTCTCCTCTTTCAGGCCACCAGAGCCAGTTCTTAATGTGACCATTCTTTTTGTCTCTGAGTCCCAGCAGAATTTCCAAAAGCTGAGAATTGCACAGTAGGTACAAGGGGTCCTATAATCTGAATGGAGGAACCGAGCCACTTGTATAAGACGGATAAGGGGTTGTGAATCTGGGTTTGACAGCATAGTCTTCCACCTTCTCCAGGCCACATAAGAACAGGTTGTGATGTGGAAAAGGTGGGGGAAGGAATGTTGGGAGAAGGTGCCTCAGCCGAGAGGTCTCACCTGCTTATTTCTCACTCAGGCCAACTAAAAGGAGCTTCAAAGGGCACCATTTGGGCATCTAGTGTCTCCTAGAGTTGGGTTAACGCACAATCTGGTCCTTGACTCGTGCCTGAGGAGTCTAAAATGGAGTGCCTGTGTCCCTACAGCTGAGAGGAGAGCAGGCTGCACTGATGCCAACTGAAGAAGGACGAGGTTCATGAATTTGGAAAGGAAAGCTTTATTTTTCACAGGGGGGTGCAGCCTGCGGGTGGTCGTCTTGCAGGCTGGGAAGTATGGCCTCGGCAGAAGCCAAGAGCAAGCACTTTGAGGGAAGAGTAAAAGGAACAGGAGTTTGTGCTAAGTCGAGTGACCAAATATCAATATTTAACGAGCTATATTTATGAGAGGAGAAACACACACATGTGCAACAGAGCTTCATGCCCTTTCATGGGTCACATGTACAAAAAATGATGGCATTAGTGTGATCCAAGGGTGGAGTTTTCAGTCCTCTAACATCAAAAGGTGAAGCAGAGAACACAAAAATCCTCACTGCATATTCTCTATAGACTGGCCAGAACCACTCCATAGTCAGCGGTCTCTTATCAGGAAGGAAGGCTGGTCAGCTGTGTTGGAACTGCGAAAGAGGAGCAGCATTAGGTGGTTGGTTGAAATTAGCAGTGGAGCAAGTCTTTCTAAAGGGTTGGCTTCTGTCTAACCCTTAGGGAAGAAAGCCTAATGGCCGTTGTCAAGGGAGGGGGTAGAACAAGGCATATCTGACCTTCCATCCCATCATAGCTGGAAACTCACTTTTTAAGGTTTCTCTGGGCTCCCCTTGGCCAACAGGGTGTCCCTTCAGTTGGTTGAAGTGCTTAGGATTTTGTTTCTGTTTCTCAACTGGTTGAAGGCTGTACTTTCAGTAGGTTGGGGCCAAGGGGTGGGTTTTTGGGGAACCAGATGTTACCCTTAGCCAGGCAGCTAGCAAGATGTCATCTTAAAAGGGGTCTGTCAGAGGAGGCTTCCTGCAAGGGTACAAGGACCCTAGAAGAAGGATCTATTAGTTTCCTGCGGTTGCTATAACAAATGCCACTTACTTAATGACTTAAAGCAACACAAATTTATTTTCTTACATTTCCGGAGGTCAGAAGTCTGAAATGAGTCCACAGGGCTGCGTTCCTTTTGGAGGCTCCAGGGGAGAATCCATTTCCTTGCCTTTTCTAGCTTCTAGAGGCTGCCTGCATTCCTTAGCTCATGGCCCCTTCCTCTACCTTCAAAGCCAACAGTGTGGCATCTTTTCTTCTTTCTGACCTCTGCTTTTATTTTCACATCTCTCTGACTGTGACTACTCTGCTTCTCTCTTATCAGGACTCTTCTGATAACATTGGGCCCACCCAGATAATTCAGGAGAATCTCTCCATCTCAAGATCCTTAACTTAATCACATCTGCAAAGTCCCTGTTGCTGTGTAAGATAACATATTCACATGTTCTGGGGAGTGTTAGAATGTGGACGTATTTTGGGGATGCTATTATTCAGTTTACCACAGTGAACTCTTGGAAATCAGTCTGGGCTGAGGAATAATTGGTCAGCTTGGGGAGAGGCATTGCCTAAACCAAAGGAGAGGAATCCACACAAATGCCCCCAAAAGAGAGGGTGGGGCTGGGGGAGAGCACCTGCTGGTAACTGTACTTTGGTCATTCTGAGAGCACCAAAGCCAGGTGACAACAACAGTGAGACACCTAAAGACACAGTAAGACACAAAAAAGAGTGCCCCTTTTCCTTATTCTTCTCTCCCTCTGGACACATTTCTGGAAGAGCCAGAGATTTCATCTAGCAAGTAGGGGAAGAAGTGCACTAAATGGTGGTTTGTAATTGTGGAAACAAAACAGATTTTGTGACTGAAAAAGCCCCCAGAAAACTATAGGACATGCTTGATATTTTATCTTGGTATGGAAAAGAATGAGTAGGAGTCCACAGAGAGATTCTGAAGCCACAGAGGGAGATGCAATGAAATTGGTTTTCACTTGTGCGCTCAACTTCAGCTCATTTGATAAGCAGGTTACATCAAGAGGATTATGGCTTTTAGCACCATCACTGGCTCAGAAGCTCCTTGAAGGCCAGAAATGGCTCCCTCATCCTTCTCACCTCCAAGCCTGAGCCCTAGGCCTATCTGACTTAAGGAACGGGCTGCAGGAGATGGTCAGGAACCACATGCTACTGGGAGCTATGAACCAAGTGTATTTACAGTTCTCTTCTGGTGGCGCCAAGACTGTCTGACTCCATGAGCAATTTATGCCTTTGGAAGCCACTAAGCAAAGTGATATAGACAGACATTCACTCACAGCACACATAGGTGATTATGAGAAGGGAAGATTTCGATTTGTGCCAGGTTATGTGGACTTTAGAATCCACAATAAACACGACCCTGGTTGCTGACATCAGCTCTTGCTTGGTCTGACTTTTTCAGAAATAGTCTGCACTGTGGGTGGCTACTGAGCCATTCTGGCTTGTCACTAGTGGGCAGAGTAATGATGCCTTGAATTAATTTACATGATGAACCAAGGGGCATGTATATTTACCACTCTGCAGTTCATTTGTGTTTGTCCCTATTGAGGAAGTTGCTATCAGGAGCCTTGGGAGGCTGGAGAGGTTAATGGTGAAAAATGCAGGGTCTGCAGGCAAGCCCACCTGGATTTGAATTCTATTTTGTCCACTTAATACCTGTGTGACCTTGGGCGGTTAACACCTAGTGAAGCCTCAGTTTCCTCTTCTGTTAAATGGGGATAATAAGATAATCCACATAAAGTGCTTAATACAATGTCTGGTCCTCAGTAAATACTCAAAATATGTAAGCCATTTTTTTTAATATCACTGGGGTTGTGAAAAGTGTCCTGGACTGGGAGTCTAGAGACATAGGATTCAGGTTTAATAGCTAATTCTGTGAAAATAATAGTTCACATTCATTGAGAACTTAAAATGTATCAGGCATCTTATTAAGTGTTAGCATCAATTATCTTATGCAAGTTTCATAACCATCCTAAGAGGTGGGGACTCTTATTAATCCAGATTTTGTAGATATGAAGGAACTGAGGCACAAAGATGTAAGTAGCCTTCCTTAGAGTTCCACGGCTGGCAATGGTTCCAGAGCCTTAGCTCTTAATCAGTGTGTAGAACTGGCCCAGTGCCTTCCCCTCAGTGATCACAATGCTTGCTTTTGGTTTTCTGAGACATTGTAATATTTGAAAGGATACTTTAAGGTCTGAAATACTAATATTTTTGTGGATATGACACTTGTTTTTGTATTTAAAAAGTTACTTTCTTACTTGGGAGGCTGAGGCAGGAGGATTGCTTGAGGCCAGGAGTTTGAGACCAGCCTGGGCACCATGGTGAGACCCCATTTCTAAAAAACAAACAAACCAACAAACTACTTTCTGAATAATGTACAACTTGAGACAAAGTCAGAGAAATATACACTGTACTGATATTTAAAATTGATCCTCCCATGGCTTCAGGGTAAAGTTTGAGGTCCTTGGAGAGGCCTACCTACTTCTCTGACCTCAACTCCTACCTCTATCCCCTTTGCCTGCTTTGCTGGAGCTGTCTGATCTTGTTTGTCTTCAAACACACAGAAATGGTCTTACCTCAGGGCCTTTTCACTAGCTGTTCCTTCTTCCTGGAACACTCTTCTCCCAGGGCCTTGCACAGCAGCCTCCCTCACTATCTTCAAGTCTTTGCTCAAATAGCATTTTGTCAATGAGCCCCACTCTTGGGCACCTGATTTAAAATTGCAACCTGTTCTCCCTGTTCTTTGACCGCCTTATCACACTCCATTAGTACAGTGTACATCACCTTCTAACATGCTATACAATATATTTATTTACTATGTTTTTTTTTATTATATCTCCCTCCCCCACCATTTAAATGTATGCTTGTTTTGTTCACTGGTATGTTCCAGATGCTTAGGTCAGTGCCTGGCACATAGTAGGCACCCGATAAACAATGACTTGATGAATTATTAAGTAAAGATGACTTTCTAATCACACTTCCCTCCTGTTTAAAATCCTTCCAAGGGAGACATCTGGCTTTTGGTCTGGCATGTAAGAAGCTTGGAAGTCACCACTTTGTCCTAACAATGAGTAAAAAGATGAACAAATTGAAAAATCAACAACTCTTTTCCGATCCATGAGAGAAGTGAGATCACAGGGAAAACTGTTGTTCCCCAAATTGGAGAGACCAACAGGAAAATACAGAGAATCACAATTTTCAGAGCAGAAACCCATGAATGGAAACCTCTGAGGGAACCAGTGCCAGGGTAGGGAAACCTGAACTGTAATTGACAAATTGCTGGAGGCTCAGTGTGGACAAATCTCAGAGATACAAACTGTAGGGTGACCAGGAAATTGGGTCCCCCCATGTTTTTGTGAATGTTATGTCCTGGAGCTCTACCAGTTCTCACAGTGAATACTAGAGAAAAATCCCCTCCTTTTTTTTGGCAAGGGGAGGGAAAAAAAAACATTTTGACATATATCAAAGCATTCTGTTCTTAATAAAGTCTGTCCTTGGGAAGAACTATTTAACCGGAGCCTAATCTACTGGGGTTTTATAGGAGCCAAACTGACCTGGGGGAAGGGAAATACCCAACCCCAGCCCATTCAAGCCATCCTATCCCACCTGGCAGGAGGGCTGAGAAACACTTGCGAAGTTCATATTCCAGAGGCATAGGCTCACTAAAAGACAGAAACCTAATCACAAGACTGTAGGATGCTGAAGTATTCTCCTCCCACACCTTACCACCCCGTTAGTAAAGGCTAATTTACAGCAGTTCCTTTCACCATGTACATCATGCCTAGCTATCAAGAAAAAATTGCAAGATATACTAAAAGGAAAAAAAAGAACAGTTTGAAGAGCTAGAACAAGCATCAGAACCAGACTCAGATATGGCAGGAATACACTGACATTATCAGACCAGGAATGTAACACAACTACGATTAATATTCTAAGAACTCTTATGAATAAAGTAGATAGATGCAGAAACAGATGGGCAATGTAAGCAGGCAGAAGAAAATTCTAAAAACAAATGAAAAAGAAATGCTAGAGATCAAAAACGCTATCAACAGAAGGAAGAATGCCTTCCATGGGCTTATTGGGTGGGCTAGACATGGCTGAGGAAAGAATCTCTGAACTTGAGAATATCTCGATGGAAAACTCCCAAACTGAAAAGCAAAGAGAAAAAAGACTGAAATATTAATAAAACAGAACAAAATATTCAAGAACTATGGGGCAGCCAAAGTGTACATATGCACAATGGAAATATAAGAAGAAGATAGAGAGAAAGGAAGAGAAGAAATATTTGACACAATAATCGCTGAGATTTTCTCCCAAATTAATATAAGATTCCAAATTACAGATCCAGGATGCTCACAGAACACCAAGCAGGATAAATGTCAAAAAACTACAGCTAGGCATACTATGTTCAAACTACAGAAAATATAAGATAAAGAGAAAAAATAACACACCATTTGATTCAAGTGATGTTGGCAAGATGATAGATGAGGAGATCCTAGCCCTCACCCTCACACAAAAATGACACAGTCAACTATACACCAATGAGGGTAGCTGTGGGGGAACCCCAGAGTACAGCTCGGGGGCTTCAGTGACACAGAGGAATGCAAAGACTGTGGATGGCTGCATTCTGCCTATGTTGCCCCATCTGCCAGGCCAGTGCAGCACCATGATGAATCCTTTCAGCTGTGGGTACTCCCTGAGAAAGTAAAGGGAAGTGGGGGACCTCAGCAGCTTTTGCCACTGGAGATTCCAGCAGCCCTCACTAGCACTCCAGAAAACTCCCGTGGTCTTCACTGATGTGGACCCCAGCTGTCAGAGTTGCCTGGAGTCAGAATTACTGTGTTCCCTGGAGCTGGAGCTACCAAGTGCTACTGCTCACCCCCCATCAGAGTCACCACTTCCCCACACAGCCCCAGTGAGGTTATGCACACCTGCACTCAGAGAAAAGCACCCTCTGTGCAGTGTGGGCCCATGGATCTGTCCTGGTGCCTGCTGGTGGCACCATATTTGTGCCATGGAAATGGACACCTTTTGCAGCTGTTCATGTGAGACCACAGGATCAGGTGCCCACCACAGCTGCACATGTATGCCCCTGGGATCAGGCATCCACAACAGCTACACCTGCCATCCACCAGATCTGGCCCTGTTAGCCTGCCACAGCACATGCATTCACGCACCCACTGGACCAGGAGCCTTTTGCAGTGAACATGTGCACCCATGTACCCCCTAAACCAACCCCTAGGACAGCACCCTTATGAGACCCCAGAATAGGCATCCTTGCACATCTTTAGATCCAGATCTGGACCTGGAGCCACCACACACCTCAGCCTGCTGGTGCCCTTGTATCTTCCCATGGGAAAAAGTATTTTCCTACCTAGGCCAGTCCATGAAGTTTGGAAGGGATGGTTGCTTCTTCAAATGCAAAGACAATGCAAGGCTACAAGAAATGCAAAAAAACAGGGAAAGATGACACCACTAAAGGAAAAAAATAAGTCTTCAATAACTGACCCCAAAGAAGTAGAGATCTACAGTTGCTGGACAAAGAATTCAAAATAACTCTTTTAAAGAAGCGCAACAAGAAAACACAGATAGACAACTAAATGACATCAGAAAACAACACATGAACAAAACAAGAAGTTCAACAAAGACATAGAAAAAAATTTAAAAACCCAAACAAACACAAATTCTGGAACTGAAGAATACAATGACCAAAATAAAAAATACACAAAGAGCTTCAACAGCAAACTCAATCAAGCAGAAGAAAGAATAAGTGAACACAAAGACAGATAATTTGAAATTACCCAGAGGAGAAAAAATAAAAAAGAATAAAAAGAGTGAAGAAAACCTATGGTATTTATGGGACACCAACAAGTGAAAAAATATATGCATTATGGGAATTTAAGAAGGAGAAAATAGAAAGTTAAGGACAGAAACAATAGCTGAAAATTCTCCAAATCTTGGGAGAGAAATTGACATTCAGATTTACAAAGCTCAAATGTCCCAAATAGAATCAACCCAAAAAAGACTACACTGACATCCACTGTAATCAAATTGTCAAAAGTCAATGACAAAGAGAATTTTGAAAGCAGCAAGAGAAAAGTGACATGCCACATATAAGGGAACCTCCATAAGACTATTGGTGGATTTTCCAGTAGAAATCTCACAGGCCAGAAGAGAGTAGCATGATATATTCAAAGTGCTGAAAGAAAAACCTGCCAAACAAGAATTCTATATCTGACAAAATTATATTTAAAAATGTAGAAGAGATAAAGTCTTCCCCAGACAAATAAGAAGTGGGGAAGTTTGTAACCACTAGACCTGCCTTACAAGAAATGCTTTAAGGCTGTGGTCCCCAAATGCAGTCCGTGGCCTGATAGGAAACGGGCCACACAGCAGGAGGTGAGAGCAGGTGAGCGAGCGAAGGTCATCTGTATTTACAGCCACTCCCATCTCTCACCTCACTGCATAAGCTCCAACTTCTGTCACATCAGTGGCAGCATTAGATTCTCATAGGAGTGTGAACACTACTGTAAACTGTGCCTGCAAGGGATCTAGGTTGCACACTCTTTATGAGAATATAATGCCTGATAATCTGAGGTAGAGCTGAGGTGGTAATGCTAGCGTTGGGGAGTGGCTGCAGATACAGATTATCATTAGCAGAGAGGTTTGACTGCACAATAAATATAATGTGCTTGAATCATCCTGAAACCATTGCCACCTCCCCTCCCCGGCTTGTGGAAAAATTGTCATCCATGAAACTGGTCCCTGGTGCCAAAAAGGTTGGGGACCACTGCTTTAATGGGATTCTTCAAACTGAAATAAAACATGCTAAATAGCAGCATGAAAATATATGAAAACATAAATCTCATGGGTAAATGTAAATGTATAGTCAAATACAGAATAACACTGCAATGGTGGCATTACACCTATTAGGATGACTATTATCAAAAATACAAAAGATAACAAGTATTTGCCTGAATGTGGAGAAAAGGGAATCCTTGTACATTATTATTGAGACTGTAAATTGGTATAGCTGTTATGAAAAAGAGTACAAAGTTTCCACAAAAACTAAAAATAAAACTACCATATGGTCTTACAATCCCACTGCTGGCCATATATCCAAAAAATGCAATCAATGTCTCAAAAAGATGTATGCATATCTATGTTCATTGCAGTATTATTCACAATAGTCAAAACATGGAAACAACCTAAATGTCCATTGAGGGATGATTGGATAAAGAAATACAAGAGATATATATATATAAAATGGAATATTATTCAGCCTTAAAAAAGAAGGAAATCCTGCCATTTGAAACAATATGGATGAACCTGGAGGACATTATGCTAAGTGAAATAAGCCAGATGCAGAAAGACAAATATTGTGCAATCTCACTCATATGTGGAATCTTAAAAAGTCAAACTTACAGAAGTAGAGAGTAGAATGGTGGTCACCAGCAGAGAGGTTGGGGGAAATGAGAGATGTTGGTCAAAGGTCACAAAGTTTCAGTTAAGTAGGATGATTAAGTTCTAGTGATCTAATGCATAGCGTCATGATTACAGTTAATAATACTGTACTGTATATTGTATATTTGGAATTTGCTAAGAGAATAGATCTTCTGTGTTCTCCCCCCCATACATATAAGTTAACTATGTGAGGTGATGGATATGTTAATTAGCTTGACTGTAGTAATCACTTCATAATGTATATGTATATCAAAATATCACATTGTATAACTTAAACATATACAATTTTTATTAAAAAAGGAAAAAATTTAAAAGCAAAGAAAAATCCTGAAAGAAGGTAGAGAAAAAAATTTTACCTATAGAAGAACAAAGAAAAGAATTATATCCTGCTTCTCCTCAGAAGCCATGTAAGCAAGAAGAGTGGAGAGAAATCTTTAAAGTGTTGAGTGAAAAAATTCCATCAGCTTAGAATTCTGTACCTGGAAAAATTATCCCTCAAAAGTAAAGGAGAAATAAAGATTTTTTTTCAGAGAGCATTCAGGAAATTTGTGGTCAGTAGACCTGCCTTGCAAGAAATGTTAAAAGAAGTTCTTTAGCGAGAAGGAAAAACACACAGGTCAGAAATTCAGATCTACATAAAGAAAGGAAGAGCATAAGAAAAAGAAAAGTCAAGGTAAAATAAAAACTTTTAATTTCATATTCTTAATTGATCTAACAAATAATAGTTTTTGTTCAAAATAATAATAGCAACTATGTGGTCAATTATGTATGTATGTATTTACATATACATATATATATATTTATGTATGCTTATGTTTAACTGAAACTAATGGCAACAATAATGCCAGGGATGGGAGGAAGAAATTAGGATCATTTTGTTACTATAAGATACTCACACTATCCATGAAGCAGTATAGTGTTATTTGAAAATTGACTTGAATTAGTTGTAAGTATATATTGTAAACTCTAGGGCAACCACTAAATAGTAAAAAAAAATATACAACTCGTATGTTAAGAAAAACAAGAAAATGGAATCATGTAAAATGCTCAATTAAAACCACAAAAATCAGAAAAAGAGTGGAAGACAAAAATAGGAACAAAGAACAAGGGCAACAAATAAAAAATAGTGACAGATATGGTAGTATATTAATCCAACTGTATGAATAATCACTTTGAATGTAAATGGTCTAAATGTGCCTATTAAAAGGCAGTGATTGCCAGAGTGGATCAAAAAACAAGACACAGTCGTATGTTGTCTACAAGTAAACCCTAAATGTATCTTTACATTGATATTTACCTATAAAGACACATATAGATTAAAAGTAAATGAATGGAGAAAGATACACCATGCTAACACTAATCAAAAGAAAGTAGGAGTTGCTATACTAATTTCAGATGGAGCAGAATTCAGAGTAAAGAAAGTTATCAGGGATAAAGAAAGGCATTATATAAGGATAAAGGGTCAATTTTCCAAGAAAACATAACAATTTTTAATGTGCATGCACATAAAAACAGAACATCAAAATACATGAGGCAAAAACTGATAGAACAGCAAGGGGAAATAGATGAATCCACTATTATAGTTGGAGACTTCAATACCCTTCTATCAGAAATGGACAAATCTAGCATGCAGAAAATCAGTAAGGACATACTTGAATTCAACAGTGGCATCAGTCAACTTGATATAATTGACATCCATAGACTAATTCAATCAACAATGCCAAAACACAAATTCTTTTCAAGCTCAAATGGAACATTCATCATGATAGAGCACATTCTGGGCCATAAAACATACTTTAACATATTTTTAAAAATAAAAATCATACAATGTCTGTTGTCAGACCACAATTGAATTAAACTAGAAATCAATAACAGAAAGATAGCCCAAAAAATTCTACAATACCTGGAGATAAACAAAGCACTTCTAAATAAAACATAGATCAAAGAAGAAATCTCAAGAGAAATTTAAGAAATATTTTGAACTAAATAAAAATAAAAACACAACTTATCAAAATATTGGGGATGCTAAAAAGAGTGCTTAGTGAAAAAACAGTGCTTAGAGGGAAATTCATAACATTGAATACATATATTAGATAAGAAGAAAAATCTAGAATCAATAATCACAGCTTTTACATTAGGAAATCAGAAAAAGGATAACATTAAATCCAAAGTAAGCAGAAGAAAGGAAATAAAAATTAGAGCAGACATCAATGAAATTAAAAACTGGATATCAGTAAAGAATATGAACAAAACCAAAAGCTAGGTCTTTGAAAAGATAAATAAAATCAATAAGCCTCTAGCCAGACTAACTAAGAAAAAAAAAAAGGACAGAAATTACTAATCATAAATGAAAGAGGGGATATCACTATAGATCATAGGAACATTAAAACAAAAGAAGACTGTGAAAATTCCATGCCCATAAATTTGATAATCTTGATGAAATGAACCAATTCCTTGAAAGACACCATCTTACAAAATTCACACAAGAAAAAATAGACAATCTGAATAGTCCTATATCTAATATAGAAATTGACTCAATAATTAATGACCTTCTAAATAGGAAGCACCAGACCCAGATGGTCTCATTGGTAAATTCTACTAAACTTTATGGAAAAAATTTTTGCTAATTCTCTATACCCTATTTCAGAAGACAGAAGCAAAGGGAATACTCCCTAGCTAATTCCATGACACCAGCATTACTCTAATACCAAAAGACATGAGGAAAAAAACTGATGGCCAATGTATCTCATAAGCATATATAAAAATCATCAACAAGATATTAGCAAATTGAGCACAACAATGTATAAAAAGATTTATACATCAAGACCAAGTGGAATTTATCCCTGGTGTGCAAGGCTGGTTCAGTACTTGAAAATCAATTAATGTTATCCATCATATAAACAAGCTAAATAGAAAAATCATATATCACATCAATAGGTGTGGAAAAAGTATTTGACAAAATCCAATATTCATGATAAAAACCCACAGTCAACTAGGAATACAGGGGAACTTCCTCAGCTTCACAAAGAACATCTACAAAAGCCCAACAGCTAACATCATCAATAATGTTGAGAAACTCTAACTTTACTACTAAGTTCTGGAACAAGGCAAGAATGTCCTTTGTCACCACTCCTTTTCAACATTGTACGAGAAGTCCTTGCTAATGCAATAAGATAAGAAAAGGAGATAAAGTGTATAATGATTGAGAAGAAAGAAACAAAACTCTCTTCACTCACAGATGATTTGATCTTCTATGTTGAAAATCTGAATGAATAGAGACACAAAAAAACCTCTTGCAGCTAATAAGTGATTATGGCAAGATTGCAAGAGACAAGGACAATATACAAAAGTCAATTACTTTCCTATATTAGCACCACAAAAAATTAAATACTTAGGTAGAAACCGAATATGTGCAATAAATGGATGAATATTCCATGCTCATGGATAGTAAGACTCAATATTGTCAAGATGTCAGTCCTTCCCACCTTGATTTATAGATTCAAATGAATCCCATTAAAAATGCCTGAAAGTTTTGTCACAGATACTAACAAACCGATTTTAAAATTTATATGATAGGCAAAAGACCCAGAATAATCAACTTGATATTGAAGGAGAAGAAAAAATTCAGAGGACTGACACTACATGACTTCAAGACTTACTATAAAACTACAGTATCCAAGAGAGTGTGATATTGGGAAAAAAATAGACAAATAGATCAATGGAACAGAATGGAGAGCCCAGGGATAGACTCCCACAAATATAGTCAATAGCTCTTTGACAAAAGAGCAAAGGCAATGAAATGGAGAAAAGTAAGTCTTTTCAACAAATGGTACTGGAAAAATTGGACATACAAATAAATCTAGACACAGACTTGGCACCCATCACATGAATTAACTTAAAACAGATCACAGACCTAAGTGTAAAACACAAAAAACTGTAAACTCCTGGGAGATAATATGGGAGACTATCCAGATCACCTTGGGTTTGGCAATGACTTTTTAAATGCAACACCAAAGACATAATCCATAAAAGAAAGAATTGATAAGCTGGATTTTATTAACATTAAAAACTTCTGCTCTGTAAAAGACACTGTCAAGAGAATGAAAAGACAAGCCACAGACTTGGAGAAAATATTTGCACAAGATGTATCTGATAAAGGACTGTTATCCAAAATATACAAAGAACTCTTACAACTCAATAATAAGAAAATAAACAACTCCACTAAAAAATGTACCAAAGACCTTAACAGACAATTTATCAAAGAGGATATGCATATGCCAAGAAAACATGTGAAAAGATGTTCCACATCATGTTTCATCAGAGAGATGCAAATTAAAACAATAATGAGATACTACTTACTACATAACTATTAGAATGGCCAAAATCCAGAACACTACAAAATCCAGTGCTGGTGAGGATGTGGAGCAACAGGAACTCTCATTCATTGCTGGTGGGAATGTAAAATGATACAGCCACTTTGGAAGACATTTCGACAGTTTCATACAAAACTAAACATACTCTTACCATACAGTCCAGCAATTATGCTTCTCAGTATTCACCCAAAGGGGTTTAAAACATATGGTCACACAAAAACCTGCATAAGAATGCTTACAGCAGCTTTATTCATAAAGTTAGGAAGCAAACAAGGTGTTCTTCAGTAGGTGAATAGACAAACTGTGGTACCTCCAGACAATGAGATATCATTCAGCCCTGAAAAGAAATGAGGTATTGAGCCATGAAAAGGCAAGAGGAAACTTAAATGCATATTACCAAGTGAAAAAAGGCAATGTGAAAAGTCTACAATATTGTATGATTCCAACTATATGACATTCCAGAAAAAGCAAAACTATGCAGACAGTAAAAAGATACGTGGTTTCTAAGGGTTATGGGGGAGGGAGGGATGAATAGATGGAGCACAGAGAATTTTGGGGGCAGTGAAACTACTCTGCATGATACTATAATGGTGTATACATGTTATCATACATTTGTCCAAACCATAGAATGTACACCAACAGTGAATCCTAACATATACTATGGACTTTGGGTGATAGTGATGTGTCAGTGTAGGTTCATTATCTTAGTCTGTTTGGGCTGTTACAACAAAATACCTTAGACTGGGTAATTTATAAACAATAGAAATTTCTGGCTCACAGTTCTAAAGGCTAGAAAATCCAAGATCAAGGCACCAGCAGATTCAGTGTCTGGTGAGGGCATATTCCTCATAGACAGACACATTATATGTGTCCTCACAGGGTGGAAGGGACAACAGGCTCCCTCAAGCCTCTTTAATAAAGGCACTAATTCCACTGTTGAAGGCAGAGCCCTCATGACCTAATCACCTTTCAAAGGCCCTACCTCTTAATACTATCACCCTGGTGGTTAGGTTTTAACATGTGAATTTTGGGGAGACACAAACATTCAGATCATAGCATTCTGCCCTTGAGCTCCCAAAATTCATTTCCTTCTCACATGTAAAATACATTAATTCTATCCCCAAAGCCCCCAAAGTCTTAAGTCATTCCAGCATCAACTTTAAAGTCTCATCTAAATACATATGGGTGAGACTCAAGGTGTGAGTCATCCTGTGGCAAATTCCCCTCCACTTGTGAACCTGTAAAGTCAAATAAACTATGGGCTCCCAAAATACAACAGTGGGACAGGCGCAGGAATGGCATTCCCGTTTCAAAAGGGAGAAACAGGAAAGAAGAAAGGGGTAACTGGTCCCAAGTTAGTCGCAAACCCAAAAGGGCAAACAATATTGTTTTTTTTTTTTTGAGGCTTCAATGAGATAATGCCTATTTGGTAGCCAAAACAGTCTCTGGCACATAGTATGTGCTGAATTAATATTAGCTATTATTAACTTTTTAAAAAAATTTCAGGACTTTATGGGGGTACAAACGTTTTGGTTACATAAATTGCTTTTGTACCATTTCAGTCAATGTTATAAGTGTGCCCATCCCCCAGATAGTGTGCATTGTACCCAGATAGTGTTAATTTACCCATCCCCTCCTCCCCCCCACCTGTTTGATTTCTGATGGATGTTATTTCCATATGTAAGTATTGATCGATTAGTTCCAATTTAATGGTAAGTACATGTGGTGTTCGTTTTTCCATTCTTGTGATACTTCACTTAGAAAAATGGTCTCCAGTTCCATGCAGGATAATACAAGAGGTATTAGTTAATTGTTTTTTCTATGGCTGAGTAGTACTCCATGGGATACATACACCACATTTTATTAATCCACTCATGTATTGATGGGCACTTGGGTTGTTTCCACCTTCCTGCAAGTGTGAATCGTGTTGCTAAAAACATTCGAGTGCAGGTGTCTTTTTAATAGAATATCTTTTTTTCCTTTCGGTAAATACCCAGTAGTGGGATTGCTGGACCAAATGGTAATTCTACTTTTAGGTCTTTGAAGTATGTCCATACTACTTTCCATAGAGGTTATACTAGTTTGCAGTGCTACCAGCAGTGTGTAAGTGTTTCTATCTCTCTGCATCCATGCCAACATTTGTTGTTTTACGACTTTTTGATAAAAGCCATTCTTACTGGAGTTAAGTGATATCTCATTGTGGTTTTGATTTGCATTTCCCTAATAATTAGAGATGTTGAGCATTTTTTCATGTGTTTGTTGGCCATTTGTCTATCTTCTTTTGAAAAGTTTCTGTTCATGTCCTTTGCCCACTTTTTAATGGGGTTATTTGATTTTTTCTTGCTGATTTGCTTGAGTTCTTTATAGATTCTAGTGATCAGCCCCTTATCAGATATATAGCACACAAATATTTTCTCCCATTCTGTATGTTGTCTATTTGCTGTAATGATTGTTTCCTTGGCTATGCGGAAGCTTTTAAATTTGATCAGGTCTCATTTATTTATTTTTGTTGTTGTGATTGCTTTTGGGGAACACCATTTTTCACAGATCTAGAAAAAATAATTCTATGCTTCACATGGAATCAGAGAAGACTCTGTGTAGCCAAAGCAACCTTAAGCAAAAGGAACCAATTGGGAGGCATCAATTTACCAGACTTCAAGCTATCCTACAAGGCTATAGTAACCAAAACAGCATGGTACTGGCACAAGAACAGAGAACCCAGATATAAAACCATCCTCATATTGCCATCTGATCTTTGAGAAAGCAGACAAAGACATACATTGGGGAAAATAATCCCTATTCAATAAATGGTGCTGGGAAAATTAGATAGCCACATGTAGCAGACTGAAACAGGATCCGTACCTCTCACCTCTCACAAAAATCAACTCATGATGGATAACAGACTTAAACCTAAGGCATGAAACCATAAGAATTCTAGAAGAAAATGTTGGAAAAACTCTTATAGACATCAGCCTAGGCAAAGGATTTATGAAGAAGACCCCCATATTAAGTCTTAAGGCTGGAGAAAAATCTTTGACTTGATGTTCTGCCTTGTGGACATATTGGAGTGGGGGTTGGGCCCACAAGGCTCCAGGCAGGCCTGTCCCTATGGCTTTGCTGGACACCGTCCACACACCAACTCTCAAGGGTTGGAGTCAAGTGGCTGTGGCTCTCCCAGGCTGGAGTAGCATGCTGGTGGCTCTACAGTTCTGGAGTATTGAGAACAGACCTGTCGCCATAGCTCTGCTGGGCAATGCCCTGGTGAGAGCTCTGGGTGGTGGTCCTGCCCCTGTGGCAGTTTTCTGCCTGGGCCCTGAGGCTTTTTGGGGCATTCTTGGAAATCTAGGTAAAGGTAGATTTCCAGAGTGCCTTCACAGTTTGTGCATTCTGTGTGTTAGTGAAGATGGCATTGTGCACACACTGCCAAGGTTTATCACATGTGCCCTCCAAAGGGGTGGCCTGAGCCACACCCGGGGCTGCCAAGGATTGCTGCACTAGAGGGATTGCTGCATGCAGGGAGCAAAGCCTTGAGATTGTTCTGTTCCCAAGGCCCTGGCATTTTGGGCCTGTGATAGGTGAAGCAGCCCCATAAGATCTCCAAAATGCCTTCAGAGTCATTCTTCCATTGCCTTGCTGAATAGCACCTGGCTTTGGCTGATCCATACCAATCTCCTTATCAAACATAAACAATGGCTTGGCCACACCCTTGGTATTCTCCTTAAATATGCCTTTTCTCTCTTTCCAAAATGGCCAGACTGAGAATTTTTCAAATCTTTAAGTTCTGCTCTCCTTTTGATTATAAATTTCATTCTGATGGGGAGAATGGGGATGTGAAGGGAGGACAGAGGCGAGGGAGGCTCCTGCCTGCTTCCTTTCTTCCCTCAGGACTGGCTCCCCCTCCTTTTCCCTCCTCCTTCCTCCATGCAGTCAGCTCTGTTCTTTCAGGGTCTGGCTCACCAACCCTCCTTCCCCAGTCACCCTCCCTGGAGAAGCCAACGTGATGGATGGAGAGGTCTTGGCCCTTGGCTCGGATTCCTTTCAGGGGACAGTACCTGATGGTCAAGGGTACAAAAAGGTGGTGACTATCTGTAATTCTATTCCTGCACTGCAGTCCTGACTTCTCTTCCCTGGGTCTCACTTTTTCCACCTGAGAAATGAAATGGTTGGATTATACAATATTGTCCCTTCCGACTTTACCCTGCTATGATTCTAGGATTTGGCTCCTAAGCTCTCTCTGCAGAAGTCAGCCCCCCTCTTCTCTGGCTCCTGTAGTCTCGCTGCTCTTCTGTGCTAGCTCTTGTCAAGGGCAGGGACTATAGTTGTCCCTCTGTCTCCCACTGACCTGCTCACCCAATCTGTCTGCCTGGGGAGGGGAGGCAGGAACTGCATCGGATCCATTGAGCGTGTTTATAGGCAGGCACTCACACACCCACACGCACTCCTCCCCCTAAATTACTGCGAAGTGAATGAAAGAGGGTCAAGATGCTCGGTAGGCTGAATATTAAATTTTCCCCTGGATCTCGTGTAGAAACACTGTGAGCGTGGTGATAGGGAGGCTGAGGGAAGAGTCTGGGTTCAATCCCTGATGTCCACATATTAGCCGTCGACCTGGAGTACTGTCCTTAACCTACCGAACCTCAGTTTCCCCAATTGTGAAATAAACATAACACTATTTCACAAGTGGATATTAAATGGTGTGTGAGACTAGCCGTGTGCTAGCGCGTAAGACGTGCTTCATAAATGAAGGTTATGTTAGTATTATTAGTGAGTCTTATTCATTCATTTATTTAACACATATTTGCCAAGCGCCTATTCACTATCGGGGAGTCCGCTTGATACTGAGCAGCAGTGGTGACCTTCAGGGACCTGGCTCCTGCCTTCGGGGAGAGCACAGCCTTGAATACCTCCGTGTTAAGCGTCCACATACAAGGTCCCATTCAGTCCTTTAACAACAGATGAGCTAGCAGTATCACTGTCCCGAACTTACAGAGACAAAACAGGCTCAGAGAGGGCCCAGCGTCCCCCCAGGGGCACAGCTCGGGGCTGGGGCGAGGAGAGAATGCCTGAATCGTCGCTGTCCTCTGGCCTAGGAAGGGCGGACGCGGGGACGGGGTGGGGGCCGCGTCGACGCCTCCCCTCTCCTTCCCCGAGCCCCGCGTGCACACCTGGGTGCGTGCCCCTCCGCGACGCCCTGAGCCCACCGGGCGGGCGCAGGAAGCCGGCGCCTGCCTCCCCCGGCTCCCGGGCGGGCACAGCGCCCCCACCCGAGCACGTCTCGGCGGTAAACAAGGCTCCGGACATGCTCTCCGATGAACTTGGTCGATTTAGACACTCAGCCCTAATTGCAGCGAGCTCGGGCCGCGGCACCCGCGCGGGGCAGGTGTGCCTCGGCGTCGCCCGGCCCAATTGCTCCCACTTACCCGGGCGTCGCGGGCCGGGTGGGGAGCGCGTGGCCGGCGCCGGCCTCCAGGAAACGCCTCTGTCATCAATCAGAGGCTGCCGGGCGGCCGCGATCGATGGCGGCCCCTCACCAAGGCCCCCGCCTCCGGATCGATCGGCCGCCGCGCTCCGGCCCTGCCCTTCCCCCGCGGCCGGCGGACCCCCGCGCGGGGAGACCGGTCGATGTGTCTCGGGGCGCCGGGGCGCACAGGGACACCGGCCTTCACGGGGCGCCGCGCCCTGCCTGGCCGCGTCCTGCCGGGACAGGGGTGCTGCTCGCGGGTGGAGCGGAGGCTTGAGTACCCCGCCCTCCCCAGGCCAGCTCAGCCGGGCTCTGTCCCCCGACCCCCGGGCGGCGGTGCGTGGAACGGGCGGGGTCAGCCCTAGGCCGGGTGATGGCGCTGGGGGGCCGGGAAGGGCTGGCACCGCCAGGAGAAGCGCTCACGAGGCCCCTCTTCCCTTCCCATCCTCATGGGGCCTCACTGCTTCTGTCCATTCCGCTCCCTCCCCTCCCTTTCTCTCCCCTCGCGTTTCATCTCCTCTTGGGGTTCATGCTCCCCCTCTCCCCGCCTCCGCTCCTTCTTGTATGTCCCTCTTCCCTTTCTCCCCACCTCCCCATTCTCTCTCTTTTCCACCTGCCCTCCCCTTCCTGCCTTCCCCTCTCCTCCCCGTTTACTCGAAGTCCCTTCCCCAAGTCTTAGAGGCCTCCTCCTTCACCGCTTGTCCTCCCTAGCTCTCCTCCTGCAACTATTTCTGAGCTTCACCCTGCCTCCCCTCCCCCCGTCTTCCTTCCTCCTCTCCCACCTTGTTCTAAGGCTGCCTGATTCCAAGACAGTAGCCAGCCCCCGAGGCAGAGGTGCTGGTCCCAGGCACTGGGTAATTGCTTACTAGAGGGTGGGAAGACTCTCTCGACCCTTCAAATAGAATCAGGATAATGTCAGCTGAATTAATCTCAGGCTCTCTAATTACCTCTCGGTTCACTATTAATGTTTTCATTTGAGCTCATCTTGAATGAGTCTTTGTCAGAGAAAATCAGTAACAACTTGTCTTCAGGCAGCCAGAGAAATTCAGAGAACCCAAAGGTGAGGAGAGAGCTTCTTTTTTAGGTCCCCAAAACCTTGGCAAATCACCCTCGTGGCTGTCTATACACCCTCCTGCACCCCTGCCCTCTGAATTCTCTTTCTTCATAAGCTTATAAAAAGTAAGGATTCTTCAAAAGTGCAGGATGGGAACAAGAACAGCTATTCACACTGGCCTAGCTGAGAAACCACACCCAACTCTAGGCATGATCACCTTCCAAATTGTTCTGTCTGCTCTCATCAGCGAAAAGATGTCTTGTTATTAAATACAATGGAGATTTTCTACTAGCCACTAATTCAGGATGTTCAAACCCCCGTCTCCAAATATGTCCCCACTTAAAACCTTAGAACATTTAGCTAAAGCTGCCTTTCTCTTACTCTTGGAGTTGGAGTAGCTTCAGGCTCTTCCTGTCTTAGACCAAGCTGTTCCCTTATCTGCAAACCTTTCAGCTTTTGCATAGCTAGGAAGGACACTTCTGACTCATCTACAGGGGCCTCTCCTGTGTTCAGCCCAGAAGCGCCTGACTGCTTCCTTATCCTGCCCTGGGTTATTTCTGACTTTGTTAAAAAAAATTAGTTAAAAACAAGAACCACGACATTAGTGGTTAAAACCACAGTTGAAAGGATAAAAGTCACAGAAGTGCACCACTTTCCTCCTTTCCACCCACTTGGTCCCGCATTTTTAGTGCCTGTTGAACTTGAGGGCTTTTGCTGTTTGTGTGTGTGAGTGGGCGCACGAGGGCCGTTTGGCCTCTGCCTCACTTTTACAAAAGGGCCTCAAAATTAGACTTTTGGTATAGTCTACTAACAAGCCTAGACACACACCAGCCCTGCAGTAAAGTAATAGAACAGTTTAGTATAATTATAGAAAGGCCTCTCTTCTGTAAGACACTTTGCTGCCGATAGCCAGAAAACTGTCATGAAAACCAGACAAATCTACCATAGCTAGGAAGAGAATAGCGCCCCCAGAGGCTTTGCTCACAGTCACAGAGACCCACTGACGGGACTGAAAAACGACTTTCCTCTCTCAAGTGTAAACGTGTGTATCGTTAATGGAGCGCACAGCTTGTAGTGCTCTGAGAATTCATGTTTCACATCAACTCTGTATTTATTTTGTGATTAGCACCATTATATTGTGTTAGTTTCTTCATCTGAAAATATCTGTTTGTTGAAAGTGAACATTAAGAATATCTCATAATTTTTGAAACCATCTTTTGACATTTATTCATTTATTTCAATATACTAGAACACTCGCAAAATGAACTTAATCTGGCCTCTTCTGACCTGTCATGTCCCTGGAGCCATTCCTTGTTTTTGGAAAGCCCAGCATCCACCTCCCTTCAGTATTTCCTTTGGAGAACCATTTTTTCCCAACTCTTAGCCCATGAAGTTGTGGTAGGAGCAGGCCTGGACCCAGATGGCCAATCAGAACATCCGACTCCCCTTGAGATAGGCACGTGATCACATTTTCTCAGGGAGACTGAATTTCAGAACTTTATCTTATGCTGCTGTGGAACACAAGAGCTTTTCTGTTGTAATTACTAAGGACTTGGGCTCCTGGCAGCATTTTGCCACCATGAAGTGAAATGGCTGAGAATGGGTCCAACACAGAGGGGCGAGAGCTGGAGAGGGAGAGGTATCAGTAGTTCATACTTCACTGTGGATTTAAGCCTGTGCCTTAAGCCAGGGGGAGTTGTCCTTCCAGCCTGAATGGCAGTGCTGGAAGGAGTTTTAGAAGTCCAGTCCAACAGATGTGGTAATCAAGGCCTAGAGAACAGCAAGCTAGAAAGAGCCAGAGCCAGCCTAAGCATCCAGGATTCCTTGTCTATAGGAAGTCCAGCCTGATGTTCATGGTGGAGAAAAAGGAACATGGAAAAAACTGAAATTCAGACTTTTAATTAAATTGAGCTCATCAAACATTTTTTGAGCAGTTCCTGTGTTCAAACAGATAAATGGTAAGGATATATGGAAAGCCAAATATGTGCTGTGCCAGGCACTGTGCTAGGCATTGTGAATGTAGTGGTGTGCAAAAACGGACTCAGGTATAAGAGTTCATGGGCTGCTAAAAAAGGTTGTGCAGGTTCTATACTGCCCAATTCTATGAGGACCAATATACCCTGAAGTGAAAGGCATGCCCTAGCATTGTGCAGTACACAACAATATGGCAGCTCTGGGGGCTCAATAAATAGGTATTCCTAAACCTGGAAACTGGCCCTGTATGTGGGAATGCAGAAGAAAACGAGATAGTGCTTGTGCCCTGTAGAAGTTTGCTCTATCACGTGGCTGTCTGTCCATACAGTCCACTTGCAGGGACAGCCCTTCATAAGGTCTAACTCCCTGACTTTAAACACAATGAGAAGAGTCCGGGGCCACATGAGGAGAAGTTTGCTTATGTCCTGCTTAATGCCAAGCTTTCTTAATAACTCTCAGTGATTGGGATGCGGGGGATGGTGAGTGTGGAAGCCGGAGGGGAACTGATGGGAGAAAAATGCTGTGGCCAATTAGCTGAAATGTTACAGTCAGTGCATCCCCGGCTTGATGGGCTCGTTAAGCCCCAGAGCTCTCTGACAGTTTTTGGTTGTAGTTAAGAGCAGACATGGACCCTCTGCCTTGCATATGGGGCCGGTCGTGTGCTCCTGAGTGTGCAGGTTTGCCTGTTTCTCTTAGTTTCCCTGGTGTCTTCCCCATTTGCCCCCTCGAGGATCTGTGGCTTGTGCTCACTATTTCACCCTGAAGTCTTTCCCAAATACCAAATGATTTCCTTGCATGTGCAGATTATATTTTCCCTTTGAAAGTTTAATCTGAATGCTCAATGTTCAGTTGCTAAGGGCTGTGAACTAATTTCTCTTGTCATTGCCACTTGGTGGAAATGTCATCATTAGTGAGGCGGGAGATGCTAAGGAAGGGAGAGGAGGGGAGAAGAGGGTGGGTAGGAGGGTCTCGGACCCTTTCAGAGACGCCTAAATGCCACAGCAATTAGAGAGAGCCAGTGCCCAGTGAGGGGATCAGCCCATGGAGGGAGTCCAGGTGTGGGCAGCACCAAGGAGGTGCACTCAGGGGGCCTGACAGCTTGGCTGTGCTCGCTGGGCTGAGTGAAGCATGCTTGGTCAGTGTGCCCTGGGGACAGGCAGCCAGAGTCCTGTGCGACCTCTGTAATGAGAAACATTCTTGAACAGTGGTTCTGCCTTTTGCAAAATCACAGTTCACTCTGTGACCTGGTGTGGCTTATGTAAAGGTCCTTGCCAGAGTGACTCCTTGCAACTGAGCAGGGATAGTGTGCAGACAAATTGCCTGCTGCCTGTTGCTCGACAGTTAGAACTCAGCCAGTTGCCAGAGTATACTCAAAGCAGTGTTCCACACTCAGAAATGCTTCCTATCTTGTGATGTCTGGTCATGTTTATTGATTTATTTTTATCCTTTTTAAATTGTTTTTACATCCCTGCCTTATATTTTATGTAATTTTCTTTTATTTTAAAATGTATTTTTAAAAATTATGAGATTATTTAACTGATACCAGTTTACTCTACCCACTTCATCCCTGACACACGCACAGATCAGGTTTGTGCTAAATTTCATAGGTCACTTCATGTTCACTTTGGGAATGAACAAGTTAGAAACCAAACAGGACCAAATATTGATTGAGTACCTATAGCATGTGCCAAGAAATGTGCTAGATACACCATACTTTTTATTCCCATTTAATGCTCACAAACAGCCCTATAAGATAAGCACTATGGTCCCCATTTTTGAGGTAAGAATCAGGACTGGTGAGCGACTTGCTTAAGGGTTTGAAGTTTAGTAAATGGCTACACTGGGATTTAACCTAAGACTAACTGACTTCCAGTGTTCTTCAAGTTATTTGTACCAAGTTTTCTGCTGGCAAATTATAATGCGAGCTGGATTAATCACACTGCTTGGGGCATGAGCTATTGTGTGAAACTCTTTCCCTCTCTGGGCCTCAGTTCCCTCATCCGCACAATAGGTACATTGTTCTGGGCCCTGACTCTTTTATCAGTTATTATGAGGACAGAATTGGGGAGCCTATGGGAAAATGGTAACAAAACACATTGGAATAGTGTGAGGAAAATTAATGAGTTGTTTAGAGTCTCCCCAACATCCTTCTAATAACCCAGGGCCTCTTGGTCATCATAGTCACGACCTGCAGCAGGGACCTGCAGCCACGGCTGGGATCTGGAAGTCCAAGTCACGGGCTGAGGCTGGGGTGCGGGTGGTTGGGAGCTTCTTACTTTAGAACCTGGGTCCTCTCATTCACTGCATATCAATTGGCAATTTTGCTTTTAAAACTTGACTCAATTCCCTCCTCCCAGGAACAGAAATTTTATTTCTGCAGTAAAGTCTGCCTTCAGGCCTTCCTCCTGCCCACCTTTCAAGGCAGATGGGCTGTGTAGCACCTTAGACCTATAACAAAGGAGGGGCATGAGACCCTTGGTGCCTGGTTGGCAAGCAGTGCCCAGATGTTCCCCGAGACCTGGATCTTATCATGGGCCAGGTGGACAGGTGGGATTCCCAGGGGCTGACTCAACCATCAGTGCCTGGCTTCATACTACCTTCTGGTCAGGGCAGCGATCAACTCTAGTTGGACAAGTAAAGTAGAGGCCAGAGTTCTGGACCAGTGGTTCCAAGGCAGGCCTGGAAAAATGCCAGGAATGTATTTTTAAAAATTTCTGTGGCCTTTGCATGCATCTGCTGTCTGCGCATATCCTGAGGTGTTCAGCCAAGGCCCCCAACAAGCCAAGACTTTTCATCTGGCAGCAAAGTCTCTCCTACTCCTGGCTGGCATCCAGAGCCCTAAGGGTCCATCTTCCCATGTTGCATGCAGTGCCCAGGGTCACCACACTGGCCCTTAAACGCAGGGGCCCACCAAACCTTCCTCCAGCTCTCCCACACAGCATCTTTGTTTCTTTGCTTCCAGAGCATGCACGCCAAATACTCACCCTCCAAAATGGAGCAAAAGAGTGCAAACTGAAATGCCACTCATTTGAGATTCTCTAAGCTGTCAGCACCCTTTGATCTAGGCACAGGCCTGTCCATGAGATTCCTGTGGACTCTGGGGTCAGGCCCTGAGTCATAGGCTGGCGCCCCTGCGGTTACCCTGATAACTCTCCCTGAGCACCTTCTGTTGGGGGAGTCATTGGCATTTTGCTAGCAGACAAAAGTTGTTGCCCTCAGGGAGTTCCAGTTTCATGGATTCCTGGGGAGTCGTGAGCACAGGGCATACTCCTAGGAACCAACTCTGTAGAGGAGGACAGGAAAGGAAACACTAAAGTGGGATGGCATCCTCTTTCTTTATGTTTTATGTCAACTTTATAAAGGACTTATTTCCCCTCATTACCTCATTCAACTCTCTCAATGACCCTGCAAGTAATCAGTGAAGGGATTTGTCCCATTTCAGGAAACTGCAGCTCAGAGACCCCGAGTGACCTTTCCAAGGTAACACATCCGCTGTGAGAATTGAAGCCAAGACCCAAGTGTGTTTGTTTGGCTCCAAGTTCAGCCAGTGCCTGCTTCTGAGAAGCAGCGCTTCACCTGGATATTTTGGAGGTGTTTGGAGGGCAGAGAGAGAGATAGGTGAGGACAGAGGCGGTCCAGGAAGGCTTCTTGAAGGAGGTGGGACTGGGCTGGGCCCTGGTGAAAGGAGGGAATCTGGCCAGGCGGAGGGCAGATGACCTCTCAAGGTTGCTCCCTGCCCATGGTCTCTCTGATTTTGCAGGAGCCAGATGCCATCCTCACCCCTCTCTTCACCTCTCTCACCAGGGACCAAAGGCTTGAAATTAAAAAGTTGTCATTTGCTGGAGCAAGGCAGCTTCGGGCCCTGGGGCTGGGCCGATGAGGACTGCACTTGACGGTGCCTGTTCACAGCCTGCCTGGGCTGAGGGGATGGAAGAGTCATTGCCATCTGGCTGCTGAGCCAGACCGGTGGGGGGAAGGACACAGCACTTGGCTGGGGTCCCTGCCACCCAGGCTCAGGCTGGAAGTTGTACCTGGGATTGTCTTGTACCCTGGCCCCCCTTCCTGCCACTTCTTTCCAGCTGCTCCCTGACCTACATCCAAGCCCGGGCCTGGGCCTGGGTAGTCAGTAAATCTATAGAAGGGAAGGGGGAAAAGGCATGGAGCACATGAAAATGAAAATGGACATTTTCAATTATATCAGAGGACTTTCCTTTTTTTGGCTTTGTCCCTCATGTGGTGATAGTTTCCTGAGTGTCTACTCTGGAAACAGTGTCTATGCTAGGGGTGCAGAGATAAGTCAGATACTGTCTTTTCCTTTGTAGGAAACTGGGTCTGGTCTGTGATTATATGGTGGGGATTTGATTTAACTTGTTCCTTGCTTGTCGCTCATGCCCCACAACGAAAGAAGGGCCGGTGTGTCAGGTCCCAGAGGCCGAATAGGAACTGTGGGCAGAGCAGGGGGACACCAACCCAAATGCTTACAAGGTCCAGACAGAAAATAGGAGTGGACGAGGTGGGCCAGGTGAGGAATGCAGGGAAGTGGTGACTACAAGTCCCGTCCAAAGGGAGCATCCATTCATCAGCAATAGTCAGCTGCTTTCATGCAGGAAAGTGGGCCCAGTATTGTCACATCTCCTGAGTTTTCAAGAGAAGATGGAAATCTGGATTTTTAAACTCAGCTCTTAATCACTTGACAATTAATTCAAATACATATTTTAAAAACGTGGTGCAGGGGCACATGCATGTGCATATCGTGTTTGGGCCATGAGTCACGACCTGAGCATCTCTGCGGGAGTGAAGGAAAGAGGGGGGACTGTAATCAGAGGTGCTAAGCTCACCTGTAAAATAAACGGCTGGGAATGTGAACGTTGGAGAGAGAGAAAGAAACGCCTTGTATGTTGCGGCTGGAGAGGAAGATTTGGGGTTTTGCTTGAGAGACGTTCTAGCGTCATAGTCAGGTACGAGAGATGTTGGAAGTGGAGGAAGGGGATTTTGTAGACTGGTTTTGAGTTGTGTTATTAGATCACTTCTAATATACTCCAGTAGGAGAAATAAAGGTTGATATTCCCTTAAGGAATTTCTGCTCGACCCGTCTGAGGTTTTTTTTTTTTTTTAAAATGTAAATTCTTACAAGCCTGGTTTACTTGGAGCCACAGGTTATAAGGGTCATGCAGTAGATTCAATTTCTTATTAGTAGTAATTTCTATGAATTCATTATAATATGCGTAATGAGATAAAGAGAGGAGAAAAGGTTGATTTAGTTACGGAGGGTGATTCTGTCGGCCTTTCCGTCTCGTGTTCTGAGAGGGAGCATGAAATGAGACGCATGAATCTGTGTCCTCCCAGTCAGTCTTAGGGCTTACATGCCTCTCTCACGGTGTGAGATTTCTGCGCTGAACGTGATTTGAGTAAAGATGTGCGTGTGTATGTGTGTGTGTGTATTTTTCATACGACATGGATCCTAAACACAAGCCAACCATTTCATTTAGTACCTGAATCAAGAAAGAGTTATCTGTTCCCAAACTGGAGGAAAATAGAGTATTGAAATGGCTGAGAAATATTCTATGTCTTTGCACCCTTCTGACAGATTTTCAAGGGTGATTTTTGACCCTACGTGATTTTTGTCTTGTGTGCTGACTTTGCAACCTATTACTCACATGATATGTAATGTGCTGGTTATAAAATCATAAAGAAAGTACTTTGACTGTCTGGAGGAAGTGGTGACTATCTTGAAAGCATTGGGGAAAAACTTAACAGAGCAAGTACTTAGAGGCATGGAAATGACAATGTAGGTATTAAATCAAATTAAATTTGGCCTGAAACTGTCTTCATACCTTGAGTCCTTTTGTAGCAAACTGCAACCTAAGTTAGTATACAAACAAATTGCAACCTAGCTTAAGAGTAACTTCTTGCAAAAAATAGCTGAGTTTCAGCCAATCACAGCAGTTTAGCTTCAGCCAATCCCAGGCTGCCAACTGATCAGACCATGCCCATATAAGGCAAATGCCTCATCACGCCTTGCCCAAATAAAGCAAATGCTCACCTGTAACCAATCAAGTCATTCCTGTAGTCACTTCCTTTTTCTGTCTATAAACACTGCCTGCCCATGTTGCTGGGTGGAGTTCTCTGAACCTCTCTTGGTTGAGTGCTGCCCAATTCATGAATTGTTCTTTGCTCAAATAAATTCTGCTAATTAATTGTTAAGTTTTCTTAACAGAGGACTCTAGAGAGGAATAATGTGTGCAAAGATAGATAAAATTTTTGCTTATTGGAAATGGATGCCATGCTGTGGTGCTGTGATAATATGAAACACATAGGCTTTGGCTAGATTATCAGCTGTATTCTGACAGAAGCTTGGAGTTACCAAAATCTTGTTTAAGTAATGGGAATAATATGGTTTTTCAAACTGACCTTCAGAGTGCAGCTCAAGAAAGTAGGAATAAGGACAAGATGACTTTGAAGGTTCCATCTGTCTCTGAGATTCTAAGCTTGTTTTCTAAATCTCTCTTCCAGGGAATCCTCTCAATTGTCAATCCCAAGAGGTAGTTTTCTTGTCTGTATGTAGTGCACTCTGTATGACCTTCCATAGTACTTTTCATCATTTATTCATAGTTCATTTCAAATATTTTTCAGATCTCCATAATGGGCACAATGTTAGGATAAAAAAGATGAGCAAAATGGACATAACCCCTACTCCCATGGAGCTTATGGTACAGCAGGTGTGATTCATTTACACAAATATGTTTAGGACTTATTCATTGGTGCCTGGAGGAGACTACAAGATTACATGAGCAGTATTGAGTGACTGATGGCTTCAGGGGATAGAGAATTCACAAAGTGATTTCGCACTGAAGTGATTTTTTTGCTCAGCTGAGGAATAAGCACAGAAGAGTTAGGAGTAGAGGGCTCAGGAAGAAATGCTTCAAGGTAGAAGAGAGCCTAGGCCAAGACGTTACGGTTGGAAGGGCTTGTATTTGTGGTATTTGCAGCATTTGAGGAACTGAAAAAAGGGCAGCATAGCCAAAGTATAGTGAGAGATGAGGGAGAAGAAAGAGATGAGACTGCGTAAGCGGGCACGGGTTAGATTGTGGAGGTCTGGTAAATCATTGGAACGATCATGGGGTTTATCTTTGGGACAAAGTGAAGTCATGGAAAAATGTTGACATGATACATGTCATTTTACAAAGATTACTCTGGTTGCAGGGAGGAGACTGAATGGCAGGGGCAAGACAACAGAAGGTGTTTAGGAGGCCATTACAGGCCCCAGGTTGGAATGAATGTGGTTTGGATTAGGTGCGGCAGTGGAAATAGAAATGGACAGATTTGAGAAATATTTGTTTGATTAGCTGTAGAAGATGATGGAGAGGGGTTTGTAAAGGACTTTTGGCCTGTGTGTATATACCATTGATATGGTTTGGATGTTTGGCCCCTCCTAATCTCATGTTGAAATTTGATCCCCACTGTTGGAGGTGGGGCCTGGTGGGAGATGTTTGGGTCATGGGAGTGAATCCTGGAGAAATGTCTTGGTGCTCTCCCTGTGATAATGAGTGAGTTCTTGCTTTATTAGGTCACCTGAGAGCTGGTTGTTCAAAGGAGGCTGGCACCACCTTCTCTCTCTCTTGCTCCTTCTCTTGCCATATGACACACCTGCTCCCCCTTCACCTTCCACATTGATTGGAAGCTCCCTGAAGCTCTCACCAGAAGCAGATGCTGGCATAGTGCTTCATGTATGGTCTGCAGAACCATGAGCCAAATAAACTTCTTTTCTTTATAAATTACCCAGCCTCAGGTATTTCCTTTATAGCAATGCAAATGGGCTAATACAACCATGTCCCACCAGTTGCTCAACAACCTCAGTGGCTCCCTCATCAATAGAATAATTGATTTGGTATATTATAGGTACTTAATGTTTTTGTAAAAAAAACTAGCTTTACTGAGATATAATTCATAAACCATACAATTCACCATTTAAAGTATACAGTTTGGCCAGGTGTGGCAGGTCATTCCTATAATCCCACTACTTTGGGAGGCCAAGGCAGGAGGACCACTTGAGGCCAGGGGTTTGAGGTTACAGTGAGCTATTATTGCACCTCTGCACTCCAGCCTGGGTGACAGAGCAAAGCTCTGTTGTTAAAAAAAAAATTCATTGGTTTCTAGTACATTCACAGAGTTGAGGACCATTACCACATTCAATTTTAGAACATTTTCATCACCCCAAAAAGAAATTCCATACGTATTAGCAGTCATTACCCATTTCTCCCCTGCTTCCCACAGCCCTAGGCAAACATTAATCTGTTTTCCATCTCTATGGATTTGCCTATTCTGGACACTTTATATAAATGGAATCATACAATATGTGTCTGGATTTTTTCACTTAGCATGTTTCCAAGGTTCATTCATGTTGCAGCATGTATCAATACTTCATTCCTTTTCATTGTTAAATAATTTCTCATTGTATGGATAGACCACATTTTATTTATCCATTTATCAGTTGAGGGACATTTGGGTTGTGAAACTTTTTGACTATTAAAATAATGCTGTTATGAACATTCATGTATAAATTTTTTTGTGGGAATATGGTTTTATTTCTCTTGAGTAGGAGTGGAATTTCTGGGTCATATGGTAACTCTATATTTAAACTTTTGAGGAATTGCCAGACTATTTTCCAAAGTGGCTACACCATTTTATGTTTCTACCAGCAGTGTATGAGGGTTTCAGTTTCTCCACATCCTGACATTTGTTATTTCTGTCTTTTTGACAATAGCCATTCTAGTTGGTGTGAAGTGGTATCTCCTTATGGTTTTGATTTGCGTTACCCTGATGGTTAACGATGTTGAGCATCTTTTCATGTCCATTGCATTTAATGTCCACCTTTGCGTATTTTTTTGAGAAATGTCTATTCAGATTCTTTGCCCATTTTTATTTGGGTTATCTTTTTATTCTTAAATATAATAGTTCTTTCTATATTGTAGATACAAGTCCCTTATCAGATATATGATTTGCAAATATTTTCTTTCTGTGGGCTGTCCTCTACTTTGTTGATTGTGATCTTTTGAAGAAGAAAAGCTTTTAATTCTGGAGAAGTCCAATTTATCTATTTTTTCTTGTTGCTGATGTTTTGTTGTCATATCTAAGAAACCATTGCTTAATCCAAGATCACTAAGATTTACACCTATGTTTTCTTCTAAGAGTTTTATAGTTTTATCTTTTACATTTAGGTCCTTGATGCATTTTGAGTTAATTTTTGCATATGATATGATGTAGGGGATTAACCTCATTCTTTTGCACGTGAATATTCAGTTGTCCCAGCACCATTTGTTGAAGAGGCTGCTCTTGCCTCACTGAATGCTTGTGGTAGCCTTGTCAAAATCAATTGGCCATATGTATATGGGTTTATTTCTGGTGTCTCAGTTTCATTCCTTTGGTCTTGATGTCTGTCCTTATGTCAGCACCACTCTGTTTTAATCACTGTAGCTTTGTAGTAAGTTTTAAAATTGGAAAATGTAAGTCCTTCAACTTTGTTCTTTTTTTCTTCCCCAAGATTGTTTTTGTTATTTGGGGCCCTTGCAATTCCATATGAATTTGAGGATCAACTTTTCCATTTCTACAAAAAGGGCCCTTGGAATATGGTAGGGATTGCATTGGTTCTGTATAAGCCTTTGGATAATATTGGTATCTTAACAATATTAAGTATTAATATTAATATTAAATATTAATATTAATAGTAGTATAGTGACTAGGGAAACAGTTCTGGTCCATGAGCATAAGATGTTTTTCCATTTATTTAGGTCTTGTTTAATTTCTTTCAGCAATGTTTTGTAGTGTTCAGAGTACAAGTTTTGAACTTCTTTTATTTAATTTATTCAAAGTATTTTATTTTTTAGTGCTTTTATAAATAAAATCATTTTAATTTTATTTTCAGATTGTTCATCACAAGTGTAGAGAAATACAATGGACTTTTGTATATTGATCTTGTATCCTGCAAACTTGATGAACTCATTATTAATTTTAGTAGTTTTTTTAGTGGATTTCTTAGGATTTTCTATGTGTAAGGGCATGTTACTATAAATAGAGATAGTTTTATTTCTTCCTTTCCAATTTGAATGCCTTTTATTCCATTTTCTTGCCTAATTTCCCTGGCTACATCCTTCAGTATAGGGGTGGTGAGAGTGAACATCTTTGTCCTGCTCCTGGTAATAAATGTTTTTTTGAAGGAAACTGAATTTGAATGGCAAATTTCTTGAAAACATCTTAAATGAAAAAACTAACAAGCAAAATTCTCAATAAAACAACAAAAAACCCTAAACATGACACTTTGTAGCCATCTGCATTTTACTCTTGATGGTTTATGTATCCTGAGTTCTCTCCATTATGGTGCCTTGGTGTTAGTGATGATGGAGAACGCATTCTCCTGAAACAATGGAAACGATGACCCGGGGCAGAGATTCCCCTTCAGGAATTCCAGAGTTGCTCAACTCTGGAAATGCAATCAGCAGATGGCCTCCAGCTGCCAGCCCCTTCAGGGATTATCTCAGCTGCAAAGAGCTGCCTTGCCCGAAGTCACACCTCTCCCTGGGTGGCCCATATCCAATGGCTAATTTGATGTGTGATTATAAAGGCATGATCATGTAGGCCCAACTCAGGACAACTCTGAAGGGTCGTTCCAGTTGTGGGCATTAGCCAAGGGTGTTGTTGGGTCTACACTGCAGCTAGACTTTTCCCTCTGCCCACTCCTGCTTCCTTCACCTCCCCTCCACTGGTGTCGATCCCAAGGGCACTCGTTCATAGACATACTGCATGCCAAACTCCATATTAGAATCTTTTTTCTGGGGAATCCCACCTGCAGCACCCATGCCTGCCTGTTTCTATGTCGATGGGACCCAGACTCATTAAGTACCTATGGGGAGGGGTGTCATAAAAATAACATCCTTTGGGAGATTTAAATGCCTTCTTTTTTCCATGTGTGGGCCCTGGGTCATTTCTTTTTTGAGAACTGGTAATAACATTTTATATATTCCTGGACTGATTGTATACATTTTATACATTCCTGGAGTGATTTTCCAATCAGGTCTTGAAAGCTGGATGTATGCACTTTCCCAGGATGCTAAGAAGTGATTATCCCAGGATGGAGGATCCTAGCCCATGTGGAGTTCCAACATTAACTTTGACCTGGTCAACATTTTTTTTTTTATTGACACTAGGTATAGTAGACTGAAAAATGGCTGGCAAAAAATATCAGGACCCTGAGGTTTATTGGGGTAAAAAAAAATTAAAAATTAAAATAAAAGAAAAAAATATCAAAAAATTCCAGGTCCCAATCCCTGGAACCTGTAAATGTTATCTTAAAAGGAAAAGTGTCATTGCAAATGTGATTAAGTTAAGAGTCTTGGGATGGGGAGATTATCCTGGATTATCTAGGTGGGCCCTAAACCCAATCACTAGTATTCTTATAAGAGAGAGGCAGAGGGAGGTTTGACGCCCACAGGAGAAAAAGCAACTCGACTATGGAGGCAGAGGTTGGAGTATTGCGGCCACGAGTCAAGGAATGCCAGCAGCCACCAGAAGTTGGAAGAGCCAAGGAATAGATTCTTCCCTGGAGACTCTGGAGGAAATATGGGCATGGCAACATCTTGATTTACGCTCAGTGAAACTGATTTTGAACTTCTGGTCTCTAGAGCTGTGAGAAAATAAACTTCTGCTAGTTCAGGCCACCAAGTTTGTGATAGTTTGTCACAGCAGCCTCAGGAAACTAATGCACTGAGTTTAACTTGTGCTTTCCCCTGTGAGGGGTCTCTGTGCTCCTGACCAACATTGAGGACAGGGAGAACAATACAAGCAACATCTCCAATACCTTACGTGGAAGAGAGAACTCCACCACTTCCTGGCCCAACGTCCTTCTAGACACATGTGGAACTCTTTGATTTATTGGTACAGGTTGGAGCTCAACCCATGGGGAAAACAACAGGTCTAGAGGCTCTGCAGGATGCAAATTCATTTTAACTCTTTCATGCATAACTTAAATGTTTCCCCTTATGTCTAGGAGTTCACTTCACCAAGACAAAGAAACTAGACTGTATGTTTCTTTGTTTATATGTAGTTTGTCTCATTGTTGCATCATTATCATAATGTGGGACCATGTTTCCAGGGAAACAGTGATGTAAAAATGGCTCAGATTTACATAATCTTAACTTTATTGGTCAAATCCAATTGAATCCCCTTATGGTAGGTGCACAAATGTAAACTTTGGGTGTTTCCCGCTTTCTTATGTCTATTTTTAACCCCAAGATTTTTGTGGCCTGTACACTTTTCCCTCAATTTAATAACTTAACTAATTTTATTTCTATTAGTCTTGATAGTGTCCTTTACTCTGATACGATAGATTCTCCATGGATCAATACTGTCAACTCAATACTTTTCATCAAAGAGAGTAAAGGTTTGCTTAACAAATCCACAGATGGTGCAAAGCTGTAAGGCAGAGCTTTCCAATTCAAGCATGAGGTGACAGAAGCAGGATTTGCAAAGATTTATCATGGCTTGGAAAGATAGATCCAAACCAACATATTGAAACAAAGCAGAAATATAAAATTGTACATTTAGTTTCAAAAGAATCAATTGTACACATACAGGAAGGGTGAGACTTTTAATTTTCCAAATGAAAGCCATTTATGTGAAAAAAATCTGGAGGATTTAGTTAAGCACAGGCTCAATATGAGCCAACAGTGTGATGCTAGAAAGCTAATACAGTTATAGGCTGCATTAATAGTAGTATAATGACTAGATAGAGGGAGGTGAGGGAGGCCATTGTGTTCTGGACTGGCCAGGTTGTATATGGAGTGTGTTCTCTTCTGGTATAGGATAAGTAGGTTATCTAAGGGGAGAGTCTAGAAGAAGAAAATGATAAAGGATTTGAAACATGAAGAGTGGCTGAGGAACCTGGGATAGTTGTCCTGGAAAATAGCTGACCAAGGGCAGGCAAATCACTGTCTTCAAATTCCTGCAGGCCCATCATGTGGACAAGGTGCAGCTCAAGCAGCACTGGGACCAGGGCTGGGCAGATCTCAGCTCACACGCAGAAGCAAAGTCAGAGCTATCTGATAAAGGAGGAGTTTCTCTGAGCTCTGTAGAGTCTTTCTGTTTGTGCAGAGGGAGGATGAACATCTGTCAGGAATGCTCTGGAAAGATTTCCTGCATTTGGAAGGAAATTGAACCAGATGAGCTCTCTCTGACTCTGACAGTCCTTGGTTCTTTGAAGTCCATCCAGTCCTCACATGACCTGTGTGAGGTAGGCATTATGGTGATGTGATTTCTGTTCCGAAGATGAGAGTTGAAGTGACCTGTCTAAGAGTTGCAGGGGGGTGGCTGAGCCAGGAACAAAACTCAGGCTTCCTCACTCCCAGCCCGGGGAGGGAGGAGAGTCTCTTTCCATGAGACTGAGTGAGGTCTGCCTGAGATGAACCATATGGAAACCTGTGGAGAGGAAAATTGGTTTTTAGTTTATGTGTGGTGTGGAAGTCTTGGCCAAGAACTAGGAGTCTCTACTGTGCTGGACCCAGGGAAGGCCCCAACGATCTTCTGGGAAGGAAGCTTTTTTTTTTTTTACTCTGATACAATAGATTCTCCATGGATCAATACTGTCAACTTAATACTTTTCATCAAAGACAGTAAAGGCTTGCTCAATAAATTCACAGATGATACAAAGCTGTAAGGCAGAGCTTTCCAATTCAAGCATGTGACAGGAGTGGAGTACCACTCTACTCTTTGAATTTCTGAAATTCAGGTTTGCTCTGCCTCCTATCTGCTTCTGTTTTCCTAGCTGCACACACCTGGATGAACAGTAAAATCAGTGATCTATTTCTTTCATCCCTCTGAGGAACGGGACACCTGATGGGTCACACCAAATTGATCAGGCATTTACTTCTTTCCTCAAATCAAGTGGCATTTCCCACTTTTCATTGTGCTTTTCTGGCCTGGTGAGGCAGAAGATCTGATGCAAATGCATTTTTTTTTTCCATTTTTTGGCTCCTGGCAGGAATCATCCCCTGCCTAGCTGCAGAAATCTCAGCAAGCTGTGAAAGACAGGTTGCAGGTAGAAGACACCGGAGGCAGGAAGACCATTAGGAGGCTTTGGTTGATGGCCACTGGGATAGGGTAGGTTAGTGGGGTGAGGAGTAGGAGATGGATTTGAGAAATATTACAGATTTATTGCCTGGCTAGTTCCAGATAATTTCTCAGTGACTTGAAGGATTGAAAAATTAATGTTGCCCAAAGGAGGAATGTTGGCCCCCATTGGGCCATCTGATGGTGGCCATATCCCTGATTCGGCAGCCCTTGGTACCTCTGCCTTGGTGTCCCCTTAGTTTCTCTTGCAGGAATGGGCACTCTTCATGGGAAAGGCCATTTGTGACATTCTCCTGCCCAAGACCCAGCTGGCTGAGAGTTACCCTTCCTGTTGGGTGCATACACATTAACCCTGGTCTGGGCAGCCCCTGCCCCTGCCCCTGCCCGCTGCAACACGTAGAGACTGTGAAGCCCCACCCAAGACCTCCTCAGTGTCCCTTTCCCTTTCCTGCTCCTGTTTTTTTCCAAGGAAATATTCTACATTTGACTTTTAGCCCAGGCAGAACCCATCCACCTCTTCCATAAGACAACGAAGGGTTGTCACCAGGCTGCAAATGAGCAGCTTCGATTGCTCAGGAAAAGATATTACAATTTTATCTCCTTGTACTGTTCAATAAAACATTAGTATCTCAGCATTTTTATTTAACAATAGGCAACCTTAGGCCAGTAATTATGCAACAATTATAATCATAAAAACTGTCCCCTGCTGCTCACCTAGAAACACGAATATATTAAACCAAGACTAACCATCTAAAAGGCAAGCAGCAAAGCCCCCTCATTTTTAATATCCCTGCAGTGCACCATGGGAAGCTAATAATTCACCCTCTAATTAGTACCCCTTCTGCTGCTGTTGGCGCAAGGACAGACAAAGAGGGAGCGGCTTCGTTACAAACTCTCCTTGGTAATCTTTAAACGTCGGGATGCTCTGCGGGTTGGCTGAGCGGAGCGGGGCAAAATGGGGTGTGCAATTAGAGGCAGGCAGAAGCTCACCTTGTCCTGACTGTGCACAATTGCCCTAACAAGCTCCAGGCAAGCCCCTACCAGTCCATCCCAAAGCCCCTCTCTTTCGAGCCATGCCATATTTCTTCTTGGTCCTTCTTCATTAAATCTGGCCATCAGAAGGGGTTGGAGTAGCAGTGATGGTAAAGAGGGTAGAACACGAAAAAGGAACAACCCCTCTGAGTGCAGCAGTGTGTCCAAGCCTCCCGGAGTTGGAGCTGTTGATGGCAATGTCTGCCCAGCTGGCTTGTGAGGGAGGCCAGTGGGCAGTGATGGATGGACTCCAAGGATGGCTGTCTGCCCCAGAGAGGCAGGCATGGACGTCTCCTCAAGCACCTCCAGAGTGAATAGCCTGTTGATTTACTTCATGGCCACTGATTCTTTGACTCCAGCCTGGAGGGTCCTGTGCTTCACACTCAAGAGGGCTTGTGGGGCTTCTTAAGGACCCTTAAGAATGACCCTGTCATTGCACATATGAAAAAAACCAAAGCCCATGTCAGATAACAGTCATCAGGGCTTACAAACACAAAGGTTTTCAATGGCCAAATGTTGAGGGGCAATTGGGAGTGCTGGAGACTGTGGCGAACTGGAGCTCACACTACCCACAGGGGCAGCTGCTATTGCATTCTAGCCAATTAGCAACACTCACCGAACATGGGCCAAGTGTGGTTAGATTTGATTTTAAAAGAGAAACCAGAAATCTAGGTTTTTAAGGTGAAATCTTTTGAAGTAAATGTATTTAACTATCCAGAATTACACAGTCAGGTAAAGCTACAAAAGTTTTAGTCAAATGCAATGCATACTTCTGAGCCAGACATAGAGCTTCCAGTGTGGACTTCTGGGTTGTGTGGCAGCATCTGTGGACACACAGCAGATGACATGGTTTTCTCTGTGCTGAGTGTTAGATCCCACTGGGCCAGTAGTTGGCCTTCCCTGTGCCTTGCCTGTGTGGCCAGCCAGCCAGCCCTCTCACTGGACAGTTTGAAACCAGGTTGGGAGGGCATCATGGAACAGCTGGGTACAATTAGGCAGCCAGGATTAGGTGTAGGCTTAAAAAGATGGGGCATTTTTCTCTCCATCACCAGCTCATTAAGCTTCCCACTTTGACAGCTGAAGCATAGCAAGGCTGGCCGAAGCCAGATTTTTTTTCCTCCAGAGTCAACTGAGAGCATCTAAGATTTGGTAATGAGATTCTCTGTGACCTGAGATGGGAAGGCACCAGAAGGCTGAGTCATGACCTCCCGGGGTATTTGGACTGATTTTCTCAGAGCACCTCCCTCCATCCAGAGAACTGGTCTGGCCAGAGGATATGGATGGTGGAGAATTGTACTGGGGGGGGGGGTCAGAACTATGTCACTTAAAACAGGAGAAATTCCCCCAGGATTGCGTTGGAGCAGCAATTGCTGCTAGGTTCTTTTTTGCTGTGAGCCTTTGCCACACACTGCCTCTGGTTGCTGTCCCAACTGTTACCAGCAGGAGTGTCTGGGTCATCAGCCAGGGTAGGAACACCCTAGAATAGGACCAGCAGAAACCTCAGTAAGTTACATCAAGGATGAGGAGAACTCAAAAGGTCCTTTCCTGAGCCTCAGGGGACCAGAGCTTTGGAATATCTTTAATGCATTTATCTCAGCTGCAAGGGAATCACCGATTTTCTTTTCCTGGGGATTCCCTAGCAGAAGGAGAATGCCTTTTATTTGACCCTTTTGTTTTTCTCAAATAGCAAAAATGAAAATAATAGTTGAACTCCCCTCACGGCTTGAGGAAGAGTCTGTGCCCTCAGTACTGTGGAAGCAGCGGGGGCGGCTGATGCAGTAATTGGGTGTTAAGAGAGCTGCCTGGGCGCGCTGTGGCTGATCTTTTGGCAGAAAAAGCTGAGCGCTCTGTTCTTTGGGGAGCAGGTTGTCTTGTTTTGTATCTTTTTGTAGTTGTTTTTTAAGCATTAAATTTTTAAAATTTACAATAGATTTTGATTCAGGAGAACAATAGCTATTGGTAACAAAGGAAATATTAATCACGTCCTTGAGTTTTTATTTCAAATATTGAGTATCCAAGAGAATGGAGGGGAACTAATACTGTTTACTTTGCTATTAGGGTTTCAGTCACATTTTCTTAATTAGCACCAGATGTAGATGTTATTATCCCCATTTGCAGATGAGACAACTGAGGCCCAGACAGGTTGAGTAACTTGACTCAGGTCACACAGCTGATACAAGCTGGTCAAATTTCAGATATATGTAGAGAAGACTCTAATCCAGTCTCTCACACCATCCTGGGCTGTCTCTCTTCTTTTCATCCTGTAGTTTAGTGGTTTTTAACTTGGAGCACGTTTCTGAATCAGATTCTCATCCTTCATCCCAGAGTTATTGGATCATAATACAAATATACCGGGGCTGAGGTATTTGTTTATTTTTTGGTAAGGTCTCACAGGTGCTCCAGATACAGACCTCCAAATGAGCACCACTGGTTTAGAAAGGACACAAAATCTGGAGTCTGAAGACCTGGGTTCGACTCCTGCCCAGCATCCCTTCTCACCTCTCAGCCTGGTTTGTCATCCTAAATCAAGTTCAAAGAATGCATTACCATGAAAGTTTGTCCCGAGAGTCAAATGAGATTTGGAACATGTAGGTGCTTGTAAACTCTAGAGTTGCTATGCAAATGTTAGTCATCATTCTTGCAGACGCACTGAGACTCAGGCCTAGTCTTTCCCTCCGGAATTACATAAGTTCAGGGTCACACTGGAACTGTTTGTTGAAAGCCCTTATTTGACAATCCGACAACCCAGATTCTTCCTCCTGCAGTTTTTTGTTGATGATTAAATTATTGTAAATTAGTTCGACTTGTAGTATAATAAATGCCATTAGCATGACTAATCACACACCTGATTATACAACCCACTCCTCCTCCCCCAACGTATTGTCTGCATCCTACACCCAATAGATCCAGCATTGACGGAGAGCTCTGGTTAGGACTAGTGAATGGGGCACGGGGATGTTTCCTGGCGTGTGCTCTGGTTCCTCTACGATTGGGAAGACCTTTAGACAATGGCCACACACCGGGGAAAAGATCCATAGGTGCTAGGTTTGCACCCGTTTACTTAGCTTAGCTTAAAGGTATTATTATCGTTGTTGCTTGTTTTTATTATTTAGTTACTACTACTAGTACTAGCACCATCTGTTGAACTCACTGTGTATCAGACACTGTTAAACCCCTTTATGTTCATTATTTTGTTCATTTTGCTTATTTCTTAAAGAAATCTTATGATGTAGGTGTTACCATTATTAGCCCCATTTTACGGAAAAGAACACCGAGGGTCAGAGAAGTTAAGTAACTTGCTCACGTTATTCCCTTAGGAAGTGGCAGAGTCTGGGTTTGTGCTTATATCTGCCTGCTTTGAAAGCTTACACTCACATGGCCTCCCCTGTGCAGAAAAAATTTAGCTAGAACTGGCCTGCTGGCAGATTTGGACAACAGAGGGGGCTTGATGTGTGGTGGAGATGGGTAAATCAAAGTTTTGGGGAGATGGCAAATGTCTTCTCCTGGGTTGCCCAGCCACACGGTTGTTAGGGAGGTGGAGCAGCTGGTGGGCTGGTGATGCTGTTGGCAGTAGTTGTGTGGCTGGGAGTTGGCGTTGGATAAGAAGAGGCAGGTTTGCGCCGTGGAGAGAGGACAGGATCTTAATGAGAAGACCCATGTTCTGGTCCCAGCTCTTCCTCTTCCTTCCTGCTTGCCCTGACACTTATCACCTAGCCTGTCTGGACCTCAGTTTTCTCATCACAGGGCTGTTTTGAGGACCAAATGAAATTAAGGTTGTGAAAGCAATTTGTAAGCTGTGAAGTGATTTCCATATGCAAAGAACTATTTTTAACCCTCTCTGGTGAATGAGGACATCCAGAACTTAAGACCCGAAGCCTTGAGTCTTTATACAGGTGGAGAAGCATCTTCCAGCTAAGCAAGTGGGTGGGTGGAGGGCAGCAAGGGGGTGGTCCAAGCTGGTGAGAGGATGTCAGTGCTGGAGAGGACCCTCACCCCAAAGGCCCTTCTTATGACCTTGTTAATATCAATGTCCTGTGATTCACGGAACAGAGGCATTCTAGAAATTAAATATCTGTAAAGAGAGGAAAAGTGAACCCCCCAAATTTGTATGTGGAGCAATCAGAGTTGTTTTCTTGCTTAGCACTACAGCTTCCAGTTCTAAAGACAACCTCAACCAGGGCAACTGTAGGGGGTGTCACCCTGGATGAAAAGCTGTCCAATACCTATACGTTGCCCACCATCCAGGACAGGAACACAAGCACCCATCCCAAGCTTTGTGTCCTGGTTTTTACAACTTAAACGAAACTGCTAGTTTGGGGCTGAAGGGCAGAAAGCAGGAAATAAAGAGCTGTCCATGGTAGTAACGGGTCTTCACAGCTTGATTTGGTCTGACAGGATTAACCCTCTAAACAGGAAGCATGAGAGACTTGCAATGCTGGAAGGATCTTTGCAGTGGGTCTACACTAGTTATGACAACTGTGGGGCCTGTGTGCTGCTCTGACACCTCACCTCCTGTCCCTCTCCTCCCTATCTTTGATCATGGCAGACATCCCTGATTGATAATAGCATTCTTTCCTGTTTTGCCTCAGAACCCTTCAACCATCCCCAGTAAACAGCTGTCCCCAATAAACTGGAGTTGTCATGTTTAAAGAAACCCAGTTGCCCCTGCTCTGGAGCAAACCACTCATTTTTAAAAAGAGGGTCGCAAGTCTCAGAGATGGAAGAAGATTTGTTCAAGATTATTGGCAGAATTAAAACCAGCGGAACTCCTCTCTTCATTTTACATTCTGGTAACTTGAGTTTCTTCTGAACTTGTCTTGGTATATCACTGAATCCAGAATCATTAACTTATTAACTTTCTAGTAAGTTCCTTAGGTGAAGACAAACACCTATGATGTGGAAAGGAAAGGTAAGAAGTGCTGTGGTTTGGATGTGTGTGTCCCCCACAAATTCACTTGTTGGAACCTAAGATCCAATGTGATAGTATTAAGAAGTGGGGCCTTTAGGAGGTGTTTAAGTCATGAGGGCTCTGCTCTCAAGCATGGGATGAGTATCCTTGTAAAAGGACTCAAGGGAATTACCTAGGTCCTTTCTTGCCCCTCCATCTGTTCTGCTGTGTTTGCCCTTTTTGCCCTTCTGCCACATGAGGACGCAGCCAGAAGGTGCCATCTTGGAAGCAGAGGGCAGCCCTCACCAGACACTGAGTCCTTTGGCACCTTGATATTAGACTTCCCAGCCTCCAGAACTGTGAGAAGTAAATTTCTTTTATTTATAAATTACCCTGTCTGTGGTATTTTGTTATAGCAGCAGGAATGGACTAAGACAGAAGCTATATTGGTTATCCACTGCTCCATAGCAAAACACCCCCAAAACATCTTAAAACAATGACTATTCATTATTTCTCATGAGTCTGTGGGTTGGTTGACAGATCTGTTGATCTGCACTCGGCTGGGTTGATCTCAGCTGGGTTTGCTTATGCATCTATGGTCGCTTTGGGGATGGCTGGTCAGGATGGCCTCAGCTGGGACAATGTGTCTCTCCTCCACACACCCTCTCATCCTCCAGCAGGCTGACCCAGCCTTGCTCTCCTGGCAATGGCAGGTTCCAAGAGTAAAAATGGAAACCTGTGTTGCCTGTGGAGGCCAAGGTTCAGAACTGGCACAACATCACTTCTGCCATGGTCTGTTGTCCAAAACAAGTCATGAGCAAGACTAGGATTAGGCTGAGGGAAGTGAGGCCCCTAGGGCACAAATTTTAAGGAGATACTAACTCTTAAATGTTGACCTTGCATGATGCTAAGAGTGAGTCCCTCCTTAAATTTTGAGCCTCAAGTGCCTTGATTGCCTCACCCTGGACCCAGCCCTGATTAAAAGGCCAGCCCAGATTTCAAGGGTAAAGAAAGAGATCTCACCTCTTAATGGGAAGAACTGTAAAGTCACATTCCTAAAGTCATCAGTACAAAGAGGGAAAGAAGCAAGACCCGCAAGGCAATCAGTCAACACAAAGGTATGGCAAAGCCTCGATAGCCACAGCAGACCTAGAGCTTCCCAGGGGCAGTTTATGTTCCTTAACCTTGTGATTTCCTCCTATCACTCTGACAGCCAGTTATTTCAAAGAGGTCTTTGTCCCGTCTCCACTTTCTCGTTCCTAAGCACTCTCCTCAGTACTGCCCTAGTTCGAGTTAACTGAAACACTGCCCAGCCCTTGGCACCCCTGGGTGCCGTCTGACACACTCCTGAACTAAAGTTAAGGGTGATGGAGTCAATGTGGGGCCAGGACTGTAAAATACAGTCTTGGATTTTAGGTTTCCAGAAATAATAGGCATAACTACCAATTACTTTAAAATTGATTGGCAATGATACTTTTGCACAAAGTTAAAGGCTATTTTTATAGTATGTGTTGCCTCAATGTGTTTGCTAAATCTAGGCTGTATGCTTTCTCCAATAGGATTCTAGGAATTTAAAGAATTTTGGGGTTTTTGATTGAGAAGGTTTCCAAAGGAGACAGGTATCTGAATGCATGTTTATCCTGGACTTAAAAAATGTGCATCTTTTGGGGCCAGAAATATTGTCAATAGAATCAGCATTTGAATTCATGACTATTCCAGGTAGAAGCTGTTTTCTACATGAGGACAGGAATTCAGCCACCAGATGCACTGTTATTATAGCTGGATCTAAGGTCACTCTTAAGTCAAGAGCGTCAGGCAGGGTCAATAGGAATGAAATTGACTAGACCAATTGCTCGAGTAATGACATCAGCCTATGGTGAGACGTCCAGGATCTGGGTCCTGCATCCAAATTCTATCCATTTGTCAAGGAGGCCTGCACTTTGCCCTTAAGTTTGTTGTCTTCCTGTGCCACCCCACCCCCTGACCTATGCAGTAGGCCTGATAGAAAACCTGTCCAAAACTGAGCTGTGATTATGTTACTTTCAATAGCTCCTAACTGCCTCCACGCACCTGGCCCTGCGACTTCTCTCTGGCCACATTTCTTTATGCTTATTTTATATAGAACATGCTTCAGCCAAATTGAACTTGCCTTTCATATGTGTCCATGTCTTCTCCCCACCATGCCTTTACTCACTGTGTCCCCTCTCCCTGGGATGCCCTTCTCCATATCCTTAAGTCCAGCTTCTAACCATTTGTTAAAGCACAGATTAGTTTTCAGCTCTCCCGTGAAGTCTTCCTTGATCACTTTATGGAAATCCTCCTCTGAGATCCCATGACATTTTTAGGGGTATTAAGAATACAGTTAAGAGTGAAGCCTTCAGAAATGGCTTGGGGTCAAATGCCAGTTTCATCACTTCCTGGCTGTGTGACCTTGGGCAATATTCTTAACTCCTGTGTGCCTTAGCTATAAAATGGATTATAATAATATCATTACTTCATAGGTTGTGGTAAAGATTGAATACTTTATTACATGTTAACTTCCAATAGGGTCTGGTGCATGGTAAACGCCAGCTTTTATTATTGTTGTTTTAAAGTACCCAAAAAATAGTTATTCAGCATCTATTATATGCCCAGTATCATGCAGGCATTGGAGATATAGCAGTGAATGATACAAGTCATCCCTGCCTCATGGATCTTATGGTTTAACAGATAAGAAATGCTAATTGAAACTTGTATTGTGATATTGGTCTATCAATTTTACCTTCTTTTCCAGACTATAAAGGTGTGGCTACAGTCTTTTATTTTCCTGCAAATTTTGAGTGTCCAGCACAGTGTTTCAACATAATAAGTGGTGTATCAATTAATGACAACATGGGTAATAGCAAAATCAGTTACCAAGTCAGGCTGGGGCTTTCCTCACCCAGTGTTGTTGGGCACGCACTCTAGATCACTTGGGAAAGAACCCAGGTAGAATAATTTGGTTGGAATCCTACACCAAGGACAAGGCGTGGCATATGTAGCTGTTAAGAAGGAGGGACAATGGGCAGGAGTCCTTCCTGGTGATGTCTTGGGGCAATCTGCCTCAATTCTCCTTGCCACCGTGAAATAAATCTGTTGTCTCTAAAATCTAAAGTGTGTAAGGCTGATGCAATGGGAAACACATTAGCTTGGAGTCAGAGTGTCTGGATTTCCATCTCAGCTCGGTCACTGAGCATCTGTGTGACATCGAATGAATACCTCCCACTTTCTGAGCCTCAGTTTCCCCATTTGAAAAATGAGGAAGTTGGACTAGATCAGTGGCTTTTAAACTCATCCTTTTCTTTCTCTGCTCTTTTCTTATTTACTCCCTTCTTTATCCTTTTCTCTTTTTTTGAGACAGGGTCTCACTCTGTCATCTGGGCTAGAGTGCAGTGGTGCTATCATAGCTCACTGCAACCTCGAACTCCTGGGCTGAAACAATTCTCCTGCCTCAGCCTATTGAGTAGGTAGAACTACAGAAGTGCACCACCACGCCTGGCTAATTTTTAAAATTTTTTGTAGAGTCGGGGTCTCACTATGTTGCCCAGGCTGGTCTCAAACTCCTGGCCTCAAGGGATCCTCCTGCCTCAGCCTCCCAAAATGCTAAGATTACAAGTGTAAGCCACCATGCCCAGCCTCCTTTTCTTCTTTTAACTATGGTACCTAAAATCATTTTTCAAATAAATTCATATTTACAGACGTTCTGTTCAAAATGAGACTGGAAATCCTGGGGCTTTTGACATTCAGCTTTCTCTCTCCCCACTACTTCCTACAGGGGCACAAGAAACACTTCTAAAGACCCCCAGAGTTCCAGCAAACCCAATCTGAAAAGCTCTGGTCTCTTAGGGCTCTTCTGTTTCAGCATTCTGTGATTCAGGGCAACAGAAAACTTAAATGCCTTTAATTAAAATCATTTCAAGTTATCCCCATTAACTATGATTGATGTACCAACTGGAGAATAAGTGCATTAATGCTGTAATTATCTGTTGAGGATGTTTCATTGATTCTGCAATGATATTTTAGTCAGTTTGTATTATTTCATTTCTGACTTAAATCAGGAAGAAATGGCTATTGGTGAAGAAATTAATCATCTAAATCAAATTGTCATTGATGCTTTTAGAAATAAAACCCTAGAATAGGCTTAGCCAAGTCTCTTACTGTCTGATGTTGGTGGCTATAATGATTGATGATTTGGGCTGAGGACAAGGCTTCAGTTTGCAGCTCCAAGGCTGCGGGTGAAATATCAAATCCCCCTTGGGCTTTTATAAGTGTTTTCTCTCCAGCTCAGTCTTCTGGAATCCATTCTTCAAATCCCTGCCTTAGATAACTCCAAGGCAGGGAAAATTCTACAGCTTTGTAAGCTTCCAGGTTCTCAGGAGCTTTGCTGTCTAGGCAAGGGTACCACTGCTCCTGAGGCCTTGGGCTCCTTCATCTCTCGAGGAGACAGAGAGGGTGATCTGAGAGAGTGAGAACCTCAGATCTGGAATCTGTTTCAGTGAAAATTCTTCCAGTTGCATGTGACAGAAACCCAATGCAAACAGACCTGAGCAAAGGAGGAATCTGGGTCTCATAACTGACATGTCCAGGGGAGGATCTACTTTCAACACGATTTGGCTGACACTCAAGAGATGCCACAAGGCCTGGCTTCTCTGTGTCTCAGGCTGCTTTTCCTCCACATCTGGGCCTTATTTTCAAGATATGTGGTGGCAAGTAAGGGGCAGCAACTTCATATCCCCCAATTCCAGCTTCACACCCTGTGGGGAAGGCTGTCTCTTTCTCTCCCAGGGCCCCAGATGATGCACCACATCTCACTGGCTTGACTGTAAATTCTCCTCTCTTATTAAATGTGGATGGCTGTGGGCTTGCTGCAGCTGCTGTGGCTGTTTGGCTCTGCTAGCCTTCCACCATGTGTCTTCTCAGAGGCCCTGTGTGTGATGAGACTATTTTTGAGGCAGACAAGAAGAGCAGGGAATGGAGATGACACACACAATCAATTAAAAGCATCTGCTCAGATGTGGTCTATGTCATGATCACTCATATTATATTGGCTGAAATCAGTCATGTGGCTAAGACAGTATCCTAGGGGTTGGGGAGTATCTTCCTCCTATAGAGACAGAGGTGAGTACTTGTAAACACTAATAGGATCTGCCATAACTTCCAATCTACATGGGATGAGAGGAGAAAATTTTCCCAAAAGAAAATTGAGGTGAAATTTACTAGAAGAATGGTAAAGATCAGTCAACCTCCTTTGATATATTATAATTCCCCCCAACCAATGTTTGGAATCTCTCTACTGCCCAAGGTACTATCTACCCTCTCTCCCCCCAAGAAAACTCCTAACCTGCAGAGGAAACCTGTTCTATCTTTTGACCATTCTGCCAGCCTTCCAGAAGAAAAAGAAATGAAAAAGCTTTATTTAGCTCAAGCTACTACTACGGGAGCTACTGCTGTGAGAGAGCAGGGAAAGATGAAGAAATAAAGACCTTATGGCTCATTCTGGGGGCTTCACTGAAAGGAAAAGGAAAAGGAAAGAAAGAAGCAGGACGTGGAAGCAAAAAAGCAATATAGAAAACCATTCTCGCAAGAGCTCTTCTTCCTGGGTATGCAAAGCAATTAAAATGCCCTGCCACCCTATCCATCATTTAGACTGGAGTGATGCATTTGTGGTCATGAGCAAAGGCAAGATCCCTGCTTAGGGCAGAGGGCAGAGTCCTTGATCAATGGGAACACAACATCTTTCTCTTTCATATGTCTTTGGATGAACTATTTACTTACACTTGTTTTTAATTTACTGGCCCACAATTAGAGTTGGCTAATAGGCCAACAGGCTGGCATGAGGCACCCAATTATCTTCGAAAAATGTATTTCCATGATTGGGGCTTTTAATTGCAGCTTAAATCAAACGCTCATGAACTCAGTTGCCATCAAGGGAATGAGGCAAACTAATGAAATAATGAGGGCTCTGACTCCAATTCAGAGGTAAAGGGACACAGGAAAAGGAGATTTTTTTTTTTTTAAACTGCTTTTGAAGACTCTGGTGTCATAAATCCCACCGCAAGGCAGCGATGTTACAAAATGGGCAGCTTGTTCCAATCAGACCACAAATGTTTTGTTTCCCGGGATTCACTTCCACATTTGCCAGCTTGGCTTTGTGTGGGCGCCAAGGTTCTCGCTCCCATTATTCCAGATCAAACAGTTATGGCTTTGGAATTCAAATTGGCCAAATGGGCTCCTCTCTTAACGCCTTCATCTGCTGATCTCAAATATGGAGCAGTGCTCACTGACAGGGTCACATGAGGAAGGAACATGTGTCCCTGGGACTGATTCATTTATGCAGATGTGGCACAAGCCCAGAGCCCAGAGCCACAGGCATCTCTCCCCACTACCTCATGGTGCTTAATTCAGATTACTTCCTTCTTATGAAGAGCCAATTTGCCAATTATCCCTGAAATTTTTGATTAGATGCCTTTTACCTAGAACACTGTGCCACGGGCTATAGACTTCTGAGGTTCATTTAGTTCTCTCTGAAAGATGAGAGAGGCTTGGCTGAGAATCACAAACACTCCACCAATTTTAGATACAAGCAAGTCTTTTTTCTTAGAGGTTCCACATATCTTTGGGTTTGCATCTGGACAATATGGGTTAAAAAAACAGCAACAGCAACAATCATAACAGCTACCTTTATCTAGTGAATTGGCTGTCTTTCCTAGCTGCAAATTAGAATTATTTTGGGAGTTTTAAAAAATACTGGTGCTCGGGCTCCCATCCCCGGAGATCCCAATTTTATGGGTCTGAGTTGGGGCCCAGTCATCAAAATTTTTTGAAAGCTTCCCAAATTATTCTCATATGTGCCCAGAGTTGGGAACCACCAATTTTATGCCTCCAATGTGCCAAGAACTGTGCGAAGGGCTTTGCACCCACTCTCAAGGACTTGACTGAGCTAAGTATTATTATTTCCATTTTAGAGAAAGGGAAATGATGTCCAGAAGGGTTTAGTAACTCATCCAAGATCACCTAGCTCGCAGGTGGTGATGACAGGCTATTAGGATGAGGCACTCAAAAGTGCAGGACGTATATAGGCACAGGGTGTTTGAATTGTTTGAGGTCTAAAGACCAGGGTAGTTGAGACAGCATGAAAACTGATGGAAGAACTGGCGAGTGGCAGCCTTCTCCTTTCCCAGAGACAGCTATGAGGTCCTTCGTGATGGGACACATACCTAATGCACTGAGGATACACACTGTGCCTTTGGCTTGGCAGAAAGCCAGGGATTTTACCTGACCACCACGAAGAACAGCTTACCCAAGAGGAGGAGAGGTGCCTGAAGAGAAAGCGGCTGGCCATTTTCTTCCAGCCCTGTGTCTTCCATCTCTCTTTCCAAGAGAGCAGTTTTGGTTGGATAGACAGCACTTTTCTTTAGCTGCCCTGTAGAGGAGGAAACCCTCCTTTTCATGCCATTACAACACAAAAGAGTTGAGAGAGAAGTCCAATGGCAACCTGGAGAAGACAGTTGAGAAGGGGAGGGCTGCTGGACGGCTGGGAGGTGGGTGAGAACTTGAAGTGAATGGAGGATGAAACCAAGGGATGCTTCGGGCTGGCAGTGTATGGGGGGTGTTGAATCTGGATTGTTCTGAAGACCTGCTGTAGAGTCCAGTCACCACATTTGGCCACAGCGGAGGGTGGCCACTGTAGCATCTTACCCCTTGTGGACAAAGAGCCCAGCCCTGGCACTGGCTAAGACTTTGCTTTTCGTCTTGTTGTATTTGTGTTCAGTGAGCCTCCTGGCCATTTCTTACCCACCTGTCTCCCTGCCATGTTCTGCTGGTTTAAAGGACGCTCGTATGTTTTAGGGACGTCTGGCCTGTGAATGCGGGAGGAGAACAGAAAATAGGCATGAATTATTGTTTTGCCAGTCTCTGCTTTGTTGTTCTTCTTTTGTTTCTGCTTCCTATATATTTATTATTTTTTTATTTTTATTTTTCTTACGTATTTTCTTTTTTTATTTTTAAATTCAGAATATTATGGGGGTACAAACACTTTGGTTACATATATTGCCTGTGCACTGCCCAAGTCAGAGCTATAATCATGTCCATCCCTCAGACAGTGCACCCCACACCCATTAGGTGTGAGTTTACCCATCCCTGCTTTATTCTTCTTGTTCCATGTGCCAAGAGTTACTTCTTGGTGGGAGGACGCCCATGGTTCTAGAATCTTTAATCTGTTTTGTTTCCTGATATATCTCCAGTACAGCAGCTGGCACACAGTAGGTGCTCAATAAATATATTTGAGTAAATAGATAAATAAATGAAATGCAAGGAAACCAAGAAAGTCACAGAGTCACCACCCAGGACTATGAACACCTATGAGGCCATTAGAAACAATTTCTCCTAAGACTTCTCCACTAGTGTGATGGAGTCATGGTCTAGTAGGACACAGGATTGTCATGAAATGCCCCAAATTATATCCTCCGTCATTTCCCACATCCACTCACAAATGAGATGGATAAGTGTGGTGGATCAGTCTGATTCAATATCTGTGTGTGTAACAGGAAATAATACCTCCCTCAAAGAGTTTTGGGGGTAATGCATACAAATTGCTTACTGAAGTGTTCAATGAATGCTTTGAGCATAAGTACTAGATGAATTGTGATTAATAATAACAATTATTATCAAGAAGTAAGGTGTGCCATAGCCAGGTGGCCCTACATACTAAGAATCATTCATCTATGATCTTTTGACTAGCTGGTTGTATCTCTTCTAAGCCTTTTTTCTCCCCTTTACCATTCATTTTCTTATTCAACCAACTGTATTTAGTATCTACTTTGGGCTATGCTCTGAGCTAGATTCTGGGGCTGTATCACAGAGTGTTCCCTGCTGCCAATACCTTTGATGCTTCCTGCAGAGAGGGTGGAGCCCACATCCCAGGAGCCTCCCTTATAGATCTGTCCAATCCTCTCTGCTCATGGGAGAAGCTGGTCTTCCTGTCACACAAACTTGACCTAGCTTGATTGGTGGCATCCACAATATGTAAGATGGAGAGCCACTGTTCTCTCTTCTGGAATGTTCTTCCCCTAGCAACTTGTTAGGCTCACCCCACTTCACTCAGCACTCAGCTCAAATGGAGCTTTCTTGGGGAGAATTTCTGTTGCATCAGCCTTTTTTATTTTCTTCAGAGCACTTATCAATGTCCAAGATTATTTTATTTATCTTGTTCTTAATTTGTTTATAGTCTCTCTCTTCTTCTAGAATGTAACCTCTATGAGATCAGGGACCATATATACCTTTCATAGAATGGGGCTGGCATAGCATAGTTACCTGATACATGTTTGTGATTGAATGTCTTTGTGATCTGTTTCTAGACTCCCAGAGGTTCCTTTGGGTGTCTCCCAGAGATTCTGGAAAGTGGAATTTTCTGTTACAGGTTGATAAGGGATTCATCTGACAATAGAGTTAAAGAAATCAGCCATAACCACGGAGTTGACAGTGTCCTTTTAAAAGCTGGCATGGAACATTTGATAAAAATACAGTGAGAGATCAGAGCACAGTGAATCATATTTAGGAGAAAATCTCTTTTGAAAAGCCCAGGAGAGGTCATGTTTTTTTCATGCTTGTCGACTAGGCTGAATAATTTGCTTAAAATAAATGAACGAGAATGGGAAGTTGCAATGTAAGGGGAACGAAACAGACTCCAGGCTCCATGTGCAACATGTCTCAGCCTCTGAAGGGTCTGGCTTGGGTGGTGGTGAGCTTTGTGGGTAAGGAGGTAGTTTATGCATTTAGACAGGTTCAGTGTCTTCTTGGCTTTAGCACAAGATTTCTAGGGCATCAGCACATTAGCAACTTTCCAATGCAAATAGATTTGATCCATCACTGATGCTGAAAAAAAGCCCTACATCTAAGATGTGTCAGGTTCTCAAATATAAGCCAAATGAGTTAATATCTTCTCATTGTTGTCTTTATTAAGCTTTTGTTAAGCCAATCTTGGGTAATGATGTGTCTTTGTCAAAGGTCTTTTAATGAAGTAAGTGTTCCTTTATATAACCTCTCTAGGGAGAATGCTGTGGCTTTGAAAGTGCAGGGAACTACAGTGTCCAAAATTTAAGTGACTAGGCTAATCCCCACAATGTTGAGCCTAGGATTTTAGTAGCAGACCCAAGGAACCATTCAATATTGTGGCACATGCTTTGGAGGCAATATGCATGGGCAGCTACGGTTGGATGTCCTTTATGCCATAGAGGGGAGGATGCTCTGGTGACAAGGACAATGCAGGCATAATGCCAGTCTCACCACAATGGGATATTCAGTTCTTGACTTAGTGCCAAAGCTATGGCACAGGGACAAATGGAGAAAAACCACAGAGACTGGCTCAGTTCTCTCTGCCTCCACCTGTCTACAAATAGGGATGTGGGGCTTGCAGAAACCCACATTTGGTTTATTGGCAGCTCAGAGCTTGTTCACCAGGCCCACCCTGCCAAAGCAGAGCTCAGATTACAAACTTGTCCCTCCTTTCTCCTTTTGTTGAAAGTCCCCTTGCCATCATCTAACCATTTTGCTGGAAAGAGCTGATGAACTAATTTACACTAACATAGCAATGATTGATATGATAGACAGCTCTTAAGATGATCCCTAGTGATCCCTGGCTCCTGGTATTTACAGCCTTGTGTAATCCTGTTCCGTGGAGTAACTTGCTTCTAAGCAACAGAATACTTCCATGTTGAGGGGATATCACTTCCATGGTGTGATTATGAAAGATTACTGTAACTTCTGTCTTGCCGGCAGACTCTCTTGATTGCTTTCTCAGCTTGCACACTTTTGGTGAGGAGTTCATTTTGGAGAGTCCCATGTGGCAAGGAGCTGAGGTCGGCCTCTGGATAATAAATAGCCAGCCTGAAACAGAAGCTCTTAGTCCCATAACCCACAAGGAACTGAATCCTACCAACAACCACATGAGTGTGGAAGCAGATCTTTCCCAGATGAGCTTCAGATGAGATGGCTGCCACCTTGATTACAGCCTCGTGAGAGACCCTGAAGCAGAGGTGTACCACAGCTCAGCTGTGCCCAGAGTCCCAACCCACAGACACTGTGAGATAATAAATACTTGTCGTCTTAAGCCACTAAATTAGTGGTCATTGGTTGTGCAGCAGTAGAAAACTTGCACAACTGATAGAGGTTTACTGAGCTGCCTGTTTTGGGGTATGGTACATGTTAACAGGCGACGGCGCCTTCACCAAAGAAGCGCGTCTCTGACTGCGAGGCAGGGTGGGGCAATACATGGGACGCTAATAGGGAGAAAGCTCGGGGGTTTCTGGAGCTTGTTTTTGAGGTTTGCCAAAAGAGTACTACTTCACTCAGTTGTGCGGATCTGTTTTTTGGTTGCTCCCTCTGAAAAAGGCCTCTCTGAGTGACAGCTCGTTATCACCCAAGACCCAGCCATCCTGTCCTGCAGAGGCAGGACAAGTCTACCTTCCTGGGTCTTTGTGCTGACATCTATTTGAATGGCTTCCCATGCATTTGTTTGGTAATTACCAATCTCTGTGACTTCCCTCTTTTCTTTATAAATCAACACTCCTCCTTCAAAATGGGGGGGGCGTGCTCTGGCCAAACCATGTGCCACAGCAGTTGAGAGCACAGGTCTTTGAAGCCACGTTCCCTGCTTCGTTCATGCCTCACCCCTTCCTAGCTGTGTGCGACATCCTCTCAGTATCTCAGTGTTCTCATTGCAAAGTAGGGATAAAGTCATACCAATCTCCATATGGTTGTTATAGAGATTAAATGTAAACCCCTTAGAACTCAGTATTGAATACTTAGAAAATACCAAGTAATGAATAAGTATTCAATTAGTGTTAGGGATTATTTGACTTTAAATGGTTCTCTTCTGAAATGCTTGACTGTCCTCAATGCTCTGATGAAAGAATACTGGACCCACCTATGGACCTGTACCTTTGCCTTAAGTCATGGCTTTTTTTCTCAGAGGTGAAGATGTGCCTGGGTTCCAAGGCTGCTGTCCCCTTCCAGAACATCCCCCCTTTTCCTTCTTCACAGATGTCAGGAGAAACTGGGACCTATTCCAGCTCTCACCCTTGTGACTTGAGTGGATCATCTCTCCTTTCTGGACCTCGGTTTCCTCATCTGTGACCCTTCCTTGGCCCTTGTTACACTGAATAGCAAGTGACCACCCAGAGACAGACTGAGGGTCCTGCAAGGGCAAAGGTCTTGGCTGGTTCTTGTGGGTCCTTAGTGCCTGGGGCTGGGAGTGAGTCAGTGCCGAATGAGTAAACAGATAAACAGTGAGCAGAGGCACAGAAGAGTGTGGAGAAAGACAGCCATGTGTTCTGGAAAGGTCCACAGCCTGGAAGCCCAGAGACTCTGCCCCCTGCATGGCCCTGGGCCAATCATTTCCCTTCCTCTGATCCTTGATTTTGTCCTCTGTAGGGAAGGGGGCCAGCTTAGACTGGGTCTCAAACTGAGGCCCATGGGCCACATCAGGTCCCAAATGTGTTTTGTTTGGCCAGCACTGGATTTGAAAATATAAAGTTCGAGTGTGTCTAGGCAGGGGCACACACGGCCCAGTTGTCCACAGCAGCACCTCTCACCAGCATTCGGTGCCCATCCACTTTACAAGCTCATGAGGCCTGCTTGGCCCCAGCGTGTCTCGGTCTGCTAACTGCGGCATCAGAAGCTGCCAGGGGCGCACCTGGCTTTGGCATGCCAGGATTCTGGTAGAAGAAGAGGGACAACGAATGGCACAAAACAGAAGAGAAGGAGCAGAAAGAGAGAAGACAAGAGAGAACAGGGAGATGGGAAAGGAGACCAGGAGGAAGAAAAGTTCTTTTCCAAGTACGCACCCCAACCTGTCCCTTGGGTCACAAGAAAACCCGTGGACAGCTCAGAAGGAAACCCTGGCCTGGAAGAGCCCCCAGGCCCCACTGCCCAGGAGGCCTGGCCAAGGGCTGCGTCTGGGTGGGTCCGTCTCTGCTCCACAAGGACTTACCCTCTCTGGGGGTCTGCAAACACTTCGGATTTGAGTCACTTTGGGGAATGGCATGGAGCTGGCCTCTGAGGCTTCCCGTGGACCCACAGAGGTCCAGACTGTTTCCACACCCGAACTCAGGAGGAGGCCAAGGCTGGGAGGGGCAGGGCTCAGAGATTCCGCAGTCCTGGCCATGGTGCTGAATTATTAATGTTCATTTCAGTTATCCTTCGGTTCAACAGAAATATGACAAAGCAATCTCAGATAATGAAATCACCCACATTTTCTGCTGTTCACAGCATGCTTTCAGGGGCCAATTTTGCCCCCATCTTCACAGTGCTGATTGAGTTACATGTTTATGGGTGGGGAGGTGTAACTCCCGTGTTATCGACTGGTGTGTAGTACATAGATTAGGGTGACCTGAGGACCTTTCTTCCAGCAGGTCAGTGACGGTTCATGGTCATCCGGTGGAATGGGAACTTCTGCAGAACAGACAACTGTTATCTCAAAGACAGTCTCTGGGGGGTGTTGGGAGGCCACACAGCCCCAGTCCAGCCTGAACAATTTTTCTGCCTGCTCCTCTCTCTCAATTTACCTGTCACTGAAACTTCATGCTTTGAATGACATCTAAGAGCTCATCAAAGCACTTTTATAAGGAGGGGAAGGGATTTGCCTAGGGTTATGCTGCTTCCTTTTCAACTCTTCCCTTGTCTCCCCTCTGCCATCTCTCTGCAATCATTTAATGTAAAAAATTATAATAAATTCAGAAAGCAAGCAACTAGAAAACTAAAATTACAATAAATCATTCAGAAACTTCGGGACCCCAAATCAGGTATAGCAGACTTGCCAATGGACTGAATCTGGCACTCAGTCATGTTTTGTTTCTTCATGGTGATTACATCGCCTCCATGGTTATATAAAATAGCAACTTTAGTTGTTCACATTTTAAAATTGGGGATAAAAACCCAGAAGTATGGCTTCTCCTGATATATCAGAAGGTCTGGCTATCCCAAACCCACAGAGTAATAATTATCTGGTCATGAAACTTGAATGTTAGTGTATTTTTTCCAGTTCTTTGAACATTGGCAATGTAGGCAACCTTATAAAACCAGAAACTGGTTAAGTAACACATATGATTTTCTGATGCCAAAAGGAAGGCAGAAGAAGAATTTGGTGGGTTTTGCCATAAATATAAGTAGAATTCACAGGGCACTGTCCCTTGAGGTGTTTGTCTTCAAAGTGCTATTTCCTTTTGAAATATTTATAGCTAGTTAACCATTGTTCACAGACCATCAATACTCTAATCTTAAACCTGTATAGAATATAAGGACACCGCTACCCAAAGAATGAAAATTATTTTCCAGGCTGCAGTAGAGTGACCAGATCAATATCACCCCGGGGTGGGGGTAGAACCAAGTTGACAATAGATGTAGTGCAGAGTGGAAATACGTGCTCAGAAGAGCTTCTGTGCACCGGTCGGCTGGTGCCTTGGCTCTAATGGTGACATTGAGGAACATTTGGTAATTCTTAGCTATTGAGTAAAGCTATTGGGTCATACCTGGTTTGTGTGTTATGCTGTTCACATTGAGTGACTATTTTGGGATGTTCTCAACCCTCTTTTTTATCCCTTAACAAATCCTGGTGACTTAGTCATGGGACTCTCTCTTCCTCAGGCTCCTGTGGGGTCCAAGGGCCGGGGACAGCTTTGTGGAGCTGATGTGGGCCCCATCATGTCTCTGGCTGGGGTCAGAGCTGAGTGATTGGTTTACATTGAGGTCAGGCTTGTGGTTACCCTGTCTGCCTCCACCTCATGGAATGTAAAGATAAAAGGGCGATAAATACATAAAACATCACCCTTTAAAAACTCAGGACTGGATCTTTGGCTTCCCAATATTTAGTGGACTAAAAATGACTCTGGTAAGCAATCAAACACACAGATACATAAGACAAGAAAAGACAACAACCGCACACAAAAAAATTGGGAGATAAATCACAGCTCTCCTGGAAGAATCTCATTGGGTCATCTTGTCCAGCCCTCTGCCTCTAGGCATATTGGCCCTGGCCTCACCTCGCAATGATGGAAACCTGCTCTCTGTACTAGGCCTTGTCCCCCTGCCCCCTCCACCAGTGCCCCTGCAGACATGGCAGGGGATAACACATCATTCTGATAGCACAGCCTTTTGGTTTGCCTTTGGGCTGTGAGCCTCCGGCCTGTCCCTCAGAAACTCCTCGCCTGCCTCTCCCCTCCCTGGCAAATGTCTCTTTGTTAGTTGCCCATGATCAGCTTCTCAGAGCACCTCTGGCTTTTATTTTCTCCCCACGAACATTATCTATTTGTCCAATTCATCCTGAAATAGCCAGGCCCAGCCATCCCATAATTCCCTGATCCTGTGTCACTCAAAACCAGGGCCCGGCAGGAGCTCCGAGCTCTTCTTCCTGTCCCTTTCTCTTCTTTAATAAGCACACCCTGGGCTTCAGTCAATGCCTTTCCTCCAGATTCATGAGTTTGCTGGTTCTGCAGCAGCTCCAGATCCCGGCAGATAAATCTCCCCCAGAGCTGTCAGTGCAGACAGAAGTGAATGGCTCAGCGGGGTCCTCAGAGAGGCTACTGTAGAGACGCCAGATTTATCACCCATCCTGTCTCCTAGGGCATCACTTCCTTGACCTTCAGGATGATGCAGAGGTCAGAGTATGTTTTTTTTTCTGTGAGGGACCTAGATGCTAAAGGCGCTGCTTCCAAGATCTCCCCCCTACCCCTTGTCCTTGGTGACAAATGGAGACCCTGTTCACGGAGCATGGGAGGTGAGGGGCACTTCAGCTCCCCAAGGAAGGAGCAGCCTTGCTGAGGACTCACCACCACTGGAGGGAAACGTACTGACTTTCAGCATGCCTTCCAGGGTCACTCTGGGTTAATTTGAGCTGCTTCCATGCCCCTGGATGGGCCACACATTTTTCCTCCTTAGCCACGTCTAAGGCTCTCTTCTCGCGCAGCCTCGGTGCCTTCGCAAGCGAAATTGAGACATGTGCTTATGACAGTGTGTTTCCATGAAGACAGATCGCTCTCCCTGCAAGGTCAAAGCTCCCGCTGGCCAGGCTCTCTGGCAAACGATTCGTCAAACAGGGCAGCGGGCAGCAGACAGTTAGGTCTCAGGCCCCTGGCCGGTCGACTCATCAAAATCTTTCAGAGGATTATTGTGCCCTGTAGAACTTTTCTCCTTCCACTGTCTGTCTGTGCCTCCCCTACCATCCCCTCCCAACCCCCCCAACACAGAGGGATGAGTTGGCACAATATCAGAAATTATGACAGGGACCCAGAAGGCAAAACAAATCCTTCCGCAGAAATTGGGAAATTTCTTAGTCATTTTGCGAGGCGGGAATCATGGTCCCTCATGAAGTTTAAAAAAACAGAACAGCAAAGACGTAAGCTGCTGGGCCTGTCCAATTACTCATCTGTCTTGCATACTCGGGAGGAGGGCTGGGGTCTTGTTCTCCACTAGTACAGTGCCTGGCACACAGTATGTACTCCTTTATTAATTTGTTTATCAAATATTTATTAAGCTCCAACTACTAGTCTGGTACATAGTCCCTGCCCTCCTGGAGCTTACAGTCTTGTAGAGGATGTCAGACTATAAAGACATGGAAGAAGTAAGCTGCGAGCTGCGGCTCGAGCCTGTAATCCCAGCTACTTGGGAGGCTGATGTGGGAGGATCAGTTGAGGCCAGGAGTTTGAGCTCAGCCTGGGCAACATAGTGAGACCCTGTCTCTAAAGAAAATAAAAAAAGAAGTGGAAGAAACTAATGGGAAGTAATGAATTGGGAAAAGTGTTACAAAGTTTACTCTGGTGGGCAGCCTCTAGAATGACCCCCAGTGATTCTGCTCTCTGGCACTCATGATAGAAAGTGTGACTTCTCTTTTGCTTGTCACCAATCTCCCTCTCTCTCTCTCCCCCCGCCCCACTCTTGCTCTCTCTGTTAGACTCTAACAGAAGCCAGCTACCACGTCTGCATTAGCCCTGTGGAAGGCTCACGTGGCAAGAAACGGACGTCTGCAGCCAACAGCTGGCGCGGACCCTAGGCCTATTAACAGCCTTGCGAGTGAGCTTGGAAGTGGATCCACCCCGATCCAAGCTTTGAAATGACTGAGCCAGGGGACCCAGCTAAGCTGAGGCTGGATTCCCGATCCCCCAGAAACTGTAAGATTATGAATGTTTTTGTTTTTAAGCTACGAAATTTGGGGGTATTTTTTTTAACATGGGAATAGATTACGAATGCAGGTATCAGACGGAGTTTTCTGGCAGAGATTTACAGAGGAAACCCTACTTAAGTGGGCTGGCCAGGAGAAGTCTCATGGAGGGAACAACGTTTAAGGAAAGGATCGAAGGATAAGCGGGACCAGCCATAGAAAATCTAGAGGAACAGCATTCCAGGCAAAGGGAGTAGTATATGCAAAGACTCTTGGGCAGGAAAAAGCTTGGATTAAGGGCTGTGGCTCAGGAGCAGTACCCGGACGCTGTGCTAGCTCCTCTGTTTTCACTCCCTTTATTCTTCAACGCATCGTTGAAAAGTGGGCATCATTGTCCTCATCACATCCTGGGAAGACTGAGGCAGAGAGATTTCAGTAACTAGCCTGATGTCACACAGCTAGAAAGGGGGAGGGTGTAGAGTCAATCCTTGGTTTTTCTGAGTTTAGAACCTGTGTGATCATTCTACCTTTTAATACCACACGACTTAATTCACCTACTCTTTAGATACTTCCCAGTCCCCTGCTATGTTCTAGGTACACATAATTCCTGTCCTGAAGTAGCTCACAATTTGGAGGGAGAGACAACTGCAAACAGCTAACATTTTTCCAGGGCTTTACTCATTTGCTCATAAAACCCCTGCAAGGCAGCTAGGGGTATAGAAAGGAACCCACCTAAAGACAGAGAAAGTGAAGTCCAGTGGGGGTAAATGACCACCACAGGGCACGTTGCTAGTAAGGGGAAAAATGAGACCTTGGCCCCAGGGCCTCTGACCCTGACTCTCAAACTCTCTTCTCCCCCACATGGCCCTATGATCCTAATTATACGTAGGGCACCTCTAAGAAAGGCAGGGAGTCCTTCCACAGCAAAAGCACTCCCTTCATAACCCAGCTCTTGTATAAACCTAGATTTTTATGGATTGCTAATTGTGGCACATGTATATGACAATTCTTTCAAAACAGCTGAATACAGAATAATTATTTATGCTACGTGAAAGTCTTTAACTTTACGGTTTTCACTCTTGGCTTCGTTTGAGTAGCTAGGCTTTCTGGCTCATTCCTCTTAAGAACCTGAAGCACAACAAAAATTTGCAGAGTCGCTTATATCTCTCAAAGTGGGCAATTTGCCTTTTATCCCTTACCTACCTCTCACTATCGTTTTAGTCTTAGTTTAAATGTGACTTCCTCTGAAAGGCCTTGTCTGGCTTTCTAACCAAATTAGGTTTCCCCTGTTAGGCTCTACCATGGCACCCTACATATCTCCTTCTTGGTTCTCACCACAATATGTAACCATATTTTAACTCGGGTGTCCGTTTACTCTGTGTCTGTCTCCCACATGGAACTGTAAGCCTCATGCAGGCAGAGCAAGCCTATTTGGAGTTTACTGTTGAATCTCTGCCTAGCACAGTGTTTGGGACATAATAGAGACCCATTGAATTTTGTTGAATTAAAACAATGCCAGGACTCATCACAAATCATTGCTGAGTTGTGATCACAGGGAGGATGGAAGGAAAACCTCTGGGATGGGAGTGACATTGTACTTGAACAACCTGAATATAACAACAACAACAATAATAATTGTAGCTAATATTTGTTGAGCATTCACTATGTTTCTGTGTTTTAAGCATATCACATGTTCAGAAGTTTCAAGCAATGAGGGAGAGACAATCAGTTATTTTGCACACAGATGTTCTCACGTGTGAGTGACAAAGTAACCAACTTGTCCTGGTTTGCCTGTGACTGTCTAGCTTTTTTAAACTGAAAATCTAGCATTCCTGGAACTGTCTCTCTCAGGCTCAGGCAAACATCCTACACTTCCTTCCCATCGTAGGGGGCAGAAAATAGGCAGTGGACTGTAGCCAAAAAAATAGGATTTATAAGAGAGAAGGGAGAGAGGAGACAGGGAAAAAACAGCAGAGAATCCGGGAATAGTGAATCTTGTTTGCATTTGGCAGGGGTGTGTGTGTGCCGGGGTAGGGGGTGGGGAGGAAGCAAACTGATTAGTTAGCAGCTGAGAAGAAAGGCCAGGCTATGCATTCTGTCCTTGAGCAGGACAGAGAGGGATGGTAAAGCAAACGATTTTAATTGCTTATGGTTTCCCCAGAAAACCTCGAGCTTAGCTGCACAGCATACATGGTGGGCTGCTCTGTGTTACGCTGGCTGGATACTTCCATCAGCCCCTCCACCTAAGTTGGTCCAGGTCTTTACCATGTCCCTTGTCAGAATTTCTTAGTAGAAGGTGCTAAGTACCACAGTACAGCAAAAATGCCAGGCTTTGGGAACACAGAGCCAGGGAGACCGCAATTCCAAGGTGGGAGAAAGAGGAGTTGGCACCTGGGGAGGCAGAGTGTTTATCCTTCCTGTGTTTCAAGTGAAAACCTTCAGCCCTCAGTTACCTGTGTCACATAAATGTCACTTTGAGTTGCCAAAGTGTTCATGGAGGCTCTGGGTGGTTGTTTCTGGAACTTGCAGTCCCTTGAGGAAGCTCTGTCCACTCCATGGTGTGGGTAGAAGAGGGTTGCATAGCTCTGAAAGAAGATCCTAGACACAGGTAACCCTTGGCTGCAGACATAGCCCATGTTCCCAGGCAGCAGATAAAGAAGTGTGAAAATTAATTTCTCAATGACTTGAAAACACATCCCGGGCCTTAAGGATGAGGGACATTCCTAGATATAACAAAAACTGGCCTCATTCTTGCGTGGCTCCCAAAGGCTCTCAGCTTTCGGAAGAATATGTTGCATAGAAGAGGAGGTGGGGGCAGGAAGGCTGGGCTCTTCATTCTTGGCTTGGATCACTCAAACCCATTCCTTTCTTCATTCTCTTGTTCATTCTTTTATTTGTTTATTCATTCATTTACTCCTTAATTCCTTTATTCTTACGCATTCACCGGTTCACTGATCCTTTACTTGTGTAATTCCTTTGCTCGGGAAAGGAATTCCTTTACTGAGCACTTGCCATGTGCTCAGGGCTGTGTTGAGTGTTCTGGGCCAGAAGGGGGTCCCTGGCTTAGGGAGCACTCCTTCCCGCCTGGGTGACGGACCCCTCCCCTGTGACCTTAATGGCGGCCTGGGCAGAGTTCTGGCAGTCAGCAGTGGATGGTGCCCCTCTGGGAACAGTGGTCACTGCAGCTCCTCATCACTGCAGGGTCCTGGATGCTCCCTGGAGTCACTGGGAAGCTTAGTAGAGAGTCCATGGACCTTTTGGCCATGCCTCTGGGGACTGGGCCCCTGGGGGAGGCCAATGTGTTGGTTCGGGCCCCTGGGGGAGGCCAATATGTTGGTTCTGGCCCCAAAGTGGATTTTTCTCCTGGCTGAGTCACGTGGGGAAGATCAAGTTCTCACTTCTTGTTTTCATTGACCATGTCTAAAAGCTAATGACAGAAGCAGCTGATATCTGTATATATGGGCAGTCCGGTCTGCACAGCCCCAAGAATCTAGAAGGTCTAAAGACAGGATTTTACTTCTCCTAAATTTCTCAAAACAACCTACAGGAAATTAAACCAAGAGGGAGTTCAGTTTCAGGGACCACACAACAAAATTCCAAAGTAAAGCTGGCCGAGGTGTCCCATCTTCCTGTGTTCTGCTGAGCAATTGGCTGTGCCGCAAACTAGTCCTGGGCTAGGCAGAGTGGGGGACCCAAGAGAGCAGAAGCTGCAACTTAGTCCCTGCTTTTGAAGGGTGCAAGAGAATAACATGAAACACAAAAATAACCATTTACACGTATACCACATATACCATTTACAAAATGCTTTACAATTTACCAAAAATCTTTACAACGCTGTTCTCGTTTGAACCTTACTCGGGCTGAATGAGGAGGTGAAATATTATTTTCATTTTACACGTGAGGAGAGTCCCACAGCTAGTAGAGAGCAGAGTCAGGATTTGAAGCCAGGCCTGTTTGATTCTAAGTGGGTGCCTGTGCCATGAACCTGTACCGTGACATGTAACAGGCGAGAGCCAGGTTATGACCTTACTAAGGGGGAGGTGTGGAGACAGGGAGATGACGCTATAGCCAGGCATAGCCAGAGGAGGCTTCTGGGAGGAGCTGGAATTTCCCCTGGGCTGTGGCATCAGAACTGGTCGTGAATTCACCCTTCCTTCCACCTTCCATCCTCCTTAATGAAGCGAGGAATGGGTTCCACCTGCCAGCTCTCACGTCTGCCCAGGGAATGGGAAACATATCTTTTATTCTTCGATAATATCAAGACCTGGGCATGGGACCTAAATGGCTCAGAGAATTTAATCATTCAACAGGCACTTTTGCCTAAGAGCAGAAATAAGAACTGATGTGGAGTCCTCTCTATGGGTAAATATAATTAGCCTGGCTATTATGCACCAAATCCTCCCTAAGCCCCTCGCTCAGGCGGCTAAAGGAACCTGCTGGCTTTTGGTGACTCTTGAAACCAAGAACCTTTGCTGGGTCTGCAGTAATTTGATTTATCTCAGAAACAAGCCAACATTACAAGACTAGGTTTGCAATTTCAATATGCAGAGATTAATTTACATGCAGAGCTAATTAAGCAACTGAAACACCCACTAATTGATTATTACATGAAAAAGAACACATCAATTTGGAGAAATACACTCCATAAGGTTGTACAATATTTGCAAACTTAATTACCAAGTGGAAATTCCTCTTCTAGTGACTAATAAATTTAACCAATTAACCTTTGCTGAGATGGTCTTTTGTTCCTAGAGTCCAGCAGTACTCGCAAGGGAAGCTTTGGTCTCTGCCTTTTCAAATTCAAAGGCAGAAAAGACAACAGCTTTGGGCTGCTTTCTATACATAGCACAGGCCTGGCTTATAGTAGGAGCTCACTGCTATAAATGCTTGTGAATAAATGTCCAAACAGTCTACTGCAGTTATTTCCCACTTATTTTTTATTATAAGAATTTTGCTGCATGACACTCCTGTAAGACATTATTATTATCCTCATTTTAAAAAAAACTATATAGCATTCATAGAATTATAGTAACTAATCCAAAGTCACAAAACTAGCAAGGAGCAGAGTTGGGCCTTAAACTCAGGTCCTCTGACCCCACGTTTAATGCTTTTTTTTTCCACTTCAGGATCTTTCCTGTATCCCAGCAAACAAGCCTGACTGTCCATATAGGTAGAACAAGTATTCATCCATGGGTCATGATGTGATGAGCCCAGAAGGCCTCCAGCTTCAAACCATCACACCCACTAGTTTGCCACAGTGCTGGACTCCCACCTCAGAGGGTGATTCCTATGATTTAAGGAGGAGTTGGATCTTTGTAAGTCTGTGTTAAAATGCAAAGACTTCTTAAAGGAGCCACCGCCAACTTCTCCCAGGAATTGTCACCTTAGCACAGATTCCTTTTTAGATGGAGTGACAGACTACAAGGATCCAAGGAGATGGGACATGGGACATGGAACAGATACATTTGGACAGGTGAGACAGATGGTGGCCCAGAAAGAAAGGGTCCTGATGGAGTGAGGGTCCTGAGTTGCTAGGGTAAGCACGAGGGCACTAGTATATGCAAAATTTTCAAGCAAAAGTAGAAGTTAGGGACAAAGGGACATGGGAAGAGTGTATTGCTGTGTCCCAAGTGTGAGGCATTGGGAAAGTTATGGAATGCCTCCAAGACCTCTGTTTCCTCATCTGCAAAATGGGAGTAATAATGCTACCCTTCCAGGCAAGTGTGACGTTTAACTGAGCCAGCAAAAGGAAAGCTTTTAGCATGGCACCAGGTGCTCAGGGGCCAGCTGACACCTGATGGCTCTTACTGCTACTGTTCTGGACAGCTTATTCCTCCAACACTGGGCAGAGAGGCAGGATGCCTGCATTCCAGTTCCGGTTCAGCTGCAAACTCCCTGTGGGACCTTAGTCAACACCCTCTTTCTCAGGCCTCAACTTTCCACTGGTGAGATGAGGTAGTAGGACTGGATGACTTCTAAGGGACTCTATATCCAATCCATTCATTTATTGGTTTGCATGACAATTATGTCTTGAGAGCCTGCTGTGTACCAGGTGCAGTGCTAGGCACTGGGACTATAGCCTGGAAAGACAAGGTCCCTGCTTCCAGGGAGTTGATACTCTAGTGAAGAAAGCTGACAATAAACAAGTAAATGAGATGATTTCAGATAGTGATCAGTTCTGTAAAGAAAAGCAAGCGAATCTGTACTCATCAAGCCTTTTTTCCTCCCCAAGATACAAAAACCAACTCTGACATGTTTAAGGATAAAAGTGGGCAAGGAGCAGGTGTTTATTGGCAGGATTAGAGTCTCACAGAGTTCAAGGAAGAGCTGAACACTCAAACTTCAGGAAATATAAAAACCAGACAGGCTCTGGGACCCCAGCAGCCAGCTTCAATGGATACTTTTTTTCTAGAAGGCTCCTAACTACTTACCCTGTCATCTCTGTTTCTCTTATCCGCTCTGTACTTTAGCTGCAATCTTCTCTCTCCTTGTGGATTCTGTTTTCCATTCCATGTTAGTGAAAGATATGGTCAAAGGTCACATGTTACAGCCCTCTGGAGAGAATCTATTGTTACTTTCTCAATTGCAACCCTAAATTCCCAGGGCAGGGATCTGATTGGTGCACCTTGGGGCAGGTGTCTACTGTGGACCAATCAGCTGTGGGTGGAGCAGTATATATCCCATTGTACAAACACAGTTGCTATAGCCACATGGAGGGAAGGCAGGAGGGGCACATCCCAGCAAGCAGAGGTAAGAGCATCCAATCCAACAGATGTCTGCTATACAGATTAACCAGACTATGAGGACATCCAATTTGCTTTGGGGTTTGATGTAACATCCCAAAGAAAAGGTAGTGATGAAGCATACTAGAGGGTTGTTCTGAAGGTGGAATCTGAAGACCTGGGTTTTGATCTTAATTCCACCACTAACCTAACATACGGCCTTAGATAAGTTCTCTGCACCTCAATTTCTTCAAATTGTGGAAGAAAGTGAAATAGTAACACTAGAATTTTTGTGAGGTTCACATAGAAGCAAGGATAAGAAGGGACTTTGAAAATTCTGCAGTCAGGTACAATATTTGGAGTTCTCAGAGAAGGGTGGATGTATAAAGATGACAGGAAGAGAACTTATGGGACAGCTCCTCAGAATCCCTTCTTCATGGCAGAGGCCAGTTTTGCACGGGCTCCGTTAGCTTGGGGCCTCACATGCTGGGCCCGTCGGGATACACTGAGATTCCTCTTTTAGGAGGAAGCCTTGGAAATTCTTCTCTAAAATTCCCTATCTCCGATAGCAAGACCTTTAGCACCCAGCTCACCCAAGCCCATATTAAATGCAAGCCTCAAATATCATGTCAAAGTGGCAGCTTCTAATTAGCATTACCAGTTCCTGGTATTCACATTTGATTTTACCTGGGGCTTCAAAATTGACCGCCTCACCCAGGTTTCTAAGAACAACTGGAACCAACAGAAAACAACTCAAACTGAGCAGTAACTCAGTTCATTTACCCCCAGGAAGGAAGCAGCATTCATTCGGACATTTGGTGGGGTTTTTTGCCTCCTTCCCTGGCTGCTCCACATTCAGGGCTCTTCACCTGATTCACTATCAGGACATTTGCATTCATGTTTACAACCAGTGTAGGTTGCTCCCAGATTGTGGGCTCTTGGCAGGTTTATAATTCGCAAACACATGCTGGCAGATAGACACGTCTTTCCCCCACAGAGTGGGACATAAATTTTCCTTAGTAAATGGAGCCAAGCTGTTTGGTGCAATCATACGCTTTGGGATTCACAGCCGGCAGGGAAGGGAGGCTGCTCCTCCCACCCCACTCACCCCAGCTCCTCACAGTGGAATTCCAGCTTCCCCTCTATGTGGGACCTTAGGGTCTTGATGAACCAGAAGCCTGAAAGTCATCTTAGACTCCCTCCCTCAACCCCAAGTGCCACTGATTCTTCTCTGGAATCTTTCCCCTCTACACTTCATCCCCATTGCTGTCACCCTGTCCAGGCCACCAGTGTCTCTTGTCTCCATGACTACATCACTCTCCTAACTGGTTTCCCTGCCTTTAATTTTTCCCCGATTCGATCATGTCAGTCCCTTGCTTAAAGCCCTTTGCGCTGTGTACAAATTAGAATGGTGACATACAAAATACATTCAAGCACTGACGAGTATGCAGAGCAACTGGAATTCTTATATGTTGCTGGTGAGAATGCAAAATGTCACAGCTATTCTGGAAAATAGATTGGCAGTTTCTTGAAAAGTTAAGTGTATACTTAACATATGATCCAGCAATCCTACTCCTGGTGTTTCCCCTGGAGAAATGAAAATATATGTTCCTACAAAGACCTATACACAAATGTTTATAGCACTTCTATTTATAATTGCCCCAAACTAGAAACAACCCAAGTGGCCTCCAACAGGGGAACATATAAATATCCATATGGTGGAATACTGTTATACATCATAATAAAAAAAATCAACTATTGATACAGGCAGCTATTTGGATAAATATTAAAGGTATTATGCTGAGTGAAAGCAGCTAGTCTCGTAAGGTTACATATTATATGATTCCATTATATGACATATATAATGACAAAATATAGTGATAAAGAATGAAAAATAAGACAAAAATATAGTGATAAAGAACAGATTAGTGATTGCCAGAGGTTAGGGGTGAGGGGAGGATGTGACTATAAAGGGAGTTTTTTGAGGCTGTGGAAGTGTCCTGTATCCTGATTATGGTGGTGGTTACATGAATCTATACATGTGTTAAAATTCATAAAACTGTACAACAAAAGAAAAAGTCAATTTTACTGTATCACTTAAAAAATAAAATTAAAAAATACTCTTTGGTTAAAAATTTAAATTATTTGGAATGGTCTTAGAGCTTCTCAGGCCAACCCCTGCCTTCCTCATCAATCTGTTTTTGGTGCCTCTCTCCTTGATCTTTATGGACTGGAAATACTAAAATATTTACAGCACCTCAAACACACTATGCTGTCTTGCCTCCATGTTGAGCTGTCTACCTTACTGATATGGTGAACTCCTATTCACCCTTCAAAACTTTACTCAGAGCTAGCCTCCTCTGTGCAGCTATCTTTCTGACTTCCCACCACCAGATTTAAGTACACCATCTTCTATTCTATACTACTTCTGTATCTTGTAAATTCTTGTACTACTGTGTCTTATGCCTCACTATGATGGCCAGTTTCTCTGTGCAGGGCATGACTTTCCACTTTTTGTCCAAGGGCCTTCTCTAACAATGTGTGAGCCAGCTTGGCCCATGGCTAAGCAGAGCCCAGGAGTGGGTAGTTACCACCTGGGGGCAACCCTCAACCACTTGGGGCAGGACCAGGTAGGTAAATGCTCTGCTAGTGGGCAGTTCTGGGTGGTGGTCTGGGCACTTCTCAGAAGTCCCATGGAATTGAGCCCCAGTTGCACACTGCAGACGTTGTAACAACACCCCACTACAGTGGCTTTTCCTCCTTCCTGGGCCACTGTCCCTGTTCCTTCATTCCTGCTTCCTGGGATTACCTCCTCAATAAAGCTCCTGTCCCCACATCCTTGTCTTGGGCTGCACTTTTGAGGGAAATCAATCTAATGCACATTATTTTCTACCACAGCCTGGGCAGGGGGTAGATCTGGAATGATTGGCAAGAGGAATTTTCCCAACAGAACTCTGTTCTCAGAGTCAGGAGACCATGGCTCTGTCCTTTTCTGTTTCAGAGACCTTGGAAATGTCTGCCCCTGAGTTTCAGTTTTCCACAGGACTGACCAGACTAGTCACCCTAGCCAAGTGTGATATCTTTCGGTTCAGTTATGAGTCCACTCCTGGAATTGGGTCCCTGTTATCGGGTAGATTTCCCAGAAGCCAAAGCTGAGACGGTTTGGAGTGCACAATACTTATTAGGGATCAAGCTCTGTGAAAGGAAGGAGGAGAAAGCAGGGTTGAGCAGAGGAAGAAGGCAAAGGGCATCAGAGGCCTGACAGTATCGGCCAGCCTGACACAAGAGGCACATGCTGTCTCTCAGACTTGCCCTGTGTCCATCAGAAACGGCTGGGCATCTATGTCCCTTGGCTCACTCAGCCCATATGACTGGACATGCCCTGGAAGTGTGTGACCTCAGGGGAGGCAGCCCTGTGCAGCTGAAGCCGACTCTGAAGGAGCAACAGGCTGAGGCCGTCTGCTGGCCACACTTTCTGCAGCTGGGCAGCATGCCCTTCCGTGTGGGGTCATTGGGGTGGCACACCTCCATGTCTACTGCAGGACCCAAACTAAAATGCCTTTAGGCTCCAGGTAGGCAATGCAATGAGGGAAGTGGACTGACTATACTACAATGTAGAGTAGCGGGGGCTGAGGTGGCCTGGGGTACAGCCACTACTCAACTCCAGACTGATGCCAAACTCAAGAGACACTAAAAATGTTGAATTTTATATAAAACTTCTGGTTCTGAAACGACTATGTGGTTAGCCAGATGTAACACATCTGACTGCCTCTGGGTTATGGCCTCTAGGTTTTGCCCTCTGAGTTAGAGGGCTACATTCATCCTGGGCAGTCCTAGGGGCAGGAGAAAGCTTGAGGTTCTCCTGGGTGGGTCCAGAGTCATCCCTTGGAGTTGGGGAGCTCTTGGGGGAAAAGGCTGGGTGGGGCTTTGGAAGGGGCATAAGTTCTCCCTGCCCCGGCTGTCGACCATCTCCAGGTATTTCCCACTCAACTCAATACATGTGATTGATGCCCGAACCTGGGGGGCTTGCTTTGGAAGTGAGCACAGTCTTGGATGGGGAAGGCAATCCTGGTTGGGCCCCTAGATGCTTCAAAGGCTCAGGGATCGGTGGCCTGTGCAAAATGAGGGCACATCTGCTCCTGTGCACCTTAATTACACCTTCCCTGGGGCTGGGAGAGCAGGCATTGTAGGTGTTTGAGGCAGCGTCACAGGTCCTATCCACTCACCCTTGCTAACGTAGCAGGCCAGGTTTTTAATTCCATGGGGTCAGAATGCTAGAAGATGATTTCCCTGGTGAATACTGCCAGGCAGATCTCTGCTTGGTGGGGGGAAACAATAGGGACCTGGGGGTCTGAGACAGAAATAAATGCATGACAAGTCTCAACAAAACCCAGTAGTGCACTCTGGGTGGGGGCTTCAGAAGCCACAGGGGACGCTAGCAGTTGAGTGAGCTTTGGAGCACGCTGGCCAGGGCTCATGCTATGAAGCTGTCTTGCCCTGCCTCTTTCACTCCTGCTTGGAAAAGACTTACGAGCTCCCTGGCCAAGGGCTTCTGAGACAGTCCAGGAGAAATCTCCCTCTCTCATTACTGTGCATAGGCAGAGTGAGTGCTCAAGCAACCCTGGTTATATTTGGAAGGTCAGCTTGGGTAATGGGTGTGGTTGCTGGGAAAAAATTTGCATCAGCTGCTACAATGACTTATGGGATTAGGGACATACAAAGAAGAATTTGGGCTTTGTTGAATCCTCTGGACTCCTGAGCTTGGATACTGCTGAGAAGGAGAAAGGGATGTTGTTTGGGAATCCATTTTGCAAAGTATCTTGTTCCAGCAGGAGGGAAGGCACAAAAAACGTTATGTGTTGTAACAGTTACATATTGTTACATAACAGGCTGCCCCCAAACTTAGTGGCTTAAAACAACAGTTGTTTTATTTGCTCCTGATTCTGTGGGTTACCGGTTTGGTATGATGTTGGTGGCTGTAGTCACCTTGTGGTTTGGCTGAGGCTGGGAGGTCTAAGATGACCTCATCATGTATCTGGCGATTGGTGCTGGATGTCAGCTGGGCCACACTTCCCCCACAGGCCATCCTGGACCTTTTTACATGGTGGCTGTGTTCCAAAGGCAGCAAGAGGGAAGATGAGCTCCAGTGTACAATCTTCTGCTTAGGCCACTCTTGCTAATGTCCAATGGGCCAAGCCCAGGCTCAATGTGGGAGGGGCCTATACAAGGTCAAGAATACAGGGGGACATGATTCACTGGGACCATTACTATAATAATCTACCACAATGTGTTCAGAAAGAAGTTGGGTGCAATTCCTACTTTGTTCATCTATCCATTCATTCATTCATATTTAACAAATATTTATTGAACATCAACTAGGTACCAGGCACTCATGGGCACAGGAAATTTTACAGTGAACCAACTAGACAAACATACCAGCTCTCATGGCTTTGACAATATATAGTACTTGGGGGAGTCAGACAAAAATGCAGTGAGATGGTGGTAAGGACTACAGAGAAAAATAAAGCAGGAGGAAGGAGAGGGAGTCCAGGGTTCCTTGGCTCTGGGAGTTGAGGAAGAAGACCCCAGCACAGCATGAAGCCGGCAGAAGGAAAAGATCCCTGGGTGTCCTGGTGAATGTGGGACTAAGCTATGGAAGGCCTGACCCAGAGGAGGGGTTGAAGGTGGTTTTACCAACAGTGCTAAAGGGAGACGTTGCAGGCTTTTTTGAAGGAGATTCTTGGTCATCCAGAGGCTAGTGTGAGCTGAACCTGGCTCTATGAATACTTATATGGAATCCACAGTTTCAGAGAGAACTAGCCTCAACCAGGGCCCTCCCCAACACCCATATATCAGCACATCTGTGAGGGAGGAAAATACCTACTGTCACCCTTTTCCCCTGTCCCCAAACTAGAAGAGCTAGCATCCAGAAGAGGAATGAAGAGGAGATTTCTTAGAACTGGATCTTGTTTTCCTTTATCCTCTCTATGTTGCTGGAGCCTGGCTGGGGGAGTGAGCCAGAGGAGTTTTGCATCAAGTTTGAGATTGAAGGAAAACATAATTTACAGGAGTGAGCCTACATCATTGGAACACTACTATTTGAGAAGTGGGTGAAAAGTTATGGGATGGGACCAAGGTATCCTTGTGACTCTCTGAATTCAGAATGAGAAAGGCTCAATGTCCACATTATCTGCCTTTCCACCTGTTACCATGGCAGGATTGTCAGGGCCCCTGCAGGAAGCCAATCCCTTCAGTTGTGCACTGGATCCCATGCTTCTTCAAGGATATCTCTCCAGAAATTCCCCCCTCTATCTCCTACTGCATCAAAATATTTCTCCCTACTGGATCTTTCCCTAAAGCATGAAAACAGTTCTGTTATTTCTCCCCACTTACGGTGATATCTGGACTCCATTGACCCTATCAGCTCCAACTCATTTCTCTGCTAACTTCTTCAGCACAGCCCCTTGCAGAGCTGTCTATATTGCTGTCTCCAATTCCTTTCTTCCCTTTTTCTCTTAAACCAAATCCAGTCTGACTTTTGTCCCCACCAGTCCACCAACATTGCCATTGGCAGGATTACCAATGGCTTCTATGTTGCCAAATCCAATGGTCAATTCTGAGTCCTTGTCTTGATCGAGCTGTCAGCAGCATCGGTCAGCTAGTCACCCCTCTTCTCTGGGGCATTTCCCTTGCTTGGCTCCCAGGACACCACACTCTCTCGGTGCTCCTCCATCACGCTGTCCACTCCGTCTCAGCTCCCTTTGCTGTCTCCTTCTCCTCTCGCCACCTCTGAATGTTAGAGGCCTCTGGGCTCAGACCTTGACCTCGACCTCCGTTTCTTCTCTATCTTCCCTTGTTGGTTTCATCCAGTCTTGTGACTTCACATATCACCCACATGCCAGTGACTTCCCAATGCACATCTCCAGATGGCACCTCTCTCTGACTCAAGACAAGGATAGCCAGCTTGACATTCCCACTAGGATGCTGTATCAGACAGGAGAGTCTAGGTTATGCTTTGCTGACAATGACCTCAGATCTCAGCAGCATATCATGAAAAGGTCCATTTCTCACTCCTGCTACATGTCCCCCATGCTCTGCACTATATTATCACCACTTCAGGACCCAGGCTGGTGGAGCAGCTCCCATCTGGAACACTGCTGATCATAATGCAAAGGAAAATAGAAAACATGGCAAACTATAACCTGGTTCTTTAGAATTCTGCTCACATTTTATTGGTTAAATCAAGTTCCATGGTCAATCCTGACATCAGTGAAGTGGGGAAGTATAGCAAGTATTTGTGAACAATAGCACAGTCTATCAGATATGCCCAGCAGATATTTTAAACCCATCCTATCCCAAACAGAACTTCTTCTTCAATGAACCTGCTCCCCCAGCCTTCTCCATCTCACGTGATGTCAACTCAATACTTCTAGTGACTCAAGGCAAAAATCTTGGAGTCATTCTTGACTTCTCTGTTCCACATCCTATATTCAGTCCTTCAGGCTGTATCTTCATGACATATCCAGAATCTGACCACTTTGCCCCATCACCTCTACAACCACCTACCAACATTTCACTACTGGATTATTTTAATAGTCTCTTAATAACAGCTAACAGGCCTCCCTACTCTATCCCTGATTAACCTCCCCACACCCCGGCTCCCAATAGTTTGTTCTGAACATAGTAGTCATAGTGATTCTGTAACATTGCAAGTCAGATCACTCCTTGTCTCTGAAACCCTCCAGCGATTCCCCACTTGCCACAAAGTAAAACCCAAATTCTCCCACTGGCCTACAAGGTCCTTAAAATCTGTTCCCATCATCTCCCTCACCTTTTCTCCTATTGTTCTCAACATCACCCACATTGACCCCCTTGCTGTTCCTTCCCCTAGGGCCTTTGCAGTGGCTGTTGCCTCTGCCTGGAACCCTCTCTCTCCAAATAACCAACTGGCTCCCTCTCTCGCTTCCTTCCCGTCTCCCTTTCTCAGTGAAGCCTACCCTGCCCATCTATTTGAAATTGCAATCCCTTGTTCCAGAATCTTCCAATCCTAGAGCACTTATTACTTTCTCATGTATTATAACTCCCTCTGTTATTACATTTATAACCTGTCTGTTTCACCCATCAGAATGTAAGTTCCATGAAGGCAGAAATGTTTGGGTCATTTTTACTCTTTGTTACATGTCAAGTGTTTAACACAGTGCCTGGCACGTAGTAGGTGCTTGATACCTGTCTGTGGAATTAATGGATGCATGACTAGTACTACAGTGTGATGAGACTTTGATAGAGAAGATCTCCTTAGTTCCAAAACAATCTAGGGTCTTGAGAGTCGTAATGAGGTGAATTCAAATTAATCCAGGATTGATTTTCACCACTAAGTCTTTAGGTGTGGCATGGGGGCCCCTGTGAGTTTGCAAGAGTTTAGGGGGTACATGGAGGAAGGAGTTTTGTTATAATAGCTATGTGCTCATTCTAATTAATTATGACAAGTGATCCAGTTTTTCATGTGTGGCAGGTAGGTAAAGTTTCTTTTTATAATATTTATATATAAGTAAATAAAATAAATCAAAGTGAGGGAAAAATAAATAATTGTCATGCGTGGTGGGTGGATATAGCAAAAACTGCGAAGATGGCATGTAAATGTCACTGGGGAGACCTTGGACCATACAGAGGGGGGCAGAGCTGGGCAGGGGCAGGCAGTGAGGACGGAAGTGCAGTGTCAGCAGGGCTCTGGGCAGGGCCTGGGCTCCTGGGAGTGGCCTGGGTCCCCTTCCCCCAGGGATGTCCCCCTACTGCCTTAGCCTGGTCTCCAGCAGGCTGCTGGCTCCTGGAGACATGTAGGGCCAAGAAGCAACACTGTTTGTAGGGATGCAGGAGCGGCAATGGCACCTCCAATCTGTTACCGTCAAGTTGTAATTGCCATTTTCCTGAAGTGTGGTTTGCCTCATTAGGCTTGAAATAAACATACTATATTTTCGTTTCAACTTCCATTCTGGATTTGTCTCTGCTGACCTCTTTTTCTCCCCCTGCTCCACAAAGATGCTTGATATTTTTATATGGAGCCTTGACTCAAAAGTCCACTCTAGGGTAATGGATAGAGACAATGAAAGGGATGGGGGGAGAGAGAGAAGCCATTACAGCACAGAAAAATCTCCACGTCTCTGAAAAACCATTTGAAATCTCTACTGTCCAGCAATTTTTCCCATCCTCCACCTCAGGAAAAGGAGAGGAACCATAGTTCTTGCTTTATTTTTGTAATTCTTTACTCTTATTGCCAAAGGCTCCACTCCAGTCAGTCCTGTGCCCCATCTTTCCCATCCTATGGGAAAGATGACATAAAGAAAGGAGATGACCTACTTAGCCTCTTGGGCTAGGCAGAGCATCTCTCCAGATTTTCCCAGTCACTATCAAGCCACTTCTTTTCAATTTGTCTACTTCAGGAAGCCACCTTGAAACATTTTGAGGTGATTGGACTCCATTTGTCCATTCACCCATCCACCCACCCACCCACCCACTCATCCATGCATCCATCCACCCATCCATCCATCCAATTTATTCAAGGACAGTTATTGAAGTCTTCACTATGCACACACCACGCTATGTAGGGTGGATTGGTGTAGAAGGAAGGTTGGAGAAATTATATGGAGCAATATTCACAGCCTCACAGCACCCTGTGAAGAAGGTAAAATAAAGTTTGCTTTCTCCTTATACATCCAGAAAATATGATGTCAAGGGAGGATGAAGATGTGTCAAGGTCACAAAGCAAGTATGTGGTAGAGCCAGCTCATGACCCAGGTCTCCAGGGCCCTGTGTCCCCCATCTGGATTGGTGAGTTTAGGCTGGGGAAAAAGGATGGGGCAGGCAGTTGGTCCTCCATTTCCAGAGGAACCTTTGGTGCATTTTCCTTGCCCTAAAATTGTGCTTCCTTATGCTTTATTGAAACAGCAGCTCAATTCAGTGAACTTTCAGACAAACTGACTATTTAGCCACATGTAGATGCATTTTAAGCCCCATCTACTCCCATTGAAAAAAGCGTCACCTCTGATATAGGACTTTGAAATTGCAGGTAAAACCTCAGTTAGCTCTAAATTATCCACACATGACCCAGTGAGCAGAAGGGGTAGATCACCCGAGGGGCACCCATATTTGCTGTGGACATATCCTGGGCTTGCATCTATCACAGGTATGTCAGCCATACTAGGAATTTACAGCACATGAGACAGACACAAGGCCCGACCATGAGTTCTGACCCAGTGGTGGCAGGGATCCTATTTTCTCATCCTGCTCCTTGCTCTGGTGGACACAGGGGCTCATTTATTGGGCTGATGCAAAGGATTGGCCTACGCAATCCTTTAAGAAAGGGTCTCTTAAAAGCTGCCTGTGCAGCAGGGAAGTGTTTAAGGGTTTTTTTATTTTTTATTTTTTCTGGTTGCAAGGAAGGCATATAGAGGAGAATGACATGGAAACACCTTATCTAAGTAGCCGTTCGCCTCCCCACCACTCTCTGCCACAGCACTCATTTCTACTGTCTTCACAGCATTTCTCCTGCTCTGAACTTTCTCGTGCTTTGTTTTCTTTCTTGTTATCATCTGTCTCCTTGCTAGAATGAAGGTCCGTGAGAGCTGGGATCTATCTCCCTTGACCATGCCTTCTAGAACAGTACCTGGCTCAGGGGTGCTAAATATATAGTCACTGAAAGAATGAACAAAGCGAAGTGATCACTTAGGGTACTGATGGGGTCACCTGGGGAGTGGGGCAGATAATGGGCACAGACATGGCTGACCTTACCAAAAACCAGAGAAACTTGGAGAACAGCATAGGGTGGTGCCTAAGTTTACGGGCTTTGGATTTAGACCTGGTATGAAATCCTAGTTCTTTACCCCAATTTCCTCATCTGTAAAATGGGTTAAGAATATTTCTTGAGCAACTCCTCCATGCTGGGCTCTGGGGCTTAGAGTGGGGATCTAGACAGATCTTACACCCCTGTGGACTTCAGGCAGACGTCCACCCCGCCAAGTTCACAAATGAGCACCTATAATCACAGAGTGTGAGAGCGGCTCTGCGAGAACTAAAGAAGGAGTAGAAGAACAACAGGAACAGAATAATAACCTCTGGACAGTCAGGGAGGCAAGACCTGAAGGAGCAGCTGGGGCCTGCCTGGGAAGATCTGAGGAATGGCAAGGAATGTCCCAAGGATGGAGGCCAGAGCCTTGGTGTTAAAGGAATTGTGACCAGACGGATGTGTGTGAAATGTAGTGAGGGCAGAGGCAAGAGATGAGTGTGGAGAGCCAGGCGCAGGCCAGAATGCTTCACAGCGTTGTGAGAATTCCAGGGGATCACTCATTCACTCACTTATTCAACAAATTATTTATTGAGTGCCTTCTATTGGTCAGGAATTATTCTCAGCACTGGTGATACAGTTGTAGAAAAAACAAACAAATTCCCTGCCCTTAGGAACATCTACCCTAGGTGGGGAAGACAGACGATGAGTAGAGTAAGTAAATTATTAAGTATGTTAGAAGTTAATAAAAGCTATGGAGAAAAATAAAACGAAGTAGGGGCCGTAGAGAATGCCCACAGGAGGGGTTTTGCAGTTTTATGTAGTGTGGTCAGGGCAGGCCTCAATAAGACTCGAAAGGAGGTGATTCACATAAAAACATACAAATTTCAGCACAGTGCTGTTACACGGGAAGGCCTCAGTAAGCTAATTAACCAATTAACCCTGATGATGATGGTGGTGATGATGAAGATGAAGATAGCGATGGAGAAGATGAAGATGAAGGACAAAGAAGAGGAGGAGGAAGGTCATTAATGGCAAGTCCTTTGTAAGAACCCTTCCCGGGCAGGCCCTTCCTCCAGGACGTACCTGTCTTCTCTCCTTTTTGAGCAGTGGTGTCTCCCCTAGCCTTCGGACCGGGGATGGTCTCAGACAGCCATTTCCAGCACCAGAAGAGGCGCATAAATGGTGGCCAACTCTTTTGGAAATTCATCTCCCCAAAATTGCTTTCCATCCATTTTGCTCCAATTCCGTTTTATTTATTACCTAGCAGTGAGCAGATGGAGCCATTTTTCCTCAGAGCTGCTTGAAAGAGATGCACTGCAATTGTGCAGCAGGCTCAGGAGCTGATTTATGGGCAGTGTGCCACAGGCACCAGGCCCCATGCCCCTACCCGTAGCTGCAGCTGGCAGAATAGGGCACTGTCTGGCACAACACTCTGTGGGCTGCCGTTGGGGACAGATGCCAGAGGTGCTGACGCATCACTCCGTCCAAAACACCTCATCCTCAACCAGCTCCTGCCTGTGCTGGAGTCTCTCCCACCAGGCCTCTAGCCATGGTCTCACCTTAGCGAGCAGGAGGGAGAGAAAATGTTTCTCAAGACAAAGACAATTTCCTACTGCTAAGGAAACACTTGACCACATCTTTAATCATCTGAGTATTCAGAGAGCTGCTCAGTTGGGCTACTTAGAAGTTATTATAGAAGGTAATTGTTCTTTGACATTTTCTATTGAATTTTTAGTTCCCTCATTCAAACTTGAAAAGACTGTGACCCCATAATGTGGCCTAAAAACCCACATTATAGCTACAAATTGAACCAAATCTTTATCATCTTTCCTGCCTTTCTTGCTGTGTGACTATGGGCAAGTTATTGAACTTCTTTAAGCCTTAGTTTCCACGTCTGTAAAATGGGGTGGCTCAGAGTTTCCATCTCATAGGATCATGGTAAAGATTAAATGAGGCAATGCATGTGGAATGCTTAGCTCTGCACTGGGTGTATGATAAATGTTCAAGAAATGTAGCCTATTAGCAGTATTGCTTAAAAGTATTATTGTCTTTACTCTTAGGCCTGACTTTTCTTTGTTAGTTTAGCTGTGATTTGGAATCCAAAGGCCTGCTGAGTTTCTAAACATGTGACTTAGGACAGATATTTTACTCAAACTGATCCTCATATTTTATAGCTATGAAATGGGGATAGCAACTACCTCCCAGGGATCTTGAAAGAAATATCTCTTCTATATGTAGACGCTTCCGATAATAAAAGCCAAATTCCTGTATAAAAGCTGCCTATTGCTGCCATTTTATAAATAAGGTCTGTATTTATTTCCAAGGTGCATCTGTTGCAGAATGGAGACACACACACACTTCTCACAACCCTCTGCCTAGCTTCACACAAGGTCTTGCTGCCTCGCCTGCAGATGCCTGGCAGCTGCAGGTGACAGGGACAAAGTCTGAATCTCCTCTGCAGCCTGGATGCTTCCCCAGATAGATTCTGCAGGAGTTGATCCTGGGGCTCTCCCTGGTTCACATGACTATATTCATTCAGATGGTATATTTGAGGGCCTATAGGGACGCCCCACTTAGAGACCAGAGTCCAGAGTCTTGGCTGTTGCAAGACTAAGAAGTATTTAGCTTTCTACTTTATTTTCCTTATATGGTCTCCTGACTTTTCTCCCAGGCTGACGTCTAGACTCTATTTTGGTATTTGCCTGCTGACCGAATGATGATGGGCCTACAGACAGACCTAAAGAGCCAGAGGTCTAGTAAAGTCTATGTCTTCATCAGCATTTGGGGAATACTGAAGACTGTGCCAAGAGCCCCCAGGACAAAAGGCAAAAGTCATAGTGGAGAAGGGAGTTCCAGTGGGGAGCTCACTTATATTGGCTCTGCTGATGGTGTTCCCTTGTTCCATCTCTTTCTCCCACCATCTCCTTCCCATCATAACATGTCACGCTAGCGGCTGGGGGCTAGATTCTAGGGGCTTGGTCAGTCTTTACCTGTGATGTTAGGTAACTCCTAAGACATGGAAGACATTCTGGATCAATATAATCTCCTAAGTTCTGCCACGCCCCTTTTGGTCTATGTCTTAATCTCAAAAAAAAAAAAAAATCTAAAATTCTTGAGGTTACAGCTTCTAAGAGGATGGGTCCTGGTTTAGTAACCCTCTTCCTCTTCATATGTTCTAGGTCAGCACAGGCCAGTAAAATTTTCTGTGATGATGGAAAGTTTTACATCTGCACCATGCAATATGGCAGCCACTAGCCACATGTGGCTACGAGCACGTGTGGTGAATGTAACCGAAGTGCTGAATTTCCAACTTAATTTTAATTTATTTGAATATTTGGACTGGGACTGGTGGCTACCGTATTGGACAGTGCAGCTCTCGACCATCTTTTCAATTACGTCAGTATGTGCCCGAGAGGGATTTCTTAAGGATTCTAAAGTGCCAGCCCCTGTGCCAGGTTCTGCACAGGACGCATGAGAAGGAAAGGGTTAGTGGCTGCTCCGTACCTTGGAAAAGTTTCACTCATCACTTGGGAGGAGAAGTGGAGAGGAAGCAATAAAGACAGAAGCAAGTCCAGGGTGAGGGACTGCAGAACCTCCTGGTATTGTCTGCTGAGTTGAGAGTAAGTCCAGGAGGGCAGAAACTGCTCAGCCCAGGCTGAGTGCACAGGGGTTGCCTAATGAAGACAGACGTGCCATGAGGGACAGTCTTTGGTCAGGTGCCTGCTCCACACTCTCTGGGCAGCTGGGCACGGCTGGGGGTGTGTGGAGGTGGGAATTCCTTGGCTTGGCTCCAGGGAGGTGAGCACCGGTTCTGTCTCAGGTGAGGAGCAAAGCCCTGTGGAGGTGCTGGCTCACTACCAGAAAAATCTGAGGGCTCTACCCGGCGCCCACCCAGCAGCCTCTGCCCTGGTTCTCAGCTGGAATGGGCAGTGACACCCAAACCTAATTGCTTTCCCTGACACTCCAGAGGCGATGATCTGGCTGAGGTCCCTAGCAGAGATCAGCCTCCTTCCCTGGTAGCTATAAGCACCAAGAAAACGTCGAAAACGGCTGCCTTGCTGGCCTCTCTGTGAGGGGTGGGCGGGGCAGGTTCTGTCCATCTGTCCAGGGTGAGGGGTTTCACTAAGTCACACAGTCTTGGCTCTCCCTGGTAGCTGTGCCTGCGCTTAATCCCCAAATGGCTCAGAAATAGTCTCCTCTCTCAGGACAACTCCTCTTGCTCCCATGTGTGTCATGGTAGTTTTTTTGTGTGTGTGTGGTTAATAATTATTTTGAGAAATCTCCCCGACTTGAGCAAGAAGCAAAAAGCTGTAGCATTTATTTTAAAAACACTCATATAATGCATTCTGTGTGCCAAGTACTATTCTATGTGCTTTTCAAATATGAATATGCTTAAGAATTACAATACCACCAGGACTAGCTCTGTTTATAATCCCATTGTAAAGGTTGAGGGCATGGAAGTATTAAATACAAGTAACTTAAGTAACTTGTCCAAGCTGACATAGCTAGTAATTGGCAAGCTGGCAGGTGAACCTATAGGGTGACCGACCATCCTGGTCTGCCTGGGGGCTTTCCTGGAAGGTGGGACTTTCAGTGCTAAAACTACGAAAGTCCCAGATAAAATGGGCAGAGTTGGTCCTCCTCTACCCTGGGGAAGTCTAGCTCAGAGTCCTGACTCTAGTTATGTCCACACTTTGCTCATTTGTGGGCCATGAGCCACTGGGGGCACCTGGAAGAAGAGGTGAATGAATCAGTGTTAGTTTTGTCCTAATCCTCTCATTTTATGGATGAGAAAGCTGAGGCCCAGCTAATACTTGCCCAGACCTCAGGGAAGTCAGAGGCAGAGCTGGGACCATACCTTGATCTATCAAGTCCCAGCTCTGGGCTCAGCCCACAGGCTCATGGATGTTTATTCATTTAAACACTGTCTCTATGGAAGACAGATTCAAAGTGACCTATATAGCAAAGGACATGATAACAAGTTGCCAAAACACAAGTAGCAGAAGAAAACTGAGATCAAAATTTAAGGCAAATATGCCAGCTTTAATAGGTAATTTGGCCTTGAGCTTCCTGGCACCCACAGTAAGAAAAGAAAGTCCTCAGAGTTTTCTCAGGGGAGACATAAGGGTTTTGTTTTTCTTCTTTTACTTGGTTTGTTTTTAAATTACATTACTATCTATTTGAGACCCCTAGATAGAAACCACTTACTAACACCAGGAGAAGGTGCTTAGTGCTACTTTTCTGAAAAGGCAGAAGCATGTTTCCATGGCTGCTCTTTAGACCAACCCAAAACTTCTGAGGGATCCAACATAATCCAAATAAACTCTGATTTAGAGATGCACTATAGGAAATAGATACAATTGGAGGTTAGGAGCCTGGAGCCCTGTCTGATCCTCTACCCCTGGCTCCAAAGCCTCTGAGGCATTCCACAGAGCCATAAAGAGTCAGGAGTGACATTTCTCCAAGCCTGAGCACAGACCTACGCCTTTGGAAGTCTGACTGGCAGTTCCCTCTCCTTGACATCACCCTGTGCCTTCAGGTGGGTGCCCACCAGTACTGCTTCACCCCACCCAGTGCCCAAGAGGCCAGGTTCCAGCTAGGCAAAAATAGGCATTTCCTATTATCCTTGACTGCAGTCTGAGGTACAGCTGGCTGCTCTGCCAGGAACCATTTGATACTTACTTGTTAGTTTTTCATTAGAATTTTTGTTGGCTGTTCTTTTAAACAATTTCTTGGGTTTCTTTCAAGGTCGAGGAGGAGGATGCTGTTATAAATATGCCACTGAGGGAGGGGGAGAGCCCCACCCTAATCAAATTTGAGCAAAGGCGGATAAAAATTAACCTTCATTTGAATATGTAAACAAGCATGGCATTTGGTGATTTCCAGCCGTCCTTGGCTTGGGTCGCCAAAGAGCAGCCTTAAAGTGATTCATCTGCCACGTCTCTCTACGGCAGGAAAAACTTGATTCTTAAAGGCTTTTTACACTTGAATAAGTGCTAAATAATAATAATAGGCCAAGACTGAGAGAAACTCTATTGGAAGGGTGTCAACACAGGCAGGATGAAGAACTGGGAGTTCTTCAAGGGAGTGAGGGGGTGACAAAATCTGGGTTGATGAATGCTGACATTCTGAATAAAATCACTCCATGCCTTCACCTAGGTCAAGAAACGACATTGTTTTCCTGAGCCTCGGTGACAGCGAGGTGACAGAGATTAATAGCTTGGTATTGATGGAGCAACTTCGAGTTCCTTATCTCTGTCAAGTCAAGGCTGTGTCCAAGGGCTGAAAGTGTTATTAGACTTATAATTGCAAAGACATTTAAAGGGTTTCCCCTTAAGGGACTATGAAATCCAATAAACCTTTCACAAAACCTCAAGCGCTCGAGTGCAAAGCCCCCGTCTGGGAGAGCTGTCTGCTCCCAGCCAAGCGTCAGGGAAACCTTGAAGCCGCCAACATTGAATAATGTTTGATTTATGAAGTTGGTTTTGAATTTGTATCAGTTGTTTTATTAAAAATATATGAAAGGAAGTTTTAAATATGAGCAAGCCCTGTAGGCTCTCGTCTGCACTGTGCCACCTGTCTTGGCAGAGCCGCCTCCTCCTCCCTCGCTCCGTCGCCTGGACCCAGGGGGCTGAGGACAGAGGAATGGTGTGGCTAATATGCAGGGTTAATTTAGTCTGCCAGGGATTAAATCTCAATTTCTCACCGGCGTTTGCAGAGAAAGGCGGAGGGTCTGGAGAACGCTGGAGCGAGCGTGTGAGGAATCAGTGGATTTGATTTGCCATCTGTAAGGTGGCCCAGGGACAGTGCTCAGCGTGCTGGATTTATCTGTCAAATAGCAATGCAGACAAGTACGTTAACTTCTGGAAAAAGCATTTCTGCTCCCTTCCAGGAAGCTTTGAGCATGGGAGGCTATAGGCAGGGGGAGGTTGGTTTGCAGGAGACCTGTGTAGGGGTGCTGGGTGTGGGGATGGGGGCTGCAGATTGGTGTAGCACTCTGGGCCTCAGTCTTCCCATCTGTCGAATGAGAGGGTTGGATCAGATCCCCCCACCCAGGGTCATCTGTGGTTCATACACTCCCTGGACCTGTGAGAAAAGCCCACTTGCCAGGGCGAGACCTCCAGGCCTGGTCCCTCACCCCCTCGTGGCCAGGGAGAAGTGTGCTCATGAGAAGGGCAAGAGCAGAGGTCCACAGAGCAGGGAAGGCTGCTGGCAAATGCTTCACCCAGGAACGAGGCCATGGGTTGTTGAAGCATGTTTGTGAAAGGGGACCTCCACCTCCAGGGCCAGCCTAGGGTGGCCAACCACCATGCAGTCTCTTGGAGGGCAGTGGGTGTTTGTTTGCAGAGATTTGGGGGCTGGGGCATCTATTTCATATTCAACGGCCCCAACAGGTGGATACCTCTTAAGTTGCTGAAGTACCCTGTGCTGCTCTACCCCCATGCCTGCTTAGGGATCTGGGGAGCGGGGTGAGAGGCAGGCAGGACCCTGGGTGTGGCCTTGGAAGTCCATCTCAGTGGGACCCACTCTCTCTCCCTTCCCCTCTCTCTCCCTGCCCTCCTCCTCAGTGAGGAGGCTCGGTGTCCTTGGGGCTCCTGCAGCCCCACTTTCGTGTTACTGCCTATTACCACCATTCCTCTGCCCCTGTGTCAGGCACACAGGAAGTGCTTAATAAATACTGGTCCAATGAAGGGATGAAGGCCCCTATCAACCCCCATTCTCCCGTCTACACCATCAGTGCCAGCCAAAGGTGGCCAGCCGGCATGGTAATTCTCCTGGAGGGCTGTGGGCACTTGCCGATGTTGCAGGGGGCGTGGGGTTATTTCAGGTGTGACCTGGGAACCTCCCTCCCGGTGGGTGCTTTGAAAATCCTGAAATACTCTCTGGGGCTCTAAGGCTGTGTCCCCAGTGGGGAGGCTGAGGGCAGGGGGATGAGAGCCATAAAGGGTTTCTAGGGATTGGCCTGGGAGCCCTTTGCAGGGGTGGTCTCTCTCTCTCTCTCCACCTCTACCTCCCTCCTGCAGCAAGGAGAAAGTTTGGGTACCCCTGGGGCACCCATAGCCACTTTCATATCATTGTCCCATTACCATCACACTGCTGCTGCCCCTGTGCCTGGCACATGGTAGATAGATATGTGTTGGATGGCTCATTGAATGAATGAAGACCATCCATCAACTCTACCCCACCCCTACACTGTTAGTGCCATCCAAGGGTGGCCGGCCAGCAGGTTGACTCTGCAGGGGAGCTGTGGGCATTTGCAGGCACTGGGTGGCTCTGGAGCACTGTGTGGCATCCTCCATCCTCCTGGGTACGCTCTGTCCTCAGGTGTTATACTCATCACCACAGACTTCTGGTACCTTGGCTTCCCAGTTCCTTGTGCTAGTCCTCCAGACAGCTTAGCAACCTTCCCTGAACCCCTCCCATGTGCCAGTCACAGAAGGACGGGCAGTGGCGGACAGCAGGATGGGCAATAGTCAGGTAGCCAGACACACCTGGCTTCAAGTCATGGTTTTGCCACTTACCAGCTTGGGAAAGGATTTTATCTCTCTGAGCCTCAGTGTTCTCATCTGTAGAAAGAGATAAATATTAAGTTCTGCCTCACAGGGCTGTCCTGGGATTGACGGGTGCTAAAGCTCCAAATAGCTGTTGAACGCTTGCAACATGCCAATTAATGAGCAGTGTTCCAAGGTGTGTACCACTACCATCCCAAAGATCCCCATTTGATGTCTGAGGGCACTGAGTCTCAGAGAGTTTGGTTGCTTAACCAAAGTTGTGTGGCTTACAGGTGCCTGTGGCAAGGTTTGCACCGGGTCTGGTGAAACTTCAGTCTGATTGCAAACCCCGTAATCATCACCAACTTACTCTAAACTCCAGATTCCCATCACAGGGTGTTTTGGGGTGGTCTCTCGGTGCTGAGAATAGGAAGTTATACTTCTTCCTGGTATCCAATGATGGCCACTGGTTCATTCAACACACACTTCATGAATCCTTCCCACCTGGTGGGCCCTCTTCCAAGGGCTGTGGCTGCAGGTTTGATCCAGACAGTCCCAGGGTTGGTCACATGACTTCTCCAGGGTGTTTCTCCAAACCATGGAGGACTGCCATGGGTGGTGGGGGACTGCGCTGGGCAATGGGGCAGGGTGCAGAATGCCCAGCCAGCAGGCTCCCAATGTTGGAACCCAAGGCTTGGGCTTCTTCAAGTTATGCCCCTATGGAATCCACTCCCAGGCTCTCCACTCTTCTTAGGACAGGGAGCAGAGAGTGTGTCCCCCTGGGGGCAAAATCAGACCAAGACAGAGGGTCCATGGCCTGTGAGGGGCGAGGGGCTGGGGTCAGGGGAGAGGCCTGCATACAACGCTTGTGTTTCCAGGCACAGCTAGAACTCTGGAGCTGGACAAGCCTCTAGGGAGCAGGAGGAGTGAGGGAGGGCTGACCTTTGGCCCCTCGTCTCTGTCTGGACAGTGCCTCCTCCACCTGTTCTGGCCAAGAGGGCAGCCGTGTCAGTCAGCAAATGCTGGTCTCCAGGGCGGATGGGAGAAAGGGGCCTCCCTGCCGATGCCGGGAGGCCTTTCAGAGAATCTCTCCTCCCTCTGCGTGGCCCCTCTGTTCCTAAAACAGATGGCCCCCGAGGCCTCCTCCGACTCATCCTCTTCCCATTCCCTGCACCCCTCCTTCTGCATGATCATTTGTTCGGGGTTCCCTGGCTCCCTGGACTTCTCATTAATTCCCCCGCATATTCAGGCTCATATGGCCTATTCCTGCATCAGCTAAGCCCTAGTGCCCTCATACCTCAAGTGGACGTGGTCCTGGGAGAGGTCACTGGCAATGGCATCACCTTTCAGCACCAGGACGCTGCCAACCTTCACTCAGCCAGCCTGATTACATGGCCTTGGGGCAGGCCCTAAGTGCCCTGCCCGCTGCCTGGGGGCTTTTGGATCTTGTAATTTGCTTAACTCTTTATTTATCCCCGGCTGCTGACTGTTTCAGACTGACTGAGTCTTTTGCAGAGTTGAGCTCTCATGACATTGAATTCTTGGGGCTGTAGACTGCTTGGAAGTTTGTCTTGGAGACTGGCCTTCAACAGTCTGTCATGCTTTGTACTTCTATCTGCATTTGATTAGACTTGAGCAAAAGTTTTCAGTCCTCTGGTGTTTTAGCCACCAGAGACACCAATGGTTGTGAGGAAGGGAGAGGAACTTGGGAAAGACAGAGAGAGAAACAGGGATCTACGGACAGTTCCCCTCAAAGGAGAATTCTAATACTCCCCAGCGGCTCCATATCCAAACTGGCTGCATATTCAGATCACCCGGGCCTCCCTTGCCCTAAGTGAACTCAAGGCTGGGGTTAGGAGGGGTTAGGAGGAAGGTACAAAATGCCTGTGCACTACCACCAGGCCCTTTGAAGGGCAAATCAGCTAGCCTCATGGAGTTTCCACTGTCCTGTGTGTCTTTCTCCTGGGATTTTTCTAGGGATCAACTAACTTACCTGATAAACTAGCCCGTGTTGCTGTACCAGTGGGGGAAGTTGAGGAGTTCTCCTCCTCCCAGGGAATTGAGCTATCCTTTACTTGCAGTGAGGGCAGTCAGGATTCTTTTGAAGTAAATGATGGAAACTCAAGCCAAATCAATTTGAGCCAAAAGGAAAATTGATTAGCCCATGCAACCAAGTCCAGCTGTAGGTTGGACACAGCAGAGTTTGGAGGTAGAACGTTGATTTCAGAACGTGCTCTCTCTCTACCTCTCAGCCTTCCTTTCCTCTAGGTTCCCTTTTTTCAGGAAAGCTGACCCAAAATGCTGCCCTCGGCAGCCCCTGATTTACACTCTTTCTTGGTTGCCGTGGCAAAATTCTGGAGACTGAACATGGTTGGACTCACCTTGGTTCCACGCCCATTTCTGAGCCAACCACTGGGGCTGGGAGGATGCAGCATACTGATGTGTGAAAACAGGGGCATGTGCCCAGCACTGGAGTTGGGTCAATGCCATGTGAGCACATGGATTCAGCTTGGGGCTCAGGCCAGAAAGCAAAGCTAACGCCCATTAAAGGGGACGATGCTGACATTTGAATTTTTTGGCTGGTACCTTTGCTTATGTTATTTCTTCTACCTGGGACATCGTCCCTCTTTCTCTGCTTTGCTTCCCTGAACTTCACTTCCCATCTCCTCATGTCTAGTTGTTAATTTGATGTTGATATGTTGCTTGGAGAGATTCCTTCCTCTGCCTGTGCCTCGGTTGATGCTGTAAGAGGGGTTAGAATAGATGGGCTCCAGGGCTCCTGGCAGGTCTTGAATGCTGCATTTAGTTTCATCCTTCAGGGCTCAACTGAAATGCCATCTCCTCCGGTGTCTCCCCAATCTGCACGCCTCTCATCTTGCCTTGAGTCTGGGCTATTTGTGTGCACATTCTGTCTCCCTCTTCTGCCATGAGTTCTTTGAGGGCAGGGATCATGTGCAATTCATCCCTGATTCCCTGGAGCACGTCACACACACAGTAGGTTCTCAAAAGATTGTTGGGAGTTAAGAGAGACCTGAAAAACCTCCATATCTTGATTCTTTCTGTATAGTAAAAAAATGAAGGAATGCCAAAACAAGACAGCAAAAGTTGCTGTGTATTTTAATTTTTTGGAACTAATCAACACTTTAACACTAAAGCCCATACAATACAGAAATTTACTAGTCTGCACCCATAAACTACATGACTGAATAATTTTGACTAATGAAAAATGTCAGAACATTTACGGCAAAATAATGATACTTCAGAACTTCTGCTAAAACAGAGAGTGTTATACCAATTATGTTTTGAATGATACCTACCCATAATCTCTCAACTTCATTCTGTTTTTAGTGTTCTACCACAGGTGGCAATGTCCTACAATGAAATTTGCTATTCACAAGGTAATTACAGGATTTATTTCTAAAAACTTAATTCACAGCACACGCCAGGCATTGGGGTCTGCCGCGGGGACCCACATTTAAAGCTAGAAGACGAGGGTCTTCTTTCAGTCCTGTGTGCATTGCTGTGGCTTTATGAATAATCTCATTAGGTGACAATGTTGAGTCTAAGTTTGAGGATGTCTGTGACTATGCAGCCAGCCAAGTACTTCTTCCTACCCACCCCCTTCTGTCCCCCACGCCCACCATGATGTGTGCTCATGTGGGCTCGGACAATTTCTTTGAGTGCCACTAATTCAAAGGCCTGACAGTGCAGTGGAGATCTGGGGACAGACAGGGAGGGAGGATGGTGCTGGGGCCGGCTGACATGGGCACATTTGGCGACAGGCTGTGATCACACTGCGGGTGGCTGGACAGCCTTCTTGGCCCATGCATATGCATCGTGCCAGCCCAGGGGAGCTGGGGAGCTGGCCGGCCTCCAGGAAGGGAGCCATATGGAAAGTGTGTGGGTTTTTATCTTTTTTTCAGAACTTTACCAAAACAAAAGAAGTAAGAAAGAAAAAGGATAAAAGAAAAGGAACTTAGAGACGAGATCATACAAGGTTAATGATGAAAAGAGTCATAAAGATCAACTAACCGTTCCAGCCTCCACGTGGGCCAGATGGAGAAACTGAGGAGGTCAGAGTCAAGGAGCCTCTTTGCCCAAGTTCAAAGGTAGAAGAAGGAGCCAAGGGCCTTGCGTGGCCCCCTGGAGAAGAATAACCTTTGGTTCCTGAGCTTCCTCCTGGTCTCTCTTGGGATTCCCTGACTGGGAATGTGGCGATCTGTGGCTTTAGATTCCTGGTCTCTTCTAACAATCAAATAATTTCCTGGCAGTTGGTGTTTTACATGACTGGGTCTCCAAATCTATCACCCAAGATAATTCTTTTCAACTACATAAGCCTTTAAATTTCCCTTTTGGCTTACACCATTAAAAAATTTTTTTTAATCCTGGAAAAATATACATAACAGAAAATTTACCACCTTAACCATTTATTTTATGTTGCAGTATTTATTGACATGGAAATATTTGCACATTTTATTCTTTTTCTACTGTGGCAAAAAAATAACATAAAGTTCATCCTCCCAACAATTTCCAAGCATACAGTACAATATTGTTAACCGTATGTACACTGTTGTGCAACAGATCCCTAGGAATAGCCCCCCTTTCCTACATGACTGAAACTCTACACCCACTGAACAACAGCTCCCCTCTTCCCCAGGGAGTTACCTTTCTACTTTCTGTTTCTATGAGTTTGACTGCTGTAGATAACTCATGTAAAAGGGAGTATTTTGTCTTTCTGTGACTGACTTATTTTGTTTAGCATTATGTCGTCAAGCTTCATCCATGTTGTAGCATGTGACAGGATTTCTTTTTTTCTAAAGCTCAGTAATATTCCGTTGTATGTATACAGCACATTTTCTTTATCCGTTCATCACTGATGGACATTAGGTTGCTTCTACCTCTCTGTTGTTGTGAGTGATGCAGCAATGAACATGGGTGTGCCAGTATCTCTTGGAGACCGTCTTTTCAATTCGTTTGTCTGTACACCCAGAAGTGGGATTGCTGGATATATGGCAGTTCTATTTTTAATTTTTTGAGGAACCTCCCTACTATTTTCCATGGCGGCTGCACCGTTTTACATTCCCACCAGCAGTGCGCAAGCATTCCGATTTCCCCGTATCCTCCCCCCTTCTTAAGCATTTGTAAGCCTCCAGTTCAGTAGTGTTAAGTATATTCACATTGTTGTACAACAAATCTCCAGAACTTCTTTATTTTGCAAAAGGCTTAAACCACTTGGGTTGCGTTTCTATAGCTTCCAAGAGCCCTAATTTATATGCGCCCCTCAGTACAGTGCTCCTCGGTTCCCCGAGAAAGAAAAAGTGCAATGACTTCCTTGTCCCTCTCTAGTGCGTCAACACATCAGAATAGTCTCACTTGTCGGGCGACTGTTGGCGGGACTGGAGAAAACCCTGCCCTAGGGTTTCTGAGATGGGGGGATAATGCTCAGAGAAGTCAGAGAAGACACCCAAGGTACTTTGTAGAGGGAGAATGATAACCCAGAGTGCTCAGAAATGTGGGATCACATCTGTAGACCTCTGCTCCCTTACTGACATGGGGAACTTTGTTGTAGCTTAACAAAAATTAATGTTCATTCTCTTAGCCAAGTGACTCCAAACCTAGCATCTTCCATGGCACTTATTAAATACACAGATGCCCCGGCCTTGTCCCCTCTCCTCAGGATGGCAGATTCTTTAATAGGACATGCCTCAGGTCCAGGTAAACCGTTCCCAAATGCAGAGGTTGAAGTAACTGTTTGCCTTTGAGGCAAGGACCTTGGCACCACCTCTCATGGACTTAGCAGGTGGCCAGGAGAAGGATGATTTTGAGAACATCCGGTGGACTACTCCCATTACATCTTCTTGACTTTTTCTTTACAGCAGGGCTGTTGAAGGTCACCTCACAAACCGGATGTGTGTCACAACAGATAGAGTTCTTCCCAGATAAAGGAGGTAGGTGGAAAAACAAGTGCTTGGCTTGGTAATTGCAGAAGGCCTGACTTGTCAAAGCCAAGAATAGCCTTGTAAAGAAAAGGGAAAGGAATTGCTTAAGATTCCCAAGGGAGTCATGATTTAGCAATAGTCCCGAAGGAAAATTAGGGTCTATGTATGATGGCACCTCTCCTTCCTGCTGCCTCCTGAGACACCATTACTCACTTGTAATTTATTAGCTAATTACGCATGAGCAAAGGATTATGAATCACTTCATTTAGATGATAGCAATTAGTGAGGGCTTGTTGGCGTTCTTTCTGTTGGGATTCTGGGTATGTTTAGACAACCCAGGTGCTGCCAAGGCCAGCACACCTCTAGGGAGGAGATATTTCATTTCCCTGTGCCCCTGCCCAGCTTGCAAGCTGGTTCCTGCCCTAACTCCCCTGACCACCTCTGACTATACCACTTACTGATTTGTCTTCACCACTTAGAGATTCCATGAATTTGGGCAAATCACCTTATCTCTCTGGACCCCATCTGTAAAATGGAGTCATTTGCTCTCCGTGTTTGCATACAAGAGGCTGGATGGATGGACCATGCATTTAGATCCATTGACTGTTTGGTTTGCTCCTGACATCCCAGAGGGTTAGGGAAATGCGATCCCTTAGGACTCAGTGACTATGCTTACCCCAGGGATGTCATGCACATGTGCACATGGATACAGACTATAGGGTGCTCTTTGCACCATAATATTTATTAGCAAAGGACAGCAGAAAACCTCAATGTTCAAGAATAGGGGAATAGTCAAATAAAATGTGGTATATTCAAAAGTTGAACACTACCAAGCAGTTATAAGGACAAACCTAGATCTTCGTATGTCAACATGGATAGTGAATAATATATACAATAGGATCCCATTTATGCCAAGAAAGTGATATAAAATGATGTCACATACTCTGTGGGAAAATCTCTCTCTCTCTCTCTCTCTCTCTCTCTCTCTGTATTCTGGTGAAGGATAAAAAAGGTCCATAATGTCACATCAAATTAATAGCTTAAAGGCATCGGAATATCATGGATAAAGTCACTTTGACCCCTTGCTGTCCAATCCCAACTCATTGATGGAGAGTGGGAGCTGGGTTTGGGAGGATGACAAAGAGATTTCATTTTTATCTGAATTTTCTAATTTAAAAAAATTGTTTCTTAGGCAATTATTAACATGTGATGCCCTCACCTGCATCAGGTATTCCGCTCCATACCCCGGAAGCTCCTCCAGTCCACTGCCACCCTGCCTTGCCCCCCCGCCCACCTCCTCCAGCCTGCCCCTCTCTTTATCCTAAGATAGATTTTAATAAAGTTGCTGCATGTGGAAGAGGATTATGGATTCATCTGATTTCCGCTATTTGAAGTCCTGGGGGAAGGAAAGCTTTGTTTAACTCAATTCATAACACTATTAATCCAACCATAAACCTTCTGATGACTTGAAAGGAGAGAGGTGAATTCATTACAGCCCATCTCTAAGTGGCAAATCCTTCCTCTCACATGCCAGCAGGTGAGACTCTCCAGGGCCAGCTAGCTCCTCTGTCTCTCCAAAGGTCATTCTCAGCAGCAGAGTCTCAGCACTGAGTGGACTTCACGGAGCTCATGTTGGATCCCTTACTCCTTCCTTCTCCTGCTCCACACTTCCCAAACGGGGTAACTGGGGCCCAGAAAGGTTGTATAACTTGTCCAAGATCACAAAGCTAAAAAAGCAGGAACCCGATCTAACTCAATTCTCCTGACTTTATGTCAAGGGGTCTATCTGTTGTAAAAACAGTTTTAAATGCATTAGGTTTACATGCAGTCATTCTACTTTTGAAAGTATAGTCCAAGAAAATAATGCTAAATATGGAAAATTCTATATCCCTAACGTATCTATCACAGCATGATTTAAGATGTAGCATCTTGAATCAAACTAAATGTGTACCACTAAGGAAAAAGACCAATAACACAATGGGTTATTATGCAACTATTAAAAATGTTTCAAAAGACTCAAATAACATTGATAACACCCATAACATACTGAGCAAAAAGCAGCAGGATGAAAATTGTACATATAAAATTGTTGGATTATAACTTTATAAAAATATATGCACAGGAAAAAAGATAGAAAGGAACAGAACCAACTGTGTTATGAGGGCTTGTCACTTTCCCATGAATTTACTAATACACAATTGAATGTGCTTTGAATTATTATGGTGGGATTGTGGTATTTCCTTTTCCTTTTTGTTTCTGTCCTCAAATATTTTGTAATGAACTAATATTATCTTTAATATATTTTAATTTTTAAAAAGTGGTTTCACTCATTGTCTTAAGTCAGCTTTCCTGTGAAACAGATGAGAGAGACAGGGAAAGAGAGAGAGAAAGAAATTTACACACAGAAGGTTGTTGAGAGCAGCCGTCAGGATAAACACCTTTGAGGGGGAGGGATGAAGGCTGGGCAGAGGGAGAAGCTGGGTTGCAATGCAGTTGTGATAAAGTCCTCGACTGATCCCATGGGAGCTCTGCAGCTGGGGTGGACTTCAGAATGTCCCGAACAAGGTCCCTGCCCACGTGGAGGTTTAAGCTTTGCAGGGCATTCCAGAGAAGGAATGAATTAGTAAATTGTATGCTTTCAGAGCCAGGCTTGGGGCCAGACAGCCTGGGTTTGAATCTGACATCCTCACTTACAAGCTGTGAGAACCGGGGGGGTGTTTCTTCCCAACCCTGCCTCATTTTCCTTATCTGTAAAGATAGGGTGATGTTAGCGGAACCTATCTTCTGTTTCCCTTGCGACTCACAGTCACACATCTTGCCTCCTTCAGTCCTTAAAACATCCTTGAAAAGTGGGCAGGCCAGAAATATATCCCCTCTGGGAGAGATTGTGATGAATTTATCCCAACCCCAGGGGGAACTGCTGCCCCCATGGAGCCCAGATTTTCGGGTGGCCAGTGTCCCTTTAATCCCTGAGCAGGGAAGAGCTGGTCACACATTGTCACAGCACCCTGACTTGGTGGCTTAGATAAAGTCTGCCTCACCTGTTCACACACTCAACCTCTGGGTGCCTCTCATCATGGGGGGCCTCCCTGCACCCAGGGTGGAGCCATTCTCAGCAGGGGGGCTCTCCCCATCCTGGGGAGATGCTTGAGAAAGTCCAGTTCTCTGACTCCAATAAATGTTGCCAGGACTCTCCAGAGATGTTAACTACTGCTCCCGCGTGGTCAAAATAATTATTATTTCTTAAAAATTTTAAATAAGCTCTAAATATAAATGTAACACCAACATGTGATAAAAACAATTTAGATGCCATAAGAAGGTAAATCAGGAAAACTACACATCTCTCTCTCCTTCCCTAATCATGAAAACTATACAGTCTCTCTCCTTCCCCATCCCTTTGGAATTTCATTCCCCAGGGAAATTGCTGTTAATAATTTCTTGTGGCCTCTACCAACCTACAAATGGGGTTATAATATACACACAGCTCTGCATCATGCCCTTTCACTTAATATTTGATAGATGTCTACCTATTAGTACATATAGAGCTATTTGATTTATTTTAATGGAGGTACTATTAATTCTAATTCTTTTAAGTGCCACCATTCATTTCTGATTCTCTTAAATTTTTCCATTTGAGTCTATTTCTTTTTAACGTGTTCACTATGCCTTATTTAACCACATAGCTTTGATGGCCATTCCAGCTTTTTGTCGTACAAACAATGCTATGATGAACACCTTTGAACATATATCCTTGAGAGCATATCCTTAGGATAAATTCCTAGAGATAATGTTATTTTAAAGCTCCACATGGGGATTTTAAAAAATAAATTTCCTTTATCACGTGTTTCTACCCTTAAGATGAAGAAGCATTTTGTGGCAGACAACTAAAATGTTTACTTAGTCCTGTCTACATACTGCAGTGCTGGGTCTTATTCCAATGGAGTTAAGAAGCAGAGACGACTTGGTCACCTCAAAGAGCTGCTTGTTTGTAGGGAGCAAGTTGACCTCTGCTCCTTTACTATAGACCTGGAAGGATTTAAGTGCTTTTGGTGGCTTATTACAAACCCATCCTGTGGTTTGTAATCAAGTTATGAATTGCCCTTTGTGCCTCTTGGTGCTTGCGTCTGGTGGTAAGATGTGATGTGGACATACTTTCTCTAGTTCTTTGGTAGGCAGGTGGCACAGCAGCAGCAGTGCCAACCTCTTCTTGCATAGGATGTGTGTGGTGTGTGTGAAACCCAGAGGCAGAGGTGACGACGACAGAGTGAGGACGATAGGTAACATTTGTTGAGTACTTCGTACGTGTCAGACACTGTTTTAAGGGCTTTATGTAATTAACTCATGTAATTCTTAGAACAAATCCATGATATAGGTAAAATTATTATCCACATATTACATGAAGGAACTGTGGTAGTTACTGAGGCTGTTCAGCAGATTTTTCTGTTTTTGTTTTTGTTTTTTCCTAAGCATACAATGAGTTTACAGTTTCCTGCCCACTTTGAAGTTAGGCAGGGCCATGTGACTTGCTTTGACCAATGAGATGTAAGCATAAATGACACGTGTCTTTTCCAGGTGGAAGCTTTAAGAGCCAGTGTGTGATTGGTTCCTTTCTGTCTGTCACAGAGACTGGCAATACTCCATATGTCAGGTACTCTGTCAGTCTGGGTCCCAAGGGGAGGGTGACAAGTAGCAGAATCCCCAGACAACCCATGGTGGACATAGAGTGTGAGTGAGAAATTCATTGTATTATTTTAGGGATTCTGGGATTGTTTGTTATGACAGCATAACCTATCCTATCCTGATACAGAAACTGAAATCAGAGAGGTGAAGTTAGTTTCTCAAGGTCACACTGCTAATTCGTGGAAGAACCAGGGTTTGAACTCAGTCACTCTGTCTCCAGAGTCTGCCCACCTCCCACTTGTGGCATACCTAGCTAATGGCTCCACACTGGAACCTAGGGGGCAGAATCAAAAGTGCCTTCTAAAATTCTGAGTATCTGTGGAAGTAGGGCCCCAGAATGTTAGGTAGACAGGGACTTCATTATTTGGGCTTATCAAGTTGAAAGTGATAGAAACTCAACTCAAACTGACATAATTTAAAAATATATATATTAATATATATTTGGGGGTGTGCATATATCTGACTAGTCTGTGGGTAGAATTGGCTTAAGGACCAGGGGCTCAGGCAATATTCTCAGGTCACTGTCTCCCCTTCACTTCACTCTGCTTTCATTTGTGTTGGCTTCAATCTTAGGCAGACTCAAAATTCCATCTTCTAGCTTAGCACCCCAGTGGGGATGCATTTTTGTCCTGACTACTTCACAGGGGAGTTAAGAAATGGGTGAAATGATGTGTGTGAACGTGATTGTGAAGGAAATAGAAGCATAAACTCCAGTGTTTGGCTGATCAGAGTTAGCTGCTGAGAGTTTAAACACTTCCCCTTTTATTGGAGGGGGGAGAATTAAAGATATTGAGGGGAGACGCAGCTGCAGGGATCAGAGTGAGGTTCCAGCACCCAAATTCCAAAGGGACTATCACAGTCTAGCGGGAGGGGAGGAACCAGTGCCCATGGAGCAAAGCTACAGCAGTAAGCATGGCGGCGGGGCTGGGCGGCAGGTGTCCTAAATGCTGGGGATTCACATCAGTCCGGGCCAACAGAGATTTAACAACCAACAAGCACACAAATTAAAGATAATTTCAGATGATAACTGTTATCAAGGAAATAAAACCAGGAAATGTGGTCAAGAATGACCAGGTGATGAGGGAAGATTTCTTGGAGAAGGGTCATCGAAGCTAAGTCCCAAATGAGGACTTTGTCATGGGAAGAACCGGGGAAGGGTATTCCTGGAAAAAGGGGTAGAAAATCCCTTAAGGTAGAAAACATGGCGCTATGTAGAGTCAGAAGGAAGGCTGGTGTGGCTGGAGGGTGGTGGGCAGGGGAGATAGTGATGTGAAATGGGTCTGGAGGGGTAGGCAGGGGCTGGATCTCACAAGGCCTTACTGGCCATAGCAAAATGCTTACCATTGATCCTTCATGCTCCAGACAGTTGCAGCTGAGCCCTGTCAATGCCAGAGGCCTATGGAGAAAGACTGTCATTGCTGCCGAGATCCCTGGAGCTGTCCAGGGTCCTGCCTTTCCAGAGGTTTGACCCCTCAGCAGTGTGTGACGGGGAGAAAGGTCCCTTCCCTTCTCAATATCCTCTACCAGACCACCTTCATTTAGGGGAAATGCCACCCTATCCTTCCTTCTGCTGAAAACGTCTTGTCTAATGCACAAGGGTATCTTTGGTCAGGTTCTCTAAAATCTCAGAGCCTGGGATGGGAATTCACGTGCAAGTGATTTCTTGAGGGAGTGCACTCAGAAGAAACTGGTAAGGAAATGAGGAAGGCAGGACAGGCAGGTGAAGAAAAAGAAGATGTGGTTCCATCTGACATCGACCCTCATCTTGACCCCTCCAGGAGGTCCCAGAATGTGAATGGCCCCAGAGAGTTGTATTGTCTTGAAGCAAGGTGACCAGCTTTTGAACTCCTATGCTGGTCACTGTCTGCAAGGCCCCTGCAGGCCACAGCTGTGGGTGAGTCTGACCCTGCAGGCACCTCCAGACATGGTGGTTTCCATCAGTCGAGGGAATTCTCCACAGAAGGTTATAGCTATGAGCCCTGAGCAGCCCAAACTTGCAGGGTACATGGTTTATAACTGGTCCAGTGAGGGGGATTTGGGTGGGGCACCAACAACATGTTATATAAGGGGCATGATATATTTCCTTGGAAGGAAGCTTGAGGGTGGGCCAAAGTTCCAAGCAGATATAGAGGAGGAAGCAGATCCTGGCTTCAGAGGCCAACCGATCCTTGGACCCTACCTGTTGGTGACCTGTGGGTGATACTGGGCATTCTGTCCCAGTTAGGGCAGGAGAGAAGAAAGTGGACCATCTGAAGACCCACCGTGTGCTGTGACCTGTGCTAAAGGCTCTGCAAATGGCTCTATCTATGCTGCTGCCCAGCCTACTATGGCATGGAAATCACACTCCCCATTTAACAAGGGGGGTAACAGAGATTCAGAGAGGTTGTGTGGCTGGCCGAAAGTCACACAGTTAGTTGGTGGGAGGACAAGAACTTGCATTTGCCTGGCTCTGGAACGTGACTATGTCTCAGAAGCAGGGCTGGAGAGAGGTGGGAAGGAAGAGCAGCCTCATCCGTTCCATTGAGGCATCTCCAACCCACCTGAAAGGGCCTTCTGGGCTGTGGTTTCTCTTATTTATCTTGGGATGAGGCACCCAAATTCCTTCCAGCCCCTGGAGGGGCCACGTATCTCTTCCCAGCCCGTTGCTCATCCTCCTCTCTCCCCTGGTGACTGAAGAGCCAGGTGACAGCATGCAAAGTGCATGACGATGGGTTCAGTGGGAGCTCTGGCCCCACTCATTTCTACCGGGGTCCTCTAAGACCTTGGCTGTGACTGTAACCCACACGGGAGGTTTGGGCCGGCGGACGGTGTGGGGTGGTAGGGTTTTCTGTTAGTGTACCACCTCCGCAACTCTTTCCATACCTTCTTAAAGCTTGGTATATTCTTTACTTGCTTTTTAAAAAAATGACTCATATTTAGAACCTAAAGACATTTAAGAAGAAACTTTATGACCACTCTCATACATAGGAAACAGCATTTACTTGCCATAACTACACAATTTCAAAAAATATTAAAATTTCTAACAATTAAAATCATTTTGTTGATCTACTATGGTATATATTCGACATTTTGGGAAACACTGGCATAGTTGAAAGAGTACTGGATTGGATGTCAGGAAATCATATTTTGCTTTGAGCTCTTCTACCAACACAACAACAACAATAATATTTAACATCCATTGAGCATATATAATGTGGTAAATACTTTCCATGAATTATTTCACTTAATCCTCATGTGTTAGTTTGGGGTCGCAAGAAGCAGATCCTGAGATAAGGATTCATGTGCAAGTGATATTTTAGGCAACTTTTAGGAGAAACAGTAAGTGAATGGCAAACTCTGGGGTGTGATTCAGTTTTAGGGAGCAGGGAATATTCTCTATGCTCCTCAAACTGTAGTAAAAAGCTGTCTTCATTGGTCAGGCATCTTTTGATTGTGACAGAGACCCAAGTCAGTATGTCTGAATCCTAAGGAATTTATTGCCTCAGTTTAACTAAAAATTCTAAGAGTGGCTTCAGGCATGGCTGCATCCAGTTATCAAACAATGTCCTCCAAGTTCTGTTTTCATCTCTCATATCTGCTGTTGGTACATTGGATTCTCCCACAATGCAGGCTCTCCCCACATGGTGGCTCCAGGCTTACATCATGCTAGACTATTCATAGCAGAAGGAGAGAACCTCCTTCTCATACTTCCTTCAAAAGCCCAAGAAAAGGATCTCAGTGGCCCACTGTAAGTCACATGCCTATCCCTGGAGCTATCACTGTGGCCAGGAAATGGGCTGCTCTGATGGGCTAGACTTGGCCACCACATGCATATCCCTGGGTGCCAAAGAGGTAGTGGGGAGTCAGCCCCATATGAACCCCATGGACTGAGATTGGGGGGCGGAGACATACCTAAAAGAGAAGCTGGCCAATAGAAAGCAAATGTCCAGTTCCACCTGTCTGCGTGCCAGGTTTGCTGTGCAGGTCAGGGGAGAAATGCAGAGGACAGCAAGGAACTGAATGCTTTCAAATGTGCTGACGACGTTCGGAGAGGGGGTTCCCACTGGCAGCCCAGAATGCAATCAACTGGCTGCTTTTGCCAACCCCAGCACCTGTCATATTTCATCTTCTTTTAAATAACTTCAAGGATATGAAAGTCATAAAAAACAAGCCCAGGCAGGGTCAGAAGTCACCAGCTCCTCTGTACAGAGGGTTGTCGCTTTTTGGCTGTGTACCCTGCTTTGTATTTGCACGGTCCCCTGTGGAGCTGAGCACAACCCCAGCAAATATTATTCAAATGTGGCTCGTGGGTGTGCCTGGAAATAAATCACAACTGCTTGCCCACCCCCAGGATGTACTCAAAATAAAAAAGTACAGTGGAGATTACCTTCTTCATAATTGTTATATATTTCTTTGACCTCACAGCAGCTAAAGTTGGCTTTCAAAGGAAAAAATGTTGTTGCTGTGCAGCAGAGAAACATTTTAATGAACACCGCAGGGTTTACTGATCACTGTTAATGAGTGAAGAACGAGTGTCCTGCAGGAACCTTCTGTCTATCTTTAGAAAGCAGCCCGGGATGATGGAGGGGTGGAGAGAGCTGGAGCTGACACGTGTCTGCAAACTCAAAAACAAATACATCATGTCTTTAGAGCCGTCTGTAACAGACACTTCAGGAGCTGGCCAAAACTCATTTGTACCTTTGTTTGTGCCCTCCCCAATCAATAGCAGCCGTTAAACCAAGATTTAGTGACTTCTATAAAGAGTTGCAGCAGCAATATTCAAAGAAACAAAACTCAACAGAAACATTTCAATCTCTCCGGGGCACTTTACCTGCCATTGTTTGGAGGGTGCTCTATGGGAAAGATCCATTCTTGCCAGTGTACTTTCTGTGATGTGGTGTGTGTGTGAGTGTGTGTGTGTGCGTGCATGCGTCCATGTCTTTGAGTACTCACACATGAGCACACTCATAGTCTGCTGGGGAACCAGGGCTGGGGAACAATTTTGCCATCAAGAGTCACTGGCCCACACTCCTGAAATCGGTTGGAAGCCCCAAGAAGTTTAATATAGCCAGCTTCTTTGTTTCTAGAAATGGGAACATTCTCCTTGTTCGCTTATTAAAATTAAGAGCAGGGAAAAGAACAGCCTATTAACTACACATAATAAATGACACAAAATATGCTTCTGTTTTATTTTAGACCTGAAGGGAATGAGGGTGACAGAGACAGATAAAGATACACGTAGACATGTGCTTAAAATAAGCAAAGAATTACAGAGATAGGTAGGGAATAGCAACGTGATTCATTGAACACTGTGAAGGGCAACAGGCTGTACATTGATCATTATATCAGTACGTCCAGTAACCCAATGGGGCAAGCATTGTTCACATCCCCTTCATACAGATGAAGACACTGAGGTTTAGGAAGGTTGAGACACTTGCTCAAAACCACACTGTTAGGAAGTACAAGGGCTGTGATCTGACCCCAGACTGTTTGTCTCCAAGGCTATTTCAAATATTGTTGTCCAAGGGATTGTGTGCATGTGTGTGCATGATAATATATGTTTTGATTTGAATGGGTGATCTATTGACAAAGAACAGAAATCAAAACTGTATAACAAGATTACAATGAGCAATCACCCTCCACCTACCCGTCTACATGCAATGTGTGCTTTGTTCCTGGACACACCTGTACTGATGGTACCAATCTGTCTCTCTATGTCTACCACTGCCCTCTCTATATCTGCATGGCCCTCCTGCCTTTGCCACACTCTCCCCGAGCCCTGGAAGCCTGTCTCTGCTTTTTTCTGCCTACCAGGGGGTTGCACTATATCACACTGGATCCCTTGGTGGGAAAACAAGCTGGTCTCCTGTCATGCTTCTCTGGCCAGGACAGAGTTCCTTGGGGTGCTTGGTGTGTCTTTAATGACTTTATAACACTTGCTGATCTCTCCTTTATAACAAAGAGGAACCAACTCTTAGGTGCAGAGCTTCCCGCACCAACATTTAACTGGAATTGAACAACTTTGGAATGTTTAAAAATGCTATTTTGTGATTGCCTTCTTTTGTTTGTGGCAGGCAATACTGGTTTTTCCATATAATTAGTGAAACAACATTACCTTTTGAAGCACCTTTTTAAAAATAAAACGAGACAATTTAAAGGAAAAATATTAAGTAAATAGTCACACAGAAGTACAAAGAAATGCCAGAATAGTGAAGTTGGTAGGGCAGTAGCCAAAGGTGGGGAAACACTGCCTTCAGCTTGAAAGTTTAGAGCTGATGGCACCCGTTTGTGCAGTCTCCCTGGATCCCTTTCCCAGCGGCGTCAGCCCCTCTCCCTCTGAGCCTGCTGAGCACTTACCTCATGTTGGCGTGTTGTCACTGGCTCCACATCCTTCAGCCCGAGCCTTGGTCTTTTTATCCCTGTTAGGAGAACTCTCGGCTCTTCCAAACGTTATGCAAATGACACAGTTTTGGATCCTTGTCCATTTTAGTCACCCTCTTCTGGATAAAGATCATTTTGTCAGTGTTCTTCAGAAATCTGATACTTCAGTTGTAGCTCCTGTGGTCTGGTACTTCAATTCTATTGCTATAAACCCAAGATTGTGTGTGTGCATGTGTGTGTGTGTGCACACGCGCATGTGTGTGTGAGAGAGAAAGAGAAATTTTCCCCCAATACAAATGGACTCATGTTACACAAACTGGTTTTTTCCCACTTAATCACATGTCACAAACATCTTTTCAAAGCCATAAATATACCTCTGCTATATTTTTGTTAATTACTACATAATAGCCTGTTGAATGGATGTGCCATGATTTGTTTAAGCAGTACTTTAGGGTTTTCCAAAATCTCCCCAACTACAAACCACTTTGTAATGAACTCAAGCCAGAATTTTTGACAAACTATCATCATTATCTCTTGCAGGGGTTTCTCTGGGATCCCTTTCTTCATGCAATCAACCAACATTCACTGAATACCTCTCCTTTGTGCCAGGCACAGTTGGAGAGGCCGGGGACGGACACATAGGTAATTACTGCGCTGGGTGCAGGAGGGTATTCATTGAGGTATGTGTGAAATGTCCTGGGAGCAGGGAGGGAACACTGGCTAATTCTGTCTCAGAAAGGTTGAGGATGTCTTCACATAGGTGGGGACACTTAATTCAGGCATTGAAGAATACATGGGAACCCAATTTTGAGAGACTGAATTGAGGTGCTGGCCCTGTTGAAGACCAAGCCCCTGAACAACTCAGATCACCTGGAATGACTCAAGTCCTTGGGACCATGATTTTTGATAAAAGACTGGTCCCTCAGCCATCTTTACCTCTTCCTGGACACCATAGTCCTGACTTTTCAGTGATCAGTCTTAGGGGCAATTGAAGTCCAGGCAGTATGGACATAATTACTGAAGCTTCCTCACAACAAACCAGGGCATATAGCACCAGCATTTATTGGCCCCTCCCCACTTCCAGCCAGTTAACTGCATATAATCTCCCCCCCCACATCCACGCGATTGGTTCAGCTGGTTGGGATGACTGACAGGCCACTTATTACTCCTGTGCCCCTTCCTGGCCCCTCTGGAGGCTTTTATTAGCCCCTCACCTGGGCGAGTTTGGGCTTGGAAACGCCTCTCCTTGAGGCAGCCTCAAGATTATGTTTTCTCACCTGAAATAACTGGCACATTTATTGTTTTTGAAAGAAAGAAAAATCTCATAATTGAAGTAAAAGAGGAATATGCTTCTGGTCTTCCAGAACTGTTTCTATGAGTCAGGGAGACAATCCTGCCACCTTAGGGACTTTATTTCTGAATAAGAGTGCAGTCCTGCAGCTTTAACTCACTCCTGGAGGGCTTTCTCACTAGGGCTCCCATTTGTTAAAATGCCTACTTAATGGTTATGGAAAATGTACTTGCAAATTGACACCTCATTGGGTTGAAAAGCTCTTAAAATTCTGGAACATCATCACAAGTCCTCGCTCCTCCTAATGCAATAATGCTTTCCTAGAAAAAAACATCCTCCACGAGCCCCCGTCACTGCCAAGGAGAAAGTCGGATGGAGATGGTTTTCAGCAAATTGACAAACTGAGCTAAACTTTATTTAATTTAATTTCAAAAAAGGATGGATCTGGAAATAATATCGCTGGTTTCACGTGCTGGAAAAATCAATGCTATGATTTTTTATCTTCTTCCCATTTACTCCCTTGCCAGGGGCTGGTATAATAAGTCATCAGGACTGGCCAAGAAAACAACCAGCCCCTTGACCGCACTGGCTTCTCATCTGCACCCCAAGGGCTCTGGTGGTGGGCAGGCCTGATGACTCTAGCTCTTCCTTTAGCCAGAAGCTCCCATTTACACTGGGCAGGGGTTTTCCCCCCAAAGAAAATATTAATAGCAAAGTGTTCACTGCTTTTCTGGGCCAGGTACTGTCCCAAGTGCTTTGTATTATGCATGATCTCAATGAAACATCACTACTCTCTAAATTAGGTACTTTAAAAAAAAAACCCTATTTCACAGGTAAGGAAACTGAGGCTTACAGGAGTGAAATCATTCACACAGGTGACAGATCTAGCACATAAGGAGTCAGGATCTGAATCCAGGTGGTTTGATTTCAGAACTCAGCTATGAACAGGCAAGAACAGGTGGCATCCACTCCTAATTTGCTGCTCTTTGCTTCTGGGGGAGGGTCAGGTGGGGCTTGCAGAGTGATGGGCTGAGGACCCAGCCGTCCTCAAACAACTTTCTTAAGATGAATTTATCTGGCAAATGCTGTTCTTTGTGCTACTGTTTGGGTAACAAGACCCACCACTTGAGGAAATCTTCCTTTTTCCCTAGGGAAGCGTGGGGAGGCTGGAAGCACCTCCTTTCTCCCTGGAGCTCTCGGTCTCCAAGACAACCACCGGGCTGAGCAGAGAAGAGCCTGGGCCGCAGGGAGGCGACGTCCAGGTTCAAAGCCACCAACTAAGCTTGTGGGCAGCCCGGCAGGACCCAGCTGGGAGACTTGGGCCTCCACCGTGGCCTGGCTTTGTCCCCCTGGCTTCAATTTGCCACAGAGAATCCCTGAGATGAGCGGGGTCCAAAATCCAGCCTCAGGGTTGAGCTTTGTTTGGAAGCTGGCAAGAGTCAATTCACAGAAAATTAATTTGTCAAACAAGCAATACAGCACACCCATTGTTCAATTGATCCAATAATTGAGGAATCTGTCAATGTTGAGTTTTGTCCCTGCCTCTGCCTCAGAGGCTGTCAGACCATACCTTGACTTGGGCCTGGGCAGTTCTCCTTAGCTGCCTTCCCACCAAAAATCAGAACACAGACATATGCCTGCAACAATAGAGAAGATGAAGTGTGCTTAAGGGAAAGCCCATTTGTTTTCAGAAACAACAGCAGCATTAGGGGAAAATCGTAATTTTCCCTCAACAAAACCTCAGTGAATTCAGTGAACCAGTAATTTGATGAACTAAGGTGGCAACATTTTGTCTTCAGTTCCTCTGGTGGTTACTTCCGTATGCCTCAGACCAAAGTGTGTGCAGCCCCAGAACGTGTTGCAGGGTCTCAGCAACGACAGAACTGCCTCTGCGGTCACCTGGACAAAGCCCCTTCTTGATCTCTTTGGTTTGAGCACCTTCCATGACAGTGAACTCACTACCCACATTGTTGGAGGTTCTGATGTTTAGGAAGTCACTTCCTCAAATCAGCTGATATTCATCTCTCTCACGCTTAAGCACATCGCTCAGAGTTTTGCCTTTAGGAGCCATGAAAACTTTTCATACGTGAGAAGTCACCCAAGGGTCCAGTATGAAACAGCATGAAAATAATTAATTTTCATCCAAGCAGTACACGCATGTAGCTAAAAATAACCAAACCATCAGCTGGGCTGATCACGAAGAGCAACAATACCCTCTCTCTCCCCTCATTCCTCCCAGCCCCGCTCCCCAGAGGTGGCTGCTTTTATTTAAGGACACCCTTAATTGAAATATATCCTACAAACAGAAAAATACATACATGTCATAGGTGTGTACGTGATGATTTTCCCAAAGTGAACTCTCTTGTAACCAGCGCCCAGATCAAGAAGGGCTCCCCGAAGCCACTGCTGACCCCTGCCTCCCAGAGTGAGCCACTATCTTGACCTCTCACACCGACAGAGTAAATGGAAGCCACCAATTTAATGGTTTCTGTCTTTAGTTCCTCCGGTGGTTGCTTCCATATATCTAAATAATATAATTACAGTTATTTTTCAATTGATCTATTGAGACAGTCTTTTGACTTCCTCCCGTGATAAAAGATTTAGTTTCCTTATAGTAGTCCCCACATTCCTGCCTCTCTTCTCCAAATATTAAATCACTGTTTTCAGTTCCTTCACTTGTTGGGCATCGATGCAACTTCAGCTGCTTTCTAAAACTTCCCTTTCTCCTTTCATCCATCACAGACAATATTATTTGCCACCCCACTCCCTCTGGATTCCTTCCACCTCTTCCAGTGCTCTGTGCCTGTATCTTTACTTTTATTTTGTTAAGTTGGATAACATTTATATTTTATTCTGTAACCATAGTTAAGCCTGTGTGGTTAGTTTCTAGGTTGATGTAAAATTTGAAACCCCCAAAATAATGTTTAAGTGATTTTTATAACATTGTTCATTGCAGACCCAAGCAGCATCCTAGAATTATAGGTCCTTCTCCATGGGTTCAAGGTCATGCTTCCTGTGCCCCTACAAAAGAATATTCTTAGAGTCTATAGCACCATTTTACTTATTTTCACATTTATTCTCTGGTGAATGAAGAGAGAGGAACCCACGAGTATCAAGGAGACAGTCTGAAGCTTTTGGTTTTATCAATAACCAGGATAAAACATGCCTATCTTGTCCAGATTGGTGGCAGCCTTGTGTTCTATTGTCATTAGAACCAAACTTCATCAGAGTGTTTGCTTTTACTCAGAGATTTCTGAAGGGCTCTTGCTCCAAATGAGAGGCAGCATTTACCTTTAAGATGACTTAACGACTTGGGAGGGCGATGTCAAAAGTCTATGTGTTCTTAAGTGCAGGTAGTCATAAAATCAGTAGCTAATTGATTTATGTCAGCACTCAGTTTTAGGAGAAGGGTGGCTCTGAGTGAAAAATGCAATATGTGAAGTGGTTTAATTTTTTTTGGATTACCCTTTACCAGGTAGCGTGTAATTGCATTAGTAATCGGAGCCCTTCGAGCAGAATCTCAAACAAAGGATTAGCAGGAAGGAAGATGGAAGAATGCTGACTTCACAATAACTCACCACCTTCCTAACGTGATTATATAAATAAATTCAAGCAATATTTTCCAAGACGCTGGAGCCGGATCGTAAAGGCATGAGGGGGCCCGGGGCCTCTGCATGGCCCCTGGTTGTCGGGCAGTAACTGATTGCTGTGGTAGTGAAGGGCAGTCCCCAGGTGGTGAAATATCCAATATCTCTGAATTATCTGTCAGCACTCAGAAATTATTGAAGCCGGGCAGACTTCTCCAGCGGGGAGCAGGAACATCTTGGCTTCATTTGGCTAAACAATGGGGTTAAAATGGAAACGCTCCTGCTGTGACGTCCCCCCAGCCCATGTGGGTCATTTGGCTAGCTGTTAGCCATGGGAGCCGTGCAGGGCTGGCTCTGGACACTGCTAACTTCTTGACCCCCGGAGCCAAGGAGTCCTTGGAGCTGAATTTCAGGCTCCCATCTCGCCACCAGCAGGGGATTAGCTAATCCATCCTGTTTTGTTCTTCCCGTCCACACGGACAAAGGCGGCAGGCACAGTCCTCCCTCGCCGAATGAAGCGTGTTCTGGATGACACATCAGAGCGCAGTGACATGCTGTTTGCATTGTTTGCCTGAGAGTCTTTGAAACGCTGTTTTCACTTAAGCCAAAGCACTGCCTTTGAGGCCTGAGTTATTCCATTTCCGTTTTGCGGGGCTGGGCAAGAAGCCAGAGTAATGAACGGGCCACTTTCCTCCTGGTCCCCGCAGACCTCTGTCCAGTTGCTTGAGAGAAGGATTGAAATCCCAAGTGTTTCACAGCCACTCTTAAAAAAGAGTCTTGAAATCCAAGTTACAGGAAACTCTGGACCTTGGAACTCTCCGCAAGACGCGGAAGGTAACACCAGGCATAGGGAATTTGGGCAATGGATGCCACCCCCAAGCTGTGGGGGTGGGGGAATGCCAAAGTAGCCAAGCAAGGCTTCAAACCCAACCGTGCTAGCTGTGTGCCATAAGCAAACCTCAGTTTCCTCATCAATAAAGTGGGAATAATTATAATTCCTTTGTTGTATGGATCACATGAAACAACGGATGAAACAATACTTTGCAGACTTTATGCAAAAGCGAGGGGTTGTTACTCTTTGGCTGTGCTCATTGACACATAGGCTGAGTTCCAATCAGATGAATGAGTTTCCTTGGGGCTTCTGACGAACTTGGCATTTCCTAGCTTTGTTCATCCAGTTCTCTGCCTGGAATGTTCTTGTCTCCTTCCCTGCCTGATTTCAATCCAATCCTTATGGATTGTTCATAACATTTCCTTGGTCTTCATGGAATAGGGCCTTGCCCAGCCTCTAATATCTTAACACCTGTCCCTCCTACAGCCCTAACTCAGCACAGCAGTCCAGAGCCCAGTGGCAACCACTATCAGACAATGGGGGTGGCCCCAAAGAGGGGCCCAAAGGAAGCTGTAGGTGTGGCTCTGTAAGTCTTCGATGATGTATATGAATCATCATGAATCTGAGAACTCCTCCAGGGTGGAGATGGAGATTTACAACCCAACTCTTGGGTTATCCATTCATTTAAATTAGATACTATGAACGGAGGACCTTCTGCTCCCAGTCTGCGCTTGCACAAGGCTGAGTTGGTGCTTCCTTACATTGTGCACCACAGGCACATCTCTTACCTCACCTTAGTCCCAGCTGTGCTTTTACATGCCAGGCGTGGTGGGGAATTCAGTGACAAGCAATAAGACATGGCTGTCGCCTTCAGGACACTTACCATCTATTAGGAGGGACTCAGCAAGAATACAAGTATAAATAAAAGGACATTTCCATTTAGTTATTGTGCAACAAATATTTACTGATCTTTATTCCAGACACCTTGGTAGACACTGTGGGTTCAGGATGGAACGGGCTCACTGCCATTGCCCTTGCAGAGCTCGCAGCCTAGTGGAGGAGACCGACGTGTCCGTGGACACTTTCATTTCAGTGTGATGAGCACCGTGGTGGGGATGGGCACGGCTTTGGAGAACACCCAACGATAGGCAGCGAAGAGCTGGGAAGTTGGGAAGTTGGGAGGGCTTCTCAGAGAAGGCAGCATCCAGCCGAGATCTGACGGGTGAGAGGAGCTGCCCAGACAAGGGCAGGGGTAGAGAATACTCCAGTCAGAGGGAGCAGAGACGAGCAAAGGTACACATGAGCAATGAAGACACTTCGGTATTGCTAGAGCTCAGAGTAGGATGGGTAGTGGGAACGGAAAGGGTGGTGGATCATCTAACTAAAACCTTGGAATTACCCTAAAAGATAGAGATGGTTGTCATGAGGTCCGTATTACTGATAAGGATGTGAGGATCAGAGAGTTTAGGTAGCTTGTCCAAGTCACAGAGCCAGCAAGAGCTAGAACTGAAATTTTGATCTTGACTGATCTGGTTCCAAACTCCTATCCTTGGAGGGGTGGGAAAGCACAATGACCATGGGCTAGACTGCCTGTTTCTTCTACTAACAAGCTGTGTGATGTTGGGCAAGTTAATTAACTTCTCTGTGCTTCAGATTCCTCAGGCAAAAAAAATGAGGATGCTAATAGTATCTACCTCATGGGGTTGGGTTGTCTGAGGATTAAATGAGTTAATACATATAAAGTATTTTCTTGCAGTCTAGCACATTGTAAGGGCCCAATAAACATAAGCTGTTTGGATTGGAAAGGAGAGACTAAAAAAAAATCACATCTCAATTTGGAGTCCATTGCAATTGTGGGGCTGAAAGGTGTTGGCATTACATGTGAGGAAAGTGTGCAGGTAAAATGCCATATTCCCTTTTAGGCTGTCAGTCTGGGGATTGAGCCTTAGCCACCTTCTGGGCTTGGTGTCTGTGTCCTTTCAGCTGCCACAGATGGGAGGGGACATGTGCTGCCTTGAGAGAGCTTTGTTGCGCCTGAGAACAATATGGATTTCTTTTGTGAGCTTTAGGAAACCGCATCCCAGTGAGCACGGTGGTATTGACTGACCTGCTGGGACGTGTGGTTGCCAGGGGCAATGCAATCAGGTTCGTGGCCCAGTCCTTCTCCCTGTGGCTCCCAGTGACTTTGTTTCCAACTGAGTAGTTTAGGGCCCTGTCACTTCCAAGACTCTCTGTTTTTCTTTTTTGGAGGAGGGGAGCCAGATGTTAGGACCTGACCAGACACACGGTGGCTGTGGGGGCAGCCAGGAGCCAGGTGAGAAGGAGACGGTGGGTCAAGTGCCCTGGGCCCTCCAGGCGCCACGCAGCTCCAGCATCAGTGGGGTTTGTGGGCACCGTGAAGCATCATCACCCCAGTGCCTCTGCTGGTCCTTCCTCTTTTAGGCCATGGAGCCCTCAGCCCTGGCTGACCATTCCTTGGGGCAGCTTGTCTGACCTGTGTCCGTTCACAGGCTGGGGACTGTGGCATGAGGGATTAAGAGAAAAGAGGAGGGTCAGCAAGGTTTGAGGCAGTCAGGGGAGGCTTTTGGGAAGAGGGTGGTGAGGAGGCGGGGGGGGGGTGGTTTCCGGATGGAGAAGGAGGGACAGGTGCCAGGGTGGACAGAGTGTTGGACTGAACGTTGAGCACTCTGAAGGAATACTCTCCATCTAGTATTCTCGCTCTAACCCCAGGACCCAGCACTGGGTCAGAGCAGAAGCTCACTAAATAGTCATAAAATGACTGAATTATGCCTAAGCTTGGGAGATTTTGTTTTCCAGTTTTGGCTTTATCATTACCTTGCTTGTGACTTTGACAATTTACATCTACATTTAGAACTGGGGGTGTGGCCAATGCTACCCAAACCGCAAGACCTGAGAGTAGGGATGAGGGCAGGTCGCCCAGAGAAAAATTGGGAGTGCCATTACCAGAGGCAGGAGAATGCATAATGGGGAGATGGGAAGGCCAACACACACACACACACACACACACACACACACACAGATGTTGGCTCAGTGATTCATTGTTCCCTGTGATTCTTCCCAAACCCTTCACAAAAGCCAAGTTGCTCACAATAATAACCACGGGTCAATGCATCGTAGTAGGTTTTGAGTAGAAACCAAAATTCAAACTTCTCAGCTCTGGGGTGGGTCTTCTTCACACCACCAAGGAAGAGAGTCTTAAAGTCCCTCAGAAGCCTGGAGTATGATTTCCCAGGACCAGATAATATTCCAGAGGGGAAGAAAGAGAGGATGTATTGACTGACTCATGTATGCGTTCATTGTCAAGCACTCACGAGCATCTTCTCCATGTTGGGCTCTGGGACTGGCTCTGGGAAGTGGTGAGTCAGGACAGGCTACATGATGCTGGTATAACAAACATCCCCCAATTCATTGTGACTTCAAATAGTGAGGGTTTATTTCTTGCTTATGCTGTGTGATCATCGTAGGTTGGCTGGTGGCTTTATTGTTCATCCTTCCTATGGGATCAAGCTCACAGAACAGCTGCTCTCTGGAATATCTTGCTCCTTGTGGTGAGGGAATAGGGCTTGTGAGGCACACATTGGGTTTTAGAGTTAGGGGTGTGTGGGGAGGGGAGGGATGAATCTGGAAAAGTAGGTAGAAGCTTGAGCACCCTGGTAAAGAGCTCACAGTGGGAGTTTGACTTCATCTGGCAGACAGACCTTCCTCAGAATTGGCCTCACCTCTGGAGTTGAACCTGAGTGCTCCCTCTTGGCATCCAGGATCAGAACACGTGCTTGCTCAAGACAGGCTGGTGGTACCGGGGACCTCTGGTCACCAATTGAACGCATCATCAGATCCTGCCTTGGTGTGGTCTGACCTGGAAAATCTATGTCACTGAGGAGAAGCCATTTAGAAGAGATAACTGGAATGTACTCTCAGTTTAGATTTAAGCTCTTACCATCTCACTATAATTAAGTGCCAAGTGGTTATTAAACAATACATTTACAGAATTCTGACAACTGTGTAAGAACCGTTCTTCTCCTACAGTGAATATTCCCCAGTAAATATACTTGTAATACTCCACTGGCTTTTAATTAACCCGACTCGCCTATAAACCCATTTATCTTTTAAAAAGACGGTTGTTCCATGTGCAATATGTGTCAATAGATAATTAAAATGTTTTTCTTAGAGAATGAACAGGGAGATGTGATCTATGCATTTCAGAACCTTGTTATTAAAAATGCTATTTACTGAAGTTTAACACTTGTTACTTGGTAACTATATAGTGACTGTGTCTCTTTAATACCAAAATTAAACAGGCACCACAGACAGAATGTGCAATGTTAGCAAATCTCTTGGGTCATAATTAAATAGTACAAGTGACAAACGTTCAATTCTTGTTCAGGAAACAAACACCATGATGTGGCCTCCTTACAATCAGGAGTTGGGAGGGCGTGTCCTTGTTCTTCCAGGAGCAGCCTGGCCATGTCGCTGTTTCAAACGCAGATGTTTCATGTTTTCCAGAGTAGCAGTTTCTTCTAGAAATAACAGCTGCAAAGTGTTTGGGGAACCTCAGAGTAAAAGACAATGTGAAACCGTTTTGGTGAATGGAGACGTCTCCAGAACTAGTGGCTGACCAGAGCCCCATGTCTGGGAGTAGACCTGTGGTCTGGTGGTCTGGTGATCTCCCCATCCCCTGGTGGCAGCAGCCCTGGCAAAGGGGCCCTTTCCTGCCTCTCTGGGCTGCCCCTCTCTGCCCACCCTGAATAAGCTTCATGCCCACACCTCAGTCTAAAGACCCTACTTGCCATTCCTTTGGCCATTAGCCTTGTTATGAGTTGAATTGTGTCTCCCAAAAGATGATTGAAGTCCTAACCCCCCGTTCCTGTGAATATGACCTTATTTGGAAATAGGATGATCAAGTTAAGAAGAGATCATTAGAGCAAGCCCTAATCTACAATGACTGTGTCCTAATTAAAAAAGGGAAATTTGGGAATAGAGACAGACATGCACACAGGGAGAGCGCCACATGAAGAAGGCAGAGCTAGAGGTGATGCATATATAATCCAAGGAGTGCCAAAGATTGCCAGCAAACCACTGGCGGCTAGCAAAGAGGCATGGAACAGGTTCTCCCTCACGGCCTTAGAAAGAACCAACCCTGCTGACAACTTGATCTCAGAGTTCTAGCCTCTAAAACTGTGAGAAAATACATTTCTGTTGTTTGATCCACCCCATCTGTGGTCCTCTGCTACAGCAGGAAATGAAAATACCCCCTGACAAAGAGGCTTTGGTCACATTCTGGTCTTCCTGCCAATCCTCCCTGAGTTCTCAAGGAATGCCAACCCATGGACTTGAGGAACAAAAGAAGGCACTAGGTCATTTAAAGGCACTGGGTAGACTAACATGGGGTGCGCAAAACAGTCCATTTGGGTTATAGAAGAAGAAATTATAACATGTTATCACTTCCTTTTAAATTTCCATTTTTGTGTATGTTTTATCATGTACAAAAATACTAGTGGTGTAGTACATGATGTGATTTATAAATAAATCCGTACTCATACTGAGGGGAGGTCCGTGGTCAGTAAGTTTTGACTGACAGAGGTGTGTGATCAAATGGGTGGGAACCACTGTTCCAACGGAGGGAGTCAGTGCTGGAAAATTAGAACAGGTGATTCCTATTGAGACAGACTTAAGGTAAGAAACCAGCAAAGAGATTTTAAAACTCAAATGAGAAATCTCATGAATGTAAAAGAAGATTCAACAAACAAAAGATTGGTGACAAAAAGGCAGCTCTGTCCTCACACTCGAGCACAGCGCTTGGATTATGTATGATGTCATCACACTTACACAATTCGTAACGTTCTGACCTTCAAGCAGGGCCCCATCTGTCTCACCTGGAGGTCCTCTATGCCCAACACCATTCCTGTCCACGGGAAGGTCACAGGGAGTGAATGATGAGGTTGTACGTGGGCAGAGGTGTAGTTGGCCTTGGCGGAGCCCTGGCACCAGAACACAGAGAACCTTTCTCTTTCAGCAAGTCCATCCTGAGAGTGTCAGAACTGCCCAGGAGGAGGCAGGGAGAGTGAGAGAGAGGCAGGAAGACAGGCCTCAGAGGCAGAGGGAGGAACACAGAAAAATGCAGGAGGAGGGGGTCGGAGAAGCAGAGCCAGTGCTAGTCAGAGAGGGCTGGCTGTGGAGGAGAAAGGCAAGCAAAACCAAGAGAGAAATTCAACACGGCTGAAGACTGTGCGAACGCTTGGTAATTTTGTCATATATTATAATTTCAGTTATGTTTAGGGCTTTTGCTTATTCAGATCCCAATCTGTATCTTGTTCACTCATTTGAATAAACATTTATACATAAAGATTTACATCTGGGCATTTTGGGAATTATATTATGGGTCCTAGAGTGGGCTGGGCTTTTCCTGGGGCACCAGTCTTCAGGTATGGAATGGGAAGCTCTGAGCGTTAGCCATTCAGCTGCCATGTGGGTGCCCTGGTCCTCTCTCCCTGGGAGGCTGACAGCAGAATCCCTACCCTAACAGGTGTCCTCTCTGTCCTGCAGCTGCCTTGACTCCCAGAGAGAGAAGAAAGAATGCCAGGAAGGGCTCTGGGATGCCTCCCTTCTTTCCGTCCCTGTGTTACCATAGTATCTCGTTTCCTTGGTTACCGGTGGCCAAGGGAAGGACACTGGGCAAGTGCAGGATTCTGATGGAGTTCTCTAAAGAGAGATGTCAGTGAGGACCTCATCTCTCTTTAAAGAACACGCGTTCTGAGAGGCTGCTCAAGAATGGGGGTGGGGAGAAAATGGGGTGGTTCTCTGTGAAGTTGGAATTTAGAAATTTCATCTCACCTGACACAAACGAAGCCTTAAAAGGCAACCCTGAGGAATCAAAGCCAGGGAGGCCTTAACCAGCTTTGTACATCACTGGAGATCTGGAATAGGAAGGAAGGCTGAGATGCTAATTAAGAAATGATTTCTGCAAATGCTCACTTTAACTGTGCCCAGCTTGGGCTAGCACAGTAACTCTGGCCTGCTATTTTCCCCTGATAACTAAGCATCCTGGGGAATGTGGGGGACATTCCATTTTTGCCGTGAGCGTCTGGCATCAGCCTTTAACTTTCCCCAGAGGCCACAGTAGATCTATGAAATCTCTCTGGGGAGCCTCTGGATTATTTTATTAATTATTATTATTTTTTTGACAGCTAAATAATATGAAGGACATCAGCCTTCCATTTTACTTCTCTTTTAGGGGTTAATCAAGACATCATTCCCTCCAAGAAGTTTGGCCTGACTTCTCCACCAAGTCAGGTGCCCTTCCTTAAGAACCCAAAGAGGTACATGAACATTTTGTCATTTAGTAAGTTGCTTACTAATTATGGGATTACTAGTCTGTCTCCTCTACCTGACTTTGACTTTTCCCATTGTTATTTCTTTTTTCTCAAAGTGTTTTATTTTTGGAGAGAAAGGTAGGTAACACATAAAGATGGTTTTTTAAAAATTAGATTAACACAAGAGAGTATATGATGAAGAGCCACCCCAGTCTGGAGACCCTCATTCCCCACCTGCCCCTTCACTAGAGGCAACAATCTGTTACAACTTCTTGTGTATTTTTCTAGAGAGAGTTGATGCAAAAATGAGCCATTTGTCTGTCTCTCCCCCTACGCCTCCTTCAGCCTCTGTCTTCTTCCCTCCCTCTCTCTGTAACACAAATGGTATGATGTGAACACTATTTTGCTCATTACTTTAAAAAAAATAACAATCTATGTTGAAGATCCTTTCAGTTCGTACAGAACTACCTCATTTAAAAAAAATTGCAGAGTGGCATCCCACTGTATGAGTCTCCACCCTCTCTCATCCATCCTGGACCTCCCAAAGGTCCCAGTGTGGAGACTAGCATATAGTAGATGGTCAGTGAAAATTTGTCAAATAAATAAATGAATGAAAATTCTCCATGCCAAGGAAGATTTTATTTAGAGCATCAGGAATATGAAAAGGCCGACTGCATGAGAAGCACTTCTCCTCCCCACTCCCCGTAGTGAAATATCTATATTTGGCCAGGCCAGTGGACCTGCTGGGGAAAGAAAAAAAAGGCCAAGAGGTATCACAAATGGAACCGGACATAAGAACCAAACTTACTGCGACCTTTATTTTTATTTATTTATGTGCTGTACAGGTGGTCTGTCAGCTGATGTTCTGTGAATGCTGTCCATTCTTGGGTAGGCCTTTTTGAGTGTGGGGTCTGGTTTTATTCCTTCTCTCTGTACTATGGGGCTGAAGGCAATGTGAATGCTCTTTGGCTTTTGTCCCTGGCTGACTGCTAGCCCCATGCAGCCTGGATTTAGCTCAGAGCTGCTATATTCAACATTAGCTGGGATCTCTGGATGATGGTGTGGGGCATGCCAGCGGGCCTTGTGCTCAGGGTCACCTGTAGGTTTTCCAGGGACACGGAAACTCCTGGAAATAGGGCTCCTTCTCCCATTTTCTCTCTGTGCTAAAGCTTATAGGTCAGGGTGGTCCATGTGCACTATAGTTTTCCCCATTAGAGCTTGTTGCCCTGAGTTTAGTCCTCACCCACACCTGCCATTACTGTGCACCCACTTTGAAGCAGACATATATCCGGGCAGCTTGAGGGAGGCCATGCTTCTTGGAAGACGTAACAGAAGGGTGTGGTTTAAGAAATGAAATGAAGTCTCAATATCGATGCTGCCTTGACAGCTGGTGAAATTGGAAGGGGCTTCAATGGCCAAACTGCAAGTTCTCCTAACTCTGCTCCCATGGATAAGGTCCCCTAGCTCAACAACACTCCTTATCAAGAGACCATGAATGGTTCCTGCTTATCCCTGAGTAGTGGGTTTCAGTCCCTGCCAGCCCATGTAATTCAAACAAGTTAATCACATCCTCCCTCAGGAACCAGGGGGCACCTCACCCTCTTGGTACTACAAAGCCTGCTTTTTGCAGTCCCTCATTATTCATTAATTTCCTGAGTGCAGCCCCTGTGTGGCCCTGTGTGGCATGTGGTGTCCTCCCCTTCTGGGCTGTGAGTCTCTGTGACTAATAAACCACTGTCAGTCTCATCTGTGCAGTGCCAGGTGTTGCATGTTCAGCTATCTCCATAACCCTAGGGCGGGAATCCCTCCCTCACCAATGAGGTGAACAGGAGGCTTCTAACAAAGGATGTCTGATCGGGAATTCTGAGGTGCATCAGTATCACCTGGGACTCTTGTTGAAAATGGATTTCCTGGGGCTCTACACCCGAGAGACTCAGTAGTTCTGGGTTGGAGCCTAGGAATTCCCAGGTGATTCTCACTTAGGTGAGATACGGACGGTGAGATTCAAAGCCCCTCCTTGCAGTCTGAGTGTTGATGAAGAGGCCTGACCTATCCTGTTCAACGTGGGAAGGGCAGGGAAGGACAAGAAATACTATGCTCCACTGCTCTTGACTGATCTCTTTTGTTTTCCTACTTAACTCTACCCTTGCACCTATAAAAGTGGCTCGAGAGTCACCAGTTCCAGTAACACTTGTCCCAAGGGCCAGGGCTGGTAGCAGGGGAGCATTCATGAGCTTCTTGTCCATTTCGAGACACCCTGGAAGGTTAAGCCACAGGGCCCCACCGAGCATGGAGTTTGGAGGAGCTTCATGACAGGATGGGAGTAGGAGGGTGGGGAGGCATAAGGCGCGACTTGGTTTGGAGTGTGCACCTTTCTTTGAAACTCAAAAAGTGCTTTGTCTAGTAGGGCCAAATGAGAAACAGGACACCCCTCTTTCTAAGTATTAATAGATTGAGTCTCAGTTTATAGGGCATCAGAGAAGAATTCAACACAGCTTAGTCACTGGGCCCATTACACATTTGTTCATTCACTTCCCACATATTTATTGCCATCTTATTACGTCCCAGGGAAGCACTGTGTCAGGTGCTGGGTAAACAGTGGTGAATAAAACATACAAGGACCTTGCCCTGATGGGGCTTACAGATTGGTAGAAAAAGACATTAAACAAAGAAACAAGTGGATACATAATACTGACTGATCAATTTACAAAGAAGGAAAAGATGCTATGGGTGTATGAGGGTCTTACTAGCTAGGATTCTCTCATTTGCCAGCAGCAGAAACCCAACTCAAAATAGTCCGAAGGTGGAAAGTAGAAAAGGTAACTGGAAAGACAAGCGGAGGGTCCAGGGGGAACCCTGCATCTCACTGCCTTTCCCCTGTTAGCCATCTGCTCTCAGGTTTTCCTCCTCTGCCAACGTCTCTAGTAGCTCAATGGAAGTGTTCTCACGGCTTGTGATCTACAGACAAACAGAACTTAGCTCTCAATGTCCTTTGTAAAAATCCCAGGGAAGGACTTTGGCCGTTCAGCAGTCACAGCAGGATTCTGTGACCAAGGGCTAGGGGGTAGGGGAAACTGTGATTGACAGCCCCACCTCAACCACAGGGAGTGGAGAAGGCGGAATTCCCCTAAGGTAGGGAGGTAGAGGGTGGAAAGAGAGGGTGCTGCAGACAGAGACGATATCGACACCTCCTACCCAGAGGACTCTCACGTGGATTTGGTTTGTGGGGTTGGGAAAGGCCCCTCTCTTAGGAAGTATTATGTAGACAGAGATGTTTTTTGCCTGTTTCTGAGGAGATATAGATGCATTGGATGTGTGAATAGAGGGGGCAGCACATCTGAACAATTCTTTACCCTCTGCAAATCTTTTAGGGAAGGGGGTGCATAGACAGGGTTCCTAAATAACAACATGTCCACTCAACAACTGTTGAGCTACCCAAGGGAAAAGCATCTCGAGTGGAGCGGGTTGCCTCCTTCCCCAGAGAGGTGTGTGTTGGCTGTGACTGCTTCTTTTTTGTTTTGTTTTGCTACCCTAACTTTTGTGGATTATAGTCACCTTGTAGTGCTGTTGTGACTGCTTCTGGTGACAGCAACTGCAATGCTACACGGGGACTGGAATGGGTCATATCCCTATTTTGGATTCATACTTGTTTTTTTAAAATTTTTTAAAATTTCTGCCTTTCATTAAAAATTTTAAAGGGTACATGTAGCCTTCAATGTTTATTTCAGAAATAAATTAGGAAAAAACCAGATAAGCAAAAAGCAAAACAAAAAAATTACTTTAAATCTCACCTTTCACTGGGAACATTTTAACATGTAGCCTCTTATTTCTTTATCCTCTCCCCGTCCCTCCTCCTGTCTCCACATATAAACACATATATCTTTACACACACACACACGTGTGTGTAGACATAAATACGTGTAAAATGGAGTCATAATTATAAATTGTTCTGAAACCAGAATGACCTTTCATACAAATAAGTATAGCATTATACCATCATTTTAAATGTCTCCATAAGTTTATGAGAAATGTTGGTCTGTAGTTTTATTTTCTTGTAATATTATTGCCAAGTTTTGGTATTATACCAACCTCACAAAATGAGTTGGGAAACAGTATATCTTCCTCTATTTTC